>JAPYXD010000111.1:0-2400000 GCA_030998225.1 Diplolepis rosae | reverse complement strand
ATATATATATATATTTTTAGCTAGAGTGCTTTCCATGCAATACCTGTTATATACTATTGCATTTCCTATATAATTAAAAAATATAATTCGCGCTCGGTCTTGTGCTCTTCGCATACATTTAAGTTTATTTCTTATGATTTGATACTGAAGCTCAAACCAATTTTATAATAATATTACAGATGATGTGAATTATACATTTTCTCAAAGTCACTCTATTTCTTTTTGAATTTAAGTGAAACAGGAGATTTAATTTACTCAAGGCTCTATCAGCCTTAAGGAACACATTCTCATCATGACGCTCGCGCTCGATTTTCTGTACACATTTCAGTAACTTTTTAATAAATTACATGATTAAAATAATTTATTTTCTTCTAAATCTCTCAAAAAGAAAAAACAATCGTAGACTTTATTTAAGGAAACGATTTTGCAGAACAACGCTTATATCGTATCTCACATATTTTGGTGAAAAAAATCGAATTTTTTTAAAATTAAAAATCAAAACATAAAATATACATCCTGTCCCGAAATGTCTTAATGAGAATTTGTAAACCTCATCTAGGCAAACAATTTTCCATATAAACGTTTTTTTTGGATCTCACATATTTTGTCTAAAAAATGGAATTTTTGAATTTTAATCGTATTTTTTGGAATTGAAACGAAAAATATATGTTTTATCAGAAATTGCGTCGAACAAAATTTGTAGATCATTTTGAAATGAACAACTTTGTATTCTTACGTTTTTTTCGTATTTTACATATTATTGTTAAAAAATTGAATTTTGGATTTTCAATAGATTATTTTTGAATTAAAAAAAAAAATATGCATCTTATTAAAAAATGTTACAATTCAAATTTGTAGGCCTTTATGTAGAAAATAATATTGTATCATAAAGTTTTTTCGTATCTCGTATAATTTAACTGGAAAATGGAATTTTGATATTGACTTTTTTCGAATTTTAATTACGCTGTAACATTTCTAATTTTGATTTAATCAAAAAATGTTATCAGGATAATTTGTAGAGATTTATGAGCACTATCAAAAACCAGTATTGAAATTTTTGATTTTTTCCAAAAACACAAAAGTAGTGCTCAATCCCTCAATTTTGATTGGATGCGGCTGGTTAACGAACTTGTCCTTACTTTTTCGGCTCCGATAAAGTGTACCAAAGCTCAATTCAATCTGATGATTCTATCGAGAGTTATGCCGCACACGACCTACAGACAGACAGACAGACAGACACTTTCGTAAAAACCATTTTTTCTGACTCAGGGGGTCTCAAAACGTAAAGATTTGATGAAAATTTCGAAAGTCATTTTTCACATAAAACCAATACCTTCTCATCCATGATGAGAATGTAATAAAATAATAATATTTTTGGAAGATGTCAAAAAAATCAAAAATATACCTTTTAAAAGTCGCGGATCCACTTAAGATAGCTGTCCAAACTGATTTTCAAATTGTTTGTGTGGTCAATTCTATATTAATAATTAAATAGACAAAATTACATTTTAATTTCTTATTTAGGGAGAAAAATAAAGTAAGTTAATTATAGCTCATATTTCATGTATATTTACAACGAAAACATAGATATTTTATTTAATATCCATGTTCACTGTTATTGACAAATGGTATTTATAAAGAAACACTTAACTACAATGATTCATCTAGAAAATTCATTTTAATTATGCAATTGTTTAGAATTATTGAATCAATTATAGTTAATGACAAAATGATTTTAATTATTATAGCAGCTTTCGAGAATTTTGTATGTGAGTAATCGGCTGTTACCAGAAAATAATTACATATTGAGATTTCTATCTTCGATGACTTACATATTTCTCGAACAATGAATTTCTTCCGATCTGTTTAATCTGTTTTCTGAGTGCAATATATTTTATAAGTTAGCATGAAAATTCAACTCCCTTAAATTTTTATTATTAGAGGAGGAACGACAATTTAATCTAGTTTTATGAATGCAGAAAATTACAAGAGTGAATCAGATTTTAGCCCCTTGACTGCCGATGTCAAAAATCTTTGTCACTTTTAAGGCAAAGATCTTGGAGAAGAATTGGAGTAATTTTCCAAGTCTTAATACAATCTTAGTTTATGAAGATAATTTTTTCTAGAGAAAACACTATGGTCGAGTGTTTTTTTATAAATACCATTTGTTAATAACAATGTACATGAATATTAGAAATGTATATTTCTGTTTTAAATATACATTGAGTGTGAGAGATAACTAATTCACTTTATTTTTTCCGTGAATAAGAAATAATGTTGAAAATGTGATTTTTGCCATTTATTTGTTAATACAGAATTTTGAAATTCAATGCTGAATATTTTTGACGATATCTATCACTAACACAGGCAGTGGGATATGGAAGAGAAAAAATTAAGTAATTTATAGATATTCCTAAACAAGAATAATAAAACAACATTAAGGAAAGGTTAGAAGAGACTCATTAATCGAAAGCATTGGCAAAAATAAATTGAATATATGAATATGAAGAGCAGATAATTGAAGAAAATCAAGGCATCAAACTGATCGTAATGTCTTGTATAAGTAAAAGGACATGCAAACGTGTCTGCATAAGCATCCTGAGTCATCGCCTCGACTATTCTTGGACATTATTTTGTCAGTGTAATAATTACGTGAGAAGACTTTGCACGTTTACAATTTTTCACGTTTCGCTCGGCGGAGATTGATGTCATCTGGTGTTTTAAGGCAATCTATATTTTTCTTGTTACGCTAATAAGTTGAGCACTGAGACGCAAGCCAGCTAAGATCGCGTAGCCTTTGATCGCGGCCATCTTTAAATGGTGTGTCATTAATATAACTGTATCGTTTATCAACGACACTCTAAATACGTCGAGCAAAATATGCGTCGAGTAATGGCCATCGTAAAAAGTACTAAGGGCCCTAGGGGCCGATCGATAACGCCCACATATTATGTACACACATGTGTGCCCTTAATGCTGATATGCAAAAGCTTCATGTGCGTAAGCCTTTCTGCTGAGGCTGTCAATTTTTCAAACAAATTCAACCCTAATAATCTTTCCTGAAGAATTCTTCATTTTAACTCTCGTTCTCTTTTCGTCCTCGAGCAGGAACTCCAAGTTGTAATTTCCTCACTCGACAGGTGTGACGAACGATTTATGCAAAATTGTTTTTAAGGGGGAATCAACTTTTCCTTAAGCAAGTTGTATTATTTTGTAATATTAATATATCTTTACAGCATTAGTACAGTAGGGGAAATAGTTAAATCAGTTGAGAAAAAAATTCCACTTTAGAATTGTTTTAGAGGGTCAACTTATTGACATAACCTCAAAATTTAATTGTAATTTACTGTGCAAAAAAAACATAAATTCATCTTTTGGAAAGAATTATTTTAGGTCAAAATTATTTTTTTAACAATAGTTATTTAAAATTTTTCATATTTTGATTTTTTTTTCTAACCTCTTATTTTTTCTAGCCCTGGCGAAAGTTTTGGATTGGGACTCAATCCGAACGAATCAGAACTGTTTAGAGTAATTCCGAAATCCGTTTCCGAACCATTCTGAAAAACTTTTTGAACCTCGTTCTTGACAAATCGGATAAAAATCAATCCAACTGAATGTGAACCAAGTTTTTAATTTGAATTGTTCCGACCACAATTTATGCGGATTGATTTTCAACCGATTTGCGTCAAACGAAATTCAAGATATGTTGCGGATTGCTTCGGAAACAAAATGCGGAAAGGCTAAAATTAAAAAGTCACGGGTATTATAGATATTCTTTAATAACTGTAGGGTAGTGAAACTAATAGGTGTGTAAGTGTGAAACTTCAAATACATTTTTCTCAAAACTAAGTTTAATAAAATTAATATTTTGTCTGCAATTGGGCTCACTATTTCAAAATTTTATTAACATCTATGCTATTCTTAGAAAAAAATGGTAACTTGTTATTATTAAAATTGAAACACTTTAACAATATCTGAAACAACAAGTAAATTCATAATTTCCAACTGTAGTGTACGTCATTGTACTATTATACTGAAAAACATTTTTTTGTTATTTGTGCAAAAAAACTATTTTGTTCTCTTTTTCGTCGTCCTAACAAAAAGTTTTTTCAGACGAACGAAACTATTTTGGTAGCTCAACAAAATTTTATTCAGAACGCCAAACTAAAATCCAAAAAAAATTGTATCACAATAGCAAAGTAATTGTCTACTCACGGCTACGCAGAACTTAACTTTGCTACTTCAACCTGCGCAGTACTTTCCTTTGCTACTTATGTCTGCGCAGTACTTCCCTTTGCTACTTATATCGGCGCAGTGCTTATCTTTGCGACTTAAGGCTGCGCATTACTTACCGTTGTTACTTATGTCTGCGCAACGCTTTCATTTGCTGCTTATGTATGCGCAGTACTCACCTTTGCTACTTAATACTGTGCATTACTTACCTTTCTTACTTATGTCCGCGGAGTGCTTCGATTTGCTATTTATGTATGCGCAGTACTTATATCTGCTACCTATGTCTGGACAGTACTTATCTTTGCTACACTCAGAAACAGAAACAACAAAATTTGAACGTGAACCAAGTTTTCAATTCGAATCATTCCGACCACGGATTCATTTCAACCGATTTGCGTAGAATTGTAAGAAATTTTCCAGTGAAGAAAATAAGCTGCTGATTATTATAAATAAATAATAAATGCAAATAGTTTTAGGGTGGCTAAGAAAAATTAAAAAATTCCAAATACCAATTAATCAACAAATTATTTTGACCTAAACCAATTTTTTTTTTTTTTAGAAATGTATTGTTGTGTATCCAAAATACATTGAAATTGATTTTTGTTCAATTTCCTCTTGTTTATAGAAAGTGTTATTCAGTTTGCGGTTATTTTAATAGATCAATTTCCGTATAATGGCATTTCAAATCAACTAAACAGATTGCATCAAATCGAATTATAGATTCCACAGTCTTGGAAAATTTAGAGTTTCATCATTTATACAAATTTAAAAAAGTGAATCTCATAGACATTTTGTCGCTAAAAACGAAAATTATCGAAAGATTTTCCTAGTGGATCATCAGGTTTCAGAGTAATTTGAGGTTGAATAATCAAAAAATGGCTATTATGGCCATTTTGATGAATTTATTATAAGGAAACTGATAAATCATGTGAGAAGTTTTTATGTAAAAAATAATTTTTCAAATTTCCATAAAATCTCGACGTTTTGAGACGCTCTGAGTAAGGAAAAAATGGTTTTTAAGACGGTGTTTGTCTGTCGGTGCCGTTTTTATTTTCGTTGTTTCTAAGCCCGATAAAAACCTATAAAAAAATTAGATTAAAATAATGATCCGAAAATATAAGAATTGCGTTGCGTGATGAATCGGAATTATACAAATAAAAGGAATTAGTGATTAGATGAATTTTGGTAAAATAAATGTTAAGAAATACAGAATTTGGGTAATATTCATGCGTCCCCTTGATTTGCATATCTCATCAAAAAAATATCCTACAGAGGCAAAAAAAAGAATTTTAAAGCAGAAGAGCACTTCTATCCGATGCCTTTGATAAGAGTACCAAAAAAATCCGATTCCCCAGAATGAATTCATAAAAATAGTCAAGATTGCCATTTTTTGATTATGTAACCTCAAATTATTCCAAAATCTGACGCTCTATGCAAATCATATGTCCAGATTCGTTTTTTGCGTCGAAAAACCTATAAGATTTACCTTTTGTTATTTATCTAACTGGTTATTTAAAATCTTTGTACTTGCTGAGCAATTACGTGACTTATCACATTGGAATGAATAGAGTGATACACAGAGCATCATTCGAAGTTATGTAATTTCCGGTTCGGCAAACCTTGTTGGGCCTTGGTCGATTTAAACTATCCAGCAGTCTAAAAAAAGCTAGAGTATTTAAGGCCGTGGGCTGTAGAGAACATGCTATTGTCTCACGATTCTCTCTGAGACCTTGTGCAGCCTTTCTTTATGCTCTTATGTTTTTAACCACATGAGGATAAACGCAATTTTCATGTCAACGCCTGGAGTACAAATTCAAATGGGTATATTCCGTTGTGCATTAACGGAGAGGCTTAAGAGAACCATGCAGGCTAGAATGTTTAAAAATAGCGATAATGAAAGTCGCTTGTCTGTGGCAGGTGGGATTGACGTAACTCAACACGATCACCACAATGTCGCTATAACAACAACAGCAGTATTAATACTATCATGAAAAGATATATACATAAAAGAGATTATATCAACGAGTCTCTTTCACTTACAGTACCATACCGTTGGAAATTATAGGTTTATCTGTTGTTTCAGCTATTCTTAAAGAGTCTTTATTTTTATAAGACAACCCGACAAAAATGAATTTTTTTTTGTACGCGAAAACCGGAGTAAATCAATCCGAAGGACCCTGATATCTTAAAAACGAATTCATTCTTTAAATTTTCCTGAAACATTAAGATTTTATGATACCATAATCGAAAAGTGCAAAAATGGCCCTTTTCAGTCATATTTGTAACAATATAACGAAAGCAGAAATTTTCTTTTCAGATCCACATACGTCATTGTTAAGTACTCTTCTTTACCTTTCATTTCCATTTTGGATCATCTCGAACCGATCTTTATTCTCCAAGATATGACACATTATCCATTTTCAATTTTACCATATACCAGAGAACAAAAATCGGTTCGAGATAATCAAAAATGTGAATGAAAGGTAAAAAGTAGTGCTAAACGATGGCGTAACTGGATATTTGGAAAAAAATTGTTGCTTTGGTTAAATTGTTTCAAAAATGACTGAAAAGGGCCATTTTTGCACTTTTAGGTTAGGATATCTCGAAATTCTGGCGTGCTGGGAAAATATATATTGCCAAAGACGTCAAATTACAATATTTTTAGGACATATTATCAAGATGATTTTAAAATTATTTTTCTGGATTCTACCCTGAGGAAAATTATGTTACAAAAAAGTTGTAAAATGTAAAAAAAAGACTGTACTCTATGTGTTGATTTAAAACATCCAAAATATTAATATTTTAATAAATAATCCTCCATTATATCTAAATATAATATACATTGATTTTTAATAATTTCTCACAAGAAGTTAGACATTTTTAAAATTTTCGACTTTTTGTATCATATTTGACCCCGGAGTAGAATCAAGGAAAAATATTCTGAAAATATCTTGATTAGTTGAGAAAATACTTCAAACTTACCTTTAAAATGAGACGGAAAACTTTTTAGAATTTTAAATATTAACCGAGTTATTAACATTTTTTAAGAAGATCGAAATTTAACGTCTTTTGCGATATATTTTTATAAAATTAATATTTTTCCTACAATTTGGGCTTACTATTTCAAAATTGTATCAACATTCATGCTATTGTTGGGAGAAAATGGTAACTTGTTATTATAAAAATTAAGATACTTCAACAATAGCAGAAACAAGAGATAAATTCATAATTTCTATCTATAGTGTACGTCATTATAGCGATAAAAATTTTGTTGGTATTTATGCAAAAAAACTACTTTGTTCTATTTTTCATTGTCTTAACAAAATGTTTTTTTAGACGAATGAAACTATTTTGATAGCTCAACAAAAATTCATTCAGAACTTCAAAATAATATCCCAAAAAAAATGTATTAGAATAACAAAGTAATTGACTACTTACTCTCTAAATTTAAATCAGTCAAAATCTACTGATTATCAGTAAAATTTGACTGATTCAGATTTAGAAAGTACGGCTATGCAGAACATACCTTTGCTATTACAGCCTGCGCAATACTTACCTTTGCTACTTATGTCTGCGCAGTACTTACCTTTGCTACTTACATCTGCGCAGTGCTTTGCTTTGCTACTTATATATTCGCAACACTTACCTTCACTGCTTAAGGCTGCGCATTACTTATCTTTTCTACTTATGTCTGCGAGTGCTTTCATTTACTACTCATGTATGCGCATTACTTACTTTTGCTATTTATGTCCGCGCAGGACTTTTATTTGCTACTTATATCGGCGCAGTGCTTATCTTTGCGACTTAAGGCTGCGCATTACTTACCTTTGCTACTTAAATCTGCGCAGCGCTTTGCTTTGCTACTTATATATGTGCACCACTTACCTTCACTGCTTAAGGCTGCGCATTACTTATCTTTGCTACTAAAAGCTGCGCATTACTTACCTTTGCTACTTAAATCTGCACAATGCTTTTATTTGCTACTTATGTATGCGCAGTACTTACCTTTTCTACTTCAACCTGCACAGTACTTCCCCTTACTACTTATATCGGCGCAGTGCTTATTTTTGCGACTTAAGGCTGCGCATTACTTATCTTTTCTACTAAAGGCTGCGCAGTACTTACTTTTGCTACTTAAGTACCACTCTCTAAATCTCAATCAGTCAAAATATACTGATTATCAGTGAAATTTTACTGATTCAAATAGCCAAAAAGAGGTTACTGTGAATCAGTCAAATTTCACTGAATACTTTAGTGGAAATCACCTGATTCAACAGTGAAAAATATTCATATCATTGATTCAATCAGTGAAAATTAACTGATTTGTCAGTGAAAAATATTTTTGCATTGATGAATCAGTGAAAAGATAAATTACTGATTCAATCAGTAAAAATTTAACTGATTCAGATTTAGAGAGCAGTACTTACCTTCCCTACTCATGCCTGTGCAGTACTTACATTTGTCACTTATGTCTGTGCAGTAATTACCTTTGCCACTTAATTCTGTATAGTACTTACATTTGCTACTTATTTTTGTTTCAGTACTTACCTTTCTTCACTTATGTCTGCGCAGAGCTTTTATTTTTCTACTAATATCTACGCAGTACTTACATTTGCTACTTAAGCCTGTGCAGTACTTACCTTTGTTACTCATGTTTGCGCAGTGCTTCCCTTTACTACTTCCGAATCCTCAGTACCTACCTTTACTAGTTAAAACTGCGCACTACTTAAATTTGCTAGTTACAGGTGCGTAATAGATTACAAATACACTATGGGATCCGGTAATGAGATAAATACGCACACATTTTATAAAATTAAAAATGAAAGCAGGCAGAACAATGTCTGGCACTGACCCTGATGATAGAAGAATTCGCGGTCCACGGAGACGGAAGTTGGAGCGCGCGACCAAGATCGGGATAATGTTCATCGCCGTGTATAGGACGCGTGTTCTCTCTGTTATCCAGCTAGGATCTTCTTGGGGCATTACGTACGTGCAATGCACCTTGGATAAGCGTTACATCAGATGCATTCAGGAAGAGTCCGTGCTGTTGCGCAACCGAGCACTGTAGAACGCTCCATGCGTTACGAGCTGGGAAACCGTGAGCTGTTCCTACGTGTATTTCTGCGACGGGGATAAAAATAAAGTAATTGCGTCTGCTTGCGCGTAAACGAATCATCACGCATGCATGAAAGCACCGTTCCCCGTTAACCCTGTCTTAGTGCGTGAGACTATTATGTTTACTAACAACTCAGGTCAAGTGTGCGACAATATACGATGTGATTGAGTAACATGAGAATCCACATTTTTGATTATTTCAACTCGCCTCGAGATATCGCGCTCTTCTTTAGGATTTACACAAGCACGAACAGACCACGTCGCTCGTGAACTATTGCCGGATAATAATTATCGCTCGCGTGGATTTATTCGAAAATATCTTGCGTATATTCAGCCTCTTACAAGAACCGTTCGTGGGAAAAACTATGAATCAATGCTGCAAAAGATATACTCTGAGATACGCTGCGTCAGGCTCTATTTCTTATGGTGGGTTAGTAATTTAGAAAATATAGAGAAGAACCTTACCAGTTTGCCCGACAAGTTTAAATACGAATTCACCACCAACTGCTTCAAAAATCACTATAACTAGAACATTTACAATTCACTAACTTTTTATAAGATTTCATACCTTGAGAAGCACAAAATAAAATATGCCAGATAAATCAAAACAAAATTTAACTAATATTTTGTTAACTATTTTACATATTACATTTTAAGATTTTCTTACTAGCAAAATATATTCTATCGAAATTTTTAGTTTTAGACTTTTTCGAAGAAAATAACAATAAAAATGCATGGAACCTGCTGGAAACAATTGGAATGAGCAATCTGTTCATATATTTCTATAATTTTGATTAAATAAAATATTAAAATCTCCTTAATTAATTGTGAGTTCGCACAAAATAATATCACAGCATTACCCGCGCCGTAAAAATTTTAATTTTCTTTTTTTGGCGACAAACAGTGAAAAAAAACTCGTTTTTCTCGACAATTGTCCGCCATTTTGTTATTTATGCATATATATTCAAAATTGCGGTTTGCGCCCTAGCCAGTGTTATACTAAATATAAAACTATTTGAATTTTTTGTTTTAGATGGTCCGTCTCCAAAATTTCATCAACAGCGCAGACATACCTACTTTTTGAGGAGTCACGTTTACCTGCTAATTATGTCTAGAAAAAAAGTATGAAAAAAAAAAAATATTATGTAATTTATTCATTAAGCCCAACAAGTTTTATATCAATAATTATAACAGCAACCTCTAAAAAGATTCATAGAAATAACCTTTTTTTCAAGCGCCTGAACTAGAATAACCCCTTAATATATAAATAATAAAACCTCAAAATAGTTTCTTTTGTATCTTGTATAATAAAAGTTTTAAAAATTCACGCAAAAAATCTATTTTTTCTGTTTATTCCTGTAACATTTATCATATTTCTGACTATATTTGCGTGAAATTGTGAAAATCACATTAAGAATTTTATCAATTACAATGCATTTTAATTTCTTTTTTGATCATTTTTCGATAAGAAATCATTTTTATTTCGTAAAATTGTTTCATCATATATTTTTCAATATGTCTAAATCGATGCAAGATTCCGAAATCGTGTAACATCGATAAACTTTATTTTCGGCTTCAAAAAGTTTCAAAACATCCAAATCCGTTAGATAAAAATAAGATTTCAAAATTTACACAAATATGATACCTTACATAAATGATAGGGATGTGAAAAAGGATGTTAAAAATAGGGAAATCGATGTCCCGTGTAAAAATAGCGCATCGGTTTTAGAAGTTTTGAAGTCGGTACTTTCGTACATTCTGGAAGCCACAGATATTATCTGAAATCAATAAGTTTTCAAATTTAGCTTCGTCACATATATGGTTTCTATGTGAACCTAATTCCACCAAAAAAAACCAGGAAATTCTATTTTTTATGGGTGTGTAAACAGGAGACATTGATTTTTGGGCATTTTTTCATAACTTTTCTTGCGTTTAAAAAATACTTAAAACAATAATAGAACTACGGATTTAGGTTCAAATGGGGCGTAATTATATAGAGAAATATCTGCTAATTATTAAAAAGATTGATCGAAAACTTTTTCAGCTACAGTGTACAGAAGTCCCAAAAAAGTCGTTTTGAGAAAAATTGTTGAAAACAACAAAGTCGAGACGGTAATGACATTATTTTTATTACTTACTGGTTAATCAGAGATTCCAGCACCATATAAAGGGTTTCCCAATAAGGGTGATATGTTTTGAAATTAAAAAAAAACACTGAATATTCATTCGGAATTGCTCGAAATCTTTTTTATTATATTGGATATTCTATGCCATTTATGATTTAAACAATATATCGGCCAAATGTCCCCCGAGACTTGAGCCAAAAATGCGCCTCATCAGAAAAGATGATTTTTTGATGAAAATTGGGATCATTTTTAATTGATTCCAGAGCCCAATCCGCGAACTCCCGACGCAAACGATGGTCATTAGGCTTCAGTTCTTGTGCCAGAATCATCTTATAGGGATGCAGGCCAAGATCCAATCGCAAAATACGCCAGGTAGTCATCCTGGACAGGCCCAATTCCTGAGATCGGCGTGGCACGGACAATTCACGGTTTTCCTCGATACTGGCCTGTACGGCGGCTATATTCTGTGTAGAACGTGCGGTACGCATACGATTTTTAGGCTTAGTATCCAATAGAGTAAATTCACTCTCCAACTTATCGATTATTCGACGAATTGAGAGCGCGGATGGAGCAGAATGACGACCATATTTTGCACGATATGCTCTTTGAACACCGACAAAATTTCTCGAATTTTGATAAAATAATTGGGCAATTTCCAAACGTTGTGGAAGCGTGAAACTACTCATGATTAAATGGCAAACCTTACTGATGACAACTGACAGCAGACGTCAAAAATTTCAGTTCAAATGAGCCCGATAGGGACATTCAAAATCATATCACCCCTATTGGGAAACCCTTTAGTAATCCTTCTTCTCTCCCAAATTTACTTACATTAAGTCACAAAAGACTACCTGAGTGACCGTCCGACTTTACATACCATGCCGTCCGGAATATAAGGGGAGACATCCACTTAAAGACGATCGTAACACCGGAACGAAGTAAAATTTTTCATTGAAACTTTGGGAAGATATTCTTCGATAGTTTTACTAACAATTTATGACATAAAAAAAAATCGATTTTTTGAGTCATCTAAACCTATTTCCCCCCTTAATTGAATTCTGTAGTCAGGATAAATGCCCCAACCTCAAAATTCAGCCTTTTCATTTTCCTTATCAAATATTGTGCTATTAGATATATTTTCGCTTTATAGAAGTAATTTTTGAAATAGAAATATTGCTCCTTAGTGAACAATATCTCATTTTAATATTAAAAAAGATTTAAAAATTGATTTTTAAGTGTAGAACATTTATCCAACATTATTTTTTTCCCTCAAATAATTATTATATTTTTAATTAATTACCTCCAGAATAATCATCGGGAATATCATCTATAACCTAAATTTCATCACATTTTTCGAAGTTTTATCTTCTCTAGATAGTTTTCACTGCTGATTTTACTGAAGTGTCTTTTTCTCTCCATAATAAAATTCGGGTGAGCAAACGGCATAATAATTTTTTTTAAATATAGAAGCACTATCACAAAACACAAACGGAGCAGGTACACAAAACTGTGTTTCTGACGTTTAGCTTCTGTGCAAACCGCGTTACCTCTCTTTACAATATGAGTTCGATGTGCATTTAAATTTTTTTAAAGAATCCATAAATTTGTAGTTGCGCTTGAAATAAAATAGAGATTTTGATGAAAAACAGAGAAATGTTCTAAATCAATAGATATAGGGCATAGATCAAAGAATTTAAATGGTACCCGACTAAACTTTAAATTGAGGCGCTTCCCAGATGTTCATTGGTTCTCCCAGAAATCCAACAGAGGCAAGTCTACCAAACCCTAACTAGAGACTACTCAGGTTTTCCTAGACATGTTCACCTGGCTAATACCCAACCAGTACCCAGTTTAAAGTAGGGAGTAATAGGACAATTTCTACACGGGATAAAGGCCTGTCAAATAGAATTTCTGGGTTTCTGATTTGAATTTGAAAAAAAATCTCTGAGGCTTACTTGAACATGTACGTTGTGAGTAGACTAGAAAGAAGTTTGGCTCATAAATTATTAATGAACAGATGTTGAGGTAAGAAATTACGAATTTATTATGGACCAGGGATTGTTTCTACGTCGCAACAAGGGACTTTTTCTCCGAAAAGGCAAACGAGCCGAAAGACCTGCCCAAGACTTTGCCAGGAAATGGAAGTAACGATGGTTATTGACTGCGACACACTGGCGTTATTCGCATGTAGGTACATCGTGCGTACTAGCTAGGTACGTAAGTACATACAATGCCTGTGTTGCATAATCCATCATACGCTTGGCGTGTTATGCAACCACGTGCTAGATGCGAGCTTTGCATCTAGCATGCACACATAGTAAATGCAAATGCAAATGCCTCCCAGTTGCAAAGATCTCGATGCACCAGGATCAAGGACCGTACACAATCACATCATCATTTATGTAATTCTACGTATAATCGAAATTCCCATCCAACCTGGCATCTTCAGCCAAGATCCAGTGACATTTACGGATTGAACAAAAAATGGGGGAATCTTTAACAGCGGGACACTCTTTCATGCCCAGGATTGATTTTAATGATTAAAGTTTTTTCGAAGCTCGAGATGAGGTTTGATAAATCTATTTTTACTTGCCGTCTGGCACTTTCAAAATTTTTTATGTCTGACGAAAAATGTCAGCAGGACGAAAAAAATGCTTTAAAAACGTGTTTCCTAGCTAAGAGTGGTTTATAACAGGTGTATATCTGTTACATAACAAAATGAAACAGCTTACGTAATTGGTGAGTGATTGGTGATTCACTTGCAGCGCGATATGTCGTACTTGAGTGACGGAATAGTTCTGTAACGATTCTGTATTTCTGTTATAATTATGTTGTATAGGATGAATGTAAGGTAGAAGTGCAAAAATGTATAACGGATTTATGTAACACATACGTAAAGACCACAACTACATGTGCTTGTTGTACTTCAATAGTATATGTATTCAATGAAATATTTATGTACCGTAAATACATGCATTGCACATTTTTATTGGATACTATAGCATTTAATTATGTTGGATATATTAGCGATACATAAATAATATCAATAATATGAATAATTAAAAATTTGTTGTATTTATTCAAAATGCTATTCATGCGTATAATCATAAGTACGAATTAAAAACGTAAAGTAAAGTTTTAAAATGTGCATTAAAAATTTGGATAAATATTAATTATATTTCAAATTAATGAATTAATATTACTACTCATGGTATAATTATTGAAAATCAATCTGTCATATAATGACGAACAATCCGATAAAATTTTATGTTAGTTTCGCAAAGTTGGCAAATAAAAGGTGAAGCAAGCTTCAAATTGTGCAATGTTAATAATCCCCTTGACATGGTAATTATTCATAGAGGACTGAAAATTGTTTGCAGTCAAAACTCATTTCTAAAATAATTTTCCGACTCGTCGTTTTTTTGTATTTCACATATTATGGTTAAAAATTAAATCATTGAGTTTTAATCGTATTCTTTGAAATTCAAACGAAAAATATACATTTTATCAGAAATTGTACTGGATAGAATTTGAAAACTTGTACCTACTTTTTGGGCCATCAAGAGGTAGTAGGTAGAGGTAGAGGTGGTAGTAGTAGTGGTAGTAGTAGTAGTTTTTTTTTCAGAGGAGAAAAGAGAATGCATTTACGCACGCTGTGTGGCACTCGGTCGAAGCTATACCCACTAAACTCAAAACTCCCTTCTTTCCTCGACAGACAATGACCCCGGAACCGCGTTAGCATTACTTCAGGGTCATTGTCTATAGGCGCGATACGCCGAACTTCGGCGTCCTCCTAACCGCCCAGCTTGATCTTCAATCGCGGCCTTTCCAAAGTTTCCTGTTTGGAGTTGCCTCACGGAAAGTCGCATAATGAATTGTACCCGGGATGTGATCGACCTGGGGCTTCTCCTCTGACGGTGCAGAGGTAACACCGCGGACTCCTTGTGCAGGTCCTCGGGGTGTGCCCCTCCTCGCGATATTTCCAGTAGCTCCTGCTTCTGTCTGATCCCCGACAGTCCGCCGCCATGTGTCCAAAACCAAGGCAGTGGTAACACCTATTTGTCTTAATTTTCCTGCGGACTCTGCAGAAGACCCACCCGATCTTGATGTGGTCCGCCTTGAGTAGTTTTAAGGCCCTCGCCTCCTCCAGTTAAACATACGCCTTTCTGATTCCTCTGTAAGGTAAGGGAGATCCTGAGTTTCATCTCCGGTCCTTGCTGGCAAAATTCCCTAACAGCCTCCTTGAACTCTTCTCCTTCAATGCTGGGGTCTGGGTCAGTGATCTCTACCTCGATCCGGGGGATGAGATGACGGACAGTCCACTAACTCCAATGGCTTCTTGAAAGGCAAAATCCAGCCGCCCTCTCCCTTCTTTGGGGCACTTCAGTTCCACCAGCAGGTCCTTGGAGTGCGTCTCCCTAATTCCCTGGAATGTGACGCTCAGTTCATCTGGGTTGACGCGGCTCTTAAGATCACGCAGGATGGAAGCGTAGGTAGTTATCTCGGTTCTCTATGCCCGTTCTCAGCATCTCAAGCGTCTGAAGCGCGTCACGGATTCCATCCCTGATGGGAAGGAACATGTTTTTCTTTGTTTTGGAAAAACTCTCCATCTTCTCCAGCGCCGTTACTACCTTTTGTAGCTTCTCCATATCTCTATTGCGCAGATTGTGCAGCCAATCGCGATGCTGCCTGGCTTGAAATTCCTCGTTGTCGAGCTTATCTGGTACCTCCACCACATCCATTTCCCCTCCAAACATCTCCTCGTACATACATTTGTTTAGTTTATTATATTCCACTTTGTTCCCACGATTAGCTATAGAAGTATTCGGTCCGCCCCTACAGAGCCCCGCATGCAGGGGCAAGACATCCATACTCTAGGAGGTGGCCTGATTTCCTAGAGACGCCGTGTAAGACACGACTCCCTAGTGCCATGTAGCCCTCGACACGGTAGTTAACACCTTGGCTTGGGGGTTATTCCTTCCCTTCGGGACCATTCCTAGAACATTGTCTGCGACTGCTTATTTAGTTAAGAATCCGTATACGGCAGCAACCCTCGATACAGGGCCCCTCTATCCGCAACCCGAGGATTCGCCCGGTCACCTGTTTTAAAGCCCCCTGGTCGGTTTTCGAAGAAACCAATACAGGACCGGGGTAGTAGTAGTAGCAGTAGCAAAAGTAGATTGTATACTCGATAACTTTCGATAGAACTATTAGATTGCATTGAGCTTTGGCATACTTTATCAAAGCTGAAGAGTAAGGAAAAGTTCATTAACCAGTCAAATGGTTACAAATTAATCATTCAAAGTATTGCCCATCGTTAGCTACAACATTGCCCATCTTTCTGGTAGAGCTTGAATACCGTTACGGTAAAAGTGTTCAATCTTTTGGGGCTATCCACGAATCAAGCCATTTTTCGATGCCTTCATATGAGCGCAACTGCTGATCAGCCAGACCATGTCCCATCGACCGGAACAAGTTATAATCGGACGACGCAATATCTGGGGAATACGGCGGGTGGGGTAAGACTTCCCGTTTGAGCATTTCCAGGTAGTTTTTACCGGGTTTGGAAACGTGAGGCCGAGGGTTGTCATGCTGTAGAATCACTTTTTAGTGCTTTTAGATACCGTTCCCCAGTGATGGTTTCGTTCGGTTTCAACAGCTCATAATAAATAACATCAGCATCTTCGAAGGTTTTCGGCTTTCCTTTCACGCGGACGGTCGTCAACATCGAAATCACCGTCTTTGAAGCGACGGAACCAATCACGGCACGTTGTTTCACTTAGAGGAGCATCTCTGTAAACTTTTTGGAGCTCTCGATGCGCTTCAGCCACCGTTTTCTTTGAATGAAAGAAAAAATCAACACTTGCCGCAAATGACGATTATTTGGCACAAAATCAGACATTTTCACACAACCAAAAGTATATGACGCCAAAACAAAATCACTAATGTGTCAAAACGGTTTGTTTCCCATATATCTAAGCTTGGTTCATGACGTTTTGGATATGTCAAAATCGACCGGCACTTACTGATGGAGCCATCTGTTCACAAAAAACGGGAACTTAGCTGTGCACCTAATAAATATATATTTTTGTTTTTAATTCAAAAAGTTCCTATTGGAAATCGAAAACTTAATTTGTTAACCATAATATGTGAAAAATACGAAATAAACGTTAAAATGCAAAATTGTTCGCTTCAATAAGGTTTACAAATGTTGTTTCTAAGATCAAATACTTAAAATTGAAAATAGCAAAGTTCAGTACAAAAAGGTTCATTGCATCACCCATTACAAATTCAAACTGATATGTTTAAAATTCACCCATTTTCACCCAATGTCCCAGGCTAAGCTCGAGTGACATTTAGACATTTGATAAAAAATGCTTGATAATAAATTGAAGTCAGCAAAACTTGAATTAGACAAATGGTCTATATTGACCTTTTAGTTGAGTTATATAGGTCTATAATCCTTGATGATTTGAAATCCTCGAGCAGAAAAGAGATTTATCTTGCCTCTATTAAAAATCGAGCTCGAAATCCCCCTGCAGAATTTACATGTGTGACATTTTCAAAAGTCTGCTACATCAATTTCAAGAAGCAATTAACGCATACTAATCCTAGATCGAAGTATTCTTTTATAGTTTGCATGTAAAACAAATCGGTGAATAAAGATGGCAAATACAAGACTCTGGGACAGCTTGATGACTGTTTTATAGCATCATACATTTATTCCTGCTGAAGCATTGCCGATAGGCTAGAGATCTTGCGGGAATTCATCCTAAGGTTAATTCAAGAGACGAGGGTCGTTGACCTTTAAGTTAAATGCAAGTTATCCTTAACTTGAGTTTTTATGTCAGGTCAATCAATTATGATATAATTATAAGAAATAATAGTAATAACGAATTATATGATGCCAATATTCATTCATATTGTTTAATTTGTAATTAAATTCTCTGAATACTTTATTCTCCTTGAAAATGCTAAAGAGAAAATATTGATGTTTAGAAGAGATAGGATTTTATAATAGAGAAGATCTTTTCCAATAGATTTATATTACCTTTATACTAATTGTTCCTAAGACAATTTCAGTAGTAAGCAGTGAAGAGACTCTGAATAAGTTCCTTTCTCAATCCAATCAGACCTCGAGGGAACAACTAAGAAATATCTGTCAGTAAGTGACTCCCTGAGGTCCCTTTACTCCTAATAGCTCTCTGGGGACTGTATCTTTTTCTCCCTAGCAAAAGTACCGGGCTGAAATTAATTCCGAGTCGATCAGAACTATTCCGATTCATTCCGATATCTGTATCCGAGCCAATGCGAATCATTCCGAACCAATCCGAAAATCGTTTTGTATCTCGTTTGACGAAAAACAGTAAAAAATCAATCCGATCTAATTCAATGAATTCCGAGAAACCAATCCGAATCAATCAGAATCATTCCAACCCTGGATTCATTCGGATTGATTCGGATTGATCTGGTTTGCAAACTTGGTTTCAGATTGGTTCGGATTCATTCGGATTGGTTCGGAATGATTCGCATTGGCTCGGATACAGATATCGGAATGAATCGGAATAGTTCTGATTAACTCGGATTGAATTTCAATCCAATACTTTCATCAGGGCTTCATATACTCCTTTTTTCAAGAAGGAAATTATTGCTGATGACTCATCACGTGCTCTATTCCAGATCAGGGCCAAACTATAACTTGCCCTGCTGACTGTTTTAAGTTAGGAATTGGAAACCAATCAGGAAAAGAAAGTAAGTATCGCTATATAAACTACTATTCTACTTAAGGCCATGGACAAATTGGATCACGAGACTAAATTATACGTTTAATCGTTCATGTAAGATAACTTATTGAATTTACAAAGTACCTTTCTGAAAATTAGGGAAATGTAAAATAAAGACAATAAAGCACATCTATTAGCTTCTTTTTACTAATAAATTTGAAAACACATGATCTGGTTTGATGCATGGCCTTAGAATTTGAAGGAAGCACAAAAAATGACTCTTTACGCTCTAAATGTTTCAGTGCTTCAGTGAATTCAGTGAAAAGGCAAATCACTGATTCAATCTATGCAAATTTGACTCATTCAGATTTAGAGAGTAAGTGTAAAAAAAGTGTAACTTAAAAATTAGGTCAAATCCATATTTGAGTTCTGATCGTCTATTACTTATATTTTTTGCATATTGTGAATTCAATTTTGTTGTGTTTACATTAACTTAAGTTTATTTTAGCTTTTGATAAGTTAAAACTTACATGAGATAATGAAATAATTATGTTTTTGAGAAAACCAGTTTTAACAGAAAACATGTTTTTTCAATGAATAATTCCATCTAAAAGACTTTGCTTTCGATGAGTATTCATTTCTATGATTCACTTATTGTTTTACTCTTTATGAAAGAATAGTGAAATCATTTTTATGCACAAATTAAAATGCATTTTAGAGCGATGGCGCAACCGGACCACGTGACTAGATTTCTGTCACACCAGCATTTCAATTTGTGTAACCCTATTTCCATCCAAAATAAGAGTCAAGCCTAATTAGGATATGTTTGAAATTAAGATACTTTTGTACCTTAAAAGTGTATCAAAGCTTGATAAATGTTTGACAGCGTGTATAAAAATCATGAGAAAATAAAAAATCCCGTTTTTTCAACAAATGACATAAGACTTCTTCTCAAATATTATAAAAAGTAGAATTGAGCAGAAAAACTGTTATTTAGTTTGAGATTGTGTGAACGAGTCGACACTTCTTACCTTGGTGCAATTTTCGATTTGGAGAAATTTCTATCCGTTTTATTCCGCCTTATTCTGAAATTTGTTTCCGAACCAGTCCCTGTCGACAAAAATTCAAATAGAAACTTAAAGAAATACAATCAATTTTAATCCGATGCAATTGGAATTTGGCAAGTAAAATTTTCATCTAATCCATCCGATCAATCCGAAAGACAAGTTTTTTTGTAAAATTCAAAATATCTCGAAAATGGTAAAAGATATACAAAAATTTTGTCGGGGCCCAGATTGATTTGGTTAAATTTTTATGAAGAGCACGGATTGGTTCGGCTAAAAAATTTGGTCGGACGCGGTTTGGATTGATTCGATTCAACCTTCTATCGATAGTACGGATTGGTTTGGTTAAAAAAGTTGGTTTAACTTGAAAAGTTATTCCGAATTGAGTCGGTCAGATTGATTCTGTTCGAATTTTCCACAATGTGCGAATTAATTCGGTTTGAAAAATAGTTTCGAATTATTTTCAAATTGATTCAATTTAAACTTTTTCGGAAAGCATGGATTGGTTCTGTTAGAAAAGTTAGTTTCGAATGAGGTTCAGATTGATCGGGTTTGAACAGCCCGGAATGTATGGATTAATTCGGTTTGAAAGGTTAGTTTGGTTGGATTTGGTTCAAACTCCTTCGAATAGTGCGGATAGGGTTCAAATTGATTGAGTTTGAACTTCTTTGGATAGTATGGATTGGTTCAGTTAAAAAATTTGGTTTCGGACAGGTTTAGGAATAATTTTTTTTAGAATTTCCCGAGATGAACGAATATCATTCGGTTTGAACTTTCCCCGGATAGCACGGATCGATTCGAATTCTTTCGCTTTCAACCTTTCTCTATAGAATGGGTTAAGTCGGTTCGAAATTTTTGTTCAGAATGGCATGAAATGGCAGGGATTGGTTCGAAAACAGATCTCGGAATAACGCGGAATGGCGAGGACTTGCGGGAAATGAAATCCAATCCGAAACACATATTAGGGTGAATCCAAAAATACGCTTCCCACGCTCTAGTTTGTTAAAAAATAAACTTAATAAATTTCAGTTAAGAGCCGCAAAATTTGTTATCCCTTCAATATAAAGACATGGCAGAGGATAGAGTCGATGGAAGATATTGCATGTTGTGCGCTTAATTGGCAATCGAAATCCGCATTGTGCACGGATGCTGATCCGGTAGATGAGCAGGGGCAGAGGGGCAGAGGAAGAGTTGAAATGAGGGTGAAACAAAGCGGTGATTACGTTCAATTGCTAGTTGGCACGTTCGCCTGAAGCTCTCGTCGTAATCGGCACGTGGGTGCTGTTCACCATAGAAAACATTAGGTATGGTGACGTTGATGATCATAACAAGGATGACCAATGTCTTGGTGTTTAGCAAACAAAAAGTTGAGCACAGTATGTTTTTTAAATGTATGTGTGTGTGTGTGCGTGTGTGTGTTTGGGCGTCTGTTCAGTCATGAAGGGTATATTTCCGGTTTGATAGCCTCTGGAGTTTGCCTCGCACGTGTCTACGAGTGCCTTTATAGAAGTTGGTGTGAGTGTAACTGCAGTCCGGTCACAGTTGCTGGCTGCTTTGCGACCGCAATCCACACATGAACGTCCTACTATTTATGACCAGTTCGTGTCAATAGTCCGGTAGTGTTCTCAGTTCTCGCGTTCTACACGCGACTCTTCATTACGGTATTTAAATTCAAATAAATGACTGAGACTAACAAGAAGGTCAGATAAATGAGGAGCTAAATTCGTTTCCAATTTCAAATCCTATTTCTTCTTCCCATTATTGATGTTATTCTTCATCCTTGTTACTCTTGTTCTTTGTTATTTTACGTATCTTTGTCGTTATGTTGCTCTTGGTTCTTTGTGACCATTTCCTGGTGAATTGGAATAGCAACTGAACGGAGAAGTTTGTTGCATAATGAAAGATAGTTTGAGATAAAAATCTTTTTTTATAAATTAAAAATCTACGCTTTTTTGTTGAGTTTAAATTGGTTCAAGCCAATATGAAAAAAGTTTTAAGTCTCATTCGATGCAGAGTGACTAAAAATCTACCCACAAAAATTCAAATAAATCCAAACCAGATTTTTAATCCGATTAAATCCTAAATTTGAATGATCCAAATAGAAATAATCATATATTTAACCGAATTGAGTGAGTTTAAAAGCATTTTTTGAATTTTTTGTTTGATTGAAAGTCTCGTATTGAGTCGAAGAAAATTATTTCAGATCTATTCACATTGATTCGAATTAATTTAGGTTAATTTTCAACCCATTGTTTGTTATTTTTTTTTTTTTCATACGATATTGCTGTTGCTATTTTCTGTCCATTTCCTTATGAATAGAAATAATAGACCTGAAAAATAAGCTATTACTTTTCTCTTATAATATAAATATTTTTATAAAAATGACTTTAACCAAGGATCATCAGCTGCTCGAACTGATTGTCTAAATAATTTTTTATATAAATTTTATTCGTTGTATATTGAAAATTAGCTTGAAATAATCGATTTCATGAGATATAAATCGACGCTCTCAAATAAAGATTAAGCCAATTCGAGTTAATTTGGAAAAAAGTTTCAAATCTTCTTCGAAGAAATTTTACTCAATATTTACCCAAATCAATCCGAATAAATCCAATCAAGTTTTCAATCTGACTCAACTGATTATTAGAAATAAATACTGTATAGGATAAAAGAAATCTCATAAGATTTGTACTGTTACCAAATACTTTTTTGTATAAATTGTGTTTATTGTATATTAAAAGATAGCTTAATATCAGCAAACATTTCTTATCAGTTAAAAATCGATGCTTTTAAGTCAAGTTTAAGCCAAACCGAAGAAATTTTTTAATTCCACTCAATGCGAATCAATTAAAAATCTATCCAAATTAATCCAAAATCAGAATAAACTGGATTAGAAAAAATAAGCTATTTTTCTTCTTTTCTAGTGAAGATATCATATTTACAAAAAAACTCTGATGAAGAAATATCAGTTGTTTGAGTTGATATTGGGTTGAGGTTTGTGACGTCTCGCGTGACCAATTTTTTTTCTTTTTTTTCATCGTATGATCTTCAAAACAATCAAAAATATGCAGAATAGTGATTTTCGACAAAACAACATTTTTTATTGCAAAAAAAAATTTTGAAATCTGACCCAAGCAAGCCATTCATGTACGAATTCGTTAAATTATCTCGTAAACTGAAAAAGAGACATATATATAGACTTCAGGTTTTGATTGCAGTTACATAGAGCTATCGTAGATCAAAAAAATATAAATCAAAAACTGAAGTCCATATATATGTCTCTTTTTTAGTTCACGAGATAGTTTGACGAGTTCGTCCATAAGAGGCTTGTTTGGGTCAAACTTTAAAATTATTTTTTTGCAATAAAAAATGTTGTTTTTGGTCGAAAATCACCATTCTGCATACACAGTCGGGACTCGTCTATCGAAACGCTCAATCGTTCCCCTTACCCCAACTATTGAAAAATCGCGCGACGCTTCTACCAATTGCGGTGACACAGCGGTGATCGCGGTTGACTCGACGGGACAATCAAACGCTTCCCCTCAAACGAACCCTCACCGCGTCCCGATAAACGAGACCCATTCGATTCGGGTTCGACCCGATAAACGAGTCTCGACTGCATTTGATTATTTTAAATATCATACGACAAGAAAGAAAAAAAAATTCGTCACACGAGACGTCACAAACTTCAGCCCAATTGAGTTGATAAGAAGATGAATACTGTATTATGAAAAAAAAATCTCATAAAAGATTTACTGTTACCAAAATATTTATTTGTACAAATTGTGTTCATTGGATAATGAAAGATAGTTTGAGATGAGAAAAAATTGTTTATAGATTAAAAAAGGAGGCTTTTGAATTTTCATATTTGCACGGAAATGTATTTCTAGATAGAGAAGAGTATACGTCCTGTTTTATTGACTTCCTGGTGTATTGATAAGACTGGTTGTTCTCTATTTTAAAACGATTACGCCATCGCAGGCAGGCGACACCTTAAAGCGGCACTCCTTGCTCACCTGCTCCTGCATCAGCAGTCCAAAGGTACGTAAACGTGCTTGCTTATCTCGATTTCAGATCTTCAGAACCTTTTCTTTCTTGATCCAGATCACAAATTCCACTGCTATTTCAGTTTCGTAACGCATTCAACATTATTACAAGTTACACTAGATCTAAATATTTTTACACCGTATCTGTTAAGTGATGGAAAATTCTTCGAGGTCAATAACTTTTGACAGCTAAAATAAAAAATTAACAAATTCATTAATTTGATTAAACATATTTGTATCTTTTTCATAATTCATTACAAACACAATTACTTTTTCTTGATCGTCATTCTTTATGATATCCAATCAGCGGCAGATCCAACACGAACGCTAATGCGGAGTGAGCAAAAGAATGGATGTGAGAAGGTCCAAAAGGCTGCCTCAGAAGCCAAGGCCATTCATCTTTACCAAGTTTATATGATGAATAATAATCGTCCCGAGAAAATCTTGAACGACTTCCGTTCGGCTAGTTGAGTGTGTAGATGAATTAGTATCTGGATATTAATGAATGATCACCATCTCGCGATCCGAAATCTATTTTGCTTTTGCTGAAAAATAAAACGAAGATTCAAGATTTATGATTCATCTTTATGTTTTTTTTTTAACTAGAGGTGCGGCGACTCAAAGCATTCTAATAAAATTACAACACTGCGAGCGCATTTAGTGTGGGGCCAGTTTCTCTAATTACGAATTCAATTAAATAATTTAATTAGTAGATACATAACTTGGTAAAAAAGGTTTTCAAGCATCCCATTAAAATGATACAGTAAGAATTAAAACAAGAATGATTACTAAATAATTAAATTTTAATTTGCTCAATTTTCCAAATTCAAAAGTTATGAAAAATAATGAGGAGAAAGTATTTTATTTCTATGAAAACAGTTTTTCCAAATCAATATAAATATTATTTAAGTATTTTTACTGAACTAATTTTTTTGCCCAACAAAACATTTTGTTGAAATAAGGCAAAATTTTGTTCAGTTTTGCCAAAACAACATTTTGGGTAATACAAGTTTTTATCACTAAACAAAATCTTTCTTTTCTAGAATAAAAGTTTTTTGTTCTACACATTTTTTTCTCACTCAAAGAATAGCATTTACTTTAATAACGTTCTTTTACGTTTAAGGGGGACTTCTACCTTGTGACTCGGATTTCGGGCCAAAATTTACCATTTTTTTCTACAGAATGGCATAAGATATCACAATGATTTTTTCTGCATGTTGTTCGTTTATTCCTCAAGGTAAAAAATATATTTACATGAAAAGTTCGAAAAAAAATTTCGAAGTAATCGTCCTTGAACGTGACCTTGTCGGAAAGTTGGAGCCAAAATTTGACCATGATTTCCCCCATAGCACAATACCTTCCCTGAACGTTCCCGTGGAATGTTCGGAAGGTTCCATCGGAACGTTCAAGGAACGTTCCTAGAACTGAGAAAATGTCCGGGTTTTTTGAACGTTCCAAAGCAATGTTCTCTGAATGTTCCTGTGGAACGTTCCAGGAACGTTCAAAAGGAATATTGAGAGAACGTTCCGCAGCAATATTCAGAGAATATTCAAAGAGAACGTTCCTGGAACCTTCCATAGGAACGTTCAGAGAGCATTTGTATCGAAGGTTCGTAGAACTTTTCGTGGGAACATTCAGGGAGCATTCGCAGAGAACGTTTTGGAACATTCCGCGGGAACATTTTTTGAGAATGTTCCTGGAATTATTTACCACGGCATTCAGGAAACTTTCTTTATAGATAATCAAATGTTACCTTTATGAAGAAATGTAATTTATTTAAATATTTTATTAGAAACATGTTTCAGTAAACGTTATAGCATCTTCCTCTATGTACTTAAAGTATTTTAAAATATATAAACCAAATATTAATATCTGTAATTAATTTTTTTCATTTCACCTATAAATTAATGCCCAAAATTATTTATAAAAAACTTTCCCTGCATTAGTATGTTTGAAGCTGCAGGATTATCTATAAAGAAAGTTACCTGAATGCCGTAGAAAATAATTCCAGGAACATTCTCAAAAAATGTTTCCGCGGAATGTTCCAAAACGTTCTCTGCGAATGTTCCCTGAATGTTCCCATGAAAATGTCTACGAACGTTTGATACAAATGCTCTCTGAACGTTCCTATGGAAGGTTCCAGGAACGTTCTCTTTGAATATTCTCTGAATATTGCTGCGGAACGTTCAAAAAACCCGGACATTTTCTCAGTTCTAGGAACGTTCCTTGAACGTTCCGATGGAACCTTCCGAACATTCCATGGGATTTGATAAAATAGAAAAAATGAATTCAAAAATAAAATTCTACTCGATTTAATGAAAATAAAGTTTATGGAAAGTTAATGCGATACATAAATTTTGCGCGGAGCAGACATACATGAGTGAAGTTTGATTTATACAGCGAAAACTGTGCCGTGAGGATAAGTTATCCACTCAGCACGGAGGTCATAGATCTTGATGTACTTCACGTTCCAGTTGGTTTAGAAATCGATTTAAAGTCCTTAGTTATCCGAAAAATGCTTGCTTGAGTACGTATCGTTGAAAAATACTAACGATACGTACTGTTAACTCATCTATTGGCAATGCGAGGTGAGAGTTCGTTACGATACGAGGTGTCTGCTTACTCAATGTCTCAGAATTGGTCCAAGGTACTTTGTACGAAACGATCGGATTCTATCAATGTTACAAAGAATCGATTTCAACACCTTACGATCGAGTGATAAATATGAAAATGTAGGTTAGGTACACGTTACAAATGATTGAAATTCGGAAAGAACTCCTCTTGAATGCATGATTATAAAAGAAGTTAGAATCTCAAGAGTCACTCTTTTTTATGATTGCTTGCTTCCTGCAAAGTTTTAGCACTGATGTGAAAATTAGTCTTATGCTCAGTAGTGAATTAGGTTAGGCTGCTTAAATTTGGGTAACGGTAGTATCTGGGGTATTCTACTCTCTAAACCTGAATTAGTGAAATAGTCACTGATTATATCAGTGAAAATATATCAACTGATTAATGAGTCCCCTGCTTTGATTTCACTGAGGAATCAGTGAACTCGCCACGTGAACATAACCTTTGGATTCGCGAAGTTCCCTGCAAACGCTTCAAGTATAACGATGGATCTTTAATTCTTAATTATACATAATATAATTATTTCAAATTAATTAGTTGAGTTTGGAAACACAATAATTACAATATATAATAATAATTACGTAATTTATGTTTAGTGCTGTTTAACCTAAAATAATCAAGTTCATCGATCGTTAAAATATATTGCTGCTTTTATTATTCCCACCTGAAGATTTCACTGATTCTCAGTCAAAGACTTATAGCTGCTGGGTTCAGTGAATAGTCACTGCGATTCAGTGGCCGTTCACTGATTCAGGTTTAGAGAGTAAAACTGAGAGGAGAATTAGAAAGAAACATGTTTTTATAAATGAATTCAATACAAGCCAATCTGAATCATTCTGAAATCAGTTACCAAATCATTTCGAACCCATATGAAAAGTGCTTTGAATCTCATTTGAAGTAAATCCGTTGAAAATTAATTCAAATGTAATTGAACCAAGATTCCAATTCTGATGATCAATCTGGGATCGCGTTGATCTAAACCAATTTTTTAATCCGAATGAATCTGAGATAAGGATTACTCGGATTTATTTGGATTGAAAATTCGATTTAGTTCAATCGAACCTCAAGTTGATTACGAATTGAAAACTTGGTTTGGATTCATTCAAATTGTATTTGTTTTGAAAACAGACCGAACTAATTTGTACTTCCAATAAAGAAAGTGAAATTAGCCGATAATATCTGAAGTTAGCAATAACATCATTTCGCAAAATGACAATCATACGAACTTATCTTTTAAAACTTGCAATATTTTTTGGACACCCTTTAGCATATAAGTTTGTAAGACCTGAAGGTAGCGCCAAGTGCTACGCTAGAATAACGTGACGCTAACTTAGATTACGTGCCTAGGAAGACATTTTATAAAATAAAAAAGTTATCTCACACGAACTTTTATAGGAATTTGGTCACGTGATCTGGTTGATCCATGGCCTTAACATGAAGTTTCCTAGCAAAATACCAAGATTACCATAATTCAACGATAACTATTTAATCGTCTACAAATTTCACTTTCAGGCACATAAAGTGTCACCCTAGTTTTTGTAACCTATCTCAAGTTAATTTTTGAAATGTAAAAATGGTAATTGAAAAACAGAAAACAGCATCACTTGGATGAAGACCCAGGCAAAAAAGTCGATGTACTACCGGCATTTGTGTAACGTCCAGCGTTAGCGCAGTACTGGCTCAGCACCGGCACATTACCGCCCCGTGTGGAAAAATTCCATGGCAGTCTATTGTCTGATCTGGTCCAGGTCTGGCAACGTCCAGACCAGCTTGTCTGGAAGTTCTGGTCTGGCTCTGATCTGGCGCTGGTCAGCATTCCATGATTAAAAAGTTTGTATGTAGCGAACGACATTTTTTTTCACAAATTTTGAAAAATTCATAGATTAGTAACAAGTTTTTAGAAACATTTTTTACGCGACCGGAAACAAGTATCTCTTTTTTGCAAATATTGATACTACTTACTTTATGATTTTTAATCGAAGTCTATAAATGTTTAATTAAAATGGTTTTTCAACCAAAACTTTATTAACTGACCACCAATTAGTGGCTAACCAGCCGCGAATTCGTGGCTGACTAGCCGCTGGCTTGTGGCTGGCCAGCCGCTACCTAGCGGCTGATCGTACAAAAACGTTACAGTTCTGGCCAGCCCCAGCCCAGGCCTTATAGTCAGCGCCAGAACTGGAAACCAGACAGTCTGGTCTGGCGCTGACCAGCGCCATGAAATTTTTCCACACGGGGCTGCTCAGTGTTGGCAGGATTGGATGAGCGCCGGCGCAGTATCGCCGTTCAGTGTTGGCAAACAACCAACTTTTGAGTAATGCCAAGCCTTTCTATCGCCTTTCATTGTATTTAACAAATTCGTTTGTATGCCCGCATTGGTGTGATAGTGAGTAAAATTTCGCTGATTCAAAAACATCACTCAGCACTGAAGGCCAGCGCTAGTTTAAATTATCGTCATGATGATAGACTACAAAAAAATGTTCAAAGAAAAAAATTTAAATATAGCTCTGATCCTGCTAATCCGAGAGCAGATAAAAAGATGGTGTCTTATTACTCTCACAGGATCTAAAGTATTCCCATTTTAAGACTAGTAATTGTGCTCCCAATTAGGAATACGAGCCACACCTTATCTCAACTATGATCTGTGAATTAAGAATCCTTGAAGAGCAGTGAATCAGGGATAATCTTGAAATGGAGGCATGTCTTGGTAGTAGGATTTACGTTTTTCTAAAGGGATCTCTTTTTCACACACGCAATATCTAAGTTTGCTTAAGCCGAGAGTTATGCTAAACTTGCAGAACCAATTAAGCAATGCCAGGCGACTTCTACTTTCAGTTTGAGAGCCTCACCCAAATTTTCAGATGAAAAGTAGGAGAAGAAGAAGATGATAAATAACGAAGAAAGAAAAGCAAAACGAGGAAATAATGTAGGCTTTTAAAAAGAGGTCTGCCTTTTTGCGTTAAGGTATTTTCTATTGAGTGAGATATGTTGCTGATCCGCGGAGGAATGCAGCGTTTAACTTAACGGATTAAGATCTATGAAATGGAGAGGAATTTTCAGAAACAAAAACAGAGTTGTGCAGCAGTGATACTTAAACTTGTACACAAATAGGATAGTAGTGAGATTAATAATGTGATAATAAAAAAAAATGAAAAACAAGAACATGAAATAAACAGCATCGGAAGAAGAAAAAAATAGTAAAATGTACAGGGGGAAAATAATATCTAGAAGAAGAAAAGTAGCTTGAGAAATATTACTCAACTTTTAAGCAAATTTAAAACGTATATAGACAAGTTGGAGTTTATTTAATATTATTGTAATAATTTCTGACAGATATTTTTAAACTTTACTCTGCAATTTTAGATTTTACCGAACTCTGATGCATTTTTTAAAATTTGCTACATCACGAATTATTTTTAAAATATTAAATAAACTTGAACTTGTGCACATGTACCAACTTTGTCAAAAGTTAAGTAAAATTTTTCGAACTATTTTCTTACGTGTAATTATTATGGAAAAATTATACTCAGCTTATTTTTAATAATAAAATACAAAGTTATTTGGTGATTTCAATAGATGATAAATCTTTTTAAGAGACTTGAATGACTGAATAAGACAGATCTTTTTAACTACAAGTATAGTTCAAGGGAATCAGTGGGAAATTATTTCTGTAGAATATTTTCAATTACTTATATTATTCAATATTTAAAGTAGAATATATGTTGATCAATAATTATTATAATTTAATAATTCACTAACATTCATATATAATATTGAAACATTATAAATTCTGTCGAATGAAAAAATCTAATTTTCAATTTCTATTCAAATAAACAATCTTATTCTTATTCAGAAGCTGCTTTGCTTAAATTTAAATTAAAATATTGAATTTTTTCAAATTTTGACCAGTGCAATCGATTGTGGGTCCTTTGTTCGTCATTAGAGAATTACTTTTACAGTATCAGGGTCAAAAATTAAAAAAATGAGAAACTGAAATTTAGTACCAAAAACTGCATTTATTTATTTTTTCTATGCACGAATATAAAAAACTTCCACAAAAAATACAATAAAGATTACAAATTAAGAATATTTCCATATATATATAACGGTTAGCTGATTTGAATAATCTGCTTTAATATTTTAATTACAGATATCAATACTCTTATCAAAATTGAACTTTTTTGGAAAATTGAATAATTTATTTAAGAATATTACATAAAACCTCATAGTTTTTTTTCTTAAACTTGAATTATGTTACTAAAGTGAATAAATTGAAGAGAAAAGTATGTCTTCTTTGAATTTTATTTTTATAAACTGAGAGTGTTTCTAAAATATTATCTAAAATCAATTGCTTTATAAATGTAAAATTATGATTTTGTTTTTTACAGTAGCATGCATTTGAAAACGGGCAGTGTTTACTAGAAGATTATAACGAGTTTATAGAGAGCGGATGACGATTATTTACAAGAGATAATCGCGTGTAGGAAGCTGGATGCCTTTGGCGAATGAGCACAATCATCAAGACGATGCTTCTCCTCTCGATCGCCCTTAATCTCTAAAGCTCTGTATCGATTAAAATGCGCAGGTCGAGGCAAGGAAACGTTCTCGTTTTGCTTCTAATAGACCAGATATTCAGAAAAAATACGCAATCTTGAAATAAAATATTCCTCATCAGAGAAATTAAATATTCAAATACAATGAATAATAACAAACCAGTCTCTTGAAAAGCAATTTGATTAAAAATATTAAGTCAATGAGCATGGGATAAAAAGTAATTTTTTTTTAATACTGTACGGGAAGTTCGCACTTTCCGCACCGAAAAATGTTCGCAAAATGGCATACTCGTAATTACCTAAAAAACGAGCGGGGTTTATGACGCTCTCGCACATTTTTCAGATACCTGCACACTATCTTTTGCGCACATTTATCGGTGCGCCAAGTGCGGACTCCCCGTATAGTGCTGCGAAAAATAGTAAATGATACACGTGCGGGTTGGTGGTTCCTCATTCGTGTAAGTATATAGGTTCTTCTGAGATTACGATTCAAGGAACTATTAAGAGGGCCTTATAAGAACCAAAAGAGACCTTTACGAAACCAAAAGCATTGCGCTTGCGCTTTGGCATCCATTTTTAGCGCGCTTATTTGAAATATAAAATTTACAAGGTTTGCAAATTTTATTCAATAAAAATTGAAAAATGAATGTAATGTTTTTTTGAATATAAAGTAATATAATAATTATCTATTTTTTAGTAAAATAATAATGAAACTTGATAAAAATACTGTGAATAGATGTACATATAGTGAATTTATGTCAAGTACTAAAGGAAAATACTTGTATTTTGTCGAGGGCAAAACGAGGACATGTCTAGATTTTAAATCCAGAAATTCTATCTGTGGCCTCGTAAGAAACAATCCTTACTTCTAGCATCAATAGGCAATTTCTACCCAGGAATCTGAAAAGAAAGTTTCTTTTTTATAAACTTTCACCTCTTTTTTAAGCATTATTATCAGTATTTCCTTAACAATTTTCCGGTTCTAAATGCGGGTATGGTCTAGCCAAAAGAGCAGTAGTGGACCCTTATCGAGATTGTAAAGTACAAATCGAAAAATTGAATCTGGGAACATTTAGATCGATTTTATTAAAAAGTAACAAAGGACGAACCATGAACACCAGAGTTGGATATTTACACTGAGAGACTTTTCGTTAGAGTAAATCATAACAATAAATTATATTTTAGTATGATATCGTATCAAAATGAAGCAAACAGCGTGTACGTATCAGAAAACAATATAGTGATTTTCGAGTGGCAAAGTTAATATTTTCGTTTGAATAAATGGAATATATGTTCTACTAATTGTTATAAAGCCTACGAGATATTTAAGTATGCAATGATACACTATTTATAATCGCACACGCTTGAATTAAATTTCAGAATCGCTTTTGGGTTCGAACCCTCTAACCCTACCTAATATATCACTCAATAAGTTTCCGGTCTAACTAAGTAAAACACAGTTTTTTCGAGAAATTCAACTTTTTTCATCAACATGGCAGGGTATATCCTAAGGGGCAGTACCAAACAAAACGGGTAGTTCTAAATTGAAAAGGGTATTCCCAAATTTGAAAATGGGCAGTGAGTATAAAATTTTGATTTTCATTCCACTTTACAAAATTTGTTACAAAATTATGGTTTTGAAAGTCGGAAGTAAAGTAGTTATTATTGAATCGTAAGTAATGATTAAAGCCAATATAACTTACTAAATAATAGTTAATAATTAGTTATTATTATCAATATAATTAAATATATTTTCTAAAAAGACCAAACAAAATGTAAGAAGGTGTGTACATTTTACCTATGTATATATATATATACGTGTATACTAATGCACTGAAATTCATAATGGTTTATTGCACAGTCATAGAAATCAGTTTTTTGCCACAAATACACGTAGAAAAACAGCAGAAGAGAGAAAAAGGCAATAATAAAAAGCAGAATAAAAAATTCCATGAGAGGGATCAGTAGAACACTTACTACACCTTACGGGACCGCGGACCTTTTTTTTTTTAGGATTCGTATCCTGTGCGGACGGTTAGTTCCAAATCTGGCTTAGGATATACCCTGCAACATAGTTTCCTTCAAGCGCAATACATTCATTCCAACGCTTCTCTAACTTTTCGATGCCTTTTTTGTAGAACGATTCGTCTTTGCTCTCAAAATTGGCTTCAGTTTCGGCAATCACATTTTCTTTTGAATGTGAGGCCGTTTTTTCATAATTCCTGCGCTCAATCGATCCAGTAATGCCATGTAATAGTCGCTGTTAATGGTTTCACCTTCCTCAAGATAGTCGATAAAGAAAATACCATGCGCGTCCAAAAATACGGATGCCATAACCTTGCCATCCCACTGTTGAATTTCTGGTCGCTTTAGACAACCTTCTGATATCTTTAAGGTGTCAGCTATTACATGCAACTTTAATTTACGATCGCCCAAAACTATTTTGTAGACTTTTGTTATGTTTTCCGGAACAACTGCTGATTTTGAGCGACCAGAGCGTTCAACGTCATTGGTGTTTGTACGACCGCGTTTGAATTCAGCATATCAGTCGATGATTGTTGATTTCCCTGGTGCAGAGTCCCCATAAGGCTTATCAAGCCACTGCTTTGCTTCAAGAGTATTTTTTCCCATTAAAAAGCAGTATTTGATTACACGGGTCTACAAAATATGAGGTTGTGATTGATATAGAAATACCAATAATCATTTCTGAAGAAATTTTCGGCGCAGAAACCGAATCCGGGCTCAGAATTGCTCCATCACGTCAGGTTTTCGAGTAATCCTAATCTAAAAGTGCAAAAAACGCGGTTTTTCGCTATATTTAAGCATCGATAACTTCGCAAATTTTTATTATTTGTTAAATATGAGAAAACCATCAAAAAGAGCTACTTTTCAGCTTTCCATTTCACTATTTACATGTATTATTTTAATTTTTCTAACCGGAGATATCACCGATTGAAAAAAAAATTGCGAAGTTATCGATGCTCAAATATAGCGAAAAACCGTGTTTTTCGCACTTTTAGGTTAGTATTACTCGAAAACCTGACGTGATTTCTGCGCCCAAAATAACTTCGGAAATGTACCTCAGCTTCTCCATAACAAAACCATGTAGACCTGTATTACCACTCGAAACTCTTTTTTATCCATTGTTTTGAAGACAAAAGTTGCTTCATCAAAACCTCTTTAACTCCTGAACTAAACTGTTATGAAATTTTGAAATTTAAGGTTTGAAGGTTGGTACTATCCAGAAATCATATGAATTTGACAACAGTGGTGCCATCTATATGTCAGACCGAAAACTTATTGAGTGATGTGTTATATCTATATTGCTAAACGCATTCCTAATGCCTAAAGCCTCTCGGCTATTCTTGCTTGCCAAATTCCGAAAGAAATTTCGCTTATAAGCTACTACTGAGTTGAAGCCAATCAGAAAACGTCGGAAGCACTTGGACGACATTCTGAAACAAATTAAACGAATTATAGGAAAAGCCGAGAATTGATGTTTTGATTCTTGCTGCGCGTCGCCAGGTTTCTGGCAAGTTCCCATGCATAATATGAATTTTTCAAATATGCTTTCCAGGTTGTAATATTCATTGTTCTACTTATTAGAATTATTTTTAGAAAACTTAGTAATCATAATATCATCTTTTCGTACTCGTAATTTTTCGAGTGGAGATATAATTATAGATATAATTTTGGTTTATAATTAAAACATATTTTTATATGTACTGTAAAAAACACTTTCTGTAGAAAAAATTTTGTGTATAAATGAAACCAACTCTGTAAAATTTTGAAAATAAATTACATAAGTTTCTCCATAAAATAAATTATTCAAGGTGAGTTTTTTATTTTGAGACATCGCAATATCTCAAGAAACATGCATCGTTCGGAAAAAATGTTCACATTAAAAAAAAATTTTTTCAAGAGGAAAAAACGACTCAAAAATAAAAAGTTTTTATCACGGACATTTTTGTCCGTACGATACGCATTTCTTGACATATTTCTACATCTCAGTATAAAAAACTCACCCTGTATACATAATATCACATCCTTAATTTCTTGATATTTCAACTTTCAAATATGTATAAGTAGAAAAATATTATAAGTAGGTATTGAACTTTATTTTTCAATAAATGTCCATGATTTCCAATGAATAGGATGTCCTATACCTTATATGTTAATGTGGCAAGTAGTATCAACCATAAACATAATTAAGTCGTGTTTAGCAATTTCAAACTTGTTGTGTTGAAATATGACTGCATAAAAAAATATTTAATATTAAAAAACGCTTGCTTTCTTAGTTTCAATAAAAATTTTCTACTTTTTCAATCTCTGAAAGAATTTTACACATGAAATCAGTTAAAATCAACTTTTTTTTCTTAAAATCAAGTAACTTGTTAAAATAAGTAAAAAAACCAAGTGATTAAAATTTATAGATTAAATTTATGTCTTTGGAACTTTTTGAACAAAAAAAAAGCAAGTAGTCTAACTGTTTTAATTTATAGTTAAAGAAAGAAAACCTTTTCATGTATTCATTCATTTAGGATTATAATGCTCTTAATGATTCTCCATATTAGATACTTTTTGGATCGTAATCACTAGCCTTTTTCGGTAACTTATTTTCAATTTGAGAATCAGTTGTTTTAATTAAAATCCACTGCGAAATTAGTCAAAAGCAACTAATCGTATAACTAAAATTTTGTCACTGATTGACATTAGTAGAAAAATTTACTTAGCACTCAAACTATTGATCATATCCAAAAATGTTCCAGTCAAAATTTTCAGTGTTCGAGAAGGCCATCATACTCTACCACCCTATTTTTTTTATCGGTGGAAGCGCTGAAGCTACGTCAAGGTCAACTCCACTTTTTGAAATGTAACCATGTATTTTTTTATGACAATATTACCAATTTTAAGACGAATACAGCAACCTACAACACAAGGTCATTCTAGTCACGCAAAGTATGAGAATAGTCAAAAAATCGAAACATATCGAAATAATCACTTTCGGAGGATCCACTAACCATGGTTTGGGTCTAACTACAGAAGATGCTCAAAGTAATGGCCCTCGACTTGTAAGCACTTGTTAATTCGCTTATAAAAAGACCGTCTAACTTCAGCCAACATTTGTGGTGTAATTTCGGTACATGATCGGCGTATTCTTCTTTCATGTCGTCAGGCGTGGTAGGTGATACCGCCATTAAGCGTTCTTTGACAAAACCCCATAAAAAGTAATTTGTTGATGTTTGAACTGACGAACGAGGTGGCCAAGCTACAGGGCCGCCTCATCCTATGCACTTTTCGTCTAAAATCTCATTCATCACTTGTCTTGAACACAGAGCATAATGGGGTGGTGCACCGTCGTGTTGCATCCACATGTTCATGTGAACATGCAAGGGCACGCCTTCCATTAATTGAGGCAGTACGTTTTGCAAAGAGTTTGCGTTAACTTGTCCAGTCAAGCGACCTTCAAAAAAATATGGACCAATGACGTGACCGCCGACAATTCCACTCCAACAATTAACGGACCACGGATATTGAAATACTACAGTTCTCATGCATCGAGAATTCTCATTTACCCAATAATGGATATTATGCCTATTCACATTTCCCGTATTTGCGAAGTTAGCTTCATTAGAAAAAAGCACATGACTCAAAAATGAGACATCTGTGCGCATTTTTCTACGAATCCAATTACAGAAATTGACGCGTTTTAGGAAATCATTTTTGTACAAATCCTGATGTAATGACATACGATACGGATAGAACTTGTGTTGATGTAAGATTCTTAATACAAATCGCTGAATAATTCCACTCTTTTTTTCCATTTGTCTGCTGCTCGCATGTGGATTTAGTGCAGCAAAAGCTAAGATAGCAGCCGCATTATTTTCAATAACAATTGGTCGACGTTTGACTCGTGTTTGTTTCACTGTACCGAAGCGATAGAAACGGCCAGCTAATCGCTTAAAAATCATGTGCGATTTTTACTGCCTATCTGGATAACGAGCCGCATACAAATCTTGGGTGTTTCTGTAATGTTTACGGCATTCCCCCAGCACCATCAACATATAAAAATATTCTTGAAAATCGCTCATTTTCGCGTTCCGATGTACTCACATTAGAAGGTAATGCGTGACTAACTGATATGTCAACAAAAAATGCTTACTTTCTGCCGATGTCAACAATACCCTATCGATATGTATTATCATGGGTATCGTAAGAAATGAAAAGAAATGAAAATGATTTTTCGACTATTTTCATACTTTGCGTGACTTGAATGACCTTATGTTGTAGGTCGCTCAATTCGTCTTAAAATCGGTAATAATGTCATCGAAAAAAAAAATCGCTTCCACCGATAAAAAAATAGGGTGGTCGAGTATGATGGCCTTCTTGAACACTGAAACTTTTGACTGGAACATTTTTAGATATGATCAATAGTTTGAGTGTTATCGCTCTGTAACACTTTATGTGCCTCACCTTGTATAGTAGAATTCAGTCACTGGTCGACTAGTAATTTTTCATTGCTTTTCTGTAAAAACTGACTGATCGAATAGCCAGAAATACATCTCTAATTTGAATTCAGTTATTTTCTATCGGCAGTTTTGTTACTATTTGAATTGATAAATCTTAATGACACAACTGATTCTTGAGTTACAATCCAATGTACTAATTAAACTAGAAGAATTGTTACTCTCCTTGAATCCGGTAAATACCGGGCATTAGATCCTGTAAAAGGCACTGTTATAGAATATAACCCTAACCTCGAACACTCCTGACCTCCAGGGTTCAAGATATATTAAGAATGGAGATGAAGAGAAGGGCGACCATTCTTGAAAGGCCAAGTAGGCGTCGAGAAGACTTGGAGAATACCCTGTAGACACGCGACAGGGATGCCCCTATGTATGGACAAGCAGGTAGGACCGGCCTTGGTCCAATCACCTCACGATCGATCTGAGACAACTGCCTTTACTTCGTATACTGCTGATTGGGAAGCGATCATACACTGGCAAGGTCACTGAACCGCCTTTTTTTACAACCTTAGTCTCAACTTTTTCTTAAGATGCCTCTCGATCCCAAATACCGGTGACTTAACCTCAACCTTATTGGGTCATACAATTCGAATTTGGCTATCTCCTTATATAGAATGAGGAGCAAAGTAAATGTCCACATGATTCATTATATTTTATAATTTATTATTGATAATTATTAAGGAGTTGAGAAATTTTATTTGTTTGCCTAACCGGATTGTTTTTTTTTTATCAAAAAACTGTTATTCGTGGCGACAAAACAAAACGAAAGATAATAATTTGTTGTCCATCATACACCAAAAGTTAGCAGACGAAATTTTTGCGTGAAGAAAGTTGATTTTCCGCACACTTAAAATTGTATCGCACTAGTGCGGGAAAATCGACTTTCCTTACGCGAAACGAAACCGACTCGGTTAATTTTCAGTATACTCGCTCTTCCATTAAAATACCCTTTTCCGCACTTGATACGAAATATACTATTATTTTAACAGCAAAAATGTAAAAGAGGTAACAAGAAATGTGCAAAACATCATTATATCACGATTATTAATCTTTTTATTCAGAACATCTAATTAAAAATCATTCTCATCGCGCTCCGAAGTATTTTTATTAATATTTTTCATTAATAGGTTAAATTATAACTCCTATGAAAAGATGGTCAACACTAAAGTTGGAGATCTTTTTGAAATGAATAATTTTGTATCCTAACATTTAATCTGTATCTCGTACATTTTGGCAGAAAAGTTGAATTTTTTATTTAAAAAAAAAGTTTTTGATGGATGAAATCAAAACCGTTCGTCAACAGTGACTAGTTAACAAACTCGTCCTTTCTTTATGGGTTCTCAAAATGTGTGCCAAAGTGCAACCCAATCCAATAATTTTTCCTCAAATATATCCTACTTATTATCCTACCTGTGCAAAAATAATAAAAAGCCTTTACGAAATTATATGTATTATATAAAGCATTAGGTTCTGAATGTATTCATCATGGAAAAATGTAGATACCTAAACGAAGCGAAATTGTGCGGATTAGGGAACCCCCTTTGGAATGTGCCGAATACACAAATTTCTAACACCTGCCGCCGCAGCAAAATAGGTAATTTGAAGGTTGACTGAGGGGAAGGTTTTCCCCTTTTCCTGAGAGCAATTAAACAAAGGGGACGACGTCAGGATGATATCGACCCATGAGGTGACAGGCCAGGAAGGTATCGACCAGAAAAAGGTCTATAAAAACACTTGTTCCTTTGAAAAATCTCAGTAACCTGCCAACTTCCATCCGCGCCGTTACTCTGCCCAGCAGTAACCTGCCAACTTCTATCCGCGCCTTTACTGTGCCCAACAGTAACCTGCCAACTTCCATCCGCACCGTTACTCTGCCCAGCAGTAACCTGCCAACTTCTATCCGCGCCGTTACTCTGCCCAGCAGTAACCTGCCAACTTCTATCCGCGCCTTTACTGTGCCCAACAGTAACCTGCCAACTTCCATCCGTACTGTTACTCTGCCCAGCAGTAACCTGCCAACTTCTATCCGCGCCGTTACTCTGCCCAGCAGTAACCTGCCAACTTCTATCCGCGCCGTTACTGTGCCCAACAGTAACCTGCCAACTTCCATTCGCGCCGTTGCTCTGCCCAAGAGTAACCTGCCAGCTTCCATCCGCACCGTTACTCTGCTCCAAAGATTAAAATTACGAACACTACCAAAGAATTCGAAGTCCAATTGTTTAATAATTTCGGATTATTAGTGTTTCCTCCAGTTTCCATTTTTATTAAACAGGCTCCAGTTCAAAATTAAAAAGGCTCCAGTTTGGAATAAAAAGCTTCCGGTTTGAATTTTAAAGGGCTCCAGCTTGGATATTCTGAAGGCTCCTATTCAAGATTTTTAAGCCTCCAGTTTAGGTTTCAAACTTCCAGGAGTTTGGATTTATACGAAGGACGACATCCGAGAAATTCTACACCTGCACGGCGCTACTCTAAATAACCAGTAGGTTTGAATATAGTAACCTCCTCCCCAGAAGGAAATTTCAACAAATTCTTCTCTCTCTATGTTTTTCTTGTATAAATTGTCAAAATAAAAGTGGTTAACAATTGTAAATTTTCGGTAAACTTTCTTGTTCGCTATACTCGTCCCTGTTTCGGTTGAAAAATCGTTTAGTTCTCTTCACCGATCAAAAACGAGGAGAAATAAATGTAATAATAAAAGATAAATTTCTGCACACTTTTCACGATTATCAGAAATCTGTCATTCTGCGTACAATATTTGATGGGCGTGAGGGTAATTTCCTTTTTTGCTTCATTTATAAAATATACGATTTCCTCATATTTAAAAAATAAAAATTCGCGAAGTTATCGATTCTCAAATATAGCGAAAACTTTTCGCACTTTTAGGTTAGGATTATTCGAAAACCTGACGTGATGGAGCAATTCTGAGCCCGGATTCGGTTTCTACGCCAAAAATTACTTGGGAAATGACTATTGGTATTTCTATAACAATCATAACCTTATATTTTGTCGACCTGTGTAATTGTACTTTTATTTATTGAACAAAAAATCAATATTTTTTCTGGAACATAAAAAAAACCTAATCAAGAATTATATTTTTAATTATTTTGTGACATTACAAACTGCTAAAAAAAATTTGATCTTAAATACAAAAAAATATATGTTTAAGGATTAAAGCCAAGAAAATTGATGATTCCTTTGAACAATCAAAATTCTCGTTTGTAATTCAAGCATAAATATTTATGGTTATTATACAATTTTATTTATTATTACAGGTATAAAGTGTAACGAGACTTCTCAAAACCAGTTAAAGTGAAAAGTTGTTCGATTCTGATATTAATGGAAGGTTCTTGCTTGAAGACATATGAGCGAACGATTGCACTCCATAATTTTTTTATTTTGTAATCACAAGGTATAATTTATAAGAAAATTAAACTTATCTTATCCTCAATAAGTTCCATTCATGTTATTAATATTCCAGTAATATTTAAGCATTAAAAACATTATAGATATCGAAACACAATTATATAGTAATAAATATTATTTTAAACTTTATTTACACGCAACTACCGATAACTATCCCCAATGGATATCAAGACATAGGAACCCAAATGGGTTCTCATTCGAGGATCTGTATCATAACCTAAATGAGACCTATCTCGAAGCCTATGGAATCTTAAGATACGAATTTGCACATGAAATAAAGTAGGAATTCACCTGGGTTACTACATTCTTTGTAAATAAATTTCTTTTACATTACTTCTACTACATAAGTACAATTTTTGATTTGTGAATTGATATAAGAAATAAAATAAGATTTTTAAAAAGAAAATTCCTTCACAAAATTCCACGCAGATTTCTATCTCCTTTTCCTGTGAGGAATTCGAGACAGGTTCTCACGCAGGATCCTATGCATTTAAGAACCCAGATATGTTCTTATGTGGGGACTTATAATCCTAATCCTAAAGTAGGAAAATTGGCAAATGTTCAGAGAATAATTTTTTTGCAATGAGGAAATATATTATAATATTTTAATGATTTGCCTGAAGTAAACACGACAGGGGTAACTTTTTCAAGTACTATAGTTATTCTAGAGCTCGTTATCATGAAATATGTACATGGCATTCATCTACAAGAATCTATATGTAGAGTACCACATCACGTTAAGTTTATACACCTTAACTCTCCTAACAGGCTAGGACGACTTCTCGCGATATTAATTGTAGATCGCTTTATAAGACCACCTAGGCGTGAGAGCGCGCATGCAATTCTGCGCAGAAACTGCAAGCGGCAAATTCAAACGCTCTAGAAGTATAATCGTGATACTCTCAATTACGCTAATGGCTCTTTAAGAAAACAATCGCCATCTAGACTTCTCGCTAATTTACATTTGATTCTTATTAATATTACATAGCAATGAGTCTTCTATTCATCGTTAGTTAATTTTAATTGAAAGATCTTAGATAATGAAAAATGTGTAGTCTCATGTTAATTATATTAGAGCTCATTTTCTTATTACCCTTGCGTAAATTATTTTAGATTATCTGTTATTGAATAAGGAAAATATTTCATTACTTAATGAATATAAAATTAAAAGAAAAACTTATAAAATATATCTTCCGGAAATTGAAGCTCGGACTTGAGAGTCAAAGAGTAAACATGGATCAGCAATTTCCAGGCTGGTGATCATTTAAATTTTCAATTGTTTATTCAGATTTTTTTAAACGACTCGCTCACCATTTAGTCCAGAATTTTAGGTTTTATTATTGCAATTCATTGGGTAAGAAAAATTTTTTTTGCCATCTTAAGGGTACCATATAGGAAGCTTAAATCCAAGTTTTCGACCATCAACCCTTTGCAGGTTGTCCGCCATCTTAAATTAAGGGGTGATTTCTTGTATCGCGAATAACAGTCGTATTTTTAATTTTATCCAGAAAATAGTTTATTTTATGTTTTCTCGTATTTTGCTTATTTGTTGCTTAAAAATCGATTATAAAAATAAAAAGAGGGTTGACATTTTTTTTAGACCGAATATCTTTTTTTATTTCGATGCTATCGTAGAACTTTTTGGGCAAAAGTTGTAATTCACACGATCCTCTACAATTTTTGACCACACAACTTTTTTTGTAAGAGCAATTGTTTTGAATTTTTCCTGTTTTTAAATTTAACTTTTGTTATTTTTTATTGGCATTTCAATTACTTACTATTGGTCAAAATAATTTAATATGATTATTTATATGATTTCTCCTGTTTGTTGAAAGAATAAATGAGAAATTCTCAAAATTGAAGAATGAGAACATTTTTATAGGAATTCGATAACAAAACTTATTTCGTAACATTGTAAAATTCATGTTACGAACCTCACAATCATTAATTTATGTTGTATGGTAACTGCTGTTTTGTTCTTTAAACAGCACTCATTTTCCTTGTGATTTCGCAAATTTGCCGATTTGATTAGTGTCAGAATGCCTTTTTCTTTAACTGTGATATTATCGGAAAGACTTAAAGCCTTTTTACAAATAAAACAATCACTCATGGTTGGCCGGCTACACGAGATGCATGTCAGCGAACGTTCCAAAATAGACTGATTTTTCGAGAAAATCAGACTTTTTTGTCTCATCGCGCTAGATAAGATATGAAAAAAGATCATTAGGCGTAAGCTACGACACACACACTGAGAAAACAGTTTTGTCAAATCAACAAAAATATTTGGTTAGTATTTAGCTAACAAAATTCTTTTGTTTTTCCAACAAAACATTTTTCTATATCAAACAAATTTTGTTACTTAAACAAAATGTTTTGTTGGGACAACAAAATATTTTGTTGGGACAACAAAATATTTTGTCAGGATAACAAAAAAAAAGTTTTGTTGGATAAATTTTTTTCTCAGTGCACATTCCACAGTAGGCAGGTGAAAAAAGCGAGCCATTTTCCGCCAGGCGCCAAGGCGCTAGGTATACAGCGCGCGCCACTGAGTCCTACGAGCTACCGATGATGCGCGCAACTTTCAGACGCTGCGGTAAGTAAACAATCGCTCTTACAAAAAAAAGTTTACGACAAAAATTGTAGAGAATCGTGTGAATCACAACTTTTGCCCGAGAAGTTTTGTGATAGCACCGAAATAAAAAAATATATTCGATCTAAAAAAATTGTCAACCCTCTTTTAATTTTCATAATCGATTTTTAAGCAACAAATAAGCAAAATACGAGAAAACATAAAATGAACTAATTTGTAGAACTCATTTTTCTCGTGAAAAATGGTATTAACGGTTTTCTTGATAAAATTAAAAATACGACTGTTATTCGCGATACAAGAAATCACCCCTTAATTCAAGATGGCGGACAAACTGCAAAGGATTGATGGTCGAAAACTTGGATTTTAGCTTCCTATATGGTACTCTAAAGATGGCAAAAAAAATTTTTCTTACCCAATGAATTGCAATAATACCTATAGGAATCGGACTGAATATGCGGGACTAATTAATCACTTTGGTAACCGATTAAATTTTCAATTTTTTATTTCTATTTTGTTTAAATAACTAGCTCACCATTAATCAGGTTTATGATTATTTAAATTTTCAATAATTGTTTATTTATTTTTGGTTCAAAACAACTCGCTCACCATTTATAAGGATGATTATTGTTGAAATTTTCAATTGTTTTTTTCTATTTGGTTAGAAACGACTATTTCAGTATTAATCAGGTTGGTGATCGTTTAAATTTTCAATTTTTTATTTCTATTTTGTTTAAGGTAGTTGATCCACGAAAATTAGACCTCAGGTAAAAATAGATAATTTTGCTTTCAAGAATAGCAATATTATTATTGAAGGGCTATTTTGGAAGAGGAAAGATTATTTTACATGAAAAAAATTTGAAACACAGAAAAATAATTTTATTAATAAAATTTATTTTGACCTAACTTTTTTTCTTATTGCTTCTTAACAAATTTAAAAAAATTATGTGATTTTAATAAATTACAAATAACTTGTTCAAGAAAAAGATTCCCTACAACTTAACCATTTCCAATTTTGGAAAATGAATAAATTATTATCGAATTCCGCAATTTGTTTATTGAAATTTCGTTTTGGAAAATGTTTTTTTAATGGTTTCAGCCATTAAAGAATTTATTTTTAAAAATCAGAAACGGTGAAGTTGTGGGAAATCTTTTCTCTGAAATAATGATTCATGATTTATTAGAATCGCATAATTTTTTTAAATTTGGTATGAAGCGATAAGAAAAAAAGTTGGGTCAAAAATAAAATTTATTAATAAAATTATTTTTCTGTGTTTCAAATTTTTTTCATGTGAAATAATCTTTTCTTTTTCAAAATAGCCCTTCAATAATATTATTGCTATTCTTGAAAGCAAAATTATCTATTTTTGCCTGAGATCTAATTTTCGTGGATGAAAACTACCTTAATTGACTCACACACATTAACCAGGTTGATGCTTATTCAAATTTTTAATTTTTAATTTCCATTTTTTTTTGTAACGACTTGCTCACCATTAATCAGGTTGATTTTCGAATGTCGTAGTTCAGTCGGTATATATCTATCTTAAAGATTTCATATATTGTAGTAAACACGTTTTTCTTGAAACCATGTTTTTCAATTTGACGGTCAGTACAACTCAAGCAATTAACATCCGATTGACTTGAAAATTAAACTCCAGCTTCTTAAATAGATCACCTAGAGCAATAAACACGATTTTTACGATCGATTAGGAATCAAATTTTTTATAAACAAATTAAGGTCAATTTGTTACCGACCTTAGAAAAACTAATGCAAATAATGGAAACAAATTTATTTTCTACTAGATGCTGTTCAAAAATTGTTACGCTGCCCACCATATACCTTCGAAAAAAAGCGTCGTCGCTTTACCTACTGCTACGTCGCCATTTTGTATTTTAAATAAGAAAAAAATTGTTTTGTACACCTAATGACATATAGAATAAACAAATAAATAATAAAGAAAACTGTCAGATCGATAAATACGTTTCGCATTTTATGACGCAGGCATGCGAGCAATATGCGACGCCTTAGTTTAGCATTTGAGAACAGATTGTGTAAAATGAACCGCACACGTGCATGTGTATACGCCATCACTGTGCGAGAATTTTTCTATACTTTTTTGCTCCAGTTTATAAATTTGTGATCGATGCGTATTTTTCACCTCATTTTTTTGACACTAGATGATCTGACTCAATCCTTTGATATATAATTGTAAAAAGTGCATAAAAGATTAGAAAAAAATAATAATCCGGAGGTGTCACTTGTTAGTTTTTAAATCCTCTTTATGGTCACTGATTTGAATTTCTCTGAAACCCCACGCTCGCTTTTCGATTAAGCGCCACGTCTCTCGAGTGATATCTTGTTGGCGCCAAAGGTATCGGTTGCATCGTCGGGGGCCATAGCTTGTTCTAAATGCAAGGGACAACTGAGGTTGGTATACGCGTGTCTTAATTTGCTGCTCCGTTTAACACACGGGATAATGTTTCGATATCTCGACTGACAAGTCCCAGACGAAACACGCGATTGGGCAACACACTTACACGCTGCTTGGATCTTGTGAAGCTGATTTACATCAGGCGACTGGATTCAGATCTTTGATCTTGTCTCGAAGGCGTCAAGTAACAATTAATCCCTGGCAGATGAATGAACTCCAATTCAGGTAACAAAAGCGATTTATGATATTATAAACAATCATGGGTAAGGTTCTTTCTAAAATAAACTAGTTACTGTTACAACACAAAAAAGTAACTAGTTGCTAGTATAGTCAATGTTTTAAAATACAAATTTTTTCAAATCCGAACGAATCAGAACCATTCCGGAATCTGTTTCCGAACTATTCCGAGTCATGCGGAACCAATGCGAAAAGCGTTTTGTATCTCGTTTAATGGGAATCGTTCGAAAAAGAATCCGACTTAATCCGCTTAAATCCGTGCATCAATCCGAATGAATTCAAACCAATCAGAACCAAGTTTTCAATCTGAATCAACCCGAACTTGGTTTTATCCAATCTAAGCTCAAATTGATTCGGATTGATTCAGATTGTAAACGTGGTTCGGATTTGTTCGGATTCATTCGGATTAAAGCAGGATAAGTTCGAATAGTAAAAATACAAAAATCGTTGCAAGAGCAATAAATAACATTGTATTTCAAAAAAAAAGTAGTGAGTTAAAGTTACTGTTACTGAAAGAACGTAATTAGTTACCACCATAGTTACCCCAAGAAAGTAACTAGTTAAAAGCAGCTAGTTACTGACCATGACCGATTATGGATATATCATCAACACTTTCTTATTATTTTGCTTTTATTTTAATTGGATAAAGAAAAAATGATGCTTTTTCAAAATTATTATTCTTGGTTGCATCTCTCTTTCAATGTAATTATGGCGCCAAATTTAAATTGCAATGTTTTCTTCTTCCGCTCTTGAAACGATAAACAATATATTTTAAAGCGAAAAGTTTCTTACTGATTATTATAATTGTAGTCACTTTCACTTAGAATCTGGAAATACAATGTAGAGATGAATAATTATTTCAGTAATAAAGAAGCTTGGTTTTTCCGCACTTTAATTTAAATTTGAAGTCCTTCAAATTATCCAAGACTTGAATTTTATGCAACATATAACCGTCAATTACTATTAGTGATTTGGCAAGAAAATTTTTATCTCGAGTTGCTATTTATTGCAGGAAATACATTGATTTCACATGACTAACTCATTGTTGTTTGGCATATGGCGGCGGGAATTTCAATTTGCTGCTAAATGTTTCATCGAAAAGGGGAAACAAGAGTAAGAGAAAGGTGAATAAAAAAGAAAATAAAGTAAAGACAGCTATATACTTGTAGAATCTAGTAAGCGTAATCACCTTGTCTACGCGTTTCCCATTCGTGTCGATAATGAACATAGTTTGCAATAGACTCGTGTGTAACGTAATGCCACTCTCGTTACATAATTATGCCCTGTAACGACAAATTATGATCCTTTTTTCTATGCAAGGTAGACACTGAATCCAAGACGATTCTTCGTCCCGTATAGGTGGCGTAAACATAATAAATTTCGAACATTGATTAATCTGTCTTTCGTTTCTATGGGAAATTTATTGCATTTGAATGCAAAGGAGCAATCAAACAGTTAATGCTGACCGCCTTTCTACTTCTAGACTCCCTAAGGAATGAATTACTCTATCTTCGTTTGTCCCTATTCCAATTACTTCATTTTATCCTCAATTAAATGCTGAAAACGATAAAACAAAAACTTTTTCTATTTTTTTTTTGTAGATTTGGTGTAATAAAAAATATATTGGACAAACTTGTCGATTCCTACATAACAGATTGCTTGAACATACTAGATCAGTTAGAAATGGAGAAAATAAAAGCGCACTTGCAGAACACGCTACTTCCTATAAGCATTCCTTTGATTTAAAATTACAAAAATTTTAGATATTGAAAATAATTTTTAAAAAAAATTATTCCTAGAAATGATTTATATTCAAGAAGAAAATTCCTCAATGAATTATAAAACAGACATAGAAAATCTTAGTGCTATTTACAATAACATTATAAAATATATAAAATGACTTCTCTGCTTTCTTATTAATTTCATACATTCATAAGTTTCATAAAATACCTTTCAATTTTTACGACTGTTTCATACATTACACATCAGAAGTTCTATGAACGCACCTTTACAGTAACAACGCTACTATAGCCAAAAGCATTTTGGAAAAAATTTATTCCCGATTTTTAATATAAATTAACCAAGAAAATATAAAAACTTATTCAAAAAGGAATTGCTTGTAAGTAATCAATATTTTTAAATAATTTATTATAAAATTTTTTTTAATACATTCCTTTTTATGTGAATTTATATTATATGTGTCTTTGTTTCATTTTAACCTCAAAATGAACAAACAAGCAATCCGAATTTTCAAATTTTAACGAATTTCTCACAGTGAATAACTTTTATATTATGAACAACTTTATTGATTTTTCCATAAAAACTTCGTATTATAACATGGATTTTTAAAACAATTTTAATAACAACAAAATTATGACTATATCTACCTGTCAAATTTGTCTGATGTAAGGAAATTATTTTAGAAATTTATCGACGGTATGTTTTTCTCTCTTTTCTTATTTTTTAAACTTATCATTTAATATCTATTTTATTAACATATTATTTATACTGATATCTGTAATTTCATTTATATGTTACTCATATTCATGTTGAATATTTCCTTTATAGTCTTGAAAAGGACCAAAACTTTGGTCGAAACGTCGACGCTTTATGAATAAACAACTGTACAAGACCGGAAAAAGTTCTGCATTGAATTACATTTCACACTATTGCGTTTTATTCGGCAACAATCCAAGCTAATCAGTAAAAAGTTTTCATTATCTCTTGATGCTATTCAGTTAAAAACTAATCCGATTCGATCCAAATTGATTTTTATCTATCCGACTCAATCCGAGACTGTGATTTGATTCTCACTTATCTGTAAACTATACGTGTATACCACAGATAGTAACTATGTCGGTCTCAATTATTGTTAATCCTTTCTCATTCTTTCTTTAGGAATTTATTGTCAATCCATTTCAATTTATAATTCTCAATCCGCATTTCTAACCTTATCTATCCGCCAACTACATTGATCTTTTCTTTATCTCTCACGTATTTAAGATAACAGAAAAGATTAAAATAGCTAATGTTTAGATGAGGATAGAGGCGAATTAAAAACTATTGATTCGTTGTATCTAATGTATTCCCTAATAATTACAAAATATTCTGTAAATGTGAAAAATAATTAGATTCATGATAATGTAAACCAAATATTTCTTTCAGGTAGATTGAATCGCAGAGGGTAAAGATACCAAAGTTCGATTCAAGTAGATGATGCCAGTTATACTTCTCAGATAAGTAGAATAACATTTCAGAAATGGATAAAAACGTATTCAATAAATTTGGGTTGACACCGATAGAGCTGGACTAAGTTTCACTTCACGTATTAAAAAACATTAAAAAAAAAGAATCTCCAACTTTAATAATGGATATCTCATAATTGAAACAATGCGGAGTCTTCATTGAAAATTATATAATATTCCTATACTTTTAAATCCGTTATTTTCTATCCGTTTGGATACTTTCACTTCTGGCAGAGAGATTTGTGGTACTCCCTAAATCTGAATCAGTCAAAATCTACTGATTATCAGTGGAATTCGACTGATTCAAATAGCTAAAAAGAGGTTACTGTAAATCAGTCAAATTTCATTGATTACGTCAGTGAAAATTAACTGATTTAACATTTAAAATATTTTGTCCACTGATTCAGTCAGTGATAATCAACTGATTTAACAGTGAAATATATTTTTTCACTGGTGAATCAGTGAAAACGCAAATCACTGATTCAATCTGTGAAAATTTGACTAATTCAGATTTAGAGAGTATTGTTTCTCACTTAAAATTCATATGGGATTCTGCAAAAGGAACCCCTGCTGAAAACTGTACAGGTTCTTATACGAGTCTCAGATAAAATCCTGCAGGGGTTTTGTATAATACGATTATAAAATACATAATACAGTGAATTACAAAAAGAATTGGCAAAATCCCTTGTTGGGTTCTATTCGATCTGATAAACTTAATTTGTTGTAGAGAAACCCGTACAATATCCTCAATGAGAACTAGTAAATTCATTTTACTCCTTCCCTTCAACTATAGAAAAATTTTCAGTAGAGTCATGATTACTAAGCATCTAACTTAATTAACGGATTTCCCAATAAGAATGACGTTTCTTTAGCGTTTCTGTAACTCCGTGTTCTACATAAAGCCTATTTCTATTCTGATTTACTGTATGTATTACTTGAACCATAATGAGCTTGATTTATTTAATATGTAATAACGGTAATTTTTTCATTATAACAATGAAATTCAACTAAATAAAAACATTCAATTATGACAATGAACACAAATATGAAATGATAAGAAATAATACTATACGTTGATTGTAATAGGAATTTATAATTTTATCTAGTGCATAAAAGTAATAGCTTTAGGAATTATAATTAATCATTATTATTATTTTATTCTTAATAATTTAATTATTGATAATTAATTAATACGGATACTTGTATTGCATTATTATTTTCGTTGAAACGTAATGAGCATAATTTAACTGAATTCTTGTATTAATTGAAATATAATGAAGATTTTCATAAAGCATAATTGGTCTATTTTAAAAACTATAGTTTAATTTGAAACATAACGGATATGTTTTGATTGAATTATTATTTATGTTGCGAGCTGAAATTACCCAAGCAGAAATTAACAATCGGACTAACGTCGATCCAACGTCGGATACCAACTTCCGACTGTCGGAATGTCGAAACTGGCGGACAGTCGAAATGATAAAGATGTACTGGGTTGGTACAACACCAGTTTCCAACGTTGTATCAATACTGGTAACCAACATATTTTCAACGCTGGCTGTCAACATTTCTAAAATATGGTACTGGTTATATACTTTTATTATTAAATCCATGTTTTTACGGTTAAAGACATTTTTTAAAGAAAAATCGACTTTAAAAACAGACTATTGACTCTTAAACGATTCCCTTCACTATTAAAGGATTTTCTATTCAAAAATGGCATGAGAGGAAATCCTTTATCGTTTCAAATGCTAACCTTTTACTATCAAAGTATTTCCTTTGATCTTGAAATAAAATCCTTTCTCGTACTAAAAAAAAAATAATTTCGAGGATAAAAGAAAACAAATTATATGATAAACCTATCTAATATAAATATTAGAAATGTACACAAGCTCAACTTTGACAAATGCCAATTTTAAATTGGTTATCATCAATACTACAATAACAGTAAAACGAATCTGTTGATAGACAAATGAAATCTGCTTAATTTCAATGGATGCATTCTGAAAGGAACCTAACTACACTATCAATAGACTTTTTTTAGAGTGTACCAGTGTCGAATCAACTTTGTACAAACACTGATATTTTACAGTATTAATTATCAGAGTCGATTTGACACTGGGTGGACCTTGCACATTTACTGTCAGGAAATTACTTTTTCCACAGTCGGAAGAAGGTTGGGCCTGTTGTAAATCCAACATTGTACAAACGCTGGTATTGTAAAGTCGACTACCGGGGCTGAATAGACACTGGATAGATCTTGTACATTCTCTATCGGTAAATTACTTTTTCCACAGTCGGAATAAGGTTGAGCCAATTGTTTCCCAACATTGTACCAACAGTCAATCTCCTACATCGGACCAACATTTAAGGTAGTTTTATCCACAAAAATTAGACCTCAGGCAATAATAAATAATTTTGCTTCCAAGAATAGCAATATTATTATTGAAGGACTAATTTGAAAGAGAAAAAATTATTTTTTATGAAAAAAATTTGAAACACAAAAAAATAATGTTATTAATAAATTTTATTTTTGCCCAAACTTATTTTCTTATCGCTTCGAGCCAAATTTTTAAAAATGATGCGATTCTAATAAATCACGGTTCATTTATTTAGAAAAAAGATTCTCTACAACTTGACCGTTTCCTATTTTTGAAATTGAATTAATTATTATCAAATACAGCAATTTGTTTATACAACTTTTGTTTTGAAAAATTGTTTTTTTATAATTTCAGCCATTAAAGAATTCATTTTCAAAAATAGGAAACGGTCAAGTTGTAGAGAATCTTTTTTCTAAATAAATGAACCGTGATTTATTAGAATCGCATCATTTTTAAAAATTTGGCTCGAAGCGATAAGAAAATAAGTTTGGGCAAAAATAAAATTTATTAATAACATTATTTTTTTGTGTTTCAAATTTTTTTCATGAAAAATAATCTTTTCTAATTCAAATTAGCCCTTGAATAATAATATTGCTATTCTTGAAAGCAAAATTATCTATTTTTGCCTGAGGTCTAATTTTCGTGATCGTACTACCTTAAGGTAGCTTTCATCCACAAAAATTAGACCTCAGGTAAAAATAGATAATTTTGCTTTCAAGAATAGCAATAATATTATTGAAGGGCTATTTTAGAAGAGAAAAGATGATTTCACATGAAAAAAATTTGAAACACAGAAAAATAATTTTATTAATAAATTTTATTTTTGACCCAACTTTTTTTCTTATCGCTTCTTGGCAAATTTTAAAAAATTATGCGATTCTAATAAATCATGAATCATTTTTTCAGAGAAAAGATTTCTCACAACTTCGCAGTTTCTGATGATTAAAAATAAATTCTTTAATGGCTGAAACCATTAAAAAAACATTTTCAAAAACGAAATTTCAATAAACAAATTGCGGAATTCGATAATAATTTATTCATTTTCCAAAATTGGAAATGGTTAGGTTGTGGGGAATCTTTTTCTTGAAAAAGTTATTTGTAATTTATTAAAATCGCATAATTTTTTAAAACTTGGTAAGAAGCGATAAGAAAAAAAATTGGGTGAAAAATAAAATTTATTAATAATAGTATATTACGTGTTTCAAATTTTTTTCATGTAAAATAATCTTTTCTCTTCTAAAATAGCCCTTCAATAATAATATTGCTATTCTTGAAAGCAAAATTATCTATTTTTGCCTTAGGTATAATTTTCGTGGATCAACTACCTTAACCGATCGTCACAGTCGGCAGAGTGTCATGATTTCTGCTTAGGTACTGAAATTTTATTATTGCAAATGCAAAAGGAAATTCATTTTAATTAAGGCTCTATCAGCCTGAAGGGCTTAGACCACTCCTGAGATCAAGAATTTATGCTCCATTTGCTGTTTACATTGTGGGTAAACAAAACAATGGCGACGAAATCTATTTATGGCGTTATATTGTGCATGAATCGCAGAGTAAAGAAAGTTATAAAGAATTAATTTTCATCAAAAAATGAAGGCCATCTTGTCCCGTTTGCGCTGCCTCTCTCTTTGTTCGGGTAAAAACGGTGTCCCAAACAGCAGCCATAATTTTCATCCACCTGCAGCAAATAAATTTTTTTTATTAATTATTTGCATTAAAATCGGTTGTGAAATGACGGAGCTATCTGGCGCACCGTTTAAAAAAAAAGCTGTTCCGTCAAAAACACATTTGAAGGTTTTGGATACATTTTTCCATCAAATCAAATTTTTATTTGAAATTAAATTTAATTATCAAATCAAATTTTTTGCTCATATCATTAATCTGTGATTCCGGGACCATAAAGTTGACAAAAGAGCACAGCTGCACGGGACTAATGATTAAAAAATTTTTTTTCTTCAAAATATCTCTTAAAGGAAAAACAATCCTAAACTTTAATTGAGCAAATGATTTTGCATTTCAACGCTTATTTCGTACCTCACATATTTTGATTAAAAAATACAATTTTTGATTTTCAATATTTAAAATCAAAATATAAAATATACATCTTGTCAAGAAATGTCCTACTGAGAATTTGTAATCCATATTGAGGCAAATAATATTCCATTTCAGCGTTTTTTTTGTATCTCACATATTTTGTTTAAAAAATGGATTTTTAAAATTTTAATCGTATTTTTTGAGATTTAAACGAAAAATACTATATACGTTTTATCAGAAACTGTATCAGAAAAAATTTGCACACTTTATTGATACAAACAATTTTGCATTCTTACTCCTCTTTTGTATTTCACATTCACGAAGAAACTTTTTATAGCAATATATGTTTTATTTTATAATGATAATTCTAAAAAGTATTAGGAATCTAAGGAAAATTAAGGTCCACCGATAATTATTTCTATCGGACTGGGAATTTTTCGCAGTCAAAATACTAATGATTTGAAAAATTATATGAAACTTTCGTATAGGTTATTGTAAAATTTGATGTAATCTATAGTAAATTACCATATTTCGTTGCAAAAAATTCCCACTGTGACACCTTTTTCCCTAAAATGAAATGTAATTTTGCAAAAATTCTAAACTTAGGTTTCTCCATGTAATATGGTTGAAAAATTTAATTTTCGAGTTTCAATATTTTAAATTAAAAAGAAAAATATACATCTTATGAAAAAATGTTGCGATTAAAATTTGTAGATCTTTGTGCAGTAAAAAATTCAGTATCACAACTTTTCAATCGAATCTCGTATAATTTAACAGGAAAATGGAAATTAGAGATTGACTTTTTTCAAGTTTTAACATACTTCAACTTTCTTATTTTAGTTTAATCGAAAAATGTTATTAAAATAATATGCAGTGACTTATCAGCATTACACAGAGAGAAATTTTAGGTTTCACTGACCAAAGTTTTTTTGTTAAAATCGTCTTTACAAAAATGTTAAAGTTCTCATGACAATCATGGTAGTGGCTGTCATACATTGGAAAAGTGTTTACTTCAACTGCAAGGAACGTTACTGAGACCACGATTCTGGTACTTGAAATACCATAGCGCTGCGGTTATAGGAACCAAAGTCCATCGCAAAGCCGCACATAGAGTTTAGTTAAAATGACTAAGTCTACGGACAGTAAATACCCAGCCAAAATTATTTTTAAGGTTATAGGTATGGTTCTCTTAGTTATCAAAATACAAATTCAATTTGATGAGAAAAAATAAAGTTTCACCGAAAAGATCTAAGAAAAATAATCCGGTATAATGATATTTATGATAACTTTCGTCGATTAAGTTAAAAATTGTCACTTTTTTCATCATCATAAACTTTTTTTGACTGACTATAGTTTTGACAAAATACGACGAGACAGCAAAATTGGAACGCATTGCATTGTCCCCGAACAAAATCGTTTATCATTTAGAAAGAATTGTCAAACTATATTTATAATAGAATTATTTACCTGATAATGCTTGGCACGGTGAAATATAGTCCAGGAATCGAGAACGAGAATTGGCAGGATTCAACTTAGGCTGCATATCTTTCAATGAAAGTTATACTTGATTTGTCTAGCGCAACAGCGAACGCTGCGGTTGTAGTAACCAAAGGAGCTTGGCAGTACACATAAAGAAAATGTACGTGTACTAACCGTTGGGGTACGTATAAAGCTCATTCTAATCATCAACTTTGGTCACAACAACCGAATACACAAAAAAGTCCAAATTACTGTCATGATAACTATAAAAGTAGTAGCTTCTCTCAACTTTTTTGGTCAAGGCAACTACTGTACAAAAAAATGTATGTGCTATGTGCACAGAAACCAAAGCCGATTTCTCTCAGTGTATCAGAAACTAATATAGGAATTTTTTCAAAAACACAAAAAATACTCTTATTTTCACAATTTTGATTTTTCAGCTCCGATACTCTATAGGAACGGGCGTCTAAGAGTAAATGCATTAAACTCCAATTGGAATTGATTAAATTGCGCAATTCGGATAAACATAACCTTAACAAGTAAGTGAAATAGCGTTGAAAAAATGCATTTCCAACTGGAAAATCCAACTGGATTTCAAACCGAAATCTTAGTCGAAAACACAAATGAAAATCCAACTGGTTCCAGCTGAAATCTAACTGGATTGTTCGGCTTGAAATTTAAATTGAAAATCCAATCTGGAAGTCCAACTGGTATTTCCAGCTTGAAATTCCGACTGGGTTTTCCAGTTAGAAAACCCAACTGAAGTCTGACTGGATTTTCCGACTTGAAATTACAGCTGGCATTTCTAGTTGGAAATACCAGCTGGAAAACAAATTGTACATCTCCCGCTTGAAAAACCCAGTCCAAATTTCCAGCTGGAAAGTCCAGTTGGACTTCCAGCTGGGATTTCCAACTGAACTTTAGAGCTGGAATATAAAAAAAAAACAGAATAGACAGTTGGATTTTCAGTTGTGTTTTCGACTAAGATTTTCACTTCTACAAACAGACAGACACATTGGTAAAAAACCGTTTTTTCTGACTCAGGGAAATTCAAAACGTAAAGATTTGATGAAAATTTTGAAAGTCATTTTCCACATAAAACTAATACCTTCTCATTTATGATGAGAATGTAAAAATGTCACTTGTTTTATTTAATGTTAAATAGGTAAGAGAAAGGATGAGTATCTTGGAACTTATGTTAGAAGGATGTAAATCATTTGCACTCGTACTTGACAAGCATAAGCGGCCGGTTAATATAAAGGTTACATCGAGGAAGAGAATTTTACTGTTACGAATGATCACGCTCCATGTAATGTAATGTAATGCAATGTTATCTACACTTTATGAAGGAATCACCACATGTTTGATTACCATGTCTAATTACTAATTTCCTTCGCAATTTGTTCCCTCGTCTATCAGCGATTGCACAACAGTATTAGAAATGAATAATTGAGTTTCGTGAGATAAAAAAAACTAATGGAATTGTAAAGGTCTTCTTATTGAATGATTAAAAATGTTTAAAATCAGGTATGCGTTGTGGATAATTAGAATCGGAAAGAAATGAATGAATTAAGAAAAACTAGATAACTTGAATGAAAGGAACTAAAAAAAATTGAGCACGAAATAGAAAGATTCGAAATTAAGCAATAAGAGGCTGAAAGTAGTAAAATTTAAAGGAATTTAAGTTGAAGATAGTCATTAAAAGATTAAAAAGCGGCGTTCAAATTTAATAAATATGTAAAGGAAGTAGAATAAAAAGTACTAAATAATATATTAATTAAACGATTGTCTAATAATCAAGCAAGCATCATAATAAAAAGGGAATATTTTACTGTCATAAGGAACACTTCTTAATCACAGTATGTGTTAATATTCTATTTGAAAACGGTATTAAAGACGATGAGATATGATTAGAGCATAATGACAGGGACCACAAGAGTTTGTTCCCAAGCCATAATTGCTGGTTTTCTCTCATATCAAGAAATATATTTCCTCATGGAGTATGATTTTAATTTATTATAATAAATATTATAATAGTGGTGCTCAGAAGAAAAATGCTACGCAATAAATTTTATCCAAGTTTTTTCTTCGATCTAAAAAAATTCTTTAGATTCTTTGAAGTCGTCTGCAAGACATAATGCATGGCGTAAAATATTAGCCAAAAACTGACAGCAGGAAATTCAATACATACTGATCACTAGTTTCCAAGAATACAATCAAAATTGCATCAAGAAAGTAAAGCGCTATTAGTGTCACCAGTAATGGTCCTCTTATAACACAGACCGACAAAACTTGTACTCAAAAATCAGACTAAATGACCTTGAAGGATTTTAATATCCTAAAAACAAATCCTTTGTCTAAATTATTCCTATACTTCAGAATTTTTAGATATCCTAACTCAAAAGTGCAAAAATGGCCATTTTCGGTCATATTTTAGAGAAAAAGGGTTGTGCTACTGTCACGTCCTGTGACCATCGATATTTATTTATTATATTTATAATGTTAAACTACAATATGTAAAACTAATAAAGAAGAGCATACTCTCTAAATCTGAATTAGTGAGAAGTCGGTCACTACTTTGCTTTAGTGAAAATTTCTACTAATCATCAGTCATTTTTCACTATTTCTTTTAATGGTTTTCGATTTTTCACTAAATTCACACTAATGGGTAGTGACTAGGTGTTTTCGATAGATTTTTGCACGCTGAACAAGAATCTGGGCTCAAAAATTGTCCATCGCGTATAGTTTTTGAGAAAATGGGGGTTAAACTCAAAAAAAGGCGTTTTTGGCCATTTTTGGATAACCGTGGGCAATAAACTTGGAGTCCTAGAACCTTCAAAAATGTTTCAAATTAAAGCTTGTCATTTCCCCTTGCGAGCCCAATAAACACAAATTTAATCGCATCTGAGCTGGAAGCCCTGTGCACCTTTGAGCGTAGTCGTGTCAGTGATTATTCTTGGCCGTTATTGTGAGTAAGAGAGAACAGGAAATTTTTCCATTTTCAGTCATGAATTTTATTTTGGTCGATTTCAAAGACACACTGAAACAACTAAAACAACAACAATCTCTGAAGAGTTCCTAGTAGGAAATTGGATAGGAAATAGTTTGTATGTCCATCAACGAACATACCCCAGATGGATCGGCGTACATTGATGAACCGAAGGGTTGATTCCAAAGGGTGCAATGTTAGTTCATTCATCCATGGATCATTCAGCGTTGTCTTTGCAATTAGCCTTGATCCGATTAAATTTGGGTTTATCGGGGTTGAAAGGGGAAATGACAAGCTTCAATCGGAGACATTTTTAAAGGATCTTGGATTCCGGGTTTAGTGCCCACGGTTATCCAAAAAAATGGCCAAAAATGCCTTTTTTGGGGGTTTCAACCCCTATTCTCTCGAAAACTATACACCATGGGCAACTTTTGAGCCCAGATTTGTGTTTAGCAGGCGAAAATCTATCAAAAACACCTAGTCACTTTCCATCAGCAGACCATAAGTTGAAATTTGCAGACCAGTGTTATTTTTCTCCAAGATATGACACATTCATCTTGATACACTAATTCTTATAGAAAACCAAGTATTTCTCAAAATGTTGATTCTCCATATTCAGCGAACTCAAAAATCTTTAGACACCAAACTCTTTATAAATAAAACAATTCTTTTTGCTTCCCCTGCCTTCTTTGTTTGTTTTTCAGTGTGAAACTGAAATGGTCAATGTACCACACCTTATAGAGAAAAAATCGACTCGAGATGATCCAAAATACAAATGGAAGGTAAAAAGTAACACTAAACGATGGTGTGAGTGCTTTCAAGAAAAAAAATTCGCTGTTTGTACTATATTGTTTGAAATATGGCTGTAGATTGCCTTTTTTGTACCTTTAGGTTAGGATACCTCGAAATTCTATCCTATGGGAAAAATTTGGACTAGCGGATTCACTTTCAGGAATCTTAATCCTTCGGGGTCACATAGTCCGGGTTTTGGGAACAAAAAAAGGTAAATTGTTGTCGGCCTGTATAATAATTATAAACGTGAAACAGTACTGGAATCGTACAGCAGCACTTTTATTTGCACTAGTCAAATACTGACTGTGAATACTGGAAAACAGTACTGGGACAGTATATTCTCGATAAATCAGTCAGTATGAGTAAATTACCTACTCTACGTATGGTAACCATTTTTGGAAAACAGCACCAAATCTTTAGATTCCTATACTGCAATATTGGATAAAAGTAGTCAGTACTGGTCAGAAACCTGGTTTAAACATTATAAAGTAATGTTGAGAATAATACCAAAGCATTACATGGCCAATGGACCCACAAGTACTGCTCAATTACTAGCTGTCAGTAGCAAACTCAACTTGAGCCTGTGAATCTCGTGAGCTCTTCATTGCAAGCAAAATTAATGTTTAAATTATGGTTCTTGATGTAATTAGTGGTTTAGCTCTCATTCCTTCAGAGGGGAAAATTCAGTAGACGATCGATGGGGTAGAATTATTTACTCGTTATCCAGTAATAAGTTCAAACTATTATAAGTAGTAAAGGATTTATTTTAGAACTAAAGGCCTCCTGGAAAGAGAAATAATGTTAAAAATCTGCCCCTTTCGCACATGATCTTATGCTCTTTGTATACATTTTAGTTTATTTCTTGTAATTTGATACTGAAACTGAAATCAATGTTATGTCAATGTTATGTTATGTCATGTTATGAACTTATTTAAGCAAACAATTTTGCTTCTTAACATTTTTTCGATATCTCTCATATTTTACAATAGTTTAAAAAAGTTTTTTGTTTAAAAAATCGAATTTTTTATTTGTAAGTGTTTTTTTTTTTATTAAAAACAACAAATATTCAGCTTATTACAAAATCTGTGAGTTCAAATTGGCAGAAATTATTTAAGCAAACCATTTCGCATTCTGACTTTTTTTCCATATCTTGCATATTTTTGTTAAAAAATCGAATTTCTGATTTTTAAAAGCGTTTTCTTAAAATTAAAACAAAAATATTTATCTTATTAAAAAATTTTATTTTAAAAAAATCGAATTTTTGATTTTCAAAAGTCTTTTTTTTGTTAATCAATCAAAAAACATCTTATCAAAAAATGTGTCAGTGTAAATTTGTAGAACTTTTTCCAGTAAACAATTTTGTGTGATAACGTTCCTTTGTATCTTGTACAGTTTGACTGAAAAATGAATTTTATTATCCGACCAAAATTGTGAAAATAAGAGCATTTTGTATGTTTTTGAATAATAAATTGCAATGTTATTTTCTGATAGTGCTCACGAATCTCTACTAATTATCACCATAACGTTTTTTGATTAAACAAAACTTAGAAAAGTTACAGTATGTTAAAACTTGAAAAAAGTCAATATCTAAATTCCATTTTTCAGTTAAATTATAGGAGATACGAAAAAACGTTATGATACAATATTATTTTCTACATAAAGACCTACAAATTTGAATTGTAACATTTTTTCATAAGATGCATATTTTTCTTTTTAATTCAAAAAATCACTATTAAAAATCTAAAATTCAATTTTTTAATTAGATTATGCGAAGTACGAAAAAACGTAAGATGCAAAATTGTTTGCTTGAATAAAGTTTAGAAATTTTGTCTGACACAGTTTCTAAAAAAATGCATATTTTTCGTATCTATTTTAAAAAATACGATTAAAGTTTTAAAATTCCATTTTTTAAAAGAAATATCTGAGATACTAAAAAAATGTTGACATTTTTTGGCAAGATGTACATTTTATGTTTTCATTTTAAAAAACACTATTGAAAATAAAAAATACCATTTTTTAACCAAAATATGTGAGATACGAAATAAGCCTTAAAATGCAAAATAGTTTGCTTGGATAATGTCTACGAATGTTTCTGCTTTCTTAAGATATTTTAAAGAAAATATATGGAATTTTATTTTCCATTTAAAATCAAAAACAAATTTACTAACTTTCAGACAATTTAACTCACATACAGACAGAGATGAAAAACCCCTTTTTTCTGATTCAGGAGATCATGAAACGTGGACATTCGTTAAAAAAACTGCGGGTCTAATTTTACACAAATATAATACCTTCTTATATATAATGAAAGTGTAAAAATTAAAGGACAGAATCGAATTTCGAGTGTCATTGAAATTATTGTATTCGTCTTAAAACCATCTATTTTGCTCTTGTTCACAATCGGGGCATTACGTAATGCCACGTGTAAACGGTTACGGTTTCAGTTGCAGCAGCCATAGCTTTCTCCACTGTTTTTAGTCCTTAGTTCTACTGGTGGTACACCTTAACGAGATCAATAAAGAAGGCGGTACACTTCACAAAGAGCAAAATTCAAGCCTTTCTGCCTTCCATACTTTTTTTTTGAAGTACAAGCTTTTGTGATATTGCCTCGCACGCGTTTATCTCTTTTTTAGGTCGCTGCGGTGAAACTGATGTCATCAGACTTTGGAAACTGTTTCGTCGACCCACGCAAAACTGTCTTGAAATATTCATTATTTGATTTAATTATCAAATTGAATAATGAATTAAAATTCATTTAACAAAAATCGTTCCTATATTTCAGTTTTGTTTATAAATTTAACAATGTTGAAGTCTAAAAGTTGGAGAAAATTTTCCAATAAAATAATTTGAAACACAACTTTGATTTTTGTTTGAATGTTTGTTACCAGTATATTTTTAATTATATTGAATAAAATGGCCTTTCTGGTATTTTTATTAAAAGATCTTATTTTTAGAAATAAAAATTTTTCAGACATCTTTTTTTCAAAAAAATTATTATTGTTATATTGATGACACTTTAATTTGTTTACCAAAAAGTAAGATTAATTATATGTTGAACAGATTTCATAACATAGCTCCGAAAATAGATTTTACAATTGTAAAATCGATTAATGATAGTATAAACTGTATAAACTTTCTTGATCTGAATATTATAATCGAAAATATTAAAATCATTACTAACTGGTAAAGAAAACCAATTTGGTCTGAACGTTTTTTAAATTTTTACTCGAACCATAGTTTATCTAATAAAATAGGAATAATTTATTCGTTAACAGATAGAGCAATATTGTTATCACACGAAAACTATCACAATGAAAATCTAAATTTAGTAAAAAAACTTTAATCAAAAATGGATATTCATTAGATTTATTAACTGAAAAAATTGCCAATAGATACAAATTTCTTATAAATAATAAAAATTTTAATAGAATCTCAAATGATATTACTGAAACTAAAGAATTTTAAAAAATTATCACTTTACCATACATAAACAATTTTCAAGAACAATTTGATAGAATTTTTAAAAATTCTAATCTACAAATTGTGTTCACACTTGACAACACTATTCAGCAAAAAAATTTTAAAGTCAGTTAAAACATCAACACTTATAAGATTAAAACATGATATTGTCTATGAAATTAAATGTATACAATGTAATGGTACATATATAGGACAAACTAGTAGATTTTTATGTACTAGAATGTTAGAACATGCAAGATCGATTAAAAATTATAAAACAGCCTTATATTTTCAAAATCGATCTTCACCTAACATTTCTCGTATAAATCTGACTACTCATCATGTGAACTCCTTAATGTAATTTTAAAAATTTTTTATTAATCCTTTTCCAAAATGAAACTAGTGAATTCACAATAACTTTTTGAATACTATTTTATTTAATTAATATATATATATTAAATATACAAACTATAATCATTTTTTCTGGATAATATTGTCTCTTTTCATAGATACAGCACTATTTACATCATACCTAACCTCTACCATGACATATTTACAAGATAGATCAAGATAGACACCTAATGAAATAATATTTGGCAATTTTTACAATTTTGATTTAATATATGCAATCTACTAGAAAAATGTTCTAAAGATGGTTTCTCCACTTTTATTCTATCGATTCAAAGATTTTTAAAGGTAACAATCTTTTAAATATCTCTTCTTCATTTTTGGACTGTATTGTTTCATTTGCATTATATAATTCATTTTATTGTATTTTTTAGTCTTGATAAGGACTGAAGCTTCAGTCAAAACGTTGACTCATTGGAAATAAAAATGATTTGTTTGAAAATTTTTTATTTTTAAAAATAAGATCTTTTAATAAAAATACCAGTAAGGCCATTTTATTCAATATAATTTATTATCAACTGGTGCCTGGCTTCATTTTTTTTAGCGAAAATATGAACTTTGGCACAAGAAAAATAATACGTCTTTCCTTTAAGGGATTATACTATCCCGATGTGTTGAAAAATGAGGCTTTTTTAGGAATTTTTTTTCTCCGCTACTAATACATCAACAAAAAAATTGTTTTGAGGGCTTATTCTATATGTCATTAGGTATACAAAACAATTTTTATTTGTTTAAAATACAGAATAGCGGCACAGCAGTAGATAATGCGACAACGCTTATTTTCCAAAGAGGCGGGCACCAATAACAATTTTTAAACAGCACTTAGTTCAAAATAAATTGTTTTTTCATTATTTAAATTAGTTTATCTAAGGCGGTAAAAATTAATATTCAAAAATATTGATCGTTTGTAAAATGGCGACAGTTTGACAGAAATATATTTTTTTTGTAAAAAATCGTCCTTGGTTAGTTTATAAAAAATGTAATTGTTAATTAATCCTAAATTAAGTGTGTAGGACTCTAAATAATCTATCTAAGTAGCTGCAATTGAAATTTCAAGTCAATTGGATGAAAATGTCTCCAGTTATATTGTCCGCCAAATTGAAAAAATATGGTTTTGAGTAAAACGTGTTTAAAGTTTCAAAACGTGTTTACAGTATGCAATCTTTAAGATACATGCATATGTTTACTTACTTGTAATAAAAAAAAATCTACCAACTACACTACAACACTCGAAAACGCAGCGCGCAGTGAAGCGGCTTTTTCGAACGCTTTGGAGCACGCGGAGGCGTTTCAGAAATTGAGCTCGAAAAAATAGAAGGAAAGGGCACGCTATACGATCGTCGTGCTTCGCGCTTGGTTTTATATTCTTCGCATACATTCAAGTTTAGTTCTTGTGATTTGATACTGAAACTTGAGTCAATTTTATTATACTATAAATGTGAATTAAATTTTTCAAAGTTACTAAATTTACTTATGATTTCAAATAAGAAATGAAATTCAATTTACTTTAGGTTCTATCGGCCTTATGGAACACTTAACATATTGGCCGTATCTCGTATATTTTGGCGGGAAAATAGAATTTTTACTTTTACAAAAACGTATTTTATGGATAAAACAAGAACCATTGGTCAAAAGTGGATGGTTAACGAACTCGTCATTTCTTCTTCGGCCTTCAAAACGTGTGCCCAATTTCATTCCATTCCGATAATTCTATCGAAATTGGAACCACGTGACTAAATTATACATTTATTCGTTCAAGTAAGATAACTTTTTTAATTTACAAAGTATCTTTCTGAAAATTTAGGAAACATAACAAAAGACAATAAAGCACGCCTAATATCTTCTTTTTATTAAAAAGAAAAAAATTCTAAAACGTATCGATAATTACAGTTAACTGTAAAAATTTTTCAAAATTTTCACTTAAACGAAGTTGACAGAAGTTTTTCATCGTTTTCTGTTGTATTTTCCCAATTCCCGGGAAGACATTTTGTAAAATAAGAAAGTTATCTTACACGAACTTTTACAGGGATGTGATCACGTGATCTGGTTTATCCATCGCCTTAAAATAAAAGAAATTGTGCTGGAGAGTTGTTACCTCATGAGAAAAAGATGTGCAACGAAAAAATGGAAACTTTTTCAATTGTATATGAGATTCTTAAGAGAAAATGATAGTGACCACGTTATTGGCAAGGATCTCGCGAGATCAGCGAAGTCTGTAACGACGCTGGCGAGACCTGAAAAGGCGACCGTGGCTAACTGCGGTAGTCCAACGGCGGTAATTAACTTTGATCTTAACTTCCTTGACCTTGGTTATTTTCTTCCTCTTCTTCTACCTCCCTGTCTGATCGCGTCTCTTATTTGCTTTCTACCACATTCCATCCTGTTCATTCTCACTGGCTGATCGGTAGTAAGCACGATCGTAACGCCGAGTACACGCTTCAGTGTGTTTAACCGTGAAATCAATGAAATATGGGATCCTCCGGCTTTAAAACGATATTGCGAGTAACTATGACCATCCCGAGATTATGTTCTGCGAACAATCACGGAGATGATCAAATCTTTAGTAACGGAACGTCTTCAGGACATTATCCTATTTATATTATCTTCCCAGTAACTAAAACAGACAAAAAAGGGCACTTTCTAGGGTGGAATAGACCAGGCTCTGATTAAACTTTCAGATAGGATTTTATTCCGTCCTAATTTTGCGCTAATCTGAAAATATGTTTACAATCTCATTTAATTAAAATCGACTAAAAATAAATCCGAATCATTCCTCCCTCGGATTGAGAAGTATTGAAAACTTGGTTCAGATTAATTCGAATTAATTTCCAATCGATTTTCACCGAGCGAGATTGAAAACCTTTTTTTGGATCGATTCTATACGATTGGAAATGGCGCGGAATGTGAGAGAATATCACTGATTGAAATCCAATGCGAAAATTTTAAGAGGTGCCCAATCAGACATTAACAATGGGCGCAGTACTACGCCTGTCCCGGTCCTGTATTGGTTTTCTCGGAAATAGATCAGGGGGCCTTAGAACAGGTGACCGGGTGCGTCCTTGAATTGCAGGGGCGAACCTTATACTTCAATAGCTAATCGTGAGATTACAGTGGTGCCCGATTGCTTTGAGAAGTCTGACGCGAGGCGGCAGGAGAACTGTCTATACGGGACGCTTCAGATTGCAATGAAACGCATTTCCACTATTGAGGAAATAGTCCAAGAGTTGGATGAATTTTACAGAATAAAAAAAAAACATGTTCCTGCCATTGAGAGAGGGTGTAACTGAAGTGTTGCACGAATTGAAGCAACTCCGCCAAGATAGCGAACACACGAAGGGCTGGGCCGAATCATTTGGCAATCAGCTGGGATGGGCTCTTGGTAGGAAGGTGAACTGGTACGGGCCCAAAATGTTAAGAGCTTTAGGGATGAGGGATGCCACACAGCCCCACAAATTGTAGTGTGCAGTATACCGGACCTGCGGAAACGGCCGAGAGAGCTGACCATGAGCCCGCAGGACACTGCAGCCAAGAAGCCGGAGATGAAGAGGCCTAAAGCCTTCCCAAAGGATGAGGAATAGGTGGAGGTCCCAGCCAGGAAGAAAAAGCCTAAACCGGAGGCTAAGAAACCGGTTTGACCAACGCGTGCTCGCCCAGAAGTGGTGCTAATATAGCTTGCTGACCGAGTAGGTACGCTGACGTCAAACCTGACGAACTGGGCGACACAGTCCATAGAATTAGGGAGACGCGCTCTAAGGACCTGCTGGTGGAAGTGAAATGTTCCAAAGAAGGCGGAGGGCGGCTAGATACTGCCTCGAAAGAGGTTATTGGCGGTAGTGGAACTGTCCGTCACCTCATCCCCAGGATCGTGGTCGAGATCGCACATATAGAACCCAGCATTGAAGCCGAGGATGTCGAGAATCCTGTAAAAGGTTTTTTTGATCATGCATCGGAGTTAGAACTCAAGGTTTCTCTTAGTAAGAGATCATACTGAGGAAATAGGAAGGCGTATGTGCTGCTGGAGGAGGTGCGAGCCTTGAAATTACTCAAGGCGACCCACATCAAAATCGAGTGGGTCTCCTGCAAGGTCCGCCACGAGATGGAAGTAAATCGATATTACCGCTATCTTGGCTTTGGCCACATAGTGGCGAACTGCCGGGGGTCCAACCGTAGCAGAAGTTGCTGGAGGTGCGGCAAAGAGGGGCACGCTGTGGGGTCCTGCACAAGCAAACCTCAGCGCTACCTCTGCTCTGCTAAAGAAGATAAGCCCCGGGACAACAATATCCCGGGTCCAATACGCTACGCGGCTTTTTGGGGGCAGCCCCGAAGAGGAAGCCTTCGAGAGGCCGAGTATGAAGCCAAGCAGGCAGTAGATGGTGACGGCGAGGCTCGGCGTAGAGCACCTATAGAACATGACCCTGAAGTTTAAAGCTAATGCAGTCCGGGGTCATGGACGAGTTGGAAAGCAGGGGAGTTTTGAGTTTAGTGGGTATTGCTTCGGCCGAGTCCCACACAACGTGCGTAAATGCATTCTCTAACTCCCCTAAAAAAAAATACTACGCCTGTACTGCCAATCAGTACTGGCACATGTACTGGAATTATACGGGAATGATAACTCTTTGTCAGTACTGGTAAAGTACTCATCGCTATAACTCGAGATTGTATAAATGGTAAGTGAAAAAAGATCAAAATATTTAACTTATTTAACCAAATAATTCATTCCAAATCTGTTACCTATTTCACCCAAACTGTGCACTTCAATCAAATTTTGAAAAATCTTCGACATTTCTTCTAGTATTTCAATCAAATTTGAGAAATAATTACTTGAAGATGATAAAATCGAATGAAGTAGAAAATGTATAATTCAATACTATTATTGAAATGTTCGAAGATTTTATAGATTTTCTATAAAAGATAAATTTTTACTGTAGATATTGTTAAAGATGTTATTGTTAAAGAAATATAGCTGATATTACTATTATAGAATTCTAAAAAAGTTTTATAATAATAATATTTTGAATTTATTAAAAGTAGTGTAAGTTGTATGACCCTCATTGAAAATTTCTCCAATTACGTGAAAGGTTAGTCTGCCAAAATTCGTTATTCTACGTTTATGAGATTGAAAACTTTAGATACCTTAAATCGATTTATAAAGTAATATCTACCAGTTTAGCCAACACATCTTTCACACCATTTCAGATCCTTCTTTTTTCGTTTTGATATTTTGTTATATGTAGATATGTATAGTTGAAAATGATGAAAAATATGCAGCTTTAGTATTGCGCCAGTAATGGCAAGTCAGTAGCGACTAACCAGTGTTGACGCAGTACTTAATTTTTTGTGAACGTCGTCACAATACGAATTGGTCCGACTGGATGGACAGAATGTCTTTTAGGAAAATAATCTTCGTTCCAAAAAATGAGCCTCTTGGAGCAAAGATTTATCCCCACAACTTGTTTGCTTATAACTTTTTTGTATTTTTTTTGGGGAGTAAATAAATATATATATATATATAATTAGGAAGGCACTTTAAAAAAGACTAATGCGATTAAAATTGTTTTGATGATACTTCACGAACGGCGTTCAGCGCAGTGATTATCGGATACGAAACATTCGTTAACCAATGGCTGGTGTAATTAAGCAAATGTGGTATCGCGCACGATAGCACCTAATTAATTAGGCGCATCGGTCAATTAACCGCGAACCTCTAATCATACTGTCTTCCTCTTGTGTACGGCATCGGCATCGCGAAGGGAACATCGAATACGACTCCACCTGGTACAAAGATTGTGAAGCATGACAGTTGTACGACGTACAAAGTGATCAAAACGAGAGCCTCAGTTCCAGCTAATCATTTCCACACAATGACAGTTACGTTGACTTTCTTTTGTGACTGACAATGAGTGACCGTAGATGACTGCGAAACAGAAACTGACCATAACTGAGACGCAAATCCTAAGAAGCAAAGTATTTCTGCAAAGCAGGCATATACCATTTGCCTAGATTTTTAATTGCCTTTCAGAATAACGTTGAGTTTTAGATTTTCTATACATATTTGCAAAAAGATCCGAAATTCGGACGATTAGTGTCTGATGTAAGTTTTGGACCAGAATCTAATCTGGTCTAAACTAACCCATTTCAAAATCTGTTTCAGAGGATATTCGAAAGTATAGTTTAGACAGTTTAGTTCGATCGTTGAGAGACTCCGGTAACAAAGTTTTCAAAATTTTTCAAAATTGAAAACTATTCGCGTTTTATTATTCATAACCAATTGGTCATCCGTCTTTATAAAAGAAAAAAAATCTGCCCGCTTGGCGGGCACATTCTCATCGCGCGCTTTGCGCGCAAGTTTGAGCGCGCTTAAGAGGCGCGAATTGATCGTCGCGCTTCGCGCTCCGTTCTTTCTGGACCTCGCGCTTCGCGCTCGGTCTTGTACTCTTCACATACATTCAAGTTTATTTATTATAATTTGATAAGGATAATAATTTACTTAAGGCTCTATCAGCCTTAAGGAACACATTCTCATCATGGCGCTCGCGCTTCGCGCTCGATTTTCTGTATACATTTCAGTAACTTTTTAATAAATTACATGATTAAAATAATTTATTTTCTTCCAAATCTCTCAAAAAGGAAAAACAATCGTAGACTTTATTTAAGGAAACGATTTTGCAGAACAACGCTTATTTCGTATCTTACATATTTTGGTGAAAAAAATCGAATTTTTTCAATATTAAAAAGCAAAACATAAAATATACATCCTGTCCCGAAATGTCTTAATGAGAATTTGTAGACCTCATTTAGGCAAACAATTTTCCATCTAAACGTTTTTTTTGTATCTCTCATATTTTGTCTAAAAAATGGAATTTTGAATTTTAATCGTATTTTTTGGAATTGAAACGAAAAATATATGTTTTATCAGAAACTATGTGCGACAAAATTTGTAGATCTTTTTGAAACGAACAACTTTGTATTCTTACGTTTTTTTCGTGTTTCGAATATTATTGCTAAAAAATTGAATTTTGGATTTTCAATAGTTTTTCTTTAATTAAAAAGAAAAATATGCATCTTCTGAAAAAATGTTACAATTCAAATTTGTAGGTCTTTATGTATTCAATAATATTGTATCATAACGTTTTTTCGTATCTCGTATAATTTAACTGGAAAATGGAATTTTGATATTGACTTTTTTCGAATTTGAATATGCTGTAACATTTCTAATTTTGATTTAATCAAAAAATGTTATTAGGATAATTTTTAGAGATTTATGAGCACTATCAAAAACCAGGATTGGAATTTTTGATTTTTTCAAAAAATTATTTTCAAAAACACAAAAGTAGTGCTCCATCCCTCAATTTTGATTGGATGTGGCTGGTTAACGAACTTGTCCTTACTTTTTCGGCTCCGATAAAGTGTACCAAAGCTCAATTCAATCTGATAATTCTATCGAGAGTTATGCCGCACACGACCTACAGACAGACAGACAGACAGACAGACAGACACTTTCGTAAAAACCATTTTTTCTGACTCAGGGGGTCTCAAAACGTAAAGATTTGATGAAAATATCGAAAGTCATTTTTCACATAAAACCAATACCTTCTCATCCATGATGAGAATGTAAAAAACAAACAAAAATTCCGGCCTGTTGTTTACAAATTTCTAAGTTTTTCGTTCATTTTATCCGGTTTTCTATATACAGTGAATTCTACATATTTTTTCCAATTCGTATTGTTGCTTACTGGACTTCTTCATTTTGATTTGCGAGCGATGAGATAAGTTTTTGAGTTTCATGATTATCCTTACTTTAACTATCTTCTACATTTTTATCTTTTACGAAAATTTTGAATTAATCTTTTAATTTATGGCACTGAAGAGGGCCCCCATATGTGGCCGAAACGTTTGCCTTCTCTTCTTTGCATTTTTCATCATAAATAAAATTGATAATTGTAATAGAAAAAAATAAAAAGAAACTGACCCAATGCCAAAAAAATGAGAAATTAACAAAAATTCTGTGAATGGGTCAATAGAATATCAGACATGTGATCAAACATGTAACTTTACACTTTATATAACATTATTGCACTATTTTATTATTTTATAAAAATAATTTCTATTGAATATTGAAAATTATAATTTTTGGACTTTTTTAAAATCCAATTTTTGAATTTAAATTGTAAAAAAAGCTTGAAAAAAAGGTGAAAATGACTGCTTCTAATATCTTGGAAGAAATATTATGAAATAAATATTATAAAAAATATAAAATATTATTATTATAAAATATATATTATAATATAAAATAAATAAAGATCAGGGCTGACGTTTTCATGAATAATTTTATTGATTAACTATGAAATTATAAGCAAAATTCCATACATTATGTAAAATGTTTAAATGTAAAAAAATGTAAAAGTTGAATAAATCTAATAGTTTCTGAGAAAAAATGTCTGAAATTTACTTTCTTCTTTTTGACTTTTACTCAAATATACTCCTTTAAAGGCATGTAAACTTAAGAAATTAGGAAATTTTATTGAATTTTGATTTCTACATCTTTATGTACTTTGGACGTAAACATTTAGAAACTGGACCAAGCTGTTCATATAAACGTGTGAGGATTGAAATTGGATTATCATTGGTTGCTGAAGAACTTCATTCTTCTATGGGATTGGGTTCCCCTCAATTAATAATAATACAGGGTAAGTAACTAAGACTTTACACTTTCCTCAAGTGTCACATGCCCTTAAAATAGTTGTCATGACAAAAATGATGTCTCTGGAACAAAGTTTTTCTATGATTTTAAGGAGGGATTCCACATTAGGAGGCCAAATATTGAGTGTTCTTCATGATTTTTTTTTACTAGGAAAAACACAATGAAAATTTTCCAGCCTCTGAGCATCTTTTATTCATGTTTAAAAGTACATGTGGTAATTTTTTCGAAAATTTCTAATAGAATTTTGTTCTAAAACTTTGAGAGCATATTTTTGAGATGTTTTAGTAATAATTTATGCAATAGAAAAAATTTATTTTTTAACCGCTTAATGTGGTTTTCCCCCTTAAGACTTGAAATGATATAGCAGTCGTGTCTTATAAAAGAAAAAACATTATGTTTTATAAAATAAATTAAAAACTTACGAAAAATAATACTTTTCATAATGTATTTGTAATAGAATTTTTCCCCACTATCGCTACTATTATTCTGAACGCTTATTTCTTTTAGAAAAAATATTCTCTATATTTCTACTGTTTCCAATTTAAAAAATAAAATCTTCAAATATAGTAATTTATTGGATCTATAACTTAATTCGTGCGGTTTTTGTTCAAAATTTGAACGTTTATTTAAGAAAAACATGTACAATAGTATTATTCAAAATATTGCCCATCTAAAGCTATGACTTTTCCCCATCTTTCTGTCAATTTGTGGATTCCATCCCAAAAGAACTGCGCCGACTTGGCGGCCAAGAATGGATCAAGCCAATTTTTGATACCCTGTTCTGATGTGAACCGTATTCCAGTGAGAGCGTTCTACATCGACTGGAACAAATGGTAGTCAGAAGGGGCAAGGTCTGGGCTATAAGGCGCGTGGGGTAAAACTTCCTATCCACTGTTTTCCAAATAGTTCTTAACCGGAATAGCAACATGGGGCCGAGCGTTGTCATGATGGAAAATTATTGCCTCGTGTCTGGTCGCATATTCCGGGCGTTTTTCGGCTATTGCTCTCTTCAAACGGATTAATTGTGTTCGGTAGCGTTCTCCATTGATGGTTTCACCTGGTTTTAGCAGCTCATAATACAGCACACCCTTCTGATCCCACCAAATACAGAGCATTACCTTCGCGCCATGGATATTCGGCTTTGCCGTTGATTTGGCTGGTTGGCCGGGTTTCACATATGAATTTTCGCGCTTGGGGTTGTCGTAATGGATCTATTTTTCATCACCAGTAACAATCCGATGCAAAAATGACTTCTTTTTGTGGCGTTCCAGCAGCATTTCGGACATTCAAAACCGCCTTTCAACGTCTCTCGGCTTGAGTTCATGTGGAACCCAATTTCCTTGCTTTTGAATGTATCCGGCTGCTTTTAAACGTTTTGAAATGGCTGCTTAAGTGGCTCCCAAAGATTCTGCGAGCTCTTCTTGTGTTCGGCAACAATCTTCATCGAGTAATGCTTCCAGTTCTTCATCTTCAAACTTTTTTGGCTGCCCAGGACATTCTTCGTCTTCCAAGCCAAAATCACCACTTTTAAACCGTGCAAACCACTTTTGGCATGTTCGCTCAGCTAGTGCATGTTCACCATAAACTCCCACCAAAATACGATGACTTTCGGCAGCAGTTTTCTTCATATTAAAGTAATGAAAAAGAACTCCCAAACAAAAACACTTTTTCAGGCACGAAGTTTGACATATTTGAGTAAAAAAAAATTATTGTTGTTTACGCTTCAAATGAATAACATATACTAAAAAAGACGCTCAATAACAGTAGCTTTCCAACGCATGTTCGGAATATTGGAACGATGGAATAATAATCATGTTACGCCATCTCTTAGCAAACCACACTAATTAAGTTATAGATCCAATAAAAAACATCTTCAACAATTTCAGTCACTGAAAACTTTACATTTAAAATTGAAAACAGTAGATTTTTAAAGAATATTTTCCCCGAAAAAATAAGTCATGATTTATGAAAATCCGATAATTTTTTAAAAGTCGTTAAGAAGCGATAGTAGGGAAAACTCCCATTATAAAAAACATAAAAAGCTCCCAGGGATACCTGGTGAATTATGTAAAGAAGTACTTTGCAAAATTCACTGCACTAAATCTAAAACTCTTTGCTTTATCTTTTTCAGATGGTCCTTCATGTAGAAATCATCTACGCAAGCGACCTACCTACTTTTCGAAGAGTTGTGTTTTCCTGACACTTTTGTATACAAAAGCTGTGTAAAATCAATTTAAAAAATGTTTTTCGCGTATTTTGAGGGTTAGTTCATTAAGCCCAACAAGTTTTATATCAATATTCATATTAGCAACCTCTTAAAAAATTCTTAAAAATAGCCTTTTTTGGGGGAGCCTAGAGTGGTATGATCCCTTAAAGAAAATATTTAAATGATTACACAACTTTTATCGTTATATTCTGATCCGGGAAACGCGCTTTTACAAAACGTGACCACTGAAGGAGTCGAACAACTGCGCGACTAATTTTTTCGGATAGAGGTTAAAAGGTGATTCTTTATTTGGTGGTGCTAACTTTCACCCTATTTCTGTAAGCTGGTAGTAATGCCTGAGGGAATGTGCACGCCACGATGCTTAACCTGTGACTGTGCACAGCTGAATCCTCTTTCTTCTATCCTTCCTCGTACAATGCAATGCAATGTAACGTGATGCGATGCCGCGACCTATCAGTCAAATCGTGACATTTCTCTCTTTACGCCGGCAAATGGGCGTACTTACAACGTGCACTACTCGCTTACGTGATCTTTCACCTTCGCACCAACTCTAAACACATTGAGGAGCTCTTGGGTGCCGTCTAATATTTTACGTTTAAGCTTTAGCCATTTTACGTCTTTAGGAACTTAGCGTCAAGTGCGTTCTCCATAGCCCCAACTACAAATATCATGATATCCGTTTACTTTTCTCTCCAAATATATCGTGACCTTTGACCCTAACATATTGTAGATGCGATGTATACGGCGCAAAACTTATGATCACTCACGTTTTCCAGTGTTGCGGATGACCCTTTACCTACTAGCGGGATTATTTCGAATGCGGCGCCGCTAGAAACACTGACCTCGGAAATCGAGCCGATTTCACTCGATAAATATCAAATCGCCTACATAAGGAACTTACGCACTTGAGGAGAAAAGTACTTGTAGACAGTCATCCTTGTTTCCGCAGTTAAATACATTTTTTAGAGTCTGAGACTCGTCGTCCTTGAGGTCAAGGTGCAATTCCATATTACCTTCGATACCTTTTCAAATACGCAACATTGTTTTGTTAAAACTGATGTTTATTGCAGTATAAAGTAACGTATAAGATCAACAGAATTGCAGTGTTCAAAGAAATCGAGAAGGTTCTTGAAATAAAAAGCCAAGATCACTAGAGACAATAACAATGACTAGAATAATGACGAGGGGCTTCAAAGACAAAGTGCTTTTATATTCTTACCATATGAAAAGGCATGATATTTGTAAAAAATTTGGCATCTTCTTTTTTCAACAAATATTCATTTATTATAAGCCGCATAATAAAAAGAGTTTTTGAAATCCAGCATGTCTGCCTTTGTTCGGCTATGTTATTGTTGCTTCTGCTGCTGCTCTTTTTGTTGTTGTTGTTGTTACTACTTCTGATTCTGTTTTTATTGTTTTTTATTTTTATTGTTGATGTTATTGCTACTGCTTCTTCTGCTATTTTTATTGTTGCTTTTGCTGCTACTGCTCTTATAGTTGTTTTTCTACTTCTGCTGTTATTGTTGTTGTTGCTGTTGTTGTTGACTGCGGGAATTATCACCATTGCGAAGAATTATCAGAATAAAATCCACTTTCATTTATTTTATCAACGGCAAAAACGAGAGGATGACTTCGCAAGCTAAACATATAGCTCATTTTAAAATAATTTCAGTTTTATCATCTTTAACGTTTATTGCAAACTGTAGTTTTTAAATATATATCACTTTTTTTAACACTCATTCGCCTGTAAATTACTAATTCCTAATGCAAACTTTACCATAAAAGTACTTCTGCTTTAGATTATATACTCTAATGGTACAATTTCATGAAAAATAGTATGTCTCTAAGTATTTGACATTGTCAAGTAATTTCGTTAGCCAATTTTTAATCATATCAAGAATTTCAATCAATGGATGTAAAAAAAGAGTCGTGTGCAACACGGGAAAAAATGAGAGTATCTTATGAAAATAAAAAATATCATGACCGATTGAAACGAATAGGAAATATATTTTCAGAGAAAGGATAAGAAAATATAGACAATAGTTGACACTAATACACTTTTCACCCATGATATGCCAACACAAAATCAAAGGGACTTGTTAAGAGATATATTCTATCCTTTTCTTTCCGTGTTAAGTGAGAGTAAAAATTAAAGTAATTAATGGATAAATAAAGATAGAAAGCTGAATTAAAAGCTATAGATTGAAACGGATCGGCATTACGTTTTCAGGAAAACGATTGAAAAATATCTTCATCCAATTAAATTAATTTCTCTGAGAGAATAATTAAGATTCGTCGTAAAACATTGAGAAGAGTTGAAGCTCTGTTGAAATTCTGGCGGAAGGATTGCAACCAGTCCTTGAGTCATGAAATTACACTTGATCTGGTCGTTTGCGATGCAGGGAGGAGACTCTCAATGGCGGCGCAACATCTAACAAAACAACGGTGATGATTCTTCGACAGACAGTCGTAATGATGTTGGCGCAAGGGGAAAAACAACCAGTCTTCTGTCAACACACACGAATGACACGCGGCTAATTTCGATGGTCGTCATTATCGTTAACGTTGCCTTTATCATTATTTCATCCTAAGACCTCCCACTTCACAGTGAATGCCACATGGACATTTTTTCATTTCATTCACTTTTATTCAGAAGAAACATTCATTCCTACCTATCTCATAAATTTCTTCAATATATACATACAAAAAATTGTTATAAATAATTTAAATTTAAAATATTTTTAATGAATACATAATTGATTAATCTTACAAGTCAATTACTTTTTAAAAATATTTCAACCTTTTAATCTTCAAACAAATTTTGTAAAAATATTATAAACACTGTTAGAAATGTTCGTAAAATTACAAAATTTTTACGTTACAAAGGTTACGTAAAATTTGACGGTATTTATGATGTTTTTGAGTAAAGGTATTTTAAAATTGTGAAAATTGTACCGTGTTTTCTTAATATTATGAAACTAAACTGAATTTTCATAAAATGTATCTTAAAACTACCAAACTGTAACAGAATTTTTATGAATTTTATCATAAAATTATGAAACTGTGAGAAAATTTTCAGTTACGTGTAACTGCATAAAACTTCAGTTAACTAAAACGTACAATTATTCCTGTTACATGTTGCAGAATTTCTGAATATAATTATCAGAATATTCAACACTTTGTAACTGAAAATTAAGAAATTGTTTCTTGAATTTACTAAAAAGTAATTGAATTTTCTGAAATTCCATCTTAATCGCCTGTTTCAGAAAATTACAGTAGAAATTTCTAACAGTGAATAATTCCAGGTTTTTAAATAATTTCCTCACAACTATTGACTTAAAATATCAAAATATCTAAAATTTAAATTATTAAATATTGTGCACAGCCTAATGTAAAATGTTCTAGAATCTTCTAGGATATTAAAAAAATCCTAAACACGATCTACAATATAGTGCAACGTCCTGGTTACTCGCCTATCAATTATAATTGAAACTTTCCTCCTTTTTGAACAGTAATGAAATCTGAATGATTTCTAAACTGTAACAAGGATGGGGATGACCAATACTAAAAATAGAAGGTACACTGTAAAAAAATATAATTGAAAATTACCACATTAATCAGTGGACATACAAATAACTCTGATTAATCGAAGTAATATTACCAAAATGGTGTGAAAGTAATTGGAAAGTTGAAAATTACATTCGGAGATGAAAATTCCCGAAACATCATTTTCAGACAGTGTACTTTTACGTACCCGATGTAAAATTCGACTCTCAGTGTAAAATGGCAGAGGTGTATTTCATTGCGCATGCGCTAGGCTATCACAAGGATTTTAACATTGAAAAATATAATACATACATAACCTACAAATCTACAAGCCGCATAATCTCTAATTGTGCGGCCTCGTGACAGCCCTATTTCTACACAAACTTAACAGGGAAGTTTTTACTTACTGTATTCCTTATTTGCATATCACATTACACAGAAGAAACAAATATTCTATATCTTGTGAATAGTAATGAAAACATAGACATCCGTTATACACTGAGAAAAAAACATGACTCAGTAGCGTCCAGAAAGGAGTGGTTCATCTCCGAAGACGAAAATTGAAAATAGACATCACTGTGTCCTCGCTAGACATGAACCACTCATGTCCAGAGCGTACACACTAATGTCTTAGGCATTGATAACGTGCACAGGACTCAGCCCTGTCTAGACAGTAGTCAGTCATGTCCAGCACCGGAACGACAACGCGCTAAACATTACTGTATATTGTGTCAATGTTTGAATGTGGAAAGTTTCGTCGATTGTGTCTATTGATGATTAGCAGCAAAAATTTTCAAATATAAAGTGAAAAAGTGCACTAAATTTAGTGCCACGTATTTTTCATAATTATTGAGTTTTGAGAGCACAATTCCAATCATGGAAACGAGAGGTAAGTTCGAAATTCCTTCCATAACCTCACTTTTTTGACATATGCCAATTCTGCTTTGCTTATAAATTGTTAATTATTATTTTGTAGAAGTGTCCGTCCTCGGCAAATATTCCAATGATTCTGTCATAAACTAGAATTGGCATATGTCAAAAAAGTGAGGTGATACAGTAACGTTTAGCGCGTTGTCGTTCCGGTGCTGGACATGACTGACTACTGTCTAGACAGGGCTGAGTCCTGTGCGCGTTATTAATGCCTAAGACATTAGTGTGTACGCTCTGGACATGAGTGGTTCATGTCTAGCGGGGACACAGTGATGTCTATTTTCAATTTTCGTCTTCGGACATGAACCACTCCTTTCCGGACGCTACTGAGTCATGTTTTTTTTCTCAGTGTACTGCCTAAATTCAGTATACAAAATTACAGAACAATCTCGTGCTAACTAGGTTTCCACTCAAACTACCTTAAGGTAGTAGTCTGGTAACTTGGATTCAAAAAATCGAAAATTTTTTTTTGCTTAATTTGAAAGTACAATGTCTTGAGAATATACTGTGAAAATTTCAGACAGAAATTCGAAATATTTCGGGAGTTATAACGAGTTTCCTAGAGCGCCTCGGAGTCCAACCTTTAAGGAAAGATGTTTAGGAAGAAACACACAGAATAATAACGAGGCTTTTAATCATTGTGTTTGGAGTTTTGCACCAAAACATATTTTTGTAGGCCAAAAAACGTTAGAAATTGCTGCATTCACTGCAGCATGTATATTTAACGAAGGATTTTTCCCAGTACTAAAAATATTGGAAGTCATGGAAGTTACGCTTGGCCCGTGCGCTGTCGCGTTTGCAAAATCCTACAATAAATCTCGGATTGCAAAAGCGGAAAATGCCACAGCAATGTCATCGAAAGAAGCCCGAAAGAGTCGAAGAGCGGACAAAGTTGCGGAGAATGATACCTATGAAGATCTACTGAACCGATTGCTTTCAAATTTTAACAGGCTGTTCTACACACTTATAGTTCTCGTCGGTACTCACGAGAATTTTTTTCACCCCTAACTTTTTATTTTACAACCCTTTCTTTGCTAAAATAAAAGGACTTTTTTTTTCAAAGTCCGCCATTTTGTTATTTACCCTTGAAATTTAACTTCAGTAGTTCCGACCAGAATGACATGTCTATAGATTAAGAATAATCAAGAATATTTGATTTCAGATAACATCAAGAGCCAAAATCACCCGGGCCACCCACGTGCATTTTTTTTGAGGTTCCAACTTCGAGTGACAATAATAATAGTAATAAACTATTAAATTTTTTCAAATAAATTTTTTTTTTTATATTTTCAATATGTAAATAAAAACACTCTAAATATTCAAGATAATTCATTTTTATTTCCCTATAAAAAACCACCCTCCAAAGAAGTCATGAAAATAGGCATAAGTTACCAGACTACTACCTTAAGTGTCAAAATTTCATGACAATCTGATATTTAGTTCAGAAGTTGCAGAGGTCTTGATAAAGCAACTTTTGTCATTTTCAAAAAAGTGGATAAAAAAGAGCTTTTTTAAATCTGAACCCGTATCACCACTAACCCGGATTCCTCTTAACGTCCAAACAAAAGCACAATTAAAAATTTCAAGGATTCGAAACCAATCGAATCCTCAAAACACAACCAAATTTAGACCAAAATCACCACATCTCAACAGATCACTAGAAAACAAACCGTGAGAAAAACAAACAAAAAAGAAGGAAAGAAAAAAGAAGGCAACCTTCCAAAACCTCTTCCTTCTTCTTCTTTCTTTCGTCCTCTTATGTTTTTATTACCCACCACCATTTACATAAATAAAATTTAAATTTTCGCCGACGTTGCGGTGCTCTTCCAGTACCCTCTTCAGAGCTGTAACAGTACAAGAAAAAAATTGTAGTGTTACAGCTCTGAAGAGGGTGCTGGAAGAGCACTGAAACAACCAGAGCACCCCTTCCTTCCTAAAGAAGTAAGGGGTTTTGGAAGGTTGCCTTCTTTTTTCTTTCCTCCTTTTTTGTTTGTTTTTCGCACAGTTTGTTTTCTAGTGTTCTGTTGAGGTGTGCTGATTTCGGTCCAAATTTGGTTGTGTTTTTTGTGTTTTGAGGATTCGATTGGTTTCGAATCCTTGAAATTTTTAAAAAAGAGCTTCGAGTGTTAATCAAATATTGCTTTTTAATGGGAAAAAATACTATTAAAGCAAAGCAGTGGCTTGATAAGCGGTACGGGGACTCTGCACCAGGGAAATCAACAATCATCGACTGGTATGCCGAATTGAAACGCGGTCGTAGAAACACCAATGACGCTGAACGCTCTGGTCGCTCAAAATCAGCAGTTGTTCCGGAAAACATAACAAAAGTCCACAAAATAGTTTTGGGCGATCGTAAATTAAAGTTGCGTGAGATAGCCGAAACCTTAAAGATATCAGAAGATAGTGTGTTTTCAATTTTGCACGAATGTTTGGGGATGAGTAATTTGTTTTCGAAGTGGGTGTCGCGTTTGCGTCGAGGACAACGCCTCGAAGGTTCAGAGCGCTGTTTGGAGCTGTTCAAGCGAGGTAAAAAGGATTTTCTGCGTCGGTATGTGACAATGGATGAAACATGGATCCACCACTACACACCTGAAACAAAAAGATCGTTAGCTGAGTGGACAGCAGCTGATTAAAGCCGTCCAAAGTGACCAAAAGCTCAACAGTGGGCTGGCAAGGTTATGGCATCCTTATTTTGGGACGTGCGTGGTATTTTGTTTATCGACTATCTTGATAAAGGTAAAATCATTAATAGCGACTATTGCATGGCATTACTGGATCAATTGAGCGCAAAAATCAGGAAAAAACGACCTCGCATGCAAAAGAAAAAAGTGCTGTTCCACCAAGACAATGCACCATGTCACAAGTCCATGAAAACGATGGACAAATTGAATGAATTAAATTTCAAATTGCTTCCTCATCCACCATATTCTCTAGATCTGGTGACTGGAATGAAGAAAACGACGAGCTGGAGCAACTAATAATCCAATTAATTTCCCTTAAGAAGGATCCTTGGGAGAAATTTCGAAATTCTGGGTGTATTTCACTGAAACGTGGTAGACTGAGTACAGGAATTTAGAATTTTTGCTGACTGGAACATCATTGAAAGGGTTTTTTATAGGATGAAAAAGAAATCCCCTCCAATTGCACGGTTAAGAGCAGAATAACTTTCTCCTAGGCAAGAGAATCGGTATCCTCAGGTATAGAATTTGGGTGGTGAAAGTAGATGCGAAGGACAGGAATCGAACTTACAACAGGACTAATCAAGAACTCCGGAGGCAGAAATCAAAACTGGTCACGACGTGATGAACCCTCCGAGGTAGAAAATCAAACTTGACTGGAACTGAACTTCTTCTGCTGTCCTTCCTTGAAATCGGCTGCTTAAATATCCTGGGGGGTTGAATATTTCACCCTATTTTACAACTTTATTTTTCTGGAACTTGGCCCTTTGACATTTCCCAAATTTTATGTCATTGGCTTTTGTATGTGTAAAAGTTTCCATCCTGGTTTATGACTTTTTCTACTAGCCGCCCCTGGTTGATCGCCGAAATTGATTCCTTTCATTTCCTTTTTATTACTTAATTTGTTCCATTCCTCCTACGCAATGTTAAACAATTGACTTCATCATTTTAAGTCTGCGTCCAGCTTTTATCCTTTACGGAGTCTGCGTTAGAACTTTGGACAATCGGTCGTGTATTTCACGTTCAATACATTCCGCATTCCTGAAGTCCACTTGTTGCTTTTAAATTATCCTCATAAAATTAAGGTGCAATTATATCTCAGGTACATCTATTATTGTCTATTTCCTCAATGTTGAGATTTTAAATAATTTCACATCATTTTAAGAAATTAAATAAATTCTTCAAATGATATATAATAATTAACTACGATTTCAGAAATATCAAAACAATCGAATTATCCAATGAAAAATATAGTCAAATCTCAGTTTATATAACTCGCCAGAGCATTCCCTCCTGTGGGGCAGCAGTTCTCTCGCAATTGTGGGAGAGCACTTAGTCCACAAAAAAGTAAACCTGCTAACCTATGAAGAGCGCTGCAGTTGTCCTCCAGCGTAGTGACGCAGGAGCACCAGAGGTAGTACAGCATCTCTTAAATTTGATTAAGTATTTTAATTTACAATAATATATTTGAAATTCACACATATAATTTAGATTTTAATACTTATAAATATCAAGACATACTATATAAGCAAGAAAAGGTCACAGGACGTGACAATAGAATGTGTATAAATTTTTGAATTATAAAAAGCCTGAAATATAATATTCTAAATAAAACTAGACTGCCATGTCCCGCAATTTATAGAAATTTATTCAAAAATATGAAATCTTCTAGAAAATTACCACATCATTAATTTATAATAATTTGTTATATTTTTGAATATTACATCAAAAAGATACAAAGTAAAAAGTAAAATACTTCAAGAAACTAAATATTGATATCAATTTGATTAGATCTAAGCAATTATAAATTACACTTTAAGAAAGATAATAGTTTATGTGTTTTGATAATAATTAAGCTAATAATAAATTCGTACGTGTCTAGATTAAATTTGAATTTTAAATGAAACTGGGTCTACTCATGTCTTTATTAAATGAAGAAGTGCTTTTTCTGAACGTGATACTCATTCAGATGGATGTGAGCAAATACGTAGATGGGATTCGGCGAAGGTCAAATTTCTGTTTATTATAATACCTCGCTTGACTCAAGAGTGAGATGAGTCGTTCAAGAGTAAGATTGATTTCTTCCACTTTCGCACAGGGTCGAGATAATTAAACGTGCATCATAATCGGAAAATAAACCGCACTAATAAGAACGTAGAATTCTCTCTCTATTGCGTTTGAGATTTGATTGCGTTGGCTGACCGGTCGCATTAAAAACGCGTTATCTTTTCAAACGAGCCTCTCCCCCTCAAGGCAAATTTCAAGGGTGAGTAATTCACGAGATAATTTCTTTCTATTCTATTTACTGCAAGCAAATTAATCCTCCTTATTATAAATCGACTTTTGAATTGCAATTTCTTATTTAAATTTACATTTGTAACTTCATATATGCACTTTTTCGTCAAAAAAGTTATTATTATTATATCAATATAATTATTATTTCTAGTGATTCGAATTTTCTCATTCCTCGTTTTTGGGGCTTTCTAGGGCGCTGATTTTAAATCTAGAGTCGAAATTCCAAAATTTTTAAATCCAAAATGGCGAATGTAATATGGCAGAACAAATTTGTGACAAATAGTCCGATTGCAATACAAATTGGTGAAAAGAGGAATTTGAGGATGCAGATTCAAATGTAAGTCAAATTTCCAAAATGAATGACGGCGAACCAAATATGGCTGACCCATTTTGAATTTTCAAAATTTTATTTTGACTTCATAATTGGCGATCCTGAAAACTCCTGAATACCAGTTTTGATCTGAATCGAATTACTTTTTCAATTTTGATCAGTTACATTGGATCCGCCATTTTGAATTTAAAAAATTTGGATTTTGATTCGAAATCATCACTCTCTTAAATTCTTCAGTAGTAATTTTCGTCGGATGATTAACAATGACTCTTTTATTTTTTTATACTTACTAGAAGAGTTGCATTACAGTTCAAAAAAAGAGTTTCAAGATTTCTCTATTTTGTTAAAAGTTATGAATATTTGAAGAATTGAAAACAGTTTTATACACAATTTGTTAAACGAAGAAATCTGAGGTACACGAGTTTGATCATAAAATAGGAAGAGAATTTTTTCAAAAAGCAACTTGAACAAAGTTAGATCTACAAATACTAATGTTAAGAAGAATATTGTATCCTTTTTAATATTTTGTCTTAAAATCCATTTTTTGTTATCATCATATGAGAATATATTGGATTTATATATGTTTTTACAAAAGTATATGTCTGTCCGGCGTCTGTGGACACGATAACTCTCGATAGAATTACCAGATTGGATTGAAATTTGGTACACCTCTTGAAGGCCTAAAAGGAAAGAACAGGTTTGTTAATGAACTACATCTGACCAAAATTGTGGAAATAATAGCATTTTTTGTGTTCGTGAACAAATTTTTTTGAAAAAATCAGAAATTGCAATAATGATTTTCGATAGCGCTCATAAATCTCTACTAATTATCTTTTTAACATTTTTTGATTAAAAAAAAATTGGGTAAGTTACAGTATGTTAAAACTTGAAAAAATATACCAGAATATAATAAATCTGAATCAGTCAAATTTTCACTGATTGAATCAATGGTTTGCCTTCCAACTGATTCATCAGTTAAAAAATATTTTTAACTGTCAAATCAGTCAATTTTCACTGAAATAATCAGTGAAATTTGATTGATTTACAGTAACCTCTTTTTAGCTATTTGAATCAGTCAAATTTCACTGATAATCAGTACATTTTGACTGATTCAAATTTAGAGAGCACCTGTGTAATAATTTTCTATCCTTCTTAATCTTCATATATGGTCAAAAAATGATTGAAACGGATGGGATACACATTTTTAGAGAAGGGATGAGAGAGAATAGACTGTAATCAACACGGATACATTTTTAATCTATGTAACGCGGTTTAAAAATAAAAGTTGCTTCTGGATAGATGAATATAGTAAAGCGGATAAAAACGGATAGGATATACATTTTCATTCAAATTATTTAAAAGAATAGACAATGATTGACGCAGATAAATTTTCAATCTATGATACGTGGTTTGAAAATCAAAATGCATAGCTTGTGGTTAGATAAGGATAGTAATGTCATGTAAATCGGATAGAATGTCTATTTTCAGACAAAGTTCTCAGAATAATGGACAACGATTGACACAAATAGAAACAAATTCAATAAATATTGAAATAAATGCAAACTTGTCATTAAAAAATATCAAAATTCGTTATTTTTCTGAACCGTTGTTTTATATCCATTTGAATACTTTTACTTGCAGCAGGATAGCCTGATAAGAATCAAATGTTGTTTGGAATGCATTGCAGTTGGTAAACTTCAAGATGACCATCTTGAAATCGTTCAAGTTCTCAAACAAATCAATTAAAAAATTTTTTGTGCTTTGATTTTCTAAAAGAATGTTAAACTTGAAGAGTTTAGACTTCAAAATTAAGGGAACACCTTTTTTGAATTTAGTTGAATTTACTTCTATTTAATTAAGTTTACTTTGAATTCATTTGAATGACAATTAAGTCGCTTGAAATTTGCTTAAAGCCCTCGAATTTACCTTGAATTCAGTTAATCTAATTTTAATTTACCTTCATTTAGTTGAGTTCACTGAATTCAGAATTCAGGCGTGCATACAATTTTCTAGTGATTAACTCTTTGGTGTTACCAGAGACTTAAATAAATCTCGAAGATGCCCTCAAGTTAACCGGATCAAACATCTACAGTTACATGTAACTTTACCAGGAGTATTCATGTTACAAAGATGATCGCGATACGAATAATTCTGAGGATGATTATTAAATATATAAAACGTCATGAAAGTTAAAGTTTTCGTAAATTTTTCTAAAGGAACTCAATTTTATTTTGAATTTGTATAATATTATTCCACTTACAGAGTGAATAATAATAATTATTAATGTATAGGTCAGTTGAAGAAATGACAGAAAGTGAATCTTATAGAGTTTTCGACGCTGAAAACGAATCTGACCCTAATTTTTCCTAACACTTCAGGTTTTAGAGTGATTTGAGGCTGGATAGTAGAAGAATGGTTATTTTGGCCAATTTTATAGATTTATAATGGAGAAAGGGATTTTTGTAGTCATATTAGTAATCCAGTAAATTATTGTTAGAGCCCTAAAATTCTCGAGAATTTAAAATCGGAGAATATTTAAGGTAGTTTTCATCCACAAAAATTAGACCTCAGGCAAAAATAGATAATTTTGCTTTCAAGAATAGTAATATTATTATTGAAGGGCTATTTGAAAGAGAAAAGATTATTTTACATGAAAAGAATTTGAAACACAGAAAAATAATTTTATTAATAAATTTTATTTTTGACCCAACTTTTTTTCTTATAGTTTCTTACCAAATTTAAAATAATTATGCGATTCTAATAAATCATGAATCATTTTTTCAGAGAAAAGATTTCCCACAACTTCAACGTTTCTGATTTTTAAAAATAAATTCTTTAATGGCTGAAACTACTAAAAAAACATTTTCCAAAACGAAATTTTTATAAACAAATTGCTTAATTTGATAATAATTTATTCATTTTCGAAAATTAAAAATGGTTAAGTTGTAGGGAATCTTTTTCTTGAAAAAATGATTTGTAATTTATTAAAATCGCATAATTTTTTAAAATTTGGTAAGAAGCGATAAGAAAAAAAGTTGGGGCAAAAATAAAATTTATTAATCAAATTATTTTCCTATATTTCAAATTGTTTTCATGGAAATTAATCTCTTCCCTTCCAAAATAGCCCTTCAATAATAATATTGCTATTCTTGAAAGCAAAATTATCCATTTTTGCCTAAGGTCTAATTTTCGTGGATCAACTACCTTAAGGGGAACTCAATCCCATAGAAGAATGAAGTTCTTCAGCAACCAATGATAATCCAATTTCAATTCTTACACGTATATATGAACAGCTAGGTCCAGTTTCGAAATGTTTACGTCCAAAGTATATAAACATGTAGAAATCAAAATTAAATAAAATTTCATAATTTCTTAAGTATTACATGCATTTAAAAGAGTACATTTGAGTGAAATTCAAAAAGAAAAAGTGAATTTCAGAAATTTTTTCTCAAAAACTATTAGATTTATTCAACTTTTTAAAATCTGTCCGCCATATTGGAACCGTTATTTTGAATTTTCTAAATCTGAATTCACTATCGTAATCAGCGACCTCAAAAACTCCTAACTGCCGAGTTTCAAACAGATTGGTTGACTTTTTCTAAAATCTATCCACCATATTGTATCCGCCATTATGAATTTTGGAAATCTGAGACATATTTTCAAAATGTGCGTATCTTTATTCTTGGGATAATTTGCTGTACAGTGGAAAAAAATGCTATTTAGCTTTAAATACGAAATCTCCTTTATGATTCAACAAATTCGCTAAATTAAATCTGTTCTTATACTGAGATCCCGCACTCCGTCAGAGTAATAATACACATAGTGTGTCCCAAAAATAACCGAACATTATATTTAAATCATACAACATGCAGCGCCATCTATTGAAAATTTGCAGCATTATAAAGATACATTCATCCTCTTTCAAACGCACCTAAATTCATGTAAATCGGATGATAGATGTGAAAGTTACAGCCATTTGAATAAAAGAAAAAGTGTGCTAATGTTAAAAAACAAAAATGGAACAAAGAGCAAATATAAAATTTTGTGTTAAACTTGAAAAAAAATTCGCTGAGACATACGAATTGATGAAAAAAGTTTATGGTGATGATTGCATGAGTCGTACTCAAGTTTATACGTGGTTTACACGATTTAAAAATGGTCGTGAGGATTTAAATGACGACCTAAGGCCAGGTTGTCCAGAAGTTAGTAATCGTGCTGAATTGGTGGAAAAAGTCCGTGAAATCATTGATATCGATGCAAATTTTACTACGAGAATGTTGGCTGAAAAAATAAATACGAGTAAAAAGACTACTTGGAGAATTTTAACTGAAGATTTGGGTAAAAGAAAGGTCTGTGTGCGTTTCGTTCCACATGAATTAAATGAAGAGCAAAAAATCGCTCGTGTGGAGCATTGCAAAGACATTGTTGAAACTGCTGAAAACGATCCAGAGTTTCTTGATTCAATCATAACTGGTGATGAGTCATGGCGCTTTGAATATGACCCTGAAACTAAGCGTCAATCTGCTGAATGGAAGTCCAAAGGCGAGCCAAAACCAAAAAAATTGCGTTTTCAGAAGTCTCGAATCAAGACAATGTTGATTACTTTTTATGATTCGAAGGGTATTTTCCACAAGGAATTTGTTCCAGAAGGTCGAACTGTTAATAGAGAATACTATTTAGGCGTTTTAGATCGTTTGTGGAAAAGAATTGGTGGTGTTTGACCTGAATATCCATCAGGAAAACAGCTGTTTTTGTTGCACGATAATGCACCACCTCACAAGACCAAAAAAGTTAACGAATTTTTGATGAAAAAACGGACTTCTCTCATCAACCACCCTCCGTATTCGCCTGATCTATCACCATGTGACTATTTTCTATTTCCAAAACTGAAAACCAAGATTAAAGGAGCATTTTATGATGATATCTCACACGCAGAAAAAAGAAAGGCAAAATTTACTAACCAGGAACATTAAATGATTTTAAGTAAATGTAACAGTAAAAACTGTTAACATAGCTGAAAAGAAATGTCGGAATTACTGAGCGTTTCGTAAATCTCATAGTAAAATCAAAGTAAATCTAACTCTGTCACTTGTGAGTTAAAAATACCTTTATCATATGTATTAAATACAGGATGATAAGTACCATTCACTGGAACTGAATTACAATACTAGTATAGTACACATTAACGAAAGATCAGTAGATTTTACCGATCTGGATGTTTCGCTTAACTCGCGCACATGTAACGAAAACATAACCTTCATGTGTAAATCACGTTTGCCGGCAACGCTGGGTGTAAACAAAGGAATTTCCAACTGCAGTGAGAAAAACGGATCATAAAACCTGGATGTTAAAAGTAAGGATAGTATTCGGTAAAATCAAAACATTCATTCTTGGTTTTTCATATAATTCGTTTCAGAATGTCGTCCGAGTGCTTCCGACGTTATCCGAATAGCTTCGTAGACTCGAATCCAAGTCTAGCCAACTCAGTAGTGGCTTATAAGCGACATTTATTTCGGAATATGGCAAGCGAGAATAGCCGAGAGGCTTTAGGCGTTAGGAATGCGTTTAGTTAATGTAGATATAGGTAGAGTTAGAGGGTTCGAACCCAAAAGCGATTCTGAAATTTAATTTCAAGCGTATGCGATTATAAATAGTGTAGCATTGTGTACTTAAATATGTGAACATAAATGAGGTATGATAATAATATTTGTGTATGTGTTTCCACAGAAACCTCCCCTCTTCTGAGTGCCAAAGCTCTTCCCTCTATCTTTCTTTTGTTTTGCACGCGTTAAATCTGGTATGTTTCAGTTTATAATCCAAGATATTATCCAATACTATCTTTTTTTTTACCATCTACAGATTATGGTTTTAATAATTTAGATCGCTGTCCCATAGTCCCATAGTCGAAGATTATACCCGGTAACATATTTTTCATTACCGTTTACAATCCATTTTTCTCAGTGTGCAAAGAAAGTAGCCAAAACAAAAGAACTGTGTTATCCGAAACGAATATGCTACTTTCACTAAGAAAAATCGGTAAAGCTACTGTCTTATAAGTAATTCTGACATTCGACAAACGTAAAGAGCACTAACATTTTGGTAAACTATACCGTAACAGTAAGTTAGATTCTCTTACACGCTATGGAAATGTAACAGAATAATAAGCATTTGTAGGATTTAGAAACAGTGTAGGATAGCAATTGGCTCGGTGAAATTTACTGATCCGCAAGTCAGTACCACTTATGTATTCGTATTTGTAACTAACAAATCTGATTACAGTTACTTGTTCAGCCTAGTAACATTCAGTTAACTGGCCAGTTGTCCATATAAGTACTTGGAAATTAAGTAAAATTTACCGGATTTTCAGTATATTATACGGAACTTTTTTCTGCGTGCAGCCATTTAAGCAGTCGTAACCGAGGTGCTGAAGAACATTCCTATAAATGCCATAAAAAAATATATGCATGCGCTGGTTGATTGTTCCAAACGTTGTATTGAATCTAATGGAACCTATTTTGAATAAATAATAACTTTCAAAGATAATATAATGTGTATCTTATTCTATATCCAAAAAGTTCGGTTATTTTTGGGACACAATGTGTATAATTTTTTAATGTTTTCCGAGCCAAATTTGTTTTTCATGAAAGAAATGTGTTTACTATTATACCTTGCATAAAAATTTGTTTTTTTATAACTTGTTGAAAAATGCATATTTCATTAAATGCTTTTGGATATGGTATTCTGTACCTCTTAAACTTTTTAAATAAGTCAAAATCTATATAAAAATCGAAAACTCGATTTTAGGTGGCCCAGTTTGGAAAACTTGACTCTGTGTAATTTAAAAAAAAGTTTTCTCTTCTGAACTAGAAATCCTGTAAAAATCATAAATAAAGTTTTCTTCATCGTTTTCGACGTGTAAAGATTATTTTTACAAAAAGTGTTTGTAAAGTAAAAGTTTTAAAAATAATGATAATAATCTATCATGATAAAAATATATCTTAAAGTTATGTTGATAAAATGTAATGAAAAATAAAAAGTCTTAACAATGATTTCGTAAATAAGTAAATTGTGCTATAAAAAAAAAAATAACTTAACGCTCTAAAACCGAAAACTACTACTTATTTAGTTAGATTATCCAAAAATAATAAAAAAAAATCAGTTTAGAAAGAAGCAATTAAAAGTTGCAAAAATTACAGTAAATTTGAGAGAATTGTCGCAATTTTGGAAGTGTCATGAGGACGCATTTTCGCACGTACTTGGCTATTGTTCTCAGCTTTCACGCGAGAACGAGGGACTTATAAAAAATGATGTGCCATTTACTTGCGATTTATGAACCGCTTGGCTATAACAAATGCTCAGAAACACTCATGGCCTCAAGTCTTCATCAGAAACTAGAAGATCGTGCTTGGAATTAATAAGTATGCAGATAAGTTGCTCTTTGTTATCGACGTATGTACGTGACGATGTCCAATTTTCTTTTTGCTTCGTCAGCACTTATTCCAAAAACTTTTTCGCATAACTAGTCAACCTATAGTAATTTACATGACACAGAAAATTTGTTTAAAATTACTATTAACATATAGTGATAAAGGAGAAAAGAAAAAGAACAAGAAAGACTGATTTATTTTCTCAAAATGTTTTGACTATAACCAAGTCACTTGTTATTTATTATTTTAAAATTTATATAAAAAGTCACTTCTCATGATAAGTATCCTTGCTCATCTATTTACTGACAGTGACTTAAGTATCCAATAAATATTCATGGGCCATTAAAGCAGCTATTGATTTCAATTGTACATGAGCAACGAGACTTGCTACTTTATTAGACATAAATTTCCAATGCAAAAACTCAAGTGTTGTCAGATTAAATCACGTACCTTGCGATTATTTTCAATGAGTGGTTTCTAAACCTGTACCATATCACTTCCACACATGTTCTTTGCGTATTTTCTTTTATATAAATTAATGTAAACATGTGATAATGCATGCTAAGGTGTTGAATGACAGGCAATACTATCATCGAGATTTGTATGTTACTAAAACACTCGTGGAGAAGTTTCAGGAGCAACTAGATTAAAAATTGCGATGTCTATTGCCATTCCAAAATCTGTTTCCGAACCAATCCGAAACTCGTTTTGTATCTTGTTTGATGAAAAAAGGTCAAAAATAAATCTGACTTAATCCGATTCATTCCGGTTCAACCCAAGGCATCAATACGAATGAACCCGAATCATTCCGACGTCGGATTCATTCGGATTTAAAATTCGGAAAAATGATTTAAAAAAAATCGGAAACAGATTTTCAAATAGCTCTGAATAATTGATTCGCCGGATTGAATTCCAATCCTAATCTTTCGCCAGGGTGATTTGATTGTAATTATATCCATAGTTATCCGATTCATTAATTGTTCAATACTGTTCCATCCGTTTATCCTGGTTACTTTTTATGCATTCCTATTCGCTTTTGCGCTTATTTGTTTCAATCTGTCAGTTTAAGTCCGTGATTTTGTCTTTAACTATCCGTAAACGTTTTTATCTTTTGCCAACAACTTTTTTTTCATCCACCTCTATTCTTATCTGACTATCCTACATTATTTTTTTGTCACCTGACGCGTATAATAATCTCTGATCCTTTTCAATCTTAATCGACCTAATCATGCGAATATATTAAAATACATTCATATTTGAGTGTAAACATTGCACATATATCATCATAACTAAAATATTAGTTATACAAAATTCCCATTTTGAGCTTTCAGATCCTAAAGTATAAATTTCAAGGCAATTAATTACTTATTTTCTGTAATACTCCATGCAGTAATCCATTTGTAAATCTACTTGGGTTCCCAAGTAGGAACCCATATTGTAATCCGCAATAGAATCTATCTTACCATGTTTGGGATATTAAGGCACGAATTTGTATGTGGATTGAGATAGGATACTATGTAGAATAATAAGTAGGTTCCCATATGATAAATCACGTAGAACCCTATGTAGAAACCGATCTCAAATTCCTTCTAAGAAGAAAAAATTGGATCCCATCTAGGATCGTTCAATTTTCATAATATATTATCTTATGCATATAATCATATGGGTTCCCGCATGGAATCCCTGTTGGGTTCTCATAGAGGTTCCCCATGTCCACAGTAGGTCAAAAGACACCAAAATATATCTCAAGCATGTATATATGTATATAATATTATTTTACTCTAATTTTCACTATGAAACTGATTACGCGGTACTAAAATGAAGATCTGTTTCACGTCTCACAACAATACATACATGCATCCAATAATTTGAATAAATTAATCTATAGACACGAATGTGCTCTCTCTGTAGTGAATTGCCCATAAGAATCATGTAACTACATAATATATATCGTAAATAAAGTACTCAACTCCATGACAAGTACAACACCTGTGAATCTCAAACCTTGATAAGAACCGATTTCCGCTTATCGAGATTGCTTCGATTCAAGATTTACGATGGATTGGACTTAATAAATGTTATATTTAGAATGAGATGACCGTGGAAACGTGGCGTGGTCTTTCACATTACGATCAGGTACTACGCATACTTCGCGATCGACGATCGATATCTATCATTTTTGAGAATGCTATTCCGAACACGATCTGTTCGTGACTTGAACGTGAATCATCGGATTTTAAATACCACATTCGGTGAAATGAAGCAACGTATGTACATAGCCTCTATCAAGCAAGCCGAATGCTACGGATGATCCATTTAAGGTCCATGTAAGTAAAAGTACAACGTTGCAAAGTCACACGAACATGACGCTTGAAGTCAATTCTTGTATATAAAACCTCTTCTGAGCATGTGGGATGGTGCAAGGACGTCGTTATAGAGTAAAACTCACACCTACATACCTCTTCAGCGTCTAAACTAGCGTCGCGATGTCATAAGAATGCTTCATGTGAAACCGACCTGACCTGAGGAGCATCAACGTCACTGTTTGACCGTCACTCCACCTACGTAATTGCGAAACACCTTTAAAACCAATTGACATCTTTTCTCCATAAGGAAATTTCGACGAGATTAAGAAAGCCCCTCAGCTTCAAAATGTAACTACAACTGAATGAAAATAATTCTAAGTGATTGCAACTGACTCTAGAGTGATTTTAAATGATTGAAATGCTCTAGTGAAAGTCTCGAGTGGAATCTCGACCCATCTTGTTCTACGATAATCCAAAAAGAGTTTCTAAATTGTTCTATGAACATCTACCGAAAATCAATTTGACCCAATTCGAAACTTCTGACCTGAATAAATACGAATCAAACCTAGACTTCCAGGTCGAATGAAATCGAACAAAGTTTTTAATCCGACTCATCCCAATAGTTATAATCCGAATAATTTTGACCTCAGATTGAGTCGAATTGAAATTCAGCTCTGGTAAAAGTTTGGATGGAACTCCCAATTTGAATGAAATCAAACAAAGTTTTTAATCCCATTCAAACCATCATTTCCAATCCAAATGATTCCAAACTCAGATTAAGAAGGATTGATTTTCAGCCCAATTGAAATTTTTGAGTAGAATTTTATTTTATCCTATTCATTGCCAATTCATAATTTATTTTCGTGCCAATCCGGGCCACTCGGATCTCATAATTCAAAACCAGTTCGAAACTTCTATCATTTGAATAAATCCGAACCAAGTTTTTAATACAAACCAATAATAAACTCCCAATTTGAATGAAATCATACAAAGTTATTAATGCTATTCAAATCAACATTTCCAATCCAAATGATTTTGACCTCAGAATTAGTCGGATTGATCTCCAGCCCCATTACAATTTTTGGGTGAGATTTCATTTCATCCTATTCATCGCTAATCCAGAATTTATTTTCGTGCTAATCCGAGCAACTAAGAACCAATTCGAAACTTCTATTATTTAAATAAATCTGAACCAAGTTTTCAAAAAATATCAATCCTATTATTCCAATTTGAATGAAATTGAACAAAGTGAATTATTCATTTCAACCCGAAATTTTGAATACGAATGATTGTGACCTCGGGACAAGTTGGAATGATTTTCACACCTGGTAAAAGTTTCGTGTGGGATTTCATTCCATCCTATTCCTCGCCAACCTGAAAAAAAAATTTTCAACCTCGCTCGATGCAAATCGGCTGAAAATTAATTCGACTTCATCCGGGAATTCTAATCCGATTGATTCAAACCAATTTTTCAATTTAAATAAATCCAAGACTTGCAATTCCAATTATTCCGACTTCGGATTGAGATTGATTGGAAAATTGGTTCGAATAAATTGGGATTGCACGTCTTGGATAGAATCGGATTGATTTTTAGCCGATTTTCATTGAGCGAAATTGAAAAACTTTTTTTGTATTGGCGTGATAACAGATTTAAGATTAGAGATTCTAGATTCCAGTTTGGCGGAACAGGTCAGAATAGTGCTGAGTTCAATTCAATCCCAAAATCTTATCTGTGTGGATTACTAGTATCAGCAGAAAAATATTTCGGAATGATTTCTTCTTAATGAAAACAACGGGTTTAGAAGTGTAGAGTCGGATTAAATTTATCAATTCGTCTGAATTCATTTAAATTTCAGGTAGTGTAAACAAAAATAGTTTCAAAATGATTTTTAATAAATTAAAAAAGGATTGAAGCTTTAAGGATAAAACATCTTGGAGATGATTTCATTTGATCTAAGAAACTTAAAGTAATTACAATAAAGCAAGTTGTTTTAAATTAACTGCAACTAACTGTAGTTGATTTTATTTTATTGTAATCAATAGCTAATGATTTTAGCGTGATAGGCTTATGTCAGAAGAGAGAAAGATAATTTCACATTGATAGAAGCTAAGTACAGGTGATGTCTAGTGATTGGATTACCATTAAAGTGACTGGCGAATATAAACAGTAATTGCAAAATAATTTTAAAAACTGCAAGTGGTCGTAATTGATATCAAGTGGCAGAGAATAATTGCAAATTATTTCTCTTGATCTCAATCGGCTATAAGAATAAGATACTAATTTAAAAATAATTCCAGCTGATTCAACCTTTATATAAATTGAAAATTTCAAGAGAATTATTTTAATTGCAGAGTAATAAAAAATTACTTCAGAGTGATTTCACTATAATGATAATTTGCTCTCGATAATTTCAAGAAATTCGTAGAGATTTGTGGAGACATTACTACAACTGACTGCAATATACTGTTAAATGTTTGCATGTGAATTTAAACACAAATTTCCACTTTGTATTCTCTTCCAAAGAATAAAAACACTAAAGCCTTTTTGAAAAATCACAAAATTAAAATCACGATTACTTTCTATTGATCTTAAACTATTTGCCAATATTAATCCTAGAACATCAAGTGGCTTGTGGTTGGAATTTTTCTGAACTAATTAGACATGAATTCAAGTGATTCAAAAAGATTGAATGTGATAATAAAGTTAGAAACTGAGTTTATACGATAACATTATTTTTAAACTGTGATGGCATTACTCGACAAAATGATTATAAGTGATTTCAGATTTATAATTACTATAAAAGATTTAAAATGATTGCAAAGAGATTTCAAGTAACTATTACCAATACATTTTTTTCGAAAATGATGGTTTTTTACTGTGATTACAGGCGATTTTAATAGATATATTAAGATAAGTCTGTTTGTTCATTAACGTTTATAATTTCAAAATTATTTTTTTTTCGGAGGAATCTTTCCTATAATTATAAACATTTACAAACAGAGAGACCTATCTTAGTGTATTTTATTTAATTTCAAATATTTTTAACTCGGTACATCGTTTTGGATAGAAATTAGGTTACACAAACTGAAATCTCGTTTTAAAAGGCTCTAATCGTAATTTCCAATTCTCTTTTAAAGAAGAAAGTCTATAGTCAAGGACTGAATCCAAATGAATAATAATTATTTTTTGGTTCCTGATAAATCATGAACGTAAATATCTCGAATGCATCAATATAAGTTTAGAGAGATTAGACCACATCGGATACAAATCCCTGAGGTTTGAAGGAAACTTAAATGATCAGAATACAAAAAAAAGAGACAGTTAGGTACAGAAAGCAGAAATAAACTATGTTCGAGTACTGACTCGCTGCCTATTTACGCGCGTGTCGTTAGGTAGACATAAGTATTACTTGTTACGTCAGTCGTAAAGTGAGCTCAGTACGATCCTAGGAAGTCAGTACCTACCGAGTCACTCTTTAAAGTCATATTTTTTCACCTGTTGCCCTGTCACCTTTCAACGTCTCAAACGTACACGCAACAGCATGTGTAGACTAGAGTATTGATGTGTGTCGACTTATTGACAAATGCCTGGAGTGAAGGTAAACGAATAACTGCCTTGAGTTATATAACAGATGAACTATTGCGATTCATGGGACGAAGCAACAAACAAATCATATTGATATTTCATAATAAAGAATTCTCTTAAGGCTAAAAATATTTTCATCCATTTCTTATCTCCTCAACGTTTCTTCCATTTAATTCTTTCCTGGCATAAGATTCAAATTTGATTTCATTCCGCACCATTCCCAAATCTTTCTCCGAACCATTCCCCGCCTATCCGAGCAAATGCATCAAAAGGTTTTCAATCTGGCTCGATGAAAAACGGTCGAAAATCCATCCGACTTAATCTGAAACTTCTATCATCTGAATAAATGCGAACCATGCTTTAAATACGAACCAACAGTGAACTCCCAATTTGAATGAAATCAAACAAAGTTATTAATCCTATTCCAACCAACATTTCCAATCCAAATGATTTCAAATTCAGATTAAGAAGGATTGATTTTCAGCCCCATTGAAATTTTTGGATAGAATTTCATTTTATTCTATTCATTGACAATCCAGAATTTATTTTCGTGCCAATCCGGGCCACTCGGAACTCATAACTCAAAATCAATTCGAAACTTATATCATTTGAATAAATCCGAACCAAGTTTTTAATACAAACCAATAGTAAACTCCCAATTTGAATGAAATCATACAAAGTTATTAATGCTATTCAAATCAACATTTCCAATCCAAATGATTTTGACCTCAGAATTAGTCGGATTGATTTTCAGCCCCATTGAAATTTTTGGGTAGATTTTCATTTTATCCTATTCATTGCCAATCCAGAATTTATTTTCGTGCCAATCCGGGCCGCTCGGAACTTATAACTCAAAACCAATTCGAACCTTCTATCATTTGAATAAGTCCGATCCAAGTTTTTTATACGAACCAATAATGAACTCCCAATTTGAATGAAATCATACAAAGTTATTAATGCTATTCAAATCAACATTTCCAATCCAAATGATTTTGACCTCAGAATTAGTCGGATTGATCTCCAGCCCCATTACAATTTTTGGGTGAGATTTCATTTCATCCTATTCATCGCTAATCCAGAATTTATTTTCGTGCTAATCCGAGCAACTAAGAACCAATTCGAAACTTCTATTATTTAAATAAATCTGAACCAAGTTTTCAAAAAATATCAATCCTATTATTCCAATTTGAATGAAATTGAACAAAGTGAATTATTCATTTCAACCCGAAATTTTGAATACGAATGATTGTGACCTCGGGACAAGTTGGAATGATTTTCACACCTGGTAAAAGTTTCGTGTGGGATTTCATTCCATCCTATTCCTCGCCAACCTGAAAAAAAAATTTTCAACCTCGCTCGATGCAAATCGGCTGAAAATTAATTCGACTCCATCCGGTTATTTCGACCCGAGTTCATTCAAACCAATTTTTCAATTTAAATTTCAACCCGTCTTAATACGTAACTTTACTTAAGCTCAAACTAAACCAATCCGAAATCCATCCGCATAAACACCTTGAACCGTTTCAATTGTCACACCACGAGAATTTCAAATTATATCAACTGGAATGCTACTTGAAACCAACATTCCAATTTTTCTCAATCTAATATGATATTAAGCAATTTCAAACCTAATCAATCTAAATTCCGTCCGGAAAAACTTTTAAAACTATTTCAATTCGTTACATCACAAAAATTTTAAGCCAACACTGTAAAAAATTCAGTTGAAAATTACCACGTAGAACAGGGGACATAAAATTATTAGTGATTAACGTGGTCATTTTACCAAAATGGTGTAAAAATAATTTGGAGCGGTAAAATCACATGCAGACAGTAACATTCCCTTAATCTCACTTTCAATGCAGTATAATTTTACGTTTCTTGTTGTAAAATTCAATTGACAATGTAAAATGGCCGGGATGAATTTCATTGCGCATGCGCTATATATATCATTTGTAAATTAACACTGACAGTACACTGAGAAAAAAATGCTATTGAATCAAAAGCATTTCTTTCTAAAAGCATGTATATCATGGATTCAAATCAATATGCTATAAAATTATTAACATATTTATTGGTTCTTGTAGTATATTTTTATGAATTAATAGTATAAAATTAATAGTATTCAAAGCCGAATTTTTTAGTTTATTTTCTTAATTTAACACTTACTTTTACATTGTGAAAACGCGATATAAATGATAAATTAAATAAGAATTTGATACCTGCTGCTATTGCACGAGAGTTGGCTTTCTAAGTTATAGAAGTTATAGAATCACTGTTGCAGCGCCGGGCGTTAAAACAAAAATATATCATGAAGCGTGGAATTATAAAATTCTGGTAGATTTACACTCAGTCTGCATTTTTACACTTTCATGGTAAAATAAATTGCAGTACGCATTGCGAATTTACTGACACGTTGTAAAATTACATTCAAATATACGTTACACTATGGTTGAAATTTACCATGTTTATCATGCGTAATTTTATGTCCCCTGATTCAAGTGGTAATATTAAACTTTCACTGCAAACTTCATACAAATACTGTGAAATCACACCGCTTATCGTTGCAAATTCACAATAGAGTCGTATTATTCTTACGTCAATCATAGTAAAATATTTTATAATCGATTGGTAATTTTCAACTGGATTTTTTACAGTGAAATTAATCCGAACCAATCTTTCAATTCATCCGAATCCGTTATTTTACCCAAGTTTAAATTGAATCAATTCAAATCCTATCCGTAAATCGTTTTGAAACCGAATCAATTCGTACCCTAACTAAAACACATTTTTTTTTGATAAAATCAGTTAAAGAATTTATAAAAAAATTTCCTTTAGAACACCAGCAAAATTTTATCAGTTCATTCATATCTTTTAGCGTTTTCAGTATACTCGTATTTCAAATTTCAAAAAAACATATTGACTTCCGAATTAATTTGGATTGTTTCGGATTGATTCGGAATTAGATTTCAGATTAGCGCGGAATAACACGAAATAGCGCAGAATGAAATTTTATCTGAAACTCGCACTAGGTATACTGCAGTGTAAACAATTTTTCCTTGGCAAAAAAGCTCGCGGAAGTCGTCAACTGGTAGGATTCCGAAACAGTTGCGGAAGGGAAGAGGAAACCTTACAGAACCGGTGATCTGTGAATCTTCGATGAGCAGTGGCTTTTTCATCTGTCAACCGGATCATAAGCATTGTGTACAGTATGAACAAGTCGGCTCGAAGTGACCCAACAACTTCTTATGCTCGTGTCCGAGTATTCGACGTGTTTCCTCGAGAAGTAGAAGGAAAACAGACTGGCTAGCTCGAGAAGCCTGGTGGTATTGCCCTTTATCAATCAATATGGAAGCGATACTGTATAACGCTTCATCCCAACATACAATTTCCTCCAAATTTTCAATAATTACTTAAGTTTTTCTAAGAAGAAGAATAGTTCAATAGCATTTGCACCATCCTTCACGCATCAAACTTCTGCAATAGAATGTCCATCGCGAATGTTTTGAATTGGAATTCAATCAGAGTGAATCAAGTTTTCAATACGAATTCGGGTTGATCTTAACCTAATTAGTCCAAATGAATCTAAATTTAGGCGGACCTATACCAAATTTTTAATCTGAATTAATCCGCACAAGTCGGAAATTAAAATTCGGTATAACTCGGATCGATCCGGATTGGAATTTTGGTTTGGATTCCTTCGACTTGGATCGAATTAATTTTCAACCGGCTTAAATTGAACGAAATTTAAAACGATTTCGGAATGATTTGAATTGGTGTCAAATGGTTCGGAATTTGCAATAGTTTGGATTCGCTGTAATTGAATTCCATTCCGAAAATTATACCAGGCATGTTTAGAAGTGGCTACAAGACAGTGTGTGCCATCTATTTGTGATCCATTAAAGTACTCTATCATTTTGACATTTACTGTCGGATAGACTTGTTGTATGCGTTAAATTAAACTGCAATTGATGAAAATTAGCTTCATAAAACAGTTTATCACGTTTATCTAATTTGACGTCACCAGACATTTTGTGAGGATATCTTAAGTCCAAAGTGTATATCAACAAGCCACAGTCTCTTCGTAATATCAAAACCAACATTCGCAGATAAATTCGTAGAATACCGATCAAAATGTTGCAATAAGTGATGAAAAAAGGGGCATTTACGGAATACTATTTTTCATAGTTGACTTGTAGCAATTTCGATAAACAGAATCAAATGTACATTGACAAAAGAAGTAAAAAAATTTAGGTATTTTAATTTTATTTAATGAATAAATGGGTCTCAAATAGATAGCCCACCCTGTATAATCACAACTAAAAGGTATATGTAATAAAATAAGCAAGATACTGTATGAATACTCAGCTGTGAATTCCTGTACAGGATTCAGGAACACACAAGGGAAGGGGTCCTTAATAGGTTCCTATGCAGAACTGAGAAAAAATCTTCACATGTTTATCTGTACATATTTTCTTTATAGGAACGTCACTATAAAACATCCTGTATAAGATCCTGATCAGGAACCCTTAAAGAACCCTGTAAAGGTTTGTAGAATACATTCTTTTTCTCTACCGGATCCTTTGAAAAATCTTCCGCTTCTATTACAAAGTAATTTTCTTTTCAAAAAAATGTCTTTTAAATGAGCGAAGGATTTTTCAAATAATCGAGACCAGCAAAAAAATATATTCTACAAATAAAGGAGAAATCTTGTCAGGATTATTTACAAGCTCATCTTCAATATCCTTTACAAGATCTCTTATAGTGACTTTCTCCTTTTGTTCAGACTACGAAGGAACTTGCATAGGATCCTTTATAGGGATTTTTTTGCGAAATGTGTTCCTACGAAGAAAACATGTACAGGAACATATAGAGTTTTTTCCTAGTACAGGTTCTCGCATAAGAACCTTAAATATAAACCGCTTAAGGTTCCTTTACACATCCTGTGTCGATGTCCTTCATGGGATCCTGCACAGGTTCCACCAAAGGATATCACACAGGTTCCTATAAAGGTTCTTGTACATAAATTTTTAGCTGCTAATTGCGAACAGACAACTATTTTAGTCCTGAATTAGTTGTTGGGAGCAAGGTTCCGTTCATAGTAAGACTAATGGAGGTCAATTGCTCGCAGCATGGTCAAGGACTTGAAGAAGCCAAGGCCACTAGCTTACGATGTACTTGAAACCTCGGAGATGCGGAAAAGACACTGATGGACTTACAATGTATGTGGTATCATTCTGACGACGTTTTCTTTTCAAGAATGTTCCACGTACCAAGAAGTAACTGGCTGTGTTTTGCTTTCCCTCATCAGCAGCTAACCTCAGTGGCGTAACAAGTATATATTTAATCGATTGCTGTAAACAATTTTTCAACGAATTGTCCGCATTTATTAAGATTGCAGGAATAAGCTTGAGTGAAAATAAAAAAAAAAAAATTATTTTCCTAAAGTTAAGTACACTTTCTAAATGATTAAAAGTTCTGATTTATCCAAAAAGTAGTTTTCAAAAATTTTGGCACGTGTTTTGCACTATCTGCGGGTTATAATTATACCCGCATAGTGAGCATACTCTGTCAGCATAATATGCAACATAGTGTGCAGCTGTCATCCACCGTCATATACTGAATGCAAAATGATATCATATGCGCGTGCTTTTAAAATTCTTAAAGCAAATGCAGTAAAATTCGTTTTATTCGAATATATTTCCTTCCCGTCAATTTTATATAGTAGTGACTTAATGATACGTTTCTATATTTAAAATACGTCCGTAAAAACTGTATGTTATAAACACATCTCATTTTTTCTATGATTCAAATGGAAAGAATAAAATTCCTATAAGGAAAAATTGATTTTGAAAAAAGCCAATTTTATCAATGAATTTTTGACATTCTGTAAAATTTGACTATTGGTGGCGCCAATGAGTCCATATTTGTATAATATCGTTCTGCACCATCTTTCGGGCGACACATGTAAAAATTTGTTTCAAAATCTGTTGAAAGTGGGCAAGTTTGTGTTTTTATGAAATTATGGAAAAAGGGCAATATCGATCAGTGATTCGATTTCTTTTATTGGTTCGTGCATTGTGTTTTACGCGCAGCGAGGCGATGTGCAATTCACTACTGTGCATACAGCGCGTATGACAGCAGTAGTAGGTGCACGCGCGCGCACATGGCTCTCCCCACCAACTTGTGCAGGCGCTTTTCGTCCCACTGGCCTGTGGGCTATTGGGGTACGAGTTGATAATCCTGTATATACGCTCCGTGCGAAGTCATGGTAGGGAGAGTCAGATCGACGCCAGCGTACGCAGTGGATAATTTTGGCGTTAAAGGAGGCTGTTTTATATTTCCGAGCAATCAAAATACACATGCAAATCTAAATTTGGTTTTAATTTAAAAAATATAGCTAAAATAAAGCACCGAAGTTGTTGTGTTGTGAATTGTAAAAATACAAGCAGGAAAAGTGAGTGTAAATTTTACAAATTTTCAACGTCTAAATGGAAAATAAATCAAAGGAATAAGTGGGTAGCTGCAGCATATATTTTTTAAGTTGTAACATGTAATAATTGTAAAATGTATTCATCTAATTTATCATAATTTAGTATTTGATATCATATTAATGAATTTTGTAACGTAAATTCTTCGACTTTTAACAAAATATTTTGGAATAAAGTATGTGTAACAAGCGTTTAAATATATTTATTTACCTTAACATACACCTAAACTTAAAGTCATGGAAGCTATATTATTTGTTTAAAGTATTGCTGATGTCAGTTCCAGTAAAACTTCGGTTAAATAATATCTCTTCATCTTTACTATTACTTAAACTTTCACAGTTTTCTAAATTTTCAGTATTATTTTCATCATTGAGTTCTTCGGCAATCAGAGCCTTATATAAAGCATTTAAATAATTTTTAAAATAAAATTCTTCAGCCTTCAATAATGCTGTTTGTAGAAATTTGTCATCGCGGTGTGATGTCTGTTTTGATCTGTCATTAACTTAACCTTATATTTACCGGTTTCTATATCATTTTTGTTATGAATAATACTTACTTTTTACTGCTGATTTCACACAAATACTTCACAAGGAAAAACAATTGAATTTTAAAGCGAATTAAGGTGGCTTGAGCGTTTGGTGTCGTATGAAGTGAGGGGCACCGTGGGGGCACGTGTTACATGAATGCTCATTGCTACTTATTTTTTTAATAATCATATGTATTATAATTACATCTGAGTAGAAGGGTAAGAAATCACGCAAATGTCCCCTGAAAAAAGTGATAGTAAAAATTTATTAGTTTCACCTCTAGGCGGTTTTTTTATATTCTATACTTTTCTTGCAATTTTCTCTTGATTGAAGTCGTCAACCTTTTGTTTTTATAATACTAAAAGATTCCTCGAAATCGAAAGTACTATTATATATTTGATTTATGGGGACTTGTGTTTAATTCCGGAGTTTCGCCGATTTTGATGAGGAATCCCATAAGACTACGTGTTAAACTGACATTTTGTCGGTAGCGATTTTTTCGGCATTGACATCGTCAACCACGGTATTTCCTTTTTCCAAATGTATCTAGCATATTTTATTAAAATAATCTCTAAGTTTCAGAGCAATCTGTAATTTTTTTCAAAAACGCTCAAGCCACCTTAAATTTTTTTTTTTGTTTTTCTTATTGATAATAAACATTTTTATAACTAAACCCTATTATAATAAATTGTAAAAGCTTTCAAACAGCCTCCTTTAGTTCACTCATGCTATGGCGCTGCAGTCACGCACAGAGCGTATAGTATTCATGACCTCAACCTGTCGCGGCTCAACCTAACGCCATTTGCAATGGGCAACCTAACTAATTTTGTACCTCTCATTGCCTCTCAATAGTCTCAATCATAGGAGTGAAGCCTGCTTTGGAAGGGGAGAAACACGTCCATGTAAATGAGGGGGAATAACGCAGCCAATTAAAAATCCCCCAGAAAACAGTTGATCTTGCAGTTCAGAAGAGTCATAGCTGCTTGTGAAATGACATTTAGTCTGAAGCCAAGGAAATTAATGCCAAATACTTCAATGAGGCACCAGAGGCGATCAAGTTATGAAATTACAACTCCAAATTTACTGGTTAATACATAGTAGTACAAAGTTTTGCAATTTCAGCATCTAATCACTTTAGATGTATAAAAATCTCATTTTAGAATTTATTCGGGCAAAGGGGCAGGAGGGCAGCGGCAGCGCTGAAACGCTCCATGCAAAAGTGGGGGATCGCATGCTTTTACCGCCATGTTGTTTCCAGTAATTTACCATTGGGTTTCACCCTCGTGGTCTGAATAGCCCGCGTCAAGGTTTTGAAAATTCGCCTTTTCTACCTACAGAGTTGACTCAGCCTGTTATAAAAGGACCATGCACGTTTGATGATTACAATTCAATATTGATTTAATGAATTCAAGTGTGTTCGAAAATCTGTATACGATGAAAAGCGTCGAAGCCGTCCGATTGAGGTAAGTACGGAAGATACAGTCAATAAACTTCACAATATCGTGTTAGCAGACCGCCGGGTGAAGATCAGAGGAATTGCTGACATTGTAATAATCAATGTGTGCAAAATATCCTCCACGAAAAATCTGGCATGAGAAAGTGATTGGCGGAATGGGTACCGTGAATGCTTACATTAGAACAGAGACGGAATCGCGTGATAACTTCGAAGACGGTTTGGACATGTTTAAACGCAACCCGAAAGAGTTTCTGTGGAATTTTGTGACAATTAATGAAACATGAATCCATCATTAAACACCAGAAACGAGAGAACAGTAAAAATAGTGGACTTCAAATGGCGATCCTGATCCAAAGAAGGCGAAGACGGTACCATCAACTGGAATGGTCATGGTCACCCTTTTCTGGGATTCGTAAAGCATCATTTTCATTGGATATTTGGAAAAGGGAAGGAGAATCATGAGGAAATACTTCGCCGATTTAACGCTGAATCGGCACTCTCACTGCAATGAAGACAGCAAAAGTAGTCGAATTACGCTATGAACTGCTGCCTCATCCTCCATTTTCTTTAGACTTGATCTGTGATTTCGTTCTCGTCAAACGAGGAGGTCATCGCCAAATGCAGAGTTTAATAAAACATACCTATCTACTTTTTGAGGACCTATGATTTACCACCATTTTCAGCTATAAAAAGTGTCTAAAATAAATAAATAAAAATTTATTTATGTATTCTAAGAGTGTATTCACTTAGCCTCATAATTTTCATATCAATATCTATAATATAAACCTCTCAACAAAAATTCATGAAAATAGCTTTTTTTTTCAACGTCTCATGTGGATAGATCTCTTAAGGAATAAGTTAAAAAATAATTTTTTTTTTATTTCCTTCCCTAACACTGGTAATTCTTATACTGCTTTTGTATTTTTGCATTATTCCCCTCATAATCTGTCTTTTATTTTTTATTTTCTGGAATTATGAACTGATAACGCTCTTCAGTCAACGCTCTAACTAAAAATCTCAAAATTGGGATTTTCAGTAGAACGTATAAGATGTGATAATTTAAAAATTTGATTATAAACGTACGTGTTACGTTATATCTCCTGAAAAAAGTGAATAATAAATATATCTTAAGGGGACCCTCCACCTTTATTATTATTATATTTTGAGTTTAGACCTTCCATATAATTTTTTTTTATGTTTGGTACCTTTATTTAGAAAGGTTTTATTTTTTCTTAAAATTCCAACACCTTTATGTATTTTCAAACTAAAAATTTTGGGTTTTTTGACTTTAAATAAAAAAAATTTCTTTTAACCAATTGTCATGATTCTTTTTTTTATTTTGTTCCTTACAGTCTGTAGCAACATTTTGAATATGGAAAATAAGGTAACATGACTGAAAAAAAGGTACAAATAAAATAAAAATATCCCAAAATATGGAAAAAATTAACTTTGTAATTATTTTTTTAGCTAGAGTGCTCTCCATTCCCAAAAAGTTGCTACACATTGTAAGGAACGAAATAAAAAAAGAATAATGACAATTGGTTAAAAGAAAAAAAAGTGCTTCAGTCAAAAAATGCCCAAAAAAGTCAAAATTTTTAGTTTAAAAATATACAAAGGTGCTGAAATTTAAAAAAAAAACCAAAAACTTCCTAAACAAATGTACTAAACATGAAAAAAATTATATGGAAGGTCTATACTCAAAAACCAAAAATATTAAAGGTGGTGGATACGCTAAGAGTGTATTTTATTGTTGACAATAAGTTCCTATTAGTTTCTTAAGTGTTCTCGTGCATCTTCTGAATGAGCCACCTCACAAAGATATTTTTTCAGAAGAATGTTTAAATGAAATGGAAATCTAGTTTTGTCCTCCCCTAGAAATTGTGAGCGAGATTACGCCACTGCGTACACACCACGTACTTATCCCTCGATAAGTTCGCGTGTACGTGGTGCGCATGTAAGTTACTTGGGTACAACAATATCAGTACAGAATGGAAGTTACCAAACAAGATGCCGATCGGTTCTCGTAAAAACAAAGCCGCTGAGTGCTCGCCAAAGACTGGTTGAGTTTCCACAAACCGATTTGCGCTCCAATACGTAATTGGTGCCAGGCAGTGTGCATGTGGAATTTGCAGGCTCTTGGCAAAGGGAATTGATGCGGTGCGAAGTGCAAGTGAAACCTTTCGACTGCTCTACTGAAATCGAGCGTGACCACGAGGGTTGCTCTGCGGGAGAGTGAATTGCCAACTAAAAAAACGGGATGCTGCGATGCAGAATCGAGCGGACGTCTGTTTTTATTCTTATAGTCGAGACCGCTGCACGGAAATCAGGTCTTTGGTCTGCGAACGTTGTTTCACGGTCGTTCCTAAGAAACTATCTCGGATCAAAACCACTGACTTGAACATCTGGGATCAAAAAAGATTATTCTAGCAATGATAGAAGGATGGACAATGCGTGTCTAAGCCACCTCAAGGTTTTGCAAGGGTGGAGACGAATAGTCACTCTCCAACATCTCAAGATGATTTACTTCGCTGGATTTAAAAATACTACATTAAGGTCATGTCTTACTTATCCGATCCCTACCTTACCGACACTTTTTTTCGCCCTTTAAATTTCCACATTCATTGAGATATCGAGTTAAAACTTTGAGTAATTAAGTAAAAGGCACTAAGGAACGTTTATCTGCTCCAAAATTTTTATAATCAAGAGAAAAAAAATTCAAAAATTTTTTTTTTTTTATAATTGTAAACATTTTAGACTAGGTAAACGTACTTTACTAATTTTTACATGATTACTCAAAGTTTTAATTCGATATCTCAATGAATGTGGAAATTGGAAGGGCGAAAAAAAAGTGTCGGTAAGGTAGAGATCGCATAAGTAAGACATGGCCTTAAGAGATGCATTTATAACTGTGCTCTTTTAAGTTCATAGAGCTGTAACCTTGGATACACAACAAATTCAAGATCTTTCTTAATTCCTATTTTCAACAAGTTTCTTTATGATGGCTTTTAAAATTTTTCTTACCTTTTCAGCCAAACGGAGAAAGTAACATTTAATCAAGAAAATGTAGTCGTAAATACAAGCAATTTAATATTTTCTCGAATGATGTGAATTTTGTTTATCTTAAGAAATTTAAGGGGTTAGTTTCATACCATTTTTTCCAGAAATCGATTTTCTACAAACATCATTTTTTGGGGGAAAACAATGCTTATGCTTATTAATGCTTAATGCTTATATACAATGCTATTTAAGAGGCTACAGGAATGATGTATAAAGATGGTATCGTTGATTGAGGGTATGACGTTATTTGTTGTAAAATTTATTTTAAAAACACTAAATGCGTTTCTTTCGAAACATCATTTTTGACCTGGTAGACACGTTCAAAAAAACTATAAAACCGATCGAGCTCAAATTTTGCCTGTATCTTAAAAAAAAATCATCATAAATCTGTGAACATTTTTTTTTATTCATTTTGAAACTTTCCCTTATATGGATAAAAATATAAATTATCAAAAATGCTTTCTTATGTCACATCCTGTGACCATAGATATTTATTTACAATAATAATATGTGTAAAATAAATTTTAAAAATTCATGATATTACAGTCGTCTTGTTTATTTCAAGTCGCGGGGGATCCCCACCACTGCCTCAGTTGCCATACCAACTGAATGCACCTTGCCCCCACTCTTCCCACTTCTTTCGAGCACTCCTCAGAACGTCACGTGACAGTGAAATAGTGGGGCGTGGAGGGGAGCGTGAAATTTGAAATACACGAGACTTGAAATAAACAAGACTTGAAATAAAGGAGACTTAACTGTACATTTAAAAGCAACAGGTTCTTAATGTATTGATCGTAGAAAAACCCTAAGTGTCTAGACCATGGAGAATAGACATAAGGAGACCAATCTCTTATGCATGAACTTCACAAAAGTTAAGCACGTTTTTGTCGGAAGTACATGGAAAAGGTACAAGAACTTCTCGATTGATGGCGCGAATGCAAGTGGCGTAAAAAAATGGCGGCTTCTTTCTGTTCGCTCAAAATATTCTAACATAACCGCAAATTAAGGTTAATATTTGTAAATGTTTGTAAACATTCTTATAATAAATATATGTTACCATGACAACCTGCATGCATGCAAAGGTACATGAAGAGTTCTTTTGTTTTACGCTACTTACAGGAGCGCCATCTCTTGGGAAGTTCCCGTACTCAATCAATATACTTCCGACAAAAAGATGCTTATTTTCAGTTACATTAGTTTGGTCTCCTTATGACTATTCTCCATGGTCTAGACGAAACAAAATTATACTCATTGGTGAAACCCCGTCGGAATGTATTATAATGCGTTATGTGCACAAACCATTAATCCTCTACTACCTGAAATGTCCATTCACCCAAGGACAATAGGGAAGCTAGAGGAACATGAAGGAAAATCTGGAAGACCTGTAACTGAGTCACAATAAATTTTGCAGCATGCCGCAATCTATCCAAAATAAAAAAAGTGTTGAATCTTCATAAAAACAATAATGGTTGGGGGATCGTCGGGCCAAGGTCGGCCAAGTATTAAACTAAACTCGTCTCATCTGGCTGGAAGAAACGTCATTCGGCAGCATCTTCAAGTGTCATGTCAATATCGACCAGAAAATGGCGGACATCATGTCAGTATCGACCGAAAAAAGGTCTATAAAAACACTGCAATTTCGCAAATCTCCAGTGATTTTCAGACCATCATTCACAACGTTACTCTTCCCGAAAAGAGTAACTCCGAGACCTTTAACCGTCATTCATTCCATCGGTTTACTAGTTAGTTCTTCATTTAATTCCCCCTGAATTGACACCACCATTAAACGAAGGAGTCATTAAGGTTTTGATAGACATCCATCAATATAAAACATTTTTGATAAGTCCCAAATTTTGAAACTTAAATAAAATTATAACTCTTCCACTTTTGAATTTCAAGCTGCTTCCCAAGAGGAGTTTTTAAAGGAGCATCCCTTCTCCTTGTATTTAATTATTCAAATAAAGGTTAATAATTGTAAGGTTTTGAGAGTTCTTATTGTTGGCTATCCTCATCCCATGTTTCTGTTGAGAATTTTTTCCAGGTCTCTTTCTCGATCAAAAAACGAGGAAAAATATTATAATAAAATTCTTTAAAATCTGTTTTTGAACCATTCCCCGTCAGCCCAACACAAGCTGAAGCAACTTTTTAATCCAGGTCAATCTATAGTATGCAAATTTTTAACCGAATCAACAGAATCCTATCCGAACTACATTTTTGAACCCTTTCAACTCATGAATTTTAAGTTAAATCAATTCGAAGTTTATTTCTACAAAAGTTTCAATTCGTCCCAATCCGTAACTGTGCTCTAGTTCTAACCAAATTGATTTTTAAAAACCCAGCCAAATTAATTTTGCGCACCATCTTAATCGTTGATATCACGTGAATTTTAAATCAAATCAATTCAAAGCCTATGTGTGCAAACACACTGTGATTTTAGGGTTCTGCAACTGTTGCATCACTTGAGTGTCACAGTGTGAGATCACTTCCATGGAACAGTTACAAAACATGTTCACTGGGAAGGCTCCAACAAATAGTTTTCGCCACATTGCATAAAATGAGTTTAATGAGAGTACAGCGGTTTAGAATATCAGATAAACTGGAGAATGCAGTGAGTTTCAAATAACTGTTACCTTTTTGTAACGAAAACTTTGAATGCGTTTTTTTTAAAAGTAATTTTTTGAATCTGCGGAAAAGATAGAAAAATATTACCCATTCAATCGACTTGTTTTGGTGTATAAACTACGTCTGTTATTATCGATAGTAACAGTTGTCTGTAAACATTTTTGCAAAATTTCCACTCAAACGAAGTTGACAGACGTCCTTTATCGTCTTCTTTTGTATTTTCCAAATTTATAGGTAGATATTTTGTAAAATAGAAAAGTTATCTTACATGAACTTTTACCCAAGTTTGGTCACGTGGATGGTTGAAACATAAAGAGTTTTGAAATGGTTATATAGTCCTGGGATAATTATTGACGCTAATCACATATGAATTCCTAGGTAAGTTTCAAAACGAAAACTTTAGTGGAATAGAGATTATTTTTATATTAATGTCTATCTTTCGATGTGATTTAAAATTTTAGCCCACTTTAAGACTTGCCACACACCTTTTATGATAAGATTTATATTAATTTCGTAAAAATACAAGATTGTGCTCAAGGCACTGTAGAATGTATACAAAGTACTTTCAAACGTACTGAATTGCAAGCATTAAATTAAATGTAGATACTAAATCTCGAGCCCTTCGTAAAGTAATATTAAAGGCGAGAAAAGGAAGAGAGTTAGTCGTAACTAACACCAGTCTCAAAATAAGCGAAACGAAGGCTGTGCAAATACTATGCATAGTTTACTCCGAAGCATATTCAATTTTCTTATTCAATTAGACTCCCCGATGATGTATACCGTGTTTGGTTACTCGACCAGTGACCCTCTTCTCTTTTTGCCATTATATATTCGCATGGAAGCTTTGAAGTATGAGTTATGATCTCTGTTTTTGCAATATTCAATTAATCAAAACATGCCATTTCAACAATGTCAGCTTTTGATTTATTGCCCTGATCAATAATAAAAAATTATAAATCTGAATATCCATATATCATCAATTTTTGATCGAACAAAGTTTGTATATCGGCTAATCAATAGATATCAATGTTAGGAATACCCTTTTATACAGAGTGGTGGTATGTTCGTTGTTAGAACTGATTGGTATGACAAAATAGTATATTTCTTATCAAATGCGTTAAAATACGTCCCGCACGTGATACGAACGATATTTCTCGTTCGCTGCATACCGAAAGTTAGCCGAGTTGGTGTCGTTTTGCGTACGGAAAGTTAATTTTCCTGCACTAGTGCGGAAAAATTTTAAGTCTTCGGGAAATCAACTTTCCGCGCCCAAAACGACACCGACAAGGTGAACTTTCGGTGTACGGCAGACAAAAATCATTTTTTTGGTTCAACAAAATAATTTTGTTGGATTTTATGCATCAAAAATTTAGTTGCACCCACAAAAATATTTTTTCAATCTAGCGAAAGTAATTTTTTATTCAACAATAATTTTATCGGGATAACAAAATAGTTTTTTTGAACCAAAATAACATTTAGTTTCTCAAACAAAATATTTTTACTGCACAAAAACCAAAAAAATTATTTTGTTTAGGCATGAATATTTTTTTGGACAAACCAAAGTTTTTGTTGGATATTTTGTTTGATACTACAACAAAAAAGTCTCAAAAATAATGTTGTTAGACCAAAAATATAATTTGGTATCAGCAAGAATTTTTTGCTACGACAAAAAATGATTAACAACATTTTTTAGTAATTACCAAATTTTTTTAACTGTATTCAAGTTATAAAAGTTAAATCTCAATAAGAAAAATGTTATTATTGAATTGAAGTTTATAGGACGCTGCATACAGTTTAAATTGCAGTAACTTACGATGAAAATAAAAATTTATAACCACAATAAAATTATTTTATTGAGCAATTTCTGTTGTCTCTTTTAAAAAATGTTATTTGTATAGTAGATTCAAAAGAGAAATAGGAATTAATTCCAATCATGAAGCAATGAAAATTTTTTTATCATGGTACACATTTTTAACGTACGAACAATACATAATTCTTTAGACCTTTTTTCAATTAGTTCCATTTATAAAACTATTTTGTCGAAACCATTTAAAGGGTTTTCCAATAGGGACATAACAATTTCGTATCTTTATATGAACGCACCGTTAAACTTTTTTAATGAACTGTCGATGTCAAAACGTTAGTTAAAGTTAACATTTTCATCATGGTAAAGTTCACGAACCAGCAACGTTTGGAAATTATTAAAAATTACTACCGAATTTCTGAGTCGGTGGTCGCAACTTTAATAGCGCTTACTCCAATTTTCGGCCGTAATAATCGTCCCACCCGACAGGCTGTGCGTGCTATAGTGGATAAATTCGAGACCAAATTTACACTATTGGACGTTCCGGTGCCAAAAAGATATTAGATATCTTTGTGAAATATTTTTCAATGTTAAAATTCTTGTGATAGCCTAGCGCATGCGCAATGAAATACACCTCTGCCATTTTACACTGAGAGTTGAATTTTACATAAGGAACGTATAAGTTTACTGTCTAAAAATGATGTTACGGGGATTTTCATCTCCAAATGTAATTTTTAACTTTCCAATTACTTCCACACCATTTTGGTAATATTACCTCGATTAATCAGAGTTATCTGTATGTCCACTGATTAATGTGGCAATTTTCAATCATTTTTTTTACAGTGTAAGAAAACAATTTTGCTAGGGCAACACACAAATTTCGTTTGGTTCACAAAAAATGTTTGTCATTCTAAGAAAACTCATATTTTTCACTGTTAAATCAGTCAATTTTCACTGAAATAATCAGTGAAATTTGACTAATTTACAGTAACCTCTTGTTAGCTATTTGAATCAGTCAAATTTCACTGATAATCAGTAAATTTTGACTGATTCAAATTTAGAGAGTATCAAAGAAGTTTTGTTGCACAATTTTAAACATAGAATTTACTAGATTGAACTTAAAAATATACTTATTGAAATATTTGGACCCATTCTTACGTATTTTGACTTGCTGATTACGAAAATGATATTGAAAATTGGCACAAATTTGATTTTCATGAACAAAAGCCCAGAATATCGATTTTTTTAGTTTTTCGCTTGTATTTTGAAAACTCTTGGTCCAAGCAAAAAAGTATCAGACAAAAGTTGTAAAACATAAAAAAATAGGTTTTTTTATTTCTCGAAATTTTTTGTGGAAAACCCATGGAAATTATGGTTTTTCACATTTATCTCAGCAAATTTTGAAAATCATGAGAAATGTTTTTAACAAAAGATATTCATAAATATATAAAAGTTGGCTACCGAGTTCAATGGAAGTCGCCTTCAACTAACAAAACAAAATGTTGAGTGTATGGAATCATTTTATGAAAACAATACCTTTGACTTTTTCGTAAGATAATAATTAATATTTATTTCTCATAGGAGAGAAACTAGAACAGGAAATATTCACGCGGGATATTGAATTCTCAAGAAATCCCCATTAATCTGATTACTTTGTGCACGTTATTATTTATATGACAAAGATGGGATATTCGATCGACAGAAACTATTTTACCAGTAGTTCCCACTCGACTTTAGTTGCAGTAATGAACATCTGCTATATTGCTAAGTTAATTAGTGTATGTTTGCTACTAGGAAGTATTTATCAGTACCAGGAATACTATTAAATAAATTTTTATATTTAACTACAATACAAATCACAAATTGGTTAGAATCCTTATTTTTAATTAGACTGACTAATTTATGCAGTCGGCATACAATTCAAATATTGCAATTACTGAATTGGAATTTTTTAAAATAAAAAATGGATAAATGGAAAGTCAAAATAACAGCAATCAAGAATGAAAGATTACTAGCAAACACAAATTTTAGTATTATTTTACACAATTATAATCATCAAATCGCAATCTGTTTAGATATAAATTAATGAAAAGTGAGTCACTAATTAACTTCAGTGACATTTTTTTCTAATTATTAGTTATTTTCTACGAAATTCATTAGTAGTAATGAACTTTATAAAAAGTAATTAGTAAAAAATGAGTAATAATTAAGTAAATAATTTTCACTAGAGTAATTCAGTGGCTCACTTTTTACTAATCTTTTATAGAGATAATTCATAATTTATAAAATTGAGAATTTATCACTTTTCTGCCTGTTGGTACCTTATGTAAATATACTCTCCAATTCCAATCAGTTAGATATTATTGATGAAATAGTTAGAAATTGGTTATTCTTTAACTTCAATGAAAATTTCACTGCCAATTTCATTCACTGGAAAAGAGTGAAATTTGAACCGATGTTGGGCAGTAGAATCTATTTTATACATTGAGTTTTACTGATCAGCTTTAGTGCCAATTTCACTGTTCTGCAGTGAACTTTCACTGATTTCCAATGAAATTGCCACTGAAGTGAAAGAGTAGCCCATTTTAGTTGTTTCATCAATGAAACCTCACTGATTGAATTTCAGAATGCATATATATATATATATATATATATATAACCTTTCTAAAATTATTCTAAATACAAGCTAACAGTTAGAAACCAAGAATCTGATAGTCGTTTCAAAGAAGCAACAATTTCTTTGAAATTAAACATTTTACACTGTTTTAAATTACAAAAATCTTTACAACTAGACATTACTTACTGAAGTATCTTTGTTATTATATATCATTAGACATGCCTTATAATGTTTCTAGTACATTATTAATTTGCACTTATTTCGACGTAGAAAACTATAGATAACTGTTTTTTTTTAAAAATCAGTTCTTTACAAAATATTTTATGGACAAAAGTGATCCTCGAAGTAGCTATAATCTGATTACTTTTAATATTTACTTGCCTGAAATATAATTTCCCTTAGTTTTTAAAATTTTGAGGCAAAAAAGTATGACAATATAAATTTTTATAAATTGCACGAATTCTTTTTTTTAGTCAATTTTTAGTGATTATTTCAACTCATAAAATACGATAGGAAATCCAAACTCATATAATTATATAAGTTCATATATATTATATTTATATTCAAACTCATATAATCAGGGAGATAATAAAACTGACTTTCCAAAAATCGCTTCTTCAATAAATAAAGTAATCAGTTTTTCAGAATATAAATAATAGATCCTAGATAACAAACATGCAACGCACCATGTGTAAATCAATTGCGAGTCCATTCAGTCACACTATGCTATGAAAAATGCATCGCATGCTTTACATCCTTAGTGTAAGTCTATTGAGTCACAGAAAGCCCTTATGTATGCCTCGCATGTCGTGCTGCCAAATTGCGTTTTTTATTGTCTTTATGATATTTGGTGCGGGTTTCGGGCAGAAGGGATAATTGGGCCTTATTTTTTTGAAAATGAAGCTGAAGTGTCTGTTTCGGTGAATGGATTGCGCTATCGAACCATGATTAATGAATTTTTATGACCAGAATTGGAAGATATAGATGTGGACGATGTTTATTTCCAAGAAAACGGCGCTATGTGCCACACAAGTGGCGAAACCATCGATCTTTTGCGTGAAAAGTTTCCAAGCGAAATGATTTCTCGAAACTTTTTTTTTATGCGTACACTCGAATCCAATCTGAAAACGTCGAAATTGCCGTGATTATCGCCCATCTCACTTTAAATTTCGCGAATACTTCCGGCCATTTTGATTTTCTCGATCTTGTGCAGTAGTAGCGTATTGTAATAGACGCATGCGCAGTTCAAATGCACAAGGCTTTGTCAGTACGGTGACAACGCTGTACGAAGAAGAAGAAGAATAAGAAGAAGATTACGCTCCGCTGTATCGTAATAGGCGCATGCGCAGTTAAATTTTTACATTGCATTCCTCTGTATCGTAATACACAACATTACGCTACTCTCAACTGTAGCGTAAAAACAAAGTTTACGCACCGGAGGCACATAATAGTATAATATTACGTGCCTAGGTGCACAATGAGGGTTATTGCGCGACGAGCGACAATGCTCGCAGGAGATCGAATTCGAGGCGCGATCAGTCCTGTGAGCATTGTCGCGAGTCTTGTAATTTCCCGGATTGTGTGCATTGGCACGTATTCTATTTTATGTAACTTCGGTGCGTATACGTGTTTTTATGCGTACACTCGAATCTAATCTAGTATTGTAGTTGTTTGCGGCGCTAGTCATTACACTTGATATTTCGAGACTCGTCCCGGCCATTTTGATTTTATCGATCTTGTGTAGTAGTAATGGATTCTAATAGACGCATGCGCAGTTCAAATGTATAAGGCTTTTTCAGTAGGGTGCTCTCTAAATCTGAATCAGTGAACGGCCACTGATTCGCAGTGATTATTCACTGAACCCAGCAGCTATAAGTCTTTCACTGGGAATCAGTGAAATTCGACTAACGAATCAGTAAAATAGATTGAACTCACTTATTAAATCAGTGAAATCTTCAGGTGGGAATAATAAAAGCAACAATACATTTTAATGATCGATGAACAAGTTTATTTTAAGTTAAACAACACTAAAAATAAATTACGTAATTATTGTTATATATTGTAATTATTGTGTATAATTAAAAATTAAAGTTCCATTGTTATACTTTAAGCGTTCGCAGGGAACGTCGCGAATTCAAAGGTTGTGTTCACGTGGCGCGTTCACTGATTCCTCAGTGAAATCAAAGCAGGACACTGATTCATCAGTTGATATATTTTCACTGATATAATCAGTGACTATTTCACTGATTCAGGTTTAGAGAGTGCTAACGCTGTACGAAGAAGAAGAAGAAGAAGAATAGGAAGAAGATTGTGCTCCGCTGTATGGCTATAGGCGCATGCGCAGTTCAATTTTTATATTTTATTTCTCTCTAGCGCAATACACAACATTGCGCTACTCTCAACTGTAGTGTAAAAACGAGTTTTCGCGCCGGAGGCACATAAAAGCATTAAACATAAAAAAGTAACTGGTTCTGAATATATTGATCGTAGAAAAACCCTAAATGTCTAGACAAAACGAAATTGTACTCATTGGGGAACCCCATCGGAATGCATTATAATGCGTTATGTACACAAACCATTCACCCAAAGGAAATAGGGAAGCTAGAGGAACACGAAGGAAAATTTAGAAGACCCGTAGCTGACATTGAGACTATCTTGAACCTTGGAATAGTGACTTTCAGGCCATCTTAAACCTCTGAACTCTTCTCAGAAAAGTGACTTTCGCAACTGTGGAACTTGGTACTTTTCTCAACAGGTGATTTCACCCGTCACTCATTTCCATCGGTTTATTTGTTCGTTCTTCATTGTGAAAAAATATATAAATTGGATTATTAGTGTTGCTAAAGAATTTAAATTATTACAATCGAGGGTCATTGTATAAGAAATATATTCTAGTTTGATAAAATTTTTGGTTTTTTTTATTTCAGGCACTGTGAAGGCTACAATCACTGCAGCAGTGGGAGAACTTATTTTTTTAAAGACTCAGGAGATGGTGGATAACTTCCTGAAAATCGAATATTTTCATTTGAAAACATTGCTTTGTATTCATAATTTATGCACAAATATATCTGCAAAATTTTAAAACATTCGATGCAATAATTTTTTTTTAAGGGGGTCTCCTTATCCAGAACCTTCAAAAAATCGATTTGTTTTTTTTTGTTTCATTCGATGGATCTATTATCAGAGAATATTGTCGCAAAATTTTACAGTCCATATCGGAATAGTTTTGATGGTAGAGTTCCGAGCAGTGGCTTGCGCGGAGCGAGCGGAAGGTTTTTTTCACCGTCTGAAAAATTTAAGGCGGTATTCTAGTCTAGAATTTTGAAAAAATCGACTTTTTCCACCATATTTTTAAAGAATAGACCTTTAAGAATATTTCCTCCAAAGGAACTTTAAAAATTTTAATTATTTACGGAGTTATAGCTATTTTAGTGATGCAGCGCACGAACCGGTCCTGCCACGTTAAATCTGGCGGCCCACAGTGGTACAGAATCCGAAAAAGCTGGCCAAAACTAAAAAGTTTGCTTTGCAATAATTGCATTTGTATAAAATTGTATTTGAACAAGAGGAAGGTCCAATGTATGGAGCAGGAATCGCCGATTAACAAAATGTGAGTAAAAACTGCCTGCAACTTTTCTCAAATCTTTAAACGCGTTTTTCTCGAAACTACTTTTTCCAACACGTTTGACATGATTTCTCAAGTTCTAATGAACCGATTATCTTGAAATTTGGCATGGACCTTCTTTATATATCCCTCTATCGTTCGGAGTAGGATTATGTGAAAATTTTGATTTTTACTATTTTTAAAAAATTTAAAACTTTATAAAAACAGGGCAAAAACAAACTTTTTTTTCAAGCAATCGCCATTTTGTGAAAAATTTTTTTATTTTTTTTTTGAGATTACCAGAAGGATTGGAATTGTGTCAATATGGACGCACACTTTTTTTCACCCCCGCCACTTCACCAGCCTGTAACTTTGTCAATTTTCAACTTTTTAAAATTTTTTTGTATTGTTAAAATATTAATAAATATCTCATAAAAAAATGGATACTAAAAACATTTTTAGTTTTTTTTTTATAGAATTTAAAAAAAACACCCAAAATTTGTAACTTTCGACTAGAATACCCCCTTAAAGCGCGTTTTCTCAAAACCACATTTTTCAAAATTGCGTGCACGATTAAAGGAGAACCAATTAAGCTGTTATTATAAACCTTTTTTTTATTTGTAGGTAATTAAAATGCGCATATACTGAAACCTTAGTTTTCATGATACAGTATTTATTTTCATTATAAATAACGCATTTTAAACAAAAAGAAACGGTGAAAAATTTGATTTTCCCGGAAAGTAACTCAAAAGATCGAAAAAAATTTTTTTTTACAATTTTTTAGGTTCACTATATGCGGAAGATCCTTCTGAATAAAAAAAAACAAATATATATATGTTTCAGATGAAAACTTTGGACAATATCATGCACGCAAAATTAATTGTACGTGGTGAGTCGCTGCGCGGGATCTTCGATAAGTCCGAGATTTTTTTTTGTTTTCAAATGAAAATTGGGAAAAAGTGCCTTTTTGGAAGGTTCGGATAAGGAGACCCCCTTAAATCACAAAAATCACCTTTTTTTCAGGCGGTCAAACTAGTTGTGCCCCTTAACATAAAACATTTCCGGTAAGCGCCAAATTTTTATTAAGACCCTAATTTGAACCTTGAATAGATCTATAAATTCTTCCCCTTTGATTTACAAGCTGCTTCCCAGGAGGAATTTTCAAAAGAGCTTCTCTTCTATTTGTATTTAAATATTGATTAAAAGCGTTAAAAATTGTGATATTTTTTAGTTTTATTGTTGGCTATTCTCATCCTTTGTTTCGGTTTAGAAAGCGTTTCAGGTCTCTTTCTCGATTAAAAACGAGGAGAAATAAATAATATAACAAAAGGTGAGTAACCAGAACGTTATACCGTTATCGACGAAATAGATCCTTAAATATGCGAAAATGTAATGCAAAATATCATCAAAAGTGCATGGTCCTGCAAACGTAGCCGTAGAGGCCATATGAATGATATTGTTTTTCATTATTAATAGCAAACTTTCAGCTATTGAATGAAATAAAAATCAAATGACTTTTCACAAAAAACACGAGTTTTTCTCATAAATCAAAGTGAAACCTCTAATTGGGAAACCCTGTATAATATAAAACGTTCTCATATGTGATGAGAATATAAAAATACATTTATCTGAAGAGTGATTTAAGAATAATGTGTTGATAGGTCGAAATTGAAGATTTGATTCGTTTGCAGAGTGGCTCAGCGGGTGGGAAGCCTGTTTATAAAATATGGGACACACGCACTTGGCAGTAACAATAGCCAGATTTTGCATGCCGCTCAGGGAGACCAGATGGTGTGTGAGGTGTGGCGCACAAGGTGGGTCCTTGACCCTGCAAACCGGTCAAAAATTAATGTAATTCCGGCTTTGAAGCTGTCGGAATACGATCGGACACTATTCAAGTTTCACGCTGGATTACGTCCTTATAGGCAGGGTTGATTTGCTAGAGATTAACGGCTTACCTTGTGATCGTGCTCACTTGTTCCCTGGAGTATCCGATCGTTACTTCGTATCCCTTTTGCAGAGGGAAAGTGTATGGCAACAATCACCGTGAGTAGTGACACTGCCTTGGCCTTGAAATTCTGCAGAAAATCGCCTGGGGCATATTTTTTAGGATACATTGCAGCTTTATATTTGCTTTGTTTTATGGATGGAATAAAAACAACCTTGAATTAAAACGATCTTCAGCCAATAACTATTTATACGAGGATATAAAAATGCTAACTATTGAAAAAAAAAATATCATTTCAACATTGGAGGCTCGTTTTATTCGAGTTTCTCTGAATGCACACTGCTGCGAGCAAAAGGATTGAACCTTTATCCTGTTAAATCCTTCATTCATCTATGAATATCCGTTTTAATACATCTTCTATACGTAACAGGGGGGAATTACGTTAGGTAATATTTAAAAAAAAAAAAATCAACACTGTACTTATTATACTTTATTTTTCAATTAAAAGTACAGTATTCGAATTTGGCGCGTTGTGATGCGAAAAGAAAGTTATTTAACTTATTTGAAAATATTCTATTTGATGACATTATTTGAATATATATTTTGTTTTGCATTCTATGTTGTTTAATTTTCCTTTTATTCTTTTAATACTATTAATTAATACTATTTTAATAACATCTTTAATTCTCACCTATTCATAAACTATTTAGATTCTCCCGATCAGTTACCATGTATAGAAAATGTATCTTTCTAAATTATTGACTATCCTCTTTAATTTTTTTATTGAAAATGTATTGTCTTTCCATTTCGATTCATAATTTCCAAAGCGTTTCTAAAATCGGTTCTAGGTGTTTTCAACCGTATATGCATACATGTATCGTCTTTCCGTTTCAATCTATAATTTCCATACCATCTTCCTATCCTCATCACACAAAACATTAAAGGTGCTGGTTAATACACAAGAATGAACGATCCATAAGAATATGGATAAAATATTTGTATCCGTTTTTATTCGTTGTTTTTTCTATTTTTGAATTATTTAACTTCCAGCAGGGAGGGCATTGCCTTTGCGCTTTGGTAAAGAATTACTAATACCAAAAGAAAGAACACAAAATATCCGGAATTGTCAATGTAGTGAGCATAAGACAATCTCGTAACCGGGACAAATGAAGATTTCTCAGTCGACCAACGCTGACAGTGACGCGACAAAGTGTACACGGCAGCTAGCGAAAAAGGGTGTCACGTTTCACGTTTTCTTCTTCATCGTCGCAGAGATCGACGGGAACGTCCTGGGAGCACCTCTTTCTTCCCAGAAGCATGGAAGTGCCTGCTCACGTCGTTCGTTGCGGTCACACCCACACCAAGGAATCCAGAGTTGCGGACCACACAGAACAGAGCGTCGTTCGCTGCTTTTTCCTGCTTGTTTCCTACCCTCTGTAACGAACCCACGGACGACCTTCACTTAACCTACTCTTTCCGTAAGCAAAAACTGACCGAGATGACTCTTGAAACATCAGAGACCTGGCGCCCGCCGCCATTGATTTAGTACAAGCGCATGTACTATATACATATATCTCACTAAATTGCCAGAGTCCACGCCAGTCGTTGCATTTCCTCAGATACGCATGAAATTTCAGAAACCCTTTCACCTGCTTTGATCACACACTATATTTCCAAGCCAAAATTTTCCCAGAGTTGGTATATGATACCGCTTTTGTGATCATAAGGCGGGTTCCCTATCGATATTCTACAAATATATACTTTAACTTATTCACCCGTAATTAGTAGATGAGAAAAAAAAACAGATTGATTTCTCTTCTGCTGACAAAGAAAGCAAAGAATATGAAAGCTACCAAGATAGCAATTTGCTCGCACCCTGCCCACATGGTGCGGGAACAACAGGTCTATCAATTGGCATGGCGTGATGGCAACAATGCACGGAGAAAAATAGTTGAAGTAATTTTACTCAACTTTTAGTATCATTGTATTTATTTGTGATATATTAAATATTAAAGAAGCGTAGGGTGAAGTATGAAAGCGTGCATTAAAAACTTTTAAATATATATATTATTACTCGTAGTATAGCTATAAAAAACCAATCTTTTATTAAATCACAAAAATAGTAGAGCTTTCCGTTCATTCTACTCTACGCTTCAATCCAGAGTTGAGTAAACCGTGAATCGCAATATTTATTCCAACAGCTACATCTATTCACGCAGGAACGAATGAAAGTAATCTGCGCCTTGGGCACACATAAAAAAATTTTAATTTCAAAAACTTAAATTCTTAAAATTAAATTGATATTATGAAAATTTAAACAAAAAAAGTCGATAAGTGTATTACATAAAATATGAAATATCACATAAATTACTCAGGCAGAATAATAATTTGGAATTCGCAAATGTAAAATCCATATTTTGAAAATATAAAACCCAGAAAATAAAAGAACCTTCTTTTAAATGTTTTTATACAAGATAATTCTTAATAATAATGCTTTTTTTTAATGTACATTTGAAAATTTAGTTTCACTAAACTTCATATGTCGTATAATAAAAATGTATACTAAATGTAATTTAATAATTATATTATATATATATATCAATAATCATAATTATAATAATTGATTAATTATATTAATTGAAAAAAATATTTTATTAATCATTTATGAAAAAACTTGATTTATTTTTACTTGAGTAAGGCTAAACAATTTTATTGACGGCACTTACTCTCACAAGCTCTGAATAACTCAGGCAGTCACTATATAACAAAGTTCCAAGTTTTATATCTCAGCATTGTAAGCGAGCGTGTGCGTGATTCGACGAAAGCGTATCGTACTATATATAGGTGTGTAGTTATTAGGTTTATATTTGTAAGGTTATATGTTAAGTGTATTTGTGATTTGAAATGTGATTGTCTACGTCTGGATGGTGCGAATGTATTTGTATGTTGTTTATGTATGTACCGGATGACTATTGGCAGGCTCGAAGTAAGAATTTTTTCTTATTTAAGAGAACCATACCATTGCCAGTTGAAATAATACGCCCGATGCTCATTTTACCCAACTACGGTTTGAAGCATCTCAAGCGTCGGTGATATACTTATACATTTCATGTTAACCCACTGACGCATGTTGGTGCCCTGTCGTCGATAACGTTTTACTCAACTCCTTACTATTCCCTATGTAACGCTTATTCTTATTCACTTTGGGTGAATTAAGTATATATCAAATTCATTTTACCCGACTAAGATTTAATAGATGTTCAAATGTCCTTATGTCCCAAGTTTAATCGACAGAGTTGAGTAAAATTACTTCAACTACTTTTCTCCGTGCATGCAGATATGGGTGTCCTCATATGATATGCATATGCGACGCATTCGTTTCGTCCCGTTTATAAGCGATTTGTTCCGTAACCTGGATGAAATTGGTTCGAAATAGTCACTCAAGCCACGAGTTGTTCCAGATATTTTTTCAGCTTTGGACCATTTCTTTTCTCTATAAACAAGCTTAAACTAAACTGTATTATATGATCTAAAATCCCTCCAAATGGAATTATGAGCCGAGCTTGGGTTTTCGAGTAACAGAACAGAACTTGAGTAGAAACATTCTCGTAGCGCGATGCATGCTATCACTACACGCTAGGAATTGAAACTTAATGGAGTGTAATGACAAAATTTTGTTCAAATAAGAAAAAAAGGTTTACTTCTTGATATACTCCTGCTGGAATTTAAAGATATTTCAAGTAAAAGTGATTGAAAAATTCAAAATGATAATAATGAACAAAATTTTCTAAGTTAGTTTTCAAATTGTAGTTAAAAATACAAAAGTTTATATTTCTAGTTTCAAAATTTCCCGCACTTTTCGAAACTTCACATGTTATCCAATAGGTCGCGAATATTGAATTTACTCGCAAACGAGACAAATTTAATACTCTATAAGGGTGCATACCTAATTCCAAATTATCATAGATCTGTGAGATTGCTCTTGAAGCCGAAATTTTGAAGGTAGGTACACATGTTGAATATTGTCGAATTAAATTATCGGGCTTCAAAAAATCGATTTTTTTGACATATTTCGAATGTATAGTATATTGGGAGTATACTGTAAAAATTTTAGACCGCAATATGAAATATTTACGAAGCTATAGCACATAGTCGAGAGCATGCCAGGACCGCACGCTGTGAATCGCGCGGCAACTGCAACGGTCTTACCTCTCTAATGTTGTCACGTTACCCTTATTATGAACGTCTAACGCTTCAAAAATAGCTAGATCATCTCGCAGAGCAAAAAAATTAGCTAAAAACGATGCCTGTGGAGAAACTGAAGGTTTACTCTATGCACCAAGCATAGCTGATTAATGTAAGTATAAATTTTTTATATGAAATCAGAAATCAAAACTTTGAACGCATTTTTCTCGAAACAAGATTTTTGTAAGCGGCGCGGGTGATTGACAAAATTTTATCCAACCGATTGCTTTCATTTTTGCAAATTTTATTCTACACTACAATAGTTCCGCCGGGTACTAGAATTACTTAATTATAATAATAATAATAATTTTTTTTCACTGATTTTCAACGAAAAGAATCACGATTTTTTAATTGTTTTTTTTTATATAAAAGCACCATTTTCTTATTTATTAATAAAAATGTTTATATCTAGTACGGGAAAGAGCCACAAGCATTCATAACAATAAGTAATTTAATTTTTTTGTTTCAGATGACTCCAAGTGCCGTAATCATCCGCTCCACCCACCTACCTCCTTTTAAAAGTGTCTACTTCAGCTTAAAAAAACCATCATAAAATTATGTGAAATTGAGTAAACAAAATTTCTTTTCTATATTTGACGATGTCAATGAAAACATGTAAAAAAATTGAAATGATTGTATATTATTTTGTTATAAAAAAAATCCTGAAATAATCTTCAAAAATGGGCATGAACACGAGACTACATCCTTAAAGTATGAAAGATAATTATTTCTACGTTTAAAAATATTGTCTATGAAAAAAAGAAATGCTTTGACTCCGATGGGTATCGAACCCAGGACGTTTTGATTGCCGGTCGATTATGTCGATCATCAGAAGAGTGTATCACTCCCCGTAATAACGGAACTCTACTACATCCACCTTTTTTTACTTTTAATTTGGAATTAACTTTTCCCCAGTGGAGCCAAAGCGTTCCTTTTTTCACAGAGAATATTTTTCAAATATATTGATAATTCTATTCAGTCTTGAATAACGTTAAGATCATTCTGAATCACAGGTTGATAAGCTCGATATAGTAAGATATAGTAAAGATTTGAACAAAATTAGTTATTTAATTAAAAAATAAGCAAATCTGATATTTTGCGATGATTTTTACGGGAATAGCAGAATTTGTTTATTAATTCAAATATGTCGCGTTATATTTACGCCATTATATGCACAGAATCAAAATTTTACACACTTAGTACATTGACAATGCATTGTACTCATAATCATTCAAACGCATTTTAATTTTTTTATTTTTTCGATTTATTATAATGCGATTACCATACTTTTTGTTGTATTTGTTTTAATAATTAATCCCGTTTATAAAAAAAATTCTCACTAACTGACCACGAAAAATACAAAAAGTAATCGAAGACATTCATTCTTCAAGCATTTTTTTTATTTCTTGGTTAGATACATATCCACCCAAAAAATCACAAATAAATAAGAAAAATATTTGCATGTTGGTTGATTGGCTTTAGGGTCCATATATGAAAAAACAATAGTTTTAATCAAACGTTTCGACTCTGATTGGAGGCCTCATCAGTGATATTCATTTCTAAAATATGAAAAAAGTAACTTGTAGGTATTGCACATATAAGTCCTATTTTTTTATACAACTTTGGTATTGTGTGGAAAATAAAAATGGGAAAATTTACAAAAAAATCATACATAAACATTCTTTTGAGAATACAAGATAATTCTTAAGAATCAATATTGAACACCGATATATAAATTATTATATTAACTTAAAATGTAGATGGGATTACATAAAAAATAAAAGGAGGTAGGGTGAATACCGCTACATAAAACATGTTGCACCTGTAGTGTTATATAGTGCGATAATAATGGACAAAATTTACTTAAATTAACCAGAAAAAATTTCAATAAAAAACTTCGGTAAAACTTCGGTAAAACTTCGAAAAAAGATTATAGGTAAAAAAGGGGAAGATTGGATTTTATAAGTAATTTTATGATAAAGGATCCAAACTTTGTCGGTCTCATCTGTTGTAAATAAAATTTTTTTTGAATTTTCTTAAAACATTGAAATTCATTTAATTTAGTTATATTTATTTTTAGTTTGAATCCTTTTCCTTCTGCTTCGCTGTTTTGTAAGACACATTATTTTCCACAAACTCACTATAAGAGGAACATTTAGTGACTGATTTCTGGGTGCATGGAGATGACAGTTTTAGGCAAGAAAAACATTGAGATGGAGGGAACATTTTTTTTTATAAATAGAGGCTGTGATTTTAATGGAAAAATTGGAGGATAAACACACGATGAACAGACTGTCCGGGCTATAAAGAAAGGATATTAAATTGTAACCGGAGTCATAACGGTTCCACACATTTTGAAGGAAATTTAGAAATCACAGATATTTGTATCACAATTCATCGACTTAGAAAGGATAGATATTCTATTGAATAAAAAACTATTGAAATTTTACCACCTGTTACTTACTACCGTTTTTTCGACTTGGATTCTAAAAAAACACAAAAAATTTTCATAGCGCACAAAAATACTTGTAAATTAATTTATTTTCATCAGTAAAAGTCAAATTAGGACAAAAAATTATAGTAACTATTCTAATCGAAACCTGACTGATTCCTGGTTCACCAACCTTACGGACATCCACATTCCACCCTCAGTTGCAAAAATAGTCAGCCTGGGCAAAAACTTTAGCACTCCAATCCCGAACAACCAATTACCCATAAAGCAATTTGTTGCAGATTTTGAATCAAAGATACATAAAATTAAGGAAGAAGATAGAAATGCGACTAGATTGAAATTCAAAAATTGCATAACAACCTTTCCACGTCATATACAGACACAAAACCCTATCACTCACTCACCAAAGAAAATAATGCAGGACATCAAATCAACTTGCACTTTTCTAAATAACAATCCAGAAATTCTTATCATAAAAGCTGACAAAGGTAACACAACCGTTTCCATGTGCAGAAATGATTATTACAATAAACTACAACTTTTACTTTCAGAAAACTCAACCTATACCCCTTTAAAAAGAGATCCTACACTTACCATACAAAAAAAAGGTCAACAATCTCACTAAAATCTGGAAGAAAAAAAATTACATTGATGACAATCTGGTCGAATCACTCACATCACACAACTCCTCTCCAGCTAGATTATATGTGTTACCCAAAATACACAAACCTACTTTTCCCCTTAGACCTATCGTCTCTTTCTGTGGCAGTCCAACGTACAATCTTGCTTCTTTCTACAACAGAACTATTTCAAATAACATAACACCTCCTATTTCACGTGAAAAAATAGTTTTGAATTTATTCAAAAAATTTTACTGTCACAATCCCCCAGGCCACAAAATAATTTCACTCGATGCAGTTTCACTTTTCACAAATGTCCAAATTGGAATCGCAATCAAAAGCATCAAAGACAGATGAACCCAATTCAACCACACATTAAAATGTCCTGGTACCAGTTTGAAATAGGACTTCGAACTTGCTCAGCCAACTCTGCGTTTAATTTTCGAGGTACCTCTTTTAAACAAAAATTTGGCTTTCCCATGGGTTCCCCTATAGCAGCTGATATTGTAATGGATGACCTTGAATCAAAGTGTATAGCCTCCCTCCCTTTTCAGCTTGATTTTTATTACAGATATGTGGAAGACATTATTACCGCGGTCCCCCTTAATGAACTGAACACAATCAAAAACATCTTTAATAGCTACAATCACAAAATTCAATTTACTATAGAAGAATCTGAAGGGAAAATATGCTTCCTTGATATTCTGACCATCAGAGATAGAAACATCATAAACACTAATTGGTATCACAAACCCACATGGTCTGGACGGTTCCTAAATTTCTACTCACATCATCCTTACAAATACAGAATTAACGTCATCAACAATCTTGTAGACAGAGGCATTACCCTAGCTCACAAAGATTTTCACAATGAAAACATTTAAAAAGTCAAATCTATCCTAATTACAAACAACTACCCCCCAAACTTGATCGATTCTACTATAATGAAAAGATTGAATCTTCTTCTATCAAAAAACTCAGGTACGACATCACAGATACACCAACAACAAAAAACCAAACATACACACACAAACAACACAACATTACCTAGCAGGTCAAATCCTGAACACCAACACACAACAATCCCTACAATACGTGTCGCTACCTTACGTACAAGGCCTCTCTGAAAAACTATCAGCCATTCTCAAACCCTTCAACATTAAGACTGTTTCACGCAACACCAATGATTTATCCCGAATTTTTAAAACAACAAAAGACACTATTCCCAAACTTGAAACTGCCAAAGTCGTCTACAATAATCCATGCGCTGATTGCACAGCCAGTTATAGAGGCACAATAAAACGCCCCTTGAAAACTAGAATTTCGGAACACAAAAAAGACGTCTACAATCCCCCAGATAAGTGCACTGCCTTGACAAAACATGCATGGCATCAAGATCACACATTCGATTTTGATAATGTCCAGATTGTTGATCGATCTGACAATTATAGAAAGCGAATTATTTTAGAAATGAGCTATATAGCTAGCAACCCCAACACAATGAATCAAAGAACTGACACTGACAATTTATCCATCTTTTATCATTTACTTTTAAATAACAGATTCAAAAACAAATAAGAAATGAATAAATTAATTAAAATTTCTATTTCCTCTATGTAGTCAACAAGTCTCTTTATAACTTTCCCCACAAATAACCTTCTAAAAAATTTTGTAACGTTTGTTATTAAATTACAAAGGAATGGCTGGATAAACGAAAAATGTGTTCAATTTCCGCATTTAACTCTTTATATGTATATCTGTATGTGTATGTATATGCATGTGGGTATGTGTATATATGCATATATGTCTGTATATGCGTATGTATGAATATGCATATATATTTGTATATTTTTATGTTTTTGGTTGTTTATACATATATTTATTTATGTGAATTGTTTGTCGCCATGTATATGAATGTATGTGTACATGTCTATATATATGTATGCGTTGTGTTCATTGTGTGCATATGCATATATGTATGTGTATACATATGTGTGTATGTTTGTGTATATGTGTATGTGAATGTGTATCTGTTGTTTATGTAGATCGTTCGCAGATAGTTTGCATTTCAAAAAAAATATACACTACCGGTCAGAATTGTGGGACCACCTGTTTTTCGATGATTGCTTAAATTATCTTAATTTTAATTCTGTGAGTGATAAAATTTGTACTCTTAATAATGTGAAAGCCATCAAAATTATCTTTAAAATTAGTCTGGAATGAAGTCGTTTCGTTAAATTTTGAAGAAGTTATTGCAATATTAGTCCAAATTTCAATGTTTTCTTAAATTTTAAATAACTTTTGAAACAATCAACATTTTTTAATGTTCTTAGGCTCATTTTAAAGCTAAGATTCTACAGAATCGCAGTAAATTGTCATTATAAATTTTAAATTATAAATTTCAAAAACACTTCATCTGTAGGTAAATCATAATAAAGATCATATGAATATATATTTTAAGGGAATTCGATACAAAATTCATGATTATATGTTTTATATATCTTATAAAAATGTTTTTCTCAGCAAAAGCAATATTGGAATTTTTCAAACTTTTTTATTTGAACTTTAACCTCGTGCAGTATGTAAGAAAAAAATTACACATCAATTCCAAGAATTTTGTGCGATTTTTTAGAAAATTAGCTTTAAAATTAGTCCAAGAATATTAAAAAATGTTGATTATTTGGAAAGTTATTTAAAATTTAAGAAAGCATTGAAATTTTGACTTTTTCTGCAATAACTCCTTCAAAAATTAACAAAACGAATTCATGCTGGGCTCATTTTATAAAGAATTTTGATCGCTTTGAATTTAATTAAGAGAACAAATTTTTTCACTCACATAATTCAAATTAGGATAATTTAAGCAACTATCGAAAAACAAGTGGTCCCACATTTCTGACCGGTACTGTATAATGTTTTTACATTCTCATCATGGATGAGAAGGTATTGGTTTTATGTGAAAAATGACTTTCGAAAATTTCATCAAATCTTTACGTTTTGAGACCCCCTGAGTCCGAAAAAAGGGTTTTTACGAAAGTGTCTGTCTGTCTGTCTGTCTGTCTGTCTGTAGGTCGTGTGCGGCATAACTCTCGATAGAATCATCAGATTGAATTGAGCTTTGGCACGCTTTATCGGAACCGAAAAAGTAAGGACAAGTTCGTTAACCAGCCACATCCAATCAAAATTGAGGGATTGAGCACTACTTTTGTGTTTTTGAAAATAACTTTTTGAAAAAATCAAAAATTTTAATACTGGTTTTAGATAGTGCTCATAAATCTCTAAAAATTATCCTGATAACATTTTTTGATTAAATCAAAATTAGAAATTTTACAGCATATTCAAATTCGAAAAAAGTCAATATCAAAATTCCATTTTCCAGTTAAATTATACGAGATACGAAAAAACGTTATGATACAATATTATTTTCTACATAAAGACCTACAAATTTGAATTGTAACATTTTTTCATAAGATGCATATTTTTTTTTTTAATTCAAAAATAATCTATTGAAAATCCAAAATTCAATTTTTTAACAATAATATATTCCAAAAAATACGATTAAAATTCAATAATTCCATTTTTTAGACAAAATATATGAGATACATAAAAAAAGTTTAGATGAAAAATTATTTGCCTAAATGAGGTCTACACATTCTTATTAAGAAATTTCTCGACAGGATGTATATTTTATGTTTTGATTTTTAATATTAAATAATTCGATTTTTTCACCAAAATATGTGAGATACACAAAAAAATAATGTTATTAATAAATAGATGATTTTTTGCTTTGGCTTTAGGGTCCAGAAATAATGTAAACTCAGTGTTTCATTTTTTCCTCAAACGTTTCGACTCAGATTGGAGTCCTCATCAGTGAGATTTATTTCTATAAAAATACAACGAAAGAAAAGAATAAAGAATTAAAGAATAGAAAATTGCACGTGTGACGGATAAACATTGTGTTGACAAACGATATAAATGAATTGCTCTTGTGAACCTATAGAATAGGTCTAACTAAATTTACGAATAAACAATTGAAAATTGTACACAATTTGCTATAAAAATACATAGGGAAGGGACTTAAAAAATTTGAACACGTGTGACGGATAAAATTATGATAAAATTGCACATGTAAACCATATAATTGGTCCATACTAACTAAATTCGAACAAAAATAAATAAAATGTGCCTAATTTTCCTATAGAAAATGCAAAGGGAGAAACATTAAAAATTACACATGTGACGGATAGACATTGTGTTGACAAACGATATAAATGGATTGCACTTTTGAAACTATGGAATAGGTCTAACTAAATTTACGTATAAAAAATTTGAAAATTGTACTAAATTTGCTATAAAAATACATAGGGAAGGTACTTAAAAAATTTGAATACGTGTAATGGATAACATTATGATAAATTTGCACATGTAAACCATATAATTGGTCCATACTAACTAAATTCGAACAAAAACTAAATAAAAAGTGTGCAGAATTTTTCAAAGAAATGCAAAGGAAGAACCTTAAAAATTACACATGTGACGGATAGACATTGTGTTGACAACCGATATAAATGGATTGCACTTTTGGAACTATAGAATAGGTCAAACTAAATTTACGTATGAAAATTGAAAATTGTGCAAAATTTGCTATAAACATACATAGGGAAGGAACTTAAAAAATTACACGTTTGACGGATAACATTATGATAAATTGCAGTAACGCGGGACGGAAAAAACCATTGTGGTAAAAAACTTTATAAAAATTGCACGTGTGAACTGTAAAATTAGTCTGAATAACTAAATCCACAACAATATAAGCCATATATAATTTGTTCTGTAAAAATACAAGTGGAAGAAACTTAAAAAATTGCAAGAGTGACAATTAAACATTGTGGTAAAAGGGGGAATAAATTCTAAATTTTTCAGCCTCATCAGGAAGTTGTATATAGATACAATTTTTAATTTATTTTAATAAAAACATTAGAAGCTAAAAAATAATAATTGAGACTAACCTTCAGTCAGAATGTGAATGGAATTGTATCAAAAAATTCACAATTATCCCGGATTTTTTTCTTTTTTCGTTTACTGAAGAGACACATATTTATCACCACTGCTGTCAGTAATGTATTTACTTTGGAACTGAGTTATGTTTTTAAAAACTGCTGGAAAGTCATAGTGGAGTAAGGGATAAGGAGAGGGTATTTTTTTGAAGTGGTTTAACTTTGCGTGTATAAAAAGGTTGGAAAGATGTGTCCAAGATGATCCAGGAAGCTGTGACAAAGGAGAACCGTAAATGAGTCAACTGTGGTTCAAACCGTTTCAAAAATCCGGTTTCCCCATGGGCTCACCCCTTTCACCTATTGCAGCAGACATTGTCTTGGATGACCTGGAAAAAAAATGTATAACAAGTCTACCCTTTCAACTCCCATTTTATTTCCGATATGTTGATGACATAATAACGGCAGTACCGTACAATGAAATTGACACTATCAAAAACACTTTCAACAGTTACAACCATAAAATTCAGTTCACAGCAGAGGAAGAATCACTTAACAAAATTTGTTTTTTGGATGTTCTGGTAATCAGGGAAGGAAATAACATCAAGACCAATTGGTACAGTAAACCAACCTCTTCCGGTCGACTTCTTAACTTTAATTCGCACCACCCACTTAATTACAAAATTAACGTTATCAACAACTTAGTTGATAAAGGCATCACCCTAGCACACAAAACTTTTCACACGGAAAATATTAACAAAATAAAAATCACATTAATAAAAAACAATTATCCGATTGACTTCATTAACCATGTTATAAAAAAACGGTTAAAACATCTGTTACGTAAAGCCGCTGTACTGAACACCCACACACACCGACCCCCTGAGGGTTACACACCCACACACACAGGTCCCACACAGCAGGACCCGACAGGTCAAACCCCTAAATATTTGCCTCTTCCCTACGTACAAGGACTATCTGAAAAATTGTCGGGTATTTCAAAACCCTTTAATATCAGAATTGCTCCTAGTAATACAAACAATTTAACACATTTGTTCAAGTCTCCTAAAGATCCCATCTCAAAACTGGATATCGCAGACGTCGTGTACAACATTCCCTGCACTGGTTGTACAGCAAATTACATAGGTACGACAAAACGACCTCTCAAAAATAGAATTCGTGAACACATCAAAGATGTTTACAATCCCCCTGACAAATGGACAGCCTTAACAAAACATGCGTGGCATCATGATCATACTTTTAACTTTCAGGATGTAAAAATTCTCGATAGAAGTAATTTTTATAAAAAACGAATGACACTAGAAATGACCCACATAGCCAGCAATCCTCATGCTGTAAACCAAAGAACAGACATAGAAAACTTATCGGTTTTTTACCTCCCCTTGTTAAATAACAAAATTTAATCTCAGAAAAATTTACATTTTCTCCAACATCTAGCTTAGGATTTGAAACGGTTTGAACCACAGTTGACTCATTTACGGTTCTCCTTTGTCACAGCTTCCTGGATCATCTTGGACACATCTTTCCAACCTTTTTATACACGCAAAGTTAAACCACTTCAAAAAAATACCCTCTCCTTATCCCTTACTCCACTATGACTTTCCAGCAGTTTTTAAAAACATAACTCAGTTCCAAAGTAAATACGTTACTAAAAGCAGTGGTGATAAATATGTGTCTCTTCAGTAAACGAAAAAAGAAAAAATCCGGGATAATTGTCAATTTTTGGATACAATTCCATTCACATTCTGACTGAAGGTTAGTCCCAATTATTTTTTAGCTTCTAATGTTTCTATTAAAATAAATTAAAAATTGTATCTATATACAACTTCCTGATGAGGCTGAAAAATTTAGAATTTATTCCCCCTTTTACCACAATGTTTAATTGTCACTCTTGCAATTTTTTAAGTTTCTTCCACTTGTATTTTTACAGAACAAATTATATATGGCTTATATTGTTGTGGATTTAGTTATTCAGACTAATTTTACAGTTCACACGTGCAATTTTTATAAAGTTTTTTACCACAATGGTTTTTTCCGTCCCGCGTTACTGCAATTTATCATAATGTTATCCGTCAAACGTGTAATTTTTTAAGTTCCTTCCCTATGTATGTTTATGGCAAATTTTGCACAATTTTCAATTTTCATACGTAAATTTAGTTTGACCTATTCTATAGTTCCAAAAGTGCAATCCATTTATATCGGTTGTCAACACAATGTCTATCCGTCACATGTGTAATTTTTAAGGTTCTTCCTTTGCATTTCTTTGAAAAATTCTGCACACTTTTTATTTAGTTTTTGTTCGAATTTAGTTAGTATGGACCAATTATATGGTTTACATGTGCAAATTTATCATAATGTTATCCATTACACGTATTCAAATTTTTTAAGTACCTTCCCTATGTATTTTTATAGCAAATTTAGTACAATTTTCAAATTTTTTATACGTAAATTTAGTTAGACCTATTCCATAGTTTCAAAAGTGCAATCCATTTATATCGTTTGTCAACACAATGTCTATCCGTCACATGTGTAATTTTTAATGTTTCTCCCTTTGCATTTTCTATAGGAAAATTAGGCACATTTTATTTATTTTTGTTCGAATTTAGTTAGTATGGACCAATTATATGGTTTACATGTGCAATTTTATCATAATTTTATCCGTCACACGTGTTCAAATTTTTTAAGTCCCTTCCCTATGTATTTTTATAGCAAATTGTGTACAATTTTCAATTGTTTATTCGTAAATTTAGTTAGACCTATTCTATAGGTTCACAAGAGCAATTCATTTATATCGTTTGTCAACACAATGTTTATCCGTCACACGTGCAATTTTCTATTCTTTAATTCTTTATTCTTTTCTTTCGTTGTATTTTTATAGAAATAAATCTCACTGATGAGGACTCTAATCTGAGTCGAAACGTTTGAGGAAAAAATGAAACCCTGAGTTTACATTATTTCTGGACCCTAAAGCCAAAGCAAAAAATCATCTATCTATTAATATTGTTATTAATAAATTTTATATTTGCCCAAACTTATTTTCTTATCGCTTCGAGTCAAATTTTTGAAAATGATGCGATTCTAATAAAATATTGTTTCATTTTTTTAGAAAAAAGATTCTCTACAACTTGACCGTTTCCTATTTTTTAATTTTTTCTTGAAAGCAAAATTATCTATTTTAGCCTGAGGTCTAATTTTCGTGATCGTACTACCTTAAATAAAGTCTACGATTATTTTTTCTTTTTGAGATATTTGGAAGAAAATAAATTTATCAATAATCATGTAATTTATTAAAAAGTTACTGAAATGTATACAGAAAATCGAGCGCGAAGCGCGAGTGTCATGATGAGAATGTGTTCCTTAAGGCCGATAGAGCCTTAAGTAAATTGAATTTCCTGTTTCACTTAAACTGAAAAAGAAATTTAGTGAATTTGAGAAAATGAGTAATTCACATCATCTTTAATATTATAAAATTGGTTTGAGCTTCAGTATTAAATTATAAGAAATAAACTTAAATGTATGCAAAGAGCACAAGACCGAGCGCGAAGCGCGAGGTCCAGAAAGATCGGAGCGCGAAGCGCGACGATCAAATCGCGCGCCCTAGGCGCGCTCAAGCTTGCGAGCGAAACGAGCTGCGCGCGAAGCGCGCGATGAGAATGTATCCCCGCGAAGCGGGCAGATTTTTTCATTTATGGACCCTAAATCTAATCAACCAACATGCAAATATTCTTATTGAGGGTTGATATAATCCCTGTTTTTCAAAAAAGTAAGAAAAATTATGAACACTTTCAGATGTACTCAATTAACAAAGTAACCATTTACGTTTACTTTTATCGACAAATTCTGAGGGCAGTTGCGATCGTAAAGTGCATCTCATAACACTTGCATGTTTTTTCGATATTTAATTTGATTATCCTGTGCACGCTGAAAAACTATGGTCATATTTCCCGTCGTATTCTTTTTTTTGAAAGCCGTACCAAATTAAAAGCTGTAAAACATAAAATACGAACATTAATCAGAATTTGATCGAAAGAATTTATAAAGCAGGTATAAACAAAGATATAAGGTACTTTAACAACAATCGATGTTCATAAAACGTCAAAAACATCGATAACACCGATTTTTACCATTTTTGATGTGAAAAATCGAAAGTTTCTAAGCTCTTTTCCAGGCAGAGTAAGAATTCTTCTTTTTACCCGTTAAAAAAATCTTTAGATATATCCTCTAGTGTGCCTTTTAAGCGTCGCAGTCAATGAAAGTAATGCTCGGCGCGTTAAAGGATTCAATGTTCAGTGTGCACGTGCAAGTATCCTTAGACGCTCACGCGATGAGCAGATCTATCTGTCCATCGTTTCCCTCAACACCAAGCATCAGCAGCTAGAAGCGGCCAGCATTAGGAACCGTTTCGTTCACCGAGGTCGACGAACCGATTGAACCCTTCCAGCATTAAATTCCCTGCTAGTGCTAGAAAAGGATCATTCGTCTCTCCGATAAATGATCTTGTTCCGCAGGACTGATCTGATTTACGTGAGCATCTATCCACTTTTCCCAAGTTATTTACAGGCCACGATATCAATTCAGTAGTGAAGCACTCATTCTCAATCAGATCTCTACTAAATGGCAGATGCTCCAGACGACCAATAACCAACGACCACGATTAGCCCCTCGGACTCCATTTTAGTTTAACAAGTCTCGTTTTGCATTGCGATCTTGCAATTAACGATGCATTATGATAGCGACTCGTCGTGAGGCACACGAGATATTCAATTCAATGATTGTGCCAGCAAAACCACCGCAAGTGACAGGAAGCGTTAAACCAGCTTCTTATGCATGAGCATGCATGCGGATTCAGAGATCAGTTGATAAGCTGCGTAATACTGATTCAGTATTAATGAATCTTCATTGCTGATTGTGCATCACTGATTCTTCTATTTATTATTCACTTTAGACCGATGGTTCAAGCCGCCTCGTGCTGTCCTTCCGGTTCCGCGTTACTCTCAACCGTGACAAGTGAGATCAGTTTCACTTCTGGTTTCTCTGGAGTTAAGAAACTACAATTGGAAACTACTGCGTAATGGTTAGAATATTTTCATCTCCGCTTAATGTTTTTAGACAATAATGAATATGTTTCGTTTTGAATGATTAAAAATATTACCTGCACAGCGAAATATAAAGATGGTATTCTCAGAATATCGACATTTCCGCCTTCAAAATATCCTTGGAATATTCCAAAATATCTTTGGGTCATCGTCAAATTTTTTATGCCTTTTTTAAATACTATTCTAAAAATATCCCGAATTTTCAATTGACATAAATACATAAGTCATATTTCAAAATAAATAAAATAAATTACATAAAAGGAAGTAATATCTATGAATAAATGTTGTAAATGTCTTATTTATTTTTGAGACAGAGCTGGACATCATTTTGTGTCTTGAGGTAAGTTTCATTAACTTGGAAACGAAAATTCATGTCTTGAGTCGAAGCTTTGCAACTTCAAGGCGAAGGTTTATATCTTTAAGATATGTTTTTATTAATTATTCATAAAAAGATTCCTGAAATAACGTCATAGCCCGAAACAGAATACGCGGGATCGTGTACAGTTCAGAGGCAGAGGTCACATCTAAGTGGCCAGACAACAACAAACTCGGCACGCATGCCGACAGGAACCAACCGTAGCAATAGCAAATAACCAAAATCAAGCACAATAGCCCACGAAAAGTTACGGACAAAAGCCACACTGCATCCAAAATAAAATGTGCATACGAATAGCAAACCCAGAAAGCGGAAAACACCACGCTGCAAGTACAACTCCATAAAAAACAAAACCGTACAGTAAAAAAAAACAGGACACGTCCGACCGAGACCAAAGCCACCGACCGAATCCTAGATCAGGTGACATGTTAGTGGATGTGCAGAGATGTAGGAGTACAGGGTAAGGTGGGCAAGAGCTGGACTATAAGAGTAAGGAGGATAGGGATTGGGTGGTAAATTACCCGAGACATCAAACGACCCTCTTGTCTCAAGACAAGCTTGGGCCGTCTTAAGATGGTAAGACCATAAAGTCAAGAAAATGTACTACGACTTGTCTAATTTTTTCGACTGAGCGAGACAACCGTCTTCAAGACATATTCAAGACATAATCGAGACGAAATGAAGGTGTCAAGTTTTTACTCGAGATGAAAAATGGATTGTTTACAACATTTTTAAACGAAAACGATCGTGGTCTAGGCGAGAAGAACCTGCTTAATCAACTGCAGAGGCAGATATTCATCAAAAGGAGGTGATATTCTCTCTATGGTGGGATTGGAAGGGGATTATATTTTGCTAAAGCCACCAGAGTTAGTGAATAGGAAAGGTGTTGTATTCCACCATGACACTGCCAGATTACATACAAGTTTGGTCATTCACCAGAAACTTTTGCAGTTTGGATGGAATCCCTTTTAGAAGAAAATAATTGAACCCGATTGGGACCGATTGATCCGATTGGTCCCATTTCAAAAACATCATTGAAACCGATTTATTAATCGGATTCAACCAATCGGATCAATCGGTCCCAATCAGGTTCAATTATTTTTTTCTACAAGGGATGTCTTACCGCACTCATCATACTCTCCTGATATGGAACCATCGTATTATCATTTGTTCCGAACTTTTTGAAATCCTTTAAACGGTGTGAACTCCGATTTAGTTGACGGCGTCGAAAACCACTTGCTTCAGGTTTTTTCCACGTAGAAAAGGAACTTCTATAAGCATGGAATCTTCAAGTTGCTGGAAATATAGCTAAAGGTAGTTGAAGAAAATGGTCAATAGTGTAACTGAATAGAATGTATTTCGTATGTGAATAAATCGATTTTAATTTACTCTTGAAAAAACGAAATTAATTTCTGAACAATCCAATAATATATAATAACCCGTACAATAGTTTAATCTACAAATAAAGGTAAGCATCATGTTGATAAATAAATATCATATTTCCCTCTCCATGTAGGATATCGCAAGTCGAATTCAAAATATCCTGTTGCTGTCGCCAATTCCCCACACTACTATTATAATATACTATGTGCCCAACTATTGACCCCCAAGTGGACGAAAACTTATATGCAAGACAGGAAGAGTATTTATTTTACTCTTTAGTCTATATAACTATGCAGTAGTTCCTTTGAAAAGCAGATCATATTATAAGTATAATAATTGTATCATATACAATTTTTATTCATATAGTCCATATTTTCATAGTTTCATAAGTTCATATGTATTTTGCACATCAAAAAATGTGCACAAAATGGCAGATTTCATATCACCTTGAGTTTATTCACGCACACTTTTCAAGATCATCCAGATGATTCCAATCTCAGATTAAGTCGGGAAGAGATGGATTTGCACCACACGCAGAAAAAAGAAAGGCAAAATTTACTAACCGGGAACAGTAAAAGATTTTAAATAAATGTAACAGTAAAAACTGTTAACATATCTGAAAAGAAATGTCTGAATTACTGAGCGTTTCGTAAATCTCATAGTAAAATCAAAGTAAATCTAATTCGGTCACTTGTGAGTTGAAAATACCTTTATCATATGTATTAAATACAGGATGATAAGTACCATTTACTGGAACTGAATTACAATACTAGTATAGTACACATTAACGAAAGATCAGTAGATTTTACCGATCTAGATGTTTCGCTTAACTCGCGCACATGTAACGAAAACATAGCCTTCATGTGTAAATCACGTGTGCCGGCAACGCTGGGTGTAAACAAAGGAATTTCCAACTGCAGTGAGAAAAACGGATCATAAAACCTGGATGTTAAAAGTAGGGATAGTATTCGGTAAAATCAAAACATTCATTCTCGGTTTTTCATATAATTCGTTTCAGAATGTCGTCCGAGTGCTTCCGACGTTATCCGAATAGCTTCGTAGACTCGAATCCAAGTCTAGCCAACTCAGTAGTGGCTTATAAGCGACATTTATTTTTCGGAATATGGCAAGCGAGAATAGCCGAGAGGCTTAAGGCGTTAGGAATGCGTTTAGTTAATGTAGATATAGGTAGAGTTAGAGGGTTCGAACCCAAAAGCGATTCTGAAATTTAATTTCAACCGTATGCGATTATAAATAGTGTAGCATTGTGTACTTAAATATGTGAACATAAATGAGGTATGATAATAATATTTGTGTATGTGTTCCCACAGAAACCTCCCCTCTTCTGAGTGCCAAAGTTCTTCCCTCTATCTTTCTTTTGTTTTGCACGCGTTAAATCTGGTATGTTTCAGTTTATAATCCAAGATATTATCCGATACTATCTTTTTTTTAACATCTACAGATTATGGTTTTAATAATCTAGATCGCTGTCCCATAGTTAATAGTCCAAGATTATACCCGGTAGCATATTTTTCATTACCGTTTACAATCCATTTTTCTCAGTGTGCAAAGAAAGTAGCCAAAACAAAAGAACTGTGTTATCCGAAACGAATATGCTACTTTCACTAAGAAAAATCGGTAAAGCTACCGTCTTATAAGTAATTCTGACATTCGACAAACGTAAAGAGCACTAACATTTTGGTAAACTATACCGTTACAGTAAGTTAGATTCTCTTACACACTATGGAAATGTAACAGAATAATAAGCATTTGTAGGATTTAGAAACAGTGTAGGATAGCAATTGGCTCCGTGAAATTTACTGATCCGCAAGTCAGTACCACTTATGTATTCGTATTTGTAACTACCAAATCTGATTACAGTTACTTGTTCAGCCTAGTAACATTCAGTTAACTGGCCAGTTGTCCATATAAGTACTTGGAAATTAAGTAAAATTTACCGGATTTTCAGTATATTATACTGAACTTTTTTCTACGTGCAGATTGGTGTGGAGTCAGATTTTGGATCGACACAGAAGAGGACAGAATAGCATGAAATGAAGTCTAATCTGAACTTTTTACCAAGGCAGCAGATCTTTTCAGGTGAAAACAATGTTGTTGATGAAACGCTACAAATTAAATACTGAAATGAATTTTCATTCTTGGAGACAGCACATACAGACTGTAGCAGATAAATTTTAATTATCCTGTAATTGTGCAAAATGCATTTAACTAACCCAATGACACCTTTTGTCATGTAATCGTAGCAATGTTAATTCCTGCAAGGAACAAGCTTACTTGACTCTACCAAAGTTTAAGATGCACTCATTTCTCCATCTTTAAATATGTTATGCATTCCTTCACACCATACTGCGAAAGTCGTAACGTAAAGATAAAGATGCGAAGTAATAAAACCAAGCACTATTTAAGTAAGACGTGGCATAGTGTTTTTAAACGATCGTCAATTTACGCATAGATAAGTATAAGACGAACGTATCCTTTCATGTTAAATTAAACTACTCTCGATTCCAGTAATTCATCTAAAAGAATGCAAGAGCTCTACTAATAATCATCGTAAAAATAAACTCAGGGACCGGATTTCATTATTTACGGTCTTAAGACAGCTTATTTCACAACTTCCGTAAAATTATCAAACTGCATTCCTCTGGACAGAGAAAGTATTATATTTACTCCTAAAAAAGAATACAATTATTGCGTAGTAGATTTTATTCTAGAATTAAAACTGGTATTCAGATTATTACTATTAAAAAAAAAGAAGCTATATCGGAAGTAAAAAGATTCAACCTGTATCCTTTTTAATCTGTCAACCATCGACAATTTGAGTCCATTTCAAATCTTCTTTTATAGGTTTCGTGACATAGAATTTAAGTTTAAGTAATATAACCGAGAATATTACAGAATTTAAATAATATAAGAGAATATAAAGAGAATTTTAAAAATGTATGGCTTAAATAATTATTTATCAATATTATCGGAATTCTTGCCAGAAGGTCAGACGGTAAATAAAGAATATTATTTGAGCGTTATGAAGCGTTTGAGAGAGCAAATTCGTCGAAAAAGGGCAGATTTGTAGAAAGAGAATTCATGGATTGTGCACTAAGATAACACACCATCTCACATGGCTATCATTGTGAACGAATTTCTGGCCAAAAACTCAACGAATATCATCGATCAACCACCGTATTCGCCTGATATGGCTCCGGCCGACTTTTTTCTCTTTCCGAAACTCAAATTACCACTTCGAGGCACCCGTTTTTAGTCGATAGAAGACATAAAAGAGAATTCGCGGCAAGAACTGAAGTCTATTCCGGAAAATACGTTTAAAACATGTTTTGATGATTGGATTATTCGTTAGCACAAGTGTATAATTTCGGGAGGGGCTTACTTTGAAGTCGATAAAGTAAATTTGGATGAATAATAAATAGTTTGTATTTTATTGACCAATTCCCGGTACTTTTTTGACAGAATGTATAACCTACTCAGAACTCTATGAAAAACAGCTGTTACTTTGATAGCAACGCCCGCAGTAGCGAAATCAAGAGACTTTGTATTTACGTCTGTTAATGCATATTATATGTGTATTGATAAATAATAAGCGACTTTTTTTAAAGAAAGACTGGAAAAGCAGAAAATTTTTTTAAAATTATTATTACCGATGTTTAAATGAGTTTAAATGTTCAAATGCCTTTTACTTTGGTTGCAACATGGAAATCAATCGAATGAGCAATCGCGTCAAATCAATTCAATTTCAATCCGTCACTTTTTATCCGCAACCTGATATAAAATGATTTATATTGGTGAAAAGAAGTTTACTTCTGGAAAAAAAAGACAAAATTTACAAAGGGATACAAAATTTCAGGGATAAAAAAAAATAAAAATGAATTCGCATTGATAATTGTAAAAAACGGTCTAGGCTTCATTTTAAACTTTGATGTATTCAATTTTCGCTAATTCACCAAAACCAAACAACGCACGCGTGATGCTAACATGCGATCTCCATGGGGCTGCATACAATATATTGAAATGCAACTAGAATATTATTAAAATATATGAAATAAAAAAGAACTTATTTTTTAATTTTGTTTATTCTTCATAGTTTGATTTTTTCATGATTTTATTGGTACCGCATCTGAGAGCACGTAAGCTTAACATTCGTGTTAGAGGAATGAGACTCATTGTGCAAGCAATCAACTAGCCTCTTTCTTATGTGTGCGTGATACGTGCATTGCATAATTAATACCTAAGTAAATGTGATAAAGAATAACCAGTAATTGAAAAAAATGAAAAGTGCTCATGAAAAATAACACAATATTGTATTCTCTTGAATCCGTTATTTTCCATCCGTTTAAATACTTTTAATTTCAGCTCAGAAAAGCATAAATATATATATATATAAATATATTAACAAATATACTCGTAATGTGAGTAAAGGCGCGCTCAAATGCACGCATAGCAACGAAATCAACCTACTTAAAACAACAAAAATCAAATCGGTGGAAGTTTCCTTTAATAGTACATATAGAACTAAAAGTGTAAGCGCCAGCCATTGAACTGTGAAGAAGCTCAAATCGCTTTGTGCTAAATCCAAAATAGATATCTGGCAAAAACAAGCATGAATTATTTGCGTTAATAAAGGACTTGAACTGGCCAATCGAGTACAGGAAAAAGCGTAGGCTAAGACGTGGGTGATTGTCGAAGGTTACAAAGGAGATACGTGTCCTTATTTGTGACGGTGACAGGGGCAACAACTTTGCTTTTTTAAATTAACTGTCTGAGTCGATTCCAGATATTTTATATTTTTTCAGACTATATGGAGGTTTTTATTTTACGACGTATTTTTTCCAGAGCTAAGAAATTGGAAATAATGATAGAAAATACAACAGGATAATTTATAAGAAACGTTTAAAGCTGCGCAGTAGAATTCTGCAATTTTAAGGAATAGAACGGCTCAAATTGATGTAGAAGCAGATTTCGGTTTAATATGAAATAGAGAAAAATAAATTTTTTTAAAGAAATTCAATCCGAGCGAATTTGAACTAATCGAAAACTTTTCCCTGAATCCATCTGTGGTTATAGTTTACATTATACAGATTACGCACAGCTCTTGAATTTTTGTTCCACTCTCTAAATCTGAATCAGTCAAATTTTCACTGATTCACCAGTTAAAAAATATATTTCACTGTTAAATAGTTGATTATTACTTATTGAATCAGTGGAAAAAATATTTTCACTCTTAAATCAGTTAATTTTCACTGAAGCAATCAGTGGAATTTGACTGATTAACAGTAACCTCTGTTTAGCTATTTGAATCAGTAAAATTTCACTGCTAATCAGTAGATTTTGACTAATTCATATTTAGAGAGCAGACTTCTCCGAATATATGACGTGTAACACATCGATTAAATACTACAAAATGTAGATTATATTTCTGTCCTAAATGTATTTTCAATAGTTGAAATAATCTAAGAGATGCTGATCGGTTGGAAATCAATCCGAGACTTTAATCCGTATAAATCCGAGCTTGGGTTGATCCTAACTGAATTTCCAATTCGGATGAAACCGAGTTCGGTATGATTCGAATTCGTTCGCATAATATTCTCGGATTGATTTCCAACCGATTTGCTTTGAACGAGATTCAAAACGTTCTTCGCATTAATTCAACACGGCTCTGCATGGCTCGAAATGACTTTGATTCGCTCGTATTGGAGTCCAATCTTGAAAATTCAAAGTTTCTCCTAATGTAGAGCGAAGTAAAAATCCATCTATTTCCAACCATACCGATTCATTCCAAACCAATCCGAAATAAGATTTTTATCTCGTTTGATGAAAAAAGGTCAAAAGTAAATCCGGCTCAAGACTATTCATTCCAAACTGAGTCCGGATTAATTCGGATTAATTTGTGACCATCTTCATCAAACAAGATTCAAAACTTTTATCGGATTGGTTCATAAAGAGATTCCCGAATGGCTTGAAATATCACTGATTCGCTCAGATTGGTTTCCAATCCGATACTTTCCAATGATATTTTTTTTCAAATAATGAACTTATCAACTATTTTTAGTAAGTCAGCTATTTTTTTCACAACTTGCCAAGATGTGTAAAGTGTAGGTAATGTAATCACGAGAAGGTAGCGGACCTGGGACAAGGTTAAGTTAGCAATTTTACATACACAAGATATCGAGTCGAGAAGAAGGCCAGACACGATTAAGGAAAGGGGATTTTTTCCCGCTTTGTATTCCCTCTGCAGTCGGGATCTTTCGTCAGTGGATGGCTTTCCGCTGTGGAATCCAGTCGTTCGTCTCGTTTAAGAGCGTTTCTGAAATACACCTGGAGCGGAAGGCGCGCGACATGTATGCACACCGACTCGTAATAGGGAACGGATTAACAGGTTAACGTGTACGAGCGAATAATGCGTGTAAAGATCGTAACTCTTCAGAGGGAAAAAGAAGAGGAAGAGGATAAGAGGACGAAGAGGACGAGGAGGAAGAAGAGGAAGAAGACAAGGTGACGATCGCTCCTAGCTTTGTATAAAACCGCCGCGAGAGTCTTTTGTTTCGCCGCATTTCCTTGAAGAAGAATTCTTATGGCTTCCCGTCAGATAGGATAGGCCAACCTAGGAAATAAGAGTGGGGCCGGGTCGCTTTATTACTTTGCGTTTAAGCGGCTATTAGTGGCGATCCTAGTGGCCACTTGGCCGTTTTATGTCCGTTCGAGAATTCGCTCGCTCGCTCGCGCGTCTTTGTTCGCACGTCGACCCAGTGCAAATATGTGCCACTTTTAATCCCATTTCTTGCCTCGCCTGTTAGACTAAAGGGATCGGTTCTGGATGCTAAAGGGTTAAAGCTGGATTCTAAAAAGTTTGCCGCGATGCAGAATATATAGTGTGCATCGTCAGTCACCGGCCTGGCTATTAACATTTTAATAGCCTGCTCACCCGAAATGGACGCATCAATGCGTCAGAACTCCAGCGCTTCCAACGGACATTGATAATTACTGGAATTTACTGTCTCACTTTCTCACGCGTTTTCCTATCTGATATACCACACAAACTCTAGATTATAAACTCCATCACTCGTCTTATCAAAGCTTTGTTCTTCTGCAATCATAAATCGAGGCGGAAATATTGATCTGGGAAAATCAATCTAGAGAGGATGGACTTTGATGAATTCACTGTTTGCAAAATCACTGAAACTGAAGAGCGCACGCGTGATGCTGACATGCGATCTTTATGCGGTTGCACTCAGTATATTGAAATATGTGAAATAAAGACTAACAAGTACAGTACTAAGCCCAGATTAGATGATTACGCAGTTATAGCAAAAGCCAGGTTATTTAGCCGGTTGTAAATTGCATATTACTTTATATAAGTTCAAGGAAAGATCATCAAACACTCATGAACAATAGGACACTAACTTCCCGAGTTCAGTATTATGCAGAAGATATTATTCATCATAATGAATATAAAAAATTAACTCATCATAGTTTATAGTTTGATTTTTTAATTATTTTATTAATAGCACATCTGTGGGCACGCGTGTTTGACATTTGTGTTGGAGAAATGAGACTCATTGCACACGCACTCGACTACCCTATCTCCCATATGTGGGTGATACGTGCGTCGCACAATTGATATCTGGGTACATATGCGCAATAAAATTACCCTTATCATAAAAGCCCAGCCTTAGGATTTGTAATATTACCTATGTGATGATATATTCAAGAATTTCTAAAATTTATCGATCGCATCATCTTTTTGTTCTCGAAGCAGTGAAGGTAATTTCCAAACGATCATGTGACCAGAGTCATAGTCATTATCACCTTAACGTCTGCTATCAAGGCGCACGATCTAAAGTACCGCTAAAGGCTTCTCGAATGTACTTCCAGTAAGAGCAGAAAAATCTTCCTACCTTATTTACTGCGTCCACTCGTCTCAGATAGTCTGGCTCAGTAGCTGTCAGCCAACACAGGACTCGACCTCACTACTTTACACTTCCTCACTAACACTCAAATGCAGACCACTACCCTTTCGTTCCTATAAATCTTCTCACTGTCACTCTGGCCAGTAAGAGTTATCTATCCAAACTTAATACACTTCTCAATTTTTCTCAAAATGCAGATTGTAATCTAAGAACTAGTTCATGTACGAATGTTTATTACTAAAGATGACATATATGAAGATAATAATCACCTTAGTAAAATTTTCGAATTTAATTAATCTAATAGAGAGGTTTTTAGATGAAAAACGACATTCTTCAGACATAGAGATGGGGATATTTTTCTTTCAACGTTTCGAAACCTAATATGGTTTCCTTATCAGGAACAAATTGGAAAATTATTATTTCATGTGTAAATAAGATAAATAGAAGTAGTCAACGAATATTAATATTTGGTCAAAAATAAAGTAGACCAAAAAATTCCTCTTTTAACATAAATTAATCTAAATAAATCTGAAATGAGTTTTCAATCCCACCGAAAAAATAGCATACTTACTTCTAGTATGTCGACATACTAAAAATTTCCTCTAACCTAATATTCTAGTCTTTAGTACATTTTCCTATAACACGGGTAAATTTCCTCTTATTTTCAGTATGTGTCGTCTCAAATTTAGTACATATCCCCATACTGTGGAAAGGTGCCTATCAGAGATATCGTAAACTAATAAGTAACATGACCGGTCAGTGAACAGATATCTGATGTGCAGTATGCGCCACGTGGTGCTAAGAACACTAAAATCAACTAAAATGGACACTGTGGAAATGTGATTGAAAAACAATAATTTAGAAGAGCTTATTGATAGATTTTCAAGTAAGTTTATATAAAATGTTATATAAAAATAGAGAGGAAAATAAGAAAATTTTTAAACTTGATTTTTATCCATTTACAAAAAATATTTTTGGTAAAATATAGATAATATAATTAATGTTCAGAGAAAATGAAAATCCGGCTTATTTTTCTCTAGTTTTTAATATATTAGGTCAAAAACTAAGTAGCATGCGAAGGTTTCGGGGCCTCACGGAAGACCTAATCAAAGAATTCATTTCGGAAGTTGGAATTAGAGTTGAATTGTCGGAATGCCTGGCGTTTTTGAAAGCAGTACATACTGTTATAAGTGTAACACATACTATCTTTAAAAGAGGGAAAAATACTTATAATAAGAGGATTTTCCTCTTCAAAATAGAAGATATACTAGCCGCGTATTTTAGTATAAAATATACTATATATTAGTATAATATACTAAAAGTAAGTATGCCATTTTTTCGGTGCATCTCATCCGAGGTTTCTGTGACTGTCGTCGAAAGATATTGAAAATGAATGTCGAATTGACACGGAGTAAGATGAAATGAAATCTTATCCAGAATTATGATCACTATGATTTTCGAAACAGTGAGCATCATTACTTGAACATACCTCCAGCAATTCAACTCAAAATTTTTTTGATAATTTTATACATTAAGACAGTCATTGGTGGCGTATTGACGATTTCGAAAACTGACTCGGGAATTCTTACCGAAAGTTCTGAACAATTTACCGAAAATTTAGAACGACTTACAAAAAGTACATCTTATCCCAGATTTAAGTGAAGGTTCCGAACTTTTTCATACACATTCTTTTTTGTACACTTTGAACAAAAATTCCAAATAGTAAGAGAAATTTGAACCTCAATACTTATGAAAAATTATAATTGCAATTCTTACATATTGTAATATGACATTGTATCTAGATTACAAAGTATTGTAATTGAAGAGCAAGAATTATTATCTTGAGAACAATTGTTTTAATTACTTTGATACATTGCATACATTCAGCATTATTTGGAATTGAAAAATGCAACCAATTTGATTTCATTGTTTTGATTGATTTTTCGTGCTTTTTAATCCCGAATCACAGTCAAATTGTAGCCAAAACTGAAGCGAATAAAAAATGAGATTTCCAAAACCAGGCACAGCCGTAAATCAATACTTAAAATTTTTTAAACAAAACGTAGCCGAATTGCAGTCGATATTATCACGACTTTTAACTGCGCTTTTTGAATTATTTATACTATTGAAATAATGAAGATTCATATGTGTGCAATTTTTAAAGTAACCGGATTAGGGAAAAAAATGTAAGAACACTAAGAAGGTTACCGAGCAGAAATTTATTAAATACAGAAACAAATTTCAAAAATACTTTAGGATTATGTAAAGTAAGGATACAACAATTTTAAAACTAACATATAATAGAAAGATATCTTTTTTTGCATTCTCATCATGGATGAAAAGGTATTAGTTTTATGTGAAAAATGACTTTCGAAATTTTCATCAAATCTTTACGTTTTGAGACCCCCTGAGTCAGGAAAAATGGTTTTTACGAAAGTGTCTGTCTGTCTGTCTGTAGTAGGTCGTGTGCGGCATAACTCTCGATATAGAATTATCAGATTGAATTGAGCTTTGGTACACTTTATCGAAGCCGAAAAAGTAAGGACAAGTTCGTTAACCAGCCACATCCAATCAAAATTGAGGGATTGAGCACTAATTTTGTGTACAAATTATCCTGCTAACATTTTTTGATTAAATCAAAATTAGAAATGTTACAGCATATTCAAATTCGAAAAAAGTCAATATCAAAATTCCATTTTCCAGTTAAATTATACGAGATACGAAAAAACGTTATGATACAATATTATTTTCTACATAAAAACCTACAAATTTGAATTGTAACATTTTTTCATAAGATGCATATTTTTCTTTTTAATTAAAAAAAAAGTATTGAAAATCCAAAATTCAATTTTTTAACAATAATATGTAAAATACGAAAAACCGTAAGAATACAAAGTTGTTCGTTTCAAAAAGATCTACAAATTTTGTCTGACACAGTTTCTGATAAAACATATATTTTTCGTTTCAGTTCCAAAAAATACGATTAAAATTCAATAATTCCATTTTTTAGACAAAATATGTGAGATACAAAAAAAACGTTTATATGGAAAATTGTTTGCCTAAATGAGGTTTAAATATTCTCATTAAGACATTTCGGGACAGGATGTATATTTTATGTTTTGATTTTTAATATTAAAGAAATTCGATTTTTTTCACCAATATATGTGAGATACGAAATAAGCGTTGTTCTGCAAAATCGTTTCCTTAAATAAAGTCTACGATTGTTTTTTCTTTTTGAGAGATTTGGAAGAAACTAAATTATTTTAATCATGTAATTTATTAAAAAGTTACTGAAATGTATACAGAAAATCGAGCGCGAAGCGCGAGCATCATGATGAGAATGTGTTCCTTAAGGCTGATAGAGCCTTAAGTAAATTGAATCTCCCGTTTCACTTAAATTCAAAAAGAAATAGAGTGACTTTGAGAAAATGGGTAATTCAAATTATCTGTAATATTATTATAAAATTAGTTTGAGCTTCAGTATCAAATTATAAGATATAAACTTAAATGTATGCGAAGAGCACAAGACCGAGCGCGACGATCGAATCGCGCGACGAGAATGTACCCGCGAAGCGGGCAGATTTTTCCCTTTCGGTTTGTCTGTGTCTTCAGATTCCCAATTATATTTAAATATTATTATTAATATTCAGAAATGAATTGGGGTTTAGACATTTTAAAAAGTAGCACGATGCAAGACTTGTGAAAATTCATTAACTTTTAAACAATTAACACTTTTGGGTTTGTATGGAAAGTTGAGAAGGAAGGGAATCAGAAAGTCAATCCTGACTGAGCGATAGAGCCTAGCTAACACTTCACTCAACAGGTGCATAGCATGACATATAGATGGCGCCACCATCGACAAATCCATATGATTTTTAGGAAGTACCAATCTATAAACGATACGTGTCAAAATTTCATGAAAACCTTACCGGACTCTGCTTCATCGAAACAAATGGTTAAGAAGTGGTTTGTTGATTTCAAACGCGACAGTACAAACATCGATGATGCTGAACACTCTGGTAGCCCAACTCGGCAGTTGTTCCAGAAAACATATAAAAAGTGCACAAAATGGTTTTGGCTGATCGTAATTAGAAGTTACGTGAGATAGATGACACCTTAAAAATATCAGAAGGCAGTGTAATCACCATTTTGAATGAACATTTGAGCATTAGAAATCTATGTTCGAAATGGGTACCGCGTTTGCTCACAGTCGATCAAAAACAACAACGCGTCAACGATTCAGAGTGCTGTTTGGAGCTGTTTCCGCGCAATGAAAAGGATTTTTTCATGCGGTATATGACAATAGTTGAACCATGGATCCATTACTACACTCCAAAGTCAAATCGACAGTCAGCTGAATGGACAGCAGAAGGTGAAAACCGTCCAAAGCGACCAAAAACCCAAATGTCAGCTGGCAACCTTTTGTCCTCCGTATTTTGGGGTGTGCGCGATATTTTATCCATCGATTGCCTTGAGAAAGGAAAACCATCAATAACGAATATTATATGGCGTTATTGATGCGTTTGAAAGAAGAAATTGCGAAAAAACGATTCCAAATTAAGAAGAAAAAAGTGCTTTCTCACCAAGATAATACACCGTAATAAAATAATGTACAGTCAGTGCCAAAAGAGCCTCATCAGCGCCTCTAGAAGACCGAGCGTCCAAAAATGAATTATCATTGGGATAGAACTCAGAGCAGGTTGGACTAAGATGCATCATAAGTTTTGAGTCAGTATCGTTTTTTTTTTAAAGTAAGAGAAAGATGTAGGGTGCAATAAGTTTCTGCGCACGTATCCAAGAGGATCCAAAATGACTTTCTCAGCGGTTTCGTGTTACACGAAAAGAAATTTGTTAAAGCAGCTGGTCCACTTCTAGTAACGCAGCGCCGCCACGCGTTTAGTACATTAGCAACATCATTTTGGGCGACCAGCTGCCCCAAACGTGGTACGGAGACTTTCCCACGTGTGTTTTGCCAATACGTTTGGTGCTACAGCTGTACGGACGTGAGATAACAGCGTATCCAAACAGAGAGAAAATCAATACCAAGTTCAGAGCAAGCAGCACTTGGCGGATTTACTTCAGCAGTTGTAACACGTTCTACTTCAACTCACCCAAAATTTTTTCAGCGTACATGAGGAAGTCAAAGGACTTCATAAAGCAGTGGTCAAACTGTTTTAAAGAGGTGCAAAACGTTGACAATTTGAGCGACAAGGGCAAGACGAGTGTGACCACGGAAAAGGAGGATAAAATCATTATCAACCTTTTTGAGAAGCACTCAACCTATAATTTGTGGCAAGCTCTAGAATTTTTGACTATACGGAGAAAAAATCTAACTATAATAGCAAGAACACTGGTTATGCTTTTTCAGCAGGTTTCGTTCTTGCTGTCCTGGTGAAGAATTCATACATTTTAAGCAGGAATCCTTTCATGCTAAACAAGTGTTAAGTTTCATGCTTTTAGAGCCCGTACTGGCAATTGCGGGTGCAGTGCTGGCAGACAGTACTGGTGCGGTACTGGCATATGTCGGGCATGATAACGAATTTTAGCACTGTCAGATGAGTGCTGGTCCCGCACTGGTTGTACATAATTTGAAGTTTATTCAAGAAAATTTAAGTTAACTCTGCTTCATTCACTGAAATGAATATACTTGGAACTGGAATGAATAATTCAATTCTATAAAATTTACTTAAATTCAATACACCAAAACAATTCATGTTAGTAATAAGAATTGTAGTTAAAATAGTCGGAGTTTTTCACATATGTATATTTTTGAAATCGGAGTATATCGAAAAGCGACTGGAATGGGTGAACATAAAAATCAAGCAAAACTCGTCAAACGTAGTATTTATAGACGAGTTATCTTCCTGGGCATGGGTTTGAACACCATGTTCGTGATATCGTCCATGTGTAGAGTTGCTTTTGCAAACTCAGTTTTGGCGTCTTGCGTGTGTTCACTCGCAACCTGAATGCCGAAATGATGCTCAAAATCTATCCAAAAGGCTTTAATTAAGTCTCCAGAGAAGTGGTTTGGAGGAGAATATAAAGAATGGATACTTCAAGAAGACAATGACCCAAAACACCGCCGCCGCCTGTGCAGCCGGTGGAAAGCGTAAAATGGGATCACCGTCTTGAAGTTGCGCTCACAATCCCCAAATGAAATTCCTACTCGAAAATGTTTAATCAGCAATGAAGCATAAGCTTCGGGGAACCCGTGTCTTCAATATCAAGCAGCTAACTCGGAACCTGCGCTCCCAAGCTATAATCGATAATCATGGGGTTCGCATGCCTTATTACGTAAACGCATCACAATTGAAATACTTTATTTTGAATCTATGATTCTGATTTTGATCAATATTTCTTTAGGAGAAATCGTGACAATTATCTTGTAGTGTAGGCCCAAGACAGAGTTCCAAGGTAGGGCCTGGATAGAAAAAGAAGAAGTTTAAGTAATACCAGGGTAAAAGCACTATCAAATTTCTAAACAAGATTCGTGATCTTCAGGTGTTCTAAATCAATAGGAAGTCATTTTTTCCAAACCTCCAGGCAAGGTTCTGGTGACCTGGTTTGAACTTGTGGCAATGATCGGGAGAACAAACAATCGGTTCGACTCACCAGTTGAAAGATAGACCCTGCTACACGATAACTACTACTAATACCAAGTTGTCTACTTTTACTACTGCTGCGGTTGATAGTAGTTTTACTACTAGTACCAGCGGCAATTCACTCTCTCTCTGGATCTTACTGTTTTGGTCTCGCTCTCGCAGGCGCGCTCACGCTTCGCCACCTCTACCTATGCCAATCTACCTTCATTTTCTATAAAGCACTCCACCTTCTCTTCGGTGCTGCGACTGACTGAACGGCCTTACGACAGAGAAAAGGTGCACCTACACGGATGATGGCGCATGAATGCATCCTACATAGTATGAGTATGGCAAAAGTATTGGTACACGCTCCCTTCATCAACTGGTGCCGAGAGATGCTTTGAACTCCTGGAGTTTTGCTTTGTAGAGGAGGGAGTGACAGGTTATTCTTGATGGAACGCATTCTCCAGTCTTCTCGAGAGCGTTTCCGTGTCCAACGAAATCTGGCGAACGTGGGTGGCTGTCTATGTGAATAGAATAGGTGAGTGGTATCTCGAGTGGAACCGCTCGAGTGAAAGAGAACGACGAGCTAATGAAAAGTCGTGTCTATTGTCAGATATTTCCGCTTTCTAACACATCATCATGAACATATTGAGAGCAAACTTCTCAGTTCGAGTTTAAGGACCTGTGGTGCTTAGGGAATTAGATAATTCTTGTGAATACGTTGGGGAAAGTTTCAGATAGGATTTTATTCCATGCTATTCTATGCCTATCTGAAACCTATTTTTCTGCCAATCCTAAAGAAGGTTTCCGATCTCGCTCGATGCAAATCGGCTGGAAATAAATTCTAATCAATCTCATACTTCTAATTCGTATGTATCTGAATCGAGGTTTCTATCCGCAACAGTCCGAGACTTTTATTTTGGAAGCGGACAAACTTCTTAATTCCACTCAATCGAAATCAATTTATTTTCTACATTTTTATACCCGAAATAATTTAAATCATAAAATAAAACTTTGAGAGAAAGGGTAGCATATGCAAACAAACGATGATAGCTGATTTCCAATTTCAATTATAATTTTGATATGAAATAAATAATTAATGAAGTTACAAAAGACAGATTCAATTACTTACTTCTGTGTTTTCCTTATGTTTTAAGAAAGGCGGTAATTAGGGTTCGAAGAAATAATGCATGCATCTTGCGCGTTTTTATTGCTACGTAATATACGTACGATCATGTAAAAAACTATAGATGTAGTGCACGTAATAATATACAAGTAGAAAACTACGTATGTTATTGCTCTATACTTTAAGCACTACAAATTTAGAAGCTTTCTTCATGAAACAGAAGGAAGTAGAAATTATAAAGATAATTAACGATTCACACGCACTCTTAAAATTCTACGGAAACACTAAGAGCTTTAGTCTTATAAAAATATGTTACAAACTAGTTGTAAGACAAAATTTGTGTGAGAAATGTTATGTCCCAATTAGTCGGTTTTCATAAATCATACATGATGTATCTCTAACTTATTACCAATCCTCGGACGTAAAAGGATATTATTCTATATTCTTTATTAACCACATTAAGAAATACGGAATATAACTGATGTGATTTGGATGTTATCGCCTCAATTAAATGCACCGGTCAAAGTTATAAACGTATTTTTCATATGGGATCTTCCAATCGTTCCAACTTTTTCCTTAAACTAATTATGAATATTCAAAAAAATGCTCCAAGCTTGAAATCATCAAGTTCAAGAACTTTAAGGATGAAATTGGTTGAAGTTCATGGTGTTGTGTTTTACCTTGTAGTTTTAAAACTATACTTCAAGGCTTTAAATATGCAATAAATATTTAATGGTGAAAAAGGGAGAAACAACTTAAAAGAAAAACAATAAAATAAAGGTAGAGTTAGCACTACTGATGCACTAATGGCAACGCTGAGACTTCATAGCAGAAAGTCATAACTGTTTTGTTCAGGTCATCTGGACTCTCCTCGGAGGCAAGGTAGAAATAGTTCTCGCACTTCCGAAAAATAATTCAATGCTTTTCATGATGACTACTTGGGAGGCAAATACATCGCAAAGCATGCCGCTTGAATTAACTTAACCTGATGCCTCGTTGCCATACATCTAGACTCCCATATAATAAAGTAATAAAACAATGACAATGATTTACGTGGTTCTATAGCAAATGAGCTTACCTACACTTTTCTAGCGTAAATTCTAAGCGCGTGTCGGTAAACGCAGGTTGTGATTTATCAGTCTCTTGTGCGACACGTACGAGACCAGATGCTGCAGATTATTTATTCACTTTGTAATACCAAAGATTCACTACCTACGAATGGCTCTAAGTTCCACCTCGTGCAGATAATTTTATTACTTCTTTTCAGTCTTTGAAATATTCATTGAAATTATAGAAAAGAATATAATCCTGTCTGAATAATTAAAAAATAATAACAGTGATGTAATATTGGTATTGAAATATCGGAAATATCGATATTTGCACTCTTAAAAACATTATCAAACTTCAAACAGATTTGTATATGAAATTATATATTTCTACATATTATTTGTAAAAAAATACACTTGTATATTATATTCATTGTACTAATGTATTAAACTCAATATAGCAAAATTAACAATTTAAATTATTTGATTACACGTAATTATAAACTCATTTTTGCAGTGAATTTAGGTTGTTAATAATGAAGTAGATTTTTTTCTTTCATATAGATACACATTCACTTCAAAATTATTTATAATATCTAAGCATTTGCAAAATTAGTATTCAATCCGAACAAACCCGAGCCACTCCAAAATCTGTTTCCGAACCATTCAAATTGACTTGGATTGAAAACTTGATTTGAATCAATGCCTCGGATCGAAGAGCTTTGGATCGAAGTAAATGGGATTGATTATTGACGAAGTTTCATCAAACAAGATAAGGTTTTTTCAAGTAGGTTCGAAAACCGATTTCGGAATAGCTCTGATTCGCTCGGATTGCATTCCCAACAAAAATTATCGCCTAGAGTATGATTTATATATTTATTTATATATTATGTATATTTATATCATCTACCACTTTTAATGATGTGCGAGATATTAAGGGGGGTCAGCTTAAAAAATTGAACGCAGCGGTCAAAGGAAAACGGCCAGAATTGGTCAATCGTAAAGGTGTAATTTTTCACGATGACAACGCTACACCACACACATTTTTAGCTACTCACCAAAAATTATCGCACTTGGTTCAGTATTTTGCCGATTAAGACCAAAAGTTCTATGAGCGTGAAATCATGAAATTACCAGAAAGATTGCAAAAGGCCATTGAAAAAAATGGAAAATATATCATTGATTAAAGTTCATTCCTTGTATTTAAAAAAGTGGATTTAATTTGTATGAAAAAATCGGCAAATACTTCTGGGACAACCCAATAATGTGTCATTATGTACCATCCTCTTTTAATCTAACTTAACTTTTCACACTATCCATGCGAACTTTCCTGGAACTAATACAAAAATGTCCTCGTTGCTTGAACCTTCTAAAAAAATGTTGATGTAACTTTTACTGGAAATGTTCAGAGGGAATATTAAGAAAACCTTCCAGGAGCATTCCGAAGCAAGATTTATGGAATCTTTTATCACGAAGTTCCTGAAATTACACGCGGGGATATTTAGGGAATATATAGGGAATATATAATATATATAACACGCGGGGACATTTAGGGAATATATAGGGAATATATAATATATATAAGAATATAGTCCCCGCAAAAAGTTCCAAGGGAATTCTCTGAAAATTCTCCCTGAATGTTCCAGCGGAAAGTTTCAGGCACTTTGCGATGGAAGGTTCTGTTAATCCTGTTTCGGAATGCTCCTGGAAGCCTCCCTCAATATTCCTTCAGAACATTCAAACAGCGCGGACATTTGTTCAACTCCAGGAAAGTTTCCATGGAACCTTCCAAACACTTCTGGATACTTTAGGTAAAGTCTTGTGCTTTGAGTAGCAACTAAAATGAGAATTTTTTTCTTAAATTATTTTTCAGATCTTTTTTTGAAAAAAGTATGTTTTTCTTTTATGATTAATTTGATTAATAATGTACCTTTTTTCTATATAAGTAGTAATAATTTTTTATAATTATATATGTCGATGTATATATTTCAACAAACTTTAAAAATATATTTAAAAATACAATTTTTCAAAATATCGGTATTTTTCAATATATTGGCACTGTTTGTACGATATATTGGTAGTATCGATTTTATAGAAGCAATATTAAAAAATAATATAATATAAACAATTAACTGCACGGAGAAACATGGGTAGTCAACTTTAATATTTGAAATGTCCACCTCATTATACACGGTGACCCATTTTAATCTATAATCCCAAATATCTTCTAAAATACTTTATCTACGAAAAAATGGTTTGGACTTAGGTTGACCAGGACCGAGGGGGACATTTGAATAGACCTTTCATTTCAAAGTCAAATGGAGGTAAGACCCTTTTCTTAAATCAGAACCCCTAATTTTGACTGCGGATTTGAAAAGAGGGGGAAATTTCACGTCAAAAATGACCTCTGGAAAAATAGTTTTTGTGACCTTGGAAAGGTAAAAAATTGAGGTCAAATGTCTGAGAAACGACGAGATGCCCTTTTTCTGAATTGTCTTGGTTTTTCGGGGTACACAAACGTTTAAGATGCTTCACAAAAGTCGATGAAATGTTAAGGTGTACATCACCTTGACCATCATGACCTTCAGGTCAATTTTCAAGGTGACTTAAGGGTCGAAACGATTTTTCTTAGATTGAACTCTGTGCCCAGATAAAATAAAATCGATGGAGTGTTATGGTGTGGTGCGACATACAGGGTGCGCCATTTAGACCTTCGGTATTTCAACATTGAATAACTATCACACTTTTCAGCCGATTTTGGCAAATGAGCAAGATTTGTTTAGGATATACTTTACCATTTATTTCAAATCAGTTTTAGAATACAACATCGATTAAATGACCACCTCCATTCTATACACAAAAAGCAGCTCTTTTTTGCGCATTCTGCATAACATTGGCCAGCATTTCGGACGTTATAGCAGATATTTCGGCTCATATGTTACATTTAAGTTCGTCAATTGGCTTTGGCTTGCTGGCATAAACTTTGCTTTTTAAAAAACCAAAAAAAAAAAAATTCAGGTACAGTTAAATCCGGAGAACGAGGAGGCCACTCCAAATCGCCATTTTTCGATTTTCACAATTTTTACAATTGAACGATTGTTTTCAATGTAAAACGCTACGATTTCAGCGCGTTCTTTCGGTGTGTATTGACTCATGGTTAAAATGGTACTGAATGACGTTTCAGAATCGTGCTCATTTGTCAAAATCGGCTGAAAAACAACAGAGTTATTCAATGTTGAAATACCGAAGGTCTAGATGGCGCACCCTGTAGTAAATGGCTATTTAGTTGTACCCTACTTTTTTGACGGAAACGTTGACAGACACATTTACTTAGAGTTGTTAAGGGACCATTTACCTGGACTATTGGAGAACGTTGACTTAGCAGCAAGACAAAGAATGTGGCTTCAACAAGATCGTGCTCCGCCACATTTTGCACTCATCGTACGTGAGTTTTTGAACTTAAATTTCAATGAGTATATTAAAAATGTTGTTTTTGCTCAGCGACCCACAACAAGAGAAGATCTGATGGAAAGGATTCAGAGCTTGCGCAGCCATCTCTCGAGAAACTTTGCTGAAAACTATGGACGGTTTTGAAAGACGTCTACGTTTGTGTCTTCAAGACAATGGAAAGCACTTCGAACAGTTACTCCGAGGCTGATTGTAACACTGGTAACAATGGTGAGAAGCAAGGGAACTCACGTTAATCAACCACCCGAAACGTGAGTGGCAAGAGGAACTCACGACAAGAAAGTACCCCAAAGGAAACAGAACTTACTACGTCCACGTCATTGCTTCTGGGTAACGCTGAAAGTAAGGACAAAGTGTCCTTTTATTTGTAACTAGTCACAGAGAAGTGACATTGTCAAGATTGTCACTTTTGTAACCACATAGTCACAGTCTTTACATCTTATTCGAAATAATTGTTACTGTCTGGGTGTGTTTGGGAGGGGGTTGTGATAATAATCCACAGCCTGAAGTCTACAAAAAAATTTTATCCGGGCACAAAGTTCAATCTAAGACAAATTTTCTTGACCTTCAGGTCACCTTGAAAATTGACCTGAAGGTCATGATGGTCAAGGTGATGTACACCTTAACATTTCATCGACTTTTGTGAAGCATCTTGAACGTTTGTTTACCCCGAAAAACCAAGGTCACAAATACCATTTTTCCAGAGGTCATTTTTGACGTGAAATTTTCCGCTTTTTTCAAATCCGCAGTCAAAAATAGGGGTTCTCATTTAAGAAAAGGGTCTTACCTCCATTTGACCTTGAAAATTGACCTCAAGTTCGAAATTGGTGATATATTCAAATGTCCCTCTCGGTCCTGGTCAACCTTTGTCAGAACCATTTTTTCGTAGATAAAGTATTTTAGAAGATATTTGTGATTATAAATTATAATGGGTCACCGTGTATTTGAATTTTAACGCTGGGACAACATTCTACATAGTGTAACGTACTATCTGTGAAGTGTCAAAACTAGATGTCCAGCTTGACTTTCCCAGAGTGTATGACAACCCTGGAATGTGAACCTGTGTATCTCAGGAGCGTTAGCTCGATTATCTCAGAGTGTAAGTGTTGACAGGTTAATTATTTCAGAATGTAAACCTGACATTCTGTCGATGTTCGAACAGACTATAAAATTATGGTCCCCCTGGCTATCAAGAAAAAATTATGGATAGTACGTAGTACTATCTGCAATATAAAACTGACTACCTAAATTTTGACACTCTATTTTTTTCCTTGTGTGAACCACTTATATTCGATCCTTGATTGTGAATTACTAAATTACAAATATTAACAATGAGATAATAAAATAGATATTTCAATTCGTGAGAGGTTCGAAGACATCGCTACCTACAGCAGATCTCTTTTGATTTATTTTTGAGAGAATGGTAGGAAAACGTAGATCACATTTGCCACGGCTTCATGCTATCTGCAGTAGATGCTACCAACGAGTCTTTGTAGATGGCAGCGGGGATTGCAGCACAGGTCTGCCAGAGGACAACTTCAAAGATAGGCGGACAAACCCTCCGCTCCAGGGTGTAGAGTCATTGTTCAGCTGAGTATTCTCGTACGTTAATCTTTTTATTTTTGTCATTAACGCGCCATCGTCAAGTAGACACTCGCACACGATGAGAGACTTCGCACTTTCAAAAGTCTCGTGCATAGCCTTGCCTTATGATTTATGCAGCGCATTAAGATTTTATCCAATTAAGGTAAGCTGCGTCTAATAAAGATCGATGAGGGGAACATTAGGTCGACTCGTGTGTCATCTTCGAATTGAAGATTATACAAAAAATTTAATTCAAGCTCATAAATATACATATATATGTATAGTGAAGATTGTAAACTGACTCTTAACGGACAACTTTCTTTACCTTTCTTCACGTCAAAACGGAAAGATCTTTGAGAGATACATATGAAAGAAGAGAAATAAAATTGGCGATTGTCTCATTGTTTTTGAATGTACTCTTTAAGAAAAGAAGTAGCGAATAGATGGTGGGCGTGACATAAATGTAACGGTTTACTGGCGACCTCGTGGCACCCTGTTGTCAGAGCTACCACTTGTGGGAGGTCTTCGCATTCATGATGATAGGTCCTATACATAAGCCAACTCGTAAAGTGCAACATAAGCTTCGTCGAGCAACGAGAAATAAATCATCCACTTTCAACAATCTCAAATGCACTACACGCTTTTCAGAATAGACTGAATTGTATAAATTCCTTAAGATCAATTTACATAGTTTAAGACCATGAACCAACTGCACCACATTACTAGATTCCTACCTTACCGGCATTTCAGTTTGTGTAACTCTCTTTCCATACAAAGTTAGATACTAAGTTTTAAATTTATTAAATAGAAATAAAACCTACTAAGATAGGTCTGTCTGGTTATGGATGTTTGTAATAGTATAAAAATTATAATGTTTGTTATTTTTTCAATTTCTATTAAGGGGAGCAGACCAGTTTGAATAAGCCTATCTTTACCATGATAACTCAGGTACACTTTTCTCACGACCACTTAAGATAGAGAGTTGAAATTCCATCCCCTTTATAAATATACTAATTTAATTATAGAGAAAAAATCATGTAATAAAAAGTTGTAGGTATTTTAGGAAATGCTCTGGTCTAAATATATCTGCTCCCCTTGAGGGGATCTGCCACCCTCAATATTCTTATTTTTGGAGTTTAGACCTTCCATATAATTTTTTTTCTGTTTAGTACCTTTGTTTAGAAAGTTTTTGGTTTTTTTTTAAATTCCAGCACCTTCATGTATTTTTAAACTCATAATTTTGAGTTTTTTGGGCATTTTTTGACTTTGAATACATTTTTTGTTTTTTAACCAATTGTCATGATTATTTTTTTATTTTGTTTCTTACAATGTGTAGCAACTTTTTGGTTATGGAAAATAAGGTAACATGACTGAAAAAAGTTACAAATAAAATAATAAACTAAATAAAAATATTCCAAAATATACAAAAAAAATGTTGTAGTTATTTTTTTAGCTAGAGTGCTTTCCATATCGAAAAATGTCATATATCATACTATTTTCCATATAATTGAGAAATATTAGTAAATAAATAATCCCGCATAGATTTGGTATAAAATGGAATTTTTCATTTTTCATAACGTTTTTTTATGATTGAAACGAAAAATATGTGTCTGATGAAAAAATTATCTGAAGTAAATTCGTAAATTTTCTTAAGACGAAGATTTCTGTCCCCGACATTTTATTCGTATCTTGTATAGTAATTTTGGAATCTAAAAGTTTTTATTTTTAATAACATTTTTCCTAAATAAACAAAGGATACAACTTCTTTAAAAAATCTCGTATATTTTGGAGAGATTATTGAATTTTTGATTGTCAGAAAAACGTTTTTGAAAGATAAAGCCAGAACCGTTAGTTAAAAATTGCTGGTTAACGAACTTGTCCTTTTTTCTGGGCCCTCAATGAGTGTGCCAAAGCGCAACAAAATCTAATAATTGTTTCGAATGTTATCGTCCTTACAGACGACGGCTATTTTTTGATCAGATACTTCGTTTTCGTTTTAATCGTAAAAACCGTTATAAAAAATGAAAAATTCCATTTTGCACCGAATCTATGCGGGATGAGCACAACATTTCAAGGAACAAAATTATTCATTTCAAAATTGTTTAAAATTTTTCTTTTGACCATTTTTTATAGGAATTATATCTTTTGTTTGTCATCGAAAAACATTATTTTCAAATGCAAGTGCGGCTCTAATGGATATAAAATAAAAATCTAGTGCGAGCATTACAATGAGAATATATTCCTTATGGCGATAGAGCTTTGAGTAAATAGAATTTTCTATTTCATTTCAAATCGAAAACAAATTTATTAATTTATATACACTATAAGTTAGAACCCTGATGTTTTCATTTATAGCTGGATATTTTGTACTACTCACAAATTACTACTATTATTATTATAGAGTGTCAACTTTAAATTGAAATGTCGATCAATTACCGCCTGCGGCTTAAGATTTAAACTAACTGTTTACTAATCTTAATTATGAGAGTTTACTTAGGTACAAGCAAAATGATTATTTAGAAGTGAGTCTTCGACTTCAAAGAAGGCAACTTGTCAACCCACGTTTTAATTTTAGCACATGTCCTAATTGACGTGCAATGATCCAAGTTCTTTAACCTCTTGTAGTTTGCCATGTTTGAAACTTGCTTAAGAGAGAATTTCAACTAAATCAAAAAGTAGAAGTGGGATGTGAATGATTTTTTCTCTTCCTCACAAAAGACGGAATCATTTCAGTCATGATTAACTTATTTAAATATCAATTAAACATTAAATATGAGAGGTAAAACTTTTCGGTACACGCCAACGTAAATATTTATTCTTGATTCGATTTAGAAAGTGTTTTTTTAGATGGAGAGATTTTCGGTCCCCTTGTTCCTTAAAATTATTCATTTTTTTCTGTTTCTCTTCTTAAGATTGGATTATCAATTCAAATTTGAAATTTTTATTCTTTATTATTTCAGAATTTAAATTTTAATTCCTGATGTTATTTATTTAAAGTCAAAGAATAAATGCTGGATTTGAAACAGCAGATAATTGTACGAACATGCATTATTCATAGCTGGAGGTAGAGTTGACACCTTATGAAATTTATAATTATTGTGCCGCACGTCATTTAGCCAAATGAGCAACATAAAGCCGCAACTGCACATGCGCATAAACGCAGGAAGTGCCATTTAAGTTTGATGGACAGAGGAAGTACACAGTCCATAAATGAATCATGCTTAATTTGTATGAATTTTTTTAAATCTTTGTATCATCATTAATTTTTATGATTTATTATCCTACGTATGAACAATGGATATTCAGACTCTCCTGTATAGCAGATAATATTACTTATTTCATTTTGAAAATACTTAGGTCTTTCAGTACAAAATTATAATATTCGTTATTCAAGGTATATATGTTAAAAGTTGATCATTCAATTTCCGTAATTTTCAATGAATAAAAAGTTCGAATTTTATCGACTCTTTCAGACAATAATTGAAGAATTTATTACATGCTGCCCATATAAAATTTGGTAATCTCAGTTCGAATTCGGACTAGGGGAGATTTTTCTTTTTTTTTCAGTTTTATTGTTTGAAAGGATCGAAAAAATTCAAACTGAAAGTTTAGGATAGTATTTCATTACGTCCTATCTCGCACCAATCCGATCCAAATTGACAAAAGGTTTTTCAATCTCACTCCATAAAAATCGGCTAAAAATTAATCCGACTCAATATGAGACTTCCAATCAGTTCCCAAATTTTCCCAACTTTGTGATCAAGGAAATATTTTTATTTTTACGAGTGGAAAATAAACCTAAGAATCTGAGACATCTAATTCGAATGAATTGGGAAAAAATCTATAATCCGAATCAATTCGACACTTCAAATGCAAATGAAATCGAATAATGTCTTCCATTCAAATCAATCCGAATGAATAAGAGACTTCCAACTTGAATCTCACCAACCTCGAATTGATTCGAATTGGAGGTCGATTCGCATCAAGCGGGATTGAAAACTTTTTTTCGGATCAGCTTGGAATATCTCGGATTGATGCGAAGAGAGATTTTGGATTGGCACATAGTAGAACGGAATAGCGTAAAATGAAATCCAACCCGAAACTTTTAGCACGGAGATTAATTTAATTGACTCGATTAGAATTAGTTTGCGTGCACTAAGAGAAATCGCATGCAAGTACAATTGTGGAGCTTTCAATTTTGTTCGGCCGCTTTGAGGGTCGGTTTTAATTTGCCGCCAATGATACTAAAGCCAACGAAAGAAACGCTCGCGATTCTTAATGCTTCGCAGTCGCGTAAAACCTTTCGAGATTCCATTAAACGTCCATTTCAGTGCGACCACGATTAAGGCTGACTCGCAAGTGCGAATGAAAATTAGATACCCACCTACCTGTCGGTATCTGGGAGAGTTTATTCGACTCGTTTCAAACTGAATGTACTTGGAAGTTAAACTCGTGCACGCGACGAACCGCGTCAAGAGTCTTGCCCGTGTCATCCGAATAATTGGCACAGACCACTTCCCAACGAGATCTTCGACCACTGATCATTCTTTCCCTAATCGATTTTCAGCCATGGAATTAAATTATGAACCGCGAAGCTTTTTCAATTAGTATGTACGCTTCGAGTTCTTTTATCGTTGAACTAAAAGTAGACTGAATTCTGTGTTAATAAGGTCGAGCGAAGGGCAAGAAGAACAAATTTTTATCTGGGTTATCCTATCTGATCAAATTTGACCCGCAATGGTTAAAAAAACAACGTTGTTATGTATTTTAATACAAATATTTATTATCGCCTTCAAAATAGGCCTCGGCCGGTATGGCCTTACGTTCCCTCAGCGGATTTCTTCTTATGGCCTCTATTGGCTCATGGCGCGTTCCCCGGAACGGATATTTGAGTTTTGGAAACAGGAAAAAGTCACAGGGAGCCAAATCTGGCGAATACGGTGGCTGGGCAATGACTTTTGTTTCGTGTTTAGCCAAAAATTCAGTCACAATCAGGCTGGAATGTGACGGCACATTATCATGGTTAAAAAATCCATGAGTCTTCTGCCCACAAATCTGGCCGTTTACGACGAATTGCTTCACGTAGACGCCTAAAAAAAGGCCAAGTAGTATTCCTCGTTGACCGTTTGACCCTCTGGAACGAATTTATGGTGAACCACACCACGATAATAGAAGAAAACGATGAGCATCGCCTTGATTTTTGACCGACTTTGACGTGGTTTTTTCGGTTTTGGCTCATTTTTGGCGCCCCATTCGCTAGATTATTGGTCAGTTTGGAAGTCATATTCATAAACTAACGTCTCGTCACCAGTAATAATACGTTTGATGAATGTAGGGTTATCAGCTACGTTGGCAAGCATCTCTTTTACGACCTCTACTCGACGTACATTTTGCAAAACATTTAGGTCTTTCGGTACGAGTCTGGCGGCGACGCGCTTCATACCCAAATCATGAACCACAATGTGTTGAATCGATCCATAAGAAATTTTGAGAACCTCTGCTACCCCTCTAATGCCAACACGACGATTTTCGAGCACAATTTTCTTCACTTTTTCGATGTTATTGTCATTAACAAAAGGTGGATAGACGAATCGCATGACTTAAGTTTTCTACGACCTCACGACCCTCACTGAATGCTTTATGCCACACAAATACTTGCGTTCTCGATAGAGTAGACTCCCCAAAACACTTTTGCAGCATTTTCAATGATTCCGTAGCCGTAATTCCATTGGAAACACAAAATTTCAAGCAAACACGTTGTTTAATTTTTTTTTCAATAGTAAAAATCGCCAGACAAACTTTTCGCGTCGTACACCAATGGCTGCTAAACACACACTAATGGACGTCTCCTGCTCAAACTTCACACGACTGTTAAAAAAGGTGTTACTAACCTAGAAAAAAAACTTTTAACCGTTTTGGTTAACGTGCGTGATTTAACTGGACCAGTCCGGGTCAAATTTGATCAGATGGTACATGCAAATTTATCGATCCTTTCAAATTCTGTAATTCCGCCCATAATTTTTGTTCTCAAAACACTTTACACTATCTTTCAGTACACTAGGTGTCGTTATTAAATAAGTTCTTTCTGGGTGGGATTAGAATTTTGAAGACACTACATTGTTTAGTATTTGTTTGATAGCTATCAGTAGTAAACGCTCTCAGTGGATTTGTGAACATGGAAAAAATTAGTCATCGTTATGTGATACAATACTTTCATTTGAAAAGTCTCTCTTCAAATAATATTTAGGGACGGTAGAATCGATTCTTTTTATGTTACTATGTCCTCACCGTCAGAATTGAGATCGGGATTAAGCATTGGTTAGAGTAGGACATAAATGCTTTTGTCTCACTCTATTCAATAGTTAATCCCGAACTCAATCCTGACGGTAGAGATATGCTATTTATGTGCGCCGCCGTGTGCGAAGTTTGTTTTTCGACCGTTAATTTCGTAATTGCATATTTCAGTTTGAAAAATTGAACGTTATGCGAGTAACTTATTCTCAACGATGATGTGGAAAATATTTAGTGCAGTTTTGTGAATGACTTGTGTTATGTTTCAAGAAAAGATGTGCCACAATTAACGCAGCCAAGGAAAGAATTTCTGAACAGACATTGGATTTTTCACATAACGCTTTGTTCCATAAAAAGGTTAGGTTGCATTGTTTCATAAGCAAAAGGCTTGTGACATTTTTTCTCAAAACGGACTTTTTGCGTGTTTGGTATGAGAAAAAGTGTACACTACCGTCGGAAATTGTACGCACTGTGCTTGTGAGCGCTATTAAAAATCACTGCTGACTTTGAATCACGATATCTCGGTGAAAAAAAGAGATAGGGCATTTTTAAAAAAACAGTTGGAAAGCTTATGAAATTCCACATCTAGTGATGCTCAACAAATATTTTTTTGACCTTCTGAAAATAATACAGTACGTGAAGAGTTAAAAAAAAATTCAAGATTTTCTCAAATTCTCTACCTCAACTTCAACTTTTAGCATGACCTAGGGGAAATTTTTCCAAAATCTTAAAATTATACGGCATAGAGACTAAAATCTCCTCTTTCATTTAAGCCGAGAAAACTTTATTAATGTTCTAGTTCATAAGAATTTTAAGAAGTAAAAAATGTTTACATATCATTGTTCTATTCGTTAGTATGGGGATAGTATTGGATTTAAATAATTTTTAATAATCACAAATAACAATAAATATTTTTTAAAATTTAGAATAATTAGAAATAAAAATTACTAATGAACAGAATCAAAAATACATATAAGAGGACTCGACTTAAGTCCCACTTTTGTGCGTGGCCATTTCGGTCCTGCCTCAACGAAGGAGGCGAGCAACAAACCGTCCGAGAACCGTGATCGTCGATTAAAATTCCACTCAGATACGATTGATCATTTTTAATCGTATCTCGGGTACCCATTAATATTTTTCAAGTTTTCTTGGCTTAAATTAAAGATAAGATTTTAGAATTTATGTCGTATAATTTTCAGATTTTGAAAATTTTTTTCCTAGGTCATGCAAAAAGTTGAAGTTGAGGTAGAGAATTTGAGAAAATCTTGAATTTTTTTTAACTCCCCACGTGCTGTATTATTTTCAGGAGGTCAACAAAATATTTGTTGAGCATCACTAGACGTGGTACTTCATAAGCTTTCCAACTGTTTTTTTTAAATGCCCTATCTCTTTTTTTCACCGAGATATCGTGGTTCAAAGTCATCAGTGATTTTTTATAGCGCTCACAAGCACCGTGCGCACAATTGAGGAGTTATATTCAATAAGGCGACAGGCGCTCGAAAACCTGTAAAAGTATTGTCCGCCTCGTGATGTCATAGTCAAAAATTGAAAATCGAAATTCGAAAAAACCAAAAACATGGTTTTATAGCTCGTGAAAAATGAATGTTAGTTTCCTCTTACAGTTTTTTTATAACGTTGCAAATTTTCGAGTAAATTAATAAAAAGTGTGTTGGTTTTAAAGCATAGAAACCATGTTTTATTTCAATCCACTCGCCTCGAAAAATTCATTAATTAACGGATCGCGAAATTTTTTTTTGCGTTCTACTCGCGAATCTCTGGCGGAGGCGACAGTGCTTGCAAAAAATTTTTTTGTTCATTGTTAAATGGTTTTTTTTTAATCCGAAGAAAAAACAATGTTTTTCGAGCTTCGGACCGAAAAAGTGATCGAGGAAGTTTGAGCTACAGTAAACTTCCCGCGAACAAGTTGATCATTAGTATATGGAGAAACTTTTTGGAAAATATCAACTCGATTGAACAATTACTTTCGAAAATACAACGAGTTGAACGCAAATGCGAATTAGGTTTTGACGCGATTTTACCGGTTTTGTTACGAGCAATGCTAATGATCAACTTGTTCGCGGGAAGTTTACTGTAGCTCAAACTTCCTCGATCACTTTTTCGGTCCGAAGCTCGAAAAACATTGTTTTTTCTTCGGATTAAAAAAAAACCATTTAACAATGAACAAAAAAATTTGTTGCAAGCACTGTCGCCTCCGCCAGAGATTCGCGAGTAGAACGCAAAAAAAAATTTCGCGATCCGTTAATTAATGAATTTTTCGAGGCGAGTGGATTGAAATAAAACATGGTTTCTATGCTTTAAAACCAACACACTTTTTATTAATTTACTCGAAAATTTTCAACGTTATAAAAAAATTGTAAGGGGAAACTAACATTCATTTTTCACGAGCTATAAAACCATCTTTTTGGTTTTTTCGAATTTCGATTTTCAATTTTTGACTATGACATCACGAGGCGGACAATACTTTTACAGGTTTTCGAGCGCCTGTCGCCTTATTGAATATAATGCAATTTCCGACGGTAGTGTATGTTTCGGAATCCGACTGATTCATCGTTACCAAGGCACAGGAAATTAGTGTCAAATACAATAGGCATAATGGCACCACTGAGCAAAGTACCATATGGGTTTATTTAAAATAAATTGAAAACAAAAAGAAAGTTCGTTGCTGTAAATTTTAAGCCGAACTCAATTACTGTAACAGTACAACGTCACTCATAAAGCATTCAGAAAATGTGAACCGCATAGAATTAAGCAGTACAAGTGCCAAGAAAAGAAGAGAAAGTTCATCGGCATCAAATCCTGGAAGTGCAAGTGAAGGAAAAGAATTCGAAGACCAGAATATGGTGTCCTCTCCTTCGTCTTCTCGTGAGGTATGTTTTTATATGATTTTTTTGGTAGAACATTACTATACTTGAAAAACATTTTACAAAAATATCACTTGTAATGTAGTGTTTTCACAAGATTTTGTACATTTACAGTTCAAACGAGATCGTACGAGCTGCCAAGACGAACATTACAGTAGTAGACCGAATGAGGTGACAACGACGGAAATGGTAAAGAAAATCCACAAAATGGTATTAGGTGGCTGTCGACTGAAAGTGCGCGAGCTATTAGACATGGTGGGCATTTCAAAAAGTGTTGTACATTGCATATTGACTGAAAATTTGGAAATGAGGAAGCTGTGCGCAAGATAGGTATCGCGTTTGCTCATAACGGAACAAAAACAGCGTCGTGAGGACGTTTTAATCGAGTGTTTGTCGATGTTTCACAGCAATAAAGCCGATTTTTTGCATCGATCCATAACCATGGATGAAACATCCCATGTTGAAATATCGCTTTGATCTCCTATAAAAGCGATCGCCAAAAAGGAGCGAATTCGCTCCTTTTTCACGATCGCTTTTCGCATCTTATTGACAATCGCTTTTGGACGAATTCGCTCCTCTTTGGCAATCGCATGTTGCGCTTTTTTAAGCAAATACAAAAGGTTTGCCAATCGGATATATCATCAGGATTTTCGCAGGTTATTAGTAATGTAATTTGTTAAACGACTTGAAGGTAAAAGAAATAATACTGATACATGTAGATATAATTTTTAATGAAAGAATTTACCAAAATTTATTCGCAGCATCATTCTCAAAAAGTGACAAAACAGTATTGAAGCGTACAATTTTCTACAAGAATAGCTTCGCTTCAGCTAAGGTGAATACGGGAAAAGTTTTTTCCGTCGTTTTTTATAAAAATATTATAATCTAGAGTAAGGTACATATCGTATAAAGCGATATTGTTAAAAATCAGAACAATCGCTTTTTTCGTCAGAAAGCGATCGCCAAAAATTATACCGATCGTTTCCTTGTCAAAAAGCGATCGCATAAAATTAAAACTAAGTAATAAAGCGATAGCTATTTTCATTGATAGTTGATGGAATGAAAATAAAAAGTGATCGCGTAGAATAAAAAGCGATCGTCTTTTTTATAAAACGATCTCTTTTTTTTTTGAAGCGATCTCTTTTATTTCTGAAACGATAGCTTTTTTTCTGAAGCGACCTCAAGCGATACTTTGACATGGGATAGGTCCATTACTTCGCACCTGAGACGAAAGAACAGTCAAAACAATGGAACAAAAGAGGGGGAATCAGTTCCACAGAAGGCAAAGACAGTTCCATCTGCTGACAAGGTCATGACATCAGTTTTTTGGGATGCACGTGGAATAATTTTCATCGATTAGCTTCAGAAAGGTAAAATAATTAACGGCGAGTATTATGCGAACTTATTACAACGTTTTAATGCTGAAATCAAGAAAACACGCCGCATTTGTCGATGAAAAAAGTGTTGTTTCATCAGTTCACACATCCGTTATTGCGAGGGCCAAAAGCAATGAGTCAAAGTTTAAATTGCTTCCTCACGCACCCTATTCGTCAGATTAAGCCCCCTCTGATTATTTGCTCTTACTAAAACTTGAAAAAATGGCTAAAAGGAGACTACGTTGGAAAATAAACGTTTTTTTCCAAAATGTTTTGGGTTTTCTTTGTTAGGTTGGATACTTCTGGGACTTATCCAAAGAGTACTCGAATTTTCTCCGTTAGTCATCAAGAATGTAAAATATATCAGTCTCTATCTTTGCCCATTTTTTTTCAAGCCTTTTATTTAAAATGTGCTGTCTACCCGTTTAAATCTATATTTCCCAATACGTTTTCCCAAAATTGTGTATATGCTAGCTAATGTTATTTTTACTTCACCTCTTACGGATAGAAAATATATTCGTGTCAATTCTTATTTCTTCAATCCTTCCTCTAAAAATATTTTGACTCCTTTTTGAAACCTATAATGTTTAATTCATAAATTCTTATCCATTTACTAGATAATTTGATTCTTTTGGCAATTTATAGTGATAAATATTGTATACATGTTAATAATTGTCTATCCTTTTTAATACCTTCTCTGAAAATCCGTTGGTTTTAATTAGAGTACATCCTTATCTATCTGTTGGTAAAATTAGTTACATGGATTTCTTTTGCTATAAGCGAAATGTGACGGAAAAATTTGAATAAGCTTGTAGTTAATGAAGATAAAAATAGAAAGGTAAATTAAAAACAACGGATTTAAACGGATAAAAATTACCTACGCAAAATTAAGTATGTATTAAATAACTTATTTGTAAAATAGATAGCTGTGTATATGATAAATAAACATAAACCAGAATTCCACTTTAAGTGGATTAAAATGTTTGAAATTAAGATACTAAAGTCTGATTTGATCATATGAACTGTCCGACACTGTTTTTAGCACTTGATCAATAATAGCCTATTCCTATCGGTTTTTTTCCGTAGAAGCCGAATTCGAATCCAGAAGTACTGCTTCATTCACATAGAAAAAGTGCCCCGATTCGTTCGAAAATTTCGAAAAGCAAGGTTTAATTCACAGATAATCCAATTCAAATTTGAAGAATTCGATAAATTCCGATTAAGACCAATGAAAACGAAATGAATTTCACTCTACGTATTAGAAAACATTTAGATGGATAAGGATTTTCTATCCGTTTGAATAATTTTACTATCGGCAGAAATCGTTGCAGTTCCTTTGTTAAATTGTTTCTTTTCCGACTCTAAAGGAAGTATTCCATAGAATTGATAATAAATAGAAACAGGTTCTCCTAGAAATTACTCTACAAACAAACAGATGTTTGTCGGATTCATTTAGGTTGTAAATTCGAATTAAGGATGAATAAAAGTTTGATCGAATTCAGGAGGTATTAGACGCTCGAATTAAAAAAGATGAAAAGTTAATTTTAGATTAGGCCCGGACTAAAGTGTTAGATGTCCAAATTCAACAGAATTGAAAACCTGTTCTGGATTGATTCAGATTTGATGGGAATGGATTATAAAGAAATTTCGGAATGACCCTTAATACCTCAAATTTCGTCAGATTCAATCAAGTAAATGGTAATTCCTTAGCAGGATTGATATTAAATTGGCAGTTTTACGTAGTCTTACATATAAAATATGTTTCAATCGTGAAGAAGGCTCTAAGTTATACAGGGTGAGGCACATAAAGTCTTATAGAGCGATAGCACTCAAACTATTGATCATATCCAAAAATGTTTCAGACAAAAGTTTCAGTGTTCGAGAAGGCTGTCATACTGGACCACCCTATTTTTTTTATCAGTGGAGGCGCTGAAGCTACGTCAAGGTTAACTCCACTTTCTTCAATGAAACCATGTATTTTTTTTTCGATCACATTATTACCGATTTTAAGACGAATTCAGCAACCTACAACACAAGGTCATTCTAGTCACGCAAAGTATGAAAATAGTCGAAAAATCGAAACATATCGGAATAATCACTGTCAAAGGATCCACTAGCCCTCAACTTGTAAGCACTTGTTAATTCGCTGATGAAAAGACCGTCTAACTTCAGCCAACATTTGTGGTGTAATTTCGGTACATACTCGGCGTATTCTTCTTTCATGTCGTCAGGCGTGGTAGGTGATACCGCCATTACGCGTTCTTTGACAAAACCCCACAAAAAGTAATCTGGTGATGTTAGAACTGGCGAACGAGGTGGCCAAGCTTCAGGGCCGCCTCATCCTATCCACTTTTCGTTAAAAATCTCATTCATCACTTGTCTTGAACACAGAGCATAATGGGGTGGTACACAGTCGTGTTGCATCCACATATTCATGCGAACATGCAAGGGCACGTATTTGTGAAGTTAGCTCCATCAGGAAAAAGCACATGACTCAAAAATGAGACATCTGTGCGCATTATTCTACGAATTCAATTACAGAAATTGACGCGTTTTAGGAAATCATTGCCGTACAAATCCTGATGTAATGACATACGACGCCGATGGAACTTGTGTTGATGCAAGATTCTTAACACAGATCGCTGACTAATTCCACTATTTTTTTCATTTGCCTGCTGCTCGCATGTCGATTTAGTGCAGCAAAAGCTAAGATAGCAGCCGCATTATTTTCATTAACAATTGGTCGACGTTTGATTCGTGTTTGTTTCACTGTACCGAAGCGACAGAAACGGTCAGCTAATCGCTTAGAAGCCATGTGTGATTTTTGTTGCCTATCCGGATAGCGAGCCGCATACAAATATGTCAACAGAAAATGCTTATTTTTTGCCGATGTCAACAATACCCTATCGATGTGTATTATCATGGGTATCGTAAGAAATAAAAAGAAATGAAAATGATTTTTCGACTATTTTCATACTTTGCGTGGCTAGAATGACCTTGTGTTGTAGGTCGCTGAATTCGTCTTAAAATCGGTAATAATGTCATTGAAAGAAAAATACATGGTTCCATTTAACAAAGTGGAGTTGACCTTGACGTAGCTTCAGCGCCTCCATCGATAAGAAAATAGGGCGGTCCAGTATGACGGCCTTCTCGAACATTGAAATTTTTGTCTGAAACATTTTCGGATATGATGAATAGTTTGAGTGATATTGCTCTGTAACACTTTATGTGCCTCACCCTGTATATTATTTTCTGCATTTATATCAAATAGACGTTGCACCATTGACTTATAAGACCCTCTACGAGCCAGACGATTACTCCAAAGATATAGTGTTCTAAAACCAAAAGGAGATTCTTCTAAAAATGCACATTCATCTGCCTTTGCACAAATGCAGGATTTATTATATCGGTGTTTCAACGCTGCGATAAAGTACATTGCTGGAAAAGCTCTTGGGAAGGTTTGCAAGCGATTCTCGTTGACAATAATTATTTATGGATTCGCATTGAGTACTAGTTTGAGAACGAGTACGATAAGGCCTAGTGGCTGCGCAGATACGGGCTCTGCAGCTATCCAATGATTAACGAGAAGTGAGATCTAATTACAAATTGAATCTACAGGTATGGTGATGCTTTATTTTAGAAAAAACAATGAATTGGCTGCGTATCCCCGCCTTTTTGGTCACACGCGTACGGAATGCGAATCACGTGCATAAATTCTCGCGCCTTTCGCGAACATCCTTCGTAACTCTCCAATCTGGACTTTTGACTCGAAAAAATAATAAAAGGCAAAGAAAAGACGATGAAGAAGAAGACGCAATGCAAGAAGAAGATGGAAGAGAAAAAGTAGATAAAGAAGGAGAAGAAGAAGCCGAAGACCGGTTAATCCAGATTAACTTTGAACTAGCTTGGTAGAAGTGAAGTCGATCGAGAGTAACGATCTTCCGCGATCAAAATGCAACGATACACTTTCCCCCGCAAGCACTTACCGGACCTGTCCTGTCGGTGCATGGGACCTTCACCGTAAGGGTTCAAACATCTCTCGGTATAAGTGAGAGCTTGTGTACCAGTCAAACTGATAACAGCTTGAGAAAATGTATTATATAATGTGTAATAGAGGCACGCGCGGTGATCTACGATCTTGAATGAGTCCGTAGATCACTTCTTTCTTATACTTATATATATGTAATGGACACGTAAATTCATTACAGATTGAGAAATAGCGCAATATCCCTTATCAGCTGCTTATCTAGACCTCATCTCTGCCCGGAAAAACATTTGAAAAACATTTGAAAACTAGTTTGATGCAAATCGGTTGAAAATCAATCCGAGACCATAAACCTAATGAATCTTAACTTGAATGGATCTAAACCGAACATTAAATTTAAATCAGTCCAAATGAATCGAAATTTATTATCGTTTTATATCAACCCAAGTTGAGATTCATTCAATTTAAGTCTTGAATTGACTTTCAACCGATTTGTATCAAACGAGATTTCAAATATTTTTCGAATTGATTCGGAAACAGATTTCGGATTCGCTCGGACTGAATTCCTTTCCGGAACTCTCGCAAGGATGGCTTATCTGGTCCTTATCTATTAATTTGGAATGTATTTGTAGCATGTTGAGTGAAAGATCTGAAAATCATTAATTACGCCACCCTCGGATCTTCGAGCTTTTTCCGAGAAAAACTAAGGTTGGCTTATCTTGGAATGATCAGCTGCCTGTAATGAAAACAGATAGACTCGGAATTCCTTGGCTGGTACATGTATGCACATCGTGCAACAAAGCTATTCACTTGAGAGGATCAGATCTAGTGGTAGCACCGAGTCAAGGTAGCCTGTTCGCGAGACAGCAACCGGCAGAGACATCCATCTACCGAGGTCGCCTCAACGCACTGGGATCGTCTGAAATCGACCCACGCGAAATGGCAACGAGATCGTCTCATTGACTCTTTCACCAAGGACAACGCGTGGGCCACAATCCGCTATCATGTCGAAGCCTACTGAGCCCTGATCGCCTCCATCGTCTTCTCATCTCACGTCAACTCTATAAATCTTTTACTTTCTTGCTAAGAACAACTCAATAAAAGAAAACATGTCCTCACTATTTTATTAGGTTGCTGCAAAAGTTCGTCCCTTTTTTCTCAATTTCTGTCAGAAAAGCGCGATAAACTTTTGCATCAACTTAATCATTATATACTTTTTCTCATATCAGTTGTCATTCCGGAGATATCTGCGATATTCGATTTTATAAAATACTTAACATGGACCAACCTGGTCACGTGACTGGATTGCTATTTCACCAGCATTTTCAATTTGTGTAACCGCATTTCTGCAGAAGATAATATAGCAAGTTGAAAATTCGTTAGAGTTAATAAAATGTCGATTTTTTATTTACATTTTCTTAAAGTATGTACTTTCGAAAATACTATGTAGAATTTCCATGTAGAAATTTCCATGTAGAAATTCGTAGAATTTACAAAGATGCAGAGAATCAATCTAAGCGCGGATAGCCGGATCCGAAATCGCAAAATAATAGTAAAATAATTGTGACGTCTCAGGTCACACAAGTTTTAAATTGTCGGAAGGACAATTTAGAAAGTAGAATTTTTGAGTCTAGAGTTTTCACTCTAATAACTCGGGAACAAACTTTTATTAATTCGGCAGTTCAGAAAAATGAAAATCTCCTTCTTATCCTAGGGGAATCATTCAAAATTGGAAGAAGGGAGGTGAGGATTCAAACAAAATTGCACATCTCATTAAGGAGCACACCAGATTGGTTGAATTCTTGGGGATAGGTTAAGGAAAGAGTTACTATGAATATTGATACCAGATTGGTTACTGGCACCCAAATATTCATAGGGAGGAATATATATATAACAATATGAAAAATAAAGATTTAGAGAAAGGTAGATAGCAAAAATTGATTTAACTTACTTTTATTTATGTCTTTCAACTTAATCCTTAGAAATGGTCCCTTGGAGAATCGATGACTGGAATTTGAGAACTTTAATATAATGTTGGAAAACTTGGTGAATTATGAAGAAGCGTGTAGTGGATTTTCAGAAAATTGTGGGTGGCCGAGCGCGACTGACTTGACCGAAAAATTAAGTGTGTCTTTATGGAGTTTTTACAATCTAAATTGTTACTTTGTTCGGAAAATTTGTCTTTAAAGCGGAACTTTGATAAAAGTATTGTAGAGAAACGGGAAAAAACTGTCTGAAAAAATGAAAATACATAGCTTTTATGCATTCTCATCTTTTCCCTTTCTACTTGAAATCTTTAGGGGAGTTGAAACTACTAGTTTTAGTTGTTTGATTGGTTGGCCATCTATAGTGACATAGTTACGCCCCCGCAATAGTCGACGAAAATCTCAAGGGCTGACACATTAGGTTGGGCCTTGTAGGGGTTTCCAAACTTTTCCAGATTCATCGATTTCCCAAGAGATGGCTATACATGTATATTCTAAAATAAAATACTTTGAAAATTAATTATTTAAACAATTATGTTTACATATTTCGTAATTTTTAACTAATCAAAGAGTCAAACTATATGTTTCACTTATATCTTAAATTAACTTACAAAATCGTGAATTTACATTAAATTAGTCATGTTTCAAATTCAAAAGAATCATTATTGCTTAAGATTAATACATATTTCAAAGTTAGTTTTCTAAATTATTCTTATTAAACGTCGAATATTTTGTTTAAATATATATGATTCTTACATTTAGGAAAATAAATTTATATATAAGTTTTATCTTAACGAAATTCATTTCTCAAGATATAAGTTCTAATTCTAAAATCTGATTCTGAATTTTATTTTCTATTGCTTTGTTTTAACATTTTTATTTGTAGGTAAAGATGTTATAATTTAACATTTACAACAAATTATATTAATTTGAAAGTTGTGTGCAAAGTTGCTTATAAAATATATATCTAAATACATGATGGCGTCGGTAAAACAGAACATTGCTATTACTTAAAATTCTGAATAACATTGGTTTAATTGAATTATTAATTTTCTAAAACAATTATATTTCTGCATATTAATTAGTTAGTTTGGAGTTTTTGTAACTCAGATTGATTCAACGCTTTACGAAGTTTGAAATATGTTTATAGAGAATAAATGTATATTTTTATCAAAGTAAAATAGTTTGGTTTATTAAATTACTATTGAAAATAAATATGAAATATATTCAATTATCAAATAAATTGATGTTTGAATTTATTAGAATTAATTTAAAATACAATGAGAAATGTATGAAGAATTTTCAGTAATTTATAACCTGGTATTTTACCTTCTTAAATAACTCGTAAATTATCACGTCGGTAAAGTAGATCCCTGATTATTAACAACTTTTAAATAAATTGCTATTAGTTTATGATTACATTCTATAAGTTTCAAACGTTAGTTCAAAAATAAAATAGATGCAAGTTGCATTTCTCTTATTAGTCAAAATAATTTCTTTTCCTATTAATAACATACTGAATAATATTAAAAGTGATGTTAATTTCTTATTTAATTCAATTATTTTATAAAATATTATTTTCGAAAGTTTTATTTTCTATGTTGAATAGGCCTAAGATCTTATCTAGACAGAGAGCGCACTTTGTATCTATTTGTCTTTTCATGGGCGGGGTACCAGCGCGGTCCCTTTTGAATGACAGCCTAAGCTGTTTATGGTTTCCTGTAATGGCTAAATACTGGACTATTTACTGCTTGTATTTGTTTGGAGTTTTATGAATTTATCTTGTTAGAGGCTGGTAGACGTTTGTATTTGAAAAGGAAATACGATTGTAGGCGACGTGTTTTGGTCGAAATATAGAGGTACAAAGTTTATTATATTTTATGATAATCGAAGTAAATTTTCAGTATTCATATTGATGCAGCTGCGTTTCAAAATTATCTTAAAAGGTTTCTAGTCTTAACTGTTTACAAAAGATTTAGAAATTCGTTGAAAGTTATAAAATATTTTATAGATGTAAAACCATTATTAATATTTCGAGAAATAGTGAAGAAAAATAAGATTCGGAGAAAAAAGAAAGTATAGTCAAGTCTCGTTTATTTCAAGTCTTTTTTATTTCAAGTCTCGTTTATCTCAAGTCGAGCGTCTCGTGTATTTCAAGTTTCACGCTCCCCTTCGCGCCCCACTATTTCACTGCCACGTGAAGCTCTGTGGAGCGCTCGGAAGAAGTGTGAAGAGGGGTGGAGAGGTACATTCAGTCGGTATGGCAACTGAGGAAGTGGTGGGAACCCCTCGCGACTTGAAATAAACAAGACTCTCTCGTTTCGGGATACTTGAAATAAACGAGACTTGACTGTAGGTAATTTCAGAAGACGTCACATAATGGTAATAATAATAAAACATAATCTGGATCTCTTTCATTCATTTGTCGAACGACAGACCTTTGATTTTGAATTTATCTCTTATTATAAATAAGAAAACTCCTAAATTGTTTTCTTTTATTTATTAATTAAAAATCCTTTATTACTTTGCTAATTTTTATAACTTTTTAATTTGAAAATTTAAATACTCTTTGTAATTTATTTTCATGTTTTATAGTCTTTATAAGGACTAAGTTCTTGGTTGAAACGTCGACGAATATGTATTAAATATCATTACAACACCGGAAAGGCCACTTATGCTTCTATTTATTAAACCACCGGTAACACCAATTATACCAAAGAAACAGAATGAAGTTAATTTGGTTAATAAATATGTATTGGCTGTTATTCAGCGATTCTAATAGGTATTTATGAGACTCTACTTTTTTGGTAACGCGACAACTATAGAATTTCTTTACTAAGAGGTTTTATTGGGTAATTGAGTAATGAACCAAAATCGATTTGAATTATAAAGATTAAAACGATGTCTTTTAAAGGGCTCTAATAGATTTCAATTAGGTTCTAATTGTTCGGATATTCGTCAAGTATAAGATTGCTTTTATAACAGGTTCTATCAGGTTCTTGAGTGATAAATCAGAATCAAGTTAATTTTGAATTAATGAATATTGAGGCGCTGTCTTTTAAGGGACTCTAATATGTAAATACCTATTAGGTATTGGAAATTTAATTAGAATCCACTTGCACTATGATAGGTGACGCAGTGTTAGTAGCACTTTACTTTTTCAGTATATGTCATTCATTTGAAGCGTAAACAACAATAATTTTTTTCACTCAAATATGTCGAACTTTGTGCCTGAAAAAGTGTTTTTGCGGGAAGTTCTTCATTACTTTAATTTGAAGAAAACTGCTGCCGAAAGTCATCGTATTTTGGTGGAAGTTTATGGTGAACATGCTCTAGCTGAGCGAACGTGCCAAAAGTGGTTTGCACGATATAAAGGTGGTGATTTTGGCTTGGAAGACGAAGAACGTCCTGGGCAGCCAAAAAAGTTTGAAGATGAAGAACTGGAAGCATTACTCGATGAAGATTGTTGCCGAACACAAGAAGAGCTCGCAGAATCTTTGGGAGTCACTCAAGCAGCCATTTCAAAACGTTTAAAAGCAGCCGGATACATTCAAAAGCAAGGAAATTGGGTTCCACATGAACTCAAGCCGAGAGACGTTGAAAGACGGTTTTGCATGTCTGAAATTCTGATGCAACGCTACAAAAAGAAGTCAATTTTGCATCGCATTGTTACTAGTGATAAAAAATGGATCCATTGCGACAACCCGAAACGCAAAAAATTATATGTGAAACCCGGCCAACCAGCCAAACCAACGGCAAAGCCGAATGTCCATGGCGCGAAGGTAATGCTCTGTATTTGGTGGGATCAGAAAGGTGTGCTGTATTATGAGCTGCTAAAACCGGGTAAAACCATCAATGGAGAACGCTACCGAACACAATTAATCCCTTTGAAGAGATCAATAGCCGAAAAATGCCCAGAATATGCGACCAGACACGAGGCAATAATTTTCCATCATTGCAACGCTCGACCCCATGTTGCTATTCCGGTTAAAAACTATTTGGAAAACAGTGGATGGGAAGTTTTACCCCACCCGCCTTATAGCCCAGACCTTGCTTCTTCTGACTACAATTTGTTCCGGTCGATGCAGAACGCCCTCACTGGAATACGGTTCACATGAGAACAGGGTATCAAAAATTAGCTTGATTCATTCTTGGCTACCAAGCCGGCGCAGTTCTTTTGGGATGGAATCCACAAATTGTCAGAAAGATGGGAAAAAGTCATAGCTTCAGATGGGCAATACTTTGAATAATACTATTGTATATGTTTTTCTTAAATAAACGTTCATATTTTGAAAAAAAAAACCGCACGAATTAAGTTATAGATCCAATAAATCAATTAGAATCTATTTACGATTTCATACGTAACGCGGATAAAATTATTTGTCAGCGATTACTCGACGAAAAAATAATCAACTTCTTCCCTTTCTTCATGAATGATGGAATTATTTCTAATATATGAATTTCGGTCGATAAAAGTTTGATTAAAAACTTAATAAAGATGTTAAGAAATAAATTTTTGAGAAACTATAAATCAGGATAAACTATGAAGATATAATTAAAATTTTGAATCAGAAACGTTCTTAACCTTACGATTGTACCTTAAACTTAATGAATGTTCATTCTATCGTCATAATCTGCCACCGCTTTTTCTTCACGTCTTATTTAACGTGGACGTTGTTCGGTATTACCGTTCGACGCCTTTGAATGAAAAATATTGCTTGTCTAATGGAAAAGCTTTGAACATCTGCAAGGATTATAGGGAGGTATCATAAGAGCCACGGAAGGTCACTCCGTCATGATTTATTACTTATTATACCTAGAAATTACTGGATTCATAACCGCATAACAGCATCGACGATACGTGCTCGTACATACATGCACGAAATGCCTTATGTGACTTTAGTCGTGGTAGGTTCGAACTATAAGGAATAAGGAAGTGATAATTAAAAAGAAAGTGCTCATATATAGAGGTCGGCCATCTGCCTCTTTTCACGAGAAATGCACGCGTACTTCAAAGTCTTTAACCCTGTAAACGCCGATGCAAAACCTTGTTCAAGCAAACAAGTTTAAAATAAGTTCAGCTGAGTCTTTATGTTGAAAGTATATCTTGTAACCATCCTTACAATGTCTGCCATCTATCACAGTCTACTTACCAGCAGTGATCTGCAAGTATTCAAAACTTATCAGTTTCAGTTGAGTTGAAAAATCAAAATTTAATAGCAAAATTTCTTCTAACACGTGTGAGCTGTTCAACAGGATTGTTCAAAATTGCATATGACTCCCTGGCGAAAAATTCGGAAAGAATTCATTCCGAGTGAATCCAAGCCATTCAGAAATCTATTTCCGAATCATTCCGCACAAATCCAATAACTTTTTGGATCACGTTCAATGCAAATTGGGATTCAATCCGACTAAATCCGAAATAATTATTCAAATCGAATATATCCGAGCTTGGTTAGATTTAAACCGAATTTTCAATCAAATCGGTCCGAACGAATACGAGGTCAAAATGATTCGTTTTAAAAATTGGGTTGGTGGGTTGATTACAATTTTTTATAGTTATAGACGTTCTCAAGCCTTTTAATTTTACATTTCAATGAAAGAAGCAGATTAATTAGAATTTATTGGGAGTACAAATTAATTCGGTCTGATTTTTTGTTACCAAAAATGCATTTATTTCAAAACAAAATGAAAGAACAGATTAATCAAAGTAGTGTTTATCGCTGATAATGACTTTTTCCCATCTCTCAAGCAATTTTAGAATTCCATCTCAAATAAATGATGCGTCTTTTGAGGCGATCCACGAATCGATCCATTTTTTGACTTCTTCATAAGAGCAGAAATGCTGATGAGCCAAGCCGTGTGCCATGGATCGAAACAAATGGTAGTCGGAAGGAGTAACGTCTGGAGAGTACGGCAGGTGGGGTAAGACCTCCCATTTCAGTGTTTCCAAGTAGGTTTTCACCGATTTTGTAACATTGTACTGACCGTTGACATGCTGCAAAATCGGCTTTTCTTGACTTCAACTCGTACGGAACCCAATTGCCTTGGTTTTGAATCATTTCCATGGATTTCAATCGCACGAAAACTGCTTATTGTGTCACTCCCAATGTATCTGCAAGCTATTCTTGCGTTTGAGCCGGATCTTCTTCGAGTAATGCCTCCAATTCATTGTCTTCGAATTTTTTTGGCTGTCCACAGAGAGTTTTGTCTTCGCCGCTAAAACCACGATTCTTAAAAAGTTGAAAACATTCCCTACATGATTTATCAGTTGAAGCATTGTCACCATAAACTTCCACAAGCATTTGATGCGCTTCAGCTGCACTTTTCTTCCAATTAAAGCAGATAACTAAAACCTTCCGCGAATGCTGCTTAGTTAACATAAAATTCGACATATTTAACACAGTAAAAAACAAGGTTTTTTTTTAAAGAAAGTGGAAAAGCAATATTGTTACCAAAATTTTTCCTTTATATTTTCATAAATTTTAATAATTGAAACAATTTTTTGTTATAAAAATGAAGAAAATGGTAACGCTAGTCCGTTGAAGCTGAGGGCTAAAAAAAAAAGTAACTTGACGGTGAGCATAATTCAAATCTGTATGGAATCTGAAAGCAAAAATTCAAAAATACTCTTGAAACATATGTTTGTAGATATCATAGGCAGTAGATTCAAGTAAAAATATCAAAAATTTATCAAAAATGACGGTTATTTGAAAAAAACTAATTTTTTCATTTTTTTCTTCGATTAATTGGCCATAACTTTTTTTAAATTAATATTTAAATACAATTATAGTAGGGGTGATAGGCACACGTTATCTAAACATGTGTGCAAAGCAAAGACCAAATTGGTCAATTAGTTTTCGAAATATCGTACTGACCGATTTTATAAACGTGGTTTGGCGGAAAACGCGTTCAAAGTTTTGAGTATGAAAATCTTATATGAATTTAAACTTACTTTAATCTGCGATTCCAGCTCCATACACATTTACCAAATTTTTTATTCATCTTTCACGATAAAATTTCATCACAATAAAAGATGAACACGAATTGAACGGCTTCACTAATATATAATATCAGTAATCGTAACTATTATATTAATGTTCAAGTTCCATTAACTGTCAACCGTTCGGCTCTATTAAACCTAAAATACTCGAAATTTTTGAAAGGTATTTTAGGAAGAGACTCTTAAAAGTATATATTTTCAGGAAATAAACATATTATATTTTTTTTTAATTTCACAATTTTCACAATTTCACAATTAAGCATTAAATATAAGTATAAAGATCTTTATTTAATTGGTGATTTATTTCAGTTTTGTCGGAAATTTCTACATTTTATATTTTGAAAACTGAAAATTCTAGTTATTTGTCTATTTTAAAATAATATTTTTTTGAAAAAAATGGATTTTCATTTTTGTTATATTTAAGATGTGATTGGGTAAAACAGATTAGTTTTTACATCTGTAGAGGAATCTCCTTCAATCTTTTCTCTTTTCTGAATTAAAAACGATTCTTTTTCATTTTTTATCTGTTTTTTTTTGTATACTTCTCTCATATAATGGAAAAAGTTTAATATTTCGGCCATGTTGGTTATTTGATTTTTATTAAGTGTGTATGATTTTTTTTAAAGGAATTTAGTTTAAAGAAATTTAGTAATTCAGGCCTCAATCCTTTCCTCAAAAACAATCAGACGGTGAAAATAATATTTAAATTATTTATTTAAACTCCAATATGAATATTGAGTAAGAAATATAAAACTATATTCATTAGTTTCTCAGGATATGCAAGTTTGAACTGGAAAATCTAGGCCTCCACGCTGACTCTTTCGGTATCTGATAAGGAATATTTACATCGTTGCTAGCAAAGTGCTAAAGGTCGCAGGTTGAGCATGGGATGGAATTGAAAATGAACAATTTGTATTTGGTATAAATTCAATTACTAACTCACAAGTTCTTGAGCCCTAAGGAATAAAAACGACTAAGGATCTCCATAAAAGTCCAGTTGTTGCTGCATCTAGATGCTCAATTATTGTTAATCGGATTAACAACATTTCTACTTGTAACGCGCTATTTACGTTTGATGGTATAATAAAGCGGTTTGGAGTCGGTAATAGTGAGCGTTTTATTCTAGAAGCACAGGTAATTCTGGAAAAAAGATGATAGCTTAGCATTACGATTTCCGGTATTTCCAGTCTTCCTCTGACACCCATGTAAAATTCTTCGAGGCGTTTAATTATGCGCATGTGTAGCGAAAACATCAATTGTACAAAATGCTCAACACCACTCTTCCATAATTTATGACCTGATGCTAAGAGACTTTCTCATGAAATCCACTTACCTTTATTTCTTCTTTCTCGCGTGTGATTTGATTGCACCTTCTGCACCACTAAGTGAAAACCTACCGTATAATTCCTACGCTATGAAGCAGTTTACGTTTATTACTCCTAAACGAAACAGAAAATAGTAGTTGCTAGCAACAAGATGAATTAGTTGCAGCATCTGATGACCCCAAATTTCAATAACATCAATTGTATTCTATAAGATTTCAAAACTTATGATCCATTTTGGTGTTGCGATCTGCAGTTTCTCTGGTGTCTTCAATAGAAATAAATAGGAAATTTATGGAATTTGGCAAAGTTAAAACTTTGATGTAACTTTGTACGTAGCTTCATCATTGTCAACAATTGATACATGCTATTTAAGCTAGACTTTTTTGAGAGCCCGTTCCAATACTTACAAAACGATTAAACGGAAAAATTTTGAATTTGTAATTTTAAAATACGCAATTCACAGCGATTTTAGCCTAAGATCCCTTTTTGTTTTCTGGGAAGTGACGTGGTCCTTCGAACCTTTAGTCGACAATGCTGCCGAAATAGAGTATCTACGTACCTCTACTGTACCTTCTAGAATTGTTCCTGCCAGTCCCTCATGTCTAAGTGTATGTCCTATCAATCTGTCGCGGCGTCTCGTTATACAATCAAAGCATATAAGCTTCTTTTTTCTTTCACTAAGTTTAAAACTTCCTCATTTTTCACTTTATCTATCCAACTTATTTTTAATAGTTTCCTGTAGCACCACATTTTGAAATTCTCTAATTTTCTTCTTTCTCCTTTACCTATAGTCCATGCTTCAAATATCTGCATTATAACGGCCATCCCTTATTATTTTACTCCCGAAGTAACAAAATTCGCTAATTTCCCCTTTCTTTTCATTACCTATTTTAATGTTCAATCACTTCTTTCCTGGTTTTGTTCTACACGTCATCACTTTGATTTTTTCTATGTTCATTTTCATATTGTAATTGTTGGAAACTGTCTCCGTTCATTCAACGCCTCCTCTAGTTCTCTTTCGGTATTCGCTAGCACATGCTTGCTTCTCCCCGCTACCCCTGAATTTCTACCACTGACTTTTCGTCTCGGTAAAGAGAGCTAATAATTCTTTTGACCTTGTACTTCATATTTTTGTTCTTTAAGGTAGTTCGGTAGTGGGAAGGAGGGTAGTTAAGTGCCCTTTTTTATTTCATATATCGATAGATTAGACTCCTCCCGATCGAAAAGTCCTCTGCCATTTTGGGCCTTACCATATTAAATTTTGAATTATCACTTCTCGAAATATGGAATTTTAACAGAGGCTCTTATGGAAAGTCATTTCGCGAGCTCATAATATCACGAATTTGCGAAAAATTTCTGGTGGCGGCGTTGTGGAAAACTATGGAACCGTTGGGAAATTTCATAAGAATATTAATTTTTCTTTGAAAATTGTATCTTACCGTATATCTCGGAAAGTTATTTCAAAATAAACACCAGAAAACAAGAATAATAGGAAGAGGAACCCATATTTCTGCTCAACTGGCGATAACACTATACAAGTAGTTGTCATCTCGTCGGCTTAGTCCGCGATTGGATCCCGAGTGATTAAAATCGATCTCTGGTGGAATTTTTTAAAAAAGGAGCTGATATTTAAATAGAATAATTATTTATATGCTAATTAATTTCAAATTTTTCAACCGTACCGATGCAGAGATAATTGATGTCAAAGTTGACTATTTTAACACGTAATTCATGGGCAATGCATAGGCACTACATTTTAATTTGTAGTAATTAAACGCTCTGGTAGAGAAATTTATAAAATGTCGATATTTGTGCTTCTTGAAAATATTAATTTTTTAAAGAAACATCAAAGCTTTCCACCGTGCAGAATTATAGATAATCTAATTTAGAACATTTAAATTTCAGTCACTTTCAAACAGATAAACGTAACAGTATCGCGACCCGGCAACACTGTTCCCTTTCTTCAGCTTGTCTGCTGTAGGTCTCGACACACACACACACACACAACCAGCTTGGAAGCATACGCGAAATTGCTGGCAGAATATTTTCTTTTTCATAGCGCCTCCTTTGAAAATCCGATTTTCGGTACCTGTAGAGCGGGTTGAAACTACGATCCCGCTCCACAGTTACAGCCAATCAGATTCTCAAAAGATTTGCTATGAAAAATAGTATACATTACTCGAAACAAAACACAGCAAAAGCATTTCGTGTGATTGCAGCCCTCGTTTCACTCGGGCAGCAAACTTCACACTCATGCTAAAATTTTCTCTGATTTTCCTGTGAGCTGCGTCTACTCACAAAATAATACTCAAATGCTATTGTTACTAGTGTTCGGCGAATGCTTCTGTGACCAGTGGTCACAGATCAGTTTAACTCAAAAAATTCTTTAAATTAAGAAAAATAAGGGGAAAAACAAATTTGTGGCCAGAAGAGCAGACGACAAACATACATTTGCTTATCGATGCAGTGCATATGGCGGTAGTGGCATTGTGATGTTTTGATATGTTTCTTATTGTAGAGTGAGAAAATTAAATTGAATACAAATAATTATTGAAAATTTTATTAATATATAAAATAAAGGTGAGTATATATTTCAAATTAGTTCGAACAACTGTTTAAAGTGATTTATTAATTTTTTCATTAGTAGATTTTGTACGTTGTGTGTTTTATATAGTTAAAATATTTAATTATTAAATAATTGTTTAAGGAATACTTGTGTAAAGTACCTACATGACCAATCTGACCGCGGTTACACGAGTCAGAATTCGGTAACATCTGGTATTACCGGACACTTCCCATCACTAATTATTACAAATGGTATTCAATAACATTGGTTTATAATACGATATACTTGATAGATACTTATAAACCTAATAACAAAGGAAGGTCTTTATAAGTTTCATTGGAAATTCGTAAAAATGACGTGTCTTATGGTGCTTTTATACCTCTCCGGCTGCTGGCCGATAAATTCATTTACAGTACTTTATCGGCGCATTCTGTTGTTTAACAAACAGAATTTAACAGAATGGGCCAATCAACTTCTGTAGATGAATTTGCCAGCCCGCAGCCGGAGAGGTATAAAAACACCTTTACCCGATCTGCAGATAGGTCTTTTACCATTCGGATGGCAGAACGGCACTTTATTGTGTGGACCTAAATCCATAGAACGACTCTAAGCTTGAAACGAAGCCTCGATCACGTATATACTTGTCTCTTTTACTCTTGTTATGACGCAGCATAAGGGTCTATTCACACCTTCTGTTGGTCAGTCGGCTGCCAGCAGATGCAAGAGAGAAGGACATATAATTCTGAATATCAAGAGTGAGATAGACGAAAATTCACTAGAATTGTTAATTTTATTTATCTCTGTTTTATCCATTTCACTTATATGTCCCTCTCTTCTGTGCCTGCTGGCAGGCGGCCGACCAACATTTATATGCACCATAAACGGATGCGTTCAACGCTCCATTCTAAACTCAGGATAGCTGTGCATGGATTCAACTTAAGCGTCGAACCTTGTCTGTATCGTATTACACAATGACGAAACGGGTGGAACGAAAAATCTGTATGGAATTTTGCCAAAAGTTTACTCATTTGTGTGGCTGCAAAGTTTGTTATTGCTATGACCCTCATGGGATTGGCATTCTGCCAAGATTTCCATTGACACCGTTAACCTACTTGATTGTTTTCAAGTAAAATTCGACACGGTTCAAGTCAATTAGTCAATTTTGGTTTCTTCAAACTCCACCAGGAGACGCTGAAATTAACACGATTCAATCCGATTCATTCCGCTTCGATCCGAATGAATCCGAGCTCGGATTCATCCAAACCAAATTAGTTCGGAATGATTCCGAATGGTTCAAAAACACATTTCGGAATATCTCAGAATACAGTAAAACCTATCGTAGCCGACACATATGGGAGACAAGTTCGGCTACGATGGGTACCAATGACATGCGATGATTGCTAGGGACTTATTACTAGCTTGGTTCAGTGCTGTGGCAACAGGTGCCCCTGTGTTTAGTAACACACGTGTACCGGCTTGTACATATTTTTTGTGTTTACTTTTGTGCAAATAGGTGAGTAAAAGTTAGTTTGAAAAATAATCAGTTCTTTTTGTTGATAATTTAAAAATTTCATGGATAAATTCAGTCAATAAAAAACTATAAAAAAAACTTAGTTCTTTTAGTGGAAAATGTATAGATGACAGTTGAGGTTATGTTGCACGACTGTTCATACATATTTAAGATCTTAATAAGTTGAAATATAATTGGTTATGAACATTCTCCAATTTTTCGAAGTTAAATTGTAATTAAATTTTATAATTCAAATATAATCATTAATTAAATTAATATATAATTTGAAATATTCATTGAAAAAGAAAATTACTAAGACGTTTTACAAAAATATGAGGACCCTCCAAAGACGGTATTTAAGACGGCCCTGACCATGCACATTTCTCGACCAATAATGTGAAGCGTCAGAGTGGGATGTTCGTTAGGAGAGTGTCGGCTACGATAGGTTTTACTGTAACTCTGATTCAGTTGGATTGAACTTCAATCCGAAACTTCTGGCTGTTCTTTAAATAGAAGTATCCACTAAAGGGATTGAGATTTTAGAACATGAAGGGAAAGAAATGCGACGAGGCCATTCTAAAGGCTGAGTACAAGGAGTGTTTTCCAAAGTGAGAGGATCGCTGAAAGAAGGTTGTGACTTCTAGAGGGCAGTACTTTAAAGGAGATATCGTCGTCATTGACCACAATTGATTCTTTCGCCAGATACAGCGCAAGGATCCATACTTCTCGGGCAGACCTTCTAAAAACAGTTTTAAATCGTAACATAGTCGTGTTATAAACACCAAAAGATAATAATTTCTAAATAATTAAAATGGTAGTTTGTATTGGCCCTTGATTTAATTTATAAAACTTGGTACACCTGTTCAACCAACTCTACATTCAATTTTCAAGGTATTTCCTATAAACAGAGATCGGGGTTCCCCATGGGCTCGCCACTCTCCCCCATCGCTGCTGACATCGTCATGGATGACCTTGAATCCAATTGCATCGCCTCCCTACCCTTTAAACCCCCCTTTTTCTTTCGATACGTAGACGATATCATAAGAGCAGTACCACATGATAAAATTGACACAATAAAAAACACCTTTAACAACTTCAACCACAAAATTCAGTTCACCACAGAAGAGTAATCAGAGGGCAGAATATCCTTTCTTGATGTTCTTATAATCAGAGCCGGTGATGGCATAAAAACTAACTGGTATCACAAGCCTACATGGTCTGGCCGCTACCTCAATTTCAACTCAAATCACCCCTACAAGTATAAAATCAATGTAATTAATAATCTGGTCGATAAATGTATCTCCCTATCTCACAAAGACTTCCACAAAGCAAATATTAAAATAATCAAATCCATTCTACATAAAAATAATTACCCCTCCAGCATGATTAATTCCTGTATTAAAAAAAGGCTAAACCTTCTCTCCCTGAAAACTTTAGATACCAATACAAAGCCATACCAGCCACTGAGGATTATCCCCACACACACACAGACCACAAAACCAAACCTAGCAGTAGGTCAAAGCACAGCCACCAACACACAGCCACCTCCAAAATACATGTCACTACCTTACGTACAGGGCCAATCTTAAAAATTATCAGGCATCCTCAAACCCTTCAACATTAAAATTGCATCACGCAATGTCAATAACCTATCCCATTTTTTTAAGCCAACAAAAGACAGAATTTCGAAACTTGACACCGCTGACGTCGTTTACAACATTCCCTGCACAGATTGCACAGCTACATATATAGGTACTACAAAACGACCACTTAAAACTAGAATTCACGAGCACAAAAGGAATGTTTACAACCCTCCGGACAAATGGACTGCTTTGACAAAACACGCATGGGAACAAAACCACACATTCAATTTTGACAACATTCAAATCATAGACAGAGCCGACAATTACAAAAAACGGATGATTTTAGAAATGACACATATAGCCAGCAATACAAATTCAATTAACCAAAGAACTGACACGGATAACCTATCCGTTTTTTATATGTCTTTATTAAATAACAAAAATTAGAAAGGAAGAAACATTTCTCTGGGGAAATTGGCTCCGGGAAATGTCTCTTCCTTTTACAGGATCACTATCCTTCTCAACTCCCTCCCTAGCTTGGAAAATGCTTAGATTGACTCCATATCTGCCGCAAATGTGCTGAACCCTTCGGACACCGGTTACGATTGACAATCTTCCTTCACAAAAATTTTTTTTTCTTCCACCTTCGCCTTCTCGGTTCTTTCCCAACTGTCCTCTCCGTACATTCAAGAATTAGTCACAAATATAACATCGCACAGTGACTTGGTGAAAAATAATGTGTGTTCAAAAAATATTTCACAGAAAACAAAAAACAAGGATAAAAAATTCCACAATCAGCCGTGGTTTTCTATTAAAGAGAAAGGATTCCTTCCTTCATACATAGAAGGTTAGTTCAAAAAATCAAATTTTAATAAAGATCAGTTAAGACTGGAAAGTTTGGATATCTAGATATCTAGTTTTCTAACTTAAGGCTGTCCAAAGAATTTTTGACATCCATGTATAAAACATCCAAAATACAAATTAAAATTTTTTTATTGAAATAGGTCAAAAATAGCAAACTCAGGGAAAATAGTTCAAAAACAACTTTAATGTGTAAATCAGGCTCTTTCTGTTGAACTTGTTACAAGAGAATTTGGTTATAGATTACCAATATAGATAAGACATGTTCAAAATATTATAAAAAATATGAATATTTAAAAATAGTTATAAATAGTTTAAAAATAGTATTCAGACAAAATAGTACAAAAAGGAAAGCCTTAATGATCAACTATTCCCATCCAGCTTCACACCAAAGAATTTAATGTAGATACTGTTATAGATAGGTCATACCAAAATATTTAATATTAATACATTTTCCAACATAGGTTTAAAATAGTTTTAGGCAGATTAGTTCAAACCAAGCCCTAATAGCCTAAACAAATTCAATTGTAGACACCAGCATAGAAAAGACAGTAAAAAATGTGAACATTTTTATAAATAGTCTATAAACAGGTTAAAATATTTCCAGGGTAAAAATAGTCAAAAAAATGGCCTCAATAGTCTAGATAAGACTGTTCACATTCAGCTTCGCACCAATTTATTTGAGTTCAAACTTTATTATATAACCTTATAGTTTCTCAAGGAATCCCTGCAAACCTTTAAGAAATGTAGCACATATATGAAGAGTGCTGAATATTTTTTGTGAATAGTTTTAAAGTAGTTTTAAAGGGGTTTCAGACGTATGGTCGAAGAATAGCACACCAAAGAATTATTGTAGATACGGGTATGGATAAAACATACCAAAAAAATATATATATATACTTTTTTTCAACATAGTTTTAAAATAGTTTGAGCAAAATAGTTCAAACAAAGCCCTAATAGCCTCAACCAATTCAATTGTAGACACCAGTATAGATAAGACAGTCAAAAATGTGAATATTTTTATAAATAGTTTACAAATAAGTTCAAAATAGTTTCAGGGAAAAATAGTCCAAAGAATAGTCGTATATCCAAACTTTCCATTTTCAATTACAGATTAACATACCAAGTACTCCTTTTTATATCATATGCTAAGTACTCTAGTTATTCCGTTAAAATGTGTGAAATTAGCGACAGCATCTTTTTTGTATTTTTAGATTTTAATAAATATCACTGATGAGGGCTCCGATCAGAGCCGAAACGCCTGATTAAATAGACTTCTTCATTTATGGACCCTAAAGCCAATGCAAATGTACCAAGTTTTATAATAATTTCTATTAGAATGAGCAAGAATGTTGAAATAAGGATCAGAGCACTATTTTTTAACGTGAGCCAAAAAAAATTAATTGATGAGCATTTGAATCTTGTACATACAAGTAAATATCGCATGTTTTGCAGAAAGAGGTGCATTTCCCGCAATTTCACCTAAAGAAGATTCAAATATTTACTGTGTCAAAAAGTAACACTTACATACTCCTTGTACAGCATCTTTGAATCCTTTTTTAATTCCAGATCCCGCAAGATTGTAGAAAACTATATCGTCAGTCAAAAATGCTTGATTAGTCTTATGAAGAAACACCACGTCAACTGTTTTCCTCTTGAAAATCCCGAAATATGTTCCTATCTTAGATACCAATATCCGTGATAACTAATGTAAAATATCTAAATAGTTTACAGATAGTTAAATATTAAAACAGAAAAAGTGAAAAAATGGATAGAATGTGATTATGACGGATATATCTGTCGGATAAGATAATGATTTACTGGAATAGACGGATAACCTGCTTATATATATGGATAGGCTAGTATAAAGGACGTATTAAAACGGATATTCACAGATAGATAATGGATTTAAGAGGATAAAGGTTTAATCCTTTTACTCATAGCAGGGACTTGAAAAGAAACCTTGGTAAAGTTTCCAGATTCAGATCCAATCCGATTGAATCGGGACTATTCCAAGCCATTCTAGAATATGTTTCCAAACCATTCCAAACAATTCTGAACCAATTCGAATAACGTTCTTAGTCTCATTCAATATAAGTTCATATACTTTATCTTTGTAATTTTTTTCATTCTCCTTTTATCTAATAATAATACATGAAAGGAAACACTAGTGACTACTAATAATTGTCGACATAATCTCCTCGAAGTTCAACGCATTTGGCCCAACGCTTCTCCAGGTTGCTAATTCTTTCCCTGAAGCGGTTTTTTTTAAGACCCTCGAAATAATCCTTGACCGCCTGGGGATGGCTTCTTCGTTGCATACAAATTTTTGTCCAGCCAGAAATTTTTTGATTTTCCGGAACAGATGGAAGTCCGGAAGAGCCAGATCAGGTGAATAGGCTGGATGCGGAAGCAGTTTAAAGCGCAGTTTGGTCCATTTTTGCTGAGTGACAAGGTTTGAATGGACCGGTGCATTGTCGTGGTGGAACAACACCTTCTTCTTGGCCATTCCTAGAAGTTTTTCCGCGATCGCTGTATTGAATCTGACCAAAAGGGATGCGTAGTACCCCGTGATGGTTTTTTCTTTCTTCTCAAAACAGTCAATAAGCATGATTTCTTTATCGTGGTTCTCCTTGTCCAGTTCATTGATTTGATTGCTGTTTTGTTTCTTGCATATAATGGTGGATCCAAGTTTCGTCCATTATTACAGAACGCCGCAAAAGATCAGCTGAATTCTTCATAAACATTTGCAAACATTCGGCGAACGTTCGCATGCGTTTTCGTTTTTTCTCTAGAGTAAGCAAACATGGTACCCATCGTACGCACCATTTTTTCATGATGCAAAATAAAATGTACCCGGTCAATTGAGATATCTACGGTCTCTGCCAGCTCATGCACTTCCACTCGCCTTCAGAAAGAAAAATTGAATCATACTACGAATTCCAATTTTTTCCATTTTTTACTTCCACTCGAATCCTTTTATTCAAGAAACGAATTAATGTTAGAATGACTTGTGACCATAAAATATTCACCTACAGTCCTTCAAACCTTTTCTGTCAAAATTTGAGTCAAATCTATTCATTAGTTTACAAGTTACAGTGTCTGAAAGCAACCAACCTCCAAATTTTTTGCAAAGATGGAAAAAAGTGAATTTCGTATGTTGACTAAACACTACTTTTTGTGTGACAAAACCTTATCAGAAACACGGGCCAAGCTCGATAAATATTATTCGGACTCTGCTCTGTCGTATAAAATGGTTCAGAAGTGGTTAACCAAATTTCGTTGTGGTCGTACGAGCACAGAAACCATACCAAGTCCAGGTCGTCCAAATAAGATTACTACACCAGAAATGATCAATAAAATCCATGATATTGCTTTAAATGACCCGGAAGCGAAAGTGCGTGAGATAGCTGAGATTGTATTAATCTCAACTGAGCATGTGGTCAAAACTTTGCAAACACAATTGTGCATGAGAAAGCTCTGTGCAAGATGGATGCCGCGATTGCTCAATCGACCAAAAACGCATTCGTGTGACCATTTCAAAGCAAAATTCGGCCTATTTTAACCGCAATCCGAGAGAGTTTTTGTGTCAGTTTGTGACGATGGATGAAACATGGATCCACCATTATACTCCGAGATTACGTGAAGGACACCAAAGCATCCGAAAACGCAACAATCGGCTGGGAAAATTATGGCTAGTATTTTTTGGGATGCACATGGAGTTATCTCCATCATCATCATCAGAAAGAAACGACCACATTTGAAGAAGAAAAAAATCCTTTTTAATGATGACAATGCACCATCTCATACATCGAACATTGCACAGGCAAAAAAGCATGAATTGGGTTTCGAATCGCTTCCGCACCCACCGTATTTTCCGGATTTTGCCCCCAGCGACAATTATCTGTTTCCCAGCCTCAAGAGATGGCTGTGTGGTAGGCGTTTTAGTCGGACGAAAAAGTTGAAAGGAAAACAGAAGGGTATTTTGAAAAGTTGAAACATCGTTGCATCGTTAAATCAAGCTAAAAGAAGAGTACATTGAGAAATAGAATAAATTTTCAAATAAATCGCCCCACTATTTTTTTCACCATTATTTGCAATAAATTGGCTTCTTGAAATTCCACTATAGTTACGACATTGAATCAGTTCAGTCCAATGTTGGGATTTTTAGAAAAGGTATCTAACGTTTTATTCTCAACCTTTTGCTCTGTTCTGATCCACACTTAATCTATATAAATATTTGTAGTTGTAGAAGCAACGGCCTGAGTAAATTGGATGTGATTAAAATAAAGGCTCCTTTGCAATTGTATCTCCTTTCATTTTAAGTCTACGTGCTTTTATTTTTTCAACTAGTTTGGACCGGTTTATTTCCACTTGTGAATCCTTTTGATTCAATATTTCGATCCGTATAGCACGTAAATTTCAAATCACATCAAAACAAGCATGTATGCTATGCTAAAGGGGACAACTTTTTTGTTGTACTTTTTAGACAATTACTTTCAATCTTAGTAAAGGGAGCCCAATCAACTTATAGGCCAATAAACATTTCCACCTTCTTAAGTTTCCCAATCCATTAGTTTAATCAGTTTAATAGATGCTTTTCATTATATTACAATTCTCCAGGAGATGTGGAGAAGATGTGATGACAGGTACAGGTGGTCTCAAAAACTTCCAAGTTAAATGTATAAAAGTACATCATTTATTTAAGACTTAAGAAGGATAATGAACTTTGAAAACATATGATATGTGCAGTGATTAGAATAATTTGAATTAAAGTTATCAAAAAATGTTATAAATTCTATTTGTAGAATTATTCATAATGAAATGATTGAAGTTTTTGATGAATAGTGTACATATATACGTGGGCAGAGCATATCGTTCATTAAGTATGGAAAAAGTAATTCTCAACTGATCCTTAATTGACTTGAATATTGAACGGTCATATTAAATACGGATACAACGACTATATGTCTGAATTAACTGGCACGAATTAAACGCTCACGAAGTCGTAGTATACCCCAACATTAGCTTTACATATTCTCGTGTTTACTTGTGTTTCTTCGATTGGGTAATAATCCTGCCTGCGTGATTTGAAATTTGCTTCGTGGTATTTTCTACAAGTATCTTTTCGTTTTCAACGGCAGGAACTTTCTACGTTTAACAAAAATATTTTGAACGAATTTCTTCGACCAGGGTAACCTATTTTTTACCAGGCTCAAGAAACCCAATTGAACATTTTCTGCGATCTGTTCCTTGAATACTGATTCATTACAGCGGATAAGGTTGTCCAAAAGACATCAGTTAGTCACTATCGTTTGTTATAGAGAGATAGGTATCAAGTATTCAAATTCTTGCAATTAATTGTTCATTGAAATCAGAAAAAAAATGCCATGAGTTTATGAGATCGATGATTTTTATAAACGGTCTCATCCTGTTTAACCACAACTGGAATATATGAGAACCCAATCAGATCATCAGTATTCGACTTAGAAAAGTGAAGGAAACTCATTTTGATTTTTTAGGTTGTTATTTTCCAGCTCTAATCAACGTCTCCTTTCCCAATTTACACAGGTCAAGTTATAACAGGTTTAAGTATAATTATAAAAGTAAACAATACTTCTATATCAAAAGAAATTGCGAAATTTAAAATTTTATATCTTTGCATTTTCAAAAAATGTATATCTTAAAATTTGACAAAATCGATAAATACTATATCAAAATATTTCGAATAAAGGTAGTTCTCTCAAAAAATGTTTTTCTCTAAATATTTTTGGATTTGAAATATCATGAAGTGGAAAGTTCAACAAATATAGGAATATTTTTCTGAGGGTAAGAAGCGGTGATAATTTCTAAAATATGTGGGTCTAAACTTCAAGCTTTAACCACGGGAATATATGGGCATGGTGGTTCGGAAAAGCATTTTTTATCAACTGTGCAATGAGTTTCCTCTAATATGCTTTAAAGACACATCGAGTCATTCATCACATTAGTGATGAGGACGAAGGATCTTGATGAGCGTAGGAAGCGCAGAAATGGGGGGGGGGGGGGGCAGTAAAAATCGCACTGGGGCCTGCACACACGATCGCGCGTTCTGGGAGGGCTGGGCTGCCGTGACGGTGTAGAGAGGAATCTTTATGCTCTCCTAGCTGGCGCGGCGCCCGAGTTCGCTAAACGGACACATGGGCGCGGGGGAGGATCCCGCGCGAACGGATAACGGAAGAGTCGTTCATGACTTAAAAGCGGAACCAGCCGCTCGTGAAGTTTAAAGCCGAAAGACGGTCCCGCGAGCGGTAATATGGTTCGAGAGAGGAGGTTTTCGGATTTAACAGGTATGCCTAGACTCGACCTAGGAGAGTCCTGTACTAGGTCTATAAAAGATTTCGCCATTTTTCCTCCTCACAAAAAAATGTCTTTTTATCAAGGTTTATTAAGAATAATATTTTGTCAAATATGGTTTGTGGTACTAGATTTCGAAAAATACTAATCCAAAGTACGCGTTTCGATGGGTTCTTCGTTCGACATTTGGTCAAATAAATTTAGAAAGCAGGAGTGCACGTCTTGGCAATGTCGCATCAACTCGACGTACATATGTGTACCAGTAATGGTGAAGAAAGAATATATGCGCGTGAAGTCATTGGAATAATATTAAAAAAATAATACTTTTGATGATTTATATCACACTTTATACATTTTCTACTTATGAGATTATCTCCGAGTACATCGAATTCGACTAGATGCTATGCTCCACAAACTTTCTTGTGATTCTTAATTAACTTCTCTTTTATATACTTTAACTTTTACACCGAAAAAAATTCCTTGTACCCGTATACTATTTTGCCTAGTTAGGACAGGCGCCAACTTTGCAATCCTAGTTGAAATGACAAAGTTCAAGTTTAATAAGAAAAACAAAGAAAGCAAATTGATTTGACGGACAGATCCTTTCAGGCGCATATATTAAACGTAACCAAAAAACAAATTTACGTTTATGATCTACTAGAGCAAAATTTATATTGATAAAAGTGGGCCTTAAAGAATTATTGACAAAAATAAATTTTTTTTTACACAGTGAAAAAGTAATAAATACAGAAGATATTCTTTTTACAGCGGAGTTTTGTAATAGCAGCATAGCAATATTAATTCAATTTAATTGTTAATAGAACTAGAATTCTTTATTTCTTTGTAACAAGGTTTATATTGGTTTGTTTAACTGTATGTACGTGATTCTCTCAAACAGGAATCCGTGTTATTTCAACTAGGTTAGACTTAACTATAGGTGATAGTTGACTCTCGGAAAAAAAAATTTTTCGGTGTACCTAAAAGAATGCATTTTTTGACCCCCAAGTGGGAAAAAATCGTATGTATATGGAAACATTTATTTTACTTGTGTAATTGTTGCCCTCGCTTTGTACGGGCATCAAACTTCACACTTCCAAAATAAACTATTTTTCTCCCTAGTTGCATAATATACTATTTACGTTCTGCAAAGCTGCCAAAGCTGGTTTATTTCTGGCTAAAGCTTTTTTTCTGACAAATCTTCCATTTTTCAAACGATTGAAACAAAACGACTTGACAGTTTGACTGTCAAACCGATAGCAAAATACATTCTCACACGTTTTCCGGATCATGACGCTCAAATGTACAATATAACTAGGTTCTCATTAAGATACTCATGTAATTCCATTAGTTTTCTCTCGCAGCTAGGAATGAACAATAGTAAATAAATTAAGCAAAATTTTTGCTCCGATATTTTTAGTTTTTCATTTTAAAAAACTTCTGATCATCAAGAAATTCCTATTAGGGATCATATAGGGACTTAAGAAGGTCGTTCAATAAGTCCTTAGAAAATCCAAGAGATGGCACTGGTAGTAGCAAAAATAGTTTGGTTTTATTAAGCATCATTACTCACTAAATAGCTGTTAAAGTCTTAGTTATATCCATCACATGGACTCATTTTTATTGTCGATCAAAGCAAAAAAATTTGGAGTATTTAGAAAAATGGAAAAAAATGACTTTTGAGTAGTGATTAAACACTTATATTTAAAAGGCTTAATACCCAAAAAGATCAAAGCTGAGTTTGATAGAGTTTATGGCACATTTGCTCCTGTGTTTGCAAATGTTTACATTTGAGTAAATGAGTTTAAACGTGGCTATACATCCACAAAAAATGAACATCGTTCGGGACGGCCAGTGGAAGTGACTACCCCGAAAATGATTGACAAAATCCACGATATGGATTTGAGTGATCGACGAATCAAAGTGCGCGAAATAAATAGTTGAGGCCACAGGCATATCGCAAGGTACAGTGTTTTCAATTTTGCACAAAAAATTGGGGGCGAAAAAAATCTCGGCAAGGTGGGTGCCGCGTGTGCTCTCAGAGGAGAATAAACGTAATCGTGTGATCGACTCTGAGGCTATTTTGGCGCTTTTCCGTCGCAATACTGACGAGTTTCTGCGTCGATACATAACTGTGTACGAAACATGGATATACCACTACACTCAAAAGATAAAGGAACAGTCAAAACAGTGGGTTTTCAAAGACGAACGGGCGCCGAAGAAGGCGAAGACTGTGAAATCGGCCTGCAAGGTGATAGACACGATTTTTTGGGATGCATGCAAAATCATTTACACCGATTATTTGGAAAAATGGCAAACGATAACTGGAGCGTATTATGCGTCGTTATTGCATCGGTTGAGCGAAGAAATTAAGAAAAATGTCCTCATTTGAGAAAGATCCTCTTCCATTAAGACAATGCACGGGTGCATACCTGCGCATTTTCGATGGCCAAAATTATGGAATGAAAATTCGTATTTTCACAACATTCACCGTATTTATCGGATCTGGCCCCAGTGACTCCTTTTATTTCCACACTTGAAAAAATGGCTCAACGGACAACGGTTTACGTTGAACGAGGAGTTCATCGCTCAAACAGATGCCTATTTTGAAAATCTTCTGAAATCCTACTTTTTGGACGGCTTAAAAAAGTTGGAGAAACGCTTGAAAAACTATATGGAGTTGAAAGGAGATTATGTTGAAAAATCTAAAAAAAAATCTACTCAAAATAATTTGTTTTTCTATCTTTTTCTAAGGACTTTTTGAACGACCCACGTATATACATATAGGTTCGTATATGGGAGTCCACGTCGGGACCAATATAGGATTCTACGTAGTTTCGCACACGAAAACTTATAAGTTCTGCCTAAAGGAATTAATGTAGTTTCCTATATAGGATCCTACATTAGAAACAACATATGTATTCTCATTATGGAATCAGCAGTTGATTGTAATCAATAACCAGAGTGTTTGAGATTGATATCTCATTGAGGCCAGGTGGCGAAGTAGACAGGAAACGAAAGACGGATGCTGGAAGTAGGTAAGATCGATGATTCTTATAAACGTTCTCATGCTGTCTAAACAGAATCTGAACGGGTGAAGAACCAGCTGGCCTCTGCGTTCGTGGTGAGATGTGATGAAACCACCTCAGGTATTAATCTTGAGTGGATTAAACCTGAATCCTCGACCAGACACTATGAACTGTTAACTTTGATATCTCCTTTCCTGGGAACCTCATTCTGCCCCCTTCTTCGCCATCTTTCTCTTTCTTTTCAAATCTTCTCATTCTCTCCTTTGTTTCATCTTGTTAAAAGTTCTCTTTCTACGAGGATTGTATCTCGTGAAAGGAAGCCTGCGGGGTTTATACGATGTGCGTGTGCATACATTAATACGTTACTAATGTTATTATGATCATTGTCGCTCTTACTATGCCTCGCATTCACTACACGCGTGCGCGGATAAAAGAGTGATCACAAGTCTGACTCTCTAATTATATACGATGAACGCTCAAGATTATTATAATCCCTTTTTACTTTTTTTGAATGTATGAAAGCTTGACGACAGAAAAATAATTGCATAATTTGTAAATTTTAATTTGACTTTAATACTTACCATATATTTTCTCCAATATATGTATACACGGAGAAAATTCATGTGTGAAAATTTAATCAAAAGTTACACGGAGAAAAATAGTTGAAGTAATTTTACTCAACTTCCGATCAAATTTGGGACATAAGGACAAGTTAGAAATTATTTAGTATCACTGTATTTATTTGTGATATAATAAATGTTCATAAAAAATTTTTAATTTCAAAAACTTAAATTCTTAAAATTAAATTGATATTATGAAAATTTAAACAAAAAAAAGTCGATAAGTGTATTAAATAAAATATGAAATATCACATAAATTACTCAGGCAGAATAATAATTTGGAATTCGCAAATGCGAAACCCATATTTTGAAAATATAAAACACAGAAAATAAAAGAACCTTCTTTTAGATGTTTTTATACAAGATACTTCTTAATAATAATGCAATTTTTTAATCTACATTTAAAAATTTAGTTTCACTAAACTTCATATGTCGTATAATAAAAATGTATACTAAATGTAATTTAATAATTATATTATATATATCAATAATCATGGTTATAATGATTGATTAATTATATTAATTTTTGAAAATATTTTATTAATCATTTATGAAAAAAGTTGATTTATTTTTACTTGAGTAAGGCTAAAAAATTTTATTGACGGCACTTACTCTCACAAGCTCTGAATAACTCATGCAGTCACTATATAAGAAAGTTTCAAGTTTTATATTCAGCATTGTAAGCGAGCGTGTGCGTGATTCGACGAAAGCGTATCGTACTATGTATAAGTGTAATTATATTAGGTTTATGTATGTAAGGTTATATGTTTAAGTTTATTTGTAATTTGAAATGTGATTGGCTACGTCTGAATGGTGCGAATGTATTTGTAAGTTGTTTATGTATGTACCGGATGACTATTGGCTGGCTCGAGGTAAGAATTTTTTTTTATTTCAGAGAACCATACCATTGCCAGTTGAAATAATACGCCCGATGCTCATTTTACCCAACTACGGTTTGAAGCACCTCAAGCGTCGGTGATATACTTATACATTTCATGTTAACCCACTGACGCATGTTGGTGCCCTGTCGTCGATAACGTTTTACTCAACTCCTTACTATTCCCTATGTAACGCTTATTGTTATTCACTTTGGGTGAATTAGGTATATATCAAATTGATTTTACCCGACTAGGATTTAATAGATGTGCAAATGTCCTTATGTCCCAAGTTTAATCGACAGAGTTGAGTAAAATTACTTCAACTATTTTTCTCCGTGTAAGTAAAGCTGGGACATAGTGGTTTTTGGAAAAAAATTAAAATTTTTTTGCGTATTCATTCAATAACGAATTATAAAGTTTAATCAACTGTTGAGTTAACTCTAAAACAGTTGATTAAACTTTATAATTTACTCAACTTTTGATTAAATTTTCTCCGTGTAGTACACGGAAAAAAATGAAATGTCTGCTACTGCTAACTGCAGTTAGCTGTCGACTAGTTAATTGTGATTGATAAAAAGTTTGCTGAGAGAGTTAACATTTTGCTGGGACAGTTAAAAAATGTTAGCCTGAATCGAAGTTGAAAATTTGCATTGGACTCCTTAGCGTATTAAGAGTTGTAGCTAATCATTTGGTTGTTGCTGCTAAAACAGTTTACTCTCCTAGAAAATCTCAAAATTCGTACTCGTAGCTTTTAAAATTTTGCGCTGATATGTAAGAAGTTAGCAGCGGTTGCTAACGGCTGCTTAGACATCCCGCGCTTTCTGTGCTGCTCATGCGCACAAAGCGCGACTAGTCAGATATTCTGCTGTAAATGGTAAGTTGTACACCTGTCGCGTTGTTTTAAATTTAATTTATAAATAATTCGACGATTCGCGTTAATTTATAATGCAAATGATTGATTTGTAACTGATCTCTGAAGATTGTATTGTAGGTTTTGTAATAGGTTCTTTATTGTGCTATTTATTATCTTCTTACTGAGGTTATCTCAATTCTAAGTTTTGTATACTTGTACAATTTTTGAAAACATTATATTGGACTGGCAAGTAAGTCCCTACTGTTCCCGGTAATGTTTCTACTTGTAGCTATAAGTTTGGTTATCAAAGCAGCTCACGTTTTATTCTTATTCTTGAAAAATTATGCTGTGATTAAGGTTAGAACTGAATCAGTTTTTTTTCGTTTTTAATTTTGCAAGTTATGATATGTCGGAAGAAATTAGTTGTTTTGATATAACTTGCCAGCAGACTTTTGTGAGTATAGAAGGGTTACGAGATCATTTTTTTCTAAAGCACCCAGGTGTAACTGTATTTAAATGTAGATTTGGAAGTTCAAACTCAATGATTTTGAGTGCTACCTCTATTTGCAGCAATTGCTAATAAAATTAACTAGTACTTCAAACGCTGTTAGAACAGGAAGATAACACGACCGATAGGCTACTGCTCGCAATCGTTGTTACCAGTGCTAACGTAAATTAGCTGGCATCGCTAAAGTACTGTAGCAAATACACGTTAGTATTAGCAGCTAAGAGATTCGCTGTCCGTATATCAAGTAACTTTCTTAGCTGTGGTAGCGAATATTTAGCTAATGCAGCTAATTATTTTTTTCCGTGTAATCATTACACAACCCTACGAAATAGTTTCTTGTCCGATAAACTATACTTTTATATATTTTGACCCACTGAATACGCATTTTATGCCAAATTTGCTCCAACAGGGCAGGGTTTTCTTTAAATCTCAAAAAAATATGGTGGATCCAATATGGGAGACGAGTCTATAGAAAATTATTAGAAATGATTGCTCAAGGAGAAAATGAAAGAAGTAATATAAATAGTCTATACATTAGCTTTTAATATCTCGTCATAGAAAATTATTGTAGAAAAGTTTTTTTCGAGTTCGTCTAAATCATTATTTTCCTTCTATTAAGGACAATACAAGTATACCTGTCACTTCGTCAAATTTCTATGGCCACCGAATATTTTTAACGAAGTAATATATTTATCTTGCTTTCCAATAAACAAAAAAGTACAACTTTAACAAAAAAAGATGAATTTTACTCCCTAAATCTGAATCCTCAAAATCCAGCTGATTATCAGCGATAAGTATGTCATTGATTATAATCAGCGTATATACACTAATTTTAATCAGTGGTATACTTATCGCCGATTCCTATTTACAGAGTACGTTTCCTTTTATTATTGCAAATATTATATATATATATATTTACTAAGGACATGTGTGATCTATAGATTCCTACGTTAAAGACATTATTTTATGTGTAAAGTTGAAATTTTGCGTACTCAATATTTGCGAGTCCACGCCATTCCAAACTCTGTTTCCAAACCACCCCCGCCCATACGAACAAACTTTTCAAAACCGTCTTAATCAGTAACATCACGCGAATTTCAAACAAAATCAATCCGAGTCCAATGCAAACAAACATTTTAATTCTTCTCAATTCGTGACTCTGCCCAAATTAAAACTGAATAAATTCAAATCCTATTCGATCAAGCTTTTTGAATCGAATCAATCTGAACACTATCCACACCAGCATTTTGTACCACCCTGGCAAAAATTTCGGAATAGAATTCAATCCAAGTGAATCAGAGCTATTCTGAGTCATTCCGAAATTTTTTTCTGAATCATTGTTTTCATGGAATCAATCAGGTGATCTAGAGGACATCCCCTTTTATTAAATTCACAAAATTTTCTCAGTTTTTGTGCATGTCTTCAACCGCTTTCGAAACATTTCAAACTTATGAATAAAATTTTGATTTTTAGAAATTTGTTTGACAAAATAGTAAGGAACTCTAGAGGATCTCTTCCTTCAGTAAGCCTCAAAAATTTCCAGCTTTGGGTATCTTTTACCGTTTTCAGGACATTTTTTGAAAAATTACGATTTTTGGAAATTTTTTTAACGTTATCAGTTGAGGGATCTAGTGGATCTTCTTCCTTAGAAAACTGCCAGAATTTTATTAGCTTTTACATATTTTTCACGATTTTTAAGAAATTTTGAATTTTTAAGGTACACTGAGAAAAATGGATTGTAAACGGTAATGAAAAACATGTTACCGGGTATAATCTTGGACTATTAACTATGGGACAGCGATCTAAATTATTAAAACCATAATCTGTAGATGGTAAAAAAAAAGATAGTATCGGATAATATCTTGGATTATAAACTGAAACATACCAGATTTAACGCGTGCAAAACAAAAGAAAGATAGAGGGTAGAGCTTTGGCACTCAGAAGAGAGGAGGTTTCAGTGGGAACAGATACACAAATTGTCATTTTTTCCATAGAAAGATTTTCAAATTCTTTAAATATTATTATCATACCTTATTTATGTTCACATATTTAAGTACACAATGCTACACTATTTATAATCGCATACGCTTGAAATAAAATTTTCAGAATTCGCTTTTGGGTTCGAACCCTCTAACTCTACCTATATCTACATTAACTAAACGCATTCCTAACGCCTAAAGCCTCTCGGCTATTCTCGCTTGCCATATTCCGAAATAAATGTCGCTTATGAGCCACTACTGAGTTGGGCAGACTCTACGAAGCTATTCGGATAACGTCGGAAGCACTCGGACGACATTCTGAAACGAATTATACGAAAAACCGAGAATGAATGTTTTGATTTTTGCTGCTCGTCGCAAGGTTTCTGGCAAGTTCATATTCATAAAATTAATTTTTCAAATATGGTTTCTAGATTATAATATTCATTGTTCGACTTATTAAATTTATTTTTAGAAAACTTATTAATCATAATCATTTTTTATTACTCTTTATTCTTCAAATAGAGATTTATAATATTTGTTATTTAAAATACTAATTATTCTTCTACACTGAAAAACTTTTCGTTAGAATAAATCGTAAAAGTGAATCATATTTTAGTATAATATCGTTTCAAAGTGAGGCAAGCAGGGTTTACGTATCAGAAATTAATATAGTGGTTTTCAAGGGGCAAAGTTGATATTTTCGTTTGTATAAATGGAATATATATTTTACTATCTGTTACAAAACCGACGAGAATTTGAAATTCACTATATTAAAGTTGCGAAGCGAATTTAAAGTGGTGTTAATACATTTTATTCGAAAGACTGAAAGAATCTTTTCAAATTTTCAAACAAAGAATATGAGAATCTGAAAACCACTATATGAAAAATCACTCACTCCACCAAAAGGTTTGACCTTTAGAAGTGACGGCTTCAGAAAAGGAATTCTTGTGTCTTTTTCTGATGCGACATTCTGAAACACATACACAAATATTATTATCATACCTTATTTATGTTCACATATTTAAGTACGCATTAATACACTATTTTATAATAACATACTTGAATTAAATTTCAGAATCGCTTTTTGGGTTCGAACCTTCTAACCCTACCTATATCTACATAACTAAACGCATGTCTAACACCTAAAGCCTCTCGGCTATTCTCGCTTGCCATATTCCGAAAGAAATATCGCTTATAAGTCACTACTGAGTTGGGCAGACTTGGATTGAGTCTATTAAGCCAATCGAAAAACATCGCACGGAGAATAATAGATAGTAAAAATGAGATACTACACGGAGAAAAATAGTTGAAGTAATTTTACTCAACTCTGTCGACTAAACTTGGGACATAAGGACATTTGAACATCTGTTAAATCCTAATCGAGTAAAATCAATTTGATATATACCTAATTCACCCAAAGTGAATAACAATAAGCGTTACATAGGGAATAGTAAGGAGTTGATTAAAACGTTATCGACGACAGGGCACCAACATGCGTCAGTGGGTTAACATGAAATGTATAAGTAAAGGGTTTCCCAATAAGGGTGATATGTTTTGAAATTGAAAAAAAACACTGAATATTCATTCGGAATTGATCGAAATCTTTTTTATTATATTCGATATTCTATGCCATTTATGATTTAAACAATATATCGGCCAAATGTCCCCCGAGACTTGAGCCAAAAATGCGCCTCATCAGAAAAGATGATTTTTTGATGAAAATTGGGATCATTTTCAATTGATTCCAGAGCCCAATCCGCGAACTCCCGACGCAAACGATGGTGATTAGGCTTAAGTTCTTGGGCCAGAATCATCTTATAGGGATGCAGGCCAAGATCCAATCGCAAAATACGCCAGGTAGTCATCCTGGACAGGCCCAATTCCTGAGATCGGCGTGGCACGGGCAATTCACGGTTTTCCTCGATACTGGCCTGTACGGCGGCTATATTCTGTGTAGAACGTGCGGTACGCATACGATTTTTAGGCTTAGTATCCAATAGAGTAAATTCACTCTCCAACTTATCGATTATTCGACGAATTGAGAGCGCGGATGGAGCAGAATGACGACCATATTTTGCACGATATGCTCTTTGAACACCGACAAAACTTCTCGAATTTTGATAAAATAATTGGACAATTTCCAAACGTTGTGGAAACGTGAAACTACTCATGATTAAATGGCAAACCTTACTGATGACAACTGACAGCAGACGTCAACAATTTCAGTTCAAATGAGCCCGAAAGGGACATTCAAAATCATATCACCCCTATTGGGAAACCCTTTATATCACCGACGCTTGAGGTGCTTCAAACCGTAGTTGGGTAAAATGAGCATCGGGCGTATTATTTCAACTGGCAATGGTATGGTTCTCTTAAATAAAAAAAAATTCTTACCTCGAGCCTGCCAATAGTCATTCGGTACATACATAAACAACTTACAAATACATTCACACCAATCAGACGTAGCCAATCACATTACAAATTACAAATACACTTAAACATATAACCTTACATATATAAACCTAATAACTACACTTATATACAGTACGATACGCTTTCGTCGAATCACGCACACGCTCGCTTACAATGCTGAATATAAAACTTGAGGCATTCTTATATAGTGACTGCATGAGTTATTCAGAGCTTGTGAGAGTAAGTGCCGTAAATAAAATTTTTGAGCCTTACTCAAGTAAAAATAAATCAACTTTTTTCATAAATGATTAATAAAATATTTTTTAAACTTAATATAATTAATCAATTATTATAACTATGATGATTTAAATATATAATATAATTATTAAATTACATTTAGTATACATTTTTATTATACGACGTATGAAGTTTAGTGAAACTAAATTTTCAAATGTACATTAAAAAATTGCATTATTATTAAGAAGTATTTTGTATAAAAACATTTAAAAGAAGGTTCTTTTATTTTCTGTGTTTTATATTTTCAAAATATGGATTTTACATTTGCGAATTCCAAATTATTATTCTGCCTGAGTAATTTATGTGATATTTCATATTTTATGTAATAAACTTATCATCTTTTTTTTGTTTAAATTTTCATAATATCAATTTAGTTTTAAGAATTTAAGTTTTTGAAATTAAAAATTTGTTATGTGTGCCCAAGGCGCAGATTACTTTCATTCGTTCCTGCGTGAATAGATGTAGCTGTTGGAATAAATCTTGCGATTCACGGTTTACTCAACTCTCGATTGAAGCGTAGAGTAGAATGAACGGAAAGCTCTACTATTTTTGTGATTTAATAAAAGATTGGTTTTTTATAGTTATACTACGAGTAATAATATGTATATTTAAAAAATTTTAATGCACGCTTTCATACTTCACCCTGCACTTCTGAATTTTACTCAACTTTGATTCATTTTCGAACATTTAATATATCACAAATAAATACAGTGATGCTAAATAACTTCTAACTTGTCCTTATGTCCCAAATGTGAGCGGAAGTTGAGTAAAATTATTTCAACTATTTTTCTCCGTGTAGAATGTTGGATATTACCTTATATCATCTAGATTATACTACATAATATCTAATATATTCTCTTAAATATACAAGATATCAATGACCAATAACAGTTTATATTCAAAATTTACAATATTAGATATTAAACTTTAATATCTAAGATATTATTGACAGTAGCGTGCACGTGCCTGAGGAAAAGTCACGTGATCAAAGTCTTTGAATTCCATATAATTTGTCTATCGCGCTCGCCCATAGTTTTGCCGGTCGCGTGCTTTTGGTTTCGACACTAAATTAATAATAATTTTTGTTCATTTCTTTGGCATAGGGTCAGTTTTTTCTTATTTTCCTTGTCCAAATATTTTTTCAATTCGTGATGCTGCATACTGGACTACTTCATTTTGAATTGCAAGCTATGAGATAAGTTTTTAATTTCTATGATAATTCTTTTTTTTTTTTTTTAATTATCTTCTATATTCCAATTCTTTACAGAAATTTTGAATTAATCTTTGAATTTATGGCACTGAAGAGGGCCCCCATATGTGGCCGAAACGTTTGCCTTCCTTTCTTTTTTCGCATTTTTAAATCTAATAATACTTTTAATCAAGGAAAATAAGAAAAAACTGACCCTATGCCAAAGAAATGAACAAAAATTATATTAATTTGGGTCAATACAATAATAGACATGTTATCAAACATGTCAATTTGAATTAATAATGTTGTGTCTATATGAAGTTTTTAAGTGTCATTTTTGAAAAAATTTTATATTACCAATACTGAAATCAGTAAGTATCTATCTATATAAGTATGTCATTTTTATACCTTCAATCTTTGAAATGAATTTTCTAACCCCTCAATAACTCGTTCTTTATGTAGCCGTTTTTAAATTCAACATCGAATCGGAATTTACTTACTGGAATTCGTAACAGATTCCAAATCTTTACAATTATGTTGAACGCTTTTATAATTTCCATTTATCAACAGGTTGCCTTGATTCTGAGAATAATAATCAACCAAATATATGGACTTGCGAAAACTCTTAGATCGAGGAATTTGAGAAAAAAAGGAGATTATAAGAAAATTTTAATTCCTTAATCAACCATTATTTATATCATGTTATATTTTCTTAATTTCATTTTTTCTTTCAATTTTTCAATCAGTATTTTTACATAATTATTAGACAATTGCATTCAATGACATAAATATTGACCTTAATTATCTAAGATATTACAGTTTAATATCTCAAATAGTATGACCTGATATCTAATGTATTTCAGCTTAACATCTGAGATATTTCAAATTAACATATTGGATTCTTTAATTCAATATCTTAGATATTGCGAAATAACATATTTTTTTAAATATATACAGATACTTTGTTTCAATATCTAGATGGCTGTCCCATAGTTAAATCGCAAATATATTATTTGCTAATATCAAGATATTGCGGTTTACTATCTATTTTTCTCCGTGCGGAAGCACTCGTACTGCATTCTGAAACGAATTATACGAAAAACCGAGAATAAACATTTTGATTTTTGCTGCGCGTCACCAGGTTTCTAGCAAGTTCATATTCATAATATGAATTTCTCAAACATGCTTTCCAAAATGTGATATTCATTATTCATCTTATTCAAATTATTTTTAGACAACTTAGTAATCATAATATCATTTTCTCGTACTTTCAATTTCTCGAATAGAGATTCATAATATTTAGTATTTAAAATACTACTTTATCTTCTTCATATATTAAAGACCGTTATGACTATATCAAACTTCGATGTCATAATGTGAATAAGTATAATAAAGCCTCGGCTTTCCCCTTTTTGAAACGATATTATACTAAATTTTGATTCATCTTTATCATTTACTCTAGCGAAAAGTCTCTCAGTGTACACGTTTTAAAGACTGTTATGACTATATTGAATTTCGATGCCATAATATGAATAAATGTAATGAAACCTCGAGTTTCCTCATTTTTGAACACTATTGTACTAAAGCTTCATTCAATCTTATCATTTACTCTAACGAAAAGTTTCTCAGTGTAGGTTTATTATCTGGAGATGTTACTAATTATTTTCTGAAGATTATAAGAATGTAACATCTAGAGATTATGTTTAGTAATATATTAGATAAAGATTATAGATTATACACTAACATATTTTATGTTACCGAATACTATCCTTACTTTTAACATCCAACCAAGCAGAAATAATGACACTCTGCCGACTGTGACGATCGGTTAAATGTTGGTTCGATGTAGGAGATCGACTGTTGATTACCAACTTTGGTACAATTTTGAGAAACAATTGGCCCAACCTTATTCCGACTGTGGAAAATGTAATTTCGCGATAGTGGATGTACGAGGTCCAGCCAGTGTCTATTCAGCCCCGGTAGTCGACTGTAAAATACCAGCGTTTGTACAATGTTGGATGTACAACAGGCCCAACCTTCTTCCGACTGTGGAAAAAGTTATTTTCCAACAGTAAATATACAAGGTCCACCCAGCCTCTAATCGACTCTGGTAATTAACACTGTAAAATACCAGTGTTTGTACAAAGTTGATTCGACACTGGTACACTCTAAAAAAAATCTATTGATAGTGAAGTTAGGTTCCTTTCAGAGTGCATCCATTGAAATTAAGCAGATTTCTTTTGTCTGTCAACAGAATTGTTATACTGTTATTGTAGTATTGATGATAACCGATTTAATATTGGCATTCGTCAAAGTTGGGCTTGTGTACATTTCTAATATTTATATTAGATAGGTTATATCATACAATTTGTTTTCTTTTATCCTCGAAATTATTATTTTTTGCACAAGAAAGGATTTCATTTCGAGACCAAAGGAAGTACTTTGACAGTAAAAGGTTAGCATTTGAAACGATAATCGTTCAACTGCTAAAAGATTTCCTCTTATGCCAATTTTGAATAGAAAATCCTTTAATAGTGAAGGGAATCATTTGAGAGTCAATAGTCTGTTTTTAGAGTGTACCCAATGGGCACACGATATTAGAAACGTTAATGTAACATTTTACAAACGTTCTAGGAACATCTCAATGTCCAATATCGGAAAGACGTTCTTACAAGTAGAACGTTTTTGGAACGTCTTTCGGACATTGGACATTGGGAAGTTCCTAGAACGTTTGTAGAATGTTACATAAACGTTTCTAATATCATGTGCCCATTGGGTAGTCTTCTTTAAAAAATGTCTTTAACCGTAAAACATGGATTTAATGATAAAAGTATATAACCAGTGTTTTAGAAATGTTGACAGCCAGCGTTGAAAATATGTTGGTTACCAGTATTGATACAACGTTGGAAACTGGTGTTATACACATACCAACGCGGTACATCGTTCTCATTTCGACTGTCCGCCGACAGTCGGATTCCGACAGTCAGAAGATGGTATCCAACGTTGGATCGACGTTGGTCTGATTGTTAATTTCTGCTTGGGCAGGTTTTATGCTCCGTTTTTCTCAGTGTACACTGAAAGAAATGCTTGGGATTTATCAGCCATATGAATATAGCTGAATGCTTTTAAGTAATTCAACAAAATATATTTGACAGTTAATCAAAAATATTGCTGCAATAGTAATTCATATGTTTGGAATACACATACAGGCTGAACTAATACAAGCAAACCTTGGTTATCGGTAAATCTCCAATATAATATAGGTCAAGGAACCACAATTATGTCTGTATCGTCGAATTTTTTTTTTCAGTGTAGTTTTCATCCACGAAAATTAGACCTCAGGCAAAAATAAATAATTTTGCTTTCAAGAATAGCAATATTATTATTGAAAAGCTATTTTGAAAGAGGAAAGATTATTTTGCAAGAAAAAAATCTGAAATACAGAAAAATAATTTTTTTAACAAATTTTATTTTTGACCCAACTTTTTTTCATATCGCTTCTTACCAAATTTGAAACAATTATGCAATACTAATAAATTATGAATCATTGTTTATAAATAAATTACTGAATTTGATAATAATTTATTCATTTACGAAAATTGGAAATGGTTACTCTCTAAATATGAATCAGTCAAATTTTCACTGATTGAATCAGTGATTTGCCTTTTCACTGATTCATCAGTGAAAAAATATTTTCACTGTTAAATCACTTAATTTTCACTGATTAATCAGTGGAAAAAATATTTTTTACTGTCAAATCAGTCACTTTTCACTGAAATAATCAGTGAAATTTGACTGATTTACAGTAACCTCTTTTTAGCTATTTAAATCAGTCAAGTTTCACTGATAATCAGTAGATTTTGACTGATTCAAATTTAGAGAGTAAGTTGTAGGGAATCTTCTTTTTGAAAAAGTGATTTTTAATTTATTAAGGGAGTATGGTGGATAAGACTATTAAAAATGAGAATTACTTGTAATTTTGATAGAACGCGTATTATAGCTTACTTGAACTATGGTTCAAATTTCGTGACCCTTCAGAACCTCAAACCCGAGAAATTAATTATTGAAAATAACATGTGATCTTATGGGAAAATGCTGTTTTTTAAGGATTATTTAAAAATGGAAAAATTATGAAAAAACTCTGAAATACGAGGAATTTTTTCATAATTTTCCCATTTTTAAATATCTTTATAATCTACAAAAACAGCATTTTCCCATAAGATCACATGTCATTTTCAATAATTAATTTCTCGGGTTTGAGGTTCTGAAGGGTCACGAAATTTGAACCATAGTTCAAGTAAGCTATAATACGCGTTCTATCAAAATTACAAGTAATTCTCATTTTTAATAGTCTTATCCACCATACTCCCTTAAAATCGCATAATTTTTTAAAATTTGGTAAGAAGCGATAAAAAAAATTGGGGCAAAAAAATAAAATTTATTGATAAAATTATTTTTCAGTATTTCAAATTTTTTTCATGGAAATTAATCTTTCTTTTCCAAAATAGCCCATCAATAATAATATTGCTATTCTTGAAATCAAAATTATCTATTTTTGCCTGAGGTCTAATTTTCGTGAATCAAATGTCTTAAACAAATGTTGACATTCCAATTAATTTGTATTAGAATTTTATTACTGTACTTGGATTAATCTAGAATAAGATGGATAGGATTCATCTGAATTTTGAATTGAAGTATTTTTAGCGAAGATTAATTTGAACATACATAATGGAATAGGATACAATGAAACGGATAGATAATTTTTTAATCTGAGATGTATGTCAAAACATTAAAAGAAGTATGTCTGCCTCTAAATGTTAATAATCACAAATAAATTTATTTTTGATAAACATCTGAGTAAAAATCTAAAAAGAAGATAAATTTCAGTAATTTTTTTCTCAGTAACTATTAGATTTAGTAAACTTTTTCTGTTGCATTTAAAAGGGGATACATTGGACAAAATATAAAATCTTATGCTTGTAATTTTATTGACAATAAACAACAATAGAATCACGCGTTTCATCGTGATAGTACAACTGATTTGGTATTATTTTATTTATAAAAGTTGATTTTTTAAATTCTATAAAAATATATACTGTTTTGGTCACTAGTCGATCTGGTGGCTAGTGAGATATGGCTGTGAGTTTATGTTACTTAAGTACAATGATAAACAAGATGTATTCAAATCAATGAATGTCTTGACATGAAGGTCAAGCTCGATTGGCGCTGATGTTGCTGTGACCACACCTCCAACCCAAATACATATTATCATCCAGTCTCATTATGTGAATAATCTCATTCATCGACATAGCCTAATATTACTCTTTTTGACACCTTAGCGCGCTATAGTACTTTTTATAGCTCCTATAAATTAAACTTGTCAGTTTTAATATAATAAATAGACTGGAATAACACTGAAAGGATATTTCAAATCAACTTTCATTTTTCGGCTTCTGTATTTGACTTTTTATCTCCTCTTTTCACTTTTAACCCTCCAGCAATTCTATTTACTACTCTCTAGAAATGAATCAGTGAGAGTTCACTGATTAAATAACAGAAAAGTATTTACTCTTTCACTTCAGGCAAAATATAACTGAAAATTAGTTGCATTTCACTAAAAAATGGTGAAAATGCACCTGAAGTTAATCAGTAAAATCTGTTTTACCAATTAGGTTTTGAATATAACCCATTTGAAGCTATTTCATCAGTAAAAACTCACTGATTGAAATTTAGAGTTTAGTAGAAATAATATTCAATCGGAAAGTTATAATATGAATTAATCCCAACAACTTTTTAATCCGAGACTCACAATCCGAATGAATCCAAAGAAAGTTTTTAATCTGACTCAATCCGAAGTTTTCATTCTGAATAAATTCGAGCGCTAGTATAGTCGAATTGATTTTTCATCCTGGTGATAGTTTTGGATTACATCTACTTCAATATCCTATCCTGCGTCAATCCAGAATCTGTTTCCGCGCCAATCCAAAAAATGGTTGCAAATCTCGCTCGATGCAAATCGGCCGAAAATCGATTCGATTTAATTAAGAACCTCTAATCTGAGTCAATTCGAACCAAGTTCTTAATCTAAGAACTTCAATCCAAATGAAACCAAAGTTTCTAATCCGACTCAATCTAACTTATTCTGAACTCGGACCAAGCTTAACTAAAAAATGGTCTGAAATAATTCGGATAAAGTAGAATTAATTTTGAATCCGATTTGCTTCGAGCGAGATTGAAAGACTTTTTCGGAATAGCGTGGAAACAAACTTCGGATTGATACTAAATAGAAAATAATTTTACAAAATTAAATTCATTCGGAAACTTTCATCATGGTGTCTTCAATTTTAACTGTGAAATCAAAATATCAAAAGATATCATGATAATTTATTAAAAATCCAAAACTAACTGCAAACTAATTTCTAATTTGAAAAAATATCATTATTTGTCTATTTTAGCAAGTAATTAATGCACTGAGAAAAAATGGTATATATTCAATAGCATTTTTTTCTTGTATCCGAGTAAAAACTTGTTTTCATTTCGTTTCAATTATGTCCTGAATGTGTCTTGAAGACAGCTATGTCTCGTTTAGTCTCAAAAATGTGACAAGTTGTAGAACATCGTCTTGACTTTATGGTTTACCGCCTCAAGACGGCCCAAGGCCCAAGCTTGTCTTGAGACAAGATAGTCGTTCGATGTCTTGGATAAATTACCACCCAATTCCTACCCTCATTACTCTTATTTGTCCAGCTCTTGCGCACCTCACCCTGTATCACGGATCACCACATCCTTCACATCCACTAACATTTCACCTGATCTAGCATTCTGGTGGTGGCTTTTTCCCCAATCGGACGTGTCCTATTTTAGAGCTTTGTTCCTGTCTGTTTATGATTCAGATACAGCGTGGCTCTTGTCCGTGACTTTACGTGTGCTGTTGTGCTTGACTTTTGCTGTTTGCTATTGCTATGGTTGGTTCATGTAGGCGTGCGTACCAAGTTTGTTATTCACCGGCGACTTTGACGTGACCTCTGTCTGAACTGTTCACAATCCCGCGCGTTTCTGTTTTGGGCGAGTCAGTACAGATGTCGCTCCTTTTAGAATGTATGCAAGGATCCTCTAGGGAAGATTGCGCTGAACCCCGTGCCTAATACGGATTGGTCGAGCGGAATTTGTTGGAGAGTTCCGGTTAAGTTTTAAGCGGTTATTTTTTTGTTTAGTAATTTATAGCGAATGTGATTGAGCTGAAGTTAATATTCGTTTAATAAGTATCTAATTATGGTATATGCATCATAACTGATACATTATGATGCATATTATATACGGAAAAGTATATTCGCTCCTAAAACTAACCACAAAAAGTGCGCCTTTTGTTTTTTCAACAGAAAAAAAATGCAAACTCAAAGAGATACCGCCGTTAGTGCATATTGAGGTTATTTTCAGTGAATGGAATATTTTGGAAGAACACACACCATTTTTCAGCCAGATCTGTCTGTTACTCTGTGTTTGGCGTTCGTTCGAATCGAGGAAATCGAGTGGTTTCAAAATTTTTGGAATGGCCATATGAGCATAAATGACGCTGTCGTTATTTAAGGGGGTATTCTACTCAAGACGGTTCGGAAATCGAATTTTTTCTCCGCATATTTATAAAGAAAACAATATAAAAAACATATGTGTGAGAGCGTTTTTCTCAATGATGAATACTTTTCATCACGGGAGTGAAGCCTCCATGTTAACATGTAGAAACAAAACCCTCCCCCTCCGTAAATCCCGCGCTTAGAGGTGGCCTCTGTCAACAACTGGCGGAGCAAGAAAACAATAGGGCGGGCTTTTTGAATTTAATTAAATTCGTAATAGAGCAATTCCATGTCAAGAGATCTGAAGAATTTTCACTATTGTCGCCACTTTTGATAAAAAGTTCTCGTATCTGTGTTTTAGGTGTTGAAAAAAAATATTATATAATCATTTTTTAATTTATTAGGAATTATTGTAAGGCACTTCTTTTAACACCTAAAAGTAAACAAGAACTTTTATCATAAGTGGTGACAATATATAAAATTTTTTGGATCTCTTAACATGGAATGGCTTAATATTAAAGTAATTATAAGCAAGAAAATTATTATGAACGAAAAAAAAGCAATACACATTTTTCTTTAATTTTGAGTGTAACTTTTTATTGCAGATATATGTATATATAACATGAATGAATAAAAAGTTAATAATTATAATGTAAAGAAAAAGTACTTTTTTCTGAACTGAAAACTATTACTTCAAATTGGAAAACAATAATATTATTTAACAAATTTAAAAACATACTTAAAATTCAATTAGAATTTGTAACATTGAAGAACGCGAAGTTTATAAACTCTATATATTAGAGAACAATTGTGATGGACGATGCAAACTGCATCCCAACTTTTAAATTTCTTTAAAGACGACTTTTTTAAAAACAACATATGCTGTCTTCTTATCAATCTTATGATCAGTCTTACAATTAGTTTTTGGTCGAACACCTAAGAACATATTCAAAGATTCAATTCAATTGAAATTCGTAACACTAAAGAACGCGAAATGTATAAAATTTATATTGGAGAACAATACTTAAGGACGATGCAAACTTACATCCCAAGTTTTAAAGACTACTTTTTTAGAAACAACATTTGCAGTCTTACAGTCAGTTATTCGTCGAACAAATTTCTTTCCATTTATTTCTCAAACATTTTTCACGAGGAAACTTGTGAAAACGTTCGTTTACGTAAGATTTATCGATTTTCGGATAATAATATTTATTGTTGCAATTTTGAAACTTGCAGGAGTACTTTAATCTTCCGATTGTCGACTCCATTTTTATCTATGCAAGTAACAAGTGTTAATGACGCTTTAAAAAAATAATACTGTCTCCTATTAACAACTAACAGCTAAGCTATTTATAGGTTTCAATATCATGACTAGTTTTCACTTACCAAATGAACGCAATTTCTTCATACTTTGACAAGGTCTATATCACAGCCAGGATTTTCAGAGATTGCATTTCTATTTGCCATTGCTGTCATCGTTGGTGAAGAAGCTGCGTTAATGAAATTGAACCGCTGGATTGCAGAATTACACTGTAAGAAAATTGAACGATATTTTGCATTGCTCAAGACATCACTTTAAATTCGACACTTCACTCAGTTTTAATTATTATAATTTCACTTAAAAAATAAGCATTGATGATTCAGAAAAGTTTGAATCTTTGATTTTTTAATATTTGTCTCTCTCTTTTCAAGCAATAAAAATTATTTATACATTCGCAAGCACTGAAAATTATTTATTCAAAAGAAATGAAAATTTCCGAATCAAAGGTCAACAAAATAACAAAAACATTAGAAGAAAGAATGTTTTTTTGTAGCTTTCATATTACATCTGAATTAAATGCTGTTGAATTTTGAAAACGGCACACGTGAAGGTGACTATGTCCTCTCCTTGGATTTGCTACTATAGACTTTCGAGGACATTATACAGAAAATTTATCAAAATTGATAATTAAAACCGTTTTTCAGTTTGAGGTTATGCCTATTAGGGCTCGAACCTCCAAAATAAACAAAAATTCTCGGTTTCCACCATAAACTATGCTCTATATAATTAAAAAAGTAACTAATTAATTTTTAACTAAAAAAATAAATTTTGAAAAACACTTACCAGCACTATTTGACTTTGATCCAATGGATACAATCCATAATCTTTTTATGGACGAGGAAGATGTAGGATGTTTTACTTCAAACTCTCTGCGCTCACCGCGCTCACTGCTACCATACTTCCCATACTAGCGGCTATAATATTACCAGTAATCTCAAACTCGACGGACCTAAATTCTCTAGAAAGGTCCCTAGGATGCCTGGCAAGGAAATTCACAGCTTGTTACCGGAAGTGCCCATAACAGCTTCACCCCCATGCTTTTCATGTTTTATGGCCATTAATAAAGATTTAGACGATAGTCACCAGTTTACTTTTGATAAAAAAATTTTCATTCGCTGTATCCAATTTTTCAAACGAGCATAATCATGTCCACCATGAAGCAACTTTTTTTGTAGGCTCAACTTCAAGGCGTTGCCATGATAACATAAATAAACATTTTCATTAGAATCAAACTAATTTTTGTTAGTTTATATCTTTTACAATAACCTGCAAAAGTCGCGATTCAAAATATTGGACGGTTTTGTTTCAACACGAATCTGACAAGCTATATACACATCAGCATTTTGTGACCGTGACTATCATCATTAGTTCCTAAGTCAGAATGCACCGAACAGAAGCAGACAGAAGCAAACATGCGTGCTCATATATTACACATCGATAACCGCCAATGACGCAGTATAAGGCAATTAAATCCATGAAATTAGTATATAGCATATGACCTATCAATGGCGATGTGCTAATTGGATTGCCATCCATTATTATTATTGCTATGTATTGTAGAAGCAGACAGATGACATATTGACATGATGATACTGGACTGAGTGGTGCGCCTTTCCGAAGAAATTCATATGGAACTTGCGAAAACGAAACCATTCCTAATCAGCTGTTGATATATTTATCTCATATTTGCATTGTTAGAAGTTCGTGTTACCTGATACTTTTTCCGCAGCAATTTTTTTTACAATTAGGCTTAGATAGATTACGATTTGCTAAAAGTCTTCAACTACAGGGGAAATTTTTACAAAAAAATATGTTCAATTTTAAAAATATTTTTTAAACAAAATATTGGAAACTTAAAGAAAATCATCGGATAGGATTTCACTTTGCACTATTGCCTTCTATCACGCGCCAATCCAAAGACTATTCACGCACCAACCCGGGCCAATTCAAGACAATCCGAAAAAAAATTTCAGTCTCGCTCGATTCAAATTGACTGTATATCAGTCGAACTTTCATCAATTTTCCAGTGCTTTATTCCAATTTGTAGTTCTCAAGCACTTAGAAAAACACTCTTTATTTTCTCATTTTCACTAATTCAGCAATTCAGCCTTTACATAATGGAAATTGCTGAGGATCAAAGAATGTGTCTCGAATAATAGAAAATCATCAAATTCAGTAGAGAATAGAAAATACTGTTCCGTATTCTATAGAATTCATATTTTTACGATAATGCTAAGTAGCGGTGAATAAGTTTTAATTTTCAGTAAAATATTTTTGAAAATCTAGCCTGTAGCATCATAAATGTTTAGCAATAGATTTGTTACTATTCTGAATGTCCTTTCCTAGAACGAAGCACCATTACTTTCTAGCGTTTAGAAAACGAATTTCAGGATAATAGAAAGTATATACACTTAACTAGTTTGTTTCTATCACTAAGAAAAATCCGCCTAAACACTAGGAAATAAAAGCTAAAAATTAGTATGCTAAATGTATATGATTTCAGAAAAGTATAACGATACTTGTTTATATACCGTAACAGTATTCGAGCTCTACCAGAAAGATGGGCAAAAGTTGTAGCTAACGATGCGCAATACTTCGAATGATTCATTTGTAAAAATGTTTTCACAATAAAGATGCCCTTTCATAAAAAAAAACAGCGGTACGTAGTTGCGCACCTAATATATTATATATATATATATAGAGTTTTTGACCCTTACTCAAGTAAAAATAAATGAAATGTTTTCATAAATAATTCATACAATATTTTTTAAAATTAATATAATAATTTATTATAATTGTTATAATATTAAGTTTAAAAAATATTGTATGAATTATTTATGAAAACATTTCATTTATTTCTACTTGAGTAAGGGTCAAAAACTCTGCTCACGACACTTATTCTCACAAGCTATGAATAATTCTTGCAGTCACTATATAACAAAGTTCCATGTTTTTTATCCTAACATTGTAAGCGATTGGCTGCGTCTGAATGGTGTGAATGTATTTATATTATGCTTATGTATGTATGTATCGGATGACTAATGGCGGGCTCGAGGTAAGAATTTTTTTTACTTAAGAAAACTATGCCACTATCGGTTGAAGTAATACGCCCGATGCTCATTTTACTCAACTATCATTTGAAGCATCTTCAGCGTCGGTGATATACTTATACATTTCATGTTAATCCAATGACGCATGTTGATGCCCTGTCGTCGACAACGGCTTACTCAACTCCTTACTATTCCCTATTTAATGCATAATGTTATTTATTTTTGGTGAATTAAGTATTAATCAAATTTATTTTACTCAAATAGGATTTATAAGATGTTCAAATGTCCTTATGTCTCAAGTTTAATCGACAGAGTCAAGTAAAATTACTTCAAATATTTTTCTCCGTGTATTATATAATGGATATATTCGCTATACAATAAAATTTAATGGATGATTATTAAATAAATATTAGGTAAAAAATTTTATTAGTAAAAACATGTGATTTAATAGATGAAAAATTTATTTTCGTCAACGACAATCAATAATTTTTTATAACAGTGCACGTAGAATATAGAAACAGTTCTTTAGCATATAAGATTATGTTAATTAAAAATGGAAATATAAGGTTACATTATTATATTTAATATAATATTACATAACTTAATATTTTATTTGAGTTTAAAAGGAATACAGTACATATAATCTTAGAAATGCATTTGAAGTTTACATTATAAAAAATCTAGGGAAGCCAATATAAAATAATCTAATTGATAAAAGGTTAATTGCAAAAAACTTTTCAATTTTTAAAATGTGATTTACTAAAGTTTAGACAACGGCCCTATAGGACGTTTACTATTCAAACATATTATTCAATCAATTATTGTTAAAAATGTTTGTGATTTCATAATACTTTAATGGAAATTTATTACTTAAATGTAATATAAAACCACAGTCGAGGTATTGTAAAGTGAAATCACATTACTTGGGAAGTACTTTCTTGAAATTACAGGTATGATTTTGCTGTGAAGCGGCACCACCATCAGTTGTAAAATTATAATACATCATGCGTTATAAAATAACATTATATTTTGGTAATCAACTTTCATTACAGTATTGTGAAATTAGAACAGAAATTTTTTACAGTGTATTTGTCAAGATGCGAGCGTATAACTTCAGTTATCAAGGTTCAAACCCCAATGTAGACAATAGGCAATTAGATTTTTTCATAATTTATATGTGAGGTCAACCAGCGAAATAAAAAGGTGTATTCTGGTGTGAAAATAGTGAATAATAAGCCTGGAAAAGCTAAAACAATTTTTTTTTCATTTAAATCGTCAAAGCCGTTTGCTAAAGTGTCTACTACGGTGTCTCCAGGAAACCAGGCCGCCTCTTTGAGTACTCGGACCTAACCTCTTCATGCGGGGCTCTGCAAGGGCGGACCTTATACTTCCCTATCTAATCGTGGGAATAAAATTGAGGAAAATGATTTAAATAAAAGTATGTGCGAGGAATTATTTAGAGGGAAGTTGGAAGTAACAGTGGTGCCCGATTGCTTTGAGAAGTCTGACACGAGGCGACGGAAGAACTATCTATACGGAATGCTTCAGATTGCAATGAATCGCATTTCCACTATTGATAAAAACATGTTCCTGCCAATAAGAGAGGGTGTCGTTGAGGTGTTGCACGAATTGAAGCAACTCCACCAAGATAGTGAACACACGAAAGGCTGGGCCGAATCATTTGGAAATTAGCTGGGATGGGTTCTTGGTAGGGAGGTGAACTGGCCCGGGCCCAAAGTGTTAACAGCGTTAGGGATGAGGGATGCCAGACAGCCCCGCAAATTGTAGTGTGCAGTACACCGGACTTGCAGAAACGGCTGAGAGAGCGGACCATGAGCCCGCAGGATACTGCAGCCAAGAAGGCGGAGAATAGTTGGAGGTCACAGTCAGGAAGAACCTCTGGAAGAAAAAGCCTAAACCGGAGGCTAAGAAACCGGATTGACCAAGGCAAGCTCGCCCAGAAGTGGTACTAATAAAGCCTGCTGAGTGAGTGAGCTACGCATCCATTTAAAAAAACCTCAAAAAGCACGTCAAACCTGAAGAACTGGGCGTCATAGTCCATGAAATAAGGAAGACGTGCTCTGAAGACCTTTTGGTGGAACTGAAATGTTCTGAAGAAGGCAGAGGGCGACTAGGTACCACTTTGATAGAGGTTATTGGTGCCAGTAGAACTGCCCATCACTCCCGGGGGCCCGATCATAGCAGAAATTGCTGGAGGTGCGGCGAAGAGGGGCACGCTGCGGGGTCCTGCACAAGGAAACCATAGTGCTACCTTTGCTCCGCTAAAGAAGATAAGCCCTTGGACGACCATATCCCGGGGACAATATGTTGCGCGGCTATTCAGAAGGCGGCCCCGAAGAGAAAGCCTTCAAGAGGCCGCGTATGAAGCCAAGCAGGCAGTAGATGGGGATGCCGAGGCTCGGCGTAGAGCACCTATAGAACATGACCCTGAAGTTTAAAACTAACGCAGTTCCGGGGTTGTAGGGTATTTCTTTGACATTACAAATTCACTCTTAATTTCTATTATTTAACACTGTACAAGATGTGAAAACTTCAACATTGAAGCGTGGAACAGGATAGGCTGACTCTAACCACAGTGCGGCCACTGCAATGTATTTTAGGAGGGTACTTAAAAAAGTGAAAATGAGCATCAGCGCCGCCAAGTTTTGATAGCAAGAACTAATATCAATGCAAACGAAACCCCCGTCCCCCAACCCGATGTATTCTAAAGAGCGGAAAATTTTGAAATGTATAATATGAAATCCTTTTCATAAATTTAAATTATTTAAAGTTGAAAATAATTTGTGAAAGAATAAAAATACAAGAAGATTTTTTAAATATAAATCACAATGACCAGTTATTTTTTGTTCTTTTTTTTTTGTTTTTTTGGTGAGGAGGAAAAATGGCAAAATCTTTTAATGACGTTGTACAGGACTCTCCTAGGACGGGTCTAGGCATACCTGTTAAAACCGAAAACCCCCTCTAACGAACCAAAGCACCACCCGCAGAATCGCCTTTCGGCTTTAAACTTCACGGGTGGTTGGTTCCAGCTTAAAGTCGCGTACGACTCTTCCGTCATCCGTTCGTTCGGAACTCCCATCCGCGGCTACACGCCCGATTAGCAGACACACCAGCCGCGCCAACGTAGGGGGGAACAAGAAAATTCCTCCCCCGGCAGACGCGGATAGCCAAGTCCGACCAGGGTGAAGAACCGCGGGTGGAGGCCCCGATGCGATTTCTACTGACCCTGTAGTCTCTGTAGGATCATTTCCTCCAGAAGTTTCCCCATCGGATCCAATAAACATTTTGGTCTATACGATGAAGCATCCCCTAGAGGTTTGTTGCCCTTCCTCAGCAGGACCAACCTCTGCTTCTTCCAGTTAGCGAAGAACTTCCCCTCCCGAAGACAGGAGTTAAAGACTTCTAGGAGGATCTCCGGATATACCCCAATCACCTCTTTGAGGATCTCGTTCGGCAACCCGTCGATCCCCGGCGCTGTGTTTGCCTTGAGCCTTCCACCCGCTCTCTTTAGTTCTTCGAGAGTGAAGAGTTCTTCGCTCCGGACCACGCAGGAACTTCGGTCCTGTCTTTGGAACGGCTCTACATGCGGAAACAAGCTTCGCACGATGTACTTGACTCGATCGGCATTATTCAGGCCCAGGGTCTTTCTTCTAGTCACCAATCTCTTAGTGACTATTTTGAAGGCGAGACCCCATGGGTCCTTTTCGACTTCCCCGATCAAGTCTTTCCAAAACTGAAGTCGGCTTTTCTTTATGCCTTGCCTCAGAGCTGATTTTGCTCTTTTCCATGCATCGCGTAGCAGAAGATCACCCTTTGAGCTAATTCACCCAAAGTGAATATCAATAAGCGTTACATAAGAAATAGTAACGTGTTGAGCAGAACGTTGTCGACGACAGGGCATCACAATGCGTCAGTGGGTTAACCTGAAATGTATAAATATATCACCGACGCTTGAGGTGCTTCGAACGGTAGATGAGTAAAATGAGCATCGGCTGTATTATTTCAACTGGCAATGATATGGTTGCTATGGTTACAACAGTTTAAAAATAATATCGGTAACGACAATAGCGCCACCACTTTTTGATAGCAAGCATTATAATTCGTTCCCCTTTTCTCCTACATGAGTCGACCCACTGTGACTCCAACGGACGTTTCAAGAGATCAGCACTAGTTGAACGGAAGGTTCTTTCTTGCCGACGGTTGTTGATCGTCGCCGAAGTGGAAAAACCCACCAATTCGACGCATCGAACGGTACCTGGGTAGATCAGTGATCTAGAGGTGCAATAAATTGACCCTTGAACGACTGGGTTGAAATTTTGACGATTTGTACAACGTCGAACAATGGATCTTAAATTCAAAAGAAAGTTTATTTCAATAAACGTGTAAAATAGTGACATGGTTTCTGGTACTCCAACAACCTTAATCTAATTAAACTATAAACTATACAATTTTAAATTCTTTAACTAATCTTATTGCTAGTACAAACCGTTGTAAAGTAGTTTTACAATTCTCTTTAGTTTGTAATTCGACATCTGTTCCCCGAGTTTTAGACTATAATAAATAATTTGATGATTTCCTGTATTAAGATAACGTTTGAAATAAAAATAGAGAATGTAGTAAAAGTTGTTGCAACGTAACAGGGGTAATGGGCTAGTGGGAAAGCAGGGGAGTTTTGAGTTTAGTGAGTATTGTTTCGGCTGAGTCCCAAACAACGTGCGTAAATGCATTCTCTATCTTTCCTGACCAAAAAGAAAAAAATATCTAGTGAATCATCTACTAGACATTATTGAGAAATTTTCTTCATTTCACTAAATAACATTCTAGCGGCAAAGGAAAGTTTCCTGCATGCTAGGCATCCAGAATATTTTTATTAGAATTTATCAAATCAAGTTCTGGTCATTAGAAGGTGATGTTCTAAACTTTAGAAAACTACTCTCTAAAATTAAGCAAATATCCTACACTATGTTAAAATATAATACAATTTGCTAGAACTCCGAGAAACACTAAAACTGAAACATTGAAAAATCACTAAAAGTAATTAAAAATAACTAACTTTTCACTAGATTTTAAAAGGCGCGAAATTTGAATTTATATTTTAATAAAAATAAATTAAATACGATTAAGTACGATTTTTTTTTTATACAGATGCCATACTTTAAATAAAATTTTAAAGCTGTTCCTATTGCAACATTTTTAAGAACTTGAATTTGTATTAACTTAAATGATGAAATGTATGTAGCAATATCTATTGATAATAAGGAAATTGAATAACGTCTGTAATATTGTGTATATTTTTAAACAATAAAAACTATTTCCAAAATGTACATTTATTGCAAGAAAATAATTAATTAGTTTTACATTTTCCATAAACTGTTAACAACATTTGAATAACATTATTCCTCAAACATCAAAATATTTTATAATTATATGGAAGTGACAAAAATACGACTATATTGTAATTGAAAATAATGTAAAATTCTTTTTTATTTTTTAAAAATTAAATTCTTTTGATGTAAAATTGTACAATTTAGAAATAAAAGAGCGTTTTAACAGAAAGTATAAATAGTATAAAGATTGCATAGCATTAAAGCAGGACTCAAAATATATTATTGGACCTATAAAGGTTTAAAGGAGATGATAATGAAAAACCTAAGATGTAGGGGCAAGACCTTTAAAGCAGGAGCTATGATTTTGTAGAATCAAAATAAAACGAAAATATTTCAAAAAGCGGTAAAGTAGGAGCTTATAATAGATAGTATAATAAGAAGTCGCAACGTAGAAGCAAAAGTTTAAATTGGAGCGGTAAAGTCGCGCCATATTTCGACTCGTGCAAAGATAGGCACAATTACTATAAAATTAAGCTTGCATAATATTTAAAATTATTTATATTAGATGTAACAGTAAAGTATTTCATTCGTGTTTAATTAACTGTTTTATACAGTACATTTTGTTATTTTTTCAGTAAACCAATGTACAATTTTATTGAAATTTCTATTTTTCAAATGTTTTAAGAAAAATAACAATAGGAATACGAAAAATATGAAGACGAGTAAAACAAATGAACAAATTGGACAATTTTTACTTATAAACTTATTTCTTTTTAAAGAATAGAGAAAAGGACAGTACAACATATTTAAAATGTTTTTAATAAAAAACTATTTTTCACTCTTCTAAATTCTTCGATTGACTTAAACAAATTCGACGAATCAGAAAATTGAATAGCTATTGGAGAATACTTCTTATTGGACCATATTCTCTATGCAATTAAGTGACCAATCGTTAATCGTTATTCGCTACCACGACCATTTGATAATGACACCAAAAAACGTCAAAATCACTAAAAATACACCAAATACAGTGAAAAATCACTAAGTTGTGCGTTCACACAATGATCGAAAAAAAAATACAACGCGCTTTCGAAAAACACTAAATTTGTGTCAAAATCACTAAATTGGCCACCCTGTCTAAAACTTTTTTCGAATTGACTCGAAACTGATTTGGAATTACTTCGAAATGGATTATTAAAGTATCTGCATATAACACTAGGGTAATGCATCTCTTTATTCAAATATGCTGTGGAACTCTTAATTTAACAATTATGCATGTAATATTTCTCACTTCTCATTAATAACTATTATTTCTGCTAAGAGTCGGATGTACAGGCTAAGTGTGTGTTAATTCCAGAGGTATGCAAGACGACACCTCTTGGTGTCGATGCGTGTTGCGGTCTACACGTTCGTACACCTTGCGGTAGTCAGAGAATCTTGCAATAATTAGAACCTATTTTATGGTAATTAAAGAACGCTTGCGGCTCGCCGTTTTACTACACGAGCATTTACCAATGTAGTGAAAGATATTTTCTGGCTTAATGAGAATCCAACCATTGTCCATATTGTTTTTCCTTCCTTTTTTTATAACTGGTATAACGCTGCAAGAAACTACAATGTTGTTCATATTCATCTATATACGATCGTGGTGGTCTCTATGTGCGGCCCTCGAGAATATTTGCATAACGCAATATAAGGCGGTTTGAAATTTACTGCCACCAGGTGTCGATACATGCTACTGTGTTATATTCAACGTTATGCAAAAACCGTGGGCAGATCTGATGCTTCCACTAAGCTATGGATATCAATTTAAATATCATCATACTTCCATAAAAATACTCCCTGTACACAAAAGGACGTCCTTGTCCTCAGGAGATCCAAGGCTACACTTTCGTCGTCAAAGATGTTTTCAAGAGATTCGAGTAGCATATCTCAGATTCATAACCAGTACAATAACCTCCCAGGTAATCGTTATCAAGATTAAATTACGTGCTCAAAAATAATCTCTTCATTCGAAACAATGAAATAGTAGTATGACCGTTAATTCGCAAAAAAATCAACGGTCTACTAGACACGTCATAATTTCTAGTTAATGAGATGGCTATTGCTCAAAGGATTTTTTTTAGATTTTATTCCCATACTTGGGATGAAACCAATGAAAGAAAAGAAGTTTCATAGTGTTCTTCGAAGCACTCGTTTGCCCTTCGCCTAATGAACCTTTTACATTATGAAGCGTGTCCGCACCTGGCCTATTCGATTTGATGGCTGATCAGCGTGAAGTGAAATATTCTCGTGAGAAAACAGTTCGAATTCGCACGTGAATCTTCCCTCTCTAGCTTATTGGCCATTAATGTAATTAAATTTTTTGCCTGCTATACGTGAACGCTTCGAAATGAATTAAGTCTAAATTACATTTTATTCATACCCAAACAATCCAAGACAGACGAACGAGCTTCAGGAAATATGTTTGTTCTATACATGACCAATATATACAACTTCATAACAATGAATCTTTGAATAGAGAAGATTGATTTGTTGAGGATACTTCTCAGGAAGGACGCAAGTGATTTATGTAATGTGGAAACATAAGTTTCATGATTTTTCACTTCCAATCAAAATAATTCCGACCATGGATTGAGTCAGATTAATTTTCAATCTTGTTCAATGTTGCGGATAGGATTTTATTCCATCCTATTACGCGACAATCAGAATCTGTTTCCGCGCAGATTCGAGCCAATCCAAGAAATTATTCTCAATCTCACTCGATGTTAATTGGCTGAGATTGGATTTGATTCAATCCAAAACTTCTAATCTAAATGAATCCGAATCAAGTGTTTAGTCCAAGATATTCAATACAAATGGAATCAAACGAAGTTTTTAATCCGACTTAATCCGACTTAATCCGGGTTTTAAATCTAAATAATTTCTACCTTGGATTATGTCGGATTAAGTTCCAGGCCTAGTGAAAGTTTCGGATAGAATTTATAGTAAGTTCATCCCTATTTAAAATTCCAACGTCGTAAACTACGCCGTAAACTAATTAATTTAAAAAATTATTCCTTAATTAGTACAATCTATGCATAGTGATTAAACAAACTAAATTTAAAAACATTAACAATTTATAGTTGAACAACTTAATTTAGAGATACTGAGATTCGCTTGCAATTAAACAAGATAATATTTTTAAATAGTTATGTATTTTTCAATAAGTTAAAATTGAAAACAGTGTTTTTGAATATCGGAACAAATAATCCGTAGTAAAGCACGTCGTAAGCTACATCATAAACTACGTAGTAAACCACGTCGTATACTACGCAGTTTACTATCCCAATTTCCGACGTAGTTTACGCGTAGCTTACGGCGTAGTTTGTGGCGTAGTTTATGACGTAGCTTATGTCGTGGTTTACGACATAGTTTTCGACGTCGGAATTTTCAATAAGGCATATTTCGTGTCAATCAAAAACTGTTTCCACACCAATCCGATAACTTTTAAACTAAAACAAAAAAAAAGGTTTCTTATCCTGCTCGGTGCAAATCGATTGAAAATAAAACCAAGTAAATCTAACTCAATCTAAAACTTCTAATTTAAATTAACCCGAACCAAATTTTTAGTACAAGACTTTCAATACAAATAAAACCAAACAAAGTTTTCCATTCGACTCAATTCAAGGTTTAAAATCTGAATAATTTCGACGTGGGATTGAATCAAATTAATTTTTAGTCGATTTGCATCGAGCGAAATTGGAAACTTTTTTTAAATTGTCTTGGATTAGTGCGGAATAAAATTCTGTCCGAAACTTTTACCAGTGATTTTCTAAACGAATGTCAATGAAGAAAAAAGTGTAAGCAAACGATATAAGCCTTTGCATTGAATTGATGTCTAATGACCTTGGCTTTCATGACTTTTCCCTTTGGGTGACTTCTGTATTTTGTATTCTATCACGTCATGTCTGATACACGCGATTACGTTATAATTGAGGACGACCTGCTAATGAGCGCATGCTATTACCCCAGTGAAAAGCATCAGAATCGCGTCAAATCAGACGAGTTCAAAACGGGCTTGTAAGTTTATACAAAGGAACTGTCCATCTTGCTGTCATCACTGAATAAATGAACCCTCAGAACTCTGCGAGTTCAAGTTCGCGCTTTTCTCGGCGCGCTTGCGTTACTATTTGCACTCCTGTCAATTTGTTTGAAGGCAACAAACACATTATTCACCACAAAGACTCACTAAGATGACGAGTACTTCGTCAACCGTGCTTGAAAATATATTTTTTTCTTTGATACGTCGCTAATAACAGTTTCCAGACTAGACACGACTTGAGAACTGAAAAATAAACGACCGTTAAAAGAAACAATCACAATGCAAAATACTGTGATATTAATGTATTTTGATAGGAGGTCAAATCGGTTTTGAATTGATTTTGTTGATGGACGTGTTAAGTCACAGTAAACAGTATTGCAAAAATAAAAACTAGTTTATGACAATCAATTTTGAAATTTTAACCCTAATAGTTCCATATGGGGTATCCAAAATTTCTGCTGTATCTTGATGTGTATCTTGAAAACATTCCATACAAAAAATAAAGAAAAACTGTTGAGAAAGCGTACATTATAAAGTATTATGTATTTTTCACATTTAAGGGGGTGTTCTCATCGAACGGTTTCAGAAAATCGATTTTTTTTCATTTTTTCAAAGATTAAGGATCTAAGAACGATTCAAAGATGTACGACTTGTTTTACTATGGCAATTACGTCAAGAAAATTAAACTTGATTTGTCGCTTTTTTTCATTGGAAACTTTAAACTTTAAAACTACTTTTTCCAAACTGGTTCCCACGATATCTAAGAAACTAGTAGACGGATTTTGATAAACATTTTTTTTAATGTGTGAAAATGTACTCGCTATCGTCTAACAAACGTTTTTCCCCTTATTGTTTATAACAAATGTTTAATGAATTTTGAAAGATGAAAGAAAGGTGGAAAAAAACGATTCTTTTTTCTATAGCCCGCCATTTTTAAAATTGTTATGATAAAAAAAGCCTCCGTCAGACGATAACTACACTACCATAGATTGAGAAAAACATTTACTCTTGTGTTTCAGACCAGCCATTTTTGAGATTTGGTGGGAACCATCAACCAACTTTTTTTGGAAGGCCTATGTTCGCAAGGGTGCAGTGGCCAAACCGTGCAAATTTTTTCATACAAGTTTTCTGAATTTTGTAGTCTAAGGGCTAATAGAACTTTGAAAAGAAACCGCATTAAAAAATCAATTATAGTTTTCTCACAGTAAAATCCCAAAAAACGCTTCGAAATACGGCCAATCCATGAGAACACCCCCTTAATAGTAGTGGGAAGTGAGTTTTTGCAAATTTAAAAAAAAATTGTTTTAATATCTCACGATTTTTGGTGGGCAGAATATTTTTATAAATAATTTAAAATACTACGAATAGTAATTGATATTTCAGATTTCTAATCCTGTCAAATATGGCTCTTCTCTTTTGCTTTATTTATATTTTCCAGATAATTGTAAAGTTCATATGATCCACGTCTGGTTCTTTTACCTGACAGAAAATTAGGAAATTTTATTGATTTTAAGTTTTTTCACGTTCATGTCCAAATAAAAAAAATATATCTCTGCAAAATTTAGGAACTTGTAGAAAAGATACGGTTGGACTCTAATAGATTATTTTTGGTCAACATAATTGAAAAAGTTCAATTTTTAAAAAAATTTATAGAAAATCTTGTTTTCCTTACCAAAACTAGAAATGGATTATCGAATTTCGTTTGCATGTATCTTAACTTATCCCAAATTTTACATAATAATTTCATTTATTTTAATTTAATTACGTAGAAACTAAACATACTAGCTCAGATAAAGTTGCTAATCTGGTCAGTATCACATGCCCTTAAGGTCATAAATCAACCAGACCACGTGCCTTCAGTAACTACAATTAGAGTCTGTAAAGTTATTTGGATATTATATTATTTGGATATTCAGTGTCAGGAAAAAGTGAAAGCACAGTATAAGCATTATAAGTCGCACGCATGCGGATTAAGCCGTATTACGTGAGTTTATATCACTTCGTCGATGCATCCGTCATGGAGTTTCATATATCTCGCACGCATGCGTGTACAATACTAACACGTAGAGCACGGTAGTATAGACAGGTCTGGAAACTCCCGTGATGGGGGATGTTCCCGTATCGTGACGAGTAGTTATTTCGAAAGTGACCGCTTGGGCAGCGCTGCAATCGAGTAGTTGAAGGAATACCCGTGGTTTACAGACAGCTTTCACAGCTGACTACGTTCTCGGTATATCTATAGGCACCGTGCGAAGTCATGGTAGGGAGAGTTAGATCGACGCCAGCGCACGCAGTGGATAATTTAGGCGTTAAAGGAGGCTGTTTTATATTTCCGAGCAATCAAAATACATGTGCAAATCTAAATTTTGTTTTAATTTAAAAAATATAACTGAAATGAGCCACCGAAGTTGTTGTGTTGTGAATTGTAAAAATACAAGCAGGAAAAGTGAGTGTAAATTTTATAAATTTCCAACGTCTAAATGGAAAATAAATCAAAGGAATAAGTGGGTAGCTGCAGTAAGAAGGCAAAAGTTATTATTTCTACGGAACTCTTGGACATCTCGTACGTGTTCTGCTAGAACGAGATTTGTACCTTTAATTTTCGTTTGTGGTTGCAATTCTATTGTATGTTTAATTGATTGAAAACCTGTTTTAATAATTATATCCATGATGAATTTGAATCTGAAAATAAACAATTAATATTTATTTACTCAAGAAGTACCTAAAACTGTCATCATGAAATTACAATTTAATTCTTTATTACTTTTCTAGTCTGTTTTGATCTGTCATTAACTTAAGGTAGTGGTCATGCCAAAAATCAGTCTCTGGAAAAAGAAGTTTTTCTATGATTTCAAGACTGAGAATTATATCATCAGCCGTGTCATATGTAAGGAAAGACACTCTTTTTAATGAAAAAATTTAAAAATTACAAAAAATAATATTTTAATAATGTTTTTTGTAATAGGATATTTCCTTACTATCGCTTCTTACCAATTTTTTGAAAATGATTGAAGTTTCTTAAATCATAGCTTATTTTTTCGGGGGAAATATTCTCTACAACTTAACCGTTTCCAATTTTTGAAAATAAATCAATTATTATCAAATACAGCAATGTGTTTATAAAAATTTTGTTTTGGAAAATTGATTTTTAATTATTTCAGCAATTAAATAATTTATTTTCAAAAATTGGAAACGGTGAAGTTGTAGAGAATATTTTCCCCGAAAAAATAAGCAATGATTTAAGAAACTTCAATCATTTTCAAAAAATTGGTAAGAGGCAATATTAAGGAAATATCCTATTACAAAAAACATTATTAAAAAATTATTTTTCGTAATTTTTAAATTTTTTCATTAAAAAGAGTGTGTTTCATTACATATGACACGGCTGATGATATAATTTCCAGTCTTGAAATCATAGAAAAACTTCTTTTTCCAGAGACTGATTTTTGGCACGACAACTACCTTAACCTTATATTTACTGGTTTCTATATCATTTTTATTATGGAAAATACTTACTTTTTACTGCTGATTTCACACGAATACTTCACAAGGAAAAACAATTGAATTTTAAAGTGAATTAAATTGTTTTTTTATTGATAATAAACATTTTTATAACTAAGTCCCATTATAATACATTGTAGAAGTTCTCGAACAGCCTCCTTTAGTGCACTCATGCTATGGCGCTGCAGTCACGCACAGAGCGTATATACATACATGCTATAGTACGGTCATTCGGGCGATTCGGGCCACTACTCGATACTAGCGCTTTCTGTGGCGAAAATATGAAACATTCTGACTGCAAGAAGGGAACATCCCCCACCACGGGAGTTTCCAGACCTGTCTATACTACCGTGACGTAGAGCAATTAGAATTATTGTTACACAGTATTGAGATAACCAAGTTGACGTCACAGGCCATGTGGTAGGGATAGACTGTAAGTTAGGTTGGTCTTGGACGAAAGTAATATATGGGAATCATTAAGAAATTGATGAAACAAAATTTTCTAGCGTAAAAGTCATAAATTTATTAATAATTATATTTTTCAAGTGCAAAATTCATTTCTGCTTATTTTGAGTACCTACTTGTCGCTTGTCATTCTTTTAATTTTTTAATATAAAATAAAATGTCATAAATTTGTAGGTTATGATGACCGTTTGTTTTGAAAGATTTGAAGAATGTATCGATAAGCATGTTCTCGTTTTCAACACATTCTTCAAATCCTTCAAAACAAACGGTCATCGTAACCTACAAATTTATGACATTTTATTTTATATTAACAAATTAAAAGAATGACAAGCGACAAGTAGGTACTCAAAATAAGCGAAAATGAATTTTGCACTTGAAAAATATAATTATTAATAAATTTATGACTTTTACGTTAGAAAATTTTGTTTCATCAATTTCCCAATGATTCCCATATATTTCTTTCGTCCAAGACCAACCTAACTTACAGTCAATCCCTACCACATGGCCTGTGACGTCAACTTGGTTATCTCAATAGAGGATATTAGAAGGACAACTTGATAAAGACCATGTGAAGTTGCCTACGAAGTAAATCGAATAATCGAAAAAAGAATAACTCTTAAACCAACTTCAGAAGCTCTTTATAGTGTCGTTGTCCTCACGCTTTATCACAAACTAAAACCAAGTTGATGTATCTAATCTATCAGTAAATATCAGTAGAAGCACCAGAACTATCACTAAATCACCAAATCAGCGTTAGAATGCATAAATACCTTTACAAGAATGATCAAAACATGCACAGAGAAAAATAATTGAAGTAATTTTACTCGACACTGTCGATTAAATTTGGGACATAAGGACATTTGAACTTCTTTTAAGAAGGTTCATCTGATTCGGAATTAATGAAAAAATCTTAATAAAAAATCAATATAAGCTTATTAATATTGATAAAGTCACCTCATAAATCTTTGGCTGATTTGGATATCTAAATGATGAGATATTAATAAAATAATTTTTCGCGATTTAACACGGAGTCTTATGGGTAGTCAGATTTTTTAGTCTTCTTACTTAAAAATGAGCATCGGACGTATTACTTCAACCGGCAGTGATATAGTTCTTTCAAATAAAAAACAATTCTTACCTCGAGCCTGCCATTAGTCATCCGATACATACATACATAAACATCATACAAATACATTCACATCATTCAGTCGCAGCCAATCATATTTTTAATCACAAATGTAAACCTAATAAACTACAGTTATATATAGAACGATACGCTTTCGCCGGATCACGCGCACGCTCTCTTGCAATGCTGAGACATAAAATTTGAAACTTTGTTATATAGTGACTGCAAAAATTATTCAGAGCTTGTGGACCAGTGTCGTCACTAGAGTTTTTGAGCCTCACTGAAGTAAAAATAAATCAACTTTTTTCATAAAATATTTTAAAAAATTAATATGATTAATTAATTATTATAATTATGATTATTGATATATATAATATAATTATTAAATTATATTTAGTATACATTTTTATTATAACTATGTATCAAATTTAATGAAACTAAATTTTGAAATGTAAATTAGAAAATTGCGTTATTATCAAAAAGTATATTGTGTGATAGTATATTATGTGCCTAGGCGCATAATGAGGGTTATTACGCGACGAGCGACAATGCTCGAAGGGGATCAAGGCCAAGGCGTAGCTGAGACAAAGCCGAGGCGCAATCAGTCCTGCGAGCATTTTAAGCGAGTCTCGTAATTACCCGAATTGTGTGGATTGGCGCATATTCTATCCTATGTGACTTCGGCGCATTTACGAGTTTTTCTGCGTACACTCGAATCCAATCTGAAAAGGTCGAAATCGCCGTGATTATCGCCCATCTCACTTGACATTTCGCGAATACTTCCGGCCATTTTGATTTTATCGGTCTTGTGTAGTAGTAATGGATTTTAGTAGACGCATGCGCAGTTCAAATGTACAAGGCATTGTCAGTACGATGCCAACGCTGTACCAAGAAGAAGAAGAAGAAGAAGATTACGCCCCGTTGTATCGTAATAGGCGCATGCGCAGTTCAATTTTTACATTACATTCCTCTGTGTCGTAATACACAATATTACGCTACTCTCAACTGTAGCATGAAAACGTGTTATTGCACCGCAGGTACATAAAAACATTTAAAAGAAGGTTCTTTTATTTTCTGTGTTGTATATATGTATATTACCGAACTCTTGAGTGAAGCATAGAGTAAAATAAACGGAAAGCTCTAGTATTTTTATGATTGAATACGTCACAAATAATTACAGTGATACTAAATAACTTCTAACTTGTCCATATGTCTCAACTTTGATCGAAACTTGATTAAAATTACTTCAACTATTTTTCTCCGTGTAGACAAGATAAGATATTAACATACCGAGAAGCCATGGAAAATCAGTTCTCTCGAGTGGAATCCATATTTAAGAAAGGTTGAAATAATCGCATTATTTTAATCGTATCATTCTTATCATGTAATATACCAAATTGTCATTAATTTCCTTTAGGTTTTTTGCTAATTCTTTCGGATGGCTACCACTCCCATAATCGCTTCTCAATCCAGTTTCAACGATCATGTCGAGCTAAATTAAGGTAGGCCCTCCAGGTGATCGTATAGATTATCGCGATCGAGCCAGCCACCGTACTTGCGAGCTGCAATTACAATTAAGCGGGCGTAATATTTAATTATTGCACGTTATATCGTGCGCATCGCCTTGAGCTACGTTTTAATCGGCCACTCGAATAACATCCTACGCCGCATCCTCGACACTCCAGCACAGTATTTTTGTTGTACAACACTCTGCTATGTCGCAATAGATTCTTTTTACTTTCACACGTACACACACATATTATAATTATAATATATTATGTGAAAAAATGTTCATTAAGAAGATGTTGACTAATGGCATTATTAACATTTTTTATATAATTATAGAAATTAAGGGACTCGATCTTCGTATGGAAAGGGAATTCTTGCCAGGTATAGATTTTTTATATTATGTAGTGAAATCCATGAAAATTGTATAATTAACGTCTTCGAAAAAAAATCATACAAGATGCTTGATTGTAATAAGTAATAATAACAGTTATTATGGTAATTATAGCGAAGGGCACCCGTTCGTGTATTGATACTGCACGTTGATTCTGGCTTCGATAATTGTTTCATTGGAAAAAAGACACCTTAGTGATGTCCGATAGTAAAATTAATTGATAATGAAAAATTCTTGTTGAATAAACCACATCATGCTTTGCTTTGCCGCACGACCCATCAATTAATTTGGGAAGTCTATCATTCAGACAAAACTTCTTACCACTCGGAACCACTAAGTTCCCGGTAATTTAGAGTATTTAGAGTATCCTAATACGGCCTCTAAGAAAGGTTTTTGGATAAAAAACAAAGCGGAATAAGAAAATGTATACATGGATTTTGTGTAGCATTTTCCGTGGAATCAATTGACGCTATTAGTTTCTACCTATCTCTCATAAATTTTTTTTTTTAAACAATGAAAAGAAAATTTTTCGAATGAATAACTCATCTTTAGGTTCAGCACCCTAATCCCGATTTCCACTTCTTTGCTATCTCTTATGGTCTACCAATGGACTGAGACGGTTCAGTCTCGACTAAAATGCCCTTTAGAATAAAATCAATAACAAGTAGAAGAAATTACATGTTTAAAATCGATTCACATAAAAAATACGCATCAGAAAGATAGACTTACTCTCTAAATCTGAACCAGTCGAATTTTTCCTGATTGAATCAGTAATTTGCTTTTTCACTGATATACCAGTGTCTAAAATATTTTTCACTGACAAATAAGTTAATTTTCACTGATTGAATCAATGAAAAAAATATAATTCACTGTTAAATCAATTGATTTCCACTGAAGTAATCAGTGAAATTTGACTGCTTTACAGCAACCTCTTTTTAGCTATTTGAATCAGTCAAATTTCACTGGTAATCAGTAGATTTTGACTGATTCAGATTTAGAGAGTATGGATACATTTCAGCATCCTCTTCATTGAGGTTAAGACCATTTCCTAGGTGGGCCACGTGACCAAGTAATCACTTTTTTTCGCCCATATATTTTTTTTGTGATGAAAATACCATTCTAAAACTTTGAAAATTGGTAGAGAGAATAATAAACTACGTTTATCTGCTTCATTTCGATGAAAATTCCGAAAAAAAATTTCCGAAGAATTTAAATATAGATAATTTTTGTCGCCTGTTACATTTCCACACAAAAAACGAGATATCGATTTGAAACTTGGAAGAATTGAATAAAAGGCAATAAAGAAGTTTTATCTGGTCCTAAATATTTATAAACTTAAAAGAAACATTGTCAATAAATAAACATAGTTGTGCGAACACCGACCGTCGCCATAGAACTCTGTATGCGCACGATCTAACAAGATCTGTCATCGTAATGCAGATGGCTTCATTGATTATTTGATAACAAACTTTTTTTGCTCCCCTAAATTTGCGCTTTCGCTTACACTTTCAATTCTACTTTATTACCGTTTTCTCAACTTTTTTCCGCTTTCTTTTAACTAATAATTTTAAACATGGAAAAGAAAATATTTCGATCCGAGGACTGACTTTGTCACGTGACCTACCTAGGGCATGGCCTCAAGCAACCTCAGGCGTGGCCAGTAGTTGGATGGGTCTCCCGTATTAATTTTTTTCTATTATTTATTTTTCCTTTTATAATAATAAATAAGAATTTGATTTTTAACTCTTTCTCTTTTTGCATTTTTTATATATGAATCTACAACACACTTTGCGCGCTCCTCCTAGGTTTAATAACTTACTTTTCTGTCAATAAATTACATTATTTTATCGTATTTGCTTTGCTTATAACATTTAAATTAAATTATTGATAAAATTCTCTCAAAAGGGCAAATGTCTATTACTCACACACCGAAAATATTTAGACGTAAGTATCTTTAGTTATGCATGTTCTCAATATTGTTAAATCTCTATTCGCTAAGAACGCACGTTAATTTAGGCTATACATTTAATTATTTCTTAATTACAGATGGTCGACCAATGAGCGATCGCAGGACGCATGGATTGATTTCCCTACTAGGCAACACGCATTCAGCGGGGAAATGCTGTCTTCTTCTTACGCGTGAGAAACTTCCTCCCTCTCAAAAGCGCCAATCTTCTAATGCATCAACCGCATGATGCACTTTACGGGGATGAAAAGCATACCCTCGTGACCGCGAAAGTGTCAGCTTTCTTTGCATGTTTAAATGCATGCTCAAAACCGTCTAAAAAGTGTTACAAAATCATGTAGAATTCTTCTAATTTATCGACTAAATTATACTAGTAGCCCAATGACTGTCGACAAAATTTGGTATATGATGCAAAAAAATTGGAGAACAAAATTTTTGACCCATTTTAGTGTCCCCTGCGGAGTAGATGAAGAATCCACAGTTTTACTAAAACTCCCCAGAGATTAACGTAACGCATCCAGAAATATGGCTGTACGGGAAAGTGAATGTGTGACTTTACTTCCGCCATCTTGGATTTTGTGTTTTTGTCGATTTGCACGCGTGTTTTAGATTTATCGACAAAAAAGGCAAGTAACAAATCTGTAGATAATTATATTTTCTACAATCTTTAAATGAAAAATATTGTCGAAAAAACATTATTTATTGCTAATAATATGCAAAAATAAGTGGCACATTCAAATGGCAAAGTTATAAGGGACTCAATTCCCAACAGCTTTCGTAGGAATGAGTTTTTCGTACGACGTGTAGATCACGGCCGTGAACGCGCTCAACTCGGCGATGCGGGGAACAACAAACGTGCTCAACGCAATGGGACGGCGAAGGCGGCTCATAACTTATTTCCACACCACCGAAGAGGTAGAGTTTTTGGCGCCTTTTTTTTAACCTGATTTCCCTGGGAGGCCTAATCCACGGCTAGCTATTTTTATTTGAAAATGGAATGATTATTTGCTACTTTATTGTAATCTAGATTTCTTTGTTGGGCGTTGAACGTCAGACTTGTAAAAAGATCGTGGACAAACTGCCGAAATAATCCACCAATCACATAAAAATTGTAGCATTACTGACGATTATTTTTTGGCTATTCTTTGATATTAATTTTAAATACCGTTAGATGAAAGCTACATCTGCATTTATGCATTCTACAATATTTATTTAAATTAATATTATAAATGGAATTTTAAAAAACAATGTGCATCATTTCATCGCATTTCCAACTTTTTGTTTTATGGGGTTAATCGATTTGTGCAATGAACAACTCAATTAATTAACGCTCATCTAAATATACTTGTTGGGATGAATCGACCTCGGATGTCGCTAGTACTCAAGGGAAAGGAAAAAGCTGAGTGGGAGAGAAAAACTGGACTTTCCCCGCTAAGGTCAGCTGATCTGACTTTCTTTCCCGACGGGAGAAACACGACGCTTGGCTCCCGCTTCAAAGGGAGAGAATGGGCCCTTTTCGGGCCTGAACGACCAAAATTTATTATGTCAAAAATAAATCCTATGAAAGAAAAAACAAGATCAAAGTAGAATGCAATCAAAGAAACGTCGAGCGATCATAAAAAGAAGATCCTATTTCAGAAACTGCTAAATGTTTTTAAGGTTTAGTGTATTTCTTTCCCTTTCTATGTTTAAATATTTTTGGAATAAAATTTCATTTAGCCTCTCATTTTGTTTCTAGTAAATAAAAGAATAGAAGTTCCGATAGTAAATCAATATATTATTCACTTACTTCATGTGATTCAAATACAGCTTTTAACGATGAATTAATTGCTGATCTTCAATTGTGTTTTTGTCGATTTGCACGCGTGTTTTAAATTTCTCGACAAAAAGGTAAATAACAAATTTGCAGAGAATCAAATTCTCTACAATCTTTATATAAACAATATTGTCGCAAAAAACATTATTTATGGCTATAAATATGCAAAAAGTAGTAAAAATGAGGCAAGTTGTTACCATGGCGGAGTGCTTCATATGTAAAACATCGTTAGAGTGCTCCAATTTCTACTCTCAAGGAAAGGGGTTATGAGAAGGCTACTATGAGCGAGTATCGAAAGAGGTGAGAAAGATCACGAAAAGAGCCTCGTTACATTCAGTGACAATTCATACAGCTTTCTGGCTCAACTACACAAGAGAGCAATCTATCGCCACTTTTCGGCATCGCCAAAGCAGTGAAGCGTCTGCTTCATCTTCGCCCTCGACATCAGCACATTTTTTTGATTAAAATTATGTTTCTTTTGCGCAACAGCAGCTGATGATAATTTCATTGCAAAGCAAACGAAAGTACCTCTTAAGAATTGACCAAAAGTGTTTGTAGTAAAACATAACACTTTACGAAACACAGTTTTTAAACATTTGTCCCACTGAACAGATGCTTTTGCGCGGGAAGTAATTGAATGTATAAACGCTGTCCCTGACTTGACTGTAGTTGGCGCGCGATATCACGCTGCTTGCTGTAAAAATTTGCATAAAAACCCAACTGAAGAAAAATTTGCACGACCGATTTGTGATGAAATTGACAAAGTAATGAACGATATTTTTGACTTTATTGAAGAAAATGCTGACAAGTGCCAATTTACAATATCGCATTTGATGAAACAAATTAAAGGAGATTACACGCCCCATGATGCTACCGTTAAACAGCCCTTGGTATCAAAATATGAGAACGGTATCGTCCTGTTTGAAGCGAAAGGTATTACTCCAATTGTTTGCTTCAAGAATGTTACTGGGTACAAATTACTAGCAGTAATACGAATCTAGAGCATCTGACACGAGGGAAGAAAGATTGCGAGAATTGCGCGAGGCTGCTGCAATTATTGTCGAAGACATCCACGCAGAAAAGTGCGAGACAGCTTCGTATCCTCCACCCAACAATTTTTTACAGGATGCTGAATCTCAAGTCCCAGAATTCCTTCGAGTTTACCGCGTATAACTGAAAAGAAATCAACAATTGTCTTCTCTAAATTAGCTAATTTCGGTTTGAAGTATTACACAAATTTCTAAAAACGAGGGACTCTCGACAATAAAAGCTTGCGATCTTGGCAAGCTGCGCTATGTTTTCCCAGAGATTAACGTAACGCACCCAGAAATATGGCTGTACGGGAAGTGAATGTGTGACTTAGTTATTCCAGGCTGAAGTGGCTTTATGGAAAATGAAAATGCTCACTGTCAATCATCCCCGTCTACAATACGATATCTTCCTTTTTTAGACGAACCTCCAGCGAATCACGATACCGTTTTCACCCCGCTTCTTATTTCAGCTGAAAAAACTGTATCTCATAATCAAGCTCATTTTTTCTCGACTTTTGATCAACAATTGTACTGGATAGCTCGTGACATAATAGCTGTTGATTCGTCGCCGGAAATGCAACCGTTAAAAAATGTAACCTCGAGACTTGGTGGTTTTCATCTGACGAAAAATTTTTTGGGCGCAATAGACAAAATAATGGCAGATAGCGAACTTGAGGAGATTCTGGCGTCAATATATGCCGAAAATTGCGTTCCCAAAATCATGGACGGTACTGCATACTCAAGAGCAATACGAGCTCATTTTTTGATCAGAACTGCGCTAGGACGAGTGATTCTCGATCTAACGGAATTTGAAGAAACCGAGCGCGATGGAATCGAATTGATTTTATAAGATATCGATTGTGCGACTGTTGTTTCGAGTGACGGAAATTTTTTGGTAACGAGTGCGATGGAAAAGAGTACCTCCAAGACATGGGACGTTTACCAGAAATATTGGATCCAGATGAGTTCGAAAAGTTTATCAGGCGATCTTTTTTCATAATTAGACGTACCAAAAAATTGTTTTCTGGGATTTGGACCGATCTTGTGATCGAACAAACATTGATGAGGCTGATGCAAGTTAAGGGTGGATTCATTTGTCCCGGTATCACTGAAAGTACGACAACGACTTTCACAGCAGGAATGATAGCCATGCAAAACGTTTTCCACCAAATTGAACAGTTCTGCGGCATAACTTTCACCACCTCTGACGAGAACGTTGATGCACGAAAAACTCACATAGAACGTGATACCTCTGATGTTGAAAAACTTTATACCTGGTTCGCAAAAAACGATCCTTTTTGCGAGAACGACTCGTTGGTTGCTTTAAACTCTGGAATTGTCGGCACCTCAGGAATTAATTTTCATAAAGCTTTTCAAGTTAGTTTAGAAATGTTATCCAAAGTTTTAGACTTGACATTTTACTCTCTTCCTCGCAAACGTAAAGACACTATTTGTTCGCTTGCTGATATAAATAGCAGTTTGATTGTTGACAAAAAACGCATCGCGATTGACCCTTTGCTTCTCCTCCAACGCATGTGCATAAGCTTGGCGAACAACCAATCATTGGAAGAACATCTATCCTTCGAGCTGACGCCGTTTCCTCTCTCGTTATTTACCGAAGAAGGAATGCGGAAGGGGTAAAAGTCATCGTTGTACGCTTCATTTTCAACAGTGGAGCCCCCCAAAATTTCGATTTCTGAGCACCTTTACGTCATCGATGGTGGCCTTCTTCTACATAAAGTCGTTTGGAAAGGATGCGATTTTGTACATCAGATTTTTCACAGGATTCTGGGATATATCACCAATCATTTTAAGAGTCGTATTCACGTAGTCTTCGATGGTTATCCTGATGATAATTTAGCCGGTACTAAATCAGCAGAGCGTTTGCGACGATCATTTAAACATCTCTCGCCGACCATAGAATTCGACGAAAATAATTCTTTATCACTCGCTCAGGAAAAGTTTCTCTCAAACGACAGTAATAAGGCCCGTTTTAGTGACCTTTTAGTCGGTTTTCTCAGGCGAAACAATATAACATCAGAAAAAGCGTTTGAAGACGCTGATACCATAATTGTTGACACGGCCATTGCCAATTCAGGAAAATATCAAACAATTTTCATTGTTGGAGAGGACGTCGATCTGCTTGTTTTATCAACAGACTTGGGAAAAATACTCAACAATCTATTTCTGCAAAAACCAGCAAAAGGGAAAAAAGAAGAAGAGTTCTATTTAAGTCACAGTCTCAATTACAGGACACATGTCGCAGACCACATTTTACTGTTACATGCGCAAATATTTTCAAAGGTAATAGGTCGAATCAAGAGACGATCGAGAACTGCGAAAAACAAATTTTCATAGCTCTGTACAGTGGAAGAAAAGGATAGAGATCCCTTAATCGTCTTCGATATCAGTCGTATCTGAAAGCTTCCATTAAAAACAAAAATAACATGTCCAAATTGCCCCTATCGGAATCATCGGCACGTCAACATTCATTGTGTGTGTTTTACCAAGTGCAAAAGTGGCTCGGGGAAGAGATGGACCCAACAGAATGGGGGCAGAAAAAAACCCTAAAGTTATTGGAACCTATAACAACCAACGCACTCCTTGCACCGCCGTCACTGTTGAAATTAATTTCTTGTAAGTGCAAAACAGGCTGTGGGACAGCCTGCGGCTATCGCAAAGCTGGACTGAAATGCATGCTGATTTGAGGGACTTGTAGCATCGATTCGTGCACAAATGCCCCAAGCAACCACATCGACGACGAAGACGATGACGATGACCTTACAGAAGGTTTTTCTGAGGGGCCAGAGAAAAGTTGCACCGAAAACGAGACCGAAACTGACAGTCAAACTGTAGAAGGAACGCAATCTCTAAACAATTCTGACGTTCAACGCCCAACAAAGAAATCTAGATTACAATACAATCACGAATAACCATTCCATTTTTAAACAAAAATAGCTATCCGTGGATTAGGCCTCCCGGGAAAACCACGTTAAAAAAAACGCACCAAAAACTCTACCTCTTCGGTGGTGTGGAAATAAGTTGTGAGTCGCTTTCGCCGTCCCATTGTGTTTAGCACGTTTGCCGTTCTCCCGTATCGCCGTGTTGAGCGCGTTCCCGGCCGTAATCTACACGTCGTACGAAAAACTCGTTCCTACAAAAGCTGTTGGGAATTGAGTCTCTTACAACTTTGCTTTTTAAATATGTCACTTATTTTTAATAAAAAGGTTTCTAAATTGGAAAACACTGTGCCACTTGCCTCATTTTTCCTACTTTTTGCATATTTTTAGCAATAAATAATGTTTTTTGGACAATATTTTTTATATAAAGATTGTAAAGAATTTGATTTTTTGCAAATTTGTCTTACATCTTTTTTGTCGAGAAATGTAAAACACGCTTGCAAAACGACAAAACACAAAATCCAAGATTGTGGAGTAGGCTCGAATTAATTTTTTAGTAAAACTGTGGATTCTTCATTTACTCTACGTGGAACATTCAACTGCGTCAACAAATTTTTTTTAAAGGTCTACCGCTGATCGCATGAAAATAGACCGCAGGCTCGTTCGCCCTTGCCTGCATCTAAGCATCAGGTGAATGGTTCTGAGAACCCTATCGCGTATAAACTCCTGCCCTCCTTTTAGATATGGACTTGCGGGCTTGCTTTTTTTTTAACTTCGATTGCGTGCGAATTCAGCATAACGAGAAATCACATTTGTTTTTTTTTTATTTAAAATCAGTTCAAAGAATGGCTGAACTGGTCCGGTAAATTGTCCTTAAACGCTCGAGTCTCAAGTACTTGTTAACTCTTTTTAAATAAGAAAAATGAGGAAAGCGACACCCCATTAATAAAAACAAGAAAATTGTTGCGATGGTGCCGTAGCCCAACAGGGCACTTTACCAGCGTGATAATAAATTAATAAAGTTATTGCGTTGGTACCATAGCCCTATAGGGCACTTTGCTGACGCAATGAAAATACACCTAAACTCCACTAAGTATTAAAGGACATTTTACGTTGTATTAATTCGAATTATGGGTGGTTTGGTTTCAGGCATATGATGAAAGCTTCCAGGAAAATGAGATTTCTATGCGTCTGTTTTCCTGGGAGACTAATGCTTGTTTTAAAGTGTAAACGTTTGAAAGAAAAATAATATAAGGGAAGATGTGGCGTAACTTGTGGGACACGCGCTCAGCAAAAATCTGGTGTATGTAAGCAATGGTAAGCGTGCATGTGACAACAGTTCTTTATTCACAGGTGTAGAATAAAAACCCTCAATATTAGACCGCGTAATCGATTTGTTCTTATGAAAAATTTCGATCTTCATTTTTCATTGTTTTACAGGAGAAAGCCAAAAATTAGGAGAATTGTATCCGCTGCGCTGTCCAATTTTTTTTGGTCCAAAAATATTAGTTAAACGTGAGTTAGTTCGCACAATTTCTCTGATTTACAAATTTAAAAATACGATCATGAAATTTTCCTCCATTCGTGTGACCCTATTGCGAATTTTGAATAGGAAACGTGAACTAAAATAGATCGAACTTTGTGTCCTGAAAATATTAAGGTTTGGAATTAAAATGACGCGAAAAGCGAAATGTTTCAAGACCTTAATGGGTTAAGTAATAAAAAGGCGTCCGTATCATGCAAGAAAGACATTTTTATGATTTTCGGATACAGCTAAAATTTAATGTTTTGGTGTAACTATCACAAAATATTCTAATCTTAGAAATACTATTTTCATTAAATATTTTTTAACAAATTAAAAGAATTTGGCTTCTGTGCATAAAAAAATGTTGGAAAAAATGGTTCAACAATGTGTCAGTAGTAATAGTGTCCCTATTAAAAAATTCCTCCGGGCAAGGAATTGAATTTCTGCAGAGTAATTGGTTTCATTACTGGAGTGTTTAGTACAAATTTCATCAAATTCGATCAACCTAGGTGAAACAAATAATTAAATAAAGGAAAAAGTGTTTTCGGGACCAAAGTCGTTTTTTTATTTAAAAAACTCCCCACTTTCCCCCCAGCTCATGACCCCGGAACCACGTTAGCATTTAACTTCAGGGTCGCGTTCTATAGACGCTATACGTTGAGCTTCAGACTTTTTCTTTGCTGCCTGCTTGGCTTTATACGCGGCTTCTCGAAAACTTTTATTTAAAAATGGATATTATATTTATGAATACTCCTCTAATGTTGTGTGTCTCATCTGGAAGCAACAGGTTAACCTAAGATATGTAAAGACTATTGATTTGAAAGTGGACAACTCACGAAGAGTCGTATTCTCTTATCCGACATGACGCTTCTTACCGGGTAAAACAAAAATTCTTTTATTTAGGATCTTCAATAGCACTAAGTGTATGGTTATGTCCCCAGTGATTGTGTGTGAATTGTACATGAATAAACATTAATAACGTGTAATAATACACAATAATTTTTTTGCCGTATTTATATATTCGATTAGAATCTGTGGAATTGGGAAATCATCTAAAATGTTTAGCAGGGTTCAAAACGCTGTGATCCCAGACTCGACCAGATAAAATATGATTTCAAAAACCTGTTAGACTGCCAAAATTTCGAACTCCAGCATTTTGGATCCGAATTCTAATTCCATTGGATTGCTAAATTTTTGGATTCCATCGTATCAATTCCGGTTTCTGTAGTGGACGCAGATCGCCAGACACCGGGTTTGGCTGACTTAAATGCTGATTTGTTTGGTACAAATTTCAGACGTCAAAGGATTAACACATCACTCAATAAGTTTCCGGTCTAACTAAGAAAAATACAGTTTTTTCGAGAAATTCAACTTTATTCATCAACATAGTTTCATTCAAGCGTAATACATTCATTCCATCGCTTCTCTAACTTGTTGATGCCTTTTTTGCAGAATGATTCGTCTTTACTCTCAAAATAGGCCTCAGTTTTGGCAATCACTTCTTCATTGGAGTCAATTCTCTTTCCCTGGAGCATTGTTTTCAGGTCAGCAAAGAGCCAGTAGTCGCAGGGGGACAGATCTGGAGAATATGGTGGGTGAGGCCGCAATACGAAGCTTAATTCATTCCATTTGACCATCGTTTTCATGGACTTGTGGCACGGTGCATACCGACGTAGAAAATCCTTTTTACCTCATCTGGGACTCCAAACAACGCTCTGAATCCTCAACGCGTTGTTGTTTTTGGTTAGGTGTGAGCAAACGCGGCACCCACTTCGAAAACAACTTACGCATCCCCAAAGATTCGTGCAAAATTTTAAACACACTACCCTCTGATATATTTAAGGTGTTATGTTTTCCGGAACAACTGCTGATTTTGGGCGGCCAGAGCGTTCAGCGTCATTGGTGTTTGTACGACCGCGTTTGAATTCGGCATACCAGTCGATGATTGTTGATTTCCCTGGTGCAGAGTCCCCATAACGCTTATCAAGCCACTGCTTTGCTTAAACAGTATTTTTATTTATTAAAAAGCAATGCTTGATTAACACTCGAAACACTTTTTTATCCATTGTTTTGAAAATGACAAAAGTTGCTTCACCAAAACCTCTGTAACTTCTGAATAAAACGTCAGATTGTCTTGAAATGTTGACACTAAACGTTTGAAGATTGGTACTATCCAGGAATCATATGGATTTGACAACAGCGGTGCCATCTATATGTCAGACCGGAAACTTATTGAGTGATGTGTTAAAATCGGGTGACGTGAACAAGACGACAAAACGGGCATTTCCAGACTTATTTTAAAACCCGAATTCAAACAAATTTTAGACTGATTTGTTATCAATATTAACGATTGACGAAATTTGTAAATTACACAAATACTATTGTGTGTGAAAACCTGTTTCTTCGAGGATTATTCTGCGACATACGTATTGAAGACAATTCTAAAAGTGATAAATCGTGAGTCCAGCTGGATGAGTGTTATTGTATATGTATTGAGATTTTAAAAGATTTCAAAGGACTTCAATATTTATAAGCGCAAATCAACCGATTTGCATCGAACGAAATTCAAAGTTATTCGTATTAGTACGACACGATTCGTAAACAAATTTCGGAATAGCTCAGATTCGCCTGAATTGAATTCCTTCCAGAAAATTTCACCAGGGACGTTATCGATCACATGAGATGCTCAAACGATGAAATTCTCTCTTGTGAGCGTCACCAACGAAAACTAATGTAAGCGAGTAAAACAATTGAACACAAAAGACTTTTCACCGGCAGTGTAATTACTGATTCTTTTGTACAATGCGCGGCTTCATACACGGAGAAAAATAGTTCAAGAAACTTCACTCAACTTTTAGCAAAATTCGGAAACACAAACAAGTTGGATATTATTTAATAATATCGTAATAATTTGTGACTAAAGTTTCTTGAATTATTTTTCTCTTTATAACGGAAAAGGTGCTCTGGAGATCATCTTTTTTGGAATGTGAAATTTCCCCGCATGCGGTTTATTCTGCAAAACTTGCCTTTTCAGATTATCGAATCAAAATTATACAACATCCTCTGATCAATTTGCAGTTTAAATCCTTTCATAACTTTATTGATCAGCCCGGGACGAAAAAGAAGAATCTCTCCTCAGTCTCTCGCGTCTCCCCAGTCTCTTTTCGAGTCTCTCTCCGCGCAACCAGGTAGACTCCGCAGAGACTGGCGCGTCTTTACTGGGTCTCTGAAAGCAATACTCAAGTCTCGGGTAGAGAGACTGAGTATCTGTGCGAGAGATTCTTAGGAGACTACCAAGTCTTTCGTAAATCTCGAAATCAGAATCTTTAATCTCTCTATGCTTACACGGAGAAAATTTATTTTAATAAAAAAAATACTTCTTCCAGAATTCACTATCTAAACGATTGTTTACATTCTATAGTTAGATATAGACGACCAGGATGTCGACTCAGTTTGGGTACAGGGTGATCTAAGGTTGAAGGTCTTAAGTATATTAATTCTATACGCTTGCATAAACCTAACTAATACAAGTTAATAATAGCGCCGCAATGTATAAGATATATCGCTCGCTTCACGCTGACAAGTAAAAGTCGAACTCTCCTTATATACTAACTGGGAGCATGTATCAGCACTTGTGAGAGAATATTAGTGCCGGCCTCAAAATTCCTGTGCCCTAAAATCTGCCACTGAAGGATCAAGAAATTTTGAGGGCCCCAAGATAATGAAATAAAAATTTACATGTGAAGTAAGATTTTGTCTAGTATTAAATGAAACAAATAATTGAGTAGCAAAATAGATTTTTTTTAATTATTAATATTTTCAGGATCAATTAATTTATTTTTATTTTATTTCCGTATATCGATTAGTTGAAAAATTTTCATGCTTAGTAAAAATATGAATGAAAATCTACTTTCATTTGATCAGTCAAGTTCAATCATCAATAATATAAATAATATAACTTTGCTCAAGCAATATCTAATTTATTTAAAATAATATCAATGAAAGTAACAAATTTTTCTATAATATATGAAAAATTGAAATTTGTTTACAATTTTTCATAATAATTTTTGTTGGGACATTGAGCATTTTATTATTTCATACTACAGTTACAGTGAAAACTATTATGATTTTCAGGCGTCAATTAAATGTAATATTCATTTTTTATTCACAGTTAAAAAATAATTATTAATTCACGTTTTATAAATAAATTTACAACATAATAAAAGTTTTTAAATAAATTATATTAGATAAATGAATCAATATTACGAAAATAAATTTTTGGGAAAGGAATAGACTAAAGAATAAGAAAAATTAAAAATACAGTGTATTGCTTTTATTAATTTAAACTTACATCCAATTTTTTGTACATAATAATGTCCATCGCGCAATTTGTGAGCCGTGGTAAGCGTAGCTTCAGTAATATTTTTAGATTTTCAGATTCTGTGCAAAAATATAAAAATTCATATATTGGAAAATATGAAAAAAAATTCATCTGGGCCAAATTATAATAGTGAATTATTTTTAAGGTTTAGTTTTGAGTAATGAACAACTGTACAAAATTTGTAATTACAAAACTAATTTTTTTGCAAATTACAATTTCTTGAAAATGTTGAAAAAAAATGTTTTCAGGATTTTCGTAAAAAAAAATTGATCATATTGTGTTGCCATTTCTTCAGCTTAAGCCAAAGAAACTTGTAACTTGCACAAACATTAGTTTTTTCATTCCTAATTTTTTATTGTTGTTCACTACTCAAAACTGTACTTAATAAAAATTTGCCATAATAATTGGGCCCAGATGAAATTTTTTCAAATTTTTACACAGATCAAAAGATATCCGATCGAACTAAAACTTTGAGGGCTTACTACTGTATTATTTTCTATTATTGTTTATAAAGAGGAGGAGGCAGTAGGAATGAGTTTATTTGATATAATTATCGTTAGTACTTGTAATGATAGAGTATGAAACATTTCTTTTCTAAATACATTATATAATGGATCAAGTTTTTGAATCTTGGAGACTAAAATCTCTGAGACAGAGATTCAAGTCTCCGCGAGACTGAGTTTCAAAAAGAAAGACTGGATCACTTTTTATTGATCTCTGATCGGGAGATCACCGAGACTGTGAAAGACTGTTCGGCTCACGAGAGAGACTGATGGAGACTATCAGAGACTCATATAGAGACTGGGGAAACGCGAGAGACCGAGGAGAGATTCTTCTTTTTCATCCCGGGTAGTCAAGGCGGAGTACCGTAGAGGAATTCTCTGGCTCCACGAAAGATAGCCGCAGTGCATGGAAAATAATGGGAATTATTTTAAAGATCAACATGTAATCCGCGTTTATTTTATTTGGAGAGAAAACGAAAAAATTCGATTCTTAGTATTTAATACTAGATTTTTTTCAAACTACTATAAATGATAAAGGATTATTAAAATAAACAAATTAGTCTTCTGAAATTCACAACTTATTTTAATTATCCTCAAATTATTGTACATTTAAAATTAAAATGAACCGCGCATTTTTATAATTTTTACAAATTAAATGTCAAGAAAACGCATTTAAATACACATCTTCTAACCACTAACACCGAACAAATTTTCTTCTCAAAATTTCACCGAATAATTGTATTACTTTTATAGTCATAAATCGCAGTTTTTCAAAATTTCGTAAAAATCAATTTGAATTGATGTTTGCACAAAAATAAAATTTACAAATATACAATGTTTTAACGTTGAAATTTTTTCCATGAAAAGTGATTTACTTTTTATCTAACCAGACAATAAATAATTATGCAATTATTGGAACTATAAATAAATATTTAATTTTCAGAAACTGTTAATTTATGCCCATGAAACTTTGATGAAGATATAATTCTTAGCATTTAAAAACAATAAATTAAGCAAACAAATTAAAATTCTTGGAAAATTGAATAAATGTGTTAAAAATTGAATAAGAAGAAGTAACGAGCTGGTAGCGCATTACTTTTTGCCAGTACTATAATGGTAACGGTTGAGAACGGTGAAGAACTTTTTCGCTGACGGCTGACATAATTGGGACTTTTTATAATTCAATCACATTAAAATATTGAAGAAATAAAAATTAAATAGTCAATAAAAGAATGAAAAGTGGGTATAAATGCCAAGGTATGTTTTTGAATTTTAATTTTATTGCGGCAAGGTGAACGAAAGTGCATCGAACTTAACCATCTAATTTGAAATTATTACAGCCGTTAGGCAATGCCGTTAGACGATATAAAGAGATCTTCCTGTGGAGAAGGAGATGTCAGACGCCTGTGTAGCTCAGTTGGTTAGAGCAGTCAACCGGCAATCGAAAGACCTGGGTTCGAATCCCGGCACAGTCGAATGCGTCTCTTTTTCTATTGAATGATTTCAAATTCTTTAAATTTTCAATTAATTTGCATTATTGCGATACAAGAGTTCGAAATTGTCTGCAAGGACACAGCGACTAATGATCCTCCGATAATGTAGGCAGTAGCAAAAATTTCGAACCTAACCACCTAATTTGAAAATATCATTAACATTGCAGTGGTTCAAATATTTTTTGAAGGGGTATTATAGTTTGACCAAGCTTCTTTTAAACTTTTTTCAAAATTCAAAACAGATCATCCATTTTTTTATTGGAACTGTTTCTATACATTTTCACAATTCGAAGATTTAAAAAAACCGATGGATGTAAAATAAAATCGTCAAAATAGGAGGCGCTATGACATCTTAAAGAATGTGTCCTAGAAACGCAACATCCATCTGGTTGATATGATTACGATGCCCCAGAGCGTCTGAAAAGAAAACGATTCTTAAAACACAGGGTCACATATAGGAAAATGTGAAAACTAAATGACTCTGTTTTCTTTCTATTGATAACAACTTTAGGATACATAGAGTGCCCAGTGAAACTTCTCTGATGAAGTAATCATTTTAAGGTTATGTCTTCCAAGTACACCAGTGGTAGCATAATAGTATGCCAGTCTTGATATAATATTTTTAATTTTCCAGAGTGATTGAAAATTATTTACCAGGACCATAGTATACTAAAGCTACTGAAGAAAATTTAGTTCGGGAGAAGGAATATTTTAAGAGTGGAGTTTTCCAAGCAGATGCTTCAAATGTTCGATGATGGAGAGATCGATCCAGATCGCATTATTTTCTTATTTGGCTAAATGGCTACGTAAATAAACAAAATTTTTGTTTTTGGGGAAGTGGAAATCCACACATAGCCCTTTCGAAACCGTTTCACCTTCTGAAAAGTCACTTTATGGGCAGCTGTTTTTTCCAAGGGAATTTATCTGCGGTTTCTCGAAGGTACAGTCACTGGCGAAAGTTATCAGTAACTGCTCGAGCAAAACTTCTTTCCATATCGGCAATAAGGCTTCCACTCAATAAATTAGGAATTTATCACTGTGATATCAAAAGAGCCATTATTCAATACATTCGAATCTTTTATTGTGTTTTTTTTTTGCATCCATGAAATATCATATTAAATTAAAAATGTCAAATCTACTTCAATCCACCATTTCGAAAAAAAAAATTCTGGACACTCTTTAATATTTTCTGGAAGGATCGAAAATTACGTAGCTCAATTCCATTCAATAACATTTTTTTAAAAATATTTATTCGATATTTTTTGCGTAATTATCAATTAAAAACCATTTCAAAACACTTTATTGGTTACTTCACGTCATTAGGTTTAATTTGTTTGCATACATTTTAAATGGCACATGGTTTTATACATTTTTTATAACAATTTTTTTTATCCAGCAATAGAATATGAATCAACCAATAAGATTATGTTATTTAATGTCAAATATTCTCTCATTTCATACATTATTTCATGGATTCGAAAGCAAATGCAGAATCAAGCGTTGAAAATGATTGAACTTTTCAATCGATTTGAATGTAAGCCTTCTTACCAGGTCATGCGAAGAAAAAGGGTTGGGTGAAGAATCACTATTTTATGCAAGATTGAGCAACCCCGCATCACACCCACAATGTCTTTGAATAAATTTTCAAAGTATATGGACATCGTATTATTGGACTAGAAATACCCAAATTTGCAGGTAATGGTATAGAATGTCCCGCCTACTCACCAGATCTTAATCCATCTTACTTCTTTCTATGGGGTTTCATTGAAGACATGTATTACGCTAATCAACACAAAGACCTAGAGCAAATCAAAACGGCTATTCAGAAAGCGGTTCACTATATTCTGATACTATAAGAAAGCATGTATTCCATTGTTTTTAAAAAGCCTTGATTGCTGTTACAATTCAAAAACATATACCATTAAGTGTTTTGACCCAGACGACGAATGTTCGGTATTTTTAAGATCGTTTTCCTTAATAAAACTTCAAAGTTTCTACTATTTAACCATAGTTTCAGATTTTTTCATGCATTATTCAAAAAGTTATGGGATAAACAAAAAAAAAATACGTTTTTGTTGTTTATAAATTATTTAAAAACCGAAAGTAGGAAAAATTCTGAAAAAAATGACACAAACGTATCATTAGATAGCCAATTTCAACCAAAACTTACTAGTGACGCCAACTTTTGTCAAACAGCGGAAACTTATTTGTACACCTGATATTTTTTTGATAATTCATATATAACCAAAAAATTAATTCCAGTATTTGCGTAATACTTAGGGCTATCACTATAATTTTTTTTAGATTTTTCATAAATGGCGTTTCATCAAAAAATCAATTTGTTTACAATTTTTTTTTTTTGTTATTAACTTTGGAGTAAAAATTTTTCCGAAAAATGTTACTACATTGGCTATCTACTGATACGTTTGCGTAATTTTTTCAGAATTTTTTCTAGTTTGAGTTTATGAATAATTGAAAAACAACAAAAACGTAATTTTTTTTGTTTATCCCATAACTTTTTAAATAATGCATAAAAAAATCTGAAATTTTGGGTTTCTTCATTATTTACCTTAGTCTATCGACCCCTAAAATTTCAAGTAAATCGGAAACATGAAGTCCTCATCTCGTCTGATTTGGCGTGGAACGCCCCATATACACTCGAGATTCCCTCCACCGAGAAACTCGAGCATCGGAGTGTTCTCTACAACGAGCGAGAGGGGGAACCCCTCCATACCCTACTTTTTGATATATGCGTTATATGATGCAAGCAGTCAGTAATGCCATGTATTTAGAATAATTGTACTCGAAAATTTACCCAATTATATAGTAAACAAGTGTATGAAAGAGTAATTTGCAAGTATTTAACATGGAATCGACTTCTTTGACGATATGTACTCAGCATACACGGTACCGGAAAATTATCCATTATTGATCCTAACCTAAACTAATATTAATTACTGTTTCAAATTCGAGCACGCTTTATTCCATAGTAGGGGAAGAGGGGTCGATCAGCTACCGTTGTAGAGAACGGTGACGCACTCGTGTAAGGGAACGCTCGTTGGAAGGAATGTCGAGTGTATAAGTATGGCTATAGTCGGGACTAGAACTAATCAAAAATATTGGAAGATCGCATAATGTTGTTTTTTTGACATTTTTTTGTTGCGAATTTTCACGTCTTTTTTTGGTTTTCAACTTGTTAACAAAAAAAAAATTACTCTTTTTGATATACTAATTCTATTCTATTAATATGCATCGCTTAATGAATAAAAAAGAATGGATTTTATTGCATTTAGTGCATTTTATTGCTTCCTGTGGGGCAGTCAAATCCATTTTTTGTCCCTTCAATGGAAAAAAAATCGTCTGCAACACGGAAATAGTACGCAATCACGCAAACTATGCGAGATCAAAATTAGCTGTTACCCCATGTTACACACGTTTTTGTCTCGAAAACATTAAAGTTGCACGTTTTTTAGCACGTTGAGTTAACGAAAACTTGAGGTTATGTCAAGTTATGTTGTCATTTTTACCCGCTGATCCGGTTGAAAGTAGCACTACGCATTAGCGGCGCTGCTCCCCCGCTAAAAATGAGCCATCTTTACACTTTGAAACGGACTGAAAAACGTGCATTTTTAATGTTTGAGAGACCAAAAAGCATTTATTTTCCCTAGTTGTACAATATTCCATTAATTGACAGGGTACACAAAGTCAAGAATATAAAGTAGTAAAATTTTGTAGATTGGAAAATCTATAAAGCAAAACTATTAATTAACACATAGAAATGAAACTAGCAATTGAGAAGGATAAGAAATGTCTCTACAAACATTTCTTCTTCATACATTTTTACTCCTCTGACTTTTAACAGTGACTCTTATAATAAGCTCTTAAAGTAATGTTGTCTTCAGTTCTTATTGAAAAACATCTTACATAATTACATGTTTGGCATTTCCGTAGTGCTTTTAGTGTGAGAAACGCGAAACAAAGTCGGATCTCGATCGCGTTCGAGGGTCTTAGATCGTGATGCTCGAGAACTTGCGGTATACTCTGTATTGTGTCCAATGAGGTGTGAACGTTGGGTGAATGAACCTTCACCGGTCGGTAATGCAGTGCGCAGTGTGCCAAGCTTGAACCACCGATTGAGCCTCCAGCCCAAAGAGTCAAGTACCAGCGAATGTTGTGAACCTAAACACCGCCTCAGGAAGTCTACTACCTAGCTATACTGTCACTCGATGTTGCGAATTGATATGAATACAACGGTATGCTGATTCCTAGTCTTGAATTAGACACGTGTGCTTAGATAAGCAGGCTGATAACTTCAAAATCTATGCAGAAGGAGATTATATGTTAGACTTTACGACATATGTATCTCTTACATGAATTTCTGTTGTATTTACAACTATCTTGTCTAACTTATAATTATCACGTTTCATATAAGTAAAAGTGCCCGAAGGCCTTACGCTCTTTCAGATTTTTATCTTAAACTCGATACGTAACAGCTCCTCAGCAGATCGAAATATTTAAAAAGGAAGCGATTGCATAAGTTCAAATGTTTCAATACCTGTTGATCAGTTTTAGATTTTATAGCATTGGAACTTAAACGTAATGTAGATTCCACTCTTTGAGATAAGCGATTTAAATTAATGTGTACAAATGCACCTTAATTGCACAATAAGATATTACAATAGTAAGATTAACATGCGTAATGCGTACGGTAACTCACATTGAATGAATCGTGCATGGATAATCATGGAGATTGTGCGCACCTGAAGATGTTCTGCGCGAAAGATAAGGTTCCTTTATCCCTCGTCTTGAAACGTAAAATAACGTTCTAATGAATCATTATCTGGAATTGGTTCGCCATATCCGTGAGTAACCTTCCGCTATCGGCAGAGAGTTATCGGCTAACAAGTTGTACCCTATAGAAACATAGTAATCCTCATTCTCTTGCCAAGATAAGAAAACGGAGTAGCGTTTTGCTCGGCATAGCGGCATTAAAGTCACGGCATTATCCGACTATCTCACCCCCGAATAGCGGCAACTCAGAATCGCTTACGGATATAATCAAATTGACGGAAGAACAATAGTTTTAAGAAGGCTATTCCCCTTAACGGTTTCTATTTCCTACACAAATTTTTAGCATATTCTTTTTATTGAGGCTGTAAAATTAACAACTTTTACAAAAAGGTCAAATTACAGAGTTAGTTCCTCATCTATCTATTGGAAGCTAAATATTCACTTGAACTCATCCCTGATAATTGCTTTTTCGTTTTTATTAACAACCAATGTAAGAAAGAGTTGCTTTCAGAAAAACAAGATAGAATTGTAAAAGACCTTCTTCCTACCTTAAATATTTGTTCCACTGCTGATTCTTAAGTGCTGTCACACTATTCAAATATTTAAGGATCCCGAGAAAATTGTGACGTATCCCAAAGCATTCGACCTCTAGCTGTGCAAATAATTACTGTAAATTATCGTTATTCATCATGAATATTTGTGCGTTGTTTGTATTGATTGATAGATGTTATGCCATTCTGGCATTTTAATTCTCATATCCCAGGGTGGTTAATTGTAAGCATACCGTAAAGAAAATATCTCGCGTATACAAATTTGTATGTAAGAGTAGAGCACCGTAACCTCTTTCATGGGAAATCACTACTTTGCGAAAAGTAAAATACAAGAAGGGTCAGATTGATTTATTGCCTTGAGGTTGTAATACTTACTTGGACATCTGCTTTGTTTTGCATCACCTCTTATTGGCAAGAAATCGACCAATAAAGTATCACACGCTGATCATGCGCTCTTCATAAACTTCTTTCCCAGGACCAGGTTTCTTTCATAAAGTTATTAAAGTTCATTAAACGCATTCACGCTCGTAAACTACCTGAACTTCTTCCATCCAGGAAATGGAGAAAGGTGGCAAAAAAAAGATTAATTGGAATAAATTCTCGAGGAGATGAATAACAAGAAGTTTTTAAGTTTTTAGTGAAAATATGCCCTCCGATAATTGTGATCAGAAATTCCAGTTGGGCATATAATGGAAAAATTATAAAAAAACACTACCCAATCGATATCCCGGTTATGTATCTAATAGAATTTTCTGTGCTTTACAACTTTCAATACATTGTTCATGCTTGATAGTCATCCAACAGAGTCATATTCTGAATAAATTAAACCGTGATGGTCCAACACGAATTGTAACTGTAATGGAAATAGTGTTATGACTCAACAAAATCATAATCATACAAATTGAATGCCAAATTTTCTCAACCATTCAGTATTTACATAATTGCTTCAAACTATAGTTTGCTCCTACTCAATCCTCATTAATATAAACTCTCTTTAAATCTAAATCAGGTAAAATTTGACTATGTTGAAAACGCGTTTTTCTCGAAACATGATTTTTCAAAACGGCACCCAGCATAACTCTAACAATTTTCAATCTTTTTATTTTAAAATTTAATTTCAACTTTGAAATAACATTTCAAAGTGAACCACGGAGGGGATTTTCGATTAGTTGATTCAAACAATATTTATTAACAAGTGAACTGTCTTTTTACATTCTCATCATGGATGAGAAGGTATTGCGGTTTTATGTGAAAAATGACTTTCGAAATTTTCATCAAATCTTTACGTTTTGAGACCCCCTGAGTTAGAAAAAATGGTTTTTACGAAAGTGTCTGTCTGTCTGTCTGTCTGTAGGTCGTGTGCGGCATAACTCTCGACAGAATTATCAGATTGAATTAAGCTTTGGTACACTTTATCGGAGCCGAAAAAGTAAGGACAAGTTCGTTAACCAGCCACATCTAATCCAAATTGAGGGATTGAGCACTACTTTTGTGTTTTTGAAAATAATTTTTTAAAAAAATAAAAAATTTCAATACTGGTTTTTGATAGTGCTCATAAATCTCTACAAATTATCCTGATAACATTTTTTGATTAAATCAAAATTAGAAATGTTACAGCATATTCAAATTCGAAAAAAGTCAATATCAAAATTCTATTTACAAATTAAATTATACGAGATACGAAAAAACGTTGTGATACAATATTATTGAATAAATAAAGACCTACAAATTTGAATTGTAACATTTTTTGAGAGATTTGAGAGATTTGGAAGAAAATAAATTATTTTAATCATGTAATTTATTAAAAAGTTACTGAAATGTATACAGAAAATCGAGCGCGAAGCGCAAGCGTCATGATGAGAATGTGTTCCTTAAGGCTGATAGAGCCTTAAGTAAATTGAATTTCCTGTTTCACTTAAATTCAAAAAGAAATTGAGTGACTTTGAGAAAATGTGTAATTCACATCATCTGTAATATTATTATAAAATTGGTTTGAGCTTCAGTATCAAATTCCGGAGCGCGAAGCGCGACGATCGAATCGCGCGCCCTAGGCGCGCTCAAACTTGTGAGCGAAGCGCGCAATGAGAATGTGCCCGCGAAGCGGGAAGATTTTTTTTGGTGAAAATTGAACTACTTTATTCAAACACTCGCCAATTACACAACAATCGATATTTCTGAAATCCCCTACGTAATTCACTAGCTACACGTATGTAGATTACATAGATTTTTTTCTTTTTTCCAGCTTCAAATTCGCACCAGTTCTAGTGCGTGGCGCAGATCGCCTCAAATTCAACATGCCTTGGGAGAATTGCTGCAGTGTCGCCATTTTGTAATATTTTCCTTCAAAAATTTTTTGTAATATACTTAAATATATTCATAATAACTACCCTAAGTATTTTTATTTTGTAAAGACAAGGCCATAGCGTAGGACTCCTCTTCTAAAACATGGTTTGCGGTGACAAATTTTCCGCAAGTCTAGGTCATCTGAAATACAAAATTAATACGGATTTATTTAAATTAATAAGAAAAATATGCATCTTATGAAAAAATGTTACAATTCAAATTTGTAGGTCTTTATTTATTCAATAATATTGTATCACAACGTTTTTTCGTATCTCGTATAATTTAATTTGTAAATAGAATTTTGATATTGACTTTTTTCGAATTTGAATATGCTGTAACATTTCTAATTTTGATTTAATCAAAAAATGTTATCAGGATAATTTGTAGAGATTTATGAGCACTATCAAAAACCAGTATTGAAATTTTTTATTTTTTTTAAAAATTATTTTCAAAAACACAAAAGTAGTGCTCAATCCCTCAATTTTGATTGGATGTGGCTGGTTAATGAACTTGTCCTTACTTTTTCGGCTCCGATAAAGTGTGCCAAAGCTCAATTCAATCTGATAATTCTATCGAGAGTTATGCCGCACACGACCTACAGACAGACAGACAGACACTTTCGTAAAAACCCTTTTTTCTGACTCAGGGGGTCTCAAAACGTAAAGATTTGATGAAAATTTCGAAAGTCATTTTTCACATAAAACCAATACCTTCTCATCCATGATGAGAATGTAAAAATGGCGACCGGTCAAAGTCAAAAGTTCGATTTGTAATGAGAAAAGCGATCGTTTTTCGGCCATATGAAAAAAGTATTTGTTAAAAAAAAAGAAATCATCGATTAAAGACTAGACTTTTATGTGTTAAAAATGCCTACAAAATTGACTAATTTTCCAAATTAGCTAGTTGAGACTCTCATTATTATTTTGGGTAAATCACGGAATATTCGCAATAAATCGTATTGTTTATAAACAGGGAACTTATCCCTGTCAGAAGTAAAAGTATTCAAACGTATAGTGAATAACGAATTCAAAGTAATAGAATTTATTATCGTTTTTAATGTGCAAATTTCATTATATTCAATGATTGGCTACCTTTTATTACATTTGGAAATCCTTATCAGCTTGAATGCTTTCTCATGTATAAAGTGGAACATAATCCGCCTCTATTTGTGTCAATCCGAGTTTATTGAATTTGTTTTCATCCTGACCCATCTCTAAAATATTATTATAAATTCTTTTTCACAGACCATCAAAACCCGCAAGCACAAATTTTCAAGATAAATTTTCGAATGCAGAATGGTATGCACTAAAGAGTCAATGTGAATGCTCATAAGGTTGTTCGGATAAATGTCAAAAATTGATATGGCCGTATCTTTGTGATGAAAAATCACTCGTGACTGTTTCATAGCTCATTTTGAAGGGAAAAAGTAGTGCTAAATGATGACATTTGAGAAAAAAAGCAAAAAAATTTCTTGCGCCCTGTACATAACCTCAAAAGTAGCGAAAACCCCCATTTTTCGAGCACATAACCTCAAATATCTCAAAATCCTGACGTCATAGGCTGATTCTGATTCCGGATTCGGATTCTACGTCAATAATTACTCCGGAAACGACCCATAGCTTTCCAACAACAAATACAAACCCATTATTTGCAAACCTGTGTTATTTTACATACAAAACTAGTCACTTATTGTGCGCCTTCGTCCGTTTCTGTATTTATTTTTTTAAAGCTGTCAGTTTTCATTCACACTTCAATGCCTGTCTAACCATAAATTACTTAGGCTTTCCCTATCAGTTATCAGGGACACAAAATATATCCATGCTCATTATTTTCTATCCTCTTTAATCCTTTTTTCAAACGTGTATTGCCTATTCGTTTCAATTCCTAATTTTTATTTTATATTCTTTTTCATACCTATTCCTCTCAATTCAAGATAATTTTTTTCCCAGTAGTCGTTGAGACGCTGAGTATCGTATAAGTCAAAAGAAGCCTGAGTATCATCTGCTTTTCAAACGGAGCCCATTTATATTTGCAGAAAATAGTTTCAAATTAACGCAAGCTTTTTTAAAATGAAAATAATTTTACGATAAAACAGTCGGCTTTTGAACTGTGCATTCGAACGGGATTCGTTTTATATTTAAACGATTTCTACAATAAATTTCACTTTAGCATCAGAAAGAAATAAAACGGATAAAGATTTCCACAAGTAATGGGTTTTCCAATAGGACATAACAATTTCGTATCTTTATATGAACGCATCCTTAAACTTTTTTAATGAACTGTCAATGTCAAAACGTTAGTTGAAGTCAACATTTTCATCATGGTAAAGTTCACGAATCAGCAACGTTTGAAAATTATTAAAAATTACTACCGAAATTCTGAGTCGGTGGTCGCAACTTTAAGAGCGCTTACTCCAATTTTCGGCCGTAATAATCGTCCCACCCGACAAGGTGTGCGTGCTATAGTGGATAAATTCGAGACCAAATTTTCACTATTGGACGTTCCGATGCCAAAAAGACGTCGTATTGCTCGAAGCGAAGAAATAATCGCAGCCGTAAGTGCATTGATTCAAAATGAGCCAAATCAGTCGATTCCACGTCGTTCTCAAGAATTGGGCATCGCTCAAACGACACTGTGGCGTATTATGCAAAAAGATCTTGGCCTACATGCTTTCAAGATTAAATTGACTCAAGAACTAAAGCCACTTGATCATTTGAAACGCCGAAACTTCTCCAATTGGGCTCTGGCAAAGCTTGAAGAAGATGAAGAATTTCATCGAAAAATCATCTTCAGCAATGAAGCTCATTTCTGGCTCAGTGGCTTTGTTAATAAGCAAAATATGCGTCATTGGTCAGCAACAAACCCAAATGAGCCAGAATTGGATGAACTTGACATCAACGATATGTGGTTTCAACAAGACGGTGCCACTAGTCACACAGCACGCGTCACAATCGATTTATTGAAAAGCAAAGTCGGTTGACGTTCATGCCCCGCAGAGGTCGCTCGAAAACTATGGCGTGGAGATATAAAGGTATGCCCGAAACTTTCCGGACAGACCTCGTATAACGAGTTTAATCGTGACCGCCATTTGCTCACTGACAAATTTCGTAAATATCGTCCAAAATCAGTTGTTGGGCCAGAAAACATTAATGCTGTGCAAAAACTGATAATGCCAGATCGTCATTGCAAATACTGTGAGATTGACGCAACTTTAAGCATTAGTTCTACCACCTTATACATATAAAATATTGCATGAACATTTAGCCATGAAAAAGATTTGTTCTCGTTGAATCCCACATAATTTGACAAACCATCTTTTAGAGATGTCTCAAGCGGAATGGAAAAAATGCTATGAAACATGGTTCGAACGCATGCAAAGTGTATAGATCATAAAGGAGAATACTTTGAAAAACAATAAAGCCATTTTTGATGACAAATTACTGTTTTTCATTATTAGGCTCAAAATATAAATAGTGCCCCTCGGATTTGAATCCATATAGTTTCTAATTCTTCTCTCTATCCATATATATCATTCATATGACAATGTTTAAAGAAAAGTCGCTGGCGGATAAATAAAGATGGGAGAACGCATAGAAAATTGTGGATTCTGGGCTTTTTAAAACTCGTGAAAAATCCTGAGCATTGTTCAGGCTCTAGAGAACAAGACGATGTCAAACAAATTTTGGGATCTCCATTATTTCAAAAATTATGATAAAAAAACGGCTGCGATCTTCTCTTGTATGGAACCCATTTATAACGCGCTATGCACTACGAGTCCAGTACAGGTTCTTTTGGGTATACTATTGGATAGTGACATTGAATAATAAATCAAGCAGTAATTGTAGGCTTTATTATGAAAAAAAATTTCCTAAGCATAACACGAGCAACACATATTTAATCACATGAATAGTTGTACGACAATTCAAATTTTATTACTTATCAATAAACCTCTTTCATTCGTCGATATGTTTTTGTGTGATTCCAATCAGAAATCACTTACTTATTCTCTTCTTCACATAATCTTTCAATATCAAGTTTTCTCTACACAACAAAAATTTCGAATCACTTGGCGATTTTTGGTGTATCCTCGGAGTACAGAATGAATAAGAAATCTTTTAATATTAGAATTTTAATTGTGAAAAATTTCAAAAGTAAGTGTTACCTTTGAATAATGGGTCGAACTTATTATCATTACAATCAGAGCAGGTCGAAGAGTGTTCATCGTCGGATTTACAGGGTGACGTATTTCACACTGTTTCTACTGTATTTTTGGATACATTTTTCTTAAAAAATTTTCAACAAAAGCTTGGATCAAACTGAATGAAAATTTTCGTTATCACTCGTAAGTGATGATTTCGAAAAATATAATCATTATTTTTGAATTTTTTTCTATGGCTATCCCAACATTTTCTTTGCATTGTTTTTTTTCTAGAGTCTAAACCAAACTTGAGATTTTTTTGCGATTTTTAGTAAGTGCAGAACACCTTTTTCATAAGAATTTATTTAAACAATTGCGTTTAAATAATCAAATAAAAGCAATTTCAGAATTGTAATTATTTGTATAACATACCTAATTTTGAAAAGATTCAAGTGTCGCGAATATCATTTCAATCAGATGCATGGTTCACAAAATATGAAAATTGATATAAAAAAATGCTAAAAATTTTAATTCTTTGTAACAGAAAAAAATTAAAATTTATCAAAATCCCTTTCGAAACCAAGTTTTACAGATTAATACTACATATTAGTCATACATTTATCTCGAACTATAAATATCAATTTTTATCTGTGCGGTTTCACAAATGTTGACCCGTAAGTATTAAATAACTGAAATTATTGAATTCAAACAAATAAGTGCAGATTCGAATAGAAACGTATAAAAACAGATAGAAATTGACGGACATTCATGGATAGATGACGCAATGAAAAGAATAAATATTTTCACATCCAGCTGGGTTATTTTTTCGATTAAAGCAAATTCAACGAAGCCAATTTTAGAAAATCGATGATAGCAAAGGAACTGAGATTGAAATACTTGGTCTGAAAGGAGAAGTCGGCATCTTAAAGCGTACACATCTTGCCCTGTCGGTGGGGTAAATGGATTACCGCGGCAAGTACATGTTATCGAGTTTCGCCAGCACGAATATTCCTGTCACGTGCGGCGCGTTATGAATGATAATTCCTCTTCAGAACCATAAACTATTAATTACCTCGGACTCCCTAGCGTCTTGATAATCAGAAGCTGCTATCACAGCCTCGCATAGTATGCGCATGCTAAACATGATCTGCGCGCATTTAAAGCTACCTGACCGACTTACCCCCGAGGGAGTTCGCTCCGACGACGATATGTTTTCCGTCAACCAGCTTCGTTGCCATGTCGCAGGCCCAAGGACATTAAACAGAACGTGCAGCTTCGCCCACCTATGTGAAACACATTCCAGATCTACTCTATCTCATTCTGTAATGGTTTCCTGAACACCATTATCCAATTTATTAGGTCATTAAGTATGAAGTTAAAAGTTCGGGTTCAAAAGTTTGCTTTATTGTTCTCCGAATAAAATAACATTTCAATTATTCAAAATATGCTCCTGAGGCATAGATATACTTTTACCAATTTAATGGTACTTCATTTATGCTTTTTGCATAGAAGCTTGGAGAGCGAGGACCGATGAAAGCGCAGAAGGCATTTTCGACAGCCTGTTGGAAATTGAATATTTCTCCTTTTAAGAAGTTATCCAAATTCCGAATCAAATGATAATCAGTTGGTGAAAGGTCTGGTGAATACGGAGGATGATCGATAGTTTCCAAATCGAATTCGAGTAATTTTAATTGCGTCCCCTTGCAGTGTGTGGTCGAGCATTATCATATAGGAGAATTAGCCTGTCTTTGTTACTAATCTTTTTCTTCACAAGTAATGATACGATGCATAAAGGCACTCAATTATTCCGCGAAAGCAAACAAATGCAAGCATCGAAACGCTTTTCTCATCTGATAAACGTTGAAATCGTGCGGAACCCATCTGTCGAGCTTTTTTACTTCGTTCATATGACGCAAATAATCCAATATGGTTGGGATAGAAACACCAAATTTCGATGCTAACTCACGAGTAGTTTTAGATGTGTCACTCTCTACAATAGCTTTCAGTTCGTCATTATTTAATTTGAGTCGGAGTCATCCACGTGATGTATTTTTAAGGCTGAATTCCCCAGAACGAAATTTTAAAAATCAAAACGATACTGTGCTATGGCCAGTTGAACTTTCTTCCAACACACTATTAATTTTACGAACTGTATCCGATGCGTTGTTTCCAGAACCAAACTCATATTTGAAGATTGCACGAATTTTCGACTTATCTATGGTTTCACAAAATATTCTCCACAAAATGCTATTCAAATGATAATTATAAACTGTTCCTCCGTCACGGGAGTATAGTGATGGACCCATATATTCCATATTATATTATAATATTCCCATATTCCGCTAGAGTCTTGCTAATGTCCATTCGAACGCGCTTTTGATCCAAAGTAAGCATACATGGCACCCAACGCGCAGTCAACTTTCTCATGACCAATTCTTCATGCAATATATGATAAATGCGTTCCTTGAATATGCTGACAGCCCAGCTGGTAGGACCGTGTTTAAACTCAGCCACCCATTTTTTCACAATGGCAAATAGTTGAAATAAACTTTTTTTATACTAGCGTGCCTAAAAGTACACTATTATGCACCCTGTGGAGCAAATAAATCTGTTTTTCAACCCCTCAGTAGAAAAAAAATCGCATGCAACACAGGAGAAACATTTATTTTAACACATCACTCAATAAATTTCCAGTCTTACGTATAGATGGCACCACTGTTGTCAAATCCATATGATTTCTGAATAGTACTAATCTTCAAACGTTTAGTGTCAAAATTTCATGACGATCTGACGTTTAGTTCAGAAGTTACAAAGGTTTTGCTGAAGCAACTTTTTCATTTTCAAAACAATGGATAAAAAAGAGTTTCGAGTGTTAATCAAACATTGCTTTTTAAAGGAAAATAATATTGTTGAAGCAAAGTAGTGGCTTGATAAATATTTATAATTTGAAATTATTTTTCAATCTGGAATTTTCTTCTTTTACAAAAACATCCATCACCTCTTTTCAATAAAATTTTTGTATTTGCCTGTAACAAATATATATTTTTTTAAATTAACAGTTGGAACGGGGCTCCGATATTTATATCTCGGCCCTACACTGATGGAAATCATAATTTTCGATATTGCTTAGGAATCAAATGCGTTATACGTTAGGTTCGGCGTTCGAATACCGCAGCGGTGGATATAATTTTTAAGAAACCTTATAAATGCGTACGATGACATGTATATATAGTGAATATGAGTTTGGTTGTAAATAATTGTCCATAAATAAAATAAAATTAAGTTTAAGGAATAAATAAGACGGTTAGGAAATAATCCACATAAATTTTATTTCAGGAAACGCAAGTTCGGTAAATTTTCATGAACAGTTAATAAAAGTTTCTTGAACTGGCTTTGAAACTTTAGTTTTCCAGTTTTATAAAAACTCCAGAACTCTGCTGTCAAATTTTCTTCAAGAGTCAACGAAAGTTTCTTGAACTATCTTCGAAACTTTCATACAAGATTGTTATACAAATTCTAGTACTACTTGTAGGTTCTGAAAAATTTAATGAACACTTGAGGATTATTTCTTGAATGTTTTATACTTTCTAAGGAATTGTAGGGGAGAGTCGGGTAGCCCCGGCCATCGGGTAGCCCCGGCCACTCATGACATTGAATAAACTGTACTCTCTGCGAAAATAAATTAACATTTTTTTCTTTCAGAATTGTGCCAAAGTGTAATTTTAATGATATGGAGTCGTATCTTTCATCAACTTAAAAGAAAATCCGGTCTAAATATTTCATCTCTAGAAAACAGGTGCATTTTGAGAAATATGTACCATCTTTATTATAAAATATTTCTAAAGCTAAAAGAAATATCAGATTGGTTCTGATTGGGATATATAAATTCACTTTCTAACTATGTGACCTCTAATTTTTGTTTAATATTTTCGCGTATTTTTTTATTTACAGCAGTTTTAGTGAAACTTGTCAGAGTCGGATAGCCCTGGCCATTTCGTGTCGGGTAGCCCTGGCCACATTTTTCTGCTAAGTTTCTAAGTTTACCCCCACACACGAGTCACAAATAATTGCAACCTCTTGATCGGAAATTCATGAAACCTTTTAAACAAGCATATTCGGAAAAGTGGGCTTTATGGATGCGCAGGAATACTGCACTGAGAAGAAAATGCTATTGAATCAAAAGCATGTATATCATGGATTCAAATCAATATGCTATAAAATTAGTAACATATTTATTGGTTCTTGTAGTATATTTTTATGAATTAATAGTATATGTACATGCTTTTGATTTAATAGCATTTTTTTCTTAGTGAAATATCTCGGTTTTTTCGATGGCCGGGGCTACCCGACACTATTTTGTAGTAATCTATTTTAAATCTCACTTTAATCGCTTTGTTTTCTTCCAAAATATGTTTATTTCTTATTTTCCTCTTTGCAGGTTGTTGGTAGAAACATTGACATTATAACTAACCTTCTAAATTTTAATTTTGATCCCTATAAGCCAAGTTATTATCAAAAAAGCTTAAGTGGCCGGTACTACCCGACTCTCCCCTATATCCAATTTTCAAACGTTGACAATTCTAAATTTTAAGAGACTTTCTGGCCTGTCCAAAAGTGGTTGAAGAGTTAATGAAAATTTCATGGTATTTTGTTTATCGACTATCTTGAGAAAGGTGAAACCATTGGGGGGGGGGGGGGGCGAAAACGGCATATTTGCAATCATTTTTTTAAGAGGTACGGTTAATGCTGGTTTATTTATTTAAATTCTATGTGATAGTACAACATTTGAACTATGTTTTAAATAATTTTGAATGAAAAATATTGATAATGAAGCTTTTGGAAGCAAATCTCCGCAGGCATCTCGAAAAAAGTTGTTTTCCGGTGAACAGCATAACTCGTTACAGGATCATCTGAAACAAAAAAATCAAAATTCTTTAAAAAAGTGACATGTTTCCCCGGGTAACATCGAAGAGTTTTTTTTATTTTTATTGATTTTTGGCAGCATTTGGAAGTAAAAAACGCGATTTTTGCTTAAAAAATCAATGAATTTGTTATTTTAAAATGAAAAAAAGTATTAAAACAAAAAAGATCCCTTTTTACCTGGCGATTTATGTGTAGAAGTAGTGTACCAAATTTCAGAAGGATCGGTCAAGTAAATTTTGAGCTATAAAGTTCACCGACTTCAAAAATGTCATTTGCGAGAAAAACGCTTTGAAGTTTTAAACACGAGAAAATCCAAAATTAAGCATCAATAAATGGGTATAATTGTTTATACTTACACAGAATCATCGATGCCAGGTCCGTACAGTGAAACGCTTTCATCCAGAATGTCTAGATCATCCTTTTGCTCTTTCCTACGTTGAATTCTTCCTTCTTTAGTTGCATGCGCAGCTTGTTGGTTCGCCCTGGTTATTCGTAGTTCGTCTACTGCGCGCGCCCATTCGTGAGCACTTAGTCCTGTAGAGATTTCCATTTCATTCAAAAAAGCCAACAGAGCAAAAGAGCCTTTATTGAAAGTAGATGCTGCTACATGCGCTGCGATTTCCACAACGGTTGAGGTACCACTCACTGATTTCGGAGAGAATTTCCAAATAAGTTGATTCAGACTCTCGTTATTATTTTGCGTAAAACCTCCAAGGCAGTTGCCAAGCAGGTATACGAATCGAGCAAAAACGATGGTCAAATTGAATGAATAAAGCTTCGAATTGCTTCCTCACCCACCATATTCTCCAAATCTGGCCCCCAGCGACTACTGACTCTTTGCTGACCTGAAAAAAATGCTCCTGGGAAAGAGATTTGACTCCAATTAAGAAGTGATTGCCGAAACTGAGGCCTATTTTGAGAGCAAAAACGAATCATTCTACAAAAAAGGCATCGAAAAGTTAAAGAAGCGTTGGAATGAATGTATTCGCTTGAAGGAAACTATGCTGATTAATAAAATCGAATTTCTCGTAAAAACTGTGTTTTTCTTAGTTAGACCGGAAACTTATTGAGTGATGTGTTACTCATGTTATTGATGCGCTTGCCTTGCTCAGGCATCAAACATCACACTCACAAAATAAATTTTTTTTTCCCTAGTTGCACAATGTACTATTGTACTATGGGGTCAGAAAATGGATTTGTTTGCCCTACACGGGGCAATAAAATCCACTTTATGACCCACTAGTAGAAAAAGTGCATTTCATTGCCTCTTGCGGGGCAAGCAACTCTATTTTTTTCTACTGGATGGTCAAAAAATCGATTTTTTGTCACACACGGAGCAATAAGATGCACTTTATGACCCGCTAGTAGAAAAAAGATTTTTCCATCTTAGCAGTGATTCATGATTGAAATTTATGTGTTTGAAATTATTTTAGAAATAGGTCTGGCGAAAGTCATCAGCAACAGAAATCATAAAGAGCCAAAAAAAGGATTTTAATGCTGAAGACTAGTACTATACGATGCCGTTAACAAGAATACTAAAGAAATCCGTTTCTCAATAATAGATTCATAAAATTGGCCGAAATATCCCTTTTTGATTATTTATCCTCAAATTACTCTAAAACTTAACGTGCTAGGCAAATTTCGCGGTCAGATTCATTTTTGTCGATAAAAAGGTCAGAAGATCCACCTTTTCTCATTTCTGTAACAGACAAAATCCTAAACTTTGCAAGACTGTATGTAATAAATGTCCATAAAGAAATTTTTGTCCATCTGTTCCAGATTTATAAAGCACGTTCCGAAAATTACGATATGATTCAATCAAATTTTAAAATTAATTCGTAAATGTCTCGTTTTCAGAAATTATTGGCAAAACAAGTTATTCGTTTCTTGCAAAATGACGTTTATAAATGGTAACAAGTGAATATTGTAGCTAAATTAATGAACCTTGGAGCGACAAATCATTCGTAATGATTCTGAATTCTACCGACGATTTTCACATTCGCAAAGCGGTGTTAATTTACCATCGGTAATGATCCGCACTGCATCTACTCACCGGATGAATAATAAATAGTGGAAGCTAACGCATTTATTACAATCTCCCGCAGTTCAAGTTCATAGACTGAATACTTTACCAATCAACTTTTTAATCACCTGAATAAATACTCTCGCAATTGACGCCTTATTTTGGTTAAGGTTATGTATCTGTCTGGTCACATGGCGAACAAGAGAACAATTCACTCACTTTAATAATCAAAAACATTTTCAAGTGACTTTCCTTAATATATCCAGACATTAATAAATTATTGCATTTTTTTCTTTTCTTTGTGAGGAGGAAAAGTGGCGAAATCTTTTTTTTACATTATTATTTTACATTTTTTTTATATTACCACTCGCGAAACCGCCTTTCGGCCTTAAACTTCACGAGCGGCTTGTTCCCGTTTTGAGAATGTAGTATCGTGTTCGGGCTTCGAAAAATATTATATATATATATATATATATATATAAATTGAAATGATTGTATTTTGGTTTGTTGCAAAAAAAATCCTGAAATATGCTTCCGAAACAAGCATACACACGAGACTACATTTTTACGTCGTGACTGACTCTTTAGTTATTACAATAATATTAAATAATCTCCAAACTATCCATATGTTCCAACTCTGCTTAAAAGTTAAATGAAGTTTCTCGAACTACTTCTCTTCATGTAAAATTAATAATTAATGGAACAAATATGGCTATTCTTCCAATTTTTATTCCAATTTTCTTTTACACTTTTTATGCAAAGAAATAATGATTTTTACTTCATTACTCATCAATTTTACCTATTTTTAGTATTATGGTTTTATTCCAGGAAATATCAAATTAGCGATTTCCTCTTTTTGTTTTTTGTAGATTTTAAGGGGGGTTTCTACCTTGTGCGGCCGAAAAAACATGCTTCTTTTGAAAACTTTTTTTTGAGAAGTTTTTTGAGATAAACACTGGAAATTTTTTTCAGTTGTAGGTACATGTTTATTGTACAAGTACAAAAAGTTTAAAGTTAAAATATGCAAAGGGTGGGGGGGAGGGGGCCATTGAGCAATGGCGGCGCGCCGGACGAATTTTCCCTACTCGCGGAAGTCCTGCCGCTGTTTGAAATGACCTGAAACACAAAAATGAAATTTTTTATTGTTCTTTATCCTTTTGTCTATGGCTGGAACTAGGATTTTGAAGAAAAAAATGAAAAATGAAGGAGCAATGGGATGTTGACTAAAAAACTCAATTTTCACCTACTTTTTTCAATACAAATTTTCATGTTTAATGAAAAAAAATTAATATTTTTTTAAGATTCTAGTTCGAGCTATAGCTAAGCCCTTGATAAATGGCTGTTAAAAATTTCGTGGCTATTGCTCAACTCGTCTGGCTTAAATCACTTCCGCAAGGCCAAAAAATATAGTTTTGAAAAAAACGCGTTCAAAGTTTTGCTTTTGTATAAAGTGAAAAAAAACTTTTTGTACTTGTACAATAAACTTGTACCTACAACTGAAAAAAATTTCCAGTGTTTATCTTAAATACGTTCCCAAAAAAAAAATGTCTAAAAAAAGCACGTTTTTTTGGCCGAACAAAGTAGAAACCCCCCTTAATAAAAATCACTGATAAGGGTTCCGATCTGAGTCGAAACGTCTGATTAAATCAACTGAATCACTTATGAACCCTTAAAGCCAATTTTTCCAATGAAAAGCAGGCGATATAAAATAATAAAAAACGCTTGTTAATTTCCTTTTAGCATAAATTTTGCAAAAAATTTTTTTAGGGAAAATGAAACAATGAAAGTTATTAAAAATGGAGCCTCTGGATAGTATAAGGCCGCATATAAAATTATTTAGACAATTTTGTATCTCATTTTCTTCAAAAACAACATCAGATACAACCTTTTTTTACAGGAGAAAAAAGCTGCACTCCTCCATTTCCTATAAGAATGTATCTTTTTGAGATTAAAATTCTAAAAATTGTCAAGGTTGTAGGCCGTCCAAGAATATTCAAATAATTCTATATGCCCTCATACATATTATCCAGAGACTCAATTGCAGTTAACTGTAAAAGTTTAATAATTGTCGAATTTTCTTTAAAACGAAGCTCAAAAACATTCTCTATTTTATCATGTTATATTATTTTCTGAAATTCCAGAAAGATATCTTATAAACTAAAATAGTTATCTTACGGTAACTTTTATAGGAATTTGACCATGAGGTTTGGTTGCAAATTCAGTAATGTGTGAAATAAAAGAAAATATTGCCATACACGCAGAAAAAAGATCAGTAAAATTTACAGGAAGTTCGGTACTTATTTGGACAACATGACTTTTTAGTAAATTTTATAAGAAGTTGAGTTCAATCAACAGATTTTCTGTACAATTCACTTAGCGTACAGTACAATCAACTTAACTCGGATTTTTTCGTATTCAGTAGATTTTACTGGACGCTGAGTGAAACGTACAGAAAATCTGTTAATTGAACTCAACTTCTGGTAAAATTTACTGAAAAGTCATGTTGTCCAAATAAGTACCGAACTTCCTGTAAATTTTACTGATCTTTTCTCTGTGTGTAGATTGCTTTATTCTCATCGGTAACAGATATGTATCTTATTTAAAAGGAGCTTGTGACACATGTGAGAAACAGTAAATTTCATAAAGAAACACACGTGCAATTCTAGAACTCTTGATCCCGTATTTTATAACGTTCTTAAAAGTAACGGTTATCTGTTGCATACAGCAAATACAGTTGTTAGAAAATAAGGCTCTCCACACTGTTTAGTCATCTGAGATTCATTCTATGAGCCCCGATATTCATATTTTGAGAGGAAGATACTATTTCCTCCAATTTCTTTAACTATGAATGAAAAAAGCAATCATATGCACACCTAGAAAAATATATAATTGATTTAGTAAAACCTTTTTAGACCCAAAATTTTTGGTTTAATTAAATGAAATTTGGTTAAATCAACGACAAAGTTTGTTTGATTTAATCAAATCATAGCTAAAAAACCATCTTTGATTAAATGAAAAAAATTCTTTGATTGATTCACCTAAATAATTTTCTTTGTGTATGTTTCAAATTGCAATAAAATTAAAAAAATCTATTCATATTTTAATCAAACCGAATACTCTCTTCGCAAGTATTTTCAATAAGTATTGTCAAAAAGTGTTATTTTATGGTTCATACAGTATTTACATCCGATATTTATTTTAAGGCTTTTTTTTCTGTACTTAAATCACAATTTTACATTTGATTACTATTTTTTGTAGCAGCAGCTCTTGGTCTGCATTAAATAACATCCGATCTTTATCGGCTTAATTAATCATATCTCGATACTCTCTCTTTTTAAAACGAGACTGATGCTGATCTCGCTCTTACAACATTAAGATTAAATTACAAGATTGGAAAATAATGCTTAATCGCAAAACAAACAAGCGAGTTTTTATTTATTCCTTAAGGCCATGTTCAAGGGAGTGGCGTGATGTTAGAAATTGCAATGACAATGTTACAGGTTGTTTAAAAACTAATAACTAAAATTGATTTTCTGTACACTGAGAAAAAAATGCTATTGAATCAAAAGCATTTCTTTCCAAAAGCATGTATATTATGGATTTAAATCAATATGCTATAGAATTAGTAACATATTTATTGGTTCTTGTAGTATATTTTTATGAATTAATAGCATACATGCTTTTGGAAAGAAATGCTTTTGATTCAATAGCATTTTTTTCTCAGTGTAGCCTACAGAGATGAAGAGAAAAGCTGTGTAGTTCAGTCTTATACATATATAGTAAATCCATTTCAGTTTTAGTTTTTCAATAACTTCACAACCCGTTATTGTACAATAACTACCCACGCCTCATGTGCTGTTAAAAATGAAAATGAAATGATGTATTCATGTAATGTTGGACTGTTGGTACAATATCTTATGTAAATTAATATAAACACAAGATAATTTAAAATAATTAAAAATTATATTCGTAAATTTATGTTCCTGTAATTCATTTTCGTGAGCGACCAACTTTGAGAGGACCAATATTTCCTTACTAATATTGATTATTTATTGGTCTGCTACATGACTCATTTATACGTTGATGTTAATTACAGAATGACTGTACAGTAAACTCTCCCTTTATAAAAACTTACACAACATATCACTTTCAATTCCTCCGAATCCTTGCGAGGTCATATGACCTACTTCGTTGAATAATATTTAATCGATCTTGTTATGATATTTCAAACAAAACTTTCCAGCACACCTGTTCTTAATTTAGATTGCCTTTATTTTCCATCATCTGTAACTTATTTTTGTAGCTAATATTACTAATTGAATAATCATTAATTACTGATGATTTATAATAATATTTTCAGAATCATTAAAATATCATTTTGGTGTTTAGTCGCAAAACTCGAATTTTTTCAGTACATGAACTGTTTTACCGATTGAGAAATTGCATTGCATGCTAAGTCCTTTTGAAGTATATAAGTCCTATTCTGCAACCAATTCGTGGCCATTCTGTATGTTGTGAGTAGTTTCCTAGAGGTATTATCTAAGTTCAGGATATTGAAATAATACCACAAAAAAAATCACAATGGCAAAAAATGTCAATGTTTTCATAACTGTACTTTATACCAAAGAAACTTCGATTTACAATTTTGTGCACAAAGTATTTTATATTTAAGCTCAAACCAAAGAAAACTTTATGTATAATATTATATGAAAACTTGGGTACATTTCATGTAAATTCTGAATAATCGATCTCATTGTCCATACCCAAAATTAGGAAAATCTTTAGTACGATACCATGCATTTATTTTAAAGTTTTTAATTCATTGTATAAAAAAATTGTCAATTCCAAGTTTTTATCGATTCATATAAAAAACGTAAATAAAAAAATGACCTATGCGTTCATAGAATGATATATATCATTTCCTGAGTAGTTTTCTGTGCTAAATCCAAATCTGGCCTCTGTTTTTCCCAGCACGTCAGGTTTTTGAGATTTTTTGAGTTGAAATTTTTTTCGAAAAATCTCAAATTGTATAATAAAAAGATGTAAAAAATGTTTTAAACGGAAAGCAATACATAATTTTGATGCGATTTTCAACGCAGAATCCATTGATTGTTTTGTTTTATCAATATCTTATATAGGGGAGAGTCGGGTAGTACCGGCGACTTAAGCTTTCTTGATAATAACTTGGCTAATAGGGATCAAAATTGAAATTTAGAAGGTTTTTTATAATGTCAATGCTCCTATCAACAACATACAAAGAGAAATATAGGAATATAGGCACCTCAAGCAAAAGAAAATTACTTTTTTGGCTTCTTTCTCTCATTTTCCTCCTTTTAACTTTTCTTGTTTTTCAAATTCTCTTTCTTAGATTCATTTTTAATTCTCTTCTTTTCTTTTGCTTTCCTTTTTCTTTCTGCCGAGGTGAGCTTTCCTACCTGACGCTTTCCTTTCAAAGAAATAACCATCGTGTTACCGTGAATGCAGGTTACGCCTGTTTCGTCACAATTGAAGATTTGGAAATGTTGGAAACGATGTTTCTGATCAAGATCTTGGTATTTTGAAAAAAAGCGCTCAACCTGAGGCTTATTGAAACCAACTGCACGTGCGAGACTAGTTGATTCAGGCTAACGAAGTGATAATTCAGGATGTCTTTTTACAAAAACATAATAAAAATATTTTCCTGTCAGTCTTGTTGTTTTTGAGAATTTATGAGAAATTTTTAAACTTTCAGCTTAATTAAAAGCTAATTTTAAAAACTCTTTTCTAGATAGAGGCATGAGACGATTATCGAGATCAATCGTATAATCAACAAGTTTTTTTTCATACGCATCTGTAAAAGTACACTCAAATCTTCCTAGTTTCGAAGACATACTGACTTTCAATCCCTGTTTTATGTTATAAATCTTATCCTGTAAAGTACTTCGAGGAACATTACATGCCTCCGAAATTTTTCTTATTGATGAGTTTTTCTCTAAAGTCAATTTTACAGCTCTTAACATACTCTCTTTCGTCCATTCCCCACGATTCGTAGATATCTTTTTAAATTTAAGCATTCCTAAAACGAGCAAGTATAAATTTATTTGGAAAATTGCTTTAAAATTACAAGGAACCTTAAGCAGAATCCAAACACTCACCGAAAGTAAATAATCTATACGTGCAAGACATACAGGTTATTTCATTATATATAAACCTCAATTACTTGAATTTATTTGTGGTTAGGTATTTATCAATTTTTGACAGAAAACAAATGAAATCGAGTATGCAGAAAAATTTGGCCAGGGCTACCCGACACGAAATGGCCAAGGCTATCCGACTCTGACAAGTTTCAATGAAACTGCTGTAAATAAGAAAATACGCAAAAATATTAAACAAAAATGACAGGTCACATAGTTCAAAAGTGAATTTATATATCCCAATCAGAACCAATCTGATATTTTTTTGAGCTTCATAAATATTCGATAATAAAGATGGTACATATTTCTCAAAATGCACCTGTTTTCTAGAAATAAAATATTTGCACCGGATTTTCTTTTAAGCCGGTAAAAGACACGAATCCATATCTTCAAAATTACGCTTTGGCACAATTCTGAAAGAGAAAAATGTTAATTTATTGTCGCAAAGAGTACAGTTCATTCAATGTCATGAGTGGCCGGGGATACCGGACTCTCCCCTAGTTTCTTAGATATTTAAACAAAAACACGAAAAAAATATGTTTTTACAAAAAACCTTACCTTACAATTTGAACATTATAAGTTTAGTCACAAACCTTAATTTTTAATTTAATTCTCTTACATTTCTTACTTAATTAAGGTTTGCTACTAAGCTTATAATGTTTAAATTGTAACCTCGAACAAAAGTTGTATATTTTTAAATGTTTCGTTATTAAACTATTGTATATTGTTGTTTTTTATATTTGTTCCATATATAAATATATATTTTATCACTGTTATTTATTTCTTACATTTATTACGAATACTTTATAAGATTTTGCAACAATATCATTCAGTTGTTTAGGTCAGACATAAAAATTCAATTTAAAAGACTTATTCACCGTAATACAGGAATTTTCTTGAAAGTATTCTACACAATTTTCGATTCCTACCCGAGTCGAAAAATCGAAGGCCTCATTAGAGCCTCTGCGACATAATTTTGAGGCTGAAGAAGGGTAAAAGAGGTTCTTGTTCGTATTTTTGAACCTCTTTTAAGCCTCCAGACTCGACTTACGTCCGTTTTAGGCTCAAGAGGTTCAAAGGAGGCCATACATTACGACGGGAAAAGTTCCTGTGAGGCTCTTCTCGATCGAAGAGGTTCCTGAGCGTTAAAAGAGGTTGAAAAATAAAATACAGAGGCTAAAGAGGGTTAAATGATGACTTAACGATTATCAATAGGCTTTAAAGAGGTTGTGGAGACTTAAAATGTTTCAAATGAGCTTCAACACCACCAAGAGGCTCATATGAGGCCCTCGAAATTTCGACTCGGGTACTTGGTAAGAATATTGATTAAATTCCTTTCTTTCTGAAAATTAAGAAAACTAATAGAAATAATAAAATAAATAAGGAATAAGAAGATTCCTCCCCCGGTCGACGCGAACAGCCAAGTCCGCCCAAGACGCAGGACCGCGGGTGTAGGCCCCGATGCGATTTCTACTGGCCCCCATTGTTGCCGCGCTCCGCACGCTCATCGAGCTCCCTCGCCTTCATCACCAGGGTGACGAATGACTCGATAAACATCCAAATCTGTTCAGACTGGAGCATGAGAGAGACCATCGTGTCAGGAGTGAGCTCGGCACCCACTGCCTGACCGAGGGCCCCCCTTGCCGCGCCCCACTTTGCGCAGACGAAGAGTGTGTGCTCTGCATTATCCACAAGGGAACCGCAGTAGCGGCACGACTCATCGTCTCTTTTCTTGAAGCGCTTCAGGTACGCATTAAAGCAACCATGGCCCGAAAGCGATTGCGCCAAGTTAAAGCCGACTTGACCGTGCTTTCTATCCAGCCAGGTGGCGAGCTCCGGGATCAGACGGTGTGTCCATCTCCCGGTTTGGTCACCATGCCATCTCGTCTGCCATTTCTCGAGGAGTCTGCGCCTTCCATCCTTGCGGATGGCCTCCTTCGCGCGAGCGATTTCCTGCAGGTCGGCGCAGGTAAGCTCCTTGCGAAGCTGAAAGGTCTCCTGCCTTTCCTCCGCCAATAAATCTATTGGCGGGACGCTCGCCAGGACCAGCACAGCACTCGTCAAGGAGGAGGATCTGGGTCTCGAAGATCTCGAAAGGATCGTTGGGGGAGAAGTAGCAGCTGTACACCCGTACCCCCGCCACCTCTACCCAAACGAACCCCGCGTCGGTCTCCAGGAACTCCGCGATGCTCAAATCAGGGCTGCAGACAAGGATCCCAGCCCTCCTTGATGCATCCTGGTACCAAGCAGAGTTTTCGGACCATTTGTGTTGCTCACTAATGAGCAACACATCGGCTCCCTTCTCCCTGGCAGTCTGCATCAGAAGGTTCTGGGCTTCCTTCCCTCTCCCGAGGTTGAGCTGTAGAAATTTCACTTTCCACCTCTAAACCTCCGGAATTCCGCCCTGAATATTGGGCAAGAACCGCTCCCCGAAGCATGGGCGACATCTTTTTCGCCCCTATCAGTACAAGTCAGGCACCGAGGGGGAGCCTTGCACTCCTTGGCCACGTGTGACGCGCCCCCACACCTCCAGCAGGCATCCTTCCTGCCTGGAAGCGTGCAGCCACGCGACACATGGCCGTATCCCTGGCACCTGAAGCACCGGGCAACCTCGACATGCTCTCGGATGCGGCAGTTCACCCACCCTACCCTTAATCTACCAAGCCCGAGCAAGCTCCTGGCGTCCGCCTCGGTTAAACGGACCACCGCAGTCTGCACACCGCCGAAGCGTTTGTACAGCCTGCACTGGTCCCCGAGGTCTGGCTTGCCCAGTGCGATGCAAAGCGCGGCAACAACCTCTTCTCTTGTGACTGTCTCGTCGAGGTCCCTAACTTCAAGGGACCTCTTCGAGACCAAAGATTTAACTTCGGCCTTCTCTCCGACCGCCTGGTCGAGCGCCTTTTCGAAGGTCGAGACGTCGCCCCCCTTTCTGAGGACCAGGAGAATCTCCATCCTCCCGGTTCTCCGAATGGAGAGGACCTCCGCCCCTGCGTTTTGGGGGTTTACTTTCGCCTTCATAGCCTTCAGGATATCGGCGTAGGACTCTCCATCCTTCGCCGACACCCTGATAGCGTCGCCCGACCGTGCGGCCGGAGAGCGCCTAACCAACTTCACCTTTGTTTCAGGTTCCTGCGCATATGGCACAGGAACCTCTTTTTTCTTCTCTTTTTTTCTTTTTTTATTTTTTTTCTTCTCCACCAGCTGCCATTCCCCATCCTTTTTTGGGGTTTGGCTTCTGGTGGCCGCAGCGTAAGTGGGCGATATGCCGCCCTTCCCTTTCATGGGAAGCCGATCTTCGGGGGGAGAAGGAGCAACCCTCTTCTCCCCCTTTGTCAGCTTTTTTGGGGTATCTCCCAGAGACGCAGAGCGCAGTCTCCGGAAGATACCCATCTTTTTGACGGCGGGGTGGGATTCCATCCTTTTCTGGATTTCCACCCCGCTCTCTAGTAAGCACTTGTGGGTGTTGAGCATTCCGCTCAACACCTCCGTAGCCTCACTCACACTGTCCTTAACATGGCCAGGGTTGTTTCTCAGCATACCCTGCTGGATAACGCTGAGAGCCCTGGCCAACCTCTCCATTTTCTTACTTTGCTCCTTCAGGAGCTGAAGGACGTCTTTCCATCCATCAGCCCCTGGAGGAGTGTGTGAGTGCGCATCAGGCGCCTTCACCGCTTCATCTCTTTTATTATTCTCAAAATTCATATTAATTTCGTCGTGTCTTAAGACGGTTCGCCCATCATGGGAGCCCTACCGCAGTAGGGCTACTATCCCCGCCTGTATAGATCCCTAGTTATGTGCACCAAAACCGAGAAGCGGCTTATCGGATGGTCGATCCTATCGGCACATTAAATGAAGCTAGTAAAAAAGGTTACGGGATAGGCCCGCGCCATAATGATGCTAAAGGTTTAACGTCACCCCTATCGACCGAGCGGTGCCGGGTCCGCCCCGACACCTGACCCGGACTTCAGGCTAGACGGTGTGCGATTTATCCTACGCAGCGTCGGGTATAAGGAAATACTGACCAGGTAATCCTTCATTCCTGCGCCCGGGCGTCCATGATTTCAACCCCGAAATTGGCTCCACCAGGCGCCGGCCGCAGCCCATTCACTCGGCAACGCATTCGTACTTGTATGTGTGGGTGTCGGTATCGTGCATGTGGTTGTGATGTGACCGCGAGAAGGGCACGAGGGAAGTTTAGCGCCACCGCCGCATGCGCATTTGGGTTGATGCCCCGATTAAGGGGCCCCCCGCATTCACACTGTTTCCACTCATGCGGCATCGAGGAACCTGTTCAAGGTCCCCTGATGCTTTTTGCTCCGCACCGCGTCCACACGCGTCCGAAGGTTGAGGAGAGACCATTCGAACGCGTGCGCCCGGCAGGCCCACCGCTAGGGAAAGTCTGTCTATAAGACTCCCTTGACGGCCATCCTGACGACGACAGCCCAGCTGTTGGCAGAGTCCTTTCGGCTACTACCATTGGCGGGCTGCAGGACGCGTCTGCTCCGTGCATGGCCTCACACGTTCCTCTGGGTTTGACGCTGCCCTCCCGCGAAACGCCGTCTCGGGTATTGGTTGTGTTGCGTTCAGGGTTGCTGTAAGTATGTAGTGTCATGTTGCTGTGTGTGTGTCCCCTCCTCCTTTCGCATCCGGGCTTGGGACCGGCAATGGCGGAGTTAATGATACATATGCTACCAATTCTATATAGCATTTTGATTTAAATAAATGATAAACATGCTTTTGGCAGAAATGCTATAAATTCAATCGCATTTTTTTCAATGATGTAAGTCATCTTTTAGCTTCGGGAAAGTTTAGATTTTTAATGTTTTTCACTTTTTCCCCATTGAATTACACATTAACATAGAACAAGGTGCGAGAAGCGCCGCGCGTGGCAAAAATTCGCAACAGAAACTCATAACATTAAGCTTCCAAAGATTGATGACTGAAATGTACAAGAGTCAGATGCGGCTGGCTGATACCTTGAAGATATCAGAAGGCAGTGTATTCACCATTTTGCATGAGCATTTGAGCATGAGAACCGTCAAAACGAATATTATGTGGTGTTATTGGTACGTTTGAAGGAAGAAAATGCGAAAAAACGTCCCGAAATGATGAAGAAAAAAGTGCTCTTTCACCAAGACAATGCACCGTGTCACAAGTTCATCGTAACAATGAAAAAATTGCACGAATTGCAGTTTGAATTGCTTCCCCATGCATCGCGTATTCTCCGGGTCTGGCTCCCAGTGAATGGCTTGAAGTATTCGCGAAATGTCAAGTGAGATGGGCGATAATCACGGCAATTTCGACCTTTTCAGATTGGATTCGAGTATACGCATAAAAACTCGTAAATGCGCCGAAGTCACATAAAATAGAATATGTGCCAATGCACACAATTCGGGTAATTACGAGACTCGCTTAAAATGCTCGCAGGACTGATCGCGCCTCGGATTCGTCTCGGCTTTGTCTCGGCTTTGCCTCAGCTACGTCTCGACTACGCCTTGGCTTCGATCTCTTGCGAGCATTGTCGCTCGTCGCGTAATAACCCTCATTATGCACCTAGGCACATAATATACTATTACAAAGTTTGAAATATACCTTCTTTATTATTGGTTGTTAGCTCATGTCGAAAAATGATTATAAGCTGCCATTACTGACTAGAAACTTTTTCTCTTGCGTCGTTGTTCCTGGGTAACGCAGAATGTAGATTATTACATCTGCAGTAACTTGTTCATCGTACTAGCGGAACACTACATATAACATGATTTTTTTGTTAGTTACTATAGTCAGGGATCTCGATAAGACTGTAAAGACGAAAGAATGTATAGAAAATATCAAATTGATTTGATCCTAAATGGATTACTCGAATTTGTGCAGTGATGAAAATTCATTTCGGAACATTTGCCTAGCGCTACCACGAAATAATATTGAGTTGACTTTAAAATGACCTTTACTTGACATTGAGCTGTTAAATAAACCCCTTCGGATTCAACGTTCCCAAAAACTTATATATATATATATGTATTTCTTGAGATTTTTTCATCCGGTTTTTTACATTCTGACCTCCAAATGACCTTGAATGTGATATGATGGAGGTCAGGGGACCTCGGATTCAAAATCAGCGACCCCAAAATCTATATATGTATTTTTCTGAATTTTTACATTCTCATCATGGATGAGAAGGTATTGGTTTTATGTGAAAAATGACTTTTGAAATTTTCATCAAATCTTTACGTTTTGAGACCCCCTGAGTCAGAAAAAATGGTTTTTACGAAAGTGTCTGTCTGTCTGTCTGTCTGTCCGTCTGTCTGTCTGTCTGTCTGTCTGTCTGTCTGTCTGTCTGTCTGTCTGTCTGTCTGTCTGTCTGTCTGTCTGTCTGTCTGTCTGTCTGTCTGTCTGTCTGTCTGTCTGTCTGTCTGTCTGTCTGTCTGTCTGTCTGTCTGTCTGTCTGTCTGTCTGTCTGTCTGTCTGTCTGTCTGTCTGTCTGTCTGTCTGTCTGTCTGTCTGACTGTCTGTCTGTCTGTCTGTCTGTCTGTAGGTCGTGTGCGGCATAACTCTCGATAGAATTATCAGATTGAATTGAGCTTTGGTACACTTTATCGGAGCCGAAAAAGTAAGGACAAGTTCGTTAACCAGCCACATCCAATCAAAATTGAGGGGTTGAGCACTACTTTTGTGTTTTTGAAAATAATTTTTTGAAAAAATTAAAAATTTCAATACTGGTTTTAGATAGTGCTCATAAATCTCTTCAAATTATCCTGATAACATTTTTTGATTTAATCAAAATTAGAAATGTTACAGCATATTCAAATTCGAAAAAAGTCAATATCAAAATTCCATTTTCCAGTTAAATTATACGAGATACGAAAAAACGTTATGATACAATATTATTGAATAAATGAAGACCTACAAATTTGAATTATAACATTTTTTCATAAGATGCATATTTTTCTTTTTAATTAAAAAAAAAACTATTGAAAATCCAAAATTCAATTTTTTAACAATAATACGTAAAATAAGAAAAAAACGTAAGAATACAAAGTTGTTAGTTTCAAAAAGATATACAAGTTTTGTCTCACACAGTTTCTGATAAAACATATATTTTTCGTTTCAATTCCAAAAAATACGATTAAAATTCAAAAATTCCATTTTTTAGACAAAATATGAGATACAAAAAAAACTTTGAGATGAAAAATTGTTTGGCTAAATAGGGTCTACACATTCTTATCGAGAAATTTCTCGACAGGATGTATATTTTAATTTTTTGATTTTTAATATTGAAAAAATTCGATTTTTTTCACCAAAATATGTGAGATACGAAATAAGCGTTGTTCTGCAAAATCGTTTCCTTAAATAAAGTCTACGATTGTTTTTCCTTTTTGAGATATTTGGAAGAAAATAAATTTATCAATAATCATGTAATTTATTAAAAAGTTACAAAAATGCATACAGAAAATCGAGCGCGAAGCACGAGTGTCATGATGAGAATGTGTTCCTTAAGGCCGATAGAGCCTTAAGTAAATTGAATTTCATGTTTCACTTAAACTGAAAAAGAAACTTAGTGAATTTGATAAAATGACTAATTTACATCATCTTTAATATCATTAAATTGCTTTGAGCTTTAGTATTAAATTATAAGAAATAAACTTAAACGTATGCGAAGAGCACAAGACCGAGCGCGAAGCGCGACGTTCAAAAATTCCGGAGCGCGAAGCGCGACGATCGAATCGCGCGCCCTAGGCGCGCATAAACTTGCGCGCAAAGCGCGCAATGAGAATGTGCCCGCAAAGCGGGCAGATTTTTTTTATTGGCTTTTTTCCCAAAAACACTGCATAGAAGCGGTGAAGTTTTTATTTTTTTAAAGGTTCCTCAGAGCAGTATGGAAGCTTCGTTTTCTATTTTGAAATTTTTAATTTTTTAAAAAAAATCTGTTAACAAAGGAGGCAAATTCGACATTCAATTTTGAAATTACAACTATTTTGTTAATCTTTTTTGAAAAAATATCCTCTATACCGCTCTAGACTTTTTCATACACGGAGAAAATTTAATCAAAAGTTGAGTAAAGCTGGGACATAGATTTTCATTTGCATAATTTTAAATTTTCATTTACAACCGATCATAAAATGGAGAATATTTGTGGAAATTCCACACTCCGTTGTTGACAGTTTGCTCAAGAGTTGAGTAAAACGAGAGCATAGGATATATACGCAAGGGCCCTTAAAATGCCGGGCACATTCCTGCCTGGCAAGATTTGAGAACCACGTGATCCATGATCAACGCGTCGATATTACGTATTAAATGTAATAGTGGAAAAGGAGGAATAGAGGAATAGGAAATGTCAATAATTGGTCTACGAAATACTACGTAAGTACAATTTATCCTTCTCACATAATTTTGAAAGCTGCGTTGCCCATTACTGAATTTCAGGTTATATCTGTTTTATTTGAAATTCTTGATCCTTCAATGGCAGACTTTAGGGCACAGGAATTTCGAAGCCGGCACTAATATTCTCTCACAAGCGGTGATACATGCTCCTATTTAGTATATAACGAGAGTTCGAATCTTCCTTGTCAGCGTGAAGCGAGTGATATATCTTATAAATTGCGGAGTATTATTGACTGTTCTTTAAATTCTCCTACTTTCAGTTCATAAAATCGTCAATGTTTACTAAAAGATTAAACAATTTTTTTTTACTCAACTGTTAGTGAAATTTTTTAAAAAGCCGCTATGTCCCCGTTTTACTCGACTACTTGATTAAAATTTTACAAATAAATTTTCTCCTTATTTACTGATAAAAAATTAATGAACAACTGCAATATTTTGAGCCGTCACACTAGAATGATCCATTAATATTGTATAATGTTTTTAGGGTAAATCGTGGAGTGGGACAAAGTGTGTATTTGTGGCTTTTTAAATGTATTTGATGTTCTTTCAGCTATAAATTTCTCCTTAATTTAAGGCGCAAAATCACATTTTTTTAAATTAGAACTTTGAATACATACATATAGATTTTGATGTATTTTAATAAACCTGAAAATTTCAATTGAATGATAATTTTTTTGAGTTATACGCTCTGTGCGTGACTGCAGCGCCATAGCATGAGTGAACTAAAGGAGGCTGTTCGAGAACTTTTGCAATGTATTATAATGGGACTTAGTTATAAGAATGTTTATTATTAATAAAAAAAAAAAAAAAACAATTTAATTCACTTTAAAATTCAATTGTTTTTCCTTGTGAAGTATTTGTGTGAAATCAGCAGTAAAAAGTAAGTATTTTTCATAATAAAAATGATATAGAAACCAGTAAATATAAGGTTAAGGTAGTTGTGCCAAAAATCAGTCTCTGGAAAAAAAAGTTTTTCTATAATTTCAAGACTAGAAATTATATAATCAGCCGTGTCATATGTAAGGAAAGACACTTGTTTTAATGAAAACATTTAAAAATTACGAAAAATAATTTTTTAATAATGTTTTTTGTAATAGGATTTTTCCTTACTATCGCTTCTTACCAATTTTTTAAAAATGATTGAAGTTTCTTAAATCATTGTTTATTTTTTCGGGGGAAATATTCTCTAAAACTTGACCGTTTCCAATTTTTGAAAATAAATTCTTTAATAGCTGAAATAATTAAAAATCAATTTTCCAAAACAAAATTTTTATAAACAATTTACTGTATTTGATAATAATTGATTTATTTTCAAAAATTGGAAACGGTTAAGTTGTAGAGAATATTTCCCCCGAAAAAATAAGCTATGATTTAAGAAACTTCAATAATTTTCAAAAAATTGGTAAGAAGCGATATTAAGGAAATATCCTATTACAAAAAACATTATTAAAATATTATTCTTCGTAATTTTTAAATTGCTTCATTAAAAAGAGTGTCTTTCCTTACATATGACACGGCTGATGATATAATTCTCAGTATTGAAATCATAGAAGAACTTCTTTTTCCAGAGACTGATTTTTGGCATGACGACTACCTTAAGTGAATGACAGATGAAAACTGACTATAAAAATAATAAAGAATTAAATTGTAATTTCATGATGACAGTTTTAGGTACTTGTTGAGTAAATAAATATTATTTGCTTATTTTCAGATTCAAATTCATCATGGATATAATTATTAAAACAGGTTTTCAATCAATTGAACATACATTAGAATTTCAACCACAAACGAAAATTAATGGTAAAAATCTTGTTCTAGCAGTACATGTACGAGATGTCCAAGAGTTCCGTAGAAATAATAACTTTTGCCTTGTTACTGCAGCTACCCACTTATTCCTTTGATTTATTTTCCATTTAGACGTTGGAAATTTATCAAATTTACACTCACTTTTCCTGCTTGTATTTTTACAATTCACAACACAACAACTTCGGTGGCTCATTTCAGCTATATTTTTTTAATTAAAACAAAATTTAGATTTGCACATGTATTTTGATTGCTCGGAAATATAAAACAGCCTCCTTTAACGCCTAAATTATCCACTGTGTGCGCTGGCGTCGATCTAACTCTCCCTACCATTACTTCGCACGGTGCCTATAGATGTTTTTGCAATGTATTGATGTTTTTTGACAATAACCCGATATATCGGAGATATTGATAATCTTCCTTCGATTTTACAAACATATGTTTATTATTTTTAGGTGAACTTTAAATTTCTAACAAGAATCATTGACTTTTGTTTTAAGCACTTTCGATTTCCAGACATGCAATTATTCCATCTTTTGTTTTCTGATGATAATTGTACCATCCGTTATAACTGTAATATCATTTCACCAGGTACTTTTTGCTTTACAATATAATCGGAGTGAATTGCAACCCTACTTATTCTATGAGCCTCTGTCCTATAAAAGAGGCTCTTAGTTCTAGATTCCATTGTAGTTTCTTTGTAAAAAGCTACCATTAATCCCTTAACAGCCGACAGCAGCCAGAAAGTGCTATTGACTCAAACTCGTATTACCAAAGAAATGCCTATTACCTCTACCCGACGAAACCAAGTACAAAAATTCTACCAAAGCTATTCGAGGCAATTTCCACTTTAGAAATGTTCAGTTCATTATAACCAGCAGACAAATATTTTGAATAGATATTAACTATGTAATTCAAAATCATGAACTTCAGCGATTAAAAGTACTTCGTTTGAAACAAAATGAAAAATTACTCCTCAAATTTGTCTCATTTTTCATATTTTACTGGTGATAATATTCTACATATGCTTTATCATTTGGTAAAATATTATTTCAAACAAGCGTTTATTTTATTTTTGAAAATAGGGCATTAAAGTGCCTGTTTGATTATATCATAATTTTATATATTTTATGAATTATAATTTACAGAGAATAAATAAATAATAAATTTGTACACGACTCGTTATTATTTCTCTATACTTCGATCTATCAACATCTGTGCATATGGTATCTATTATAAAATATAATATTTATGTTTAAATATTCTAAAACTCCCAAGTAGAAATTTTACCAGAAAATACTATTGAGCCAATAGTTTTTTTTCGACTGCATAAGCTGCAAATTGATGAAAAATGTTGCCAACATTATGAGAAGGAAATTGTTATCAGTGCTAATGCAATTCATCCTTGGAATTGAAAAAATAACCAAAAAATTATTTATTTAAAAGCTTACAATTCATACAATATTATTTTTATTTGTAAAATACTTTTTACGATCTTCTATAATATTTGAAATTGATTTTTAAGAATTGGTAGCCTTATCAACAATTTATCAACTATTATTTTGCTAATGTGATTGAAAATGCACCTTTTCTAATATCAATTAATCTAACAATATCAATTTGTGTAACTCAAATTTTGTTTTAGATATTTTCATGAGCCAAGCTGATAAAAACAATTCTCAACATATGTTTAAAGATTTTTACAAGGATTTAGGTATCTATAGCTATAATACAAAATATACATCTTTAATCTGTCAATAAATTAATATTTTATTTCACTATAAAATAATATTGTAATAAATTCCTTATAACTAATGCTTCTCTTGTAGGTTTAAGTAATTATTAAAATCTAAACTATCTATTCCTCGAGAAATAGCACAAGATCTTCCCTGAAGGTCTTGAGAACGTTCCTGGGAATTTTTCATGAAAATTTCTTCGGTACGTTCAAATATTGCGGATATTTTGTTAGCTCCAGGAACGTTTCTATAACATTTAAGGTAGATCGATAATATCTAGTATTGTACATTAAAAACAAATTATGGGTATTTAGTGTCAATATCTTAATATAATGAGCAATTCTAATATCTTTTCATTCCATGTTTTAATATGGCATACAAACTAAATTAGCTAAAAATTTATGTACATTTTTCTGTACTGGTTTTTTCATGATAAATGTGCAGAGTTCTTTGAAGAAACCTGTAAGCACTATAAAAAGATTTGGTTCAATCAACAAAAATTTTATTGATTCAAACATAGTATTTCCTTGTTATGCACACAACAAAATATTTTCTGATTGGTACAATTTGATTGTCTCCCCCGTATCAAAATACCTTCCCTGAACGTTCCTGGAGCTAAGAAAATGTCCAGGTTTTTTGAAGTATCTCTGCGAATGTTCTCTGAATGTTCCTGCGGAACGTTCCAGGAATGTTAAAAAAGAATATTGAGAGAACATTAACCTCAAGGTAAAGATCAGATAAGTAAGATATGTCTTAAGGACTGATTTTTTTCTAGTTCTTGAATGGTAATTGTAGAGTTCCTTTATAATCGTAATTAATTCTTTTTATTTTATATATAAATTAATGTCCAAAATTATTTATTAAAAAAACCCTACATTAGTATGTTTGAAGCTGCAGAATTATCTATGAGGAAAGTTCCCTGAATGCTACAGCAAATAATTCCAGGAACATTCCTAAAAAATGTTCCCTAAATGTTCCCACGAAATGTTCCAGGAACGTTCTCCGCGAATGTTCTCTGAATGTTCCTGCGGAAGGTTCTCTCAATATTCCTTTTGAATGTTCCTAGGAACGTTCAGGGAATATATTGTGCTATGGGGCTCAGTCAAATATTTTAGTCCTTTTTTATAAATTTCATATATTTATTAGACTTGACCAAAAAATTTAGTTAAATCAATAAAATACTTTGTTAAGGTAGTTGTCGTGCCAAAAATCAGTCTCTGGAAAAAGAAGTTTTTCTATGATTTCAAGACTGGTAATTATATCATCAGCCGTGTCATATGTAAGGAAAGACACTCTTTTTAATAAAACAAATTTAAAAATTACGAAAAATAATATTTTAATAATGTTTTTTGTAATAGGATATTTCCTTATTATCGCTTCTTACCAATTTTTTGAAAATGATTTAAGTTTCTTAAATCATAGCTTATTTTTTCAATGAAAATATTCTTTGCAACTTAACCGTTTCCAATTTTTGAAAATAAATTCTTTAATGGTTAAAATAATTAAAAAACAATTTTCCAAAATGAAATTTTTATAAACAAATTGCTGAATTTGATAATAATTGATTCATTTTCAAAAATTGGAAACGGTTAAGTTGCAGAGAATATTTTCATCGAAAAAATAAGCTATGATTTAAGAAACTTCAATCATTTTCAAAAAATTGGTAAGAAGCGATAATAAGTAAATATCCTATTACAAAAAACATTATTAAAATATTATTTTTCGTAATTTTTAAATTTGTTTTATTAAAAAGAGTGTCTTTCCTTACATATGACACGGCTGATGATATAATTACCAGTCTTGAAATCATAGAAAAACTTCTTTTTCCAGAGACTGATTTTTGGCACGACAACTACCTTATTTTTTCTGAGTGCAGGCTTACTTTACAGGAACACATGTCTCATAAAACTCCCTATGGAAGATTTTATACAGGCTCCTTCATGAATTAAAGAAGAGAATGGAGTAACAATAAAGCTTTTTCTAAAGGTTCTTATAAAAGACTCCGGAAAGGTTCTTGCATTCTTATACGCCTACATCCACACAGAAACCTATAAAGAATCTTGCACAGATTCCTGTGTTGTTTGTAGTCTTAACTTTTTCTCTACTAAAGCCTTTAAAAGAACCTTTGTTGATTTAAAAAAAAAAATTTCTCTTGCAAAAAAAAAAATACTTTTCATGACCAGGGGAGAATCCTTCAAAGGATCCAATACAAACATAAATCCATCCTATAAAGACAAGAACCTGTACAGGATTCTTTATTTATAGGAAATTTCGTACAACTTTTGTTCATTTAAAAAAACCTGTACAGGAACATGACATGTTTTCGTGCTACTATAGGTTTGTATAGGAATCTCTAGTTTCCTTACATTCGCCTGATATTTTGCACAATTCTGTACAGGGTCGTATAAAGGTAGCTAGGTGTAGCTAGTATCGAGCCATATGAAATTATTAGCTAGAGCAAAGTTAGGGACTTCTATTTCAGCGCGAACTTGTAACTCGGATGGAAATTCTCAATTTCTACCCGGGCAGATTGCCTATTTGTGAATTAATGTAGTCTCGCATTGCGTAAACATTTACGTAAATATCTGGATATTCCTTAGCACAAGGATAAACAAACGATGCAACACCAGCAAGTTCTCCCTTTACGACTATTCCGCCACCACTGTCACCCTAAAAAGATTATCAACAAATTTTGAGTTAACTTTTTCATGTTGAAGATTTTTTTTTACAGCCAACGTATTTTTTACTTAAATTTTCAGCAAATATATATTCAATCGTAACGTAACAAACATCAATTACTTAAAGTTATAAATGATGGTATTTGTCTTTTCTTTTTAAAAAAATGGCAGCAGATCTAAACTTTATTGGTAAAGCTAAAAACTACCTAGCTCTGCTGACTGTACAGAATTCGAATAAAAAGTAACTTACGTAGCAGGCCCCATATCCAGCTATTTGCATGGTACATATTTGATTGGGGCCAAGTGGTAAAGGCCATTTTACTTTGCAAGTTTGAATGTCGTAGATCATAGCTTGCAATTTCAACAAGCTATCAGTAATATTGCCACCAACGCTTGAAGTATAGCCCCATCCTGAAATAGTTCCGTAGTGACCTGCATACGTATTTGCACTTGCCAATTTAATAGGCGATTGGTAAGCTGTGACGGGTATTTGAGCAGCAACCTATGAACAAACAACTCTCGTTATTTACTTTTTTCAAACATCCTCATGATGGACCAAGAAAACATTTATTTCTCCTATCTTTAACTTTTGCTCATTCAAAATTCTGGAAAGAAATTCAATCCCAACAAATGTGAACTATTTCGAAATCTGTTACCAAATTAATGAGAAATATGTTTTATATCTCATTCAATGAAAACTGATTAAAAACCTATTCGATTCAATCCGAATCAATCCAGATGAATCCGAAGTCGGAATGATCCGTATTAAAAATTATTTTTGCATCAATTTGAGCACAGATTCATTCGGATTGAAAACTTGGTGCGAATTCATTCAGATGGGTGTCTCGGATTGAACCGGAATTAATCAGATTAAGTCAGATTGATTTCTAAGCGATTAGCATCAAACGAGATTCAAAACGTTTTTCCGATTGTTTTGAAATGATTCGGAAACAGATTTTAGAATGGCTTGGAACATGTATATAGGTTCCTATGTACGAGGTCTGTCCGAAAAGTATCGGGCCTACCTTTATATCTCCGCGCCATAGTGTTCGAGCGACCTCTGCGGGGCATGAACGTCAACAGTAAAGCCTCATGAACCTATCGGTTGCTTGCTGACATTTGCCGGACGTATAGTTTATGCGCAGCGTATCTTTGTTTACAAAGCTATTTTTTAGTTCGGCGAATTTTGTGATTGTTAAAAATGACTGAAAAACAAGATCAACGAATTTGCATCAAATTTTATTTTCAACTCGGAAAACGGGTTCGGAAACTATTCAGATAATGCAGAAGGCCTTTGGGAATGAGTGTATGAGCAAAACACGAATAAAAGAGTGGTATAATCGTTTCAAAGGAGGCTGCAATTCTGTTGATAGTGATTCTCGTTCTCGCCGACCTTCGACGACAAAAACATTGGATAATATTGAGCGGGTGCGACTTGCGATTGAAGGTGAGCGTCGATTAACTGTCCGGGAACTAGAAAATGATCTCGGAATACCGAAAACTACTGTTTGGGAAATTTTGAACAAGATTTTAGGAATGACTCGCGTGTGTGCGGTGACTGGCTTCTTCACCACGATAACGCGCCAGCGCATTCATCGAATCTTGTGCAGCAGTTTCTGAGTAAAAACAGTATCGCATTGCTTCGATAACTTCGGTACAGTCCCGACATAGCCCTCTGTGACTTTTGGCTGTTTCCGAAACTCAAAATACCACTCAAAGGACAGCGATTCGATGACAAAACGACAGTTGAAAATAATGCGACGAGCGTACTTAAGGTCATCCCCAAAAGTGAGTTCCAGGAGTGTTTCAAGAAGTGGAAACATCACTGGAACCATGTTATTCAATCAAGTGGGGATTACTTTGAAGGATGCCACCCACTCGATGATGAAGAATAACGCCAGAGCGGAGATATAAAGGTAGGCCCGATACTTTCCGGACAGACCTCGTAGGTTCCCATATAGCTACCTATATACTACTCTGGGCAAAAACAAAGATGAATTTTGTTATCGAATGAAAAATCTTTATCTATTCATCCAAATCAATTTCATCCCCTTCAAAGTAATCCTCTCCCGATATAATGCACTTATGCCAACGGTTTTTCCAATCATCGAAACATTTGTTAAATTCGATTTTCGGAATTGCCTTCAAAGCCTTCTTTGATTCGGCTTGTACTATCTCTTCAATTGTGCCAAAACGATGTCCTCGGAGTGGTCTTTTGAGTTTGGGGAATAGCCAGAAGTCACAGGGAGCCAAATCAGGCGAATATGGTGGTTATGGAACGATATGCGTTGAGTTTTTGGCAAAATGGTCACGAAGAACGAGTGCAGTGTGAGAAGGCGCATTATCGTGATGCAAAAACCACGAGTTGTCTGCCCAAAATTTCATTTGAAACGGTGTTGAGTGATCCTCTTGAAATGCCAATAGTGTCAGCACGGTCTCTAATTGTCAATCGACGATTTTTGTGCACTAATTCTTTGATTTGATTGACGTGTTGCTCGTCAGTTGATGTTGATGGTCGTCCGGGACGTTCCAAGTCATCAACACGTTCTCTGCTTTCGTTGAAGTCTTTGTACGACTTATAAAAAATTTTCTGCGACATGGTGAAATCACCGAAGGCCTTCTGCAACATTCTGAACGTTTCTGCAACTGAAATTTCATTCCGCAAAACAAAATTTAATGGCACTTCTTTGCTCAACAAATTCAGACATTGTAAAAATCGACAAAATCATTTTTAGTCGTTTAGAAAACACAAGCGTAACTATGTAAAAAATGATGACATTGACATGAAATTTGGCACAGATGTCAGTGACAATAGGACCAACATAAAAATAAAAGAGTTTGTCCGAATCGGTTAGCCCGCAAAGTTTAAATTAAAAATTCACCTTAGTTTTTTCCCACAGTAGTAAATGCTAAATAAAAGTAATTGGAACAGGGAATGTTGAAGCAAACTTTTTAGGTTCCTATTTTATTTCCTATATCAATTCCTGCATAAAATAATTATTATTTTTACAAAAAATATAAAACTTCCTTGCATTAGTTTTCTTTTGCCCCTGGGCATGCGCAGTTCTTTTTCTTGACTTATTTTCAGTTACTGGTACAGCATTGTGTCATTATAGATAGATAGATAGATAATATATTTCGAGGGTTGGAGAATTCGTGATTCCCCGATTGGCACGTAGCTTGCGCCCATTATACCACCCCCTCTTTTCTTACCGCCCCTCAAACCTCACATCCCGCCCTTCTTATGAAGGTCAGCATGTTCGGGATCGGTACAGCTTACGTTGCTCTGGTTTAAAGGAAATATGATCCCAGTGTCGCCTCCTGATCCTGATCAAGGTGGGCCAAGAACAAATCACATGCTTCGATATCTCGTTTTCCCTCTCATACCCTCTCTTTGAACAGACCCAATTAGAGACTTCGCCTAGCAGCACCCTTTTACTTCGGCCCAGTACCTTTTAAGTTTGTCCTGAACACATTTCGTAATCTCTGCTTCCATTATATCAGGTATACAAATAAGTTACCGCTGTTTGACAAAAGTTGGCACCACCAGTGAGTTTTGGTTGAAATTCACAGATGTAAAACGTCAAAGTCATAAGGTTGAACATCTGTTAACAACATAACCTTGAAATATTAGTGAATTTTTATCAGTATATTTATCAGTCATATATTTTATCAGTCATTTGCGGGAACTTTTGATTTACTTCTTCAATTTGACGAAATCTGCAGCTGGGGCGCATCGATTGCTTGTAGAAACATATGGAGAGGCTGCCTTAAGTGAGAAAAGCTGTCGTGAGTGATTTAAAAGTTTAAGAACGGTGAATTTGACATCAAAGACTAAGAACGTAGCGGAAGGCCGAAAGTGTACAAAGAAGCGGAATCAGAAGCATAATTGGATCTATATTCGTGCTATCTATCTACATCGTTTAATAATAAATTTGTACACCTGATAGAGGAAGCAATACACATTGCTAACACTGGCTTTGAGAGACCCATTTCCAGACAGTTTTTCGGCAGGTTCTCATCGACCAACAATTTTTGCACACACACACTAGGATCGCTGTGACCTCTGCTTGAAACACGGTTGCAAGTCTTCCCAGTCGAATGCTAATCCTCCGCCCATCCTTGATGCCGTATATTCCAGCACCCGTTCGTCCACCTTTTGAGCCATCAGTATACCACACTCTGCCTTCCAAGGGTAGACCCCAAGTCCCATTTATCCAGGCCTCCATCTCCGGTTTGTAGACCTAAAAGAGAGAGTTGGAACTGTACCTGGCAACCATCTCATCCTGTGGCATATACAGGTAAAATATTCATTTGATCTCCTTGGGTACCGAGTATGTCTAACATTCCATTTGCAACACTGTGAGCATATCAGCTGATATGTAGTTTTTGCTGCTCCCCATACTGCCGTAATGTGCAAAGGCTCTTCACCCAGAAGGAACCCTCAAGCAGCAGTGGGCGTTGTCCTGTATGTCTTGACCCTGTAAAAGGGTCTGAGCGTGGCTCAGTGCGGATCTTCCTGTTTTTCTTCTGCACATCCACATGGTTGAACCGGATTCTTGAGTTTGGTTCTCCAGATGCTTTCTCCAGTTCGGTTTTCTATCCAGGGTTAACCCTAAATATTTAATTGCTGTACCATTCCTAGGGCTTCCTGAGCTTCATCAGCGTACGCTTGCTTGTAATAACCTGCTTCGTTCAGACTGCGGATGAGTCCATCAACCACCAGTGATCCGGTCAAATCGGTAGAAATTTTGTCGGATGAAAAAAAAGGATCGACGAAGGTGTCAAAGATAAGCTTAAATCCAAAAATTAGTCAACACCACCATGGTAATTTCCGCCATCTTGAAAAAAAGGGGTAACTCGTTTTTTCGCATTATCTCCGCGAATATTGATTATACGAAAAAATGTTATGGAAGTTAATTTGTAAGGAATTAAAATTCCCATAAATTATGTTGTATGATATTTTTTCATATTTGAATTATTTTGCACTTTATTAACAAATTTCGCCGAAAATAGCAGTTGTTTGCATTTTTTTTAATTATCATAAAAAATTGATTGATTGACAATTGAATACAAAAACTATAATTGAAGAGGAAAGTTGAAAAACGAACTGTAAATCAGGCAAAAAAGGAAGAGTGGATTAGGCCTCCTGGGGAAACCGCTCGAAGGAAAAAAGACGCGCTGAAACTTGTACTTCTGTGGTGGGTTGAAAACGAGGTTACCTACTTATGACAATCAACATGACTGTTTGTTGCTTTACGTAATTCGTGGAGATTTCTTCTCTCTTCAAATTAACTGCAGAAACATTTTTCCGTATAATTGATATTCACGATGATAATGTGAAAAAACGAGAATCACCCATACTTTGAAAATGGTGGAAATATTCATAGGGGTGGGTTGACTGAATTTCGGATTTAAGCTCATCTTGTACACTTTGATCGATCCTGAAAAAACAGTGAATTTTGATATTTCCTCCTTGCCTGTATATCACGAAGTCGTAAAAAATTTCTTCTTAGCCTTTCGCCTTTTCGTCGCTTTTAGGCTATATATAAGTTAAACAAGAAATGTTATAAAGAAAAATTCAAACCAAAAATTTTGTTTATTGGACACGAAACATTTTTTTTTGCAAAGCATTGTTACATTTGAAAAAATAAAACGTAAATGCAAAAACTGCTATTTTCGACGAAATTCGCTAATTAAATATAAAATAATGCAAATATGAAATATGTTAATGCCATACTACATAATTTATGGGAATTTGTATTCCTTTCAAATGAACTATTATAACATTTTTTCGTGAAATAAATATTCGAGGGAATAATGCGAAAAAACGAGTCACCCTTTTTTTCAAGATGGCGGAAATTCCCATAGGAGTGGGTTAAATAATTTTTGGATTTGAAGGGTTGTATTCTATAACCAGATGAGCACGATGAGCGGGCTTGCGCGCACATCTGGTTATAGAATTCGACCCTTCATTTAAACTTAGTTTTGACTCCTTTATCGATTCTGAAAAATTCATCATTTCGGTATTTTTTTTTTATTTACTAATTTGACTGGATCACCTCTGGATTGAACTAGACACCCTCTAGAAACCAAGCCCTTCACCCTAACCCCCATCAGGTTCCTATGACACAACATTACTTGCATCCACCCTAGTATCATGTTCGGAACACCATGCATGTCTGCTTCTCCGCATATTGCCTAATATGATGTTGCACTAAATGCCCAGTCAATGTTTAGGAATGTGCCAAAGGCATATGCATGCTGCATGCTGGGAATATTTTTGTAAATTTAGTATTTACAAAAATTTATTTTTTGAAAATAAAGTTTCTTGCATAGGATTTGATATATTATATTGGATATAGTACCCTATAATATAGGATTTTTATAAATGGATCTCTAACATAGGATCCTACAAAGGTTCCTAAGTATGTAGGAATTCACAGTAGAGAGGAAGCTCTAAAGTTCACTTCACTAAAATGATTTATTACATATATTTTAATTACATTATTTATCTTTTCTACTCTTCAAAACCAAAAATTTTGAGAATCACTTTTTTAATAATTCGGAACATTTTATTTCAGGTTCTAAAAGTACTCAAACAGCTTTACAAATTTAATTCTCTTCTTCTGCCTAACTTCTTAATTTTGGGAACAGAAAATTGAATTTTATTCAAGAATGAGAACGACCTACAAACCATTATTTTCAGGTAATTTGTCGCAGAGACGAGAATTTGTTTTCTTAACGATCAATGTCGAGCATGAAGCGCGAATGTTGCAATAAAAATGTAGTTCTCAAAGTCGAAAGAACCTAGGAGAATTGATAGCTCTGGAACCGATATGGGTTCTTGTTCTATTACTTTTTAAATAATGTTAAGGACATGCAACTTACTGTTAGAATAGCGATGTCATATCCAAAGGTGCTCACATCCTTAGACGAAAAACTAGGATGAGATACTGCGTTAACAACCTGATTAATATTTCCACCAGACGATAATCTATTTGTGCCAGAAACTGCAGTTATATCAGTAAATGGATAGACCATTATGATTACAACGCAATGTGCTGCAGTCAAAACGTGTAGAGCGCTAATAATAGAACCTCCACAGAAATGGCCTCCCGATTTTTTTAATGAAACTTGATGAGGAAATTCGGCAACGTTTGCCGTCGCACCACCTACAATCTTTTGAGGGGGAGCTGCCATTGCACCTAATAAACAATTAAAAATCAAATAACAAAATTAAAATGACCTTGTTGTTGTTGTTGTTGTTGAACCTAACTAGGTTCCTATGTACGTTCCCATGTTGGAACCTACATAGATTTTACGTATACAAGATTCTATATCAATTCATTTTTCACAAAACAATGTAAAACTTCTATTCAACATTGTATTTTTATGTAAAACTGACAACAATTTTGGATAAACATTTATTTTGAATAAACTTAACTCCAAAAATGAAGTTTTTAAGGCCATGGATCAACCAGATCACGTGACCAAATTCCTGTAAAAGTTCGTGTAAGATAACTTTTTTCTTTTACAAAATATCTTCCTGAAAATTTGGAAAATACTACAGAACAGGATAGAGAACGTCTGTCAACTTTGTATGAGTGAAAATTTTGCAAAAAATTTTACAGTTAACTGTAATTGTCGATAAGTTTTCGAATTTTGTTCAAAATTTTTACTAAAAAGAAGTTAACAGACGTGCTTTATTATCTTTTGCTACGTTTCCCAAATTATCAGAAAGATACATTGTAAATTAAAAAAGTTATCTTACATGAACGGATAAATGTATAATTTAGTCACGTGGTCCGATTGATCCATGGCCTTAACGTAGGAATTAATAAAGTTCAGGAAAACTACTGTGCAGCCATAGATGCAAAAGAAAACTATTGCACAAGAATTGTATACTTTGTTAAAAAGAAATTTTTTATTTAGAAATTAATATAGAAAATCATCTAAGTACCTTCATCACGTAATGGAACCCGTATGAAAAGTCATTTGATTATCATGACTCTTAGTTTCTAGAAATTTTTTCGGTCGCTAAATTAAAAATCTACCTAAAAAATTGTGAATTTACCTCACATTGTGCGATCTACCTCACATTGTGCGATTCATGAAAATACAGTTTTTCTACTTTAGATTTTAATTTTTAAGGTCAAAAACAAAAAAAGAATGCACAAACTCAATTTTCTATTATTAATCTTTAAATTTAAATGCCGTGATTTCCCTGGGAAAATTTTCAAATAGTAATTTTCCTATTCGTCTAAATCAGGTTTGTCAACTTTACAAATTATTCATTTTCAATTTCATCGACAGAAATTAAAGGAAAGGCAAGGGCATTTTTTTCGAAATAAAAAACATGAATAAATCTCAAAATAAAGTTAATTGAATCCAATAACCTATACTTTTACACAATTTAACTAATGTTAAGGTCTAAAAAAAAAAATTCTTGGTACAATTTTCTATGTTAAAGTTCAATATTTAGGAAGTACTTACGAAAAGCAAAAACAGCAACCACCCACAAAATAATAAGAAAACTTTTTTGATAAGATGTCATGATCTGTTTCATTTCAGAAATTGGATATGACAGTGAGTTTTTAGATCTTTTATATACTTTATAAAGCAATCTTGACCTAGAACTGTAGTGTTTTATAAGAACAAACATAAGTGTACCTGTGTTTAACTATCTACCATGACCGAATTTTTAGTTCTTAATTCACAAATAGAGCAAATAAATCAACAAATGGTTTGAACAATTTTTAATTTGTCTTACATGTTATGTAATTAAAGGCCGAGACACAAGAACCGGGCGAGCGATCGAAACGCGTAAAAGTATTGTCCAAGTCGGGAGAGTAGTGATGAGAATTTGTTTTTACGAAAATCCTACTTTTCAAAATTTAAAAATGTTGAGAATTAAAAACTAAATCAATTACCTTAATAGACGTTTTTTGATACATCGCTCATTTTGATGTAAAAAAAAGAAATATGAGTATTTTGCGCAAATTTTTCCTATTGAAAACCGTGTTTTTTAAGAATCAACTCACAATAACGTGTCCGATTCTCGATAAAGTGAGCTGGTTTTTTTTTGAACGTGTAGAAGGGTCTTTTCAGCTTCCGTTGAAGTGGGTAACAATTTCATACACATTGTAATTGTTTATAATAATTTAATCCGAATAAAATACCCTGTTTTAGGAGCTTCTGCGGCCGGAATTTTTCGGATAAATTAGACCACGAAAAACGTGTCGTGAAAAATATGTTAAGCAGTGTTGGAGGAAGCTTTCTGTATAGTAATAATTTTTTTAGATGAAAAACATAGAATACATAGCGAGTTTAAGTCGAAAGCGCTCGACTCTCGAAGCGATTTCCGCGCGAATTTTTCATCTTTTCAAGCTGCAAGAATCACAGGATTTGAAAGACATGATTCCAATCATTTTCATTGTAAGAATACTTAAACAAAAATCCTTTTGAATCAAGAGGAATACTCTTAAACCGGATTTTTTTTTCAAATCAAAACGATACATTATTTAAAATGAAAAGACCCTTTTATTTCCAAGGATCAATTTTGATTGAAAATGATTCCTTTCAAATCAAAAAGAATATTCTTCCCAAATCAAGGACACTCTATTCAAATAAAAAAGAATTCATTTCAATCAAAAGAATTAGCATCTCAATTTAAATACACATCGCCGTTTTTAATCAAAAAGATTGTTTTCTGAATGTAAATTGCCATTAAGACAAAATTGATTTATTGGTGTCATTTAGTACCTTTTAAATATTCACAAATTTAATCAATTTTTTTATTGAAAATATAAACCAATGAAACAATTCAAAAGAGTTTCTGAATTTAAAGATAACAATAACGAGAAATAAAATATTTGCGAAGCATTTTTTTATGTTTACTGAAATAGTGAAAATGCAGATATAATTGAATCGAGTTTTCAACCTTATACAAAATGTAAATTATATATTCTTTTCGATTTGAATAGAGCCTTCTTGATTTGAGAAGAATATTTTTTTTTATTTGAAAGGAATAATTTTCATTCAAAATTGATCCTTGGAAATAAAAGGGTCTTTTCATTTTAAATAATCTATTGTTTTGATTTGAAAAGAAAAATCTTTAGCTTTAAGAGTATTCCTCTTTATTCAAAAGGATTATTCAAAATTTATCCGAAAAATTTCGGCCGTAAAAGCTCGTAAAACAGGATATTTAATCGGATTAAATTATTATAAACAATTACAATGTGTCTGAAATTGTTACCCACTTCAACGGAAGCGGAAAAGACCCTTCTAAACGTTTGAAAAAAAAGTAGCCCACTTTATCGAAAATTGGCCGTTATTGCGAGTTAATTCTTAAAAAACACGGTTTTCAATGGGAAAATCCTTGAAAAATACTCATATTTCTTTTTTTTACATCAAAATGATCGATGTAACAAAAAACCTCTATTGAGGTTATTGATGTAGTTTTTAATTCATCCCGGCCTTCAATTGTCACAGATCACAATCCATCCTTAAAAAATTTATTTCAGAATAGTCCGGAATTAATAACACAGGTCAACATTTTATCTACTCTGGAATACCAGAAAGGGATTGGATATACAAAGGTTTTTGAGGTCGCTGATTACAATGAGAGGATCAGTTAACCCCCATCACGTCAGGTTTAAGGTCATTTGAAGGTCAAGTGTATAAAAATGCGTCAGAAAAATCTGGAAAAATTCTTACTTATGTGTTTGAGGTCACTGAGTTCGAATCCAAGGTTAGTTAGTCTTTATCACGCCAAATTCAAGGTCATCTTAAGGTCAAATATAGGAATAACTGTTAGAAAAATCTGAAAAATTCTTACACTTAAGTTGAGTTGCAAATGATTTAAACCGATTCCTTGTTTTTGTTTGTTATATTTGTGTCTCTGTTTATGAATTGCTTAATGAACTAAACTCCATATTGAATAATTCATTATATTTTTTTGAATGCTTATTAAAATTTGAATTTATTTCTGGAAATGCACTGCCTACAATAAAGGTAGAAGCTGCCCAAGTATTCAAAAAATATAATGAATTATTTTCCTAGCAGTTTTTCCTATATTTGACCTTCATATGACCTTGAATTTGGCGTGATCAAGATTAACTGACCTTGGATTCGAACTCAGTGACCTCAAACACATAAGTAAGAATTTTTCCAGATTTTTCTGACGCATTTTTATACACTTGACCTTCAAATGACCTTAAACCTGAGGTGAAGTATATTAAGTTTTGATAAACAATATAATTTTCATGGAGTTAATCAACTTTTACAATTATTATTGTTCATAGAAAAATGTAAAAAATATCAATACCAAAATGAATTGTAATGGTCCGTTTTACAAAGATTATTATAATACACCGAATATTTTATATGACAATATAACCTGTTCTCACTCTCATTTCATATTTTACTTAAGATAGATTTTAATTGTATCACTGGACATTTTGAGAATAAGTGTAAATGTATATAAGATGAAATTCTAACTATTCAATTTAAGTTTATATATTTTCCAATAAAAGATAAAATTTTAAAATTCAATTATGATTATTATCGCTAGCAAATCAAATTTTCTTAAATGTATATGCAATAATTATTCATTTGAGAGATTGTTAAAGCTTTTAGGATACATTGGCAAACTAGTGTAATCTTTCACGTAATAGTTATTTGTAAGAAATTTACGCAATCTTCAAAAAACGCCAAATTTTATTTTTCTTCGTGTTGTTAATCTAGACTATTATAACAGTTAATCTAATTGTTTTCTTAAGCATTGTGACTGACCTTTTAACTCTGATAAACATAACATACTAAAATAAATAAAAATATTTTTCTTAAATATTAATACACGCAATTTATTTTTAAAAGTTTGTCTCTTTAAGATGTTTTGAAACTTCACGTCGATTTTTCCATGATTTGGAAAACAAATCTTATAATCTATACTTATATTTTTCAAAATTACTATTAAAGTCATAATCTCTAAATTTTCCCGAGGGAAATTTCACTTTGATAGAGTCGTATTTCCCATTAGAGTGAAAATTACACTCCAAAAAAATTTACCAAGAAATTTTAAGAAGAAATATGTTTTAGATTTAACTTGAAAATATACTGATTTAAGATGAAAAAAAAACCGAAAAGTATCACCGGAATTTTCTAACAATTTCAATCATACATTTCTCTAAGAATATATTATGCATATATTTATTTATTTAAATACATTTTATATTCGTATTCATCATTTATCCAAGTGAAAATACATGTTTCATACAGCGTTACTGAAAACTAACTGAATTTCCATAAATATACCTTGATTTTAGAAAATTGTAACTGCACAAAACTTTGGTTCGTGTTTCGAAAAATTTCGATAGGAATTTCTAACGGTGTACCTGAAATTGCCTGTTTTCTGGATCAGTTTAGAAGTATTCGAAAACAAACCTCTACGATTACAATGTCAACGCGTTTTTACTGAAGTTTTGATCTTTATCACGTCTGTTCCCTCTACAGTCTTGATTATAATCAAAATTATAGTGAAAACACGTCGACATTACATAAACAAATTTCAAAACTGTGAAAGCATTAATTGCCTTATTAATAAAATATTAAGAGTAAAAAATTATTTCCTTCGTATTTGAGTCAAAGAAAACTCTATTTCTAATGGAATGATTTATTAGGTATTTATTGTCTAATGGAAAAAAGAAGTGATTTTACTTAAAACGACTGAAAATATTATAGTTTTGATCCAAGCAAAATAACTTTTCGTACGCGAGATATATTTAAAAAATTGGAGAAACATGATAAAATACACTACCAACACTTTAAAAACAAGTGTGTTACTTTTACACGTGAATCACGATAGTAACTTTTTAGGCATTTGAAGTGTGTATTTTTAACACACATTTTGGGTACAAAACGTTAAAGTGTTTGAAGATTAAACGTTACGTTTGTAATGTGTATTAAGAATACACACTTCAAATGTCTAAAAAGTTACTATCGTATTTCACGTGTAGAAGTAACACACTTGTTTTTAGAGTGAAATGTCTGTGTGGTTCGTTTTAATGAAAATTTTGCAAAAAATTTTACTGAGCTGTACTTGCCAATAACCTTTCCAGTTCTATTTTTTGGAAAATGTTTGTGAAAACGAACCAGACAAATGTTACTTATCATATTTTATCATATTTTCCAAATTAAAAATTTTCGAACTTGAATGAAAAATTTAACTCTGCTTTGTATTGAAAATAATATTTGAAAAATGCAAATAACCATAGTATCGTAGAATACCATAAAAATCGTTTCTGCAATATATTAATTGTCAGGTATCATTTATAATGACTTTGAAGTCAAAAAGTGTCCATATCACTCGAGCAAAATGACCTTTCGACGTCTCCCACCGCCAATTATACATAATTAAAAGTGTGTTGAACACTTATTTGACTCCAGATAAGGATAATTTTATAGCTGCCAGATTCTTGATTTTTTCACTTTCGTGATATATGAAGGTATTGCTCTTGTTACGTCACAACTACGTAAATACTTACTTTGATCGAAGGTTCCTCGTTTAAAGATAGGATCAAGTGATCTTCACTTAGGGATGATGATAAGTCAATAAAGGACACAATGATTAGCAAAGTCAGGCAAATTGAATTTATTTGAATGATAATGTTAATCAATATTATAAAATTATGAAGTTAATTACAAGAATTAATCTAAATATCAAATCGATGCATATAAATATGGCACGGGCAATTGGTAAAAATAAAAAAACTAACAAGAGAGAGAGAGAAAGACAGAGTGAGTGAGAGGGGGGAGAGGGGGGGGGGTGCATATATCCTTCAAATTTCCTTTTCGGATGGTCCACACAAGTATAAATCAGTAGTTAAAAGAATCCCCACAGGTGTGACTGCGATGAAGTGATGTTAGTAGGATCCCCACAGGTAGGACAAGGACAGAATGTGTATCACACTGGTGTGACGAAGATACAACGACTATTCTTCTCGACACTGAGTCTAAGATCCTTCCAAGGATTGTAAAATGTACCATGGTGAATTTATGACTTTGGTTAACATAGGGTCAGTTTCTTTTTATTTTTTTCGATTAAAAATATCACTATTAGATATAAAAATACGCAAAAAAGAAAGAAAGGCAAAATAACGAGAAAAATAAAAGAAACGGAATCAGCTTTCAAGTACTTTTTGGTTTTGAGAGAAATAGCATCCAGAGGTAAAATCTAAAATGAAGCTTTATTCGATTATGTCATTAGTGGACTGGGTGATAGTGCGGGAAATAAAACAGTTTTGTTCGGAGCGAAAGATATTAGCGATTTTAAAGATGGATTAAAGACTTATGAAAAAATTAGGAAATCAAGTTTGAAAGGGAATCCTCATCTGAATAAAAGAAAAGACAATGTTGAAAACAAAGAATCCGAAGTCACGAAAGCTAAAGCAAAACACTGTTATATTTGTGGAGGAACAGGAAACATGTTGGAAGATTGTAAACATAAAGAAAAAGGTAGGAGATGTTTCAAGTGCAATGATTTCGGGCACATAGCTCCTAATTGTAAAGAGATAAAAGAATCCGACAAGTCAAGTCCCGAAGCAGGAGTCAACTTTGTAGGTGCTCTGGAAACCAATGATTGTTATAAAAAAAACAGTAACTTTGTAACTCGCTTCCTGCCTTCCAACGATTTATTAATTATATTTTCCGACTGCTAGTTAATAGAGGAATAGTTCTAGTTTATTTTGATGACATAGTTGTACTGGCGAAAGATCTGGAAGAAGCACTCGAAAATCTTCGGATAACATTAGAAGTCGAAAGTGATTATGGGCTTGAAATCAATAAAAATAAATGTCAAATTCTGAAAGAAAGAATTGAATGTCTGGTTCAAGTTATCACGGAAGGGAAAATCTACCCTCATCTGATAAAGTATTGGCTGTTGTAAACTTTCCAGAACCTAGATCAGTTAAATATGTTTAGAGCTTTCTTGGGTTAACGGTTTATTACCGAAAGTTCATCGAGCGATAGTCCTTGTTGGCTAGACCGCTAAATGATTTGTTACGAAGAGACAAGGAGTTTCAATTTGGTTTCGAAGAGCAAAAAGCTTTTAGCATATTGAAAAAAAGTTGACTAATGAACCGGTATTGAAATTCTTTGATCGAAAGCATGAGACCGAATTGCATACCGATACGTCCAAATATAGAATTGCTGCTATTTTACTTCAGCGTTCACCCAACGACGACGAGCTGCATCCGACTCAATACATGAGTCATAAGACTTCGCCTACCGAGAAAAAGTATAGTAGTTATGAACTAGAGGTGTTAGCAATCGTGTATGCGTTGCAGAGATTACGTGTGTATCTTCTGGGTGTGTCGTTTAATATTGTAACGTCGACTCATTAAGTCGTTACGCGATTATGACAATTGAGACAGATGGTCTTTCTACAAGGATCATGAAGGCGCAACAGAAGGACGACAAAATACAGAAAATCGTTGATTTCCTGAAAGGTGGGTCAAATAGCAACTACGTGTTACGAAATGGTCTACTTTACAGATTTTCCAATGGAGATGACCTGCTAGTTGTTCCTGCATCCATGGAAAATAATATAATAAGATCGGCGCATCAGCGTGGCCATTATGCAGTCAAACGTACCTGACCTGACAAAGAAAACCCAAAAAATTTGGAAAAAATATCTTTATTTCTCAACGTAGTCTCCTTTTAGCTCGATACACTTTTCCCAGTGATGCTCAATAGCTTTGATACCCTGTTCATAGAGAGAACCGTCGAACTCCTCGAAATAGCCATTAACTGCAGACTTCACCTTTTCATTGTTGGCAAATCCTTGAACACCAAACCTTTCTTTCAAGTTTGGAAAGATAAAATAAACCTAAGGGGGCTAAATCTGGCGAATAGGGTGCGTAAAAGAAGCAATTTGAACTTTAATTCATTGCTTTTGGCCCTCGCGATAACAGATGTGTGAAGTAGTGTATTGTCTTGATGAAACAACACTTTCTTCTTCGCCAAATGCGGCCGTTTTTTCTTCATTTTAGCACTCAAACGCTGTAATAAGTTAGCATAATACTCGCCGTTAATTGTTTTATCTTTCTGAATATAATCAATGGAAATTATCCCACGTTCATCCCAAAAACTGATGCCATGACCTTACCAAAAGATGGAACTATCTTCGCCTTCTTTGGAGCCGATTCTGTTCTTTCAGTCCATTGTTTGGACTATTCCTTCGTCTTAAGTGTAAAGTGATAGACCCATGTTTCATCCATGGTTATGAATTGACGCAAAAAATTGGCTTTGTTGCTGTGAAACATCGCTAAACACTCGACTGAAACATCCTCACGACGCTGTTTTTGTACCATTGTGAGCAAACGCGGCACCCGTCTTGCGCACAGCTTTCTCATGTCCAAATTTTCAATCAATATTATATATATATAGAATCTATCTCGGCTCTTATATTGCTTGGATTGGGACATTCCAAATGAAAGTATTGTATCACATAACGATGACCAATTTTTTTTCATGTTTACCACCGTACCTATCATTGCAAGCCGTACAGTGCTTTACCATTTTCGGAACGTCTCCACCGTCAGGATTGACCATTGGTAGAAGTGATGTAAAAAGTAGTTGTATTGTTCAATTTTGAATGTGTTTATAGTTTTTAAGTTCGAATCATCCCTTGCTTTGTTTACAATTTTCTAGGGAGTTCTTGCTTATTACCGCTCTTTTCTTGTCTATTTACATCACTCATCCTTGTTTTATTCTACTTTCCCTGTTCTCTCTACATCGAGTACTGCCTTCTTCAGGGATGTCCTTGAATCTTGGCTCTTTTCGCCTAGCGATGTAGAATGCTCAAAGTCTATGCAATAAGAGACCAAAGATCCAATCATTGTTGTTTGAACAGAGCCTAGATGTCCTGGGGATTACGGAGACTTGGCTGACTGAGGACACTAGCTGGGAGATCGCGGGCTACAACTCCTACTGGTCTCACCGGCCGTGACTTATGGGTGGTGAAGTTCTTCTGCTTGTCCGTAGTGATCTTGCTGTTAGTTAGCTTGTACGGCCTGCTCGCCTGGAGCCGGGCCTGGACTGCGTGGATGTGGTCTTGCCCACTAGGTTGAGCCCCACCTTAGGGTTGTGTGCCTACATCCTTCTAGGCATTGATGCTGATAAGGGAACTTGATCGTCGATCTTAAACCTGTCTCCTTCTTTACTGTCTTTTTCCATGGCAGTTTCAACTCTCATCATGTTAGCCGGTGTTGCTCTCGATCGTGACTCAGGGGTAAAACTCTCTATGAGGCGGCTTTGGACACCAAAATTCGTTCCTTTCTCTGGCGCTTCTCCCAGTAAAACTCGCGAATATGATGATGCCATCAGAGAAAGACGCGAGTGCTACAAAGCGTATTATAGAGATCAGTCTCTGAAGGACAGACTTGCATTTAGAATAAAGGACTCGGAGGCAGCAGAAGCATGCTGCATTTAGGGATTTCTGTGACTTTCTCGTCCCGTCACTGGGAATGATCAGGATTTGGAACATTGTTCGGGCTCTTGCCTCGCGCTCAGGAGGTGCGGGGCCTAATTTCCTAACGGATCTTTTATCTCCAGTCTTTATGAAACTTCAGGATGAGTTGATTCAGGACCATATTCCTCCAGTTGATATTCCGCTGTTGCAGGATGTCGTTGGTCCGAGCCCCCTGGATGATGTTTTTATAGCACAGCCCTGGTGAAAAATTCAGATAGAAATTCATTCCGAGACATTTCGAGCTATTCCGAGCCAATCCAAAGTCTGTTTCCGAGCTAATCCGATAAAAGTATTCAACTTGTTTGTGTCGAATCTGTTTAACCTATTGACCCATGATTTTTCTGTGGAAAAACTTGTCTAGAAATATTATTTAGTTTTCAGTTTCACAGGAAATTCATGAAGGTGGACTTAAATCTCAATAAATTCAACAGAATGTCATGGAATTTATTGATTTCTTGCCAAAGCGAAATTGTCGAACAGACGAGCTACACTCGTCAAACAACGCAGTGGCCATCTTTTAAATGGCTAATGCAACTCGTCCAAATAGGCGAATGGGTTTCAATTAATACTTCTCAATCAGAGTCAATCTTAATTTTCAATCCGAACGAAATCCAATTGACTCAGATTCATTCGGGTTGAAAATTCAGATTGAGACGGATTAATTTTCAACTGATAAACATAAATTAAAAATTCAGAAACATTTTGAAATAAAATTATCCTTTTTTAAATAAACAAATGGCAAATAGAATGTCTATTGTTAACTTTTCAAGTTTTCCTCACCTGCAAACTCATCTATTGCAGCCGCTAGTTCTTATTTCACTCACTTTTCGATTCATTTTTGCAAATATAAAACATAACGACGACGTGAAACGATGGTACGAAAATTTAACTTTAATGACTGCGAGAGACACTTGGATTTCGAAGTTCGACTCACGGCTTTGGGAACACATTCTTCAGATGTTGAATGAATTTTCTGAGCAATAAAAAATAATAATTGAAAGAATTACCGTTTACTTGACTATCACCTCTCAAAACACAAGACTTAGACTAGAAAAATTGAAAAAACTTTAACTATACGTTTTCTTTTACAAGCAGCTTTAAAAGTGATTGAACTGACATTAGTGCAAGGTATTAAATTCAAAAAAAATTTACATCATTTAATCAACGTTTTATAATACTAAAAAGTGATAGTGGAAAGTAAAAAGAATACAACTTTTTATGGGGATTTTTCTGCAAACTTCTTAAGGATACATTTCATGTTAAATTTTCAAACAATCGGTTTATTAGAATTTTTTACAGAAAACAAACTAAAAAGCACAAATTAAAAAATATTTTTGGAATTTATTAATACACTTTTTGAGATGAAAACAAATGTTTTGTTTCTATTTTATAAAATTTTTACTTCAAAAACCAGTAAAGACCATGCACTGTTAAAAAAAAGATGTTTCTTTAACAGTTAAACAAACGCACACCCAAAAAAACAATTTTGTTCCTGAAAAAAGATTGTTTTATTAAATTTACAAAGTATTTTATGTGCCTCCGGCGTGTAAACTCGTTTTTACGCTACATTTAAGAGAAGCGTAATGTTTTGTATTACGATACAGAGGAATGTAATGTAAAAATTGAACTGCGCATGTGCCTACAACCATACAGCGGAGCGTAATCTTCTTCTTATTCGCGAAATGTCAAGTGAGTGGGATGAGCTTCATCTCGGCTTTGTCTCGGCTTTGCCTCAGCTACGCTTTGGCTTCGATCTCCTGCGAGCATTGTCGCTCGTCGCGTAATAACCCTCATTATGCGCCTAGGCACATAATATACTATTATGTGACTTCGACGCATTTACAAGTTTTTCTGCGTACACTCGAATCCAATCTAGTATACAATGAATGTTACAATGGAATCGGCTGGAACTACGAAGCGTATATGATTGAAGGGCCACCAGCAATAACTCGCCGAGCGCTCGAGATGGCGGAAAACAATTGTTCACGCACGAAATACATCGCTGCCAAATCCGCAATAATAAACAAATGTTTCTGAAAATTTCCAGAAAACTTCCTCTAACGGTAAGAAACAACTTTGTCGCTGGAAGCTTTTAGAAATCGAAAATTTATTAGAGACTTTCTACCGGGACAACCACAAAAACATGGTTTTTTATTTACATAAAAATATTATTTAAAGAAAAATGTTTCGACACATTTCATTTAATACATTGGCTCCGCCAAAGTAATTTCGTCAAAAATTGACCGAGTAATAGCAATTTATAGTTTGAAAAACACTGATTTTCGATCATTTTCGATTATGAAAAATTGAGTGTGTTTAATGATTATCTAAAAAAAACTATTAAGGTTGCATAAAAATTGTATGGAGATGAAAAATTCGTCATGAAATATCCTACAAAACAGTATTTTTGTTTTTGTGAATGACCGAAACAAAATTTTTATCATGATTTTCGTGCGTGGACATTATTCTCCGCTGCATCGTAATAGGCGCATGTGCAGTTCAATTCTTAGATTATGCTCCTCTTTATTGTAATACATAACATTACGCTACTCTCAACTATCGCATAAAACGCGTAAATGCGCTTGAGTCACATAAAAAATATTATAGTCAACCTTTGTTCGAATGATAAATACAGTTTTTAAATGAAAAAAGTATAAATTGTTTAACTCAAATAGCTTTGACGTTACATGATAAATTCAACTCAAGGTTGCTTCGTGATTTACACTGCAAGTTGCTTAACTATGAATGAATTAAATCTTGTTCTTAAAATTTTGCTCATAATAATTTCATCATGTAATATTATTATGTTAATTAAAATTTTATCTCTATTTGATTTTCATATGACTATAAAAATTAGAAATTTATCTATAGCCTTCGGTAACTCATGATATTTGAATTTCGGAACAGGTTAGTAGGTCCAAATATTTATACACGTACAAACATAATATTAGAGCAGGTTAGTAGGTTAAAAAAGTAGAGATTTATATTATGAAACTTTTGCAGCTTCAAATTAAAGCTCCTGTAGGAAAAGCGAATTTAATTCTCAAAATATTGAAAATTTGTTTTACCGTGTTACTGATTTTTCGATTAGAAAAATTCACGTATTTAACACAAAATTAATAATTTTTGAAATTATTTCTATTAGAATATCTTCTATAAATTTCAATTTTCAACGAACCTCCATGATTCCGATTTCATCTTTCCTTTAATTCAGAAAAATTTATTATTAAAAATAAAACTAGAAGAATTGTTGGAAATTACAGTTAATTGCAAAGTTTAGAATAAAATTCTTTCTTAAACGAACTTAAATGACAATTCTCATTGTATTTTATCATATCTACTTTCATTAGACTATATTGTGTTGTATAATAGTAGAAATAAGGATTTGATTAATGATTCCTGAATTTTCGTACATTCACCATAAAATACATTATATTTTAGTGAAAATATAATATTGATCTAATTTACCATGTCAATAGCGTCATATCAAAGCATATTAAATCAAGGAATATTGTGTGCTTAATCCATAAATCTAACTTTATCAGCTTTCTTGTTTCTTTTGAAATAAATAAACTCTGTAAATTGACTTTGAAGAATACATTAATAAAATTGAAAACTATTCTCATAGTGATTACCGCATTTGATGCAATAGAACATTTTATTTCTTATTATCGAATTGGATTGCGCTTTGGCACACTTCTAGATGTTCTAAAGAGAAAAAAAAGTCCGTTAAATCAGCCATTTTTGACTAATGGTTCTAGTCTTTTCCATCAAAAAAATTTTCTAAAAATCAAAAATTCAATTTCCCCAGTAAAATATACGAGATACGGAAAAAATGTTAAGAAAGAAAATTGTTTTTGTCAAAAATATCTACAACTTTGGTGTTGACCTTTTTTCATAAGAATTATATATTTTGTTCATTAATGAAAAATGTTATTAAAAATAAAAGTATGTGGTTTCTGAAAAAACTGTACTATACTATACAATACAAATTTGTTTCTTTTGAAAACATCTACAAATTTTCTGTTGACTGTTTTTTCATAGGAGTTATATATTTTCTTTTATTTATCAAAAACGTTTTTATAAACATCAAAAATTCAATTTTTCCGCCAAAATATGCAAGATACGAAAATGTAGTTAAAAAACAAAATTATCTATCTCAAACAGATTTACAACATTGGTATTGACAATTTTTTCATAGCAGTTCAAAATCAGCGACTGACTTTTTGCTCTTCACTTGGTCATTTTTAATTAATTTAAATTCAGAGAAAATGCAAACATCCATTGAAATTATATCGTATTGGCATAACAGAAATTTTTTCTTAGTGTAACACTTGCAGAAATAAAATGTATTATTGGGATTTTTAAAGTAGGACTTGTAGTGACGTCTATTAGGTATTATTTGCAATCACTTATGTAAATCAACAATATTTAGATAGTAAATCAACCTAATTTATCATGATTGTGTCACATCCTAATTTTTGACATTATTTTGTTTTCTATTACCTAATAGATGGATTTCTAGGTAACAGCAAGTTTTTAACATGGTGTCCTCGGCAAGGCATGCATAGAACGGAGGTTCGATTCCACATGGCACATGCAAGATACACAATTGAAATTTTTTCGGTTTTCTTAAGTTCAACACCTTATTTACCGTTAAAAATTTCCACGACACAATGTTAGCAGCTTGCTATTACCTAGAAATCCACCCATAAATATTGGATCTATAACTTGATTCGTGCGGTTTGCTAAGAGATGGCGTAACTTGATTATTATTCCATCGTTCCAATATTCCGAGTTGCGTTTTTGCGGGGAGTTCTTCTTCATTACTTTAATATGAAGAAAACTGCTGCCGAAAGTCATCGTATTTTGTTGGAAGTTTATGGTGAACATGCTCTAGCTGATCAAACATGCCAAAAGTGGTTTGCACGATTTAAAAGTGGTGATTTTGGCTTGGAAGACGAAGAACGTCCTGGGCAGCCAAAAAAGTTTGAAGATTAAGAACTGGAAGCATTACTCGATGAAGATTGTTGCCAAACACAAAAATAGCTCTCAGAATCTTTGGGAGTCACTCAAGCAGCCATTTCAAAACGTTTAAAAGCAGCCGAATACATTCAAAAGCAAGGAAATTGGGTTCCACATGAACTCAAGCCGAGAGACGTTGAAAGGCGGTTTTGCATGTCCAAAATGCTGCTGGAACGCCACAAAAAGAAGTCATTTTTGCATCGGATTGTTACTGGTAATGTAAAATGGATCCATTATGACAACCCCAAGCGCAAAAAATTATATGTGAAACCCGGCCAACCAGCCAAATCAACGGCAAAGCCGAATGTCCATGGCGCGAAGGTAATGCTCTGTATTTGGTGGGATCAGAAAGGTGTGCTGTATTATGAGCTGCTAAAACCGGGTGAAACCATCAATGGAGAACGCTACCGAACACAATTAATCCGTTTGAAGAGAGCAATAGCCGAAAAACGTCCAGAATATCCGACCAAACACGAGGCAATAATTTTCCATCATGACAACGCTCGGCCCCATGTTACTATTCCGGTTAAGAACTATTTGGAAAACAGTGGATGGGAAGTTTTACCCCACCCGCCTTATAGATCAGACCTTGCCCCTTCTGACTACCATTTGTTCCTGTCGATGCAGGACGCCCTCACTGGAATACGGTTCAAATCAGATCAGGATATCAAAAATTGGCTTGATTCATTCTTGGCCGCCAAGCCGGCGCAGTTCTTTTGGGATGGAATCCACAAATTGCCAGAAAGATGGAAAAAAGTCATAGCTTCAGATGGGCAATACTTTAAAAAATACTATTGTACATGTTTTTCTTAAATAAACGTTCAAATTTTGAAAAAAAAACCGCACGAATTAAGTTGTAGATCCAATAATATAAAATATTTTTAAATGTATAAAAACATTTATAACCTATAAACAACACACTTCCTTTATGTGAAACAACGGGCACACTTTATCAGTCTAAGTAACACAAGATCATCTATTAGACGTCTAAAACAGCTTTTTGGGAAAACCGGCGAACTCTAGAAGACGTTCCGATTTTCCGCCAAAAGTGCTATTAGACGTCTAATAGAGCTCAAATTGGCCGCTAATTCAACTATTTTTGGCATCTAGAAGACAATCGAAAAGAAAGCATCTACAAGACGTCCTTATTTCGTTTTCAAGATATTTTATGAATTTATAAAAATTAATTATTGTTATAAACAAAGGTATTCGGAAAAGAGGGTGTTTTTGTGGATTTAATTCGTTATTGGCGAAATTTGTTTATAAACACCTGCTAAAAATACTTGGAACTTATTGGCTTATTATCCAACAAAAAGTTACTGTCACTGGATTTATAAAGATTCTTACTTGCTATCGAATATGGCAACCATAATTATGAAAAATTGACAATTTTTTTAATTTACAGGGATTAACTTTTCTAAAAAAGAATAGTTCTTTGTATTTAAGTTATTTTGTATGCTATTCAATATAAAGGCTCTATTTGATAGATGAAATTCAATATGGCGAATGCAATATTGCGGAAAAACTATGAAAAATACCTTTTTTCTTGATGTATCAGCAATTATCTCTGAATAAATGTTTATCGGTATTACAGTTAGCTTGTATGTTATTCGTTACAAAAGCTCTGTTTTATACTTATTATGTAAAACGAAATCGCTAAGTGTTCATTATTACATTTTCTAATTATTTTCGATATTGGTGAACATTTTTAAAAATGTTTTTAGTACACATTTAACCAAATTTACAAAATTTTGACCGCCATATTGGAACCGCCATTTTGAATATTTAAAATCTGACTTCATATTCGTAATCAGCAACCCCAAAAACCATAGGGTAGTATATTAAATTGAAAATTAAATTATCGTGTTAATTGCGTGACTGAAAGGGTTAAAAAAAGTATTTCAGTCCTCATTAATTGAGATTTCTGTGAGAAATCGTCTTTTAGACAGCAATTAAAAGCTCTGTTAGAATAAGTAAGTAAATATTTCCTAGACCTCTAGGTTAAGAACTCTAGAAGAGGTATGAAAATAAGTTGTATAATATAATTGTATTGTAAAATTGTATTTTATATATTAAAAAATGGGCTAAGAGTGATATTTTTACTGTTTTTTAGATATCGGTCTCAAGAGAAATATCTGTACTACATTTTTCGACTTTTAATTGTAGAAATTCTCATGCTCAAATTTAACAAACATTTATTATAATAAAAGCCGAAAAATGTAGTACAGATATTTCTCTTAAGGTGGCTTGATCATTTTTGAAAAAAATTATAGACTGCTCTGAAACATAGAGATTATCTTAATAAAATATGCTAGATTCATTTGGAAAAAATAAATACCGTGGTTGACGATGTCATTGCCGAAAAAATCGCTATCGAAAAAATGTCAGTTTAGCACGTAGTCTTATGGGATTCCTCGTCAAAATCGGCGAAACTCCGGAAAAAATCACAAGTTCCCATAAATCAAATATATACTAGTACTTTCGATTTCGAGGAATCTATTAGTATTATAAAAACGAAGGGTTGACGACTTCAATCAAGAGAAAATTGCGAAAAAGGTACAGAATGTAGAAATCGCCTCGAGGTGAAACTAATAATTTTTTACTATCGCTTTTTTCCGGGGACATTTCCGCGATTTCTTACCCTTCTACTCAGATGTTACTATAATACATATGATTATTAAAAAAATAAGTAGAATGCTTCAAGGAAATTGATTTCTTTAAAATTTTAAGAATCCCAGAGTGCGACGTAAAAATTTCGGAATGTATATATGATAATAAAATCTTATAAGGACACCCTATACTCATATTCTTTATATATATCACTTTCACTCTTACCAAAATATATAGATCGCTACTTCTCGTATCAGCCACGTGACCATCAGATTCTTCTCCATCCCTGATTCCTCGGCACAGGCGCCCTTCATGCACTTGTGACGACATGAAGCTTCGCTGAAAGTAGCTAGGGTTGCATTTTGTAATACGGGTTTAGTAGAACACAAGCGTCGCGACGCCGAGCGTCTGTTGGGGGTCCGAGCGAAAGGATTTCGGAGTGTATAAGAAACAATGATAATGATCCGGAAAGGATAGAAATATTAATATTATAAAAGATGTTGGTTTGCGATCGATGAGGGTAAAATATAAAAAAGGAAACTCTTCATAATATCAAAATTTTAGCGAGGTATCGTTAGCTATGGGTTTGCCAACCTCATCAGGCTTTATTAAATTTAAAAAACACCAAATAGTAAAATTGTCACACACAAGAAAAATAAAAAAATTAACTTAATATTAAAACATACACAAAAATATTAAATTTTACCTTTATAAAAGAAGGTTAACTCATGATGAGTGAAATTAAATACAGCTCTCCACATTCTCTAAATACAAAAAACCGTTCAGATTTATGCAGGCATCAACCAAAGGTATGCTTGCCATACAACATAACAAATTTTACTAAATTGTCAAATATTTTTGAAAAATACAATATTTCAACTATCCCTATGGTTAATAAAAATTTGAATTCAATGATAAAATTAGGTAAAGACTCCACGAACAAACTAATATTGTGTACACATTTAATTGTGAAAATTGCCCTGTGACTTATATTCGTGAATCTAAGAAAGCATTAAGAGTACGTATCAATGAACACAATAATAAAAAAAACAGTGAATCCGTAGTCTGTGAACATGAATTAGAATTCAACCATGAATTTGGTTGGGAAAATACTAAGGTTATTGATTATGTCTCTGACTGTCGGAAAAGATTAACATCAGAGAGGATCCATATATAATTTAATAAATTTATTATAAATAAAAAAGAAGATATATTTACATTGAGTAGAATTTATTTTTCATTACTTAATAGATTAAATTCATGATTGTTTTCCAGCTGATGTCTGTTTACATTTCAAATTCTGTGTTTACAATAACTGTTGTCAATATTTATACTTTCGACATTACTCATCATGAGTTAACCTTCTTTTATAAAGTTAAAATTTAATTTTTTTGTGTATGCTTTAATATTAAGTTAATTTTTTTATTTTTCTTGTGTGTGACAATTTTACTATTTGGTGTTTTTTTAATTTAATAAAGCCTGTTGAGGTTGGCAAACCCATAGCCAACGAAATGTCGCTGCAATTTTGACATTATGAAGAGTTTTCTTCTTTATATTTTACCCTCATCGATCGCAAACCAGCATCTTTTATAATATCAATATGGAGAGTGACACTACCATTTCTTCACTAGAAACATTTATCATTCTTATGTGAAAACTAACACGTTTAACCATATAGTATGTCTCTCATAAAGTGTTGCTTTGAAATTGATACCCCTGAAATTTTGGAATCTGTTGTTCGCAAGTGCACTGACCCAGGATGTGAGTATTTGGTTCCAATTTTCAAGTGATAAATTACTTTACTGAGACAAAACAATAATATGGAAAAATTTTAATAATAATTGGAACTTCGCGGTCGGAATAAAGTTAACCAAAAATAATTATTGATGAATTCTTGGTTGGTTAGTAGGATGAGTAAATAATTTATGTTTTTTTATGAAAAATAAACCAGATATCCTTTAACGTCATGGGAGACCTTATTCGTGTAGTCCATATGCAGCAGATTAGCGAAGAATAAGAACCCGTGTAGAAATTTCGATGGGGGCCTAGTGGGGCCCTGACGAGTTTTCCCTATTTTTAGTCGGGATATAACGTGGAAAACTAGTCAGGGCCCCGTCGGTAACGTAACGCTTTTGTCGAGGTGCGCCCCACTAGACTTTCTAGTTGGGATTTAGTGAGGTCAGCCCTTACACTACCCCACCTACAAAGGACACCATTAGGGCTCTATTGGACCTCCGCATTGTATTTAAGGGCATATATCAGCAGAGTCACGTGACCAATTTTGTTTAGGTATCTCACTGGAAAAATAATAAATAAAAAGGATTTTTCACACTGAGAGAAACAGTACAGGGAAAATTCGAGTTGAGACTCTAATATTTACCGTTTTTAACGGCAACGGAGGGATATTCGCATGGAAGTTTAAGATTACTGTTTCACAGTAAAAAATCTGTTTTCAAGCTAGGACATTTTTTCTGAGTAAAGTGACAGTACTTTTTCGTTATACGTACACCAAAAAAAAATCTCTAGAGGTTTGACTACTGTCTAACTTACTTTCCGTAATTTGTAAAGGCCCCAAGTGTCGATTTTGAAGTTAAGTAAACTGCACGAACATTGGGATAGATCAAATAAGAGTAGTCTCTAGTTGAATCGATGAATATTCTTAGTACGTTTCAAAACTTTATTTACTTTCAAGTAGACACTAACTTACAATTTTTATACACACACCCCCCTCTACACTACACAAACGCTCGTTTAGGCAGTATTAAAAATTATTCTCAACGCTGCGGATTCAAACCCTCTCTACTTACAATTAATGTATTACTAACTAACCTAACGACTAAGCCTCTCGGGTGCGCACGCTTGTAATTCAAGAAAGAAAATAGCGCTTATAACCTGCAACTACTGCAAGGCAGTGTAAAAAGTGTTTGGGCCCTGTGTAATCAGGAATTTTTAAATTTTATGCCAATTTATTATTCTGATTAAAATTTTTATGATTTTTGATTATTAAATCGATTTTCTATAAAATAAAATATTTTTGAAAGAAACAGATCAAATTTTTGAATTAAAGAAAATTAAATAATAAAAAGAATTATATAAATTTTAGAAGTCCAGTTATTTATAATTATTAATTTTTATTCTTGTACATTGATGATACTTTATACAGGTTATGATTCCTTTAATTTTTGTTTTCAGGAGTGAAATCAACGTATGTTTAGAATCTAAAAAATTTGAGTTTTTTCAATTCCAAAAATATGATGAAACTTTTGAATCAAGAAAATTATCTCATAACAAACTTACGCATTCAAGATCGCAATAATAAATTCCAACTAATGAAGTACTATTAAAAGAAAGTAGTACACTTATTTACTTATCATCAGTTTGTTTTTCTAACTACTCTTATTAAGTTCTACTGCTTATGTTTACTATGAAAGCTCCCTAGCGGACCTGGTTCCCGGACTGTGACCGTTCTCTGACTGTTCTCTGACCGTTCTCTGACCTCGCATTATTATAGCTAAGAACGATAAAAAAACATTCAAAACATTGCAATTATGATTCCGTGGCAAAATTATGAATAGAAGGCATAGGAATAGTTTTTCGGTTACAGCTGAGAGTAACGAAATGTTGTGTATTCCGTTACAGAAGAATATAATGTAAAAATTGAACTGCGCATGCGCATATAGTCTTACAGCGTATCAGAATCTTCTTCTTATTCTTCTTCTTCTTCGTACAGCATTAGCACCCTACTGACAAAGCCTTGTACATTTGAACTGCGCATGCTCTATTACAACAAGCTACTACTACACAAGATCGATAAAATCAAAATATCCGGGACTAGTCGTGACATATCAAGTGTAATGACTAGCGCCGCAAACAACTACAATACTAGATTAGATTCGAGTGTACGCATGAAAACTTGTATCCGCACCGAAGTCACATAAAATAGAATGCGTGCCAATGCACACAATTCGGGAAATTACGAGACTCGCGACAATGCTCGCAGGACTGATCGCGCCTCGGCTTTGTCTCGGCTTCGTCTCGGCTACGCCTTGGCTTTGATCTCCTGCGAGCATTGTCGCTCGTCACTCAATAACCCTCATTGTGCACCTAGGCACGTAATATACTATTACTATTTACTCCATATGTTAATTGAACTACATGTTTAGTTATTGTTACTACCTCGACAGAATCAGATACACACATATACACACACGTGCTTGCATATAATTATTATGATTACGTGCGAATTCGAGTCAAAATTATAAAAAAGTTTTCTTAAAAGTGCTTGATTCCTCTTAAGTAATGATCTTATCTAAGACCGTGTTTAGAAAATCTCCATTTTTCTGAGATAAGATCAAATTTTAATGGGAATAAAGAATAAAGGTTATGTTGTATCTAATGAACCTAACCTTAGCCACAAATATTACAAGTAGGGATTCTCTAGTCGGGGCCCCGCCAGATACAAATAGATTTTCCACACTTAAGGGGCTATACCAGTGTGAGAGCTTAAAATTTAAGTGATTTTTGGGAATTTTTTTAAAGAAAACTATTAAACTAAATATTTCTGAAAATTAACAATGTATTTAGCTATATTTGATGAATATTACATTTAATTTTTATTAAAAAATATTGAAAATTAAGCGAGTTATGCGCTGTCTTCGGAAACGCGAAAGAAAAAAGTTCCCCCACTACGGCCACGATTCCGGTCGATTGAGTAACTGAAATGGAAAAAAAAGGCATTAAACTGGAAGGTATTTTCTATACAGTGAACTAGGATTTTTGAAAAATTACAAAATCGAACAAAATGGCGTCAATGTGAAGAAAACAGTCTATTTTTTGATTAAAAAATGGTCGGTTTTTTATCTGCTAAAATTTCAATTTTCATCCGATTAGAAATATCCTAGTTCACTGTATGGCAAATATAGTCAAGAGTAGTCAGTTAAAATTTCAAGTCAATCGGATAATTAGTCTTCGAGTTAGAATGGCCGCAAATTGGAAAAATCTCATTTTGAGAAAAACGCGTTTAAAGATTTACCTATCGATTTTACGCTAGCGAGCGGTTCCTCTTTGAAAGACTGCCATTCAAAAAATATTAAAGATACGACTTTGAAATTTTCACAAAATATTCTTAAAAGTGCAAACTGTCGAATAAGCCAAAAAAAAATCAATTTTTTGATAGCCTCACACTGGTATAGCCCCTTAAGCGAAACAAGGAATTCCTCACAGGCACCTGAGAGGGTCCCTATCAGTTTTTTCTGGCCTAGAAATACTAATCGGGTGCTAACAGTGCCCCTAACAGTTTTGTCTATATTAGGAAATTCTAGTCCGGGCCCCACTAGAACCTAACTTAAATAAGAAAAGATAGAGAAATTTCTACACGGAAAACTATCACAGATTTAATCCCAAATATGAAGATGTTATTGAAATCACGTGATATGTGATATGTGATGTAAGTTTTCAGGACCATGCTTTTTTGATGAAATTTTCCATTACATTTTCGCACATTTGGGGCTCTATTTCATCGGTAACAGCACGAACCTTCTCTTTGAGTTCTTGAATTGACTGAGGAGCATCAGCATAAACCTTATCTTTCACGTAACCCCAAATGTGAAGATGTTATTGGAATCACATGATATTCGGTATGCCTAAGATTTCCATACCTCTGATTACGATACTGAATTCAGATTTCCAATATTCGAAATGGCGGTTTCAATATGACGGACAAATTTTAGAAAAAGTCATCCAATCTTGTTGAAACTCAGCAGTTAGGAGTTTTTGAGGTCATTGATTACGATATTGAATTTAGGTTTTGAAATTTCAAAATGGCGGATCCAATATGGCGGACAGATTTTGAAAAGTCATTTGATTCTTCTGAAACTCGATATTTAGGTGTTTTGAAGGTCGCTGATTACAAAACAGAATTGTGGACAAATTCAAGAAAAGGTCGTTCTATCTTTTCAATCCTGAGTATGAATATGTTTGCCGTCCTATACAAAAATTCTATTAACTTATTCATCCGCAGCCGATTCTTTACAAATTTGTGGAAAAAGGGATTTCGAATAATTTGCAGGTTTTTGTTGCGCAGAATACTACAGAATAATTAATTTTTGTCACATGTTAAACCGGTTTGGTGAATTTCGTTTCCATAGTTTTCCACAAAATGATTGTATGTTTATAAAAAAGTGTCAATGGGATAAAATGGCTCGAGTTGGAGAATTAAATTATACATACCTTGACTGGTAAAATCCATTTTGTTGCATTGCAAACAGACCAATCGAAGTTATTTTCTCCACTTTTTCAGTGATTTATCTGTTCACTGACTCATCAGTGAAAAATTATTTTCCACTGTTAAATCAGTCAAATTTCACTGACAATCAGTAGATTAGTACACTGAGAAAAAAGATTTTATTGAATCAAAGAAAATAATTTGTTTGAACGACTATCTTTGATTTAAAGAAATCAAATTAATTTATGTGCCTCAGCCACGGAAACTCGTTTTTCCGTTACAGCTGAGAGTAAAGCAATGTTGTATATTCCGTTACAGAGGAATACAATGTAGAAATTGAACTGCGCATGCACATTATAGTCTTACAGCGGAACGCAATCTATTTCTTATTCTTATTCTTCTCCTCACTTCTTCTTCGTACAGCGTTAGCACTGACTACTACACAAGACCGATAAAATCAAAATGGCCGGGACTAGTCGCCAATTTGCGCCCGCTTCGTACAACTAGCGCAGCAAACAACTACAATAAGTACTAGATTAGATTCCAATGTACGCATAAAAACTCGTATCCGCACCACAGTCACATAAAATAGAATATGTGCCAATGCACACAATTCGGGACATTGCGAGACTCGCGACAATGCTCGCAGGACTGATCGCGCCTCGGATTCGTCTCGGCTTTGTCTCGACTTCGTCTCGGCTTTGCCTCAGCTACGTCTTGGCTTCGATCTCCTGCGAGCATTGTCGCTCGTCACGCAATCACCCTCATTGTGTGCCTAGGCACAAAATATACTATTTTCTTCAAAACAATGAAATTTATGCATTGATATATGGTCAAAGATATAAATTGTTTGATTTAAGGCAGAAATTTATTTGATTCGAACAAATATTTATTTGGTCAAAAGATATTTTGTTTGAATCAAACAAATTTTGTTTCATTTAAACAAATCATTTGTTTAAATCAAAGAAAGTCGTTCAAACAAATTATTTTCTTTGATTCAATCAAATCTTTTTTGTCAGTGTACGCAAAGGATCCTACTCTATGAACTGCTACATTTTAAATTACAAAAATTAATTTTTTTTTAATGTTAGCCACGTTTTCCGAATTTCCGACCACTGTGCGCCCCAACCACATTGTTGCATATTCCGCAAAGGTGGGGGTTAGGGGAACGCTTGGGCCTTGCAATAGACGAATCTTGCGCCTTGAAATAAACGAGCTTTGATTTTACCAGGTGTACAAGTATGAAACCGGTAATTTTTTTGAGAAAATACACGTTTATTTAATAAAAATGGTTATACATTTAATCTTCAAAGTAATGGCCATTACTAGCCACACATTTTTCCCATCTCTATGGCAATTTGTGTATGCCTCGCCAAAAAAATTGTTCGTTTTTTTAGTCAAACCAGTCATCGAGCCATTTTTTCACATTTTCGTACGAATCGAAGCGCTGTTCAGCAAGTGCGTGCCCCATTGATGAAAATAAGTGGTAGTCAGATGGAGCCAAGTTTGGTGAATAAGCCGCATGGGGGAGGGCTTCCCAGCTGTACGAATTTACCAATTCCCGAGTCTTTTTTGTTCGATGTGCTGGTGCATTGTCACCAAGAAAAATCACTTTGTGTTGCCTAGTTTGATATTCTGGTCGTTTTTGGCGCAAAGCGCGATTCAAATCGGCCAATTGTTGTTGGTAGCGTTGACCAGTAACTGTTTCACCTGGTTTCAGAAGGTCAAACCAGATAAAACCCTTCTGATCCCAATCTTCGAACTTTTTTGGTGGCTTTCCACGATCTTTGTTTCTCACATCAAAATTACCACTTTTGAATTTTTTAAACCACTCGAAACACTGTGTTTTGCCTAGAGCATGCTGGCCGTAAGCTTCCACAAGCATTCGATGGGCTTCCAAAACAGATTTCTTCAATTGGTAACAGAAAATCAATGATGTCCGCAAATCGTAGTTTGAAGGCACAAAAATCGACATTTTTACTAGCGAAAAAGAATATATGGTATACCCAACCTTCTGGAAATAATCTATTGTACTCGATTGATCCAATTGCGTACGATTAGAAAACACGATTGGGATTATTTAATTTAATTTATTTCAATCGTGCATCGTAATCGTTCTCAATCAAATCAATCGGATCCCATCGTGTGTAATAAATTATTTTCAGAAGGGCATGTAAAGCTTATATCTCTTTTTCCACAGAAAGATTTAGAATTCTTTAATATAAATTTTACCTATATAAAGGGTATTTTTTTAAGTGCTTGAGAACTTCAAATTCAAATAAAACACTGAAAAATTGATGAAATATTTATTTTTAAAATTTTTTTGTGAAAGTCAATTTACAGAAACGATAGCTTTTTCAGTGCAACATATCTTTCACTATATAGACTCTCTAAATAGAAATGCATACATAACCTACATTCAGGCCCGTGGGGGGGATACCCCCCCGGCCTGTAGTTTTTAGGGGGGGCATGGAACGTTGTTTACCCTGAAAATTTTGCGGTTAGCCTCATTTATAATAACTTAGAGGTCAAGAAGTTTTGAAAAAAAAAACATGGCTTTCAAAAAAAAAAATTGAAAGGGTTGGGAGGGCCCGATGAACAACCCCCCCCCCCCCCCAGGCCAAGATTTTCTCTCCAGGGCCCTGCTATGATTTAAATACGTGCTTCTGCGGCTAATGTTTTTAATTGTAAAATTGCAAAATAAAAATTAATAGAGGCGATAGGTCCAAAAATAAAGTTTGGAAAGAATTTTCATTTGTTTAAAAAAAAGAAAATAGTACAAATGTGGCATTTTGCTCCGGATGTGTGCTTCATTTTTTCATTTCTTTGTTTAAGCATATAGAATACATACAGAAAGATTTTTAAATTGTTTAAATATTATACCAAACATAAAAAAAACAAATACAAATGTAAATAGAAGTTAAAAATAAGGTTATGTTTACTTTTTATATGAAGGTTAGGGAGTTTATTATATTTATTACATCATAAAGTTAGGCGTAACTTTACATCCCTGGTCGAAGGCAAATAAACACAAACTGCATCATTTGATAAACGTACAGTAGTGTATGCACTGAGCGATTTATTCTTCCTGTTGTCGTCAACTTTATCTCCGAGAGTGAAAAATAAAGGCTGTGGTAATGAATCAAATTAAAAAAATAAAGAAATGTTTGAGTTTAATTGTTTTCATCCTTTATGATAAAAAAAAATCAGTTAATAAATATTATACCTATACACTCAGCACTTGATCCCTAATGGACCCGGTTTAGAGAACGGTCAGAGTATTCTATGACCGTTCTCTGACCTCGCATTATTATGGCTGAGAACGATAAATCAAACATTTAAAACATTGCAATTATGATTCCGTGGCGAAATTTGGAATAGAAGGTATAGGAATAAATATAAAAATTTTATTTTTCAGCGATAAAAACTAGGAAAACATCATGTAACTGTCCTTGAAGGCAGTGCTGTGGTTCACCATTTGCGGAACGTCTCCACCAATAGTAAGCCTTCACGGTGGAGACGTTCCGCCAATTGTGAACCACTGCACTGCCTTCAATGACAGGTATACGATGTTTTTCTAGTTTTTATCCCTGAAAAATAAAATTATTGTATTTATTCCTACATCTATTGATTCAAATTTGATCGCCGAATCATAATTGCAATGCTTTAAATGTTTTTTTTCATAGTTCTTAGCCATAATAATGTGAGGTCAGAGAACAATCAGAGAACGGTCAGAGTATTCTCTGACCGTTCTCTCAACCATGTCCGCTAGGGATGCGTCTCTGTTTGTTCTGGTTTTCACGCATGACTGACTCCTCTAGATTATTGAGACACCATGCCTAAACAGTGTCAATAATTTCAGGACTATAATTTCAGTATTCATGTCTATATTCTTTTCCTTTAGACAAGATTAAAGTTTTTATAATTTTGCTTGTATTGGCATTGGATCAGTTTTTTTAAACAGGAATAATTAAAAACTCAAATTAACAAAGTAAACGCAAACGTTTTGGTCACAAATGGGGGCCCTCCCAACTAACCCTAGCGGACCCAGTTGAGAGAACGGTCAGAGTATTCTCTGACCGTACTCTCAACCGGGTCCGCTAGGGATCTAGTTCGGCTTTGATATTGGTGGACTGGGATCTTTCAAATGAAAGTATTGTATCACATAACGATGGCCGATTTTTTCCATGTTTACAAATTCACTAAAAGCGTTAACTATTGATAGCTGCCAAACAAATACATAACAACGTAGCGTCTTCAAACTTCTAACTTAAGCTCTATAAGGTTTCGTACTTTTGACCATAGTAATTTTTTTCAATCAGCCGTCATCTATACGTCAGGTCGGGTACTTCTGGAACAACCCTCGTATATTTTAATTCCTATCTCCATATAAACAAATTAAGACAAGAAACTTACATAGGATCCCAATACGGGTCCTCATATAGGATCCTTATGTAGATTCCTTCACAGGGCCATATGTGGAGATTTGCAGTATGTCTTGAAACCAATTCTTCTATTTAAAAAGTACTAGATTATAACTATGAGTATATTAATAAATCGTACGCAATAATGATCAATCTGGTAGATGTTCTTAATAAATAATTGACGCAAATTGAAGAACTATATAAATCTTGCAACTATTCAAGAATATATATTTTATAAATAATAATTTAAAAACTAACAGAAAATTAAAAATAACTTAAGTCAGGAAGCTTTAAAAATTACGCTCAAGAAAAAATGAAATTTATGATTTCTTTTCTATTTAGGATAAAGTATTCCCCGTATACGAACACTGAGAAAAAAATTTATCCAACAAAACTTTTTTTGTTATCCTGACAAAATATTTTGTTGTCCCAACAAAACATTTTGTTTAACCAACAAAATTTGTTTGATATAGCAAAATGTTTTGTTGGCACAACAAAAGATTTTTGTTAGCTAAATAATAACCAAATATTTTTGTTGATTTGACAAAACTGTTTTCTCAGTGAATACTTGAATAGTTTGACTTATTGATTTTCGAAGTCTTGCCATATCTCATGCTAGATTCATAGTAACGTTAAATCTAGGGTACACTGAGAAAAACGGATCATAAAACCTGGATGTTAAAAGTAAGGATAGTATTCGGTAACATAAAATATGTTAAAGCGTATGATCTATATTCTTTATCTAATATATAAAGATATTAGTAAACATAATCTCCAGATGTTACATTCTTATAATCTTCAGAAAATAATTCGTAACATCTGAAGATAATAAACCTACACTGAGAAACTTTTCGTTAGAGTAAATGATAAGATTGAATGAAGGTTTAGTACAATAGTGTTTTAAAATGAGGAAACCCGAGGTTTTATTACATTTATTCATATTATGGCATCGAAATTCAATATAGTCATAAAAGTCTTTAAAACATGTAGAAGAAAAATTAGTATTTTAAATACCAAATATTATGAATCTCCATTCATAAAATAAAGAGTACTAAAAAATATTATGATTACTAAGTTTTCTAAAAATAAATTTAATGAGTCGAACAATGAATATTATAACCTAGAAACCATATTTGAAAAATTCATATTATAAATATGAACTTGCCAGAAACCTTGCGACGAGCAGCAAAAATCAAAACATTCATTTTCGGTTTTTCGTATAATTAGTTTCAGAATGTCGTCCGAGTGCTTCCGACGTTATCCGAATAGCTTCGTAGACTCGAATCCAAGTCTGCCCAACTCAGTAGTGGCTTATAAGCGACATTTATTTCGGAATATGGCAAGCGAGAATAGCCAAGATGCTATAGGCGTTAGAAATGCGTTTAGTTAATGTAGATATAGGTAGAGTTAGAGGGTTCGAACCCAAAAGCGAATTCTGAAATTTAATTTCAAGCGTATGCGATTATAAATAGTGTAGCATTGTGTACTTAAATAAGGTATCATAATAATATTTATGTGCCACTGGCCCGCAAACTCGTTTTTCGCTACAGTTAACAGTAGCGCAATGTATTATATTGCGCTGCAGAGGAATGAAATGTAAAAATTTAACTGCGCATGCGCCTATAGCCATGCAACGGAGCAGTCTTCTTCTTCGTACAGCGTTAGCACCTTACTGGCAAAGCCTTGTACATTTGAACTGCGCATGCGTCTATTAAAATCCATACTACTACACAAGATCGATAAAATCAAAATGGCCGGGACTAGTCGTGACATATAAAGTGTAATGACTAGCGCCGCAAACAACTGCAATACTAGATTAGATTCGAGTGGACGCATAAAAACTCGTATACGCACCGAAGTCACATAAAATAGAATACGTGCCAATGCACACAATTCGGGAAATTACGAGACTCGCTAACAATGCTCGCAGGACTGATCGCGCCTTGGCTTCGATCTCCTGATAGCATTGTCGCTCGTCACGCATTACGCAATAACCCTCATTGTGCGCCTAGGCACGTAATATACTATTGTGTATGTGTTCCCACTGAAACCTCCCCTCTTCTGAGTGCCAAAGCTCTCCCCTCTATCTTTCTTTTGTTCTGCACGCGTTAAATCTGGTATGTTTCAGTTTATAATCCAAGATATTATCCGATACTATCTTTTTTTTAACATCTACAGATTATGGTTTGAATAATCTAGATCGCTGTCCCATAGTTAATAGTCCAAGATTATACCCGGTAACATATTTTTCATTACCGTTTACAATCCATTTTTCTCAGTGTAGACACACTCAAACAAATAGAACGTGTTATTGTCAGGATACGAGCAAGATTTCTATAAACTTTTAGAAAAAAAGTTTTTAAAATAGAAATATTCTTTTACTTAAGAAAAAAATGTCGCGGGAAAGAATTTAAAGACATAATAATTATTTATTTAAAAACTTTTATTCTTGACTCAAATTTAATAGATATCGCTAAAATACTAATTTTTCACAAATGATGGGATTATCATAAATAAGCATATTTTTTTGAGATAAAGATCTTCCACGGAGCATCTAATTTAACTGCTATTTTCTTGAAGAAAAAAATTATTAAGTTACATGAACAATTTGTTATTTAATAATAAATTCTGTAACATATTCCTTTTCAAATCATTCTTATCTCAAATGCCCTTAACTAACCAAAAGTTTTTAAATTCTGAAAAATAACCATGTGTCTTATTTTAATAATTTTTCTTTGGTTGAATATTCGTGCCAAGAAGTTTAGTATTAGAGGCTGCTACTAGAAGGCAGCATCTACTAGACCGACTTACGCCCTTCTACTGGCAGAAAATCCAACTTCACCGCATTAAATTTTATTCGATCGATAAAAAAGTATGTACAAGCACAAATGCCTTCAATAAATTTTCTGCTAAACTCTCCTGTATAATTTAATACATCACTTACATTGAGTAAAAAGCTCATTCCGATATTTGCATTTATTATTTTACTTCGTGTATAAAACCATGTATTTTACGTAAAAAACCTCGAGTGGCGCGTCACAACCCATCTCTGATCATACGTTAAACAAACATCAGCTTTTGACAGTTTGGATGGTTTGGATTTGGAAAGTTTATATCAGGATCATCAAGATCAGATTTAGTTCATAAAATATACGCACCATGGCGTTAATGTCACTTAACATGATGAATTATTCTATTCTCCTGAATAGAGTTCTGAGTCGGTTATATTACTTTGAGAACGGTAACGAAAATGAGAATATTGCCAAGAATATAACCGGTGGATGAATTCTTTTAGAATTTATGAGAATTTTGTTATTTTGACTTGTTAAATGTGTTAAACAATGGAAATGAATTAATACTGCAATATAAAATTATCTCTTAAACTTTGTATGTATATTTTATTTGCACGGAAGAAAGTGAAAAACGAGAACTAAAAGGGTTTAATATTATAGGTTATAGAATTTTTTCTTCATTTCTCGTTATTTTGGCATAGGGTCAGATTCTTTTTATTTTCTTCGATTAAAATTATCACTATTAGATATAAAAATACTCAAAAAGAAAGCAAAGCAAACGTTTCGGTCACATATGGTGGCCCTCTTCAGTACCATAAATTCAAAGATTAATTTAAAATTTCTGTAAAACATTAGAATATAGGAGATAATTAAAATAAGGGATTATCATAGAATTCAAAAACTTATCTCATAGCTTGCAATTCAAAATGAAGTAGTCCAGTATGCAGCATCACGAATTGAAAAAATCTGCCCGTTTGGCGGGCACATTCTCATCGCGCGCTTCGCGCGCAGCTCGCAAGTTTGAGCGCGCCTAGGGCGCGCGATTTGATCGTCGCGCTTCGCGCTCCGTTCTTCCTGGACCTCGCGCTTCGCGCTCGGTCTTGTGCTTTTCGCATACGTTTAAGTTTATTTCTTATAATTTAATACTGAAGCTCAAACCAATTTAATGATATTAAAGATGATGTAAATTAGTCATTTTCTCAAATTCACTAAGTTTCTTTTTCAGTTTAAGTGAAACAGGAAATTCAATTTACTTAAGGCTCTATCGGCCTTAAGGAACACATTCTCATCATGACACTCGCGCTTCGCGCTCAATTTTCTGTATGCATTTTTGTAACTTTTTAATAAATTACATGATTATTGATAAATTTATTTTCTTCCAAATATCTCAAAAAGGAAAAACAATCGTAGACTTTATTTAAGGAAACGATTTTGCAGAACAACGCTTATTTCGTATCTCACATATTTTGGTGAAAAAAATCGAATTTTTTCAATATTAAAAATCAAAAAATTAAAATATACATCCTGTCGAGAAATTTCTCGATAAGAATGTGTAGACCTTATTTAGTCAAACAATTTTTCATCTAAAAGTTTTTTTGTATCTCACATATTTTGTCTAAAAAATGGAATTTTTGAATTTTAATCGTATTTTTTGGAATTGAAACGAAAAATATATCTTTTATCAGAAACTGTGTGAGACAAAATTTGTAGATCTTTTTGAAACGAACAACTTTGTGTTCTTACGTTTTTTTCGTATTTCACATATTATTGTTAAAAAATTGAATTTTGAATTTTCAATGGTTTTTTTTTAAATTAATAAGAAAAATATGCATCTTATGAAAAAGTGTTACAATTCAAATTTGTAGGTCTTTATGTAAAAAATAATATTGTACCATAACGTTTTTTCGTATCTCGTATAATTTAACTTGAAAATGGAATTTTGATATTGACTTTTTTCAAGTTTTAATATGCTGTAACATTTTTAATTTTGATTTAATCAAAAAATGTTATCAGGATAATTTGTAGAGATTTATGAGCACTATCAAAAACCAGTATTGAAATTTTTTATTTTTTTAAAAAATTATTTTCAAAAACACAAAAGTAGTGCTCAATCCCTCAATTTTGATTGGATGTGGCTGGTTAACGAACTTGTCCTTACTTTTTCGGCTCCGATAAAGTGTACCAAAGCTCATTTCAATCTGATAATTCTATCGAGAGTTATGCCGCACACGACCTACTACAGACAGACAGACACTTTCGTAAAAACCCTTTTTTCTGACTCAGGGGGTCTCAAAACGTAAAGATTTGATGAAAATTTCGAAAGTCATTTTTCACATAAAACCAATACCTTCTCATCCATGATGAGAATGTAAAAATATTTAGATTTCACTGTGAATAAAAAACCGGATAAATGAAAAAATATAAAAAAAATTTGCACACGAACCGACTGGAAATTTAAAAAAAAATTTATTATTAAAGAATATAATAGATGACATGTTATTAAACATGTCACTTTAAAATTATAGGTTATGTTCCAGACATTTAGTTTAGAGTATTATTGCGGAAATTACTGTATGGAAAACTTACATTTTTGTACTAAAATTAGAATTACCTCATATCAGTGGAACTTAATAAAGGAATTTATTTGTTAAATTATGATTATAATGGTTGGATTATAAGTATAAATTGTTGAATAAAAAAAACTCCGTAATTTTTTAAAATTTCATTTGACTTTCCCTGTCGATTTATAAATTCCGTGACCTGCAGCGACCCCGGAAAATGCAAGAAAAAATAAAAACTGTTTTGTTCCTTAAAAATTTGAATTTTGATAAATTAATATATGATTTAGTTTAATTATTATATGTATATTATATATATATTTTATTGTATAATAAAGGATGTTATATATGTTCTATAATTATATAGATAATATAAATTCAAGTATAATATTAATTTAAGATTTTTAGTGTTCAGTATATTAAATTCAAAATGAATGTAACCTCAAATTTCAACAGTATGTAATTTTAATATATTAACAGTAAAACTGTTCTCAGGTTCTTCTTCATACAAATATATTTATATAAGTGATCGCCTCTTATTTAACTATAAAGATACTCAAAATATTGATAAATAATTATTTGAAACATAAATTCTCAAAATTCCCTGTATATTCTCTTATTTTCTTCAAATTTTGTAATATTCTCGGTTATATTACTGGAATTTAAATTCTCGAGAATTTAAGAACTCTACTCCTGGAAATGAAAGAATAAGACTGCGATCTCATCATCCTGTCCCATCGTCCCATTTGAGCATAAAGGAGGAATTACACCTCTGCATGCAGGCATTATGCATTCAGGTTACCATCGTAACATATTTCAGTTTTGCGCCTGTCTCTTTCCCTCTTGTTATGACGCGTGCATTACGCTCGCATGGGACCCATGGGGCAGGACCCAGGATTGCAAAGTTACGCGTAACTTGAGGTTTTCTATGTAAATTACATACATCACGTAGATTACGTAAAATACGTGGAAAACTGTAGTTAGTAACACATTCAAGATGGTGAACCTTAAAAGAGAATATACAACCTCGCTTGTTGTGTTTGTTTATGCCATTAATTATATTTGAAATTTGAATCTGCATTCTTCTTAATTTGGCAACTGCTGAAATTAAAATCAAAATATAAAATGAGCAAGTCTGAAGGAAGAAAAAGAAAGGAACGCGCAAATGAAATCCCATAGTCGGAATTGAATTTCAAGCGTTTAAAAGAAATGGATTAAATTATGGCAAAATGTTTACAGTGCTTAGGACCGGCTTTTAGGTGACAGCTAAGTAAATAACAATAAAAATCTGTTTTATTTATTTATTGTCTTTTGCTAATCACTGGAATATCAATAATTTCAATAGAGAACCTAGAGAAGTTGTAAATATTTACCGAACTACTGTAATATGTTATATTTAGGAAAACGTAAATTTTTTTTCAATAAATACTATAATAATATATAGACTTAATAATGTATGTTAATTTTGTGATCAAATTGTTTGATAATTAAACTAATTTATTGTTTTATTTATATTAAGAAACGTCTGCAAAGTATGATCGACTAAAAAATACAATTCTAGGAATGAGAATCATCCATCTCAAGAGGACCTTACGGAAATAGATAATCCTTTTAAAAAACGTAAAGTAAAGCTTATAAGCTTTTCAGTGATACTTTATTTACAGCCAGGACCCAAGATCAGTGATCATGGAGACTAGATATAAGGAGACCAATCTCTTATGGCCGTACTTCACAAAACACGAAATGAAGTTCAGCCAAGTACTTAGTTAGGAAACTTCCCGATGAGGGCACGTGTGTTCCCTGGGTGCAAAATGGCGGCATCCACGGTTTATAAGCACCGTGTATTGGGCTTCGCCATTTTGCACCCAGGGAACACACATGCCCTCATCGGGAAATTTTGTAACTATGTACTTGGCAGAACTTCATTTCGGGAATGAATATATGGAGATTGGTCTCCTTATATCTAGTCTCCATGTCAGTGATGATGGCTTGTGACCAGAGTTGGGTAAGTAAAATACTCTAGGTAATTTACGTAGTTTTTTACCGTAAATTACTAGGTATTTTACCCCACTAGTTCTCTACATGGTGTAAATTACGTGTATACGGGATTTAACGCTCCTGCGATGCCAGTTCTCGGTCCCGCCAACAAAGAGCAAACCTAACCTCACCCAAAAGGCGATTATATCCAACATTTTTCAGGTCTTTACTACAAAATAAACATTTTGTAACATTTTTATTTTTCTCTTGTAGGCGCAGAAAATTCAATTTATTCCATGGAATATATGGAAGCCCGAAGTGGGATTTTATTTTCCCCCGTTTATTTTCAGTCGGCATTGATAATATTGTTTAATTAACAATGTTCATGTTCAAAACAAACTTTTCGGGAACGGAATTTTGAAAAAGTGAGGTTATACACTTCTATAAGGCCGCCATCTTGGCACGTAATTTATTAGGTATTTTACTGGTTTTCAACGTAAAATACCTCCCTTAGGTAATTTATGTAAAAAACCTCGAGTGACGCGTCACTGCACAACCCTGCTTATGACCGGTATGGCCAAAAATTTACCGGTAATTACCAAAAAATGTTTACCAAAGTGGAAAAATTAAAAGTTTATGCACATTAAGTATTTTTTCTTGAAATACAAATTTTAAATTCAAATTCGGATTTTTCCACACATTTGTAAAATTGAAAATTGACAAAAACAGTCATTATCATCACCAAGTATTTATATATTTTGTTTTTCAATACTTTACCAGCATTTCGAGCAAAAATATTCAAAACAGGGTCTAAATAAAAATATTATTATATATACACATAAATCAACATAATCTTAAACCTGAAAGAAGTTGCTGCTATATTATTATTTCGAGCTAATATAAAATAAGTCTTGCATTGAAATTTTAATAGCCAGTGTTGCATTTCAAATGTTTATGAGAGAAAAGTATTGAAAAATTTGTTATTTAGAACACAAGAGTTCGAAATATTTACAATTCTTACATGTTCAGGAATATTAATGTAGCAACTACGTGTTTGCATTTCTGACTAGATCCAGCTTTACACATACACTTTTTAAATTAGAAGTTTGTAAACAAAAAACGATAATAGAAACTGAAGTTTCATTTTCCACCTCTTTGCCGCAAACATGGAGAATAGACATAAGGAGACCAACTAATGTAACTGAAAATAAACATCTTTTTGTCGGAAGTACATTGATTGAGTACGGGAACTTCCCAAGAGATGGCGCTCCTGCAAGTAGCGTAAAAAAAAGAACTCTTCGTGTACCTTTGCATGCATGCAGGTTGTCATGGTAACATATATTTATTATAAGAATGTTTACAAACTTTTACAAATATTAACCTTAATTTGCGGTTATGTTAGAATATTTTGAGCGAACAGAAGGAAGCCGCCATTTTTTACGCCACTTGCATTCGCGCCATCAATTGAGAAGTTCTTGTACCTTTTCCATGTACTTCCGACAAAAACGTGCTCGACTTTTGTGAAGTTCATGTATAAGAGCCATGCATAAGAGATTGGTCTCCTTATGTCTATTCTCCATGGCCGCAAAATTGAAAATGTCCTGCATGTAAAATTTTTCCCCCTTCAACGAATTTTTTACATACAGGTGTAGATTTTGTGAAATCACAAATTTGAGCTATTTTTATTTTCATTTTTAATGTTTAAAATAATTTTCAATGTTTTTACAAGAGTCTTTTCAGAATTCTACCAATTGCTTTTTGCCGCCAGTGGCTCCCTCGAGATTTCAGATCCCAATAATGCTTGCAGTATTATGACTAAATTTAACAAGTGTTTAAAAATAAGGAACCTAAGTGTAACTAATAGAATGTATTAAGGCCATGTAATATTTGAGATAAGTAGCAAGTTCATGTAAACAGTTTGGTTCAGTTTCTACATGTTTTGTATTCAAAATACATAACATTTTGTTCTAAAAATTTGGAAAATAGTAGAAATTTGGTTTTGACAATGAAAAAAAAACTTCCAAAAGCAGGGCCGAATTTACCCACGAGGGCGCCTTGGTTAAACTAGAATAACAGCCCCGCCCCTCTATTACTTCAACAAATATTGTCAAGGCGCGAGTTTAAAAAAATAAAAACAGTGATTACATTCTAATAAAATTCATAGTATAAGAGATCTATATTTTTTGGTTTTTAAGTATTAAAAATTCATATTTAAGAATTTTGAAGAAACATGTACGTAAACCCTCATTTTTGCCGCCCTCTTTGAAGCGCCGCCCTGGGCACCTGCCCATGTTGCCCTTGTGTAAATTCACCCCTGTCAAAAATATTTTGCTAAAACCAGACTAAAACTGATCTTTTTTTAAATTTTGTACCGAGAAGTAGTCTACCTGTGTCCGTTTTTATCTTTTCTACCATTTTCCAAATTTTGAATAGAAAGTTTCATCTGGTTTCATGTACTTTAGACACAAACATCACTACCCGAATACTTATCCCTCACTGTTCAGCCATCTTGCCAAATGACGTCACGATATGAAATGCCTAATAACATCATTACGTCATTACTTTTATTTGACGTCTGTGCCGTTTGACGGTTTTGGAATAGAGCTGAATGCTGAATGGATCGAAGTTCGAAGTGCAAGGAAAAATGTAGGGCTGCGCGGCGGCTGCAAGTAGTGCAAGTCCGTACGTTGGTAGTTGCTGGTAGTTGCAGAGAAAATCGTGTAATTCGTTCGTGTTGATTTTTGTTTGCAGTCACAAATGCAGTCGAATGCATTCGCCAATCATTTCTGAAATTCTATAGCCAATTCGGACAATGCTTGGTATTTTATAATTATACAGAAATTCATTAAATATTTAACTTCATCAATAGAGGCATATATTTACAATTTTTTTATTCTTTGTAGGTTGCTGCTGGTGTTGTTCGGCTCTACGCCCAAGGTACAAAAGGCTCGTTGACAATATTTTCCCGGTTAATCCACAGGTAAGATTCAATTTGTCATCATTTATAAATTACAGTTATTACAGTATTTGTAATATCTTTGTCATTTGCAAATAATTATTCCTCTGAATATGCATCTTTTTAGTAAAAAAAAATTCATTTGCAAGCAAAATTATTGTAATTTTTTAATCGATAAAATTGTTTTAGAGGTTTATTAATCGCTTTAACCTAGTTTTAATATTTTATGTAGACTGTGATGTAAAACCTGTGAAACCAGACTCTAAAAATAGAAACCTTCCACTCCTAGATCTTGTCAAAAATCATGTTATGGCATTTAAAAAATAGATACTCTTTAAAAGCAATCTTTTATATGAAATTCAATGTATAAAGTATGAAAAAATTTCTAAAATTATGTAAGGACATTATTGTTCAATATTTTGAATAGTCTTCACTTAACAATACACAACATTTTAAAGAACTCCTAAATATCTTAATTTTTCCAGTTGCGATTACTTTAGAATGCTCACAGTATTATTTATATTATAATTAAACTTTTTTTTTAGGATGGCTTGGTCAAGAATAATATGGAAAAGCTGACATTCTATTCCCTCAGCAGTCCCGAAAAACTAGACAGAATCGGAGAATATCTATTCCAACGTGCTTCTAGAGATATTTACAGGTACCATCCTGGATTTTCTCAATTCCTCTTGAAACCTTGGTGGAAAAATCACTCAGTATTTTTTTTCTAAGAATATCTGTGAATCCTCTCTAAATTACTCTGCAATTATACGCGATTACTTTGCAGGATTCTATGATTCTGCTTTACTCTTTCATTTTGAACAACACTAATTACCCGTATGAAAATTTTTTTCGTATTTTTTTAAATTTCTGAACAAGTATCCAGAGAATATTCAAAAAATATGTCTACATCATTTCTGAATACTTATAAGCAGAAAATAAGAATTGAACCATTTCATGATTTGCATTTTCTATTCTTGTTTTAATACTATTTAAATATTTAGATTTTTTTCCTTCTCACCATATGAGATGGTTCTGGTTTTATCCATAAAAAACGTTTTTGTACAAATCAAAAATTCCCTTTTCCTGCCAAAATATACGAGATACGGCGAAAATATCAAGAAACAAAATTCTTCATTTCTCAAAGAAATATGCAAATTTTTTAGTGACCATTATTTCATATGAGTTATATTTTTTGTTTATTAATCAAAAATATTATTAAAAATAAAAAAAACTCTTCCTAAGCAAAACTCTACGCGAAATACGAAAAGAATGTTGGGGACAAATTTAATGATTATACGAACACCGAGCGCAAAGCGCTATGACTGAGACACGCGCCCTAAGCGCGCTCAAATTTTTATTTTTTATGCAAATGTGACTAATGGATACACAGTGAAAAATCGAGTGTCATAATGAGAATGTATTCCTTAAAGCCGATAGAGCCTTAAGTAAATTGAATTTCCTTCTTCATCTAAAATGATAAATTTATTTTTCTATTTATTCTAAACTTTGATTATGCATTTTTGAAAATTTGAGCCAAATGTGCTGATTGCTATTTCACCTGCCGATTTAAACAATTTAAGATCAGCATCTGTGTGAAGAAATTCTATTATTCAAAAGAAAATTTGGAAATCGAAAAAAATAACTTGATCTGCATCTTTTCCTTTTTTTCTGTTAAGTCTCTTTTTTGTATTTCTGTGTTAAAATTTTCTTTCTGCCGGTCCATCCCTGTGCAACTTTCTGTTAGTTACAAATGACAGTAAAATGGCAGTCTATTTTTCCACCAGGGAATATATAAAATACGTAAACAAACAATTCAAACTAGTAACGTACAAAGCACCCTCCTGATTCAAGTAAACGTTTTTCCAGGAGAAGAAATGGCTTTGTCATCATCGCAATGGAGGCGATGGACCAACTGCTGGTCGCTTGTCACACACAAACTTTAAACCTTTTCGTTGAGAGTTTCTTAAAAATGGTCCAGAAATTACTAGAGTCGACGGATCCACAGCTGCAAATCCTAGCGACGCAATCCGTAAGTTCCACTTCTATCCATAAAGATATAATATCTCTCCTTTAGATTCCATTCCAGTCTCCTAAATTTCTCGATAGTGAAGACTTTCTAACGGAAAAGTTATTATCAACTGCTTTGCTTGAAATTTGCTAGTAGTGAACATGTGTGTTTATCAAGAAGCAGTATTAACTTTTTAATTTAGTTGAACAAATTGCTTTCTTCTTCTAGTTTGTTAAATTTGCCAACATCGAAGAAGACACGCCGTCTTATCACACACGTTACGATTTCTTTGTATCAAAGTTCTCTGCAATGTGTCACTCCAATCACGACGATCCCGCCATTCGCAAACAGATACGACTTGCAGGAATTCAGGGAGTGCAGGTTAGGTTATTTCATTCATTTATTTTTTAATCTGTATTTATCTAGAATTTATCTATTTTATTTTTTACAGGGTGTTGTGAGGAAGACTTTATCGGACGATCTGGTTGAAAACATTTGGGAACCTGTCCACATGGACAAGATTGTTCCTTCTTTACTGTATAATATGCAGAATTCAAGGTAAGTAACCTGGTAACTTTTTACATTATTTCAAGAATAAAATTCTATAGGAACCTAATTAAACTACATTATATTTTAATAGACATTCTGATAAACCTGACGCAACACCGGAAAGTCCAACGGAGGAAAGGTCTGACCCACCTCAATTTGCAGAGACCTGCATGCGAGAACTAGTTGGACGCGCATCCTTCGGCCATATACGATGTGTAATCAAGCCAGTTCTTAGGTACTTTTGGTTGAAACTCAGAAGGATTCTTTTTTTCACAGTTAATTTAATTGAGTAATTTTCAGGCACTTGGATCACCATCAACTCTGGGTCCCCAATTACTTTGCGATCCACACTTTCAGGATAATTATGTTCTCTATCCAAGTACGTTTAATTTTTTCTCTTCTTTTCATTTCAAACACTTTTTTTAGCCCAATATTATCAGTATAAAATCTAATCTTATATCTTTTTCGGCCTTTAGTCGCAGTATTCTTACACTGTCGTCGAAGCTCTTATGACCCACCTCGATGACCACTCTCAATCTGATCCGAAAATACGAACCAGTATAGCAGACACCTTATCGAAAATAATCTCCATCGCAGCAGGCGAAAGCGTTGGTCCTTCGGTTCTAGAGATTATAAATTCCCTGCTTTCTCATCTCCGAGTAAGCGTGATCAGGAACCAAGTATCCACCTTAGATGAACAACAATACCAGGAGGCGCTGATTAACGCACTTGGAGAATTTGCAAACCATCTTCCCGATTACCAAAAGATTGAGATCATGATGTTCATCATGGGCAAGGTTTCTTACAGCCAGCCGGATCGGATAAACTCTCTTGGAAAAGGAGATGTCCTACTTCAAAGCATACTGCTTAAATCTCTCCTTAAGGTCGGCACAAAGTATCAAACTATTCATCTGAACACGACATTCCCACCTAGTTTCCTGCAGCCTTTGTTGAGGATGTCGCTTGCCCCAGATGCTGAGATGCGCCTTCTTGTGCAGCAGATTTTCCATACCCTCATTGATCGACACCGCAACATCGACAAGTTAGCGAAACCCACGTGAGTATAAGTTTAGCGAAATTAATAAAAAATATAATACACTGCACTAAAACAGGGGCTTGATCTTGTAGAATCAACATTACGGAACTCGACTTGGTAATAGAAAAAGCCTCAAGGTCTGACGAGATTTTCATTCGGAAGCACGGCCCTGATATTTACACATCTCTGTATGAATCTCTTGAAATGCCGAGCAATACAGTAGAAAATGTTGAATCTATTTATACAACCTTGGCTTTGCTTGCGGTGGAGCTCGCTTCTGAAGAAACTATTCTGGAACTTCTGAGACTTGTTCTAAGTCTTCAAGATCTTGCACTCACTAGTGGACAAATTACGATGGCGCTAAAGTTCAACCTTCACGCTATTGTGATTTCTCTCCTAGTTCTAATATCTTATGTGTGCAATATTACTTCTCTGATGGACTATGCGTCGAAGGTAAGAATTGATCTATTATGGTTCACTGCAAAAAAATGGTAAAATTTGGTCTATTGATTGGAAGATAAAAATAATTCATAATCAGCTAAAGTATTTTTCTATTACTTGTAATCCAAAATATAACGTTAATACCAATTCAAAAGTTTCTAACCTTAAAAAAAACTAACTGAAAGTTTTAATAAGAATAAATGATATCTATATGATAGGAATTCCTAAAACATGAGGGTTTGTAGTTGATATATTAACCTCTACCTATTATTTTCCAATTCTTCACATTAATATACAATAAATAATTTGTATAAGAATTAATTATTTATAAAAATTTTTAGTTATCATTTCTTAACTTTCTCAACTGTATTTTGTGAATCTGTAGTAAGAGTCAAGTTACGGAGCGGACATTTTGAAATTTTATTAAAAACTACTTCAATATATGCCAAAATAGTTCACAAGTGATACTTTAAATCTATGGTATTTTAAAATCTCTTCAAATTTTTCAAATATATTTAGAAATCTGAATGCTTAAAAAATCTGCGAAGTCTTAAAATCTCTTTAATGTTTTTAACATATATTTTTCAAAATCATTTTTATATTTTAAAAATGTATTAATCTTCAGAATTTCCATCTCAACGGTTTATATTTTTTTTCTATCAATTAAAATTATTAAATTCGGCTCAAAAATTTATCGATAGGTTTACACGTTCAAATTTTTAAAAATCTTCTGAAATCATCTAAATCAATAAATGGTTTAAATGCATATGATACTTAGAAAATTAGCAAATTTTATCGCTTTGAAGTTTCAAAATTTTTGTGTTAAAAAAAATACATAAAATTTTATTTTCATAATTTGAGATATGGTAGAGAAGATATTAATAGACGTAGATAGAAAATTTTTAGCTTGGAAAATGAGAAAAGTTCAATTTTACAAAATCTATTTGAACAAATTTGTTATCGAAAATAAAAGTAGTCTATCTACGCCCGTCTTCATCTTTCCTACCATTCCCAAAATTTTGAAAACAAAACTATGTATTTTGAATGTAAACATGTAGAAACTAAACCAAGTTGTTTACATGAACTTGTTACTTTTCTAAAGTATCACATGTCCTTAAGGTTTATACTTGAATACAGGTAGTCGAGGAAAGGATGAAAGAAGCAAGACACTTGCTGCCGGATCTGAGATCCCAATATGAAAACAATCTACCGTCGAGGATTCCCCCAACCCTCTTGGTGGACCAAACTGTCGTGAGTGAGTGTCTTAAGGGTGTTGGACTTGAAGCTGGGAAACTTCATCAGGGATCTGGTTACACTGGCAGCTCCATGCAGCACAGACACTCGTGGGTGGACCACGCAGGAAGGAGTTCTTTGGTGGATATTAACAGTGGAGGAAATGAAGTTGACAGTGGTGGATCTTCTCCTGGTGTACAGAAGGTGCTATTTACAATCTGAATTGATATTTAGTTTTATTTACAATTCATTAACCTTGATTTTGATTTACAAAGAATATTCACGTACAATTCTTATAATACTTAACTAAAATTCCTGATTTATAGAAATTGCCTGGAGAGGAGTTGACATTCGCAAGTATGAAGCGGATACTAACAGAAAATAGCAATGATCTAACGGTGGAAAACGAAAAACGAACAGAAATTTCCCAGTTTTACCAGAAGGCTCCGTTTGAAGACATTGTCAACAAAACACAATCTAAGGTATTTTGTTCTTTTTGAGATCACTTTTTTATACATTAATAAATCTTGATATTATAATTTATTCTGATGATATATCATTATTTTTACAGCAGGATGTGTTGCAGAACAAACTTTCAGAAATATTCAATTCATTATCGATAGAACCAAGAAATGCTTCAATTCCGGGAGGTACACCTTCTGACACCAAGCCGAGTCAGGCGCCGGCTTACGAAATCCACTTCCCAGAATTGTTCGTTTATTAGGCTTTATCAGTATTGTTTTTTCCTTAAATTGTCAAGCATAAAACGAATCGTTACTAGTACGATGAATTGACAGTAATTTTTAAAAATATGTTTTTGATGTAAACTGGAATTACGTTTCTGTAAATAACTTACGTTTCGCACATTTTATTAATGAGTTCGAATCTAATTCTTAATATATATATTTTTTGTTTTGTTTTTGATGAAGAAAAACGAAATGTTGACGGATTGAAAAAGTTACCAATGTATAGTGTTTTATTTGAGGTGTTGTTTGTTATAAAAAAATTGCTGTTATGATTATGGTGAAGGCTTTTGATGTTTCGTTTTAATAAAAGATATATTTCTTACGTTCATAATAATTATTCATACCTTTATCCATTTTCCTTACCTTTTAAATCAATTTTTATAGAAGTTTTGTGGAATTAAAAATTTTATTTTATATTAGTAATGAATTGAATAATTGACGACCAAAAGAAGATATGCACCATTTATAATAAATGATGCATGAAATGTCTAATTTATTCACTTTTTTCATGATTGAGAGATAAAAATATAAACAAAAGTTCTTTAGTATAAAATAGGCGGTATAGTATTTAAAAGCTTCGAATTAATTTTTTCATAAAGATATTGATTTTATATTTCAGCGACTTTTTACCAGGAAAAGAATAGTTATTTTGTAAATTTGTTCGTTATACATATTTTAAGCTGCAGAAATAATTCATGAAGTCCCGGCATTAGCATTTCCATTGACATGATTGATCCTATTGGTTGTCGACACCTATGCTACATTCTCGGATTCTCCAATCATATTCTTTATTTTTCTGAAAGGAAACGTCAACGTGAAAGGTTAGGAAAAGTGACTCATAAATCCTCATCTATATTTTTCATCATAATCAATAACTTACATCAATGATACGTTCATAATTAATATAAAAAAAATTGTATACTCTTACAGTTGACTGAAAAGTGGAAAGTCGTCGTTGAAGTCTTTAGTGTGCAAAAACGAGAAGAGAAAAGTAAATTTGTTATTTTTTAAGGTTATCATTTGAAATTTGACACAACGGGGGCCGAACAATCAGCAATGTCTGTCTCTCAAATGGAGAGTATCCTTTTTTCTGATATTTTGGACTCTTATGAAATATTCATCTATACATTAAGTTATTTATCACTTTAAAATATAGCTTGGAATTTAACTATAGGAATTTAAGAGAAATTGCATTTGTTGAGTTTTTCAAGGTCCTTTTGATTTCCATATCAGAAAGACGTTTTTTAAGTATATTTAGGTTTTATAAATGCAAAAAACGTTTGTTTTAAAAATTCTATGCTATTTGGTAGGCTTCTAGGATATTAATGAAAGTTTATTCATTTTAATTTACATTTCACTTCTTCTGAGAGCATTAAGAGGGATTATTTATTGATAATCCATGATTTCTCATTTTGGAATTCATAGTAAAATAAAAATTTTTTTTACATTACACCACAAATTTTCCTTAACTCCGTCATTAGAGAATTTATTCAACTTGAAGTTTGCGGTGAAAGAACTTGAACGAAATTCAAAGAAATGCGAGAAGGAAGAAAAAGTAGAGAAGTCGAAGGTCAAAAAGGCGATCCAAAAAGGAAATATGGAAGGGGCTCGAATACACGCAGAGAATGCTATTAGACAAAAAAATCAGGCTCTAAATTATCTTAGAATGAGCGCCAGAGTAGATGCAGTAGCGAGCAGAGTACAAACTGCACTTACAACTCGCAAAGTGACCCAATCTATGGCTGGAGTTGTAAAAGCAATGGACGCCGCTATGAAATCAATGAATTTAGAAAAAATTTCTGGACTCATGGATAAATTCGAGAGCCAGTTTGAAGATTTAGACGTGCAGAGTTCTTACATGGAAAATGCGATGTCACAAACAACAACGACAAATGTTCCTCAGAACGATGTCGATTCACTTATGCAACAAGTTGCTGACGAGGCTGGGTAACTATTTTTTAGAACAGAAGCAGTACAAATTCAAGAAAAACAAAAATGCCTTTCTTAACTGAGAGCACGGGTGGAATAACGGTATAAGTACAAATTTGATTGAAGATTCCATGTCTTTTAATTTTGTGGGTCTTAAATTCATAAATAAGTCTCTAAAATATCGCTGATGATTTTGGAAACATTAAAAATTTTTACACCATTTTTCACGTTTCTAGTGATCTTCAGAGAATATCATTCTCGACATTTCACCTAATATATAGCAAAGATGATCGTATAACTGGACCTGTCTCTCCGTAAAAGGCCTTTAATTTTGTGCCTGATTTTCATCTTATTTTTATATAATTTATGTGTGAAATATATTTGGATACGTAGATTCATTTTATGTAATTTCCGGAAAAATGATATAACTCGAATTATACCATTATTCCATCCATCCCCTCAACTATATTCCAATCAAATGATTATTCATGGCAATCTGACAAGGAAAATTGATTGCCCTAATCTTTTAGTCGCTTCAATTTATTTTAATCTATAAAAGTTTTGTGTTGCTTGGTAAAAAAAAATTCGTGTAATTTTTTTTTTTTAATTCAGAAAAAATTTAAAGGTAACTCAACCTTCAAACTTCTTCAAAGCTTCAAAAATTCAATGAATAATTAACGCTTCAAGTGATAAAAATGTCGAAATTTTTTTTTAAATTTCAAAAGATATTCTAAAAACGTTTATTATGGGAATCGAATATGATGAAATTCTGGGCTAGGTGGAACAAACAAAAAAGTTCACTTATAATTGAGTTCTCTTTAATTTTTACCAACATCATTTTGTCATAAGATTTTCAGAGAGGGATGTATTTACAAAAAAACAAAAACTACTGGAAAAGACGTGAAATTAAATCTTAACTTATCTGTGAGCTATTTTGACGCGTAGCCAATAGCCAATACTCTAATTAAGTGTTTTTTTAGGAAAAATCGAAGAAATTTTGTGCCCTGATTAAATTTTATAATAAATATTTCTAAATTAAAATTTGATTAGATTACCAATAGCTATTCGAAAACAGTTTTTAAAATCGGATAATATCTCCTAATAATTTATCTTGAAAGAAGAAAATGACTAAAAAAATTATTTTTGAAAATATTAATTATTATTTTATATTATTTAAAATATTTACATTTTTCAGACTTGAACTCAACATGGAACTTCCTTCCGGTCAGTTGAGCAATCTAGGAACCTCAACTGTTGTTTCTCAAGAACAAGACGAGCTAACTCAGCGACTGGCTCGCCTGCGAGAGTAACCTCAATAGCCTTAAAATAATTTCTATGACGCATAACGTGTATTATAATAATTATATGCAAAATTATCTACAGAAAGTTTTGTTCTGAAGCTGGAACTGCACACTAGACTCTCGCAACGCTTGGAAAATTGAATAGAAGAAACCAGCTAAACATGAGGGAAAAATAAATATGTTGTATTGTACGTGAAAACTAGCTTTTATATAAATTTATGCTCTTTATGAGCTTTATTATTAGCCACAATGTGAAGTTTAACTTACATTAAAATGCTATTATTTTTATTATATTATAATCATTACTACAGACTTGCAAATTTTCGACCTACATCGCTTCTTTTCATCTATTTGTATTATTACTTATGTAAATAGTCTATTTAATATATTGAAAATGAGTTAATACCAAACTCAAGATCTAAAATTTAATTCGATCGATTTTATTTAGCAGGTTCTGAATAATTTTAATCTTGTTTTAAATGCTTATTTTTGTTTTTATGTATTTTTGCAGATTTGCTCGAGTCTTTCCCTGTAAGTCATTTTTTTGGAGCGGCTGGAATGAGTTTCATAATTCACGTGCGAAGCTTTGTACAACAAATTGTCGATGCAGCCTATAAATTCTTTCACTTCTGCTTCGCATTTTAAAGTGTCTCCCTTTAACATTCTGTAGCAATCGATAACCTTAGATAATTGATAAAAAAAATGAGCCCGAAGATTTTTCATCTGCATATCGCCGGTTAGAAGCAGTAGGGTACCTATTCAGAAATTAACTCGCACTAGCAACATTTAAAAAAATCATTTTAAAAATTGTATTCTCTTTCTCCATGTGTCGCGGAAAATGCGTTTAAAAATGAAACCATTATTTTTATGATTCAATATTAAATCATATTAATATTTTGATTCAATATTGAATCATTATAAAAATATTCAATGGTTTCATTTTATAAGTGCATTTTGCGCAACATTTAGAGAAAGAGAGGAAAAGAATACAATTTTTAAACTGATTTTCTTTAATATTGACAGTGCTAGTAACTTGTAATCGGGTAACAAATATTAAATCCTGAATAGGTATCTTATTGCTTCTAACCGGCGATTTCTGCATTTATAAATACCTTTTTCTTATTAACAGGACAAGTTGTGACAATGGCTCCAGAAGAATGTTCGGCAAGAGAATTCAAAATTCTGTTGGCTTCGTTGATATCGAGATTTTCACTGATCGTATGATCAGCATCTATCTTTGCTAGTTTATCAATCCAGTTCTGATCAATATTTTTGAGTCTTTCTTGATCCACGATTCCTATTCAAGGACAGGAAAATATGGGTTTTTGTGGAATTGAATTAACATGTTATGGATTCAATCGATATAACCTGATTGTAAGCGTTGCGCGACCGAGTGGCTAATATTCATAAAATTCTTTGGCTGGTCTTGGAAGCTTGATTTGTCCCAACCTTTTGTACGATTTAAATCAAACGATTCTGAATATCTAGACATTGTCTTTAAGAAACGTTAAATTTTTATAGTTGGTACTTTCAAAGGAAAACGAAAGTTACTATCAGGCTTAGTGGAATAACTAACTTCAGAAAGCTCTGGGATATTTTTGTTTTGTTCGATTGAATAGATTATTTTCTTTCCTTATTTAAAGCTTTAAGTATAATCTTGCAAATTTCAGAACGGATTCAAATTTAATCATACCTAAATAAAATTCGAAATGGTTTGCAACTTCAATAATTATTACTCATTGAAAGTGAATATGAAGACTAGTTTATTTCAGAAGATTCTGAATTATGGAATTATGAAAAGAAATATGAAAATATTAGGAAATTATAAAAGTATCTAAATTGTTTAATTTTAATGGTGAATAAAAAATTCATTTTTTTTCAAAATACTACTTATTTTCCATCACTTTTCACATCCTCATCGTTAATGAGAAGGTATTGGTTTTATGTAAAAAATGACTCAGAATTTCCATCAAATCTCCACGTTTTGAGACTTCTTGAGTGAGAAAAAACTATTTTTACGAAAAGAAAAGTCGCGTTTGTTAATCAGCCTTCTTTGACCAATAGTTCCGGTTGTATCCATCGACAAATATTTATAGAAAATAAGAAACTGCGTTGTCTAGCAAAACTGTGCGAAGTATGAAAAATGTTGTAAAGTAAAGTTGTTGACCATAAAAAGAGCTAGAAGTTTTCCATTGCGGATTCTTTTATAGAATAAGTAGTATTTGTTCTAATTACAAATAATACTGTTAAATAATCAATAATTACGTTTTTCCGTCAAAACATGAAAAAATGTTACAAACCTAATTTTTTGGCCTCAAAAAATCTAAATATTTTTTTTTTCTTTTCAAGATGATTGGAAGAAAATAAATTGCTGCAACTATATAATTTATTAAAGAATTATATAAATGCAAAGAGAAAATCAAGAGCGTGTATCATATTGAGAATATATTTCTTAAGGCCGATATATCCGTAAGTAAATTAATTTCCATTTAAATTTAAAATAAAAAAATACGATCTCTTTTAGAACGCAAGGTATATACACTTCGGAGCACGATGTGCGGTCACCGAATCGCGCTCAATCCTGCGAATGAAGCGTACCAGGCGCGATGAAAATGTACCCGCCAAAGGTAAAAGATTTCTTAGATTAAATTTTGTTATAATGATTCAAAGTCTATTTATTTATGTACACTATTTTAGTAAATTTTCACCCACTTAGGAAAAGAAATGGAATGTATAAAAATTTATAATTTAACAATAGAAGCAAAATTAAGATGGAGGAACCCATCCACCAAAAGTTTTTTCCAATTCCTTTGCCACAGCTAAACAAAGATGATCATTATAAGGAGCAGCCACGACCTGAAAATGAATTTAATTGAAATGTAAAGTCAATTATGTTTCAAATGACATTCAACGTATAATAATTTTTCTTTATAGTAAAATGTTATAATACTTGGATTCCAATTGGCAAGCTATTCTTATCCAATCCCATGGGAACTTGACAAACTGGCAACCTCAAAACATTAAAGATACACGAATATCCAAAATTAAATGGCCTTAAGTATGAGGTATAGTGATAAGGAACTGAGGTTGGGAACGATGGATAAAATAAAACTCCATCGTCTCCCAATGTATCCTGAAATTATCGTGAATTTAAAATCAATTTCCATTAAAATTAGTACTTAATAAATTAAAACGTTCTTCCTAATTACCATTATAAATTTTCTTAAGTTAGATGTGACAAGTTTAGCCCAGTCTTCATTTTCCTGTGGTAACAAATCCATGTCTATCAATTTGATGATTGCAGCTAAAGTTAGATCTGATTTGAAACTTAACAGCTTGCATATTTCCGTACTCGCATTCGCAACACTCTGAAATATTAAGAAAATGATAAACTCTTCTGTAAGAATTTGGAAAAGTAAGTTTATCCATCAGAACATAATTTTAACCTTTTTATTTGTTATAAGATGTTTAAAATCTCCCTTTTCTTGGGTCATCCAATACCTCCAAAGGCGATAGCTGTATTCTGATCCTGGCATTTTAATCTATAAGAATATTTGAAATAAAAAATTGCGAAATTTTTTTCCACTTCAGGGAACATTAATTATATAAATTTCGATCACCTTTGTGGCAGATCCTGTGAGTTCTTTAAAATGTTTCACCGCCTTCATCAACGTGGATCTCATAACTTTGCTGACTTTGCTAGATCGAATGTCACCTGAAGAAACTTGATAGAATATTTTCAAGCTATTGATATCAACTGGAGTATCCAACTTCAGTTTAGAAATATTCGGACCCACTAGAACTGTTAAAAGTGGCTCTAAATCTTCTGCTTTTTTGCACATGGGACCCGCTTCCGCCATAGAGTCTTCAGAGTCTTCACCTCTCATTCCAATACCTTTTATTGGTGTTGTTCCTACAAGCAGAGCATGGGAGTAAAACTATACAAATTTTTTAAACTTTCGATACTAGTATGACTCAATATTTCACTTACCTTCACTAGGTTTGTGCCCAAAGACTCCATTATAGAATGCGGGGATCCTGATGGATCCTCCAATGTCACTGCCAATAGAAATTGCAGAGCCACAGGCAGCAAGAATAGCACCTTCTCCTCCACTACTTCCACCCACCGCTCGAGTTGTGTCGTATGGGTTGTTGGTTTGACCATAAACGTTGTTTCTTGACTCAACCCACAAATTCATCTCTGGGATGTTAGTTTTGGCAATAACAATTCCTCCTGCTTCTTTTAAATAACCCACAACGGTTGCATCTTCCGTAGAACAATAGTCATTCCTGCAGGTCATGCCCATTGTGTGCTTCATATCTACAGAAATTGTTTGTAAAATATTTCTATGTCCAATGATATTTAAATTGGCAAGAATGAAAGGTTTACTCAGAAAAATATTTGGCTAAATCAAACAAATTTACTTTTTCAAATGAACAGATTTTAAACATATCTCAAATTCACTTTCTGGGCTGAACTGAAAATACCCTTTCCCAGATTTTTTATAAAAACCAGATAACAAGTAATCTATACGGAATATCGATAAGGAACCAACCTTTTACTTCATTACTTTCTTTTGTGGTGAATGGAACACCTAAGAAGGGTTTTGTCTTTTTCAGAATTTCCCGATTCACATCACCTTTTAAAAATTCATCAATTTCTTTTGCTTCCTTAATCGCCTCCTCATATCGTTCAACGACAACTGCATTCAATAAACCATTAACTTCCTTGCATCGGTCGATGAAGGCTTGCACTACTTCTTGTGCTGTTATGGTTCCTTCTCTAAATTAAGAATTGAAGATTAATTATTTAAAAAATGAAATACTAGAAAAGCAAGGAGATACCTAATATTATTATTATGTTTGAATGTTATATTATATATTGTATCAATAACATAAATCGCAATAACCTGATCTTTTCTCCCAGTGCAACACCACTTTCAAGTAACAACTTATTTTTTACAGGTGGGACTCTCTTTGTCTTTTTACTGTAATAAAGACCAAAACAAAAGTCTACGATTGTATCAAACAACCAGTGAATTTGTATAATTATGCATTTTGCAAAGTCCAAGAATAACTTTTTCGACATTGGTAACACTCCTCGAGCTGGATTCTTTTTCTAAAAAACATATGAATGAAAATTGAATATTCAATGTAGAAATAAATTTATTATGTACATGGATAAATAAATAAAGACCTTATGGAAAAAAAAGCATTAAAATTTCAGAAACATTTCTAAATTTAGTTGTAAAATTGTCTTTCTTAAAAAAAGTTTTTCCTACATCATTAGAATGCAGAGGTCTAAAGTACAAGTTCGGTTTAGAAAACCGGAAAAAAGTGAAAGTATTATTCAAGGAAGAATCATATAACCTAAATTTTGAATGTCATAAGGATATGATAATTTTCTAATTTACTCATGTCAATTTTAAGAAAAAACATGCCAATCAACGTTTTCAAATTTTTGTTAATTATTTCGAAGGGGTTTACAATATAATTGTTTGAATTAACGTTTTATGATATTTAAACACATATATATGTTAATTTGCAGGAAGTTTTAAAATATAAATAAGCAAATAATTACAAACTTTGATTTATTAAATCAAACCTAATTAAACACAATTGATAAGAATACCTATATACACATACCTGCTTATTTTTTACACTTTTGCACATTATTAGCACGAATTGATACTTAATTCCTCAGACAGATATATAAAGAGATGTATTAAGGAATGACACTTCGAAAATAATCATAACCGTTATGTGATGACGCTTCAATTTTTAATGGTCAAGTGTGGTTAAGCAACCAACTAGATGACCAACTAGTGACGATTGCTTTTACTTTTAGGTAGAGAAAACATGAAATTGACGTGATACCTTGCTTGCAGTGTCGCCTGCTTTATCAACCTGCGCGGAAGCCGAAAATTTCTCCTGCGCAGACGAGCTATTAAAATCAAGTTACATACCTTTAAGGGCATGTGATACCAAAACAGCCAATTTGATTGATTGTAGGTTTCTACATGTTTGTGTCCAAAATACATGAAATTATGTTTTCAAAATATAGACAATAGTAGAGAAGATAAAACTTCTCAGACCAAGAAATGTCTATCCTACGCCCTTTTTTTATCTTCTTTACCATTTAATTCCTAAATTTTGAAAACAAAATTCTGTCTTTTTGGACACAAACATGTAGAAACTTACGACCAATAAAATTTTCTAAGTATTAAATCTCCATAAGAAGAGTCTCTATATAGTGCACTGAAATATATACTGTACGGTAAACCTAGAATCAAGTAAAATAGAATATTATCTATCAAATCCAGGGTCGTATTTACCTCTGACGCCGCCCTATAGGTTACCCAGGAGAATTAAAAACAAAAATAAAAAATATAATTTTTTGTGATATAAATAAGTTGCAACATTTAAGGTAATGTTCTACTTTAGACGTCCAAGAAAAAAACTATTTTTGCGAATTTTTTAAGCGATTCCGATTAAGATATTTATGTAACACTTTTTAGGCTCAACTAATAGACTCTCAAAATGTGTAAAATAATTTTTATTCATTGATTTTACTTAGTTTTCATATACGAAAAAACGAAGTAAACACGTGTCTTGAAAAATAGGTGTGACCACGCTGTTGATGACTTTTTGGTGTAGGATTACCTGAAACACAAAAATTGAAAAGATTTAGACTCAGTAAGAGTACGCTGGCGAAAATATCGGATTGAAATTCATTCCGAGTCAATCAGAACTATTCCGATATCTGTATCCGAGCCAGTGCGAATAATTCCGAAGCAATCCGAAAAACGTTTTGTATATCTATAGCGTAGCTAACACAGAATATTTTCACTTTTAAAATTTAACAATCCAAAAAAGAATATAGCAATTCGAAGGCGAAAGTGGAGAGAGTGTAATAAAGACATTTAGAAGATTAAGCCGCCCGACAAGCAGACCCAACGCCGAACCTAGGTAGGCACGTCCGAACGAATTTATTTGTAGCGTTCTGGCATAGCCTTTTGTCTATCCCTACCGGAAATCTAGACGAGTTCTAGACAAGATTGTCTAGGAGCGATCCTCTAGAATTGACCCCTTTCTAGAGTCATGCTAGACTCATTCTAGATGAATAAAGGTTCAGTCCCTTTTTTACAAGGGTAGCAGTAAAGTCATAAATTGTCCTTAAGCCGACCCTATCGATATCTATACCTGTTTTATGATCGTTCAGCATGGGTCTAGAACGAATCTAGAACGTGTAGATTGTTTCGTCAATAATCAGATCTCTAACTAAAACAAATTTTTCGTTTTCCACGTCCCATACTTTATACCCATTAGGAACATATCCGACTAATATACCTTTCCATGATTTTTCATCAAATTTAGTTTTACGAATCTTATTATGTGTAAATACAGTTGAGCCAAATACTCTTAAATATTTTATTTGAGGCTTTTTATTATGCCACATTTCATATGGTGTTTTATTACATTTCAGAGCTTTGGTTGGCGTTAAATTAATTAAGTAAGTAGCAGTGAGCACTGCCTCGCCCTAAAATACTTTTTGCAAACTTGCACCGCATATTATTGCGCGTGCTTTTTCCGTTATTGTTCTATCCATACGCTCTGATACACCATTTAATTGAGGAGTTCGCGGAACTGTTAAATGATAACTAATGCCTTTTTGAACACAATAATTTTTCATTTCAGTTGACAAATATTCTCGACCGTTATCAATATATAAATGAACTAATTTTGAATTAAAATGCGCTGTACTTTTCGCAACAAAATCTTGAAAAACGGAAAATACATCTGACTTGTATGTTATTAAATACGTTACACAATAATGTGTAAATTCGTCAACAAATAAAACAAAATAATTTTTATTATCAACTGTTAAAGGAGTGATCGGACCACAAACGTCAGAATGAACAATAAACAATGGACGCTGTATATAATCTTTATTTTTTGAACTTTTGAAATGGTAATCGTGCTTGTTTACCGTTAATACAAGCTTCGCACAAGTGATCTGTCAGTATTACTTGTTCGATTATATCAAAATCAATGACCATTTGTTTATTTTTCATTTCTAAAAATTTTGATTTTCCTATATGACCCAAACGCTGATGCCATTTCTACTTATCTTAATTCCTTTATTGTCAAAGATGATAGTTAATCCAGCCTTTTGCATCTTTGATACTGACAGTAGATTATGTGGAACCTCCGGGCTGTAGAGAACGTCTTCCAAAACGCATTTGATTCCTATGTTTGTGACTACGTCGATTTTTCCTTTCTTGGTTGCCGTTATAAAAACTCCATTCTTGGCGACAGAGATGTTTATTGGTGGACTTAATTCAGTGTAACTCGAGAAAATTTTGTCTTGATTGATCAAATGATCCGATGCTCCTGAATCCAGTAGAAAAGTTAAATTTATGTCATCATTCATTTTTAAATTACCAGCCATAAAAGCAAAACTATTTGTAGTGTCATTTATGGGATTTTCAGATAACTGCACTGTTTGGACGGTTCTCTGGTTCTGTTGATTACGTTGCTGACTTTTCTTATAATAAAAACAATTGATTATTTTGTGACCTTTTCTTCCGCAGTGATGACACTTAATATTGTTTTTAATTTTAGGTTTGAAGTTTGAGTGTTTCTTTTTATTATATTTCTTGAAATTATTTCTTTTAAAATTAAAATTTTGTGTGTCAGACCGACGATTCACATTTAAAACTTTTGCACTCGTGTCCCTACTTTCGGTTTCTAATTTAACTTCATGGTCTAAAAGTCTAGTTTTAACAAACGCCACAGTTAAACTATCTTCTGATAGTGTTTCAATCGCAGTTATTATGCCATCATACGATTGAGGGAGAGTTAGTAGTAAATGAGACACTTTATCTGTTTCCTTCATTTCAGCACCGGCGGCGAATAACTCCGTAATTAAATCATCAAATGTCATAAAATGGTGCACTAGTGGTGTATCTCCTATAGAATGTTCCATTATCACTATTATATATATATATATCTATATCACTAGTTGATATGATAAGTTTAAATGTTCAAAAAGCTTATGCACACAAAACTACACATAAAATAAATTGAATTTACACTTATAATACACAGTTTTTTAATTGACGTTATCTGGGCCCATAACCTATTGGAAATGGGTGAATTAAATAAAACAAAAACTCAGAATATTTGAATTTAACTTTATAATTTATTCTGAGTAGCACAAGGAAAGAAGCACGTCTGATCTCTAGCAGAACCAGTCAAAGGACTAAGGGCTAGAGCTAGAGCAATTTGCTAGCTATCGTGAATGCAGTCTGCATTCTATCAGAAAAACAATGGTTCCTTTTACTATAAGTACATGCAGACTCCAGACGGCTAAGCTCTCCATAAAATTCTAGACGAGTGACATGTCACAGCGTCAAGCGTTGTAACCCGAGCTAGTCATAAAACTATGAACCTAAAAAGGGCCTTTCTTTCCTAGCCTTAACTTTCTATATTTGTTCAATAAATTGCTTTTGAGTTAAAAGCTAGTATTTCCAACAACCTTAATACTGTAGAAAACTAATTACATAACGTAAGGATAAAAATTCTGCAGCATGTAAATTTTTCAAATAAAGTTAGATATGTAACAATATTACATTTCTGTTAGATAACAATATCATATTATACGGATAACTGTTACATATCTAAATATCTACACATCTGATATATAACAGTTGCACTCAAAAGTTACGTAACTGTTAGTTGGTTAGTTCTTTTTAATAAAAATCCTCAATTTGTTTATGACTTATTAATTGTTCATTTCATATTTTTCGATTGATCAATTAATTCTTTTTTATTATTGTTGGTTAATTTCAAAAATTGAAGAGAGAATTCATAATGAAATTTAGTATCTGTAACTACTTTTCAATCCGTCATAATTTATGAGTCTATTTAAAAATAATCCAACTGAATTCGAATAAAAATTCCAATCTTATGCTTATCCGAAGCAAAATTTTAATGTGTCGCAATCAATGAGTGTACATAAGCTAAAACCGCGCGAATCCAAGACTTTTGTTCCAACCAAACAATATATTTTGTTTTCTCATAGAGGAAACTTTGTAACGATCAAACTTTCGAATTAGGAAATTTCTCTGGATGTTTACATTTTTGATGGAATACATTATTCAATACTGAAAAGGATTGAGATAAAATTATTAAGCATTATGATATTATAAAAAGTAAAATTGAAAAATCGAAATTCAAAATAAATGTTAATGTAATTTTTAAAGTGATAACAGATTCTAAAAATTCATTTTTCACAACAGGAAGTGGTTATACTTATAATGATTTTGTTAATTTATATGAATGAAATAAGTGTCCCCAAACAAAAAAATTGATTATTTATCAATTCTTTACCTTTCGATTTTTCTGTTTATAAATATATATTTTTTAAGTCTGTAGAACACAAATGACATTGTGAGTACCAAGTTTTTAATTTTTGAAGGAACAAAATGATTTATGTATTTAAAAAGCCTATGTGATCAAAAACAGTTATAATCTGTATGAACAAATGTAAAATATTAAAAGACGAAATTATCAATAATTTTTTTTAGAGTTTCTAAACTAATAACAGACATTAAAAACTAAATTGTTTCATATTGACGTAAGGATTCTCTCGCGAGCGTTTTAACCCGTCGTAAAATCATTCAGTGCCCGTGTTTTCAATGGTGAGACCCGGTAGTATCTAAGTTAGTCATCTCTTCTGAAATCGAGGAATCAACAAGTCAGTAAAGGTAACAAATAAATTGTTCTTTCGCCTGAAAAAATGTAACCCGTGTGACTTTATTACATACATATATTCTTTCCTCTGTTTTTTGGAACGAATATAGAATGGGGGCGATTTTCTTACTTGGAAAGGGCAAATCTCACTAATTTTATTGGTCTCCTAACCGTTTGGGAACCAATTAGGCTAATTTTAATAAAAATAAGTACAGAAATATTTCAAATTCTTGAAATTCAAATTTAATTTGCATTAATACGATATAAGGGAGCGTTCAAGTATCACGTAACATAGCTTTTCGGGATTTTTACCCCCCCCTCTCCCCACCCGTAACAAATAGGCGTAATGAATGAAGTTGATGATGACCAAATCAAAGCCATAATCGAATCGGATCGTCATGTAACTGTACGAGAGAGTGAAGAAATCTTAAAAATACCAAAATGCAACGTCTTGGACTCGTTAAAAAACTTGATTCGGCCTCGGGCTGTCATTCTCACGTTCGATAACGCTCAATCGCGATCAATTCGGCCTCGTGCGGCCAACTTCACGTTCGTCCGCTTCGCTCTCTTTCGCCTTTCTACTAGTCCAAGCAACAGGGAATTTGTTATGAATGATTTAGGACATTATTTATTTCAGAAAACGGACTGCGCCATCAGAAGAAAGGTTGGTCATAGAATAATTGTGTCATGTTTTGGACAACGAAATATAATTTATAAATTTTTGATTAAGGTTTAAGACCAAAAAATCGCACTTTTTTTAGTTTTTTGTTTATAATATTAATAGTATATTATGTGCCTAGGCACACAATGAGGATAATTGCGTGACGAGCGACAATGCTCGCAGGAGATCAAAGCCAAGGCGTAGTCGAGACAAAGCCGAGACGAATCCGAGGCGCGATCAGTCCTGCGAGCATTGTCGCGAGTCTCGCAATGTCCCGAATTGTGTGCATTGGCACATATTCTATTTTATGTGACTGTGGTGCGGATACGAGTTTTTATGCGTACATTGGAATCTAATCTAGTACTTATTGTAGTTGTTTGCTGCGCTAGTTGTACGAAGCGGGCGCAAATTGGCGACTAGTCCCGGCCATTTTGATTTTATCGCTCTTTTTGCGTAGTAGTCAGTGCTAACGCTGTACGAAGAAGAAGTGAGGAGAAGAAGAAAAATAAGAAATAGATTGCGTTCCGCTGTAAGACTATAATGCACATGCGCAGTTCAATTTCTACATTGTATTCCTCTGTAACGGAATATACAACATTGCTTTACTCTCAGCTGTAACGGAAAAACGAGTTTCCGCGGCTGAGGCACATAAAGGTAATTATCCAATCTTAATGACATCAATTGGAAAGTTGTAGACAATTGAATTTCAAACAAAATGAGCGGTCGCTTGATATGATTGGATAATTAGAAGCGGGGAAAATTTGGAAAAACCGGGAAATTTAGCTTTTGTTAAACAAATTAATATCTCAGTTAATTTTTAACTTTTTAGGTTGAAGTTTGGTGGAAAAGTAGCAGACTTTATGCTCTTCAAATGTATAAAAAACGGACACTTTAAGATAATACGTTTCCGCGCTATTGAAACTTTAATTTATTTAATGCGTTAATTGCAAAATGTCTGCTTGCCGCAGAGGTGGTCCGATTTTCATTTTGAAAACGGCTTTTAAAAATATAAATCAAGCACAATAGAACGCCAATCTTGGTTTTTCGCTAAAATGTTGCAAAGTTTATTAAAAAACGATTTTTTGGTCTTAAATGTTAATAAAAAACTTATAAATCATATTTTGTTGTCCAAAACATGACACAATTACTCCATGACCAAACCTTTCTTCTGAGTGCGCAGTCCGTTTTCTTAAATAAATAATGTCCTAACAAATTCCCTGTTGCTTGGACAATACGCGTAATCGTTGAGTGAACGGCGTAATGTACTATTAGGCGCTACTAATACACTCTTAAAATGTGTAAATTGATTTTTATTTATTGATTTTACTTCGTTTTTATACACAAGGAAACGAGGTAAACACAGTATCTTGAAAAATAGGTGTGGCCACGCTGTTGATGACTTATTTTTCGTGAAGGAGTATCTAAAACACAAAAATCGACAAAATTTAGACTCAGTAAGAGTATAGCTATTGTCCGAACTACAAATATTGATTTTTATGCAAAAATAACAAAATGGCGGATGTTTAAAAAATGACAATCGAAAAACAAGGTTTTTTTTAATTGTGTAGCGTCCCAGTCACATACCTATTTTTAATTTATAATAATTGAACTTTCCTCGTTTTTGATCAGTAAAGAAATCGTTCAGATTTCTAAACTGAAACAGGGTCGAGGATAACCAATAATAAGAAAAGGGGTGAAATAGCAATGAAATATTCTTTATTAATATTACAAAAGTGAAATCCCTAACTTGAATGTGACTGACCTTTGTTACTTTGGAACCGACTGGAACTGGAAGGCTGGAGCCACTGATAATCCCTTGTTGGTACAACTGGTGAACTCTCGTACTCGAAAGGAGAACAACCTCAAGGGCGAACACTTCTGATGTCGGGAACTTGACACGGAACTTGACGACGGGAACTTGACGACGGGAACTGACAAGTGTCGGACCTTCCGGGTCACAAGTCGAACTGGAACTGAAGACGAAGAACTAAGAGAGTGGCCCGGACTTGTCGCGCGGTGTTGGACCTTCCGGGTCAGAAGTCAAACTGGAACTGAAGAAGTGGTCTAAGAGAGCGACTCCTTGGAATCGGCCTGCTTAAATATCCTGGGGGTTGGTCATTTCACCGTCTTTTACGATTTTTTTCTGGAACTCGCCTCCTTTGATATTTTCTTTTTTGAATAAATTTCGTTTTTTGTCAGTTTCCTTTCTTTTCTTTGAGTAGACGTGCTGTCAATCCGTGTATATGACAGGATTTATTGAATTGGCTTCAGTGTGTATGAGAATTTCCATTTCGGTTTATTACCAATTCTGTTGCCTAATTTTGTTGGTCCCCAAATTCAATTTTCCTTTACGGCCCTCTTTATAGCATTTTTATAGTCTTATTTGTATGGTGCCTCCCACGCAGTGTTAAATAGTAGGAATCACCCTTGGAGTCTGCGTCTAGGTTTCTATCCTTTACTGAGCCTGCGTCGGAATTTTGGGACAATCGGTTGTGTATTTTGGATCAATACTTCCCGCATTCTGAAGTCTACTTGTTGCTTCTAAATGACCCTCATAAAATTAGGGTGCGATGGCATCTCGGCTGCATTTCTTATTGTGTATCTCCAGTTGGGGTGAGAATAGAGATATTGATTTGTTGACTGGTGATTCTGAATACTGACTTCTTGTTTATTTCTCTGCTTTCTTTTATAATACTTTTGATTTTTCCTCTCTGTAGATTCTTATCAGTCGATTCACATCTTTTCTTAAACAATTTGGTTACATACATCAATGGTCAATGTTACATTCAAGTTTTACATAATATCAATATTAACGTTTATTATATTAATAAGAAAAGGTCACAGGACGTGACGATTGTCAGGCAAAGAAGTAGTAAAAGTGAAAATTTTGGCTACGTTGTAGTCCAGTCGGTAGCTATTAATTAATATATTAGATTGAAATAACAACTGTCCATCAGAGAACCAGATTGGGAATTGAGTCGAGAAACAAGGTAATCTCTATGACAGTCAAATATCTAATTGCCTGGAAGACGTCCTTCCAGTCACAACTCTAAGCTAAAGAACCTTTTTGGCAAATATCAATTTATAATCAACTTATGTTCATCGAAGGCCACACGAAATGTTTCGAGACTAGTTTCTGAGTAGTTTTAATCCCGGATGCATGTGGACAGTGCAGGCTGTTAAATATTGCTCGTCGCATGCTCGCAGGTATAAAAGGTCGAATAGAATCCCCCACTGTATCGCAATAAACCTCTACTCTAAAATCTGGAAAATTGATTTTCTTCAATTTCAGAGCAGTCAGGCCTCATTCTAAAATCGCGCGTAATTCGTCGTCATGTTTTGAGCATCGGCTATCGCTTTGTACTCGACGGTTTCGACAATACTCTCGATTCGCGACAACGCATCCGCTACGGCATTATCAATACCGCTCACATGCTGAAAATTGGTCGTGAATTGATCGATGAAATCTAAATACCGGAAATGTCGTGGAGAACACTTATGGGGCAAAATTCGTCAAGTGTACCCGCCTAAAAACTTTTTGTCTCCGATTTCCTTGAGATTCCGCGAAATTATTGTCCTAGTGAACCTCTTTTAATTCCCCTAAGAGAACGTCTCTAGTACGACGGGTTGTCAGAATACAGGGGCTCGAATTTCAACCTTTTACCGCGCACGCTGATACTCAATTAACCATAACTTCTACAAAGTTGTCCAAATTAATTTTTTTATGGAGGTCTTGGAAACATTTTTTCATCACCTTTTGCCGCCGAAAGTAATGCTTTTAGATAAAAAAAATATTTGAATTCCATTTTTTAATTTTAAACATATTTTTGAGTTTTTCTCCAAGTGCGGCCGTTAATTTTATTTCCAAAATTATTTTTAAAACAAAAGCTTCGACTTTTTCCCTTTAAAATGAGCCATGGTCGAAAGTGGCGAAAGAAATCGGTGGAGATATATAACACTTCTTGCGCGCGGTTTTTGCGTCGCAGTGCAGCCAGGCGCCACGATCACGATGTACCGTCAATTGGGAACTTATTTAATTGTACTTTGTATAATTTGTTCGTAAAACTGTTATTTTTGGCTGGTACAAAATTAAAAATAAAAATTAATTTGTAATTCGGGGTGATTTTTTAGTGTGAGTCCCCTCGCCTCTCACATCGAAAATTGAGTCAAATAATTTGCTTATTACAGGTATGTGCACTTCTCTTTCTTCTTTGCCTCACAGTTTTTTTCGGGAAAACATCACATTCTAATGATGACGAATATTTTCTCAACATGAGAGTTAATTCAGCAGAGGGAACGAAAGAATGATATTTTTGTGTACCAGGCACTGTGTTTGCTGATGCAAATCTGCTCTTAAGTTCTTGAGCTGTGATGGCGTGATTTTCTTTGGGACTAAAGAATACTAAATTTTCAACTAAATTTTTCTTTCCCATTGATACAAGGCATCAGCATTCAAAATCGGATCTTTAGATGACACTTGTAGGCTAGCACGCGCTGCGAGTCTTTTTAAATTTCCCCCAATACCATCACAAGGGCCTTTTCCGTGCGCCGTTGCATGGAAATGCCACTCGGCTGGAATACTAAAATCCATTTCATGGTGGAGCAAATTGATGAAGTTATATTTATTTTTAAAGTACTGGGCGGCTCCATCTGTAAAATAAATCATTTTCTTGGGTTGAAAATTCTCTTTCAAATATGCAAGCACATCACGACGGCACTTGCAGTTAACTGTACGTTTGTCACACTGCTTTGATTTGAGGGACTTGCGTATACACACGCTCCACTAAACACTTCGCTACCACGCCGGGGTCACCAGTTTGTAGGTGGTTACGTGCTGAAAGTTTGGAAATTCGAATTGTAATTTTGATTAACTGGAAACGTGATTTACTAACAATTAATTTATTAGATTTAAATAACAACTGTACATCAGAGAATCAGATTCGGAATTGAGTCGAGAGACAAGGTGATCTCTATGACGGTCAAGTATCTAATTGTCTAGAAGACAATCTTCCAGTCTCAACTCCAAGCTAAAGAACCTTTTGGAAAATATCAATTTATGATCAACTTATGTTCTAGTACCTATACATTTAGCTAGGTACTAGAACATAAGTTGATCATAAATTGATATTTTCCAAAAAGGTTCTTTAGCTTGGAGTTGAGACTGGAAGGGTGTCTTCTAGACAATTAGATACTTGACCGTCATAGAGATCACCTTGTCTCTCGACTCAATTCCGAATCTGATTCTCTGATGTACAGTTGTTATTTAAATCTAATAAATTAATTGTTAGTAAATCACGTTTCCAGTTAATCAAAATTACAATTCGAATTTCCAAACTTTCAGCACGTAACCACCTACAAACTGGTGACCCCGGCGTGGTAGCGAAGTGTTTAGTGGAGCGTGTGTATACGCAAGTCCCTCAAATCAAAGCAGTGTGACAAACGTACAGTTAACTGCAAGTGCCGTCGTGATGTGCTTGCATATTTGAAAGAGAATTTTCAACCCAAGAAAATGATTTATTTTACAGATGGAGCCGCCCAGTACTTTAAAAATAAATATAACTTCATCAATTTGCTCCACCATGAAATGGATTTTAGTATTCCAGCCGAGTGGCATTTCCATGCAACGGCGCACGGAAAAGGCCCTTGTGATGGTATTGGGGGAAATTTAAAAAGACTCGCAGCGCGTGCTAGCCTACAAGCGTCATCTAAAGATCCGATTTTGACTGCTGATGCCTTGTATCAATGGGCAAAGAAAAATTTAGTTGAAACTTTAGTATTCTTTAGTCCCAAAGAAAATCACGCCATCACAGCTCAAGAACTTAAGAGTAGATTTGCATCAGCAAACACAGTGCCTGGTACACAAAAATATCATTCTTTCATTCCCTCTGCTGAATTAACTCTCATGTTGAGAAAATATTCGTCATCATTAGAATGTGATGTTTTCCCGAAAAAAACTGTGAGGCAAAGAAGAAAGAGAAGTGCACATACACTGTAATAAGCAAATTATTTGACTCAATTTTCGATGTGAGAGGCGAGGGGACTCACACTAAAAAATCACCCCGAATTACAAATTAATTTTTATTTTTAATTTCGTACCAGCCAAAAATAACAGTTTTACGAACAAATTATACAAAGTACAATTAAATAAGTTCCCAATTGACGGTACATCGTGATCGTGGCGCCTGGCTGCACTGCGACGCAAAAACCGCGCGCAAGAAGTGTTATATATCTCCACCGATTTCTTTCGCCCCACTTTCGACCATGGCTCATTTTAAAGGGAAAAAGTCAAGCTTTGTTTTAAACATAATTTTGGAAAGAAAATTAACGGCCGCACTTGGAGAAAAACTCAAAAATATGTTTAAAATTAAAAAATGGAATTCAAATATTTTTTTTATCTAAAAGCATTACTTTCGGCGTAAAGGTGATGAAAAAATGTTTCCAAGACCTCCATAAAAAAATTAATTTGGACAACTTTTGTAGAAGTTATGGTTAATTGAGTATCAGCGTGCGCGGTAAAAGGTTGAAAATTCGAGCCCCTGTATTCTGACAACCCGTCGTACTAGAGACGTTCTCTTAGGGGAATTAAAAGAGGTTCACTAGGACAATAATTTCGCGGAATCTCAAGGAAATCGGAGACAAAAAGTTTTTAGGCGGGTACACTTGACGAATTTTGCCCCATAAGTGTTCTCCACGACATTTCCGGTATTTAGATTTCATCGATCAATTCACGACCAATTTTCAGCATGTGAGCGGTATTGATAATGCCGTAGCGGATGCGTTGTCGCGAATCGAGAGTATTGTCGAAACCGTCGAGTACAAAGCGATAGCCGATGCTCAAAAACATGACGACGAATTACGCGCGATTTTAGAATGAGGCCTGACTGCTCTGAAATTGAAGAAAATCAATTTTCCAGATTTTAGAGTAGAGGTTTATTGCGATACAGTGGGGGATTCTATTCGACCTTTTATACCTGCGAGCATGCGACGAGCAATATTTAACAGCCTGCACTGTCCAGCGCATCCGGGGATTAAAACTACTCAGAAACTAGTCTCGAAACATTTCGTGTGGCCTTCGATGAACATAAGTTGATTATAAATTGATATTTGCCAAAAAGGTTCTTTAGCTTAGAGTTGTGACTGGAAGGACGTCTTCCAGGCAATTAGATATTTGACTGTCATAGAGATTACCTTGTTTCTCGACTCAATTCCCAATCTGGTTCTCTGATGGACAGTTGTTATTTCAATCTAATATATTAATTAATAGCTACCGACTGGACTACAACGTAGCCAAAATTTTCACTTTTACTACTTCTTTGCCTGACAATCGTCACGTCCTGTGACCTTTTCTTATTAATATAATAAACGTTAATATTGATATTATGTAAAACTTGAATGTAACATTGACCATTGATGTATGTAACCAAATTGTTTAAGAAAAGATGTGAATCGACTGATAAGAATCTACAGAGAGGAAAAATCAAAAGTATTATAAAAGAAAGCAGAGAAGTAAACAAGAAGTCAGTATTCAGAATCACCAGTCAACAAATCAATATCTCTATTCTCACCCCAACTGGAGATACACAATAAGAAATGCAGCCGAGATGCCATCGCACCCTAATTTTATGAGGGTCATTTAGAAGCAACAAGTAGACTTCAGGAATGCGGGAAGTATTGATCCAAAATACACAACCGATTGTCCCAAAATTCCGACGCAGGCTCAGTAAAGGATAGAAACCTAGACGCAGACTCCAAGGGTGATTCCTACTATTTAACACTGCGTGGGAGGCACCATACAAATAAGACTATAAAAATGCTATAAAGAGGGCCGTAAAGGAAAATTGAATTTGGGGACCAACAAAATTAGGCAACAGAATTGGTAATAAACCGAAATGGAAATTCTCATACACACTGAAGCCAATTCAATAAATCCTGTCATATACACGGATTGACAGCACGTCTACTCAAAGAAAAAGAAAGGAAACTGACAAGAAATGAAATTTATTGAAATTAGAAAATATCAAAGGGGGCGAGTTCCAGAAAAAAAAAATCGTAAAAGACGGTGAAATGACCAACCCCCAGGATATTTAAGCAGGCCGATTCCAAGGAGTCGCTCTCTTAGACCACTTCTTCAGTTCCAGTTTGACTTCTGACCCGGAAGGTCCAACACCGCGCGACAAGTCCGGGCCACTCTCTTAGTTCTTCGTCTTCAGTTCCAGTTCGACTTGTGACCCGGAAGGTCCGACACTTGTCAGTTCCCGTCGTCAGTTCCCGTCGTCAAGTTCCCGTGTCAAGTTCCCGACATCAGAAGTGTTCGCCCTTGAGGTTGTTCTCCTTTCGAGTACGCGAGTTCACCAGTTGTACCAACAAAGGATTATCAGTGGCTCCAGCTTTCAGTTCCAGTCGGTTCCAAAGTAACAAAGGTCAGTCACATTCAAGTTAGGGATTTCCTTTTGTAATATTAATAAAGAATATTTCATTGCTATTTCACCCCTTTTCTTATTATTGGTTATCCTCGACCCTGTTTCAGTTTAGAAATCTGAACGATTTCTTTACTGATCAAAAACGAGGAAAGTTCAATTATTATAAATTAAAAATAGGTATGTGACTGGGACGCTACACAATTAAAAAAAACCTTGTTTTTCGATTGTCATTTTTTAAACATCCGCCATTTTGTTATTTTTGCATAAAAATCAATATTTGTAGTTCGGACAATAGCTATACTCTTACTGAGTCTAAATTTTGTCGATTTTTGTGTTTTAGATACTCCTTCACGAAAAATAAGTCATCAACAGCGTGGCCACACCTATTTTTCAAGATACTGTGTTTACCTCGTTTCCTTGTGTATAAAAACGAAGTAAAATCAATAAATAAAAATCAATTTACACATTTTAAGAGTGTATTAGTAGCGCCTAATAGTACATTACGCCGTTCACTCAACGATTACGCGTATTGTCCAAGCAACAGGGAATTTGTTAGGACATTATTTATTTAAGAAAACGGACTGCGCACTCAGAAGAAAGGTTTGGTCATGGAGTAATTGTGTCATGTTTTGGACAACAAAATATGATTTATAAGTTTTTTATTAACATTTAAGACCAAAAAATCGCTTTTTTTAATAAACTTTGCAACATTTTAGCGAAAAACCAAGATTGGCGTTCTATTGTGCTTGATTTATATTTTTAAAAGCCGTTTTCAAAATGAAAATCGGACCACCTCTGCGGCAAGCAGACATTTTGCAATTAACGCATTAAATAAATTAAAGTTTCAATAGCGCGGAAACGTATTATCTTAAAGTGTCCGTTTTTTATACATTTGAAGAGCATAAAGTCTGCTACTTTTCCACCAAACTTCAACCTAAAAAGTTAAAAATTAACTGAGATATTAATTTGTTTAACAAAAGCTAAATTTCCCGGTTTTTCCAAATTTTCCCCGCTTCTAATTATCCAATCATATCAAGCGACCGCTCATTTTGTTTGAAATTCAATTGTCTACAACTTTCCAATTGATGTCATTAAGATTGGATAATTACCTTTATGTGCCTCAGCCGCGGAAACTCGTTTTTCCGTTACAGCTGAGAGTAAAGCAATGTTGTATATTCCGTTACAGAGGAATACAATGTAGAAATTGAACTGCGCATGTGCATTATAGTCTTACAGCGGAACGCAATCTATTTCTTATTTTTCTTCTTCTCCTCACTTCTTCTTCGTACAGCGTTAGCACTGACTCCTACACAAGAGCGATAAAATCAAAATGGCCGGGACTAGTCGCCAATTTGCGCCCGCTTCGTACAACTAGCGCAGCAAACAACTACAATAAGTACTAGATTAGATTCCAATGTACGCATAAAAACTCGTATCCGCACCACAGTCACATAAAATAGAATATGTGCCAATGCACACAATTCGGGACATTGCGAGACTCGCGACAATGCTCGCAGGACTGATCGCGCCTCGGATTCGTCTCGGCTTTGTCTCGACTACGCCTTGGCTTTGATCTCCTGCGAGCATTGTCGCTCGTCACGCAATTATCCTCATTGTGTGCCTAGGCACATAATATACTATTAATATTATAAACAAAAAACTAAAAAAAGTGCGATTTTTTGGTCTTAAACCTTAATCAAAAATTTATAAATTATATTTCGTTGTCCAAAACATGACACAATTATTCTATGACCAACCTTTCTTCTGATGGCGCAGTCCGTTTTCTGAAATAAATAATGTCCTAAATCATTCATAACAAATTCCCTGTTGCTTGGACTAGTAGAAAGGCGAAAGAGAGCGAAGCGGACGAACGTGAAGTTGGCCGCACGAGGCCGAATTGATCGCGATTGAGCGTTATCGAACGTGAGAATGACAGCCCGAGGCCGAATCAAGTTTTTTAACGAGTCCAAGACGTTGCATTTTGGTATTTTTAAGATTTCTTCACTCTCTCGTACAGTTACATGACGATCCGATTCGATTATGGCTTTGATTTGGTCATCATCAACTTCATTCATTACGCCTATTTGTTACGGGTGGGGGGGGGGGGGGGGGGTAAAAATACCGAAAAGCTATGTTACGTGATACTTGAACGCTCCCTTATATCGTATTAATGCAAATTAAATTTGAATTTCAAGAATTTGAAATATTTCTGTACTTATTTTTATTAAAATTAGCCTAATTGGTTCCCAAACGGTTAGGAGACCAATAAAATTAGTGAGATTTGCCCTTTCCAAGTAAGAAAATCGCCCCCATTCTATATTCGTTCCAAAAAACAGAGGAAAGAATATATGTATGTAATAAAGTCACACGGGTTACATTTTTTCAGGCGAAAGAACAATTTATTTGTTACCTTTACTGACTTGTTGATTCCTCGATTTCAGAAGAGATGACTAACTTAGATACTACCGGGTCTCACCATTGAAAACACGGGCACTGAATGATTTTACGACGGGTTAAAACGCTCGCGAGAGAATCCTTACGTCAATATGAAACAATTTAGTTTTTAATGTCTGTTATTAGTTTAGAAACTCTAAAAAAAATTATTGATAATTTCGTCTTTTAATATTTTACATTTGTTCATACAGATTATAACTGTTTTTGATCACATAGGCTTTTTAAATACATAAATCATTTTGTTCCTTCAAAAATTAAAAACTTGGTACTCACAATGTCATTTGTGTTCTACAGACTTAAAAAATATATATTTATAAACAGAAAAATCGAAAGGTAAAGAATTGATAAATAATCAATTTTTTTGTTTGGGGACACTTATTTCATTCATATAAATTAACAAAATCATTATAAGTATAACCACTTCCTGTTGTGAAAAATGAATTTTTAGAATCTGTTATCACTTTAAAAATTACATTAACATTTATTTTGAATTTCGATTTTTCAATTTTACTTTTTATAATATCATAATGCTTAATAATTTTATCTCAATCCTTTTCAGTATTGAATAATGTATTCCATCAAAAATGTAAACATCCAGAGAAATTTCCTAATTCGAAAGTTTGATCGTTACAAAGTTTCCTCTATGAGAAAACAAAATATATTGTTTGGTTGGAACAAAAGTCTTGGATTCGCGCGGTTTTAGCTTATGTACACTCATTGATTGCGACACATTAAAATTTTGCTTCGGATAAGCATAAGATTGGAATTTTTATTCGAATTCAGTTGGATTATTTTTAAATAGACTCATAAATTATGACGGATTGAAAAGTAGTTACAGATACTAAATTTCATTATGAATTCTCTCTTCAATTTTTGAAATTAACCAACAATAATAAAAAAGAATTAATTGATCAATCGAAAAATATGAAATGAACAATTAATAAGTCATAAACAAATTGAGGATTTTTATTAAAAAGAACTAACCAACTAACAGTTACGTAACTTTTGAGTGCAACTGTTATATATCAGATGTGTAGATATTTAGATATGTAACAGTTATCCGTATAATATGATATTGTTATCTAACAGAAATGTAATATTGTTACATATCTAACTTTATTTGAAAAATTTACATGCTGCAGAATTTTTATCCTTACGTTATGTAATTAGTTTTCTACAGTATTAAGGTTGTTGGAAATACTAGCTTTTAACTCAAAAGCAATTTATTGAACAAATATAGAAAGTTAAGGCTAGGAAAGAAAGGCCCTTTTTAGGTTCATAGTTTTATGACTAGCTCGGGTTACAACGCTTGACGCTGTGACATGTCACTCGTCTAGAATTTTATGGAGAGCTTAGCCGTCTGGAGTCTGCATGTACTTATAGTAAAAGGAACCATTGTTTTTCTGATAGAATGCAGACTGCATTCACGATAGCTAGCAAATTGCTCTAGCTCTAGCCCTTAGTCCTTTGACTGGTTCTGCTAGAGATCAGACGTGCTTCTTTCCTTGTGCTACTCAGAATAAATTATAAAGTTAAATTCAAATATTCTGAGTTTTTGTTTTATTTAATTCACCCATTTCCAATAGGTTATGGGCCCAGATAACGTCAATTAAAAAACTGTGTATTATAAGTGTAAATTCAATTTATTTTATGTGTAGTTTTGTGTGCATAAGCTTTTTGAACATTTAAACTTATCATATCAACTAGTGATATAGATATATATATATATAATAGTGATAATGGAACATTCTATAGGAGATACACCACTAGTGCACCATTTTATGACATTTGATGATTTAATTACGGAGTTATTCGCCGCCGGTGCTGAAATGAAGGAAACAGATAAAGTGTCTCATTTACTACTAACTCTCCCTCAATCGTATGATGGCATAATAACTGCGATTGAAACACTATCAGAAGATAGTTTAACTGTGGCGTTTGTTAAAACTAGACTTTTAGACCATGAAGTTAAATTAGAAACCGAAAGTAGGGACACGAGGGCAAAAGTTTTAAATGTGAATCGTCGGTCTGACACACAAAATTTTAATTTTAAAAGAAATAATTTCAAGAAATATAATAAAAAGAAACACTCAAACTTCAAACCTAAAATTAAAAACAATATTAAGTGTCATCACTGCGGAAGAAAAGGTCACAAAATAATCAATTGTTTTTATTATAAGAAAAGTCAGCAACGTAATCAACAGAACCAGAGAACCGTCCAAACAGTGCAGTTATCTGAAAATCCCATAAATGACACTACAAATAGTTTTGCTTTTATGGCTGGTAATTTAAAAATGAATGATGACATAAATTTAACTTTTCTACTGGATTCAGGAGCATCGGATCATTTGATCAATCAAGACAAAATTTTCTCGAGTTACACTGAATTAAGTCCACCAATAAACATCTCTGTCGCCAAGAATGGAGTTTTTATAACGGCAACCAAGAAAGGAAAAATCGACGTAGTCACAAACATAGGAATCAAATGCGTTTTGGAAGACGTTCTCTACAGCCCGGAGGTTCCACATAATCTACTGTCAGTATCAAAGATGCAAAAGGCTGGATTAACTATCATCTTTGACAATAAAGGAATTAAGATAAGTAGAAATGGCATCAGCGTTTGGGTCATATAGGAAAATCAAAATTTTTAGAAATGAAAAATAAACAAATGGTCATTGATTTTGATATAATCGAACAAGTAATACTGACAGATCACTTGTGCGAAGCTTGTATTAACGGTAAACAAGCACGATTATCATTTCAAAAGTTCAAAAATAAAGATTATATACAGCGTCCATTGTTTATTGTTCATTCTGACGTTTGTGGTCCGATCACTCCTTTAACAGTTGATAATAAAAATTATTTTGTTTTATTTGTTGACGAATTTACACATTATTGTGTAACGTATTTAATAACATACAAGTCAGATGTATTTTCCGTTTTTCAAGATTTTGTTGCGAAAAGTACAGCGCATTTTAATTCAAAATTAGTTCATTTATATATTGATAACGGTCGAGAATATTTGTCAACTGAAATGAAAAATTATTGTGTTCAAAAAGGCATTAGTTATCATTTAACAGTTCCGCGAACTCCTCAATTAAATGGTGTATCAGAGCGTATGGATAGAACAATAACGGAAAAAGCACGCGCAATAATATGCGGTGCAAGTTTGCAAAAAGTATTTTAGGGCGAGGCAGTGCTCACTGCTACTTACTTAATTAATTTAACGCCAACCAAAGCTCTGAAATGTAATAAAACACCATATGAAATGTGGCATAATAAAAAGCCTCAAATAAAATATTTAAGAGTATTTGGCTCAACTGTATTTACACATAATAAGATTCGTAAAACTAAATTTGATGAAAAATCATGGAAAGGTATATTAGTCGGATATGTTCCTAATGGGTATAAAGTATGGGACGTGGAAAACGAAAAATTTGTTTTAGTTAGAGATCTGATTATTGACGAAACAATCTACTTAGTTACTAGACCACTAAAGAAAAGTGGAGTAAATGAGGGTAAAGAAACTGATGAATCTGACATAAGGTCAAAATCAGTAGTACAATTGCAAAAATCTGATATTGATAAATCAGATACAAAGTCACATAAATCTGAAAAAGGAAATTCTGATATTTCAAGTAAATGTGATAATTATGAATCTGATAATGAGATTCAAAAACTAAGTGTTTCAAAGTCAATAGAAAAAGGGATAGTTGATAAAAATGCCAAAATAAATAATAAGACTAGAAGGAGTGAGAGGATAAAACAACGGCCACCTATTTCTTATAATGAATATAATATAGAGTACGATTATATTATGATAGCTGAAACTCTAATTAAAGACATACCTGTATCATATAATGAAATTAAAATTAGAGATGATAGAGTAAAATGGGAAGAAGCCATTAATGACGAAATAAATTCCCTAATGATTAATAAAACTTGGACATTAGTGTCAAGACCAAATGACAGAAATATTGTAGATTGCAAATGGATATTTACTATAAAATATGATGAATTTGGAAATCCATTGAGGTACAAAGCTCGTCTTGTTGCTCGTGGTTTTAGTCAAGAATACTTGATTGATTATAATGAAACGTTTGCTCCAGTAGCAAGAATTTCTAGTTTTAGATTTATCGTTGCATTTGCTAATCAGTTTAATTTATTAATACATCATATGGATGTTAAAACTGCATTTTTAAATGGTATATTAAAAGAAGAAATTTATATGAGAGTTCCTCAAGGAGTTAAATGTAATACAAATCAAGTATGTAAATTAAATAAAACTTTGTATGGATTAAAACAGGCAGCAAGATGTTGGTTTGAGATGTTTGAAAAAGCTCTTATAGAAAAAGGCTTTCAAAATTCATCAGTTGATAGATGTATATATATATTAGATAGAGGAAATATACATGAAAATATATATGTTGTATTATATGTAGATGATCTTGTGATTGCTACTGCTAATATTGAAGTAATGAATAACTTTAAAAATTATCTTATGAATAAATTTTCAATGACTGATTTGAAAGATATTAAGCTTTTTCTTGGTATTAAAGTAGAGAAAACAGTAAATAAAATATTTTTAGATCAAAGTGCTTATATTAAAAAGATTCTAGAAAAATTTTAAATGTCAGATTGTAAAGCTGTTAGTACACCACTTCCTAGTAAATTAAACTATTTTGAGTTAAATTCTGATGAAACATATGATGGTCCTTGTCGTAATTTAATTGTATGCATAATGTATATTATGATTTGCACACGACCTGATTTATGTGTTGCAATTAATATTTTAAGTAGATATACAAATAAAAATAATAAAGAGCTCTGGCAAAATTTAAAAAGAGTTTTAAGATATCTTAAAGGTTCAATAAATATCAAATTAAATTACGTAAAACAGAATTATAATGATTTTATAAGTGGTTTTGTAGACTCTGACTGGGGCGGTAATGATGAACTTGACAGAAAAAGCACAACTGGATATTTATTTAAATTATTTGAGAATTGTACGATTAGTTGGAATACTAGAAAACAAGCCTCAGTAGCAGCTTCATCTACAGAAGCTGAATATATGGCTCTTTTTGAAGCTGTGCGAGAAGCTCTTTGGTTAAGGTCATTAGCAATTAGTATAAAGATAAAAATTTTAGAACCTATAGTAATTTATGAAAATAATAATGGTTGTATTAGTATAGCAAGCAATCCTACCAATCACAAGAGATCTAAGCATATAGATATAAAATATCATTTCTCAAGAGAGCAGGTTGAGAAAAATATAGTAAATTGATATATATTCCTACAGGAAATCAATTGGCAGATGCACTGACCAAGCCGTTGCCTGCAGTTAAATTTCTGGAGTTCAGAAAAGAGATGGGCTTGGAGTACAATTATAAGAAATGTATAGGCGTATAAGTTTTATCATGTAAAGAATATATGAAATGGTCTGATTGGGTTTTCTGGGTTTTCCTAATCCTTGCAATGAATGTTGGACCATATGTAGTTTCCCAGAAACTGAGCGAGCACAGGGAAGGAAGCACATAGGTATTTAGTATTAAATTTTATTCTTTGTTTGAATATAGTTGATATATATACGAGTATGTATTCTTTTAAGTAAAATCGACATAGTAATAAATAAGAGTTAGTATTTAGCATTAAATTGTATTCTCTTTATCAAAATTAATATAGTAATAAATTAATGTTCAATAGATTTGTTTTTGAGGGGGCGTGTTGGAAATACTAGCTTTTAACTCAAAAGCAATTTATTGAACAAATATAGAAAGTTAAGGCTAGGAAAGAAAGGCCCTTTTTAGGTTCATAGTTTTATGACTAGCTCGGGTTACAACGCTTGACGCTGTGACATGTCACTCGTCTAGAATTTTATGGAGAGCTTAGCCGTCTGGAGTCTGCATGTACTTATAGTAAAAGGAACCATTGTTTTTCTGATAGAATGCAGACTGCATTCCCGATAGCTAGCAAATTGCTCTAGCTCTAGCCCTTAGTCCTTTAACTGGTTCTGCTAGAGATCAGACGTGCGTCTTTCCTTGTGCTACTCAGAATAAATTATAAAGTTAAATTCAAATATTCTGAGTTTTTGTTTTATTTAATTCACCCATTTCCAATAAAGGTGATGTTACATTGACTCAACTCATTACTATTATATCACAGTTATGTTACCAGGTGACGGAATAAATTTATAAAATTTTTTCAAAAAATGGTTCATCAGCTTTTTTCCATTGCAACACCGTTAAATCAAAATGCTGTTACCAGGTCATTTTGCTTTGAAAAAAATTTGGGCACAAGTTAATCTATTTTTATCATAAAACGGTCATTTATATTTAACCACAATTTTTTTAAGATTTAATCAGATTTATTGGTTGACAGATTCAACTTTTTTCTGGCATTCATTTTTTAATTTACAATACCTTTGTTGAAAATTTGCCAAACTCAATGATTTAAAAATATATTTTCAATAATATTCCTCAGACTTGAATCTTACACATTGTTATTCTTTACTAAATTTTCAAAATATTTTAAAATCTAAGAAATTTTTCAAATTTACAGTATTATTATTACTAGTATTCATCTCTGATATTATCAAAGTTTGAAATTAATCTACAACCTGAAAATGTTCAAGTTCGAATAAACACTATTTAGGAAACAACAATTATCATTTACATTTAAATGTTATAAATATGATAATTTCCTTGGCGAACGAATCTCAAAATAGATATAAAAAAAGTACTTTTCTATTTTAAATTTGTACAGTGCTAGTTCAGGAATTGGCTTGGAATGCCGATAACTTACTACAAACTTAAAAATCTATTAAACTATCGAAAAAATATTCTGACCAAGTTATTATTTATTTATATGAAGTCTATTGCCAATAAAAGTGGCTTTCTTCCATTGCGATTTATTGTAAACAAATTTATTAACTATATTAAAAATATACACAGATTAATAATACTAGTGTGAATCTGAATTGAAAAAATTAAAATTAAATTATGATTGAATGCATTTGAAAATTCACATTATTAAATACTTAAAGTTTGTGAAAACACAAATAAAAGATTTATTAATAAAAATAATAAGCTCAAAAAAATCTATCAGAAGTGTTGAAAATATTTCTTATTTTGAAATACACAAGTTGAAATAAATTGAATTTGAAAAATGTATAAAATAGGATGAAGTAATTAAGAGAACCCGCTTCTGAAACCTGGAGGTGTACCAGGAGCAGGAGGTGCACCAGGAACAGCGGATGCACCAGGAGCAGGAGGTGTACCAGGAGGAGGAGGTGCACCCATTGGAGGTGGTCCACCCATTGCAGGTGGTGCATTCATTGCAGGAGGTGCATTCGTAGCTGGACTCATTGCAGGGCTTGTTGACATTTTTTCAGTAGTTGCAGTCATTGGAGTTGTAGATTCAGTTGGAGAGGTTCCCATTTTTTCACAAAATAGTGAACAATAAATATGTTTCCCAATGTCAAATCCAAATCTACCTTGACAAACTTTACAAATACCATTTTGTATATGCATAAGGGTTGAGAATCCAAATCTTGGTTGTCTTTCCCCTTCACTTTTCACAGCCTAGAAAGTAAATGAAATTTTTTTCAGAGACACTTATAATAATATTACCATCTTATATCAACTGAATTTCAATTTTACTTTTTGTGATATTATGATATTTAGTGAATTGATCTCAATCATTTTTTTTTTGAGCAATGTATTTTATTTAAATGTATGAATCGCAAGCAACTTTTTTTGAGTATATTCATGATTGTTGAAAATTTGAATTAAAAACAGTTTTTGAGAATTTTGTAAAATCTAAAAAAATAATCCATTTTTATTCAGCCTTGCTTTAAACATAATTAATTTTGGATCTTACCAAACAGGGAAAATTTCCAAAAAAATTTGTATCGTTACAAAGCTTTTCGAAAGCCGAAAAACGGAAGACCGTTAATAACATCTAAAAAGACGTTAATTTAAAAAAATTATCAGAAATAAAAGAAATAAATAGTAAATAACGGAGAAAAAACTTACAAATATTAATAAAAAATTAAACAAAGTATAAAATTACAAAAATTGATTAAAAACTGGTAAAAATGAGTGAAAATTTGAAAAGCTCGTAGAATTTAATGGGAATTAATTAGAATGTAGAAATAAAAAAATATATGCTAAAGAAGAAGATCAAAATAGAAAGTTCAAGCATGATAAGCAGTCAATGTATAAACGGAGCTATGTTTATTACTATAATCATTAATACTATAAATAAAATTTTTTTTAAATATCTCACCTGCGATATTTCAAAGGAAGATAACGCAATGATAAACGTCAAAACTAAACGCGAATTATACATGATGAATCTGTGTTAATTTTTTACTAATCACGTAAAGTTCAATTTTATATTAATTAAAGTTTGCCAAAATGTCCTATGTTTTTCGATGTCGATTCAGATAGAGCTCCTTTGATTTCAAATTGCCTTATATAGTCTTTTCTAATACGATTACTTCATAGTAAAACGAACACATCATGTGCATGCATAAATTGTAAACAATTTTTATTTTCCCATAACTTTGAATAGTGTAGGTTAAACGGTACAACTAGCATAAAGAAAGATGATTAACCGAATTTGAACAATCGCTGATAACTATGAGATAACAAACAGCATTGACTCGAATGGTTTTCAGTGAAGAAAAAATGCAAAATTATCTAATTCTGGAACGACTGGATACAAAGCCATGATTGCAAAACAGTTTTTACGCTAAAATTGTACTGAATATGGAATATTGTTTCTAATCTTATCACAATGAAGAGAAACTGCGAAAATAGAATGACTTATTTTGAAAAAACTCTATTAGAGTATTTTTAGTTTTCAACATTCTATAAATAATTTGCTTGTAAAAAATGGTGCATTTATTTATTTATTTGAAACTGATGAGTCGATTGATATACTAACAAGACATACAAAATGACGAATACTTAATAATTATCATAATAATTAATACGAACGCTCTTTACCAGTACGTTTCATTAATTTCTTTTATTTAATCAATTTCCATAATTTCAAGTTATTTTATTAATTATTTTATAAAACTTGTTCTCTAAATATTTAAAAAATTTTAAATAAATTGTCTGGTTATTTTTTAACAATAGTTAATAACGGTTGATTGAAACCATTTTTTCTTCAGGGAAGCATTTTTCTAATCTGTCACATTTTATGTTCGATGGTGCCTTAATATAACTCGAAAAACAAAGTTATGCGAGGGTAGGGAGCATCTTTAAGAAACCCTGGGATCCAGAATCCTAGTGCGAGGTTCAGTCGACGTGTAACCTTAACGTTGCCAACAAGCTTCAAATTAATAATTTACAAAAAATTTATCAATTTAGACCCTCTTTAACAATTCAAACAGAATCGTGCAATTAAGATTCAATTTATCAAAGTAAGTGCTGAATAAAAATTGAAGAAAAGTGTGAAGTTGAATTTAATAAATATAAATTTACAAACCTTGATTAAATTGTTTATGAAAATCCACATTAATAGAGCTCCTTTGATTAGAAAATCTTTGTTCGAACAATTTTTTGTTTAACGATAGCTTTAACTCTACTAATTCAAAAAGTATTTCTGTATCAAGAAATTGGCAAAATGTTGATAAATGATTTAATTGAAAATTTGAACAACTTTTAAAAACTGTGTTTTGTGACTTTTGTCAGTTGGCTGCCTCATACTTGTCTCGCGAAGAGTAAAAATATTACGTAAAATTACCTGCCTTTTTATAAGAATAATGTTGGGTGGAAGTACGCAAGGATCAAGGAGGAAAAGCTCCATAGTAATGCCGGAGCATGAGACACAAAATATTCTCATGACCTACGGGATTCTTATTCTGTTGCTACTATCATTATATTTACTCTACTCAGTAATATTTTAGAAAAGGAAAGACATTCGTTGTGGTGAGAATTTACTACAATTAACTAATTAACAACAATCATAAAATAAGCCATATGATTAACAAAATAATTACCAGATAATAATTACACTTGAATTTTATATCATTCCGAGTAAACTGTTCATTTAACTAATTTTTTTTTTTTACTTTTATTAATTAATATCCATTATTTTTGTCAACTTATTTATTTTTATATTGAATTATTTTGCTAAATGAAGTATTTTATTTAATTGCAGGGTTAATATACGATGTTCAGTGAAAACCATATCCTTCCAAAGGACGATATTTACAAGACAGGACCTCTGGGAGGTTCAAAACGTTAATGACCAATTACCATAGCTTATGATAGATTGCATATTACTTTAACTTATACCGAGCAGTGCCAAAATGAGATCCATAAATTGATAATAAAATCTGCTCGCTTGGACAACAGAGAAGTTTAGTAATGTCTTTACCGATTAAAGTATATAAATTTCATAGATACGTCTAATATGTTTATTTTTTGACTAATATGTTCTTTTATTCTCATTTATTTTTGAAAACCAAAGAAAATCTAGGCGATTGCACCGATGAAAGATAATATATAAAATGTATGTGTGGTTGTACAAAATGTTTTTTTTAATTTCACAATAAAGGGTCTTTTACTGTTACTCCGTTATTGCATTTTCAATAAAAAAAAAATAATAATAATAATAATAATAATTGGTACGTTTGCATTGGCTTTAGGGTCCTTAAAGTAAGAAGTCTAGTTAATCAGAGGTTTCTGCTCAGATCGGAGCCCTCATCAGTGATAATTATTAAAATCTAGAAAATACAAAAAAGAGTGTGTCGCTAATTTCACATTTTTGGAGTTACTACTCTCTAAATCTAAATCAGTCAAATTTTCACTAATGAAATCAGTGATTCGCGCTTTCACTGATTCATCAGCGAAAGAAATATTTTTCACTGTTAAATCAATTAATTTTTACTGAAGTAATTAGTGAAAAAATATTTTTTACTGTTAAATCAGTTAATTTTCACTGAAGTAATCAGTTAAATTTGACTGATTTAGAGTAACCTCTTTCTAGCTATTTGAATCAGTCAAATTTCACTAATAACTAGTAGATTTTAACTGATTCTGATTTAGAGAGTAGAGTACTTGACATATAATACAAAAAGTAGTACTTGATGGGGTCAATACAATTTACCATTTTAATAATAATAATAATTAGGAAAAAAAGCAAGAACAAAAATAATGCCCTCGCGTCAAATTAAAAAAAAATCTTCAAGACCTCGACATCGTTAGCTATTTTAAATTCATTAGAAGACTCGAAAATTGTCAAAAAATATATTTCGAAGTTAATTATTTCTGACCGAAATAGATTTTGCTTTTTCCGCATGGGCCTAAATATGCTTTGTATAAAAAAAAATTCCTCCATATATTTTTTCACTATTACTTTTATGGTCATTTTTAATAATGAAAAAAGTTTTATTATTTTGATTCCTGCCTATATTTTTCGGTAGAAAATATCAGACATTAGATTCTACGGGCAACACAGATATGACAAATTGATAGTCTCAAGGCAATGAAATGTGAAAAAAAATGACGATGCGAGGCGTGGGTGTTCAGTTGAAAATAGCCGATATTTCCAGCTCGTATTCAACTAGAAAGATCCCATATTCGATATTTTCGCGGCTCTTCCAGAAATAACTTGCACAGACGTAGCAAATACCACCTGGAATCTGCCAGCTGCCACCAGAGAGTGACAGAAAGGTCAATTGGGTCATATAAATTTTCTTCAAATCTTAATAATTGAATCCTTACCGCTCATTATATCGTTTTCTTATTCAATATGATTATAGAAAATAATTTCTCTAAAATTTCGATGATTGTTTCTTCTAGAGTGCATTATATGATCGTCTGTGATTGAAACATAATAATTTCAAGGTGTGATTGGCGATTTTGATTTGATGTTTTTTATGGCAGATACGCAAGTGAAATTTAAATAAGCATGACACATGTTTATCACTGAAAGGAAAATAGTCTTAGAAATGTCAATCAAATTTTTGTATTTGTAAAATCAATAGCTATCTATAAAGTGAGTCAAAAGATGAAACAAATATTTTGGAAACTTTTATTTATTTATTAATTTTTTTATTTATAAACTTACACTTTTGTGAGTATATGTAACAAGTTATTAAATTATTTAATTAATTGAGTTATATAAAATGAAATAAAGCAGGACTTCATCTTAATTCTCTTTTTCAATTGGACACAAGGAAGGACACAAGGAAAGTTTTAAATGAGTTATATTTTTATTCCTTTGAGGAAGTTGAAAAATTTACAGAACGCTTAAAGAAGGATTACAGATCTCCATTATCTAATCCCGAATTGAAAATCCTACATAAGAAACTACATAGGGAACCATGTAGGAAACTATATGGTGAACTACATGGGAAGCTATATGGGAAAATATGCAAGAAACTATATAGGAAATAATATGGGAAACTGTATAGTAATTTGAACCCGGATACTATATAGTTTCCCATGTAGTTTCCGATATATTACATAGTTTCCCATGTCTTTTTTAAAATGTAAACGACGTTAGGAGGAAGCTATACTTTAAATATGTTTATAATTACGTTCGTTGAAAAACAATAAAATATAAAGAATCGAATTTTTGTTTTTTTAATAATAATTTATAATATGTTTTAACATTCAACTTCAACATTCATATTGTAATATTCTACAATTTTGAAAACAATCATCAAATAAATAAAAGACATGGGAAACTGTACAGGAAACCATATCGCAAACTACATGAGAAACTATATAGAATCCGGACTCAAATTACTATACAGTTCCCCATATTGTTTCCTACATAGTTTCCCGCATAGTTTCCCATGTATTTTCCCATATAGTTTCTTACATAGTTTGCTAGGTAGTTTCCTAAATGGGATTTTTTAATAGGGAATATTTTAAGATTTTCATTCTTTCATTTTTCTAATGCATATTTATTATTACAATAGAATACAATAAACGATAATGATATGACAAATAATATTTCTTTCAAAGTTATAATTACTTATTGAGCAAAACTATTCAAATTCTAGTAACAAAATGTTGTTTTTAGTTCTATAAAATATAACAACTTTGATAAACAATTGTAAATCCTCACATAGGAATCTATGTGCGTACCCACATTGCAGTTTTAGGTAGTAACTAGTTCCAAGTAACTAAGTTACTAAGAACATTACGTTACTTGTAAATGTTATGGTAACTTAGGTACTTTTAAAAATTAGTAGCTTTTGAGTTCCGTTTAATACTTACGTTGTATTTTTATGATTGCAAAGAACTGAATTAAAACTCTCTTCCAGGAATCGAATATTAATTTATCACAGCAGCCTGTTTACATTCGAGATTTAAATATGATTGTATAAGTAATGATTCTGAAAAAAATCATAGTTTCAAAAGCATTGGATGAATATTGTACAATATGGATTATAAGAATTAAATGTATTGGAATGTATAGCATCGCAGGCATCATTATGATATTCAATACCTTTCATAGTACTAAAAGTAACTGTAACTGCAACTAGTTACTTTTTTTAAAGTAAAGTAACCGTAACCAATTACTTTTTAAACAGTAACTTACCGAATGCTTTAACACATCGTAACCTGCATAGGAATTTATTCCTATGCATATTATGACTTGGGTTCCTATGTGGGTATTTACTATAGGGTTTTGTAAAACATTATTATAATTTTGAACATTTTGCAAAAAAAAAAGGATTTTGATTTGCGTTTTTAATATCTCTCAAAAAATTATTGTACTCTCTAAACCTGAATCAGTCAAAATCTACTGATTAGCTGTGAAATTTGACTGATTCAAATAGCTAAATAGAAATGACTGTAAACCAGTCAATTTTCACTGATCCAATCAGTGAAAATGAACTGATTCGGCAGTGAAAAATATTTTTACACAGACGAATCAGTGAAAATTAACTGATTAAACAGTGAAAAATATTTTTCACACTGATGAATCAGTGAAAAGGCAACTGACTGATTAAATCAGTGAAAATTTGACTGATTTAGATTTAGGGAGTACCCGTTTCTCATCTCCGATTTAATATTCGGAAAAAGGTTGTTACTTTGTTTTTAAAAAATTTATGGAGTTAAATATTCTTCCTTTCACATCGTGATTAAAATAAAAATGTTATCAGTCTGAATACCATAAAAAAGTCTATACTCGACCTACGGAAGATATTAGAAATAATCGATATAATAAAGTATATTTACGAAAACAAACCAAAACAGAGTGCCTTCTGTTATCGACTTCGACCTTTGAGATTTGCGCTTTAAACATTTTTTTAATAAATCCCGGTACATATCGTACGCACGAAACGTGTTTATTACCATTCCATCTATTCTTCGCTTTGTCATAGATTATATCCTTGTACATCGAAGATGATAATTCTGATGTAAATTTAATACATTTGCATACTTGAAAGTTTGGGTAATGCAAATGGACCAATTATACGAAGACTGCTAATTACATCAACCAATGAAAAAGAGATTCTCTCACGAAAAAGTATGTCAGAAAAATAATGACACGATTGTGATTTTTTTTCCTTACATTTTTCGCAAAAACGACAGGAAAACGACAGGAAGAATGACAGGAAGAATGCCAGGAAAAATGATAGGATTAAAAATGACTGTTGAAAAATAATAGTGCTGTCATTTTTTCTATTTTTACCTGTGTCATTATTTTCCTAACATATTTTTCCGTAAGGGTTACGTTTTATCTGATACTGAAAATTTCTAAAGTATATATGATACAATTCGTAATAAAAATTTATTAAAAAAGTGATATACAGTTTATAATTAAAAGTAATTCACATTACAAAATAAATCAGCATATAACATACCACACATAGTTTAGAACTCGTTAATCAATTTGCAGACGATAGTTCTTGGACCCGCAGATGAACACAGAGGCCTTAAAGACACGAATTCATTACTAATTTCCTTTCATATATCTCTCCAAGATTATTGTAAGTCCCAAGCCCGAACATTTTTGTAGATGATTTTGTACAGATCGATTCATATAAAGTTACATTTCTCTTGACTAACTCTTATTAAGAGGTCTTTTGCCTAAAGTAATCTTTCCTGAGTGTTTGATTCATAAATTGTCCTATTTTTAACCTGATCCAAACTGGTGGAAGAAGGGTAAAAAATACTTGAATTCCATGGGCCCAGTAACCTGCGCTGGTATTTACTTTTCCGAGCGTTGAAATTGCATTTCTGGCGTACGTGGTTGCATCTGGCACAAATATACTAGAAACCTAAAGAAAAAAATTAAAATTAGAAAAAGGAACTAGAAAATTAAAAACGGTTTCAGGGCATGTGACGCTTGAGAAAAGTAACAAGTTCATGTTAACAACTTTGTTCAGTTTCTACATGTTTATATTCAAAATACATGAAATTTTGTTTTCAAAATTTTGAGAATGGTAGAAAAAGTGAAGACGGGCGTAGAGATTACTTTTGTTTACGATAATAACAAATTTTTTTTATATGGATTTTGTAAAATTGAACTTTTTTCATTTTTCAAAACAAAAATTCTCTATTCAGACTGCCGGTCAAAATTATTTCTTTACTTGTTTCAGTTATTCCTAAAGTGCCTTAATTTTTTTTTTATCTAATGAGCATAAGTTGAAGGTAAAATTTTGATTTCATAGAAAATATATTGCAAAAAACGGCAAATTTTAATCTTTTTGAAAAATATTAATTTTTGATCTCATTTGAAAGGCAAGTCTTCACAGTATTTTGCTAACTAATCAATATAGTAGAGGATCCAAATAGGAAACGACCTTCACCCATCCATTTACACAATGAAAAGTATTTTATATCAAATTTAATATGTTAAAAAATATATCGCGAGTGGGTTGTCTAAAAAATTTTTGTCAAGATTATGATTAATTAAAAATTCAAAATTGACTTTTTTTTAAAAATTGCACTTATTCATTTACGAAACAAACTATATACCAATCGAAAGTATGAAGTCTATAGAATATGCGAACGTTAGGTTGCCTATTTTTTTCCCAGCATAACTATATTGGGTTGGCAGGTATAAACAGATAAGTCGATACTAGTAATTTGCACTCATCTGTTTACTCAATAAATCTTATATCAAAATAATGATAATTTTATTGCGAACACGGTGATATAAGGTTGTCTGCGAAAAATCTGTTTTGAATTCCGGTTATCGAGCTTTAAAAAGCGAAATATTGGTGTGAATGAAGATGTGCGACAGAGAGGTCCGACCGAACTACCCGGTGCGATAGAAGAGGACGCAGCATTGCAGCTGCGCGTAGCTCGTCCTTTGGATGAAAGAGAGTGCGCACGCTATTTGTCCGTGAAATTGAGGAGGATAGCGATAGACTAGTAAATGCTGAGCATCATTCTGGAGCAACTGGCAATAGACTTTAAATGAAATTATATATATAATAAATATAAATAAATATATAAACATATAAATATGTAAATATATAATATATTATATTCATAATGATAACCAACAAAATTGAGTGATGCATTGGTTAGCTCAACATAATTGTATTTAAAGTTCTCTATTTTACGAAAAGCCAACTTCAAAAAACAATTTTTAAAAGTTTTATCGTTAAAGTCAATTACAGAGTCGTCCGAGTTACATTAAAAATACTTTTTAACCAATTTTTATTACAATATATTGTTTATTACAACGATACATGGTAGCACGTTTTTTCTATTTCGAAAATTGAGGTCAGTTGCTCCAAAATGTTGATTAGCATTTACTAGTCTATCACTATCCTCAATTTCATGGACAAATAGCATGCACCAATATTTCGATTTTTAACCCTTAATGGCCGAAAGGCCCCGCTACGGGGACATAGTACTTATGCCATAGAAAGTATTACAAAAAAAGATCTCGGCCGTTATAGGTTAAAGCTCGACAACCGGAATTCAAATAGATTTTTCGCAGACTACCTTATATCACCGTGTTCGCAATGAAATTATTTTTATTTTGATATAAGGTTTATTGAGTAAACAAATGAGTGCAAGTTACTAGTATCGACTTACTTGTTTATACCTACCAACCCAATAGTTATGCTGGGAAAAAATAGGCAACCTAACGTTTGCATATTCTATAGGCTTCATACTTTCGATTGGTATATAGTTTGTTTCGTAAACGAATAAGTGCAATTTAAAAAAAAGGTCATTTTTGAATTTTTAATTAATCATAGTCTTGACAGAAATTTTTTAGACACCCCACTCGCGATATATTTTTAAAGATATTAAATTTGATATAAAATACTTCTCATTATGTAAACGGATGGGTGAAGGTCGTTTCTTATTCGAATCTTAGACTAATATAATTTCAATTCTTTTTCCTGGATTCTATCAGGGGTCCAACATGGTACAAAAAGATCGTAAAATTTTGAAAATATGTAGCTACTTACAAGACATTTTTGAAAATCAATGTATATCATATTTTAATAAAATTTAGAAATATTTCTGAAAATAGTGATATTTTGGATTTTTTAAATTAATTTATAGATCACTGTCATTATTTGAAATTTCACAATTTCTTTGCACCATGTTTGACCCCGGGTAGAATCCAGGAAAAAAATCTGAAATTATCTTGATTAAATATCAAAATTCTGTGAAGACTTACCTTTCAAATGAGACCAAAAACTTATAAAAATCTTAATTAATTTCAGAGTTATTAATATTTTTCAAAAATATCGAAATTTGACGTTTTTTGCAATATATTTTTATAAAGTAAACATTTTGCCTTCAACTTGGGCTTAGTAGATTAAACTTTTTATAAATTTTCATTCTATCATGGAGAAAAAAAATGTCAACTTATTATTACAAAAATTAAGACACTTTAGGTATTTTATAATAATTTTAAAAACAAAATTGAATGTATTTTTTGAACACAGAAAAGTTAAAACTTCAAATCAATAGAATTTGCTAATTTCTTAAGTATCATATACTCTTGAGGTAGTTGTTCAGAGAAAAAACATGTCTCTGGAAAAAAAGCTTTTTTATGATTTTAAGACTTGAAATAATATCAGTCGTGTCTTATGAAAGTAAAAACATTATTTTTTATTAAAAAAAATTGAAACTTAAACAAATAATACTTTTGAAGACGCTTCTTTCTTTCATAAGACACGACTGATATCATTTCAAGTCTTAAAATTATAGAAAAACTTTATTTTATAGAGACCTGTTTTTTTGGCACGACAACTACCTTAATAATAATATAGTTGCAAAGTGAAGAAATAAGTTTAACGAGAAGATTCATTACTTGTAGTCTTTGACTAAAGGCGTTCATCTTGGTGTTGACGAAGAGAGGAGTGAGATGTTGAATAGTAAGGCCAAATCTGGAATATTCAGCTCTGAGGGCTTCTGAAAAACTTTTGATATAGACTTTTGTTGCTGCATAAACAGTCATCAGCGGCAAAGGTTGCAACTCTGAGCCGGAAGAAATGTTAACAATAGCGCCCTTCCCTCTTTCTTTCATCTGACCAATCACAAGTCGAGTCATCATTGTAGTTGCACCTACATTCACGTTCATGATGTCCCAAAGATCTTCTTTGGGAACCTCACCCAGGTACATAGGATAGGCGTATTGTTTTCCAACATTGTTCACTGCAATTTTGAAAAAATGATTTCTTTAAATTCAGATAAATGAAAAAATTTTATGAAATAAGAAAAAAGAAAACTATCATGTGTACAAATAAGTTTCCGCCGTTTAACAAAATTTGGCGCCACCAGTAAGTTTTGGTTGAAATTGACAGATGTAAAATGGAGAATACGCAAGTACATAAAGACACAGGATAAAAAAGATGAATACCCAGGAAAAAAAAAACGATTGATTGAAATTTCTGTGAATTGCGTATAAATGTGTCTCAATGACGTTGAATTGTAGTTTTACGATTAAGTGACACAGTCCATAAAGTTTAAATCGTCAAGATACGTTTCGTGAATCGTTCATCTCAATTGTGAAATTACGATTAATATGAGTGAAATAAATTTTTACGAATGGAAGAAGCGTAAAAACAATTCAACAAAGTAATGATTTAATCGGTCTGGGATCAAACTGACGATTGAAAAAGCTTACCAATTCCAATGCCCACAACACAATTAAACGAAAACATTTTGAATCTGCCATTTTAAAATACACAATTCACAGCAATTTTAGCCTATCGCTTTTTGTTTCCTGGGTAGAATGGAAAAACAAGTTAATATTCAAGGTCAGTGTAGTAGAGAAAAAGGGGGAAAAATATAGAATAATGGAGGAAAAGATATTTGAATGAAAAGATTATAGAAGAGAAATAAATAAAGACCTATAGACAAAATAATAGAAAAAGCAAAAATAGAGGCTGAGGAAAAAAGATGAGATGCCGAAAATTCAAAATAGGCGTACAAAGGAAAACGAAAATAAGGAAGACTTGACTTAGAAAAGATTTAGAAGAAAATGAAAGAAAAGACTAAATAAAAGGGCAAAGAAAATTGAAAATAATGAAAGAAAGAAGATAAAAAATTAAAGAACCAATAAAAATTACCTAAAATTCCGACAGGGATTTCCTTTAACTGTAGCTCAATTTTCTCAAACACTTCCTTCCCTTTGCTAAAATCAGCTGCAATGATCTTCACTTCAATTTCGGGATTAATTTCTAGAATTTCTTTTCTTGTTGTCTCCAATCTTTCCAGAGTTCTGCTTATAAGTATTAAATTTAGACCTCTGGTAGCAAGTTCTTTTGAATAAGCTTTCCCTATCCCGTCAGTGGAACCTGTTACAACTATAGAAAAGCAATATATCAACACTCAACTTTTTGAAAGCCTTTTAAAACTACTAGCATGCAAAAACTGATCACATTATCTTAGAATTAATCTTATCAATTTATGTATGATTCTTAACTTTGCTAATGACGTGAGAAAAATACTGATTTAAAGGTAGAAAAGTACTTTTTATTCATATAAGGGTCGTTGCTAAAAAGTTGTAGAATTTAAGTCCTGCCATTTTTACACATTTCTATTATTCATTATATTTTTTCCAAATAATATTAGAAAGTAGTTTTCACTAAAAAGTACATGCATTTATTTAAAAATATGAAATGAAAATATATCTAAAATGTCTGCACAGTAACCTGTCCCTAACTTAGGGTGACCATCTGTCCGGATTTCCCCGGACATGTCCTCATTTTAGGGCTTGTGTGAGTTGTCCTACAGGATTTTTTACTTTGTCCGGATTTTTCAAATGATAAATTTTTATTTTTTAATCAACTTTTGAATCTTTTTTTGTACAAAATTTTATCATTCAATGCCATCTAATGATTTCTTCGTCAATTCACAAGCCTCAACAACTCAAAAATAATCTTTTAACTCAATAGATTACTAATTAAAATGCATCAGGGTTCAAAAATAAAAATATAAGATGTTAAGCGTTGATAACATTTAATAAAATAGTGACTTTTCTGTTCTATCTTGTCCTCTTTTTCAAACCTTTCTGTCCTACACTACACTACTTCTGTCCTAACTACAAATCCAAACTAAAATTGAGAAACAATAAAAAAAAAAAATTTTATGAATAATTCATATTTTGAATATTTTAGAAATGATTTTGAACTTTGTTTCTGTGCATTTATCGAATCTCCCCTCGGTAACCTTACTAGCGGATAGATTATCTATCACTATTATAAAAATGATTCTTGATTTCTTTAAGTGCATGTGATACTTGAGAATAGTAGCAAGTTCGTGTAAACAATTTGGTCCAGCTTCTACATGCTCACGTACAAAATACAGAAAAATGCTGGAAAAGATGAAAACGGATGTAGATAAACTACTTTCGGTTTTGTCATTAAAAAATAAATTTCCAATAGACTTTACTAAAATTGACCTTTTTTTTTATTTTTCAAACCAAAAGTTGGCTATCTACGTCCGTTTATATCTTCTCTACTATTTCCCAAATTTTATGTATTCTGGACACAAACACGTAGAAATAATTGGTATTCATGTTCTATTTTAAGTAAAAAATAATGGAGAAAATACTTTCACTGATTCTAAAGTTGTTTTTAAAATTAATAGTCGAAATATATTTTTTTGTCAAAGACACGTAAATAAAAATACAGAAATATATTACATAATTAATATTAATTATTACATTGTTTATTAATTAATAGTAACTAATTAATACATAAATTAAGAATTATTGAATACATATTAAAGAATTACCTGCCCATTCTCCAAATGTAGTCCTCAAATCTATGGATTTTGTATTGATTATAGGGACGAAGATTTCCCATATAGAATTCGAAAGTCGACTTATCAGGTCCAGCAAAGCCCAAAGAATAATTAGGCCAATTATTAGCCATATTACAATAAGTAACAACATTTTTCTCATAGATTAAATGATAATTATCTTTATCAAAAATTGGTTTCAACTTCTAATTTTACATAAATAAGTAGTCACCATACAGCAAATATCTAATTGATATATAAAATATGGATAAAAAATCATGTCTTTATTTATAATAATGAATAATAGTATTTATAACATAACGTATTTTCATTATGGACATATTAAAGAAAAGAAAATTTTCGTATATTTATTTTTGTATTTAAATTCAACTCTATACCAAAATTAATAATGGTTGCAAGATTATAGAGGATTATAATAAAGATACATATTATTTGTAATAAAAATTTCCAGTTTATCTTACATTCCAAATAAGGAGATTCGTTAATTTGAAACAATATTCATAATATAAAAAAACTTAGCACTGATAACTAGTATACAAATATTTACAGAAAATAACTTCCAAAGAACTTTCTTATGCTTGCGACCGTATAAGATGAGAACTACGGCAATACTAAAATGTAGTGAATCGAGTAGATGTTCAAAACCCACGAAGGCGAAGCACTTTCTCCAACCATCATAACCAGTACTCAATACTATACCTGAATTGGTGAAGGTTCCACTCTTTGATTAAACTCTCATTTTATTTTATTACTTTTTTACATAGCAAAATGTCTTGCACTTAAAAAAAACTGATTTCTAAAATTTTATGATTACCTTAATCTTAATGATATTAATAAAATATATACGTACAAAAAAGCAAGAATTTCATTGTATAAACATTGAGACCTTGAGCCTATTTACACGACAGCAATTTTCGCTACGGTAGCAGAAACTGCTACGTTTGGCAACTCGGTTATAAAAAAAAATTTTGATTGGGTGCCGAGCGTAACAGTTTCTGCTACATCAGAAAAAATTGCTGTGATGTAAATGGGTTCTTTTACTCTTTGGCTCTTAAGAAATAACATCAATTTATTCTTGAATTTTATCACAAGATTTCTAAATATTAAATTCTAAATACTTTTAGTATTTCAAAGTTTAAAATATTAATTTATATTTATCTAAACATACGATGACGTGAATAACTCTAAGTAGATATATAATAGTTTTTTTTAAAAACATCATTGATAAACTGTTGTGCCTCCTAAGCGTTTGTAAAAAGGTAGAAAATTCTTTACTTCTTTAATACGAGTTAAGATTGAGAGACATTACCGGTTTTTAAAAATTTTCGAATTTTTTCTCGAACATTTATAATTTCAACTAATTTTATTTGTTTTTAATTAATTGAAAATTTTGAAATGTATCTAAGAGTAACACCAACAAGTAAAGTTCATAAAATAATGAAAACTAGCTTTAATTCACGAAACTGGTTCAATTAGATCATGCAGGTTTTAGTCTTAATAGTTAATCCAAGTGAACAAATACTAAAAATAGGCATAGGAACGTGGTATCATTATTTTTGTAATATGTATGACTAATGTCAACCATGAAAATAATTCTGTGGCTAAGCGGCAGAACCGAATAAGTCCAATTTTGATGAAAAATGCACTGATAGAAATGGTTCGGGAGTTTTAGCCATTCGGTTGTAGGTTGGGAATTTATAATTGTATTTATAAAATAATATGTCTTTCTGAAAAACGCAGGATGTTGAATAGAGGAATCAAAATATTGTAAGTGAAACTGGCCGAATCAGAAATATAATATGGGAAGGCGAACAATACATTTTTCCATAGCAACCAATAATATAGTTGATTCGTTCATATTTATTCAGTTATAATCGGATGGTTAAAATACAAATCTCATATTGCTGTATCTATGTCAGCAATAAGGTAAGGTTAAATTAATCATAAATATCGTTGTAACAGCCATTCCTTTCTATCAGTGTGGTTTTTTACCATAAAATTACTAGAAATAGATCTCTCTAATATGTGTAGGACAAATTTCGTGACTTAGAATTCCTGTTATGTCTTTATGAACCGTTTACATAACCAAATAACTTTCTTTTTGAAGCAGAACCGAATAACTCAACGTTTTTGCGTTGTATTTTTTTTTTTAACCAATTCAATCACATATTCATAGTATTTGAAAAGATTACATGAATTAAGAATGTAAGAATGTTTACATTTGGATTTGCATGTGTCAATACTTACACACATACATTACGCTCGTAGAGTTTTTCGGACGCCACATGGCGAAAAGTTTTAAGAACACTCGTGAAATATTTCCTGTCTCTTTTTTTTGTCGAGTTTATAAAAATTTTTCGCACTAAATTATTTTTTTTAATTAAACACAATGAGTTATAAAATTGGTAATTAATTAAACGCTTATGCAAAACCGAATAACTATTTATTTAGTGGCATAACCGAATAAGTCAAAACATATTTAATTATTCCGGGCCCGCCTTGATTCAAATTTGAGTAATATACAATATCTTCTGTTTTGAGACCATAGACACCGATAAAATTCTTGTAACTGTTTAGTACAGAGTGACAGTTTTCATCGTCGAAAATAATTCCCGGTCATTTCCCGGTCATCGAAAATTTCTTCCCGGTCATTAAAAAAATAGTTCCCAATGAATAACAGTTAATGCAATGGGTTTTTAAAGTTTTAAAATATTTTTTATTTAATATTCTGAAATGAAATTTCTCCTGGTATACCGAAATCACGAAATCATACGAAATGGACAATTGTTAAAGTCGCTGTCACAGTCAACAAGGAAAAAATCTCCTGCTCCAATGGACGCTGTAGACAGCAGCAGCTTCATGCTGCTTCACATTCCTGCACTCAAGTTGCTTGCTTGCTTTGCACAAATAAAGCGGGAATTTCGAAATGCATAATATAATATATAAGTAAAACACTTTATGTAACACATTTAAAACAAATTAAAATCGCTTTTTATTAAAAATTTTAAAAAATTCCCTGGTCATTTCCTGGTTTTCCCGGTCTAGCGACCACCCTGTAGTATTAAGTATTAAGAACAAAAAGTGCGATTTCTCGAAAATCGGATTATATAACTTATTTAGTTCTGTCACTTAGCCACAGAATTGTATGCTCAAATCTTAGTTTTTTCTTCTTTTTTAATATTAATTATTGTTGTACAATTTTACTAACTATTTATATTGTAGAAACAAAAGAAAATGAATTATTGAAATTTATTGCAAAAAATAATAATGTAGAAAAGACTTAAAATAAGGGAATTCACAAAAATTACAAATTAACTATATATGAAAAATGAATATTTTTATTTAAATCTTTTGTAAACAGACAATTAGTACAAGTATAAAATAGAAAACTTCTCAATGCACGTTCCAATATGGAATATTTCAAATATATAAATGTTAAAATACTCCTGAAATTAGTTTTTCATGAAATCAATACATATATCTTTATTTTAATCATAACCCATTCATGCTCCACTCATAACCCATACCATTAAGCTAAAAAATCAGCTACTTGAAATATAACAACATATATGCAAAAATAAGCCAACATAATATATTAAATCCTTTTAAAATATATAATCGAAGGATCTAATACATTATCAAAGTACTTAATTTAAAAGTATTATAAACAATAATCCCCAACTAAAAATTATTTAAAGTATAATTTTGAGATTTTAAATACAATTCGAAGATACAAAATACAAATTACAGGAACAAAATATTTACAAATCTTAGGAAGATCCAAGCAACGTTACAGAACCAATTAGTGAGTACATGTTATGATTATTGATTATATACAAATTATACAAATAAATACAGTCATTTTACAGATTTTTCTACAATGCAAAGTTTGTGTCAAAAGTTTGCGAACATTCATTAAAACTATCTATGGAATTTAATCATACATTTTCTGGCTTGAAGTCTTCAGTCAGAACAGGATGTTTCTTCAGCAGTTACAAAAACTTTGGAGAAGTTAGGATTAATTATCAGCGGTTGAAATGATGTCTTGAGCGTTCAGCACTTAGGCATTCTTCTTGGTTGTCTAAAGAATATGAGCGAATTACGCTCATACATTTTGTGGCTTGAAGTCTTCAGTCAGAACAGGATGTTTCTTCAGTAGTTAAAATAACTTTTGAGAAGTTCGGAATGATTTTCAGCGATTGAAATGATGTCTTGAGCGTTCAGCACTCAGGCATTCTTTTTGGTTGTCTAAAGAATGGGAGCGAATTACTCTCATACATTTTTTGGCTTGAAGTCTTCAGTCAGAACTGGATGTTTCTTCAATAGTTACAATAACTTTTGAGAAGTTCGGAATGATGTTCAGCGATTGAAATGATGTCTTGAGCGTTCAGCACTCAAGCATTCTTCCTGGTTTTCTAAACAATGTGAGCGAATTGCGCTCATACATTTTGTGGCTTGAAGTCTTCAGTCAGAACAGGATGTTTCTTCAGTAGTTACAATAACTTTTAAGAAGTTCGGATCGATTTTCAGCGATTGAAATAATGTCTTGAGCGTTCAGCACTCAGGCATTCTTCTTGGTTGTCTAAAGAATGTGAGCGAATTGCGGCCATACATTTTGTGGCTTGAAGTCATCAGTCAGAACAGGATGTTTCTTCAGTAGTTAAAATAACTTTTGAGAAGTTCGGAATGATTTTCAGCGATTGAAATAATGTCTTGAGCGTTTAGCACTCAGGCATTCTTCTTGGTTGACTAAAGAATGGGAGCGAATTACGCTCATACATTTTTTGGCTTGAAGTCATCAGTCAGAACAGGATGTTTCTTCAGTAGTTACAATAACTTTTGAGAAGTTCGGAATGATGTTCAGCGATTGAAATGATGTCTTGAGCGTTCAGCACTCAAGCATTCTTCCTGGTTTTCTAAAGAATGTGAGCGAATTGCGGCCATACATTTTGTGGCTTGAAGTCTTCAGTCAGAACAGGATGTTTCTTCAGTAGTTACAATAACTTTTAAGAAGTTCGGATAGATTTTCAGCGATTGAAATGTTGTCTTGAGCGTTCAACACTCAGGCATTCTTCTTGGTTGTCTAAAGAATGGGAGCGAATTGCACTCATACATTTTCTGGCTTGAAGTCTTCAGTCAGAACAGGATGTTTCTTCAGCTGTTACAATAACTTCTGAGAAGTTCGGATCGATTTTCAGCGATTGAAATAATGTCTTGAGCGTTCAGCACTCAAGGATTCTTCCTGGTTTTCTAAAGAATGTGAGCGAATTGCGCTCATACATTTTGTGGCTTGAAGTCTTCAGTCAGAACAGGATGTTTCTTCAGTAGTTACAATAACTTTTAAGAAGTTCGGATCGATTTTCAGCGATTGAAATAATGTCTTGAGCGTTCAGCACTCAGGCATTCTTCTTGGTTGTCTAAAGAATGGGAGCGAATTACGCTCATACATTTTGTGGCTTGAAGTCTTCAGTCAGAACAGGATGTTTCTTCAGCTGTTACAATAACTTCTGAGAAGTTCGGATCGATTTTCAGCGATTGAAATAATGTCTTGAGCGTTCAGCACTCAAGCATTCTTCCTGATTTTCTAAAGAATGTGAGCGAATTGCGCTTATACATTTTGTGGCTTGAAGTCTTCAGTCAGAACAGGATGTTTCTTCAGTAGTTACAATAACTTTTGAGAAGTTCGGAATGATGTTCAGCGATTGAAATGATGTCTTGAGCGTTCAGCACTCAGGCATTCTTCTTGGTTGTCTAAAGACTGGGAGCGAATTACGCTCATACATTTTTTGGCTTGAAGTCTTCAGTCAGAACAGGATGTTTCTTCAGTAGTTACAATAACTTTTGAGAAGTTAGGATTAATTATCAGCGATTGAAATGATGTTTTGAGCGTTCATCACTCAAGCATTCTTCCTGGTTGTCTAAAGAATGTGAGCGAATTGCGCTCATACATTTTGTGGCTTGAAGTCTTCAGTCAGAACAGGATTTTTCTTCACTAGTTACAATAACTTTTGAGAAGTTCGGAATGATGTTCAGCGATTGAAATGATGTTTTGAGCGTTCATCACTCAAGCATTCTTCCTGGTTGTCTAAAGAATGTGAGCGAATTGCGCTCATACATTTTGTGGCTTGAAGTCTTCAGTCAGAACAGGATTTTTCTTCACTAGTTACGAAACTTTAGAGAAGTTAGGATTAATTATCAGCGGTTGAAATGATGTCTTGCTTCCAAATAATTTTTTGACGAGTGATAAAGAGGTTCTGATTGCTTCTGTCCTTCTGATAAATTAGTCGTGAGTGGGATCTTATTTACCGGTATTATGAATTAAGTTTCGAAGACATTGCGTTTTTGCCTATACAGATTACACTACGAGTACTAATATAATTCATATGACTATAATTCGGAAACTTTTGTGATGTAAAAATGATTTGGTGGTTGTGTGACTATAAAAATTCCTAATGTAGACTACAAATTAATCTTTTTACTGTTTTGATAAACAAGTTATATTTAATTTATATAAAATAATAGAAATTTAAATTTATAATATAAATTTATAGCCTGATGTGGGTCATATACATGGACGAAACGCTTCGCTTCTAATAGTTTTAAAAATATGTTAAAACTCTCAAACTGCATATATTAATTATTACAAGCGCAAGCTTTATTGAGCCTCAATTTCAAATAATACTGTTTCACTTGTTGGAAGATTGGCTTCAAGGTCCATTGAATTGAATTGAAAATTTGTTTAATTGTTAAAATTACTCCATTTTTCCTTTTCTTCCTGAAGTGTTTCTTTCAGCAGCATATACTTTTCACTAATTCACTCTGAGAACCTAGAGTCAATGTTACAACAAATGTACCAGTATTATATTAATTATAGTCATAAAATCAAATTATAATACCTTTATAATTTTAGATTACATTGTTTTACAGATTGACATCACCAAATAAAGTCAGTGAAATACAATTTCCAACTTGTATACTTAGTTTTATAATTATATTTATTATTAATAGTAACTCCTTAGTACCAATCACACTTTAATTTCTCTCGCAAACATAAAATATTCAAATCAACTTAAATACAAAATATAATTCAAAGAATTCTAAATCTTTCTGTGTAAAAAGAGACGCTTCCGACAGTGTGGGGATTTGAGCCCGGGTCTTTCGATTGCCGGTCGACTGCTCCAATCAACTGAGCGTCCGACATCCCATTTTCCACAGGAAAACAAAACTGTTTAACATATTTAAACTAAAAACATATACATAACAGAAAACAAGACAGGCAATCTTAAGAGGTTTAGTCTCAGATCATTACAATCATCATTACATCATTACAATAAATTAATGAGTCAATGTAGGGCTGAAGACATATTTTCTAATGTTTTAGATTTTGAGATGGCAACTCATTGTATAGTTTATGTTGAGTTACTTTTTGTTCAAGATTGTGATACAGTCTTTACAATAGAAGAGCAAAACATAATATCTAAATACTATCAAGGAATATAAGTTTCAGATCGAGAGTTAGAGTTGTACTTTAATAATGGGAAAATTATAGAAATTCAGTTGAAAAAAATGATTCTTCTTCTAAATAAAAATACAGATGTCTTGAATTTGAATCTTACTGACATTAGTTTCATAAGATGTTCAAAAAGAAGTATCCTTGACCACTTTGTCTCTTTGAGAATGTACTTACAGTTTTGAACGTTCATTGAACGATGGAAAATTTTTTTTTTTAAACTAGATGATTAGTTTTTGGTCCAGAAAATTAAAAAATAGTGGTATTGTTCATGAGCGATTGTATATTTGAAGGGCCCTAAATATAAATATAATAATTAATTTTATTATGGAAAAAAAATTTGGTCTTCGTTCAATGAACGTTCAAAACTGTAAGTACATTCTTTGAGATTATTTAAATCTGACGTGTGCTCGAAATATAAAAGCAAGTTAAAAGAAATTAATATTTCAAAACTAGAGAAAATGTTCTGAGACTAACCTTTCAAAGGTAAAATTTAAAAAACTAAATTGAATATTTAATATTTAACAAGTTTGAAACATTTGAAACTCAGGTTTGGAGTTTCGAAATTAAATATGAAATTAAATTAAATAACATTTCGAACTTAACCATCTAATTTGACAAAACATAATATTAAAAGAATCTAGCACAACTAATAATTTACAGTATGAAAGATGAAAATTATAAGATGTACAATAGATTTCATGATAAATAGTTAATTTATAAATTAATCAATTACAAAATAGATCAGCCAATGAAAAATATTTATGCAAGGAACTGTCTACATAGAAGAATTCGGCTGTATATTTTATAATTCATGCACATGCTTTGTAACAAATGATTCTCGGTACCTTAATAATAAATTTACAAACAGCAAATTTTCATGAAAAATTAGTAAGAATTTCTATCAATTAAAAATACAAAGATTTTTTATCCGTAAGACGTAACAATCATCGCTTTTCAAATAGATTAATATGAAGAATCTGGATCAGTATTCACAAAGTATCCATCAATGAAGATTTAAGATTATAAAGTTGCATTACAGCTATTAAATTTACGTTAAAAAATTTCTTCATTAGTTATTCGAACTATTAAAAAATGTTGCAAGAATAGCAGTTTTTATAAAATAAATTAGATATAAAACTTTTAAAAATTGAATGATTAACATATTTCACATATTCCATTACTAAATCTAAATTCAGTGAATTTTTAATAAATGAAAATATCTTTGTATCTTATATGGAACTTTCCTAATGATTTGACAATGATGATAATTTCAATTTAGGGTAAGAGCATAAGATATTCAAATGCTGTAAATTCTTTGGTAAACAAAATTTCCATAAGAGTAGAAAATTATTTATAGTTATTTTAGAAATTGAACTTAAAGTTGCCATAAAACTCCAGTTCATTATATTAGCTATAATCATATAATGACAACAACTTTTGTTTCATATCGAGCTCTCATAAAATTTTGAAACAAGTATAACAAAGTATGTATTACCAGAAGGTAATTGTGTCATTTTTTGATTATACAGAGTTCATATATAATGTGCTAGATTATCACAAATCCCTGTTGAATTCCGATGACAAAAGGATTAAACCCATTCTTGAGTTAAAAATATACAGGAAAAACATTAACAACTTAATAAAAATAAAGGAGATCATCGATGAAAATTGTTAAAAAATCAATCAGCAATTAAACATATCACTTCCCAAGACTAGAGATGTAAGCCCAACTGAACAGGAGATTAATGAAAAATCAATCACCCATACAGAAAAGATCTCAGAACATTCTCAAGAGTATGAAAGCTTAAATGAACCTTTTGAATAAAGTAGCCTACACTCAGACACGCCAAAACTATACCAAATCGAAGACATCATCAGAAAGGATGTCATTGATCAGTGGATTACATCAGAATTCCAAATAAAGCCTTCTTTCCATAGACTTTATTCTGAAAAAAACAAAAACTGAGAAAGACTTGTTTATAGAACAACAAATCGTAATTCCAAGAATTCTTAGAATGATAGTTACCCGAAGAGAATCTATTAATATAGACAAACTATTTCCAGATATGTATAAAGAAATCCTAGAATTGGTAGCAAAGAAAGCATTAACTCACTTAACAACCGAGACTTCCTCTCTTCAGCAATTCCTACCTGACTTTATTTTTGTTGTTTTGTTTTTCTCTTTTCCCATCTAAGATGATATAGGAGAGGAAACCAGGACGGAGGATAGGGAAGGAGCTATCGCAGAGGCAGCCAGGAACTGGAGCCAGTAGTAAGGACGAACCAGGGGGATAAACTCTGGCCCCCACGGGGAGGTGGGAGGGGGGACATAGATGTTACCATTACGTGGTGACAAGGGGCGCGGGGCTGCGATGGACTGTCCTGGGCCCGAGAAAGTGCGAGATTCCCCGAGTAGCCTCGAGGGGACGAGATTGGCACTGTCTGTCGCTCGCCGGGATTGAATAAAGTCGCTGCCGAGTTGTTTTCTCGTTCGTCAAGTGAGTTGAGGATTAAAAGTCAAGAATTGTTAGTTTACAAGTGTCCGGTCCGTTTTGGTTCCCACATTGTGGATTACATGTCATAAACTGTGAGTGAATAAAGTGTATTAATTGCTTTCAGATATCTGTCGCTTGTGATTTCTCCTAATTCTCGGCATCCATTTCCCCATTTTCCCCCCTCGGATAACAACCTCGTTATAAGGGCCTAGTCGGGTAAGGACGTAAAATGCCAAAATACTTTTTATTTTTATTTCGTTATTTGGCTATACCAAATCAAAGACATCATCAGAAAGGATATCATTGATCAGTGGATTACATCAGAATTCCAAATAAATCCTTCTTTCCACAGACTTTATTCTAAAAAAAACCAAAACTGAGAAAGACTTGTTTATAGAACAACAAATCGTAATTCCAAGAATTCTTAGAATGATGTTTACCCGAAGAGAAGCTATTAATATAGACAAATTATTTCCAGACATGTATAAATTATTATCAACTAGTTTTTTTTGATCGAAAGTTTAATTAACTTAAAAGCTTTTAGAAACTATTAGTCGGATCAATAACCATTAGCACATTCGCAAATTGGGCCATGTCGCCGGCCTTGGACATGAGCCCACTATTCGATGGTGGTCTTAAAAGAGGTCAAAATCCATTGTCTTGTATAGTTGGTGACGAAATCAAGACGATGGAGTATTTTAAAAACATGTGTGCTTCACAGACTTCTGTTTTTTACAAGGAAGTCTTTGACTTTAATATTAATACCGGAATGACCGTGTTTAATGCACTGGTGATTTCCGGGAGTGACATACTTGAGTGTGTAAACATAGCAAACCGCAGTCTAATACTGGAAAATTTCCAAGCCGACCCCGAGGACATAGTGAAGATATATTCTTGCCCCTTCACTGTGCTACCGCAGACGGGTGACTTGACGACTAAGGGCTATATTGATATTTATTTATTTTGGGGCCTATCGATTATAGAAGGCAAGGGCCTATTATATACCCCAAACCCAATTAGACTTGGCGAACAACAGCCTAAAACAGAGATGACTGCTCTGGCTGAAACGGTCAAAGATTTTTTTGCCCAGCCAGGACCCCACCATTCCGCGGCTGTCTTATCTATGCTCGGGAAAAACATGTACACAGGAAAGTCAATCAATGTTGGTATGGTGCTAGCTCTGGGTCGCAATATATCCAAGATCAGGCAAATAATTCGCTCGAATTACCAAACCAACAGCCCAAACCCAGAACATGTCACCATCAGGAAGAAGATTGCTAGCTCGATTTTTTCTATGTACTTGGAAGCAAGGAAAATTTATGTGCGTGCTACATCCGGCGCAAACTCGAGAAGACGTATACGCGAGTACATCTTCGCACAGACGTGGTACTCCATCGCGTTGGGTTTTTCGCGTCAAGCTTCAGGCAATTCAAGACTACTCTCCGGTGATATCCTACCTTCAACAGTGGGAGTCAATGTTCTCCACCGAAGAGGATTGTCCGCGTTGTTTGTCGTCGATATGTTATCCATGACACGCACCACAGATACACACATAAGACAGAATAACGGAATAACGAATAACGAGTTTCAACCTATTAAAAAGAAAATCTGTAATATTTTAGGGACTCACTATATTACAAGAAGGAAATCAGGATTTTCAAAGTTAGCAATGGAAACTAAATCATGCATTTGTCCAACCATGGAGCTAAATAATTCAAGAATTGAATATGATTTTTCTAAACCAGAATACATTTTTGAAGATATAAGCTTTCAAACTCCTAGATTTCAGACAACGTGCACAATTGAGGAAAATTCCGATATATTTGTATGTACGGAAGAAGTTGCGAATACTAAAAAACAGGCAAAACATAATGCATCAGAAAAATGTTAATAATTTTGAAAACGAAGTATGAATTTAGCGATGAAAAAATTCCCGATGATAATAATCATGAACGTATAGTGTTATATAAATGGACAAATAGTTGCGAAAGATGTTATTCGCGGTATTATGTAACGGAATTTTGTAATGGACCTAAGCGTAACAAAAATTATGTCTAAATATTGTAAGAAAAAAGATAATTAGTACATATATAAATACATATATATACATTTAAATAAAATAAAGTTAGTGGAATGCATTCTCATTTAATATGCTTAATTTAACCTAGGATTAGATAAATAACCGATCGAATAAGAGAGGTTGAACCTCATTAAAAAGTTTCAATAAAATCAATACATTCATTAAATTAACTAATTGGGATATATATTGAAAAAAAAAAAAAAACAAAGAGATTTGTGTGAAAAATAATTAAAAGTTTTTCATAGGATAAAGTATGCTTGAGTGGAATATAAGAGTGAAATATCATCACCTGGATGACCACCATCAGGTTGCTAAGGTAACACCCAACCACCCATCGATTATAAATTGGCGGAATTCAATCACGGAGCGCAGTCTGATTTTTACCATCGAAGTGGCAGTCTGATTTTTACCATCGAACACTAACTGTAATTTGATTGATTGCTTTTTTTGCTTCAAGATTTTTTGCTATCGACTAATCGCAAAATTCACTGGGAGATCGTATAGAAATGGCACTCCAAGCTATATCTCTACCAAACATCAATGGTGCATGTGAACTGGGCTTATCTGTCGGGATTGATTCAGGAGTCTCAACGATATAAAGCTCCCAGTCCTGAATTCAGGGGACGACGCTGCAGTATACCTGCTGATTTTGATATCACTCCGCGCCTATTGTGATCTAGATTTTCGCAAGTGTCAATCATACCGAATACTCCAATCAGAACAAGTTAACCCGGGATTATTATCGACAAAGGCTGGATTGATTAAATCCTATCAGTGCGGAAGTTACCTGGAAACCCTCAGAGTCCAGCACCCGAATTTCACAGCTGGAAACTTCTTCCTTGGTAAGCTTACCAACCCCGGTTACCTGCAGCGGCGCCAGCCTGTCTACCCGGTGGATCGTGCCCCTTGAATTCAAGGCCAACGCCACAGATATTTCAGGTAAATCCTATATTCTTAATTTTCATATTTACTCTTCCCTATCAAATTATTAAGGGTTTGGGTTTCTCCTCCAGGAACCCGAAAGAAGAAGAATATTCCTGTGCTTTGCCAAATTTGATCTAAGTAAACTCAGTAAAATGTATAAATATATCTCAAAATATCAATCTGTAAGTTGCTAATTTTTGCTATTATTAGAGTCATATCTCTGTGTTTTAATTTGTGTGTAGAAATATATATGCATGTTTAACTGATTTCTAAATATATTAATTATTTGAGTGACCGTTTGTTCCCGTTCCCTTAGCTTGAAACCTTGTTTTTCATAAATAAAACGGGTGTAAACATAAATTGAATTGGGTCTGTTTAATCTTTCGGGACGTAACAGGATTATGAATTATTTGCAATTATTGTGAATTTATAGTCATAAAATTTTTTTGAATTTCATATCGAACTCTCAAAATATTTCGCAGAAGGATACAGACTCCATAAAAAAATGAATTTAAAATCAAGATTATGAATTATGAATTATTTGCAGTTATTGTGGAAATGAAGAAAAATCATTTATAAAACTGCGTCCTTGTGAATTTATAGTCATGAAAAAATTTTGAATTTCATATCGAACTCTCAAAATATTTTGCAGAAGGATATAGACTCCATTGTCACGTCCTGTGACCATCTCTATTACATAAATAATAATAATAATACTTTTTATATTAATCAATGAATCTACAATTGTAAAGCACGCGGAAGCATTAGGTGCGTAACGTAAACAAGTTGTAAAGGGAAAAAGAGGAGTGAGAAACCATGAATGATCATAGTAAGGGTATTAGTTATTTTTGGAAGAGGAACTCCGTCTAGCCGTGTTATGTCAACAAACCTCCCAGACCTGTAGGCACAGGTAGAAGATTAAGCGGGGGGTCTGCCGATACGGAAAGAAGGAAAATCGGAGAAACCAAAGAGGAGGAGTACTGCACTAGATCTTTTTCCTAATATGGAAATTCTGACCACAGGAAGAGACAAGTTCAGCACGTACCGAACCATAAGCCAGCATTTAACAAAACAATTCTTAGAAAAAGCGTGAACGCGTTCTTCGTGACTCATAATATCAAATAATAGAGGGGATTTTGCCCCAGATGAGGGTCTATAAAACTAGCTGCTAATTGGCAAAAGTCAGTGTGTCTTCTTCAGTCTTCGCCCCGCACTCGGCAGTGTCTTCTTCAAACCTTCGTCATCAGTCAGTATTCTTCGACCCGTCCTCAGTATCTTTTCTTCACGTCCCACAGTGGTCTGAAACGCCTCAAAACCTGGCCAAAAATGAAAAATCTTAATGAAAATTTTTCGACTTTGAAATACAACATTCTATTCAGGACGTATTTATGTACTGGACGCTGAAAAGGTAGAGCCGTATCATACCTACGCGACTTTTGAGAGCATCTCAAAGTCAGCTGTTTGCACTTTCTCGCGAAAATTTCCGAAACGTCGAAAAAAGCCTCCGTTGAAAGTGAATTTCCTTTTCACAGAGCAGCCTGATTGTTAACTTGCGACATGGGGACTGTTGTTGAAGGTATGTACGTTTACTTTTTTGTATGCTTCGTTTAATATGAATAAGTAATACGTTTAGTTGCCGATGTCGAAATACTCTCATGATGAATATTCACCTAACCAAAATAGTATGAAAAAACATGCTGGAAGTTTTTGATTGGTGAGCTTTGGTCAAAATCTCATGTGAATAACAAGGGTTAATAATGTCTGTCGATTGATATTATCCGAAAAATAGCTGCTCTTTTCTGCCCCATTCGTTTTTATGAATTTTTTTGTGAGCGCGTGCTTGTCAGCACGGGCGCGTGCTATGTTGCGCCAAGGCTCATACCACACTCATCAGGACCGTGCGAGGTCCTAACTTTCCCCCCGGCCCCGTGGCCGCGGAGCCTAGGGGCAAGTTATTGTAACGATGAAAATTTATGTAATGAGTGATTTTTCCTAAATCACTCGCTCTCGAGTTTGTTTAATGGGACGTTTTTTTGGAATTAATGTGGCTTATATTATACATACAAATAAGTTTTCATTCTCTATGCAGGGTTACAACCTTCTGAAATACAGTGCACTCGCAAAGAAATCTTCGAGGCACTGAGAGAAAACTCTCAGTCGAGCTACGAGGAAAAGCTTGCAACTTTGGAAAGAAAGTTATCCTCAGAAAAAAAACGAATGCATTCCTTATCCATCCAGATGAAAGACAGAGAGTTAAGAATTTGCTTTCACAGTTTGAAGTGAAGTGGAAAGAGTCACACAGATTTATCGAGAGATTTTACAAGAACAACGATAGCTGGCTAAACTCGACGATAAAAATTGGAGTGAGTTTCACACTTGTTGTGTTGATTGAAAAAAAATCACGAATGCATTTCTCTGGTTGTGATAATTGATTCTCTAGTATATGATATTTCATTCTATCTTCAATTTTTATATTCATATTTAATAAACTGTACATGCATATTCTTTTTTCTAGATCCTGATAGAAAAAAATCAAAATCGAGGAAAGTCGACACACGATGAACCATCAACAAGTCGTGGTCGCGATTCGTCCAATTTCGATGATAGCAGTGAAAGAAGCAAAAGAAGGAAAACTGAATCTCTGCGATCATCATTCACAACTTCTCAGTTAGTGTACGCCACGAGGATGAGCTTGCGCGCATCTGGAGCCCCGAAAGCATCAACTGTTTTAAAAGAAGTAGCGTCAACGTCCCCAAAAAGGGCTTCTAAATATCAGGCTGCTTACAGAGATTCATTGAAGGAGCCTCTCAGAGAGATATCTGCAGACATTGCATTACATTTAATAATTTCCGGAAACATGACAAAAGAGACCTATCTTTTGACAAGATCGGTGACCAACGAAAACCGTCGTGACTCAGTCTATCCTGCCTATGAAAAAGTATTAGCTGCTAAAAACCGTTGTTACCCTGCAATTACTAAAATGACTGTTTCCGAAACAAGTGCGGAAATTCAATTGCAAACCTTGCTTGATCACACAACGAGTAGATTATTACTCTCTCAGAAAGAAGTAATCGAATCGTTGGATCCAAATTTGCAAAGTGAAATGACATTATTCTTGAAATGGGGCTGTGACGGAACATCTGGTCAGGAATACAAGCAAAAATTTGAGGATGACAGCAGTTCAGACGCGCACGTTTTTTTTACTTCGGTTGTTCCTTTGCGATTGTATGTACGAAACGATAATGATGAGACCCTTTTAATTTGGAATAATTTAAAACCTTCGTCTCCACGTTTTTGTCGGCCATTAAGGCTCCAATTTCTCAAGGAAACTGTACAGTCCACTCTGACCGAGAAAGATCATGTCGAAAAACAAATTGAGAATCTTCTGCCATTTGACACAGTTTTATCGTCACGCAATGTAAGGGTTGTTTACCAGTTAGCTTTCACGATGATTGATGGTAAAGTGAAAAATGCTGTAACGGGAACTTCATCTGCCATGCATCTGTAAGACAACATCGAAGGACTTTAATGATTTGGATTCAATGCTGAAAAAAGAGGTGGACAAAGATAATTTTCGATTTGGAATTGGATCTCTCCACGCTTGGATTCGATTTATGGAATGGTTTCTTCATCTCGCTTATAAAGATATTGAAAATGAAGACGGGAAAAAGTGGCAGGCACGTTCGGCAGAAATGAAGGCGAAAGTTGCAGCGCGAAAACTCGAAATTCAAGATCAGTTCAAGAAAGAGCTAGGTTTGCGCATCGACATTCCGAAAGGAGGAGCTGGAACAACTAATGACGGAAACACTGCGCGACGTTTTTTTCGGGATGTTTCAATCAGTGCAAAAATACTTCGAGTAGACGAGGAAGTGATGGAGGGTTGTAAAGTTGTATTGCAAACGATGTCGTGTGGCTTTGACGTGGATGTCCAGAAATTCCGAGAGTTTTGCTTGCAAATCGCTGAGAGATATGTTCGACTGTACAAATGGTATCCTATGCCTACCTCCGTGCATATTGTCCTCATCCATGGGTACGCCGCAATCGACGCTCTTGCTTTGCCAATCGGGCAACTATCCGAGGATGCGCAGGAGGCCAGGAACAAAGATATAAAAAAATATCGCGAAAAGCATGCAAGGAAATGTTCACGTGAAAAAACGATGGAAGATGTTTTCAAAAGGCTCCTCGTATCTTCGGATCCATTGATATCCAGTTACCAAAAAATGCGCCCAAAAACTAGTGATCCTCTTAGTTCGAAAGTATTAAAATTGTTGGTTTCGTCCCAAGCATGTACGCCAAATATCAAAGATGTTGACCTAGAATTGTCCGATACTGATCGCGATGATTAGAAATTCGCTCTTAGTGGGAACACGTTCTATACTTTTGTAACATATATATCCACTAACAAAACTAATAATGACTTGTTTTTTTAGAATTTTCCGACCCTGAAAACTCTTCAGTTATTTTTTTTTACAGTCAAAAATCACTTTCATTAAATTTGACCCTTAATGCTGTAACTACCATTTTGTTTTTCCAAAATCAGACTTCATATTCATAATAAGCGACCTCAAAAACCCGTTTACACTGAGATTCATGCAAATCTGATAATTACTTCCAAAAACTGTCCGCCATGTTGTATCCGCCATTTTGTTTTTTGATATTTTCACTGTGAATTTGTAATTAAGCGACCTCAAAAACCAGTTTACACAGAGTTTTATGTGAATCTAATGATAACTTGAAAAAATGTCCGCCATTTTGTTTTCGGAAAATATGACTAAAAATTCGTGATCAGCGACCTCGAAAACCCCCGAGTAAATGTTTTCATCGAATAAAATGGAACCTTTATATTTTGGCCAGGTTTCGAGGCGTTTTAGACCACTGTGCGTCCCATTGTTCAGTTAAGACAAACTTTATAACACTCCCCAAGTTTTCGTCAAGTATCGCAGCATACCAGTCACGAGTTTTCAACAATTTGGATTATCAGTGAGGATTATTGGATTATCAGTGGTTCCTGAGTGGATTCTACGACGAGTAAGTGCTTACCATTCACCCCAGAAGGAATATTTCTAATCTCTCTCTCTATCTCACACAAATTTATATTCAAATTTAAAGGGAGTTTTCATTGAATAAAGTTGATAATTGCAAAATATTTCAGTGATTATTTGTTGTTGGCTTCCGTCACCCAGTTTCGGTTTAGAAATCCTTTGGATTTCTTTATCGTTCTAAACGAGGAAAACAAATTAAATATAATAATAAAGGGTAAATAACCAAGACGTTACACAATGATGAAAATCATTTTTCAATCAAGATTATGAATTATTTGCAGTTATTGTGGAAATGAAGAAAAATCATTTATAAAACTGTGTCCTTATGGATTTATAGTCATAAACAAAATTTTGAATTTCATATCGAACTCTCAAAATATTTCGCAGAAGGATATAGACTCCATAAAAAAATGGATTTCAAATCAAAATTATGAATTATGAATTATTTGCAGTTATTGTAGAAATGAAGAAAAATCATTAATAAAACTGCGTCCTTGTTAATTTATAGTCATAAAAATTTTTTAAATTTCATATCGAACTCTCAAAATATTTCGCAAGAGGATATAGACTCCATAAAAATATGAATTTAAAATCAAGATTATGAATTATGAATTATTTGTAGTTATTGTAGAAATGAAGAAAAATCATTAATAAAACTGCGTCCTTGCTAATTTATAGTCATAAAAATTTTTTGAATTTCATATCGAACTCTCAAAATATTTCGCAGAAGGATATAGACTCCATTATAAAATCATTTTTCAATCAAGATTATGAATTATGAATTATTTACAGTTATTGTGGAAATGAAGAAAAATCAATTATAAAACTGCGTCCTTGTGAATTTATAGTCATAAAAATTTTTTGAATTTCATATCGAACTCTCAAAATATTTCGCAAGAGTATATAGACTCCATAAAAAAATGGATTTCAAATCAAAATTATGAATTATGAATTATTTGCAGTTATTGTAGAAATGAAGAAAAATCATTATAAAACTGCGTCCTTGTTAATTTATAGTCATACAAATTTTTTAAATTTCATATCGAACTCTCAAAATATTTCGCAAGAGGATATAGACTCCATAAAAATATGAATTTAAAATCAAGATTATGAATTATGAATTATTTGCAGTTATTGTAGAAATGAAGAAAAATCATTAATAAAACTGCGTCCTTGTTGATTTATAGTCATAAAAATTTTTTAAATTTCATATCGAACTCTCAAAATATTTCGCAGAAGGATATAGACTCCATAAAAAAATGAATTTCAAATCAAGTGAGACGGCCCAGCCCCAAGTATCCGCCTTTTGCGAGGAAACGGGGACGAAATCCACAAAATTAGGCATATACTCAGAACAAGCAGGTTCCCACGAAACTCGCACGAAAGATTTGCGAGGTTTCATTATGTATTCGCCTCACAATTTATGATTTACTTCCAAACCGGAAGTGAGTGTGGCGAGAACGAGGCAGTCTGCTTTTCACGGACATTTTTGTTCGTATCATCAGCGAGCGCCACACTAACCTGGGTTTGCTCCCACTCGACCGCTCACTCAGGTCAAGCAGCTTGCGGCATGGTTCGCTGGATGGGTGGGCGTCCCACACTGTTACTTTTCTTTATATTCTTTTTTATTATTTATTGCAGGATCATTTGTTCATTTGCACGTATGGGAGTTTTAATTAATGATTAAATAAAATAACTAAATAAACAAATGCAATATATAAATAAATGAACAAATTTTATGGTTGTAAATAAATAGTTATTATTATATTGTAAATAAGGAAATATAATTGTTATTTCATTTTAAATAAATAAGTGTAATCATTATCACATTGCAAGTATTATAGATCTTTGATATTATAAATAAAGATAATTATCATTGTATCGTAAACTCCATTAGTATTAAACATTACGAATAACTGTCTTTATAAAAATGGGTCACTGAACAATAATGGATTGAGGTTGATTTAATGAAATTACCTTTTTATTAGAAAAATCGTTACACGATGTTCAAGCCTGCCCACGCCGCTGTCAAATAGGAACCCGCGCCCACGCAGGTAGCACGCGTCAGCGGGAGGTGAAATGGGGGAAAGGCTTTCTCGTCAACGTCGTGCGCGTGCGGTGCGCTTTCGCTTTTGAGTGCACATCAATTTTTAAACGCTTCCACGGGACGAAATATGCGATTTTTTGAAATCTGAAAAACATCGTTATAATCGCGAGAATGTTATCTTTCTTCTGATACCGATTTCCAACCTTAAAACCATCGCGAAAAGGGGGAAAAGACCGTGTATAAAATTCTTAATTTATTGATTTAATTAGACTCGATCGCGGTCGCTAATTGAGGCGCGCGCATATTAATTAAGGGGGGAATTTATTGAAGAGGTGGAAAACCGAGGTAACGTACTTGGTTGCTGATCCTCGAATTTTATTCCAGGCGCGCAGCCCGAAAAGGTGAGAGCACAGCTCGACACCGGGGCATCTTATATTATTTTCAAAGATAGATCGAGGCTCGCGATTAGGTGTGGTGCATTGTAGCATCACCGCACCTAATCTTTTTGAGAACTCATCGCTTATGATTCCTGTCCCCCCTTAGTTAGGGATCAATGGTTTTAGATATTTAATTCTTTTATTTTTTGGAGGATTTCTCTTATAAAATACGCTCTTTTAAAACCTCATCATACAACTCGGTTAGCTCGACTCGTGCCACAAGTAGTGTGAACCCTCATATCGAGGGGCACATCGAACCTGGCATTCCTAATTAAATAAATAAAATTCCAAGAAAAATTTGGGTTTCGAATCCCCACGGGGAGCTTCACCTGAGAATCATTTTCCATATCCACGCCACGCGAGTGTCGAATCCCCACGGGGAGCTTCGCTTGCTTGGTAACTCCTTTTTTTTTTATTTTTCTTTCATGATTTTATTTTCTAATGAGTGAAGCCTGCCGAGTTGCGCGCGTCAAATATAAATATTGAGTATTTCCTGAGAAAAAACCAAATGCATCATTCAATATTGGGGGTGTATCATCTGAAAATCTGTATAAAATAGTTAGACATGGGATCGATAACAACTCATTGAATATTAATGTAGTAAAATATTTCATCTATGATTATTTCATTAATGTTAACCCTCAGAGGCCATACGGGTGCAAATCGGGCAGGCCGAAAATTTCGGATAACTCTCTCTGCTAGAATACGCACTTCAGCGCCATCTGTGTTGTACGGGAATTATGTCAATACACTGGCTTAACCATCGAGCAAAAGTTCGACATCATTCGCTCCATAGCTGATTTGCTGAGAGCACCGAAAAGTGTTGTAAATCCCAATTTGCACCCGTTTGGCCTTGGCGTCGGAAATTCGGTGCTCCAAATTTTTTTATGTGATGCGACGAGCAGCGTTTCGAGCATCTAACAAGTAAGTATATACTATTTTCACGATTCTCTTTCTTGTTTACGATGCCTCGAGAACCCTAACCTCGTCAGAGGGCATCAACAACAAATCACGGCGGACTATGTCGAAATAGTATACTTTTACGATGCTACCTGTAACGCTAATGTTTTTTTGCGTTCAATGAATAGAAGCACCGAAAAATATTATAATTTTGTTTTATCTATTTTTTAGCTGAAGTTTCGCCATGTCCGACCATTACAATTTGCGCAGTGCTAGAATTGTTTCGTCTGCTCTCCTATTAGAAGACGAAGATCATTTGCCGGACGACGATAAATCTGACGCATCTGAAAGCGATACTTTGTCTATCGACGATGACACGGACAGTGAGTTTTCGGGCATTGAAGAAGGAGAAAGAACAGACGCGATATTCCCGCGAATTTGAAAGCTAAAGCCGAAGTAGGATCATCTCATTTTGTCTTTACACAAGAACTTACGCTGCTTTCTTTTGTGCCTAAGAAAAACAAAATAGTTCTTTTACTCTCGTCACTGCATCACAAACCAGCGATTAATGAAACGACGCAAAAACCAGAAATGATTATGACATACAACAAAAGCAAAGGCGGAACTGACGCGTTTGATCAGAAATGTCATACGTACACGACGGCTCGAGGCACTAGACGTTGGCCACTCAAATTTTTTTTCAATATGTTAGATCAGGCAGGAATCAACGCCTTTGTATTGTATAATTTGAATACTGCGAATGAAAAACTCAATCGATGCCAATTTTTGAAAAAATTAGGATTCTGCTTAGTTGAAAGTCATTTGCGCCGACGGTTGGAGTCGCAATCTTTGAGACTGGACTTGCGTAAAAGAATTGAAAACTTTTTGGGAGTTACTAAGATACTTCCCACTGTTCAAATCATAAAAGAGCAAACGCGAGCTAAGTGCGCGATGTGTGAAAGGGAGCAAGCAACACGCACGCGAATGAAGTGCTCCTCCTGCCTTCGGCGTGTATGTGATGAGCACAGGGCTGGATTGTGCATCAATTGCGTCAATAATGTTGAGTGATGACAATTATGTATCCGCCTTCTTTCAAGTATATTTGATTTCGATCCAAAACAACACGTACTATGTACTCAATTTTGCAAAATAAACACGTTCATTGTACTTGACATGGTTATTTACCTATTCAAAATCATCCGCCTTTCAAGGACCTGTTAAAAATACTTAAAATATGATCAGGATTGGATATCTTATGGAGTAACTATCGGGAAGAAGGGAGACGAGATAACTCCATGGAATATTATAGATATAACAAAAAATCAAATTGATGTAAAGGATCTCAATGAGAAAGTCTGTGAGATTACAGATAAAAGATGGATGATATCAGTTATATTGTGCTCTAGCAGATTGATGGGTATCACAATTGATTCATACTCAGATGCACTAAAAACTAGGATGCTATCTCAGATGAAAATTTTAGGTTGCAAACTAGGAGCATTCCCTCCAAAGACCTTGTATGAGACGTGGATATTAGACGAATCCTATAATAAGATGATCGCCGCAGTAGATATGTTTTTCCATCGATTCCCTTCTAATCAAGACAGTAGCATGAGAATCTGTACTCTAAGGTCCAGATACAAAGATTGTTCTGGACTATTATCTATAGGATACATATGCAATTTACTAAATTTAAGTCAAGAAAGTAAAATATTAGATTGGATTTTTACTGAAAAACTATCAGATGAAATGGAACAAATGTTAAAAATAGAAGAAGAAATAACTGGAGAAAACTCTTATTTCCCATACCAGTCGGACTTGAAATTAGTCCAGAAAACTTACTACTTTGCCACCAAGAACCCACATACATATTTCGTTATACATGCCGTAGGAACATTGTTAAATTCTACTAGGTCCAAGCACGCTAAATTCTTATCAGATCACAATGTAATAAATAATGTGTTTAATGCCAAAATTAATTGCATATGCATTTTCAAATAGTATTAATTTGACAAAAGTATATCATTAACCTAATAAACCATTTGATTCAGAGATTCCCAGTGAAACCATTGATGAGGAAGATGAGGAGCCATCAGTTTCGGATGGTATGGCTTGGTTTACTTATATTGCCGGATTAGACTTCAAGTTAACTAAAAAAATGGAGAGATTTATAACCCTTTCCAAATCAAACATCGGAGAGGTCAGAGAAGGCACAATAGGTGATTATGAATTATGAATTATTTGCAGTTATTGTGGAAATGAAGAAAAATCAATTATAAAACTGCGTCCTTGTGAATTTATAGTCATAAAAATTTTTTGAATTTCATATCGAACTCTCAAAATATTTCGCAAGAGTATATAGACTCCATAAAAAAATGAATTTCAAATCAAGATTATGAATTATGAATTATTTGTAGTTATTGTAGAAATGAAGAAAAATCATTTATAAAACTGCGTCCTTGTTAATTTATAGTCATAAAAATTTTTTAAATTTCATATCGAACTCTCAAAATATTTCGCAGAAGGATATAGACTCCATAAAAAAATGGATTTCAAATCAAAATTATGAATTATGAATTATTTGCAGTTATTGTAGAAATGAAGAAAAATCATTAATAAAACTGCGTCCTTGTTAATTTATAGTCATAAAAATTTTTTGAATTTCATATCGAACTCTCACAATATTTCGCAGAAGGATATAGACTCCATAAAAAAATGGATTTCAAATCAAGATTATGAATTATGAATTATTTGTAGTTATTGTAGAAATGAAGAAAAATCATTAATAAAACTGCGTCCTTGTTAATTTATAGTCATAAAAATTTTTTGAATTTCATATCGAACTCTCACAATATTTCGCAGAAGGATATAGACTCCATAAAAAAATGGATTTCAAATCGAAATGATGAATTATTTGCAGTTATTGTGGAAATATAGAAAATTTTTTTATGAAAATTCGTATTTGTGAATTTATATAAATAAGAGTATTTTGAATTTCATATCGAACCCTTAGAATATTTTGCAGAAGGATATAGACTTCATAAAAAAATTAATTTTTAATCAGGATTATGAATTAAACCAAATTTTTTATTTTTAATTTGTTGAATGACTCACAAGCCTGTCCATTATTCGGAGTTATTGTAAGAACATAGTTTAAAAACTTGATAAAAATTAAGTGAATTTACCGTCGTTAAAAGTTTCTTTTTATTATATCGAACTCTCAAAATACTTTGCAGAAGAAAAGTTTTCACGTATGAAATCAATCTTTTATCCAGGATTATGGATTGAAGATACGTTTTATTTGATTACTTCTCATGAAAAGACAATATAAAATTTAACTGCTATCGTATTTAATTTTACTATGATAATTTGTCACGTCCTGTAACCATCATTAGTTATTTCATTAATCATAATATTTACGAAAATAAACAAAATAATATGTACAGAATAAACATTGTAATAGGAAGAGAGAAGTTGTAACATATGTTCCATATGTTTTGAAACTACGTTCAGGCGTTTATTAAGTTGCATCAACGAATGCGAAAATGTCAACCAATGCAAACAAAAGACTGAACGAAGTATTAACGTAACCTCTGAATGCGAATGTTACAAAAATTCGTTTCCATAATGGCATACAAACTCGATTTACGAAAGTCTGTCGCGAATTTTTCTGGCAGAATGAGTTCGAGCCAGATTCTTCAAATGTTTAAAGACAGGCGAATCTCACCTGCAAATAATTTAATCATTATGCGAAAAAAAACTGTATTAGCTTACTGAATGAAACATTCCATATATACCGAAGAAAGACATCCTCCAAATGTCCCACAAGCACGTCCAATCGAAGATTTCTGGTCTGTTCTGAACCGTAAGATATATGAGAAGGGCAGGGAAGCTCAAAGCGAGCAACAATTGATCGGAAGAAAAAAGCAAAAATTGATAGAAATCGACCCATTACTCTGCCAGAGGATGATTTTGAAGGTTCCTTACTTGCTTCGAAAAATTGAAGACAATGGACCATTAAGTGTAATTTGAATATGCTTTTTAATGGTTTATGAATAAATCTAAATATCAAAAAAAGCTTTTTTAAAAATCATTTGCTTTTTGTTTAAATGGTGTACGTTCGAATTTGTCTCAAAACTTATGGAACATATGTTAAATCAATAAAGGGAAAACAAATCTCTACCACCTGCCATCACAACTAACGAAAGGACTTGAAGGGTGTTGACCTGAAATAATGGAAAATCGGGGAACTAGAGAAAAGGAGTATTCTTTCCCCTATTTTCATAATATGGAACCATCGACTAAGGGAAAGGGTTAGGTCAACCACGTTCCAGCGTTGACTCAGTATTAACAAAAAATGACTCATCAAGGCCTCGATGACTCATCAGGTCTCTATCGATTAAAAATGGAGGAAGAAAGTGTCTATAAAAGCACCCATTTTCCTGCAAATCTTCAGTGATTTTCAGACTGTCATTTTATTTTTTTCAGATGATATAATTTTTCAAATGAAAATCAGGCAATGAGCACAACTAAACTTGTTTCTGCGATAAATATATAGATAAAATTACCATTTTAGTTCAACTGCTGCACAAATGTCACTCAAAATAGCGATACACGAGCTTCTCGATTTGAACCTCACAGTTAGCACATTGATTATTTTGATTACTTTCCTCACAATCTGGGTGATTAAAGTGAAGAGCACGGTCAAAGGTTTCCTCAAGATATGGAAGAAATGGAAAGAAGATACCGAGGTAAGTGGAATGTCAATATGATGACTGACTATTGTTGGACAATGAAAAAAGTGTGATATTCGCACCTTCCCCCTAACTAATTAGCGGATTGCGAATAAACTAGGTTGAGCGTTTAAAAACTCGAATCAAATTTCCTTTTTCAGTACGTACGTATTTATGCGTAACAAAGAAGTACTGTGGGAAAATTTGATCTCGCTTTTATTTTAAATACTTGAAAAGGCAAAATAAATCTTGAGGTTTACGATCAAAAAGACTTCTAGTATTAGGGATAAATATTAATCTTCAAGGTCTATTAGCAAAATGACAAGGGTTAGTCTATATCACTCGATACGTATGAGAACACGTGCAACAATCTCATGTTTCCTAAATTGATAAAACGAAATCGACTGCTTATTTACTGTCAGGAATTTACCAGACTCAGTTGACATTTATGAGTAACAATACACCACCGGTGGAAATTGTGTGATCATTGATTATTCTGACTTTAACACTTAGGCATTAATAACGCGCACAGGACTCAGCGCTGTCTAGACAGTAGTCAGTCATATCCAGCATCGGAACGACAACGCGCTAAACATTACTGTATATTGTGTCAGTGGTTTAATGTGGAAAGTTTCGTCGATTGTGTGTATTGATGATTAGCAGCAAAAATTTTCAAGTATAAAGTTTTCCAAATAGTTCTTAACCGGAATAGAAAAATGGGGCCGAGCGTTGTCATGATGGAAAATTATTGCCCCGGTTTTAGCAGCTCATAATACAGCACACCCTTCTGATACCACCAAATACAGAGGATTACCTTCGCGGCATGGATATTGTTATTTTGCAAAACGATTCTCAGCGAGAGAATTTTAAAAAATTTCCCTCTTCTTCTTTTGATGGAAGAAAAATTTTGAGCCACTATAAACACAATAAAGAATTATCTGAGAATGCACTGGGGCAACGTTAACTCACTTAATCATTAATAGAGAATGCAATATTCTCTTAAATGAAAAATCCTCTTATATCTTATATCGCGATATTGAGTCGCCCTAACTAAGGTTTTTTTTCAAACCTGGTTTACTAATGTCCGCGACGCGTTGTCGTTCTGGTGCTGGACATGACTGACTACTGTCTAGACAGCGCTGAGTCCTGTGCGCGTTATTAATGCTTAAGAAATTAGTGTGTACGCTCTGGACATGAGTAGTTCATGTCTAGCTAGAACACAGTGATATCTATTTTCAATTTTCGTCTTCGGACATGAACCTCTCCTTTCCGGACACTACTGAGTCATGTTTTTTTTCTCAGTATAAAGAGAAAGCTGCTCCCGAACCCAAAGTTATTACGTTGTGTAGGATTGCAGCATCTCATCCGCATATCACCGTGTCACTATTCCAAGGTGGGATTCGACGCACATTACTCCCAGAAGACAAATATCAGATTGGGGTCTTCCCTAGGGTACTTCTTTGCCCTAAGATCTCATCGCTTTTGTACTCAGAACCACAAAAGTCTAAAGCTGACTTCGGCCCGCACAACCTGATTCTGTGGGTGAATTACCTTAATGACAAGGTCCTTCATTCCAAGGACAGTAAATATACGACCCCTCGAGAGCTGGTGCAATACTATGCAGCTGCTTACAACTCAAGCGTGACAGTCTCAGAGCAACGTAAATTTTACTGTAGGCGATTGGGACTAATAAACGATAAATTCATTCATGTCGCAGCTGTTAACCCATTAACGCCTGAAAGGACGTTTTTTCCTGCAAACTTTCCGGCTATAAAAAAAATTATGTAGAAAGATTATAAAAAATCCAGCCAAGGTTTTTCTGAAGTCAAATTTCATCTTATTTGAGAATCTCCCCCTAATTTTTCGATAAAAAGTAAGCCTTCATTGTTATTAACAATTTTATTGAAAAAAAAGTGAAATTAACGAGATCGATCACTTTTAAAGCCAACGAAACACATGGAAATTGAATTCTAAGGACCACAGAAATCGTTTTTCTCGCGTCCATAGACATAAAACTCGAAGTTCACTTGCTGTTTGTTAACATTGCGCAGATGGCGCTCTCTGACACAGCTTTACGCGATTTATATTGGATCTATAACTTAATTCGTGCGTTTTTTTTTCAAAATTTGAATGTTTATTTAAGAAAAACATGTACAATAGTGTTATTCAAAGTATTGCCCATCTGAAGCTAGGACTTTTTCCCATCTTTCTGGCAATTTGTGGATTCCATCCCAAAAGAACTGCGCCGACTTGGCGGCCAAGAATGAATCAAGCCAATTTTTGATACCCTGTTCTGATGTGAACCGTATTCCAGTGAGGGCGTCCTGCATCGACCGGAACAAATGGTAGTCAGAAGGGGCAAGGTCTAGGCTGTGAGGCAGGTGGGGTAAAACTTCCCATCCACTGTTTTCCAAATAGTTCTTAACCGGAATAGTAACATGGGGCCAAGCGCAGTGATCCCAGAACGTGAGAGCTGGCAGCCCCAGCAGAGATGCCTCGAGCTCATTGTGTCTTCCTCGTTCAACCAACCTATGGCAGTCGAGCGAGGAAGAAGCCATGAGCTGGTGAGGTCTATGGTGGGGGCCACCAGCTCCCACGTTCTGGGGTCACTGGCCGAGCGTTGTCATGATGGAAAATTATTGCCTCGTGTCTGGTCGCATATTCCGGGCGTTTTTTCGGCTATTGCTCTCTTCAAACGGAATAATTGTTTCCGGTAGCGTTCTCCATTGATGGTTTCACCCGGTTTTAGCAGCTCATAATACAGCACACCCTTCTAATCCCACCAAATACAGAGCATTACCTTCGCGCCATGGATATTTGGCTTTGCCGTTGATTAGACTGGTTTTCCGGGTTTCATATATGATTTTTTGCGCTTGGGGTTGTCGTAATGGATCCATTTTTCATCACCAGTAACAATCCGATGCAAAAATGACTTCTTTTAGTGCCGTTCCAGCAACATTTCGGATATGCAAAACCGCCTTTCAACGTCTCTCGCTTGAGTTCATGTGGAACCCAATTTCCTTGCTTTTGAATGTATGCGGCTGCTTTTAAACGTTTTGAAATGACTGCATGAGTGACTCCCAAAGATTCTGCGAGCTCTTCTTGTGTTTGGCAACAGTTTTCATCGAGTAATGCTTCCAGTTCATTATCTTCAAACTTTTTTGGCTGCCCAGGACGTTCTTCGTCTTCCAAGCCAAAATCACCACTTTTAAATCGTGCAAACCACTTTTGGCACGTTCGCTCAGCTAGAGCATGTTCACCATAAACTTCCACCAAACTACGATGACTTTCGGCAGCAGTTTTCTTCATAGTCAAGTAATGAAGAAGAACACCCCGCAAAAACACTTTTTCAGGCACAAAGTTTGACATATTTGAGTGAAAAAAAATTATTGTTGTTTACGCTTCAAATGAATGACATATAATGAAAAATACGCACAATGACAGTAGCTTTCCAACGCATGTTCGGAATATTGGAACGATGGAATAATAATCAAATTACGCCATCTCTTAGCAAACCGAACCGCACAAATCAAGTTATAGATCCAATAATTTATTTGATTTTGACATTTTACCATAATGATGTAAAAAATTCATAGTATGACTTGAAAATGTGTACTCAGGGGTTTCTAGGATCACTGATTACGAATTTGAAGTTATTATTGAAAAATTATATTGTTTACACAATTTGTTTAAACAAACTATGTCTGGTTCAACTTTTATCCAAGCTGCAACTGAACTTATTTTTTCGAAAACTAAATCTCATGACACCTAGTTATCGAAAATCAAAAAAACGAAAAACAACTTACGTACCTGATGAAAAGGTGGAACTTGCGGAGTGCGAGAATGGAATATCGCAAGCTATTTTCATTTCATCTTCTTTTGATTCTGATGAATCTGATACTGATTCTGATTCCGAAGATAAAGAGCGCATCGCAAGTATGAGGCATACACCAAATAGACATTTTAAACAAATTCTCAATGATTACGATCAAAATCAATCGAAATTAGAGCCAGATCATTGCTATGAATGGGTAAAAGGAGAAATGAAGTACGTCAATTTACCTGAAAACGAATTGCTACTCTCCGATGCAAAAAAAAAAGTATTTTCGAGAACTGTCAATAATTCAGTTGTTTGAATTATTTTTTTTCTTCTGAATTGAAGCAGTATAGTTTAGAATGTACACTTCAAAATGGCTGCGACAAGACTTTGAAAAATTTCGAAACATTTTTAGGCATAGTGATTACGTCTATATTCAATGAGCGAAAATCGTTGAGAGATTTTTGGTCCTCAAATGAATTGTTGGTTTGTCACCCTATTGCATCCGCTATGAGTCGAGATGGCTTTTTGAACATAAAAAGTAATATGAAACTCAGTTTACCAGAAGACAAAAATAACGAAGATTAAGTCTGGAAAGTGAGAAAAGTACTTTGAAATTTTTAGGAGCAATATTTCACAGTTCGAATTCTTTTTTACTGCCCTATCAATCGATGACATGATGATAAAATATCATGGAAGAGCTCCAGTCCTTCAGTTCATGCCTAACAAACCAGGCAGATTCGATATAAAGATGTGGGGCACAGTGTTCGCAGAACGTGGACGTAAACGGCCCCCCACCATAAATGCTTCGAGCTCATTGTGTCTCCCTCTTTCAACCAACCTATGGCAGTGGAGCGAGGAAGAAGCCATGAGCTGGTAGGGTCCATGGTGGGGGCCGTTTACGTCCACGTTCTGCTAACACTGGTGGGACATATGTAATGTTGAAGGATACTTATTTGTTTGCGATGTGTATTGTGGTAAAGGATCTAATATCTATTCTGCAGATAAGACAATGAAATTCACTAAGTGTTCAATAGGAATTAGAGTTGTTATGTTGATGGTTCAAAAGTTACTTTCATCTGTTGGTCTCAAGAAAATTACACAATACCATCTTTACTTCGATAATTATTTTTGCAATGCTGATTTATTGATTCATTTGAAAAAATTAGGTATTATGGCAACGGGGACAATGAGAGCAGATAGATTGAAAGAGAAAAATGTTCTTGAGAAAAAGGCCGCTCAGGGATCATTTATTGCATAACATGAGAAAAACAGTGAAATGAATTTTATCACGGCTATGGATTCAAAACCAGTATCTATACTTTCAACAGCCGCCGGAGTAACTCCTTTACAAAATGTAAAACGATACTTTAATGAAAATCAGTGCAAATCTGAATTGCCATTTCCTGCAATTTTCTCATTGTACAATAGATTCATGGGTGGAGTCGACCAACATGACGCAGATTGCAGTAACCTGCTCCCATGCATCAGAGCAAAAAAATGACATGGGCAATGTTTTGTAGATCCATACAATCATCCATCACTAATGCAACTGCTCTTCATAACTTAGTGCATAGTGATAAGAAACTTAGAACGAAAGGAATGGCTTTGGAACTTGCTCGCAATTACTTATTCAAGAACAAAAAACATGAGATTGCGGTTGTAAGTAGTAAGAGAAATTGCGTGAATTTTAAGACATGCGGTGCAAGAACACAGAAAATTTGCAAAACTTGCCAAGTATATTCATGCACGTCTCGTATTCAAACACTTCACAAATAATATCAAGAGAATGTGATCGACCAAATCAGAAAAATTAGTTAAATATCATAGAAATAACAAAATTATTTTTAAAAAAGCAAAAACAAAAGAAACTGAAAAAAAAAAAATACAAAAAAAATGCGAAACATGAAAAAAGGCTCTCGAATTACGCTTACCTCCCAGTGGTGAGAGTCGGGCATAGACTATATTTTGTGTCGGCTAAGAAGCGTATTACTAAAAAAAGTTATTGTTACTGCTTACATTCATATTTCGAAATATTTTGCTCCGCAGATTACGAATACAACTTTTTTTTCAAAGACATAGTCAGATTAAAATATCATTTGTACAGGAAAGTTGTTTAAACAATTAAATTTTGCAAAAATAATGTTATATTCATGATCAGCGACCGAAAATACCTAGGAAAAGATATCCAACACTCTCACGAAGGACGGAATTCTTATGGTTTGCGCTTAGTGAAGGGCTTTTGTTTATAAATATTTCATATTATTACAGTATCATGATGAAAAAATCGATAAAATATTTGTTTGCCCTGTTTTTTCCGTAGATCACAAATCTGCGGTCGTTTTGAAAAAAATCATGAAATTTAGGCATAGTTTGTTTAAAAAAATTGTTCAAACAATATAATTTTTCAATAATAACTTTAAATTCGTGATCAGTGATCCTAGAAACCCCCGAATACACATTTTCAAGTCATACTATGAAGTTTTTACATCATTATGGTCAAATGTCAAAATCAGATAAATTATAAATCGCGTAAAGCTGTGTCAAAAAGCGCCATCTGCGCAATTTTAACAAACAGCAAGTGAACTTCGAGTTTTACCAGGGGTGCTAGTTGAAGTTTTCCGGTTTTTTCAATAAAGAAAACACTTGATTCTCAAGGGAATCTCAAAAAAATTTTATTTAAAGTATTGACCATTGGATTCTACACATTTTGCCCATCTTTCAAGGAAATCATGGATACCATTCCAAAAAAACTTTTTCTCTTTCAAGGCAAACCATTCGACGAGCCATTTTTCGACTTCTACAAAATTGTCGAAGCGCTGCTCTGCGAGTGAGTGTCCCATCGATGCGAACAGGTGATAGTCGGACGGGGCGAGGTCTGGAGAGTATGGCGGGTGCGATAATATTTCCCAATTCAATGCTTTTAATGTGTTCTTCACCACTTTAGCGGTATGAGACGGTGCGTTGTCATGTTGTAGGATAACTTTGCCATGTCTTTGGGCCCATTCCGGCCGTTTTTCGATCAACGCATGATTCAAATTGATAATTTGTTGTCGGTAGGGATCCGTATTCACCGTCTCAACAGGTTTTAATAACTCGAAGTACACCACACCACACTGGTCTCACCAAACACAGAGCATTGTCTTACGGTCAAAGCGATTAGGCCTTGGAGTCGATGGGCCGACCTCACCAGGTGAAAGCCATGATTTTTCCGCTTCGGATTCTCGAAAGAAATCCATTTTTCGTCCCCCGTGCCAATTCGATGCAGTAAAGATTTCCTTTCGAACCGTTGAAGGAGCATTTCACAAATGGTTTTTCAATTTTCCATTTGTCTATCGTTCAGATGGTGTGGTACCCATTTTCCATACTTTTGGATTTTTCCCATGGTTTTTAAACGTTGGCAAATTGCTCCTCGGGTCACATTTAGTGTTTGTGCCAATTGTTGTTGCGATTGGGTTGGGTCTTCATCCAATAACGCCTGCAATTCCTCGATTTCGAACTTTTTCGCTGCACCAGGATGTTCATTGTCTGTTAAATCGAAATCTCCACTTTTAAATTGACGAAACCATGTCTCACATGTTCTAATCACTGGAGCATGTTCACCATAAGTTTCTACCAGCAATCGATGAGCTTCAACTGCTTTTTTCTTTTGATGAAATAAGAAAAGCAACGAATGCCGCAAATGCGATTTACTTGGAACGGAACTCAACATATTCACTGAGGACATCTATGAGTAAAACCGGCAAATTTCATCTAACACCCCTGGTATGTCTACGGACGCGAGAAAAACGATTTCTACGGTTCCTGGAATTCGATTGCTATGTATTTCGTTGGTTTTAAAAGTGACAGATCTCGATAATTTCACTTTTTTTTTCAATAAAATTGTTAATAACAATGAAGGCTTACGTTTTATCGAAAAATTAGGGCGAGATTCTCAAAGAAGATGAAATTTGACTTCAGAAAAACCATGGCTGGATTTTGATAAACTTCCTACATAATTTTGTTTATGGCCGGAAAGTTTGCAGGAAAAAACGTCCCTTCAAGCGTTAATGGGTTAAGGAAATCAGACGCTAGAGCACAAGACAAACTCTTGTCTGTTCCTGATGGAATTTTCGCTGATCTAGTTTCCGTTCAGTTGTAATTGAACGGTTTATACTGTTACCGGGTTTTGGCTACGGTAACAGAAAAGAACTTCATAAAAAAAAGAGATGCAAACTTTTTACTAGGACCGTAAGTAAGGTTATGAGATTTGCAATCGAATGAGCTCTATTTAAAATGATTTGCTTTTATAGGTATTTAGATATTACATAAGAAAAAACGGAAAATATTCTGGTTTTTCCAGAATTTGCTACCTCAACTTTAGCTCTTTGCATGAGCTAGGAAATCGCAAGAAAAAAAAGAAATTTTTCAAAAATAATCACTCAAGTCTTACCTTTGATTTAAGCCAAAAAATTTTTTTAAATCTTTACTCGTTTGCGAGAAAATAAATAGAATGTACCCGCATGAAATAACTGTGTTAAGATCGGCCGTCGCGGGATTTGTCGGTCTCGCCAGTTCCCTCGTTTCCTCTATTGAGTGACAGCATATGCTACCTACTCTAGGACTTAAAGTCATTTGGATTTAACAGCAATCCATTAGCGCTAAGCTATCATTAAACTCACATTCCGCAACGACTGCAAAATGGAACTCTGTTGCAAAAATAATCCTGATAGCGTTTGCAGTGTTTTTTCCCCACAAAAACAAAGGCAAAAATGTTTTCTGCAATGCGGGAAGGCTATGAGATTTATTTTTTAGTTTAAACCCAAAAATGGAGAAAAATATTGGATACTCAACAGTTGCTACTCGACTTGTGCCATTTCATTGAGGTCAGCATATCGAAGAGATTTCGATCATCTCTTCAGATTTACTTCCCCTACTTCTTGAAGAGAACCTCAGAACCGTATCAATAATTGTTATTTCTGTTTAACAGATGTAAAAAGTTACTCCTCGAAATGGAAGGACTCCATAATTATTAAATTAAAAACACTCTTACCATTACTCTAAACGAATTAAAATATATAAAAATCATCGATGGAAAACTTTTCTAATCCAGAAGAAAAATCACTTCTATATAAAAGACATCATTAAAGAAGAGATAATAGATTAGTGGATTACGAACGAATTTCAGATTAATCCTTCATTATATAAGTCATATTCAGAAAAGACATATGGAGAACAAGAATCATTTATAGAACAAAACATTGTAATACCCAAAGTATTAAGAATGATCGTTACGAGGAGAGAATCCATTCATATAGATAAGCTGTTTCCAGACATGTATAAAGAAATACTTGAGCTAGTAGCAAAAAAAGCTCTAATACACCTTACAACAGAGACATCATCTATCCAGCAATTTCTTCCTGATTTGAAGGGATGCATTTCAAAACTTGAAAAAACTGTAGAGGAGACCAAAATCATCCTAGAAGGGACAGGTCAGATCAAGCCCCACGTTGGGCGCCAAGTTTGTGACCGGGATAGCAAACTGAGGGAAGGGAAGGAGGGGACGCCGAGAAGGTGCACACAATAAAAGGAGTAATCGCAATAATAAAGTTTATTAAGACACAATTATCTGTCACAAACACCGCGAAGCAAAGTCAAACGGAAAACGACACTCTGGGCTCACAGCCAAGTACACTGCAGTAGATTCGCCTAGCGACACTCTGACCTAGATTCAACTCAGTCGACAGGGCGCAGGATACCGGTGACAGCGCGTGATCGCAGGGCATGCCGGGCCGGGTTCCCCCGAATTCTGGTCGCAGGGCTGTGTCCCTACGGGGCACTGGTGTAACTCCGTTACAATATCTTACAATTTTATCTTGACCCTTCATACTGCTCCTTTAGCAATGATTTTCATAAACAAATTTTAATCAAATATCGAAAATTTTGAAGGTCATGTAAAAACTAAAGCCAATTTGATAAAACGGCATTCAGATTCGTAATCAGCGGGTGAAAAACCATAGAAGATGTAGAAGCGTCTAGTTTTTTTGTTCACGACACTTTTTTTGTGACGCTGTGTTATAACTGATATATTAATGCATTGGGTTAACCCTCAAAGTGCACTCTGGGTGTTTGACACCCAGCGACCACTTTGGGCTCTAATAAACCGTACTGAATTCGAGAAAATCGAATATATGGCGCCATCGGGTAGTAAATTTACATCTCAAGTTTAGGTACTATAAATTAAATTATTTTTGTAGTTATTGCATAAACAGTAATAAAATTCCATAAAACATAATTTCAACGCATTTAATGCAATAAATTTTTTTTTTGTTATATCGAACTCTTAGAAGACTGCAAATTTAATAAAGTTCTATTTTATTTATTGAGTTCTTCAATTCCATTCGATTCTTCATCATTATAAAACCCAGGTTGGTTTATATTTCCATATAGAAATTTTCATGTCATATTGAATAAAGAATATCTAGTGTATATTATTCCCTTTTTTATTATTAGTTATCCTCATCCCTGTTACAGTTAGATATCCTTCAAATTTCTTCCCGTCCTTAACTCAGGGGATGATTCGGCGGTATATAGATCGATGATTGACTTCGTGGCAACATCAGCAACCTTTGATGCTTGGGGGCTTCGAGCCAGGCAGTGCCTTGCAACAGATGAGCAGATAAATGCTTTATCCCCAAATGTATTCCAGAACCCGAATCTCGTGCAAAGTATGTTACTATGCATTGCAGCAACGAAGGCCAACTGGTGGGCAATGAATCACCATACAGGCCAAAGTGCCATGGTGGGCTACGCACTAAAAGTGGCCAGTGTGCATCTCTCAGACCTCCAAGATAATATACGCATGCAGCTCATGCACTTGATAGATCATTGGTGTAGCACCATATACATCCTATAACGGGCTGGTGTTGAGGGTCTCCGAACAAGTGTCCCGGCTTGGGGCGGAGAGCCAGCTCATCCTATAATATTCTCAAATGATACCCGACTTAGATTCTCATCTTTCCCCGCTGGAACCCACAGGCTAGCAGTGGCGTACGAAGGTGCGAAGAAGTTGATAGCGAACAGAATCTCTCGCCTTTACCCTGATGCTGGTAACTTAGGCAACCTTGTGGCCTTTAAGGCGTTAGTGGACGCAGTTAGAGCTCAGTACCACGTAGGAGCTTTCTATTTGTGCAAACGAAGGGCTCGGATTACTCCAACAACCAAATGAAACAATACCTTGGGCGTGTTGGTACGTTCGTTAGAGTCTTCTCCTCAACGACCCTATGCCAGTCGTCTCATCTGACTCAACTAAAGGTTGGAGGTTACGAAGACTATTCCATAGACTGGTATAATGCATGCAACACATTTAAGTTAAACCAACGGTCTAATCAGGAAGCATTGGCTGCTCTGATCGAAGGGGCTGCGAACCCGATAGATGACGAAGACGCGAATAGGCTTCGAGATCAGTTTTTCCTCAGAGGGCGCGCTTAGGTGGCGACGGAGATCCTGATGTAAATCCTGGTGGTCCAGGTGATGAGCTCCCAGATGATCACCCAGGAGGTGGAGGTAGAAGAGGGGGAGGAGGAGGAGCAAGAGGCTTCGGGGGTGGAGGAGGCAGAGGGAATGATGGAGGGGACGGAAGAGGAGGTGGCGGAGGAGGAGGGGGCAGGATGAGAGATGGTGTACCAAGAAGCGATAGGGGCACGTCAGATGATCAGCGACATGATCAGCCAGGCTCCAGCGGTGGCAGGAGGCACAGAGAAAGCGACCACACAGGAATCAGGCTAGATAGCCTCAAAATCGAGGATAGATAGAGAGTAGCAGGAGTTGTAGGCACCTAGCGCCTGATAACAGCTAGGAGCAACCAAACCACTGAACATATTTACAATACATAAAGGTATGATGGTCTATTTTCATGAAAAAAACCTTTTTTTGTATGCTTGTATATTCAAACATAAAAGATCAATGAATAAGAAATTAAATTAATTTAGGGAAAATATTCTATATTTTAATTCGAACTCTAGGAAACTTTGCAAAAATGTTCCACATTCAATCAGAACATAAATTAAAACACAATAAATAATTTAAATTAAATGATTGAAAATTTTTTTATATTTTATATCGAGCTATTACAAGATTTAGCAAGAGTGATTGCGATCCTTCTCATCTATAACGAATCAAAGAAAGCAAAATTTATGGAAAAAGATTGTGCCCTTTAATAAATTGGTAATACTATTTGAAATTCTATATATAAACCTGCAAACAGCAGTATTGATAAGATATATGATCTGGGCTGCATTTTTATCAAATCATATCAACTGACGCGAATCTTCAGCACTCATTCTGTCCGCCAGGGACGACAGCGTGGTGCAAATACCGAGTGGCCGAGGCTTCAGGAAAGTCAACGAAGGTTTCTAACCTTTATTAAAAATCATGGAGACGATGGGCGTGTCGATTAGAGTGGGAGCAGCCGCTATCGCGAGGCGCAATGACGAATGCCGAATAGCATTAGCAAATCATGCCTGCGCTTCAAAAGCGGACACAAATGGTCTCTTTCTGCGCCAAAGCGAAGAGGCAGGAGATCACAAGTTGTATATACACCTGCAACTAAAGGTAACGCAGTGGATGCTAAAACTCCAATTGATGTATAGAGTGTTTTTATGTCAGTTAAAACTAATGATTAAGATTTGATTATATTAATTATGATAATTAGAGGCATAAAACTAATAGCAGACAGAATAAATACATGGATAAGGGTTAGAAAAAGTATGTAGCCCGTCTTCCCATCTGCTAGGATTATTAGTTTCTTCCAACAGTCAACCACGTATTAGAGTCCTGTACCGATCGATCTGCTGGAACACAGAGTAAGAGGTGCAAACTACAGTTTGAGCCTTCAGCATCACAAGACTCAAAAGAGGCACTGAACATCTCGACCAATAACACAAATACCAATCCAAATGAAAGCCATAATGATGTAAACTATACTCTTCATCTTTGGCCTGATCTTGAAGAAAAAATCTCAATTATTAAGTATGACATCATTGGAATTGATTGCAGTTCAAATCAATCAAATATCACCAAGTTATCTACAACATCAAAGGTAGGGAATCGTCGGGTCACGGCCACACATTTGATGAAGTCATATAAATATTACGAACAACTAGATTTTCAACTAGTAATGAAAAAAATTTGGGGTAGGAATTTATTCAAGCACATTTTATTATTGTTTGCATTCATGTACATATGTACATAATCATAAATGCTCACACCGCATATATATATATAAAATATAACACGAAGTTAATGCTATAGAACATAGATAGCAGGAGCATACAATGCGTTAGCCCACTTGCTTTAAACATGAAAATAAGACGTAGATGAGATTTAATATTTCAGGGTAATTTCAAGAAAAACTACGTTAAAACATTGATATTGATATTGATTATATTAATTATGATAATTAGAGGCATAAAACTAATAGCAGACACAATAAATACATGGATAAGGGTTAGAAAAAGTATTGTAAGACCAGGTTTATTGCACATGGAGCGAGGTGGATATTTAAGATTCGCACAGTTGATAAATGCTTTTATGTTTTCAGATGCGCGAGTCGGTTACGACGACGCAGCCATGAAACGAAAAGCCGCTTTGGATAGTTTCGCTTCACCGACATCGCCAATTGTGGTGTGACAGTTATGAATGAGGATAGTGTGAAAGAGATTTTGGAACCTTTTCCCAAAATAAAGAGTGTTTTAGCTTTGATATATGCGAATGTAAGTTGTGATTTTTTTTAAGTTCTTGTAGATTTGTAAGACCAGGTTTATTGTACGAGGAGCGAGGTGGATATTTAAGATTCTCATAGTTGATAAATGCTTTTATGTTTACAGGTTAAGAGATGCAAACTACAGTTTAAGTCGTTAGCGTCACAAAACTCAAAAGAGACACTGAACATCTCAACCAATAACACAAATACCAATTCAGTTGGAGGCCATAATGTTTAAAACTATATTCTTCATCTTTGGCCTGATCTTAAAGAAGAATTCTCAATTATTAAGCATGTCATCATTGGAATTGATTGCAGTTCGAATCAATCAAATATCACCAAATTATCTACAAAGGTATGACATCCCAAAATATCGGAAGAACATTACTGGGGAAATTCGGGACAAGTATGCAAAATACTTCAATATTAACCTTCGGAGAAAACAATGGGTCATTCTGACCCATACTCCGAGTTTGACTGAAAATAGCAATCAGGTATTTCAAAAAAAAAAAAAAAAAAACGGGACCGCGGCCTTACAGCTGTAGATGAATATTCCGACTATAGGTTCAGGCATAAACAGTAATTCTACCCAATCAGACCATTAAAAGTGAAGGAGAAAGAAAAATATCCTCGGAATATAATCTTCCTATTTTAGATTCAAGTGAATTGCAAGCTTTTAAAGTACTCCCCTTGAGTGAATTTAAGAAGATTCCAAAAGAAGTCAAAAAATATACTGTCGGCAAGTATTAGAACAAGATAAAAAAAGTTGTTTTTGTCAGTTTATCATATCATTTATCAAAAAATTTCAAGACGAATTGCGTGCGCAGATTGCTGAAAGAAGAAGGTTGTACGATACTCAGAGAACCACGATCAAAAGACTAAACGCTCTCGAACGGAAGATTGACATCCTATTAGAGGCTAAAGGTCCCAGTCTTGAGGCTCTGAATCTCAGAGCTAAAACAGCTAGACTTACTATTAAAGTAAAAGATCAGGCTTCTCAAACCGAAGAGGTTAAGCTTGAGGCTTTGGCCGAGCAAGATTCTTTGTTATCAGTACCCAGCTCACCTAGAAGAACTGAGATAAAACTTAAAAAGCCCCATTCACCGAAATCTGTAGCTCAAATAGTACAGCTCTTTTCACAACAGACATCTTTGGCTGACGATAATCAGCAATCATGGGCTCTCTACCAGCAGATCAACTAGAGGCTCTCTTATCAGGAGTAGCAGCTCATAGTAAGAATGCTATCTCTGCATTAGCAGCAAGAGGAGCATTGACTGAGAAAGCTGTGAAAACATTGATCAGCTGCTTTAATGAGCAAGACATCAGAGCTTGTGTTGAAGCCATAAGAGCGAATTCTGAGATCTTGGCTTATCAAGACTTTGACCCTGCAGTGACCATAAAGATACTGTTAGAAAAGCATGAGGCTGCGATTAGGAAAGAGGGTATCTCAGACCTGAAATTGAATCGCACTGATTTCAACGCAGTAATGAGTTACTGCATTGCGATATTCCTGACTAGAGGAACAAACTGGGAGAACATCAAAAGGAAATCAACATTAGATCTCCAAAGAATCATGGACTATCTATCCAATAATTATGCCATCAGAACTAAACAGTCCAAGGAGAAGGGGGCTCCTGAACCAAAAGTGATAACACTATCTAGAATAGCAGCGTCATTACCCCACATCACCGTCACCCTATTCCACGCTGGAATAGGAAGAACTTTGCTGCCCGAGGATAAGTAGCAGCTAGGGAACATTCCAAGAGTGCTACTCTGTCCGAACATAGCATCACTGCTATTTCCGGAAACTATCAGAGCTGACTCAACATAGGCACCTCACAACTTAATGTTGTGGATTAATTTCCTTAACGACAAAGTGCTCCAATTTAGTTTAGTAAAATCAACGTCACGATGTAAAATATACGACAAGTCCTGCAGTCCAGTTCTACCAAGTTTTTACCTGCGAGTTCGGCCATCAGCGCATAAAAGTAAAAGGCGAGTTTGACTAACCAATTTCGAGTGTCGGGAATACGACAATTTTAAATCACGAGTCTGACAAACTTAACGTAAAATCAGACAAACTACAAACCTTTAGAGGATTTCAACTTTAGATTTTAATATAAGAAATAACACAACCTCAACGAACTTAACAGAGTGAATTCAAGAAGAACTCATTAATAGAACATCTAGCGTTAATTACTTATAATTAATCATTCTTTCCATACTACCAATATCCACGGTGCTTATAAAATAATGAATTTCGTTATAATAAACGATTTGACTTAATTATTTTCTCTTTTACTGACTTTATCTTCGTCTCTTAGAGAGGATCCTTCTGATCCTAACATAAAAGGAGGAAATTTCTTTGTAAGAGAATTATTACGTTTCTGACTTAAAAAAAAAATAGATTCCTACATATTAGAGCAAACTTACATTTCGCAGTTAATTTGGACTTATGAGAATCGGTCACAGATTACTTTTTCAAGATCAGCCCCTTAGTTACAATTATCAATGAATCATTTTAATATCCAAATTATCTTTTTGTATAATTTTGAACTTCAAGAAACTTTGTAGGAGTTTTAAATTTCATTAAAAATGTACTGAATTACTTTTTTGCAAAAAATAATTAATTTATTAAAGTTATATGAAGTTTTCAAAAAACATAATAAACGAACTACATTCTAAAAATTTTTTTTTTGGAATTGTTGGAAAGTTTGAGAAATAGAATTCAAGATATGAAAGCATAGAATGCATAAAAGAGAACGTCAGGTGAAAAACTAAAACTTCTAAGCTAAATGTTTATCAAACTACACGGTGAAGTAAAACCTGAGTTATATATGAAGTTTGTAACAAACATAATAACCAAAAAAATTGATAAAATATTTCTTTTAGGAAATGTTGGAAAGTGTAGGAAATAGAATTTATAAACATGGAAACATTGTTACCTTGTTACCTCATGGCTCTTACTAGTGCCACGTCATATGAACGTCACACGAACATTGAGATATATATGTAACAAAAAAGATGTAGGAAATTAAAGAGATTGAAAATAAAATTTTATTTTATTTTATTGCTCAGTTAGAAATTTTTTTTTTAGAATATAAGTGATTCCACAAAAATCTAGCGTATTATAAAAATCGAAAAAATTATTTAAAATTTTTTTTTTAATTATTGAGTTGGATATCTGAAAAATTTGGATCAAAGAATGATTAAACGTTATGAAACTTTTTTTAAACGAATTTGAGACCCAAAAAATTTAGGTCAAGATAAATTGATATACAAAATTATTTTTAAATGAAAGAGTTGGAAATCCTTAAAATTTAATAGATGTTCTGTTGTTGCCTACTTTCCCCCTGGTTGCCAGACGCTTCAGTCAGCCAGGGTTCGGTAGGAGTGGGGGAGAAGGATTATGAAATAACAGCAGCACGCAGCATCCCCTTATGTTCACCAGATGTGACGTTACAATTAAGAAGATAAATAATAACGTTGATATTCTTTTCGAGTCTATAGGCGAAAAGATTAGTTCCGTTAGAGAACAGCAGTGCAGGTGCTACAGAGCATATCCTGAGGCTGTGTTCTTATTTAACAAAGAGACAATCTCATTTAGGAGTTACTCTAGAGGTGATGTAGAAGTAACACTGAAGATTGAATTCACAATACCTGCAAATTGTGATAGTTGTGACTGGCATTCCTTAATAAGAGGCACTGGGTTAGACGAATTCGATTTCATTCACGTCATCATAGATTGCCTCAACAAGAGTGCTAACATTATCGATCTAAGAAACTTTAACTGTTTACTAGGTGATGATAAATCCGAGTAGTGAAAACGGGTTCACAGTGACCCAGAATATAATTGCTAATCCTCCTATGGACTTGATTAAACATGCTCAAGCCGAAGTTTTTAATATAGTCCGGATGACACCTGACGAATTTACAAAAACTTTCACGGGCCCAGCTTTTGATTACCAAGAATCACAGAAGCAATTCAAAATGCATTGCAGAGATTACATGGAATCTCTAAACATGGATACAAAGTCTTTTGCAGTTGAGTTTGCTGCTAAAATGATTTACATGGTTGGTCCTGAGTCAAGAAAAGTCAAGCCAGGACAAGTTGGTAAGACGTGGAGATTCATGCTTGCATATGAAGACGGTCACCAGTATGTTTTCGTTTCCACATACAAAACACAATCTTACAATCCTTCCAACGATGAAAGACAGATGGTCATATCTGTGAAACAAGCCAGTCTCTTTGCAATGGAGACACTCACTAGAATTTGTGCCCTAGCTGCAGAGGATGCCGCGTCGAATACCGACGAATGGGTGCTCCCATGGTCGGCTTTCGACATGGGCTGGGAATTAGCTTCATGCCCCTGACTGACCCTGGCCCCGACATCCCTGGGTGAGGACGTCACACGCCGGCCGGACTAATCCTCAGAGGATGCCGTGTCGGACACCGACGAACGGGTGCTCCCATGGTTGGCTTCCGACATGGGCTGGGAATCAGCTTCAAGGGCCCCTGACTGACCCTGGCCCCGACATCCCTGGGCAGTCCTAGTCGCTAAAACTACTTTTTCTTCATGTTTTCGAGGTCGCTGGATACGAATCTGAAATTGTTTTTTCGATAAAAATAGGTGGAACATTGAAAAAAAACGGCAATTTAGCGGGAAATTGAAAAAAATGAATTTTAGGTTTTTCAATGTTACTCTCGCTATATTTCAGATGCTTATTGATATATCTTCATAAAATTTGTTATGATTATTGTACAACTAAAGAGCTAAATAACAAGCCTACTCCGATCATTCTGCGTCAATTATTGCTCGCTCAGTGAATTTTCTAATGTGTGCTACTACGAATTCCGAGTTTTTTCATACAATCGCAAAAGTTTAGTGACGAAGTTTCGAATTTCCAATAACTAATTATTGAATATTAAAATATAATACATAAAGAAGTTTTTGGGAAAAGTTCAACTCAAAATATCAAAAAGAAAAAAAGCTGTGCTATTTCAACGTCGTGTGTCGCGTCAGAATGCACGGAGCGCGCTAGCGCCCAACGATCGTGCGGCGCGGCAGCAACTACCAATGAGCTTAAAATGTGATTTATTACTTCGCTCCTTAGTATCTTTATTTTATTTCATTGATATGGTAAAGAAATAATTTATGATTTGTTATTATTATTTTCGAAGAGATAACGAAGTTTGGATGGTTGACAGAGAATGGCAAATTGCACTGAGAAAAAAGATTTGATTGAATCAAAGAAAATAATTTGTTTGAACGACTATCTTTGATTTAAAGAAATGATTTGTTTAAATGAAACAAAATTTGTTTGATTCAAATACAATATCTTTGGACCAAATAAATATTTGTTCGAATCAAATAAATTTCTGCCTTAAATCAAACAAATTATATCTTTGACCATATACCAGGGATGTTAGTTGAAGTTTGCCGGTATTTTCAATAAAGAAAACACTTAATTTTCAAGGGAATCTCAAAAAAAATTTGTTCAAAGTATTGACCATTGGATTCTACACATTTTGCCCATCTTTCAGGCAAATCATGGATACCATTCCAAAAAAACTGTTTCTCTTTCAAGGCAAACCATTCGATGAGCCATTTTTCGACTTCTTCAAAATTGGCGAAGCGCTGCTCTGCGAGTGAGTGTCCGATCGATGCGAAAAGGTGATAGTCGGACGGGACGAGGTCTGGAGAGTACGACGGGTGCGATAATATTTCCCAATTCAATGTTTTTAATGTGTTCTTCACCACTTTAGCGGTATGAGACGGTGCGTTGTCATGTTGTAGGATAACTTTGCCATGTCTTCGGGCCCATTCCGGCCGTTTTTCGATCAACGCATGATTCAAATTGATAATTTATTGTCGGTAGCGATCCGTATTCACCGTCTCACCAGGTTTTAATAACTCGAAGTACACCACACCACACTGGTCCCACCAAACACAGAGCATTGTCTTATGGCCAAACCGATTTGGCCTTGGAGTCGATGGGCCGACCTCACCAGGTGAAAGCCATGATTTTTTCCGCTTCGGGTTCTCGAAATAAATCCATTTTTCGTCCCCCGTGACAATTCGATGCAGAAAAGATTTCCTTTCGAACCGTTGAAGCAGCATTGCACAAATGGTTTTTCGATTTTCCATTTGTCTATCGTTCAGTTGGTGTGGTACCCATTTTCCATATTTTTGGATTTTTCCCATGGCTTTTAAACGTTGGCAAATTGCTTCTCGGGTCACATTTAGTGTTTGTGCCAATTGTTGTTGCGATTGGGTTGGGTCTTCATCCAATAATGCCTGCAATTCCTCGTCTTCGAACTTTTTCGCTGCACCAGGATGTTCATTGTCTGTTAAATCGAAATCTCCACTTTTAAACTGACGAAACCATGTCTCACTTGTTCTAATCACTGGAGCATGCTCACCATAAGTTTCTACCAACAATCGATGAGCTTCAACTGCTTTTTTCTTTTGATGAAATAAGAAAAGCAACGAATGCCGCAAATGCGATTTATTTGGAACGAAACTCGACATATTCACTGAGGTAAACAACTATGATGCTATTATTTTGGCAGAATGTAATTGTGTATTTTTGAAGGTTATTGTCCATAGAAAAATATGACATACAAGGTGCGTTCCAAAATAAACGAGACTGAGCTAAAATAGAAACGACAGGAGCTTTGTTCTAATAAATTTGAGTTTATTTATTCAAAATAGTCCCCTCCAGCCTTGATACACTGTTTTGCGCGATCCAAAAGCTTTTCGAAAGAGTGTTTCAGGTCATTGACCGGAATGTCCTTCAGGATGTCGGTACAAGCCTTTTGGATGGCCTCTACGGACGCAAAAAGTTTTCCTTTCATGGCCAAATGCAATTTTCCGAATAGGTAGAAGTCACAGGGAGTCATATCAGGCGAATACGGTGAGTGGTTGATGGATAAAATCTTTTGACATGTTTAATTCCATTGCCATGTGTCGCAAAGAAGATTTTGGCTAATTTTTTATAAATTCACGCACAATTTCAATATTACTTGGTGTAATCACGAAACTTTCCTGACCGGGATGTTCGTCGTCCTTGATGTCTTCACGACCTTCTTTGAATCGTTTAAACCACTCATGGACTCTGGCACGGAATAAACAATTGTCACCATACACTTGTTTCATTAATTCAAACCTTTCAGTAAAAGTTTTACCAAGTTTCAAACAAAACTTAATATTCGCTCTTTGTCCGAAGTTCATTTTTCGACCGATGCCATAAACACACTGTCCCTTATAAAGCAATAACTCGGCTTCTAATTGTCCGTTGGTCATGAAATTTTGACAGAACGTCAGTGAAGGATGTACCTTTCCAACTCCTACTCCCATCAGAAGATAGCGCCACTATAAATAGCTATTTTGAAAAAGTCTCGTTTATTTTGGAACGCACCTTGTAGATGCCAAATCATAGAAATGTATATATATATATCTCTAGCGACATTTATGAGTAAAACCGGCAAATTTAAACTAACACCCCTGGTATCAATGCATTAATTTCTTTGTTTTGAAGAAAAATTAATTTGATCCAAACAAATATTTATTTGGTTCAAAGATATTTTGTTTGAATCAAACAAATTTTATTTTATTTAAACAAATCATTTCTTTAAATCAAAGAAAGTCGTTCAAACAAATTATTTTCTTTGATTCAGTCAAATCTTTTTTCTCAGTGTCGCTTTTGATTATTACGATGGCCCCACTGCAATGGAAGTATTACAAGAGTACTTTTGTTCTTGTACTGGTAAAAATGCGTGTAAAACGGACGTTTGCCAATGTAAAAAAAATAATTTGAAATGCTGTGATGTTTGCAGTTGTAAGAATACGTGTGCAAATCAAGACGTTATATTAGATGTAAATAAATGAATGAATTTTTGTTTTAATATTCCAATGGTTTTGATTTTGATTCAATATATTAAACACATATTTCAATCTCATCGATAGTTGCTTCCGCGCCGCATGATCGCCATACGCTAGCGCGCTCCGTGCATTCTGACTCGACACACGACTATGAAATAGCACAGCTTTTTTACTTTTTGATATTTTGAGCTGAACTTTTCCCAAAAACTTGTTTATGTATTATATTTTAATACTCAATATTTAGTTTTTGAACATTCGAAACTTCGTCACTCAACTTTTGCGATTGTCTGACAAAATTCGGAATTCGTAGTAGTACACACTTGATAATTCACTGAGCGAGCAATAATTGACGCAGAATGATCGGAGTAGGCTTGTTATTTAGTTCTTTAGTTGTACAATAATCAGAACAAATTTTATGAAGATATATCAATAAGCATCTGAAATATAGCGAGAGTAACATTGAAAAACCTAAAATTCATTTTTTTCAATTTCCCGCTAAATTGCCGTTTTTTTCAATGTTCCACCTATTTTATCGAAAAAATAATTTTAGATTCGTATCCAGCGACCTCGAAAACATAAAGAAAAAGTAGTTTTAGCGACTAGGACTTCCGTGGTCACTGGAAGGTCCTTTTGGGGGTGAGTCCCTCTCGCCTAATAAGATATGGACTAATTTACGGATGACAACAAATACTCAATGAGAACGATAAAGTACAAGTATTTTTGTAAGAAGTTTTTCTTTCGTTATATTAATAAATTATTTTCATACTCACATTGAGCTTTCAAATAAAAAAGAATGAGTGGTCCTGAATTTCATCATGTACGAAATTCTAGTCGCAGCTAATCTTCTGAACGTTGCAAACTAGAACAAAGATCAGACGAAAGTGAAACGTAAATTAAAACTTGATTAATTCTGAAATCAGCACTTTGATACAGGCAGATATGGAAAGATAGTCGTATGAGAATTAACCTAACGTCTTTTTAAAAATACTAAAAAGCTAGACATTAAAGTTTCATTTAATCGTTCTGAATCTTCTGATATATTGCTCAAGGATTTTGATTATTACTTATTATTACATATATAGTCACCGTTCCACTGAATGCCACGTTCGGGGCTGTAGGGGACGATAATTTCCTCGAGCGCGCTTCCCCCTCTATCGAACTTGACACGCCGAGAAGAAATTACTTGCGTCCGTTCTAAATAGTACTAGCCGCGCTAAACTGTATTTTTGCGGTTAAAATATGCATATTCACGCGCATGCACGGTTATTCACGTGAGTGTGGGGGATTGTGTTTTTCGAAAGTTTATAGACATTTTCTAATATGTACGTCTTTAAATCCATGTGGACTTAATTACATATATCGGCAAATGTTTTTTTTTTCTACTAAAATCATTATTTTACCACAACAAATAACGATTTGAGTAGTAAAAACTATAATTCTCTATTAGAATAGACAATTTTTGACGAATTTGGGCTAGAAAAACAGTCATAAAATTGGCAGTAATCGTAGAATTTTCACCAACAAAAAGGCGCAGATAGACGATTGAAAGAAAACTAGGTTCACTAATCTTTGATTTTGTCCGTTTTGTTATTCTTCACAACTGTTCCATTAGATATCGCTTCGATAAAAAAAAGATATTAATTTTTGGGACCTACTAATCATTTCTGTAATTCCGAAATAATTAACAATAAACATAATTATATCGTTAGTATAAAAAATATTTTTCACTATATATAATTGCAACCATGATTGTAAAATTATTTGCAGAAAGAACTGATTTATCCATATACATAGGGTTATCATCCGTCTTGGTTTTTCGGGACATGTCCTGGTTTTTCGAGGTCTATCCTGGTGTCCTGGTTTTTTCTTCAAAATAGGCAAAATGTCCTAGTTTTTTTCGAAACCAAGATTTTTGACTGAACATTTTTTATATTTTCATTTTTCTACAATTGCAGTTGTATGTTTTAGCATAATAACGAACGCGACTTTATAAAAATGCGCGCGCTATTCAAATTCTGAATTTAGTATGTGAATTGTGCGCGAAAAGCGCTAGTGTATAGCATATAGTTTTTTTGTGACAGCATTAACGAGCGTGATAGTATACATGTTGCATAGTCTGTGACACCTGTCAATTTCATTTGTGTTGTTTTCTCAACATCTCGTATGCTTTCTCAGACTTCAATGATTTGATTAAATTATCAATTCATCATACTTAAAAGAAAAGGTATGTTTAACGACGAGCTTGCCAAGAAGTTCCCCTGTTTTAGTAAAGTAGAAGATTCAACGCGAGCATATTGCAATTTGTGTTCTGCAAGTATATCTGTTTCTAATGGTGGTTTGTACCTGCATCCTCATTCTTTTACTCTTTCTTATTTTTTTTTCTCAATTGGATGGATTGAATAATGTACTCTTTGGACTTGGAGTAAATATGAAATTTTTATACATTTCTGAAAATGCTATTAACACTAAACCTACCGACATATTATATATACATATTTCTACCGATGGCAATCAAATGACCGCTTTTAAAATAAACATTATAGTATTTTCCAGTTGATTGTAATTAATACAGAATTTAGCATAAACAATAAACACAAAATAATTATCACATAATAATTAAAAAACATTTATTTTTCGGGCGGTCAAAAGCGGTCATTTGACCGCTCTGGTAGGTTTAGTGTTAAGGGGGGTTTCTACTTTGTTCAGCCGAAAAAACGTGCTTTTTTTAGAAATTTTTTTTGGGGAACGTATTTAAGATAAACATTTGAAATTTTTTTCCAGTTGTAGATACAAGTTTATTGTACAAGTACAAAAAGTTTTTTTTCACTTTATACTGAAGCAAAACTTTGAACGTGTTTTTCTCAAAACTATATTTTTTGGCCTAGCGGAAGTGATTTAAGCCAGACGAGTTGAGCAATGGCCACGAAATTTTTCAGTCGTCTACTGAAAACTTTTTGTACTTGTACAATAAACTTGTACCTACAACTTAAAAAAAATTTCAAGTGTTTTTCTTAAATACGTTCCCCAAAAAAAATTTCTAAAAAAAGCACGTTTTTTCGGCCGAACAAAGTAGAAACCCCCCTTAAAAATGGTTTTCACTCACTTTTCTGCAAAGGAGAAATTTTGTTTTCATATTTCTCGGGTTAAGAATTTTCATTTTCCAAAATTTTCCTTTATTTTCATTTCAATTTTCATTTTATTGCATAATTATGATTAAAAATTCCATCTAGTCTTGCGAGACGTTAGATTAATTCTGAATCATAGGTTGATAAGGTCGATATAGTAGAGTTCCGTTATCACATACAGTGATTCACTCTTCTAATGATCGACATAATCGACTGAAATGATTTAGAAAGATCAGAAAATAGTTCCCGGTTTATCCGTAGCCATGATTGGGCGTTAACAAGTTTCTGTGAGAAAAGTTGTGGAACCTCCGTAGCTCAGATGACAGAGCATTCGACCGGCAATCGAAAGGACCTGGGCTCGTTACCCAGCGGAGTGGAAGCGTTCCTTTTTTCACAGAAAATTTCGTAATAATTATGATTAAAAATTCCATCTAGTCTTGCGAGACGTTAGATTAATTCTGAATCATAGGTTGATAAGGTCGATATAGTAGAGTTCCGTTATCACATACAGTGATACACTCTTCTAATGATCGACATAATCGACTGAAATGATTTAGAAAGATCATAAAATATAACTAATGATATTTGCCTCCAAAAATTTAATTTATATCATCACTTTTTCTCATAAAATTGTTTCCAAACTGTAAATCCCAGAATATCATTATATTTTTCTATATTTGAATGTTATGTTCGGGCACGTTTGCATTTATCGGTAGTGTTGATAAAAACAGTCATCTTAAATAGGAAAATTTGGGAAAGGAAGTTTATCAGTTTTCAGTTTTGCCAAAATCTGTGGATGTTAGTGAAGTTTGAGTGAATTTTGAAAGAGTTTGAAAATTGCAGAAATTACAAAATGGATACATTTTTTACAGGGTCCAAAGATTAAGATAATCACGTCAACAGTGTGAAACACCGAAAAGCCATACAAACAGCGTCTACGTCAGAATCGATAGTGAATTTTTTAATTCCAAAATTGACTCTATTGGACAACAAAATATGTGCCGCCGAGGGAGCTCTTGCATTCCACGTCGTGAAGCACCATCACAGTTTTCTTTCTCAAGATTGCACTGCCAGTTTGTTACGAGAAATTTTCCCAAATAGCTACAAAAATATCATGTTCCAGAACTAAGGTTGAAGCAATAATTTGCAATGTCTTATCGTCGCACGTGCAAGACATAGTTCACCAGGATCTACAAAAAGCAAGTTTCATTGGCATCAGCACGGATGGCAGTAATCATGGCCATGAAAAATTATTTCCTATAGTCGCTCAATACTTTGATCACGAAGAAAACGGAATTCAAGTTAAAATGCTTGATTTGCAAGAAACGAAGTTTATACCACTCAGTATAAAGTCAAATCTATCGAAATTGCGAGCTAAAGGCAAGGAGAGAGAATGCGACGATTTTGTCCAGCAGGTCATGACAGTTTATATCATTGTCATTGTTTTTCTGAGAAATATATATTGAAAATATTTCATCTGTCTTTCAGGTTTTCCAGTGGCTGGATTTTCAACGCAATGTACTATTCACACACGACTGCATCGAGAAATCGGTTGAATATTTGCACGGAAAAGGAGTCGTTTTTGATGAAACAAAACTTTTTGATCAGACAATGAATCTATCAAGATTCATTGAGCAGAAACAGAAATAAGATAACCTTTTCTTCAATCAATGTTGCAATGATAAAATATGCGAATTCTTTCTCGCAAAAAACAACAATATCGGTGCTTATTCTGAAATTCTAAAAACAGTAGAATTTTTTTTCTCAATCGCCGGACATAACGCCAATTGTGAGAGGATTTTTTCATTGGTTAATTCTCAATGGACTGATAAACGGAATCGACTTTTGGTAAAAATTGTGCGAGACCTTGTGTCAATCAAATTGAATTTTAACGAATTGAATTGTAAACAATTTTACGAATATTTACTTATACCGGAAAACGTACATTTATTGCATAAAATTAGTAGCAAAGCTAAATATTAGCGATCGAGTACTCTGTATACTTGTACAGTGCTGCGGTGTACAATTTTACATGTTTTTATAAATAATAATGCAATGATATATAATTAAATAACGATAATTACAATAATTATAAATTATTTATATCATTTCCTCATACTTCAGTCAAGGATTTCAGGCAAATTTTTGAGTGTCCTGGTTTTTCGCTCGATCCAGATGGTAACCCTAATATACATATACACATACTTATATCTTAGCGACGAATGACGGCTAAATATTGCTTGGCATTATTGAGAACGCGTGAAACGAAAATCCGCGACCATCGGAAACAGCGCGAGAGCGGGGGAAGGATTCGAAGAAGAATGAGGGGCGCTGGCACTCGACGGAAAGGTACTCAATGGAACGGTGACTGTATATACATTATTATTTATTTTTAATACTTCTAAAAAAAGAGTACTAATTTCAGTTTCAAATTGTTCAGTCAATTATTCAACGACTAGAGATTGAAATGCAAATTAATTTTGTCTACTGCCTCAATGAACTCAATCATGGCAGTATGAGCTACTCTGCTGTTCAAAAGAAGAACCTAGAAACATTCAACATATAGATTATTTTTCCGTCTATGAAAAACGAATAGCTTCTACGGTCAATACTATTAGGTACTGCTCTCGGACAGTAGTATTGCGCATGTCACACACAAGGACAAGATTCGACATGTATATTCTTACGTCCGTAGAAACATATTGCTACACTTTAAAGGAGCATTCTCATATCGCAAAGCAAGCTTTCTTGCAGGTCACAAAATTCCTCACCTTCTTACTTTAACACTGTTAGAAGTTTTCTGATATTTACGAAATTATCTTAAAATTACAAAACTGTAACATGAAATTTGTTCTGTTGAAGTTTTAGAATTTACAGACACAAGTATCGGAATATTTAGTAATTTGTAACTGAATTTTTTTCCCCTCAAATTTACTAAAATGTAAGTGAATTTCCTTAAATTTAACTTGATTTTACCAAATTATAACTGTATTAAGCTTCAGTCCCTGTTTCGGAAAATTCCGACAGAATTTTCCAACAGTGTACATGACGATACGATTTGTTCATTTCATTCTAGCCTATTTTTCACTCTATAAACAGGGAAAAAAGCTAGACTGAAATGAATAAATTGTATAATGTGATCAAGTTAACTTCACTTACCTCTAATAAAAATTGGAAATCTAAGAGCTTCAAAAAGGATTAATAAGAGTTCCTCTCGAAAATCATGATGTGAGGTAACAGGTGGTGTGCTCAATTTATGGACTGCAATCTGCAATGTAATAAACTTTCTTATGTTCGTAGTATAAACGATTAGCTTCAAGCGCCATTGATCGAAGACGCCTCGCACGCCTTCGAATCATGGTTAAAATTTTCAGCTAGTATTTCTGTAATTTCTACTACGAAATAAAATGTGAGGAAATATTGGAAATTTTTCTACTATATTTTTTTTCTATAACGTAAAATAGTTACAGATTAATGACTTGCAATAAAATCGACCTCCACTCTTTAAAACTTCATCCTCAACTGACGCTGATACAATCCACGAGGCCGGGAACGGGAAGCTAGCATTTCGTCTTACGATTTCCGCCGACGCGGCGACACGGTCTGCAAGGATTTTGGCGGGCTTCTCTTTATTGTCGACAACTACGCTATTAACTGCAAGCAATTTTCGACACTTTATTGTATCTTATTTAATATCAAAAAATCAATTTAAAAACCCACTGATTGTTTTGTTATAATTAAGCCACTGTCATAATCCACAGATTGTTTTCAATAATATTTTCTCTAATTACCTTACATGTATCCTTATAAAGAGGGCTCTGCTGTCAATGTAAAGTCCCTCCTTGGCGAGGGGACAAGCCAACTTACTGACGTGCAGGGTTGCGATGGTAAAATATCTAACGTAACTTACATGGTTTTCCACCAGGGTTGTGCAATGACGCGTCACTCGAGGTTTTTTACGTAAATTACCTAAGTGAGGTATTTTACGTAGAAAACCAGTAAAATACCTAATAAATTACGCGCCAAGATGGCGGCTTTATAGAACTGTATATAACCTCACTTTTTCAAAGTTCCGTTCCCGAAAAGTTTGTTTTAAACGTGAACATTGTTAATTGAACAATATCATCAATGTCGACTAAAAATAAACGGGGAAAAATAAAATCCCACTCCGGGCTTCCATATATTCCATGGAATAAATTGAACTTTCTGCGCCTGCAAGAGAAAAATAAAAATGTTGCAAAATGTTTATTTTGTAGTAAAGTGTTAAAAAATGTTGGATATAATCGCCTTTTGGGACACAGACATGTAGTTGTACAGGTAAGCAATCGTAGAATATTGTTATTTTTGTTAATTCAAATATTTGTGCGATTATGTATTAATACAATGTTCTTGAGTATACCGGTTAATATTCTAACCTCAAATTCGTAAACTTTTATAGATTTTAGAGATTTTCTTTGCATTTAGTGTATCTCCGTTTTATCTGTGGTTAAAAAATATTTTTCACGATCATACTATATTATTATAATAAAATGTTGTTTAATATATGAAACTGAAAGCTGTTCATATGTTTTTATTCATATTTTGGAGAAGGTTTGTGCTTAATGATGGATACCCTATTGAAAAAATTTTCGATGAATTCCTCGTGTTATTTTCGGATGAAGAAAACATGAGGAGATCCGCGAGGATTTTCAAATTCCTCGCGGATTTCCTCATGTTTTCTTCGTCCGAAAATAACACGAGGATTTTTTCAATAGGGATATTGATAAATAAAATTAATTTTTTTATTTTTATTTTCACATAAATAAACATAAATTTCACATAAAAAATATTTATTTCACATAAATAAATTTATGTGAATTATTTTAAACATTTTATTTAAGGAATGTTTGCAGTCGACTAAGCGGCATTGATGCTTGTGAAGAAAATATTACTCCAATTAGTGAGGACATCATAATTGCGGACAATGATGTTTCTACATCTGAACTAAAAAATGGAAATTCTCAAGTAAGTAATTCAAATTATTCAAGAATATTTGGTATCAATTTGTGGTTTCTTATCCTTTTTTTTTTTTAATATTCTTTATTTATATAAGTTTAAACCTATTTTTAAAAAACTGAACAAAAACAATGATTTTATTATTTATTTTTTAAATTTTATATTTCTTAATTTTGATAATATTTATTGAAAATATAGATTATTTAAAGAGGCAATACTATTCGCAGGTAAAATTTGATTAGTAGGTATAATTTATCGAAACTTTTTAAGCAAATGTGTTTAAAATTCCTTATTGTATTATTTTGTGCTAAAAAATGTTTCTGCATTATATATTTTTTAAATTATCTATTTGTGGTGTTGTAAATATGCTGAGAATTTCAAGAAAGTAAACCATACTTGCTGTATTCGCATCTTACACTGTTCTTAACATCGAAAATTATCTAATTTTTTAGGAAAATGCAGGATCATCCACCACTTTAGAATCACGTAATTTACATCATGTAGAGAACTAGTGGGGTAAAATACCTAGTAATTTACGGTAAAAAACTACGTAAATTACCTAGAGTATTTTACTTACCTAACTCTGTTTTCCACGCGTAATTTAGGGTGCAGTCCCATTCCATAGTTTTTACGCTGCGTAATGCAGAATAGCATGAGACAGAAAGAGAGTGGTGTAACTATGTATCTCTTTCTCCCTCATTATTTTCTGCTTTACGCCACGTAAAAACGCTGACATGGGACTGCAGCCTTACTATGTATATTACGTGAAGGTTTCCTACACGTAATTTACGTATATGCTAGGCTCACGAAGGAATAATGGGTGTACGTCAAAGTCCAGACTGGTCAATATCCTGACTAGTGTAATGCAATCGAGTCTTCCATGAAAAAATAGAACACGATAAAAATACATAAATGATAGGCATATGCATAGTGGTCAGGAAGATTCCAAGAAAATCATCCAAACCGATCGATAGATGGCGCTAACTCTAAAATTAATTTAATTTTAATAGAAAAGGAAACGATGATTTTTTCTTGTTTCTTTTTTGATAAAATTCAAAACTAAGAAATATAAAATTGAGTGCAATAATTATTTATTGCGAAATATGGTTTTTATGACATTTTGCAATGTCGAATTGATTGATTTACAGAATAGATTTGAAGATTTTCAAACAAAGTTAATAAATTCTGCATAAAGAAATGAATTATGTTCAATTGACTTCAAATTCATCTCATACCGACTGAATAACTTGAAATTAATGAAAAATAACCTAAAAACAACTCATTTGTCAATTTTATTAACATTGTTTCAAAATCATCAAATCTATTCTGTAAATAAATCAATTCGACATTGCAAAATATCAGAAAAACCATATTTCGCAATAAATAATTATTGCACACAATTTTATATTTCTTAGTTTTGAATTTTATCAAAAAAGAAACAAGAAAAAATCATCGTTTCCTTTTCTATTAAAATTAAATTAATTTTAGAGTTAGCGCCATCTATCGTTCGGTTTGGATGATTTTCTTGGAATCTTCCTGACCACTATGCATATGCCTATCATTTATGTATTTTTATCGTGTTCTATTTTTTCATGGAAGACTCCATGGAGACAGATAAAGGGTTTCCCAATAAGGGTGATATGTTTTGAAATTGAAAAAAAAACACTGAATATTCATTCGGAATTGATCGAAATCTTTTTTATTATATTGGATATTCTATGCCATTTATGATTTAAACAATATATCGGCCAAATGTCCCCCGAGACTTGAGCCAAAAATGCGCCTCATCAGAAAAGATGATTTTTTGATGAAAATTGGGATCATTTTCAATTGATTCCAGAGCCCAATCCGCGAACTCCCGACGCAAACGATGGTCATTAGGCTTCAGTTCTTGGGCCAGAATCATCTTATAGGGATGCAGGCCAAGATCCAATCGCAAAATACGCCAGGTAGTCATCCTGGACAGGCCCAATTCCTGAGATGGGCGTGGCACGGACAATTCACGGTTTTCCTCGATACTGGCCTGTACGGCGGCTATATTCTGTGTAGAACGTGCGGTACGCATACGATTTTTAGGCTTAGTATCCAATAGAGTAAATTCACTCTCCAACTTATCGATTATTCGACGAATTGAGAGCGCGGATGGAGCAGAATGACGACCATATTTTGCACGATATGCTCTTTGAACACCGACAAAACTTCTCGAATTTTGATAAAATAATTGGACAATTTCCAAACGTTGTGGAAGCGTGAAACTACTCATGATTAAATGGCAAACCTTACTGATGACAACTGACAGCAGACGTCAAAAATTTCAGTTCAAATGAGCCCGATAGGGACATTCAAAATCATATCACTCCTATTGGGAAACCCTTTATAAGGAGACCAATCTCTTATGGCTGTACTTCACAAAACACGAAATGAAGTTCTGCCAAGTACTTAGTTAGGAAACTTCCCGATGAGGGAAAGTGTGTTCCCTGAGTGCAAAATGGCGGCATCCACGGTTTATAAGCATCGTGTATTAGACGTCGCCATTTTGCATCCAGGGAACACTCATGCCGTCATCGAGAAGTTTTGTAACTATGTACTTGGCAGAACTTCATTTCGGGAATGGATATATGGAGATTGGTCTCCTTCACGAAGGAATAATAAGGAGACCAAACTGCCATGGGAAACTTTTCCGAATCTGGCAGGAGCAACGGCACGGTAAGTGCCCGGCTTGTAAGTTGGAAGTAGTGGAAAGGAGTGCGCAAGTGTACAGTTGTCCTCTTCTTACTCACGGGAAAATGTGCGAGTGAGACGAACTTGTCAAATTGATCTAAGCCAGAGAGGTTATGCAACCCGGTATGCGACACGACATTGCTAAGAAAAAAATTTATTATATTACTGCGATCTTCAAAATCTTGAAAATTTCTCGGATTAAATTCCCTCACCTTTAAAGTAAAATACTATTCAACATTATTTAATACACGATTTACGAAGTAATAACAAATACCATAATTTCAAGATTTACAATCTTATATTATATACTTACCACTTTTATAATGCACTCCTTTAGCTTTATAGGAGTCCTGAGATAATATTTTTTTTTTAAACTAAATTAAAATTGAACAAATATCTGCCGCTTGCAAATGATCAAAAAATCAATCAACATAACCACTCTGGCTTAGGTCAATTTGACAAATTTGTCTCACTCGCACATTTTTTCGTGAGTAAGAAGAGGACAACTGCGCACTTGCGCACTCCTTTCCACTACTTCCAACTTACAAGCCGGGCACTTACCGTGCCGTTGCTCCTGCCAATTCGCTTACATGGAGATAGGTCTCCTTATTATTCCTTCGTGGTCTCCTTATATCTAGTCTCCATGGAAGACTCGATTGCACTACACCAGCCCTGTCTGACGAAGGCCTTTTTCAATGTTAAAAAAGTCGTCTCTTAGTGATGCCACTTGGAACTCAACCCGCTAGCGGCGCCACCCCCGTCCTCTCATATGAAAGTATTGTTTTATATGGAGAAAATTGATAAACAATTAAAGTTTTATGATTTTTGAAGAACTAAGATTATCAATTTTATTAAAATAACATTTTAAAATACTAATCAGAACATGAAACATAAAATTGATATAACAATCTAGAAAATTAATCGCAAAATTACAAGAAATAAATTGTCTTGCATATAGGATCCTTATATCACGAATAATTAGAGTAAAATTATTTCTTCATTAATATTTCTTTACCAATATCGATAATCATGTAAATATTAGCAATATATATATTTATTGCTTCTCTTCATTAATTGCCTTAATTTATGTTGATAATACAAAATATTATGCATTGCATTATGAGTAACAAGACCTTATCATTTGATCTTACATAGTTGCTTTAATAAAGTATAAGTATTAATTGATGGATTGAATTAATATATATAATTAATTCAAGCAATCAATTATTAATAATCTAATAAAAAATTCAATTAATAAATTAATTTAAAAAATAAAAATTGTCTATTATTATATTATTATGGAACATTAATCATATTCAAATTATTTTAATGAACTAATATGAAACATTATTGAACGTTAAATTGACAAATAATTAAAATATTTAGTCAGTTGAAATCCATAAGGAATCTTGCACTGGAATAATTGCGCCATGGAGAAAAAAGTCGACCAATAAAATTTTTTGTTCATATTAGCAAAAAATTGTTATACCTATTGAAAGGGTATTCCATTAAATCAACGAAACTTCAATATTTCATTCGAAAATTGTCAATATTCTGATCCATTTTAAAATTACAGTATGCATGAAAAATATACAATCAACATAATAAATAAATCACTCAATAGCATTTTTCAAAAGCTTTAAATGTAAAGGGTTTCCCAATAGGAGTGATATGATTTTGAATGTCCCTATCGGGCTCATTTGAACTGAAATTTTTGACGTCTGCTGTCAGTTGTCATCAGTAAGGTTTGCCATTTAATCATGAGTAGTTTCACGCTTCCACAACGTTTGGAAATTGTCCAATTATTTTATCAAAATTCGAGAAGTTTTGTCGGTGTTCAAAGAGCATATCGTGCAAAATATGGTCGTCATTCTGTTCCATCCGCGCTCTCAATTCGTCGAATAATCGATAAGTTGGAGAGTGAATTTACTCTATTGGATACTAAGCCTAAAAATCGTATGCGTACCGCACGTTCTACACAGAATATAGCCGCCGTACAGGCCAGTATCGAGGAAAACCGTGAATTGTCCGTGCCACGCCGATCTCAGGAATTGGGCCTGTCCAGGATGACTACCTGGCGTATTTTGCGATTGGATCTTGGCCTGCATCCCTATAAGATGATTCTGGCCCAAGAACTGAAGCCTAATGACCATCGTTTGCGTCGGGAGTTCGCGGATTGGGCTCTGGAATCAATTGAAAATGATCCCAATTTTCATCAAAAAATCATCTTTTCTGATGAGGCGCATTTTTGGCTCAAGTCTCGGGGGACATTTGGCCGATATATTGTTTAAATCATAAATGGCATAGAATATCCAATATAATAAAAAAGATTTCGATCAATTCCGAATGAATATTCAGTGTTTTTTTTTCAATTTCAAAACATATCACCCTTATTGGGAAACCCTTTATTTATTATTTCCGTCTATTTTTATCTATTCTACCGTTTCCTAAATTATAATTTAAAAGAAATATATTTTAGGCATAAACATGTCGTAACTGGACCACATTCATTACATGAACTTGCTACTTCCCTTAAGTATTTATTATTTTGTGAGAAAATGAATTGGTAAAAATGTCCTATTTTCAAAAATAAAAAAATTAAAAATAATGAAGAATCTAAGTCACACACAGTATAAATATATGCTTGTATTTTGTTATGAATATATATAAATATGCACTAAAAACACTATACTTTAATAATAATAAAAACAATTATTAGAATCTAGGAAATGTTTCTATTTTTCCAATAATTGTTTTTTTAAGTGCTCTATTTGTCGAGTGGCATGCTTTCTGTACATCTGATCACAGTATTTGCACTTGAAAGAAGCTTTATTTTGTTTATCAATCATTTTTTTTTTAAATTCCAAACTATATTCTTTTTTTTACATTCTCATCATGGATGAGAAGGTATTGGTTTTATGTGGAAAATGACTTTCGAAATTTTCATCAAATCTTTACGTTTTGAGACCCCCTGAGTCAGAAAAAATGGTTTTTACGAAAATGTCTGTCTGTCTGTCTGTCTGTAGGTCGTGTGCGGCATAACTCTCGATAGAATTATCAGATTGAATTGAGCTTTGGTACACTTTATCGGAGCCGAAAAAGTAAGGATAAGTTCGTTAACCAGCCACATCCAATCAAAATTGAGGGATGGAGCACTACTTTTGTGTTTTTGAAAATAATTTTTTGAAAAAATCAAAAATTTCAATACTGGTTTTTGATAGTGCTCATAAATCTCTACAAATTATCCTGATAACATTTTTTGATTAAATCAAAATTAGAAATGTTACAGCATATTCAAATTCGAAAAAAGTCAATATCAAAATTCCATTTTCCAGTTAAATTATACGAGATACGAAAAAATGTTATGATACAATATTATTTTCTACATAAAGACCTACAAATTTGAATTGTAACATTTTTTCATAAGATGCATATTTTTCTTATTAATTAAAAAAAAAACTATTGAAAATCCAAAATTCTATTTTTTAACAATAATATGTAAAATACGAAAGAAAACGTAAGAATACAAAGTTGTTCGTTTTAAAAAGATCTACAAATTTTGTCTGACGCAGTTTCTGATAAAACATATATTTTTCGTTTCAATTCCAAAAAATACGTTTAAAATTCAAAAATTCCATTTTTTAGACAAAATATGTGAGATACAAAAAAAACGTGTATATGGAAAATTGTTTGCCTAAATAAGGTTTACAAATTATCATTAAGACATTTCGGGACAGGATGTATATTTTATGTTTTGATTTTTAATATTAAAAAAATTCGATTTTTTTCACCAAAATATGTGACATACGAAATAAGCGTTGTTCTGCAAAATCGTTTCCTTAAATAAAGTCTACAATTGTTTTTTCTTTTTGAGAGATTTGGAAGAAAATAAATTATTTTAATCATGTAATTTATTAAAAAGTTACTGAAATGTATACAGAAAATCGAGCGCGAAGCGCGAGCGTCATGATGAGAATGTGTTCCTTAAGGCTGATAGAGCCTTAAGTAAATTGAATCTCCTGTTTCACTTAAATGCAAAAAGAAATAGAGTGACTTTGAGAAAATGTGTAATTCACATCATCTGTAATATTATTATAAAATCGGTTTGAGCTTCAGTATCAAATTATATGAAATAAACTTAAATGTATGCGAAGAGCACAAGACCGAGCGCGAAGCGCGAGGTCCAGAAGGAACGGAGCGCGAAGCGCGACGATCGAATCGCGCGCCCTAGGCGCGCTCAAACTTGCGGTTGCGAAACAGAGCGATAGCATGAGTGTGAAGTTTGCTGCCCGAGTGAAACGAGGGCTGCAATCACACGAAATGCTTTCGCTGTGTTTTGTTTCGAGTAATGTACTAGGTTGTTCAAAAAGTTCTGAAAGCGACATCTATAGAGCAGTAGAAGAACCAAAATTTCTACGCCATTTTAAGATTTCATCTTTCATATGAACATACCCAAAGTGTCATTCCACTCTGTCAATTCATTGTTTGTTTACAAGCCATTTGAAGTTGACGTGTCAGTGTATTTTTGTACAATGGAAAAAACCGAATATCGTGCAGTGATAAAATTCTTTGTTTTGGAAGGTTTATCAGCAACGGAAATTCATACAAAAATGGTGAAAGTGTTAAAGGAAGCTGCTCCTTCATTTCCAACTGTGCATCGATGGGTTTTAGAGTTTAGACGTGGTCGAAAAAGCGTTGAAGACGATCCACGCTCAGGACGTCCAAAAAGTGCATCAACACCAGCATTCATAGCAAAAGTACAGGATATGGTTTTGGAAGATCGTCGATTGACCGAGAGAGATTTAGCAGAGGCCCTAGACTTCTCATTAGGCAGTGTGAGTCATATTTTACGTGAAGTTTTGGGTTTCAGAAAGCTCTGTGCACAATGGGTGCCGCATTCGCTCACAATGGAACAAAAACACGTTCGAATGCGACTTTCTGAGCAACATTTGGAGCGTTTTTGAAAGGATAAAAAGGATTTTTTGCGTCGATTCATCACTATGGATGAGACTTGGGTATTCCATCATGATCCTGAATCAAAACAAGAGGCTAAGGAGTGGTGTGAACCAGGCACTTCGGCACCGAAGCGAGTTCGTGTCCAGAAATCGGCGAAGAAGGTGTTAGCATCAGTTTTTTGGGATGCAAAAGGGATTTTGTTGGTGGATTATCTCCAAACTGGCAAAACAATAAATTCTGAATATTATTGTAACCTTTTGGATCAATTGGATGCAAAAATTCGTGAAAAAAGACACGGTTTGCAGAAGAAAAAAATCCCTTTTCATCAAGACAATGCACCCGCTCACACAGCTCAAAAAACCATCACTAAATTAACCGAATTGAAGTACAAATTGTTTCAGTATCCACCTTATTCGCCTGATTTAGGTCCCTCTGACTTCTGGCTGTTCCCACACCTCAAGAAATTCCTTCGTGGGAAGCATTTTTCATCAAACGAAGAGGTTATAGCCGTCGTAGAGGAGTATTTTGCAGGCCTTGCAGAAAGTCACTTCCATGATGGGATAAACAAGTTGGAAGATCGTTGGACCAAATGTATTGATCTTATGGGAGATTATACTGAGCAATAAAAGTGATTTCACCAAAAAAAAAACGTATTTTCATTTCCGCTTTCAAAACTTTTTGAACAACCTAGTATACTATTTTTCATAGCGAGTCCTTTGAAAATCCCATTTTTGGTACCTGTAGAGCGGGTTGAAACTACGATTTCAACCCGCTCTACAGGTACCGAAAATCGGATTTTCAAAGGAGGCGTTATGAAAAAACAATTGAAAGCTTGAACCGTTACGGAAAAATATTTTTAATTTCTCATAAATTCTCGAAGAGCACATTCATCAGAGAAATTCTCAGTCATATTCCCGTGCTCCCAGACATATTCTCGGTCACATAAACTCTTTAGAACTCTAGCGTAAGTGCGCAGTTGTTCTCTTCTTATTTACGGGAAAATGTGCGAGTGAGACGAATTTGTCAAATTGATCTAAGCCAGAGTGGTTATGTTGATTGATTTTTTGATCATTTGCAAGTGGCAGATATTTGTTCAATTTCAATTTAGTGTAAAAAAAATTATTATCTCAGGGCTCCTATTGAGTGTTTGATTCTGACACTCGAAGAATGTGTCCGTAATTGTTCACGAAGAATATACCAGGGAAATTGCAAAAAAGTAATACTTGAGAAAAGGTAAGTCAAATTTTAAAACGTTCAATGAAAATATTTCATCGGCAAAGAATTTTTCGATAATCAGCTTGATAACGGAAATCATAACCTCAATAGTTACGAAAGCATCATGAAATGCGCAATTCATATTTTTATTACAAAAATTTCAGATTATTCAACCTTTCTAAAAAGGTTTATATTCGCAATGCCGAGATACTGCTCAGTGAAGGGTTGTCAGACAAAATGTGGGCAAGGAATTATTTTGAGGCGCTTCCCAAGGGATGCGGAAAGAAATAAAAAATGGTAAGAAAGCATTGGAATGACAACATCGTTATCTACGTTCCAATTGCACGTCTGTGATATAAGTCGTAATTGTTTTTAATGAAAATTATAGATTTTTTGTTATTTTGAAAATTATTGCAGATTCATTTTCGAAGCGATATGTTCGAGAAAACACGCGAAAATGGGACAACAAGATTAGAAATCAATGCCTTCCCAATATTGCATTTGAATTCGATCGAAGAGGCAACAGTAAGTGTGAATTTTAATTATTAAAAAATTGCATGAGATATTTTAGTTTCACGTTGCGTATTTTTCGAATGATAAACAAAAAAAAATTGGTAATATAACTTTTTAGGTTGAAACAATCCATGACTTCGAAGAAAATCATACTGAGTCTAATAACGAAGGTTCTCCGCCGACAAATAGTTCGCCTGTAATTCGAAGTTTCTCGATGGACAAACAACATGGGATTGACATAAAAATCAATAACACCGAAACCACGGAAAAGCCTCTTATTCGAATTTCCCCCATTCACATGCAACATGGGATTGACATTAAACAAATTAATGACACTGACACCACGGAAAAAATCTTAGAGGAATTTAATCGAAAAATAAAAGAAATGCAAGAAGAGTTTAATCGAAAATTAAAAGAAGAACGTGCTGCTACAGATGAGAAATTGCAAGAAGAGCATGCTGCAAATGCTGCTGTAAATTTGAAATTGAAGAAGGAACTTGTTTCGAAAGACCATAAATTGAATTTGGCAAACAAAATCATAAGCAGATACGAGCGACGCAGGAAAATAAAAAATAAATCACTTTCTGATATAAGGGAATGTCAAAATAATTTGACGAAGAACAAGATTATGTCATCGATAAGGCGAATGCTGAATCAAAACCAATTAGAAGCACTCATTCTTCCGTCATCACGAGGTAAGAAATGGTCCGCTGATATTTTGAAAAAATCCTTCAAATTGAAGTTTGCTTGCGGTTCAGCCAGGTATGAAGAATTAAGAAAACAAAACATCCCCCTTCCATCGCAAAGCACGTTGCGGGCTGCATTGCAGAAGATTGATTTCATCCAAGGGAAATACGATGACATCATGGAAATGTTGGCTGGTAAGGCTGCCCATTTCGAAGACAATCGTCAATTGGATTGTGTTCTTTCGATGGATGAAATGGCAATTACATCGGGGAAGCAACTGGATCCTTCGACGAATTTTTACTGCGGAATGTCAACGTTTCCCACACGTGACGGTATATCATAATTTGCATCGTCGCAATAATTAATTATTTGTACAAATATTTTAATCGAGTAATTTTAAATTTCCAAATGATTTCGGATAAAATTTTTTATAATTTTTAGAAATAAAATTTTTTTTAAAGTCGCCCGAATTAAAAAATCCGACATTCTTGAAATTTAAAGTTTCTACAGCAATCACCGATGAAATTGTAAAACGTCTTACATTTTTATTCAGAGCACAAAATTGTAAAATTAAAATTGATATATTTCGGCTCTTTAAAAGTAGCTTTTGAAATTGATAATGAATTGTCTTTAATAAAAAAAATAGTTGAATATACCAGCAATGATAATGTTTACGTTATCTGCTTAAACCGAAAATGTAAACATTAACATTTTCATGGATGAAAAATAAAACATGGAAAAAAGGAACGTAACCATTTACGTTGTTTTATCTGTATGTTTTTTTTCTGTTTATTCTCAATAGGAAAATTGCTCGAAGCAACTCACGGTTTGGTCATAACATGAGGAGGAATATATTCTAGATGGAAACAGAGCATCACCTATTTCATGAATTGGTCTTAAAGTTCACTGTCTTGCAAGTAACATGGGACCAGTTAATCAGGCTTTGTGGCGATCATTCCACGCATATTCTGCCGGAAGTTACTCCGAAATACTCAACAGCACAATTCATCCTTGCAATGAAAATCGCAAGTTATGGTTTCAACCGGATCCAGGTCATTTACTAAAAAATCTGAAATCTGGCCTCTTGAGTAATAAAACGATTACGTTGCCGGACAACTTCTGTAAGACTCACGAATTGCCATCCGCAATAGTAAATTGCAATCACGTCAAGGATATAATTGAATGTCAAGAAAATTGTACTTTGAAAATCGTGCCAAAATTGACAGAGGAGGATTTTTCAAGCGGCACCTACGCGAAAATGAAGGTAAACAAATCTGTAAATTTTCTATCCCGAAATACGAGTGGCCGAAGAAAACTCAAAAACGAAGTATTATGCTACGGCGAAATTCTTTGAATTCGTGTCAAAATGGTTTACGATAATTAACGCACGACATAGGAAAGTGGCTATAGGAAAAATTAAAGGCCATGGGGTTTCGGAAAAAAAATTTGCTGAGTCGACTGAGTTCTTGGAGTGCTTCATCGATTGTTTTAAAAATATGAAAGTCGGAAATGGCAATTTCAAGCGATTTCAGCGGGGAGTGGTAATTGCCACGAAAACTGTAATCGAATTAAGTACCTTTTAGATTGAGCAGCGTGGATACATGTATGTATTGACAGCTAGATTCAATACTGATCTTGTCGAAAATTTATTTTCTTCAGTCCGAGCAAAACAGCCTATACCGAATGCTTTGCAATTTAAGAAAAATTTGAAAATAATAACCATCGCAAAATATATGAAGTCAGTCAATAACTCCAGTTATAATCAAGATGACGGATTTGTAATTAGAGATTTTTTCGCAAAACCAAAACCAAAAAAGGAGAAGGGATTTGTACCTGACATTCCTGACATTTCGTCCAATCACGTGAAAATATTCCACGTGGAAACGTATGTCCTGTACAACATTTCCGGCTACATATACTATCCAGAATTGCAAAATACAATGTCCATTGTACAATTTGTCTGCATTCAGCAGGTTCAAAGACCGAATGTCTACGTACAGAATACGCAAAATTCGTGAAAACGAGGTGTTACAAATATGAAACACTATTTTTGTTTAACGAAGAAACATTTAAGTTTTTCCAACAAATGGAGATCGATTTCAGACGATACATTTCGTATCTCGAAACTCATTACAGCTTAACACAAATCGATCTTGTTTTATTTTTCAAGAAAGTCTTCGAACGACTGGAATCCCAACCCGCCTCGAAAAGGATGGGTATCTTCCGGAGACTGCGCTCTGCGTCTCTGGGAGATACCCCGAAAAAACTCACGAAGGGGGAGAAGAGGGTTGCTCCTTCTCCTCCCGAAGATCGGATTCCCAAAAAAGGGAAGGGCAGCTCATCGCCCACATACGCTGCGGCCACCAGAGGCCAGACCCCACAGAAGGATGGGGAATGGCAGCTGGTGGAAAAAAAGAAAAAAAATAAGAAAAAGAAGGAAAAAAAGGTTCCTGTGCCCCCTGCACAGGAACCTAGAGCCAAGGCAAAGTTGCCGAGGCGCACTCCGACTGCTAGGTCAGGCAACGCTGTCAGGGTATCGGCGAAGGACGGTGAGTCCTACGCTGAGATCCTGAAAGCCATGAAGGCCAAGGTGAACCCCCAGAATTCGGGAGCGGAGGTCCTCTCCATCCGGAGAACTAGGAGGGAGGAGATCCTTCTGGTCCTTAGAAAAGGGGGTGACGTCTCGGCCTTCGAGAAGGCGCTCGACCAGGCGGTCGGGGAGAAGGCCGAAATTAAATCTTTGGTCTCGAAGAGGTCCCTGGAAGTTAGGGACCTTGCCGAGACCGTCACAAGAGAAGAGGTTGTTGCCGCGCTATGCATCGCACTGGGCAAGCCAGACCTCGGGGACCAGTGCAGGCTATACAAGCGCTTCGGTGGTGTGCAGACTGCGGTGGTCCGTTTAACCGAGGCGGACGCCCAGAGCTTGTTCGCACTCGGTGGAGTGGGTGAACTGCCGCATCCGAGAGCATGTCGAGGTTGCCCGGTGTTTCAGGTGCCAAGGATATGGCCATGTGTCGCGCGGCTGCACGCTTCCAGGCAGGAAGGATGCCTGCTGGAGGTGTGGGGGCGCGTCGCACTTGGCCAAGGAGTGCAAGGCTCCCCCTTGGTGCCTGACCTGCGCTGACAGGGGTGAAAAAGATGTTGCCCATGCTTCGGGAAGCGGTTCTTGCCCAATATTTAGGGCAGAGCTCCGGAGGTTGAGAGGAAGAAATTGAAGTTCCTGCAGCTCAACCTTGGGAGAGGAAAGGAAGCCCAGAACCTTCTGATGCAGACTGCCAGGGAGAGGAGGGCCGATGTGTTGCTCATTAGTGAGCAACATAAATGGTCCGAAAACTCTTCTTGGTACCAGGATGCATCAAGGAGAGCTGGGATCCTTGTTTGCAGCCCTGATTTGAGCATCGGGTATTTCCTGGAGACCGACGCGGGGTTCATTTGGGTGGAGGTGGCGGGGGTACGTGTGTACAGCTGCTACTTCTCTCTCGAAGAACTAAAGAGAGCGGGTGGAAGGCTCAAGGCAAACACAGCGCCGGGGATCGATGGGTTACCGAACGAGATCCTCAAAGAGGTGATCGAGGTATACCCGGAGATCCTCCTAGAAGTCTTTAACTCCTGTCTTCGGGAGGGGAGGTTCTTCGCAGACTGGAAGAAGCAGAGGTTGGTCCTGCTGAGGAAGGGCAACAAGCCTCTAGGGGATGCTTCATCGTATAGACCAATATGTCTATTGGATACGATGGGGAAACTTCTGGAGGAAATGATCCTACAAAGACTACAGGGTCACATGGTCCGCGAGAATGGTCTCTCGGAAAACCAGTTTGGCTTTCGGAAAGGCAGGTCCACAGTTGACGCCATCCAGGCAGTGGCGGACATCGCCACTAAAGCAAGAAGAGGAACTGGTAAGCGTAAGGGATTCTGCGCGTTGATCGGCATTGACATACGCAATGCGTTCAATACCGCGAGATGGAACATCTGCATCGAGGCGATGGTGCGGAAAAAGGTTCCAGACTACCTGTTGCGAATGATAGATTACTATCTCAGCGACAGGTGGGTGATATATGAGGGCGACAAATGGTCTCTCAAGGAGGAGATGACATGTGGCGCCCCTCAAGGGTCGCGGGTGGGTCCACTCGTTTGGAACGTCATTTACGACGATTTCCTGCGCATGGACCTGCCTGCTGGAACGAGCATCATCGGCTTCGCGAATGACGCACTTGTCGTGTGCGCTGCTGACGACGTCGGAATTCTGGAGCTGAGGATCAATGATACTCTGTGGCGGGCAAAGCGTTGGTTAGATAGCAGAGGCCTGAAAATGGCCCCTGAGAAGACCGAGGCTTTGCTGGTCACAGACAGGAGATCCTTCCAATATCCGAAGATCGCTATCGGGGAACATGAAATAGAGTGGAAAAAGAGCATTAAGTACCTGGGAGTGCAGTTGGATCGAAGGCTTAGCTTCGGCGAACACCTGCAGATCGCGACTGCCAAAGCCATTTAATGTGGGGCTGCCCTGACTCGGCTCATGCCCAACATTGGTGGACCCAGGGAAGCTAAGAGAAGGCTGGTGGCGAGCGTGGTAAATTCGAAGCTGCTTTATGCTGCTCCGATCTGGACAAGTGCCCTTAACAACCATGCTATCCTGAAGAAGCTGTTCTCGGCACAGAGAGGTGTTGTGATGAGAATTGTCTCGGCATACCGAACTGTGTCGACGAGTGCTGTGCTGGTCCTGGCGAGCGTCCCGCCAATTGACTTATTGGCGGAGGAAAGGAAAAAGACCTTTCAGCTCCGTAAGGAGCTCACCTGCGCCGACCTGCAGGTAATCGCTCGCGCAAAGGAGGCCATCCGCAAGGATGGAAGGCGCAGACTCGTCGAGAAATGGCAGACGAGAGGGCATGGTGACCAATCCGGGAGATGAACACACCGTCTAATCCCGGAGCTCACCACCTGGCTGGATAGAAAGCACGGTCAAGTCGGCTTTTACCTGGCGCAAGCGCTTTCAGGCCATGACTGCTTTAATGCGTACCTGAAGCGCTTTAAGAAAAGAGACGACGAGTCGTGTTGCTACTGCGGATCCCTTGTGGACAATGCAGAGCACACAGTCTTCTTCTGTGCCAGGTGGGGCGTGGCAAGAGAGGCTGTCGGTCGGGAAGTGGGCGCCCAACTTACACCTGACACGATGGTCTCTCTCATGCTCCAGTCTGAACAAAAATGGACACTTATCGAGTCATTCGTCACCGTGGTGATGAAGACGAGGGAGCTCGATGGGCGTGTAGAGCGCGGCAACAACGGGGGCCAGTAGAAATCGCATCGGGGCCTGCACCCGCGGTCCTGCGTCTTGGACGGACTTGACCGTCCGCGTCGTCCGGGGGAGGAATTGCTTTATTCCTCCCCTGACTGGCGCGGCTAGTCAGTCTGCCTAACGGGCGTGCGACCGCGGATGGGAGTCCCGGGCGAATGGATGACGGAAGAGTCGTACGCGACTTTAAGCTGGAACCAACCGCCCGTGAAGTTTAAAGCCGAAAGGCGGTTCCGCGGGCGGTGTATTGGTTCGAGAGAGGGGGTTTTCTGGTTTTAACAGGTATGCCTAGCCCCGTCCTAGGAGAGTCCTGTACAACGTCTATAAAAGATTTACGTAAATTACGTAAATTGATTCGTAAAAAATTATTATTATTCTATTCCTCTAAAAATTAATTACTGATTAGACTTTAATTTATTCTACAATAGTTATACTACATAAAGCGTACAAAACTTGTATTTCAATAACTGTAAAATAAAAATTCAAGCGTCACTTTCTAAAAAAAGTTTCGATTATTTCTAAATTACTACACTGTTAAAAAAGTTCATAAATTTCTGATAGTTTTCAGTTACAGCAGTAACATAATTTTACGAATGTCTGTCACAGAACATGAAATTATGATACTTTTGTAGTAAATTTACTAGATTTTTGATGAAATTTGGAGATTGTGGCATAAATTTACGACACTGTAACATAAATTCACTAATTCTTGTATAAAATTATAGATTTGTGACATAAAATGCAAGAAATTGTGTTCTAAATTCTAAAAATGTATGTTACCGTAACATACAATGTACGGTTTCCATGCGCAACCGATACAATAAAACTTGGTTTGCACGTATTTCAAGTATTATGTAAGCAATTAATTTGTGAAAAAGGTTAGTATAAAAGAAATTATTTAACGGAATAATACTTCATTAATGAAAATCAGTTTTACTATTTGGAGAACCTTGTATTGAAGGTAAGTGTTCAGACTTTATCCACATATACACTCGAGATTCCCTATAACGAGAAGCTGGAGCATCGGAGACCTCTCTGCAACGAGCGCGAGAGGGATCCCCTCCATATCCTACTTGTTGCTACGCGCTGTTAAGCGCATTATATAATGCGCGCAGTCAGTCTGTCAGTGAGGCTATGTGAATAATTTATTTACATAGTTAAAAGCGCATAAAAAAGATTTCTGGGAGTATTGAACATGGAATTAACTTATTTGACGGTATGTACTAAGAATACTAAAAATATAATAATTAAAATATTTATGCTTATCAGGTGCATTTTTTAATATTTTCAGAAAAAAAGAAAAGTCTTGACAATGAGTAAAAAAATGGAAATTTTGACAAATTTGGAAAACGGGATGAAAAATTGGGAAATTTGCCAAAAATACAACGTTTCAAATTCAAGCGCGCTTCATTCCGTAGTAGTGGGGGAAGAGAGGTCGATCGTCTGCTCGTTATAGGGAGGCGTGACGCGCTCGTAAAAGGGAGGCCTTGTTACAGAGAATCTCGTTATAGGGAATCTCGAGTGTAATCTCAAAACTTACTACTTTTATTTTATTTAATAACAGTGTATATATGCTATTACAACTGTGAGTTGAAAGAGGGTTTACTTCTGTTCACAATGTAAATAAAATTGTTTATAGAATAATTTATTTCGACAATGTATCTACTGGAAACATTCTCTACAATTAAATTTGAATAGTTTTTGAACATTCAAAATGATTTTTAATTAATTTTGTAGTGCAAAATAAAAAAATATAATGGAACTAATTTAATATTGTTCATAAAATAAATATCAAAGTACTTTCTTTGCATTTTAAATCACTCAGGAGAATAAGAATCTTTTGTCCGAAGACATTTCAAATTATATTTGGGATAATAAGAGTAATCTATAAAGTATCTATAAAACTTTTTTTAACGCCTTATGATATTTTGTGGTTAATTGATTTAAAAAAAGATGAAGTTCATTTAGCTATAATATTGTTAATACGACAATGTGAAACATAGACAGTGTTCTGCAAGTAATATTCTTACTTGTAGGAATGGAAAAAGAATCGAAAAGTCTATCTACAGAACTGTGACACATATGTCACAGTAAGATGACATATGTAAAATATGTATACGTGTGAGATTTGAATGCATATATATATATATGTATATTCATTCAAATTTTACGGGACACTGTGTATGTTCCACATTATCGTATTAATAACATAATAGTTGAATAAATTATATATTTATTACAGTTAATTAACCAAAAAAAATTTTTTTGGATCTTTGAATTTTATGTTACAGGTAACAAAAAATTATGTTACAGAAACAAAAATTTATGTTACTTGTCACTTATGTCGAATTTTGTCACTGTTACAAGAATTCCTGAGCCCGTAAAAGAATTTTCTGTTACATGTCACTGGAGCTTTATGCAGTTACCAGTAACAGAAATTCCTAAACCGTAACCGAATTTTCTGTCACGGTAACAGCATAAAGCTACAGTGACGTGTGACAGAGAATTATGACATGAATTTCTAACAGTATATTCATAATTCATTTATTCGTTTAAATGCAAAAAAAATAAAATAAGAAAACGAAAAAAAAGCAAACGTGATGATATTTTGTATACTTTAGTTTGAAAAAAGAACTCTACTCGCGCCGGTAGCAGCAACTTTTATTGGTTTGTACCCATAATGGCTGCACCAATCATTGAAGGGAAAGTTCGGCAGACTCTATTTTTCTAGGGACTCTAAATTTGACAAGTTTATCTCACTCGCACATTTTCCTGTGAGTAAGAAGAGGACAACTGCGCACTTGCGCACTCCTTTCCACTACTTCCAACTTACAAGCCGGGCACTTAGCGTGCCGTTGCTCCTACCAGATTCGAAAAAGTTTCCCATGGCAGTTTGGTCTCCTTATTATTCCTTCGTGGCTAGACTTAAAGTTTTGGCGGGCGCGTAAGCTAACCTAATTTCTGTGTATCATTCGCGAATCTTGTCATTTCGTTAATATATCTCAGAATAATAATTTAAACATGAGTAAGGAAGGTAGGCCAATGCACGGAAATTACTTTTTCCCAGGAAAAGGTGCATTGCTATGGAAATGATTTGCTAGCATATGAGCAGATGTAAATTGACAAAAGGCAAGATAGCACTTGCACTTCAAGCATGAGTTTTTTGCTCAATAAAAGCAATATTTTACAAGAAGAAATAGTGCTGCTGAACAATAACAATAAAGTAAGACTTGTGTTTAATTTTTGTATGAAATAAAACTTCAATATCATGTCAAAAAGAATTTACCGTGGCTTAAGTTATTTCATGCTAAAGATGTTTCACAAAAAAAATAGATTATATTCGTAATTTTGCACGAATTATAACATAACTATTAAATTTAGTTTATGTCTTTTTAGTACATTTTTTCAATAAACAATCTTTTTATTCAGTTAGAAATCGAATGATATAGACTTTATAAAATTATCTTTCTGAATCTCAAGACTTAAGTACTGACATGTTAAAAATTAAGTTTATAAATAAAATAAAATTTGAATTTGAATTTTTGAATATGAAATTAGTAAATATTATTAATTTTATATATTCAGAATAAAAATATTTTTATTATTAAAGTTATAAATATTATTTTATGTTGCTGTAAATAAAGTATCACTGAAAAGCTTATAAGCTTCGCTTTACGTTTTTGAAGAGAATTATCTATTTCCGTAAGGTCCTCTTGATATGGATGATTCTCATTCTCAGAATTGTATTAAAAATGGATAAATGAAACAATAAGTTAGTATAATTATAAAATAATTTGATCATAATCACAACAAGAGAGGTTATATATACTCTTTCAAGGTTAGCCATCTTGAATATGTAATTTACTACAGTTTTCTACGCATTTTACGTGATTTTCGTAGTTCATGTAATTTACATAGAAAACCTCAAGTTACGCGTAACTTTGCAACCCTGCTGGCGTGTTAAAAATTGAATACAAATATTTTCAATATGACCGCTTATGGATAGAGTTCTAAAGAGTTTATGTGACCGAGAATATATCTGGGAGCACGGGAATATGACTGAGAATTTCTCTCATGAATGTGCTCTTCGAGAATTTATGAGAATTTAAAAATATTTGTCCGTAACGGTTCAAGCTTTCAATTGTTTTTGATAAATGCTTTGTTCTAGAAGTTCGTGTAACGTGCGCAATAAAAATGGAAAAAAAGCAAAGAATATAGTTTGGAATTTTTTTTCAACAATTATTGATAAACAAAATAAAGCTTCTTTCAAGTGCAAATACTGTGATCAGATGTACAGAAAGCATGCCACTCGACAAATAGAGCACTTAAAACAGTGCATAAACTGTCCCAAAACTGTCAAACAATTATTTAAATCAAAGCGTAATTTGTGCGAAGAAAACTTGAATTACTTGTTCTTTATGTTTGAATTTAATATAATGGTTATAAAAAATTTTTTTTTGATATTGAATTCCGATAAAACTTGACATTTTTCGTAGTTTATTTTTATGAAACCTTCACTATTGCAATTCATAGTGTTTGGAAATAAATTTACAATATTATAAGGTTTAATGATAAACAAAATATTGGTGAAGGTATGGTAAAATTCCCTTAAATTCTCTGTAAATTCTCAAGTTGTCTTGAAATGACGGTCACAGTCACGAGAACGTGACCGGATTTTAAATATCCGAGAAATTTAGAACTCTACTTATGGAGCAACACGTGCGCGATGTGCGCGGGATATTTGAATTTGAAGTTATTATTTGAATAAGTTTCGATATCAGATGGGATACTTATTGTCAATAATTTATAAAACCGTTTATTGATATTATTATATACCACAATTGAAGTACGCAATAATATCAATAAATAGCATCACAAATTATTGACAGCATTATTGATAAATAGAATTTGATAAAAATAATTTAAAAAAATAATGAACAAAGATTTTGAGCATGGGTTTTTATTCGACAAATATCACAGAAGTCGTTCACAAATGTTTTTTAAAAATATACAACGTTGTCTAAGGCATCTTCTAATTTACAAAAACTACACTGTAAAAAATGATTTCGGTAGAATTACAAAAGCAATTGTAAATGTATAAAGCGATTGTAAAATTACTACCAGTCTATACCTCGAGATAAATTACTTGGACAACTTCATATTTATTGTATATGTTGTTTATATAAATTCCAAACTGTGTAAACGCGCATTTTCAGATAAAGCTGTACAATTGAATTATTTGCAATGAAATTCTTCCAAGGTTTCAGTGAAAATTAATTAGTTGATATCCTATATTAGAGTCACTCATGCAAAAAGTACTGTTAGAAACTTATCTTATGTAATAATCATATTCAATTTTCAAAATCCTTGTTTTTCCTATTGTTTTTATTGTAAAAAAAGAATGAAAACTATAAATATCATGAAACATCCTTGTTTTCAAAGTATGGATAAGTGCGATCTCGAATCGAGAGGCAACATAATTTGCCACAAAGACCTATCATGGGAAGAGTTTAGTGCAATTCAGGAAGATGTAATTTCTTACCTCAGCTAATTGATATCGCTGGAAAGTCAAAATCTATTAAAGCCTTAAGTGAAATACAGATTTCTTTGAAAAGTTGCTGCCAAAACTTTTTTGATAAAGCAATCAAATGTACAAATGTAATGAAACCTGCAGAAGAAACCTTTAGTAATAAATGTATATGGAAAAAAGAAAGGCAATTCAGAATTACTGGCAGTAGGTATGCAATGTTTGGTTTTGTTGTTTTTAGTTATATAATACATAAGTTAATAAATAATAATATTAATCATGAATGAAATTCCAGGTGTTATAGTGTTTTCACATACTCTAAAGGCAATTGGCTTGACAAGGGAAGAAAGTATTTTTGGTCTAACGAAGTTTCGACACCAGCAATGAGTCATGGAATAACATATGAACCTGTAGCTCGAGAAGAATATCGCAATCAAAGTAATCAGTTCGTGAGAGAGTGTGTTTTAATTATATGTAAAGATGAACCTTGGATGGCCTATTCTCCGGATGGTATTATTAAAACATTAGATGGCTCAATCAGATTGTTAGAGATAAAGTGTCCCATGGATCTTCCTGATACAACCAATGAAAGTTTACTAAAAAAATGTAAATATTTAACATTAGTGAATGGTGATTTGAGGTTGAAGCCAAAGCATGCATATTACGGTCAAATTCAATTCGGTATGGCTTTGCTAAATTTCAGTAGCTGTGATTTCGTTATTTATGCAAGTGTTTCTAACACTATTAGAATTATTACAGTTAAATTTGATGAAGTTTACGCTAACAAATTATTAGTTGTTTTGAAAAACAATTATTTCAAAAAGATGTTACATGTTATTTGCAAGTTTTCACAAAAGGAAAATGCAAATTCTGTGCTAAACAATAAGGGATTAAAAGTTTAAACATAATTTAATATGTAATTATTTATCTTTGCTCTTGAACTAAGAGATTTTAACTTGTTAACAATAAATACAGATTGTATTACTTAGTTAGACACTTTATGTTTACTAATAGCTTTAGCGTTAATTTTTCCAAAGATTTACGTTTATAGAAAATTGTTCTTGATATGTGAAAAAATATGTAAGGGTTTTTTTTTTCAGAATTAGAAACTAAATGAAACGAAAGTCAAATTATAAAGTATCATTAACATCATAACTTCTTTTATTTTTCTAAAATATACAATATTTCTTTCCCAAGTATAACTGGAGCAAATTATAAAAAAAAATTAGCATAAAAATATTAATAAAAATTCACGAAATTATTAATATTCATCAATAATTTTACAAAGGGACGAGTTTGTACAATTTTGAAAAACATTTTAATCATCATAAAAAATCCAATCATTCAAATTTGTCGTCAGCAAGTATCGGAGTACCTAAGTTTGCTAATCCACATCAAATAATGAAAATATCATCGATGTAATGCACAAAGTGCCAAGGTATTTTATTATTCAACATTCAAATAAGTTTGATGCGTTGGTTCATTCTTTCAATACGAACTCTTGCGCAAGCTATATCTCTATTTTCAACTGAATCTTTTTCTGGCAACTGCTTTTTGTTTCTCAAAAAAGGTGGTCTTATTAACTTTATTCTTCTTTCAGCACATTCAACATCTATTAAAAAGCCTTTATCGACCATAACTGCATCTCTTGTACTTTCCAGGTGTTGCAAAACATTTGTTTGGTTGAAAATTGCTTTATCTAATGCTCGACCTCCAAATGCTTCACTGACAGCAACTATCATACCTCCTGGCGTAACTTCGGTTATAAGCTTAACTCTAAGAACACCTTTGTAATGAGAATAAAACTTCAAACAACATTTTAAACACTTGGGTTGTTGAATTTTGATTTCTGTACGGTCGAAACCGATGTCGTATCTTGATACTTTTTAAAACATTTGGGCATGTTTTGGAGTATTTCTTCCTTGGAAACTCGTGTAAGCACTGATTGAAAAATGGTAGCTAATTTTTTAACTGTAGGATAAAAAACATTCCGAATTGTCTCATGACTCACTTGATTGAACATTATACCCAGAGCACTAAATGATAAATCGAGTTTCAATTTTGCAGTTGTTAAAATTATGCACTCCCGAGTACTAAGTATGAGTTTTCTCTTTTGAGGATAATATTTTTCCATTGATTTTACTAATTCATCCAATATAGCAAAACTCCTTATGTTGCACATTGTCATCAAATCTTGTTCAGTTTTTATAAACGTACAGAATGACACAGTCAAATCACCACTTGTAACTTGAGTACCTTGATCGCACTGCATTTTTTTTGAAAAATTTTTGCAGAATGTGCTATTACTTTCCTCACCTTCATGTTTTTGCTCATTTTTAATATTTTCTTCTGGAATTTTGTCTAAAGAATAGTCTAGTTCATTCATCATTTCTGCTTCGAAACTGTCTTCACAATCTGAATCGTGATGATCTGGTTCACTAATATTTTCCAACATATCAGCAACACAGATACCTTCATCAATAAAATGCCTGAACAAATCTCTATCAAAGCTACTTTCTTGAATTTTGTCATTATTAGATGGAGAAATCATTGATTCACTGGTATTATTAGAATTATTGTCCATATCGTTCTTGGAAATATCCTGACTTTTTATTGGTTTATTTATCAAACTTTTTTTATTTATCCCATGTTTTTTGTCCTGACTAATAGGTTTTCTATTATTCTGCAACAATAATTGAAAATTAAAACTGGTGATTTCTTAATATAAAAAGTAAATTCAAAAGTTTTATCTTACAAGTCGTTTTATTCTTGCTATGTCACTTTTTCTCTTGTTCAGAGAAACAGACACAGGTATTGGAATTGCATTAGTTTTTAGACATCGTTTTGAATTTGTTGGAACATCTGAAAAATAATAGTTGATTTTGTTTTATACATGCTAATTGATAATAAAAAAAATATGTAAATTACGAACCAGGGAAGAGATAATCCTCTAAGCTGAAATGTAACGAACAAACTAGTATTTGTTTGTTATTATCTTTTATATTTAGTCGTTTAAGCCACTCTGATCGTTTATTCACTATAACAGTTTCTCCAGCAAGATTTTTCATCGCAATAGTAGCAGTGCCAGACTTTGGAACTTTGTGAAAACTCAAATTAGTGTTAATGTTTTTTTTGGAGGCACAATTAACGACGCCACAAGCACTGCCTTTACGAGTAAAGTCCTTCCCTTTCCTGTGCTTCGGTGAGAATTCCATTTTCACACTTATATATATTTAAGCACTTGTCGCTTACTTTTTATGTTAACTATATATTTATTTGTCAAACAATTGATTAATTACTGCGTTACACTGTGAGCATCTGGCTTTAGTATAGTATACACAATGCTGCGCGAAGCCCAACGGTAGACATATTGATTAGTTCGCTTGTCGACCACCAGGTTTCGCATTGCAAGTTTGAATTGCCAATATAACAAAGTTCCAAGTTTTATATCCCAGCATTGTAAGCGATCGTGTGCGTGATTCGACGAAAGCGTATCCAGGCCGTGGAAACTCTAATGGATGGGGTTGACCAAACATAATCTGGTCCTTTTTGTGCGGTGGTGAGATGGCGCTGGCATCTAACCCCTCCTTACTTCTCACTCCCCTGCCCGATGTGTGCACCCATCATTCTTACTCTGCTTGCACTCTGCACTCTCTTGTTCTTTTTCGCGCAGACGCCATATTCTGCCATATTCGTTTCAAATTTTGTGATTGACAGCACGGAAGTGATAAAAAGTGAAAATCCGTGAAAATGCCGAGACAGTCAAAGGATAAGCAGAGCTGCTGTGTGATATCTTGTGGGTCAGGTCGCCACGAACACTACCACCGATTTCCGAAAGACGAAAGTGCGGGTCAAAAGTGGATAAAATTGTCGGGAAATGTGGCATTGCAAAACCTAACCTATAAAGAGGTTCTTCTGAAACGGTTCGTTATTTGTTACAAACATTTTAAAACAACAGATTATTGGTGTGGTTCAGTGCGAAAGTTGAAGCAAGGTGCAGTGCCTTCGTTGCTGTTGCCTGAAAACATTGAGAGTGTTTCGTCAGATGAGGGTGACGATGCTGATGAATTTGATGTAGTAGAACAATCAAGTCCTTCACGTGAAACAAAGTTAACTCCATCGAAGTCTGATTTTTCGCCTGTCACCTATCGAAATTGGATTTCCAAATCACCAGGTGGTGCCTCCTTAAGACGAAGCTCTCTTGTAGCTGTAAGAGATGATCCAACATCGACTCCGAAGTCATCGAAAAATAAATTGACAGAAGAAAGTTCTTTAGCAAGAGAAGCGGAAGATATTACACCTGGCACAGATTCCATAAGAGAATCTGTATTTTCTGAAGAAATCATAACCGAGGGTGAGACAGGAAATGAGGAAATTGATAGAAGTGATGTCAATGAGATTGAGAATGCAGCAAGCTCTACAGAAGGGCTGAAATCAAAAGGATGCAAACGCTTGATTTGGAAGAATAGAGAGCTGGACGAACCTACAAGGAAAATGTATGAGCACGTGCTGGAAGCAAAACAGGAGATATATGCTTTGAAAAGGAAAAATTTAAGGTATTGTGACATAAAACATTTTCAATTCAAAACCAAATATACGAAGAAGTGTTAAGTGCAAAAAGAAACCGTAAATAAAAATAATGAAAAACCATTTTAGAAGTAAATTTTTGATATTAAAATATAAGTGTCAATTTAAAATGTTAAATAATAATTAATGATAAATACTACTAAATTTCATATTCAATGAATTACATGATGAATTCGGAATCATTTAGTTGTCAAGTTATATTTATTATAATATTCAAATATCGTTGATGTTCTTAGTTGGCTTTAGGGTCCACAAAAAATGTAACTGAAAGTTTAATATTTTCAAACGCTTCGACTCAGATTGGAGTCCTCATTAGTGAGAATTTATTTCTATAAAAATGCAAAAGAAGAAACTTATAAAATTTTGTATTTTGCACTTGCAATTCTTTGATATCATTTTTCAACAGAATTTTCATCTGTCACACGTGCAAATTTTTTAAGTTTATTCCTTTGTATTTTTTATAGAAATAAATTCTCACTGATGAGGACTTAAATCTGTGTCGTATCGTTTGATAATATTAAACTTTGAGTTACATTTTTTCTGGACCCTAAAGCCAACTAAGAACATCAACGATATTTGAATATTAATAGTAAGGGTCAATATGTCCTGTTCATCATTATTTATTTTAATATTTATATTTTAATAATCCATTAATTCTACACAACTGCACTTAAGAATTTTATTTTTACTTTTCGTGGCATGTCACACTGGGGTCACGTTACCACTTACTAAATCATTTTATCAAACAACTTACGTCCACACGAAATGAGATTTTCAGTTTAAAATAATTTTTTATTTCTTTTTGTTCGTAATTCTACAAATTGAAGTGTGTAAAAAAGCTAACCTTTATGATTTTTATTAAGTGTATGCCAAATTTGTCACTCAAAAGATATCTCAATTCATGTGGGCGTAAATTGTTTGGAAAAATAATACAATTCATAAGTGGTCATGTGACCCATGTGAGACATGCCCTTATTAGTCCTTTTAATTATTCAGCATAAAGAAGTTTTTTTATCAGTTTAAGTAATTCATTATTATAAAATATAGTATGATTGCAAGTAAATGCTTTATAAATAAAATAAAATATTAAACATACACAAAGTAAATAAAATACCAATAGTAAAGTGTCACAGTGACGGTCGGAAAAATGTAACTTTTTTATGTAAATCGCATAACATTGTTGAAAGATAATTTTCTATAAAACGGCTGCAAACAGAAAATATAATCGTTACGTAGGTACACCAATCGAATGCGGAAGTTATCGGATAATTTGAAGGCAGCATCTTTCGAAGCTCATATGGAAAAGCTGTCCACTCTCCAAAGGAACTTTATTTCCATGGTTCTGCGAAATGCAAATAAATCACGTGGAGGACGTCGTTATACACCTGATGAAAGACTTCTGTGCATATCAATATACAAGAAGTCTGCAGCCGCATACCGATATATGTGCACCTTTTTACCTCTTCCGACTCCAAGGAGACTTCGTCAAGTTTTGAGAAAAATTCACTTGGATTGCGGCGTCACTAAAACTATGAAAGACTGCCTCAAAGAAGCAGCTAACCGGATGACGGATGATTTACAAAAAGTGTGTATCCTCATGTGGGACGAAGCTGCTCTCAAGCTTCATATACAGCATTGCCCTCTTAAAGATAAAGTTGTGGGTGTTGAGGATTGGGGTACCATTCGCACGACGAAATACGCCGACCATACGCTTGTCTTCATGTTACGTGGAATCAAGAGTGGGTGGAAGATTCCACTGACATATAACTTTTGTGCTGCACAAACAACTTCTGGACAACTAACCGTTTCCATCAAAGAGGTTGTGCGAGCAGTGAGCGAAGCCGGTTTTATAATTGCAGCAAGTGTTTGTGATCAAGGCTCCTCTAACATGAAATCAATAAAATCTCTACAGTTGGAAACGGACCAAATCCGGGAAGAAAAAGGACTCCAGAAGGGTAAGATTTTATAACATTGTGTCTTAATTTTTTTGCAAAAAAATCTTCAATATTTACTAGATGGATTTATTATTTTACAGATTGGACGATCCTCATTGACCAAGTGGAGTTTGTACCCTTGTATGATCCGCCACATTTGTTGAAGTGCATGCGAAACAATTTTTTGAACAAGGATTTAGAAATCGACTTCGATGCACCGAACTTAGAGGAGAAGGACCGAAAGATAGCTTCGTGGGAGCACGTCATTAAAGCGTACGAGATCGATGTACACGCAGACTTTTTAGACCGCCACGTGCCAAAATGGACTGAGCAACATGTGTACCCGGACAAAATAAAGAAAATGAAAGTCAAGCTCATGATGCAGGTCTTTAGCAAAATAGGGGCTGGATTCATCGAACTTCTTGCTAAATCAAAAGGTATTGCTCTTAACATATTTTTATAATTTTGTAATTATGAAGAAGATAACGGGTACAATTCGGACATTTATTTTCAGATGTTTAAAAATTTTTGCCAACGTTTCGCTTCCACTCTAGAAGCATCATCAGGGAATACAAATTTAATAAATAATTAATAAATAATAAATTTTAATGATTATATTAATAAATAATTAATAACAATTATTAAATAATTTGATTAATAATTAATAAATAATTAAATAAAAACTTTAGTAACGTCAATTTTCCACATTCAATTGGAATTTAAATTTAGAAGAGGAAAATAATATTATAATATTATATAATTAATACAATAATATCTCTAATCGACCAGACAATATGTCTTTTCCTCTTGTAAATTTAAATTCCAAGTGGATGTGGAAAATTGACGTTACTAAAGTTTTTATTTGATTATTTATTATTTATTAATTATTATTTATTAATTATTAATAATTATTTATTAATATAATCATTAAAATTTATTATTTATTAATTATTTATTAATTATTTATTAAATTTGTATTCCCTGATGATGCTTCTAGAGTGGAAGCGAAACGTTGGCAAAAATTTTTAAAGATCTGAAAATAAATGTCCGAATTGTACCCGTTATCTTCTTCATAATTATCTACACTTGGACGATAAAAATACCTAAATTAATTCTAATTTTTTATTTATGGAAATATTTTATACACCAATATTATTCATATTTTTGAATTTCATTGTCAGATTTTCCAAATCTATGAAAAAAATTAAGTTTTCAACATAAAAAAGGAGAAGCACATTAATATTTAGATGCTTATATTTAATTTAATTTGATCTAATTTCAAAATTACTTTCCACAAGGTTAGACCACAATTTTTTATTATTCAGTTTTATATTTGTAACATTTGAAATTTAATAATTATAGTAAATTTTAAGAAATTTGAAATTTAATAATTTGAAATGTAAACCATTTTAAATGTTTTTCTCCTATTTTAAAAAGTTATTTTTAAAAAAACCTTTCCTTTCCTCTCTTTTTGGGAGTTACTGCGGTTTTTATTAAAACCATAAATAACATTTATATTCAGTAATCTAGTTCTAATGGCATCAACATTTCCGTAGGAGTCTTTAAAACTTCAATTGGAGATCTGCAGATGCCACCGGAAGGAGAACACACTGCATTCGTCCTGCACCTCATGAACGCGATTGCTGACGCTTTCAACGGCGTAACGGAAGGAGACGATCATCCGAAGCGGAAATTCATATCATGATGAATTTTTTTCGCTCGCGCGGCGCCAATTGAAAAGCATGCGGTTTGTCGACCGGAAAACTCGGAAGCCGGTGAAAACTGACATTCCATGTCTACAAAACTTGATTGACACTCTGAACGGTTTTCGAATTTTATGGAAAACTTTGAAATCACGTGAGTTCAAAAGTTTCGACACGAGAAGAATAAATCAAGACCCGCTAGAAAATTTTTTTGGACTTGTCAGAAGCCACGACTTCCGGTCTAACAAACCGACATGCTATCAATTTGAATCAATTTTTAAATCACTGTTGATAAGCAATTTGACATCGAAGACTTCGCCAGGGTACAACTGCGAAGACGAGGATGGAGACTTCATTTTATCTGACTGTAGGGTGTTGCTTGATGGCACTGATTATTTACGTGGCGAAAAAGACAACGAGGCATACGTTGAGGAGGAAGGAGAACATGATTTGACAGAATATGATAAGTTGCAAGATATGGAAGAAGAATTCCAAAAACATCAGGTTTTCACACATTCTGATCAAATCTTGAAACAAATGCTAAAAAAGGCACCTTCTGTTAAATCATGCTCCGTCTGCGTAGACTCTTTTCAAAAGCAGTCATCCAAAAGGCGTGAAACGACCTGCTTTTGGGACGAGTACTTACTTTCAAAACGTGTGCTAAGTCGAATTTTCGCTAGCGATATTTCGCCAAGAGGTCTTACTGCCATTTGTAGAGCCATGCTTCAGCAGAAAATTAAATTTACTTTCTTTTCGTGCACCGATCACAAAAAAGCTGTTTTGAAAGCATTCAAGGAAGCTTGTGTTCAAAATTACACATTTGCTGCTTTAACACATATTAATCGAATTTTTCGAGGACGATTCGTGCCGAAATCCACTGATAAACTATGCCTTCCTCTCAACTTAGCATACCAATGTTACTTAAAAACGATGCCCAAAAATAAAAGGCCAAACGCGATCGATTCAGTAGAGGCAAAGGCGCAAAAACAAAATGAAGTCTCCAAAAAATGTAAAAAAGTAGGTTCAAAGAGTGACGCAACCGAACGTGGAGGTCACATTGAATTAAAAGAAGTTCAACTCCATATCGTCGAAGCAGGTGTCTCAGGCTCTGGTGATTTTACCGATAATTTCTTCATCCCTTCGTTTGATTGATTGTTTGTAATCTCTTCGACAGGTACAGATTAATACCGCATTGAAAGTATTAATGTCTCGTGAAAGGCACTCTTTAAGAAATTGAGCGAATAACTAGCCGGCCTCGGGCATGATCGGCTCGGTAATAGGAAGAAAAGAAATCCCGACAAAACTTTATAGTTATGAATTAATCATTCAATTACGTCAGATGGCCGATATATAAAATAATAATTTATTGCGATAATTATGATTTTTTTTAAATTTTAAAAATATGATAAATATGTTCATAGAAAAAGCTGTTGACAGATTGGTTTTTATCAACAATCTACGTTTAGTAATTAATGCAAATTATGTAATTTTAATAATGCAAATTCAATCATCGCTTCATGTAAAAATTAATAACATACACTACCGGTCAGAATTGTGGGATCACCTGTTTTTCGATGATTGCTTAAATTATCTTAATTTTAATTTTGTAAGTGATGAAATTTGTACTCTTAAAAATGCGAAAGCCATCAAAATTATCTTTAAAATTAGTCTGGAATGAAGTCGTTTCGTTAAATTTTTAAGAAGTTATGGCAAAAAAAGTCCAAATTTCAATGTTGTCTTAAATTTTAAATAACTTTCGAAACAATCAACATTTTTCAATGTTCTTAGGCCCATTTTAAAGCCAAGATTCTACAGAATAGCAGTAAATTGTCATTATAAATCTATAATTTTTTTCTTGCATAATGCAAAGAGTTGAAGTTGTAATAAAAAAGTAGGCAAATTTCGAAACATTTCATTTGTAGATAAATCATAATAAATATCATATGAATATATATTTTAAGGGAATTCAATACAAAATTCATGATTATATGTTTTATGTATTTTATGAAAATGTTTTTCTCAGCAAAAGCAATATTAGAATTTTTCCAACTTTTTTATTTGAACTTTAACCTCGAGCAGTATGTAAGAAAAAAAATTACACATTAATTCTAAGAATTTGGTTCGGCTTTGTAGAAATTTAGCTTTAAAATTAGTCCAAGAACATTAAAAAATGTGGATTATTTCGAAAATTATTTAAAATTTAAGAAAGCATTGGAATCTTGATTATTTCTGCAAAAACTTCTTCAAAATTCAACAAAACGAATTCATGCTCGGCTCATTTTATGAAAAATTTTGATAGCTTTGAATGTATTTAAAAGAACAAATTTTTTCACTTACATAATTCAAATTAGGATAATTTAAGCAATTATCGGAAAAGAGGTGGTCCCACAATTCAGACCGGTACTGTATCGCTCTGACTCACAAAAGAATATTGGTTGATTCAAAGAAAATAATTTGTTTGAAAGACTTTCTTTGATTGAAACTAAAGCTTTGTTTGAATTTAATGCAATTCGTTTCATTCAAACAAAATATCTTTGAACCAAATTCTTAAAATTAAATACATTTTTTCCTTAAATCAAACAAATTATTCCTTTCACAAATATAACAATACCCCAATTTATTTGTTTCAAATACAAACTCATTTAATTTCAACTTTTATTTTATTTAAAGATCTTTTGTTTGAATCACGAAAATTGTATTTAATGCCAACACATTTTATGTTTTAATCAACGAAAGTCTTTCAAACAAATTATTTTCTTTGATTTGATCAAATATTTTTTCTAAGTGCACGAATTCGACGAAGGTGACTATTGTACCCTAAAATTAATACTTTCAACATAATTGTATTTTCCAAAAATGTCTAAGTATAATTAATAAAACATTGCCTCTGAACATAATACAAAAGTCTTCTATTTTCTTAAAAACCAATAGAAAAAACAAGTAGAAATACGTAAATAGTTGATCCATTAACTATTTACGTATTTTTACTTGTTTTTTCTATTGGTTTCTTCACTTTTATAATTAATTTTAATTTTCATGTATATATATATATATATATATATTAGTAGACATATATATATGATAAATTGTGCGCTTGTCAGATGGCGCCGTCATCGCTATGTTTGGTCAATCCAAAAGCATTGAGTGTCCATAGCCTGAGCGTATCGTACTATATAATTGTAGTTATTAGGTTTATATATGTTTTTTTTTTACTGAGATTCGGATTTGATAAAGGACCTGCTACAGCAAGACTCATGACTTATTTAAGATCGCTTAATAAACAAAATGCAGTTTTCAAATTTCCTTTCTATTACAGTGAATAATTTCTTTAATATATCTAAATAAACTTTAGATGACCAATCTCAGCAGTTCCTTCATCACATCCTAAAATTTCAGCAAAAAAATAGTATCGTGGACGGACTGAGATTGATTAAAACGGTGGATTGAAAAAGCGGCAAATATTTAGATGATTTGGAATGATTTTTGAATGACGCAATATAGCTTAGACTCAAGGGGAGTAAAATTACGTCCGGAACTTTTTCCAGAATATTTAGTGAATTGTATTGACATAGATACTCAACCGATGCAGTGCATTGTCTTGTGTCAAACAATGTAATTAATTTACTTTAAAATTCAACTAATGTTTGATTAAATTTATTATTTGAATTGTAGAACAATTAGTAATGTTCCATCTCCCAAAAGTTGTACTCATTATTTTAAAAAATACGCTTACAAAAATAAGATTTGAGGTTAACTTTGCGGAAATGTTATTTTCATATTGTTACTTGCATATGCAGATATTTTAATCGTTACTAGTTTGATAGAAATAATAAAAGTACACATATCCCTATATCTGTTATGTTCATTTTGTGTTTATTACAATTAAATTGCACTAAACTTTTGATAAACAGAATGAATTCTGTCTGCAAGCACCCGGCATACATAGGTTACCTATGTTACCATACACAAAAATTACACACAGCCAGCAATACAGTACAAAAGTTATGTGACTTTATTACATTTCCTCACATATTTGTATTTTTATGTGAAGTACGTAAAATTGATATCGTTTTATTAAAATTATGCTGCCCAATTTTATGAACGAATTTAATTAATTAAATTTTTTAAAAAATGATTATTCAAAGCTTCCCGCCGAATGAATGATTTTCTCAGGTCGGAAAATGCAAGGTGTCATATAATCGACATTTTCAGGTTAGGTTCTGCTCGCGGTTCATCGTAAGCAACTTTTCACAAACCTTTACTGCAAACTTTATTGCTTTACTTTTAATGTATTTATAGCATTGTCCACTGGTAACACCAATTATCTTATTGCAGTCAGTGCAAGATTTTTTTTTTTTTATTATGATGAAAGCCTGAAAAAATCCTAAAACCGTTGCACTTTTTTAGATTTTTTACACCACCTCCTTGAGACTGTGTAGAAGAACTGAAAAAGTGTAACAAAGCGTAAAACTTTTTTTTTGGTCAAGTTTTTGGTTTTTTTCGGCTTTCAGAATAACCACAAATAAATCTTTATTTTTTCAAAAAGTTCTTGCACCGAGTGCAAGAACTATGGTGGTACCAATAGAAAGTGCTATTAGAGACATCATTTTTTAACTCATTTATCCATATAAATAACAATTTGCACTTACCTTATCATATTATTATTCCATTTTTTCCATTTGGTTATTGGAATTCTTAATAGCTGGCTTTGCCTCTGCTTGAGCCATGTTATCTGTGCTATACAACACTAACGATTTCAAAATTCAAAATTCACTACATTTAAGGTGCCATCCCATGACTGCAGAAAACGCAAAGCAAAAAACGAACAGCCAATTACAGAACACCTTGAAGAAGAAAGAAATCCAAAACTTTTCTATAATTAGCTGTTCGTTTTCTGCTTTCCATTTTACGCCCACAAAGGAACGGCACACTTATACATTATTGCAAACTAAATATTTTTACATTTCCTAGAAAGGACCCCAGATATGACCTGGGCTGGAAGTCTACGGAAGCTTGTAGCCGCCAACCTGCCACAGTGTCGCTAGTTGTTGGTCTATGCCAGTCTAAGCGGCTTGTATTCGCCACTACCGACAGTGTCGCAAGTTTCTTCGGCTCTTCCAGTTTGCTTATGCAACCTACATGGCATATGTTTTGTAGTGAAGTGAAGTAAGATTATTATTTCAAACAATTTCTTTGATAGGTATTATAAAATTCTTAACATTTTAATTTAAAAGTTACTTAGTTATACCCAACATATTTTTCAAAAAGAGGTTATGTGGTATCATTCTTGCTTTTTATATTCAAGTATTTTTGTATTACTTATCTTATATATCAGTAATTGTCGTAAAATTAATTAATCTTTTCTTTAACAATAATCTTTAACTTAAGAATAAGTAATATATGGAAAAATTGAATTACCTGGCTTCATTTCACTACAAAACATGTGCCATGTAGGTTGCATAAGCAAATCGGCCCTTCCGGGGAAGGGCCTTCCGAATCGGAAGAGCCGAAGAAACTTGCGACACTGTCGGTAGTGGCGAATACAAGCCGCTTAGACTGGCATAGACCAACAAGTAGCGACCCTGTGGCAGGTTGGCGGCTACAAGCTTCCGTAGGAAGTCAGATTTGTTACCGCAAGTACCTATGCTAGTTTCATCCCCGTGGGTAAGAGCAAGTAAGAGTATAGACAAAAAGACTATAGACAGGAGCAGTGTGTCCAGCATGGAGACTATATATAAGGAGACCAATCTCCACGGGGGTGAAGCGCAACGCAAATAGTTGAGCAACAAAACCACCATGATCGTTGAACAACTGTGAAAATGGTTATTAAATGATCACTTAGTTTTGCATGGATATATTGGCGCGAGATTTAAATAGCTTTCTTTTTATTTTCTATTTTTTTAAAATAAAAATAATAAAATAATCAGATAAAATTTTCCTAGGTGCACATATTTAATTGAAAAATCTCTTTTTATGAAAGAAAAGTTGAAACAATTAAAATTCAAGTGGATTTTTAAAGTAGTATTTCACTAAACTAGATTCTTCAATGAAAAATATGATTCTAGAAATTTTTTTTCGTATTATTTCATTATTTTTTTTATAGAAGATGAAATAAAGTATTCAATGATTTTGCTTTAAAAGTTCTTAAATTATAAATATCTTAAAGGACTTGTAATATACGTATTTTAAATAATAAAACATTTTTATCCTCTGAAATTATTTATGTTTGAACTCATAATTAACAATAAAATTTTTAATTTTACGCAATACTTTAAACATTAAAATAACTTTAGGTGTATGAAACGATACATCATTTAGTCTGATAACTGGTCAAAACATTTTTTTAACAGTTCAAGATCACTTAAATAAGAATATAAATTTTTCTTTGGCGATGAGAAGAGATTGAAATCTCAATTTTCAATTTTCTCAATTAAAATTATGTAAGTGAAAAATAACATATCTCTATATTCGGCACACGGCGTGTAATAAAAATGTTAACATTGTTAAATATTATACCTAAAGTTTAAAAATTCATCATGAAAGTTTAATTATGCATCACAGAAGAGTCAAGTGTTGAAATAAAGCCATATTTTTTATAAATACTAAACTTTTACGTGTGGAAAAATGAAGAAATTTATTTTATGATATTTCAATGCTAAAAATATATACCTATCTACTAAAATAATTTTCTCTGCTTTTTTCAAAAATAAAAAAGATCAAAATATCTCTATAAAAAGGTTTTTAGAATAATCAATTAATCATTTACGTTAAGGTTCTATAAACTTCTTCATTTTCTTTTTATGGCCTACGGAAAGTTCAGAATCAAATGTTGGAACTTGAAAAAGTTCAGCTACTTTAGGAATTTCACTCCCTGTAGTTCCTCCAGTCGCTTTACCTTGTTTTACAAATTTTTGTATTATAATACAGAAACATTCGCTTACAATAAGTCTTTCGCAAGAGTGATCTTTGCAGAAAGATCTGTATGCTGAACAATTTTGTTTAAAAAATTGTATAAAAATTTCCTCAAGAGGATACTTGTGACCATTTTCTTTTAGAAAATTCCATAGGTAGTTATAAGTATTTTCTATTAATAGTAATACCGAGTCACTGGCGTAAGTTTGCGCAGATTGATCATTTAAGTTCACATCGAGAAGTGACATAAAATCTCTTGCTGTTGTCTCTTTGGAAAATAATGCCTTGACACGTTTGACAATTTTCCGGTACCTTAATAATGGCTGATAAATTACTGGTTACGCTTGAAATCTTGCGGCTATTTTCAAAAGTTAAATTACTCTTTTCTATGTTTAAATATGTTTTAACTTTTAACTCAATCTGTTCCTCTGATTGAGAGGCAATATCTTCACAATTGTCTGTAATGAATTCACGTAAATTATCTAACGGTGTGCAATCATCGTCTTCGCAATTACTTTTACCACTCGTAGGTTGTGACATACTGTTCACAAGAACTGTCTTAAGGGCAGCTGTAAATTGAAAGCAAGTTGGGTTCGTATTGCTAATACCGTGCTGTCTGATATTGCAGAACAAATTTTCTACAGGATCCTGATTTAAAGAACGAACACATAAATACGAGAATCCTTCCTCTTTTAAATTAGACCACAAGAACTTTAGTGATTTTATATTTACTACCCAACCGTCAAGAAAAGAAAAATTGTTTGTAACATCTTTCCATTCATTATTTCCTGTTTTTCTATTTAATTTCTCCCGCCAAAGTTTCCATTTAGGGATTTCAATTAATAATTTATCCCAAAAGGTGAAATGGAGAGATGAATTGCTCACACCACATCTATATGGTTTGTCCTCGGAACTTTTATAAGTTGATCCGTTCATAGAATTGAATAAATTATCAATTATATCCACAAATTCTGCAGTGAATAAAGCCTCTGACGGCAATTCATTTGACGCTACAAAATGTTCAATGCTTCCTGCCATATGGTTACTCAACTGAGCAGCTGCCACACCAACTTTCATTTGATAATATCTATCGCCTTTCTTAAAATGCTCTGGTTTTAATTTTTTCAACATTCGAAATTTCTTTTTCTGATCTAATTCAAAAGCCTTCTGAATATATTGAAATTTAGCTAATTTCCCACCGTGCATTTCTAAATTACAAGTTAACAAGGCATTTCTTGTATTTTTTAGTAAATGAGGAACATCATACATAATTGTTACATGGTGTTCATTTACAATAAAGTAAAACTGATCCTCTGTTTGGTTTGTTTCAGCGCACAATTGAGTAACAGCAGCCTTGTTCGTAGGCCCTTGGTCACAAACGGTGGACAACAAATTCAACCCTATGTTTTGCAACTGAGCTATTAACGTTACAATGAGATTTTTCAAGCTTTGTGTAGGAATAGTACCTGCTGTGAAATAGTAGGCTAAAACTTGTTTCCAAGGACGAGCGACACCTCTGACCATGAAAACAAGAGCATGATCTGCTCTCTGAACGGAACGACCTAAGTGACCTAAATCTTCATATCCAATTAATTTTTGTGTGCGCGTGTCATAATGCAAACCTGAATGGAGACTTATTTCATCAAACAACAAAGAACAGTATCTATCTCTTTTACGCATTTTTGCAACCTTTCGTTTTAAATTATCTATCACAGACTGATTAATACCCGTACCGAAGGGTATCTTTGATAAAACACCTTTTAATAAACGCGCGCTCGGTAATATAAAATGAGAACCTAAGAATTTATATAACTTTGGACTACGTTTGTACCAGGAAAGAAAGAAAGCTTTATCATCGACTGTCCATTTTCGCTGAGTTGGTGATCTTTTACTGTTTTTTATTTGAGACTCTATGAATTTTTTAGTCACATCATTCAAATCTCTTTCAATAACATGGAAAAGTTCTTTTTTGTATAAGTGTCTTAAAGTCTTGACTTGTTCATCTTTATTTTTTAATGCGCTTTTAAGTTTAGATATTCTGTTCGTGACTTGTATATGAATTTTGTGCATTTTTTCTTGAGTAGGAGAAAGATTTCTTTTACGTAAACCTAATTGCGTAAGAAGTCCTTGATTGAGCTTTCTTTTTTTCGTTGGAGAAATGTTGTTAGTATTAGCATCCACTTTTGAAGCATTATCTTTATGCAACTGGTCTCCTTCATCTTCAGTATCCAAACTACCTGTTAATCTGTCTCCAAGTTTAATAAGTTCTTGATCTGAAATTAGAGTTAGTTTGTCACTGGAATTTAAATCTTTTTTAGGAGATTCTGATTCGCAATGAGAGAAATTATTAGATGAAATTTTTTCTCCACAATTATCATGAAGGTTAGAATTTGATGGCTCAATGTTTTCAAGCTCGATGTTTGTGTTAGAAAAATCATTATGGCAAGAATTATTTAAAAAAAGTTGTTGATTAGAATTAGATGCAGTTGTAGTGGTAGACGGTTTACTAGAGTTTGTGATATCCTGCAAAACAGAAGGCTGATTGTCAAGACCAGTGCTTGAAGATTGTACGTCAAGTACAGCTTCGAAATGATCTGCGGTTTTTTCATTCGTAGATTTATTTGATGCGGATGGTACTGCATTATAATTAAGTCTTTGTTTCCGATGGTTGACATAATCATTGTCTAAAAAATGTTCATCACAAACATAAAAGTTGCGACAATAACAGATATCTCCATTTGGCAAACTTTTTGCCATTTCTTACGAGTTTCATTATCTCGTGGAAACCTATGAAATCGAGGATTTTTTATATTTTCATCAGAGTGAAGATAATACTTTTTGTCACATCCTGGAAATTTACATGACCATTGGAGCTTTGGTTTTGAAACTGACATTAATAACTAACGAAAGTGACCGGTCTTTTTTTTTTTTTTTTTTTTTTTTTTTTTTTTTTTGGTGAGGAGGAAAAATGGCAAAATCTTTTATAGACGTTGTACAGGACTCTCCTAGGACGGGTCTAGGCATACCTGTTAAAACCATAAAACCCTCTCTCTCGAACCAATACACCACCCGCGGAACCGCCTTTCGGCTTTAAACTTCACGGGTGGTTGGTTCCATTAAAGTCGCGTACGACTCTTCCGTCATCCGTTCGCTCGGAACTTCCACCCGCGGCCACACGCCCATTAGGATAACCGACTAGCCGCGCCACCCAGGGGAGAAACAAACAGATTTCTCCCCCGAACGACGCGGAAAGTCAAGTCTGCCCGAGACGCAGGACCGCGGGTGCCGGCCCCGATGCGATTTCTACTGGCCCTCCCCGTTGTTTCGCTCTCGACGCCCATCAAGTTCTCTCGTCTTCATCACAAGTGTGACGAATGACTCGATGAGCGTCCAGAACCGTTCAGACTGGAGCATGAGGGGGACCATCGTGTCAGGAGTAAGTTCGGAACCCACCACCTGACCGAGGACCCCCCTAGCCACACCCCATTTTGCGCAGACGAAGAGTGCGTGCTCTGCGTTATCCACCGGGGAATCGCAGTAGCAACACGTCTCCTCGTCTCTCTTCTTAAAGCGCCTCAGGTACGCGTTAAAACAGCCATGGCCCGAGAGCGCTTGTGCCAAGTAAAAGCCGACTTCCCCGTGCTTTCTGTTCAGCCAGGTGGCGAGCTCCGGGATCAGGCGGTAGGTCCATCTCCCTGTCTGCTCACCATGCCATCTCATCTGCCATTTCTCGACGAGTCTGCGCCTTCCATCCTTGCGGATGGCCTCCTTCGCGCGAGCGATTTCCTGCAGGTCGGCGCAGGTAACCTCCTTGCGAAGCTGAAAGGTTTCCTGCCTTTCCTCCGCCAATAAATCTATTGGCGGGACGCTCGCCAGGACCAGCACAGCGCTCGTCGAGATAGTTCTATATGCCGAAACTATTCTCAGCGCGACAAGTCTCTGCGCCGAGAACAGCTTCTTCTGGATAGCATGGTTTTGCGAGGCATTGGCCCAGACCGGAGCAGCATAAAGCAGCTTCGAATGGACCACGCTCGCCACCAATCTTCTTTTCGCTTCCCTGGGTCCACCAATGTTTGGCATAAGCCGGGACAAGATCGCTCCACATTGGATGGCTTTGGCGGCTGCGATCTTTAGGTGTTCGCCAAAGCTAAGCCTACGATCCAGCTGCACCCCCAGGTACTTAATGCTTGTTTTCCACTCGACTTCATGCTCTCCGAGAACGATCCTCGGGTATTGGAAGGATCTCCTGTCCGTAACGAGCAAAGCCTCGGTTTTCTCAGGGGCCATTTTAAGACCTCTGCCATCCAACCAGCGTTTCGCTCGCCACAGACTTTCATTGATCCTCAGCTCTAGGATTCCAACGTCGTCAGCGGCGCACACGACAAGTGCGTCATCCGCGAAGCCGACGATGCTCGTTCCAGCAGGCAGGTCCATGCGCAGGAAATCGTCGTACATGACGTTCCAAACGAGTGGACCCACCCGCGACCCTTGAGGGGCGCCACATGTCATCTCCTCCTTGAGAGACCATTTGTCGCGCTCATATATCACCCACCTGTCGCCTCAGATAGTCATCTATCATTCGCAACAGGTAGTCTGGAACCTTTTTCCGCACCATCGCCTCGATGCAGATGTTCCATCTCGCGGTATTGAACGCATTGCGTATGTCAATGCTAATCAACGCACAGAATCCCTTACGCTTACCAGTTCCTTTTCTTGCATTTGTGGCGATGTTAACCACAGCTTGGATGGCGTCCACAGTGGACCTGCCTTTCCTGAATCCGAACTGGTTTTCCGAGAGCCCGTTCTCCCCGACCAAGAGAGCCTGAAGCCGTTGTAGAATCAACTCCTCCAGAAGCTTCCCCATCGTATCCAATAAGCATATTGGTCTATACGACGAGGCAACCCCTAGAGGTTTGTTACCCTTCCTCAGCAGGACCAACCTCTGCTTCTTCCAATTTGCGAAGAACCTGCCCTCCCGAAGACAGGAGTTAAAGACTTCTAGGAGGATCTCTGGGTACGCCCCGATCACCTCTTTGAGGATCTCGTTCAGCACCCCGTCGATACCCGGTGCTGTATTTGCCTTAAGTCTTCCACCCGCTCTCTTTAGTTCTTCGAGAGTGAAGAGTTCTTCGCGCCGGACCACGCAGGAACTTCGGTCCTGTCTTTGGAACGGCTCCACGTGTGGAAACAAGCTACGCACAATGTACTGGACTCGATCGGGATTATCCAGGCCCGGGGTCTTTCTTCTAGCCACCAATCTCTTGGTGACTATTTTGAAGGCGAGACCCCATGGGTTCTTCTCGACCTCACCGATCAAGTCTTTCCAGCATTGAAGTCGGCTTTTCTTTATGCCTCGCCTCAAAGCTGATTTTGCCCCTTTCCATGCCTCGTGCAGCGTAGCATCCCCCTTTGAACGGGTGAATTTTCGCCGCGCTGCGAGGCATTCTCGACGTAGGGCTGCCAACTGGTCGTTCCACCAGTACATTGAACCCTTGGCTTGCCTGCGCTCAAGGCGAGGCATCGAGTAGTCGCAAGCCGCGACCACCTTCTGCCTCACCGATCGCACAGCAGCTTCAAACGACCCAGCAGAGCAGACCCAACCAAGCTCATCGATGAGCCTGGTTTCTTCGAGGTGTTCGCGAAGTCTTTCCCTGCTGAGTCGTTTCGTGTTCCAGGAGGGGCTCCTTCCTTCGCCGCCCCTACCCTTATCTACCGCCTGACACCGTTGTTCTAGTGTGAATTCGATGCAACGGTGGTCACTCAAGGTTATTAACTCGAGGACCGACCAGTCGCTTATCCTTGAAGCGAGGCGAGGTGCGGCAATTGTGAGATCAATTATTGACCCCCCCGCTCCTCGTCTGAACGTAAATTCCCCGCCCTGATTCAAGACGATCAGTTCGTTCCTAGCGACCATCTCGCCAACCAAGATTCCCCTCCTATCTAGGCGGGCTTCACCCCACTCGGGCGACTTACTGTTGAAGTCACCCCCTATGAGGGATCGCCCGATGGCCTCACGGAGGCTTTCCTCAAGGAGGAGGATCTGGGTCTCAAAGACATCGAAGGGATCGCCGGGGGAGAAGTAGCAGCTGTACACACGCACATCCGCCACCTCCACCCAGACGAACCCCGCGTCGGTCTCCAGGAAGTCTCCGACGCCCAAATCAGGGTTACAAACAAGGATGCCGGCCCTCCTTGATGCATCCTGATACCAAGCAGAGTTATCGGACCACTTGTACTGCTCACTAATGAGCAGCACATCAGCCCCCCTCTCCCTGGCAGTCTGCATCAGGAGGTCCTGGGCATCCTTCCCCCTTCCGAGGTTGAGCTGCAGGAACTTCAATTCCTGCCTCTCAACCTCCGAAGCTCTTCCCGGAAGACCGGGCAGGAGCCGCTCCCCGACACATGGGCGACATCTTTGTCGCCCCTGTCTGCGCATGACAGGCACCTTGGTGGCGCCTTACAGGTCCTGGCCAAGTGTCCCGTGGCGCCGCATCTCCAACAGGCGTTTTTCCTGTCGGGGTTGCTGCAGCCCCGGGACCCGTGGCCGTATCCAAGGCACCTGAAGCAGCGGGCGACTTCCAGGTGCTCGCGAATGCGGCACTCTACCCACCCGATCCTCAACTTGCCTAGCTGAAGCAGACGCGCGGCGTCTGCCTCAGCCAGCCTGATGACTGCAGTCTTCACCCCACCAAAGCGGGTGAAGAGCCTGCAGGACCCCTCTAAAGCCGGTCTGCCCAATGCCAAGCACAGGGCGAAAGTGACCGGTCTTATAATTGTAATATACTTATATTACTTATGATTAGTTATCACAGTAAACTCACAGCATTGTTACTACATTTTAAGTTTGATCGAGCTTGCACTACATGCCTACATCGATTCAAATCATCATCATCATCATTATTATCATCTTATTTTTCTTCTTCTTCTTAACCTTGCGTGTATTCATCGATCTGAGACTTGGAAACAGTTTTCTTGCTATCAGCACTGAAAGCAGTATATATTTCAATTTAAAAAATTTTAAATTATTTCAAAGCCGCGAATAAATAGTTAAGAATAAAATGAAAATTTTATTTTTAACATAAAAATTATTCCAATTCAAGCGCTTTCTATTTAAAATTGTTCCTTCCAAATAGGGAATAAAGTTTTGTAATTTTGAAAGACAAACTCTAAATTATTCAATTTCATATAAGTTATAAGTTAAAAACTTAAATTCCTCTACAATATAAAAAATTTAGCTCTATTGAATTATATTAATATTTCAAATTAATTAGTTGAGTTTAGAATTTTTGTCACTGCCTTCATTATCGGAGGATTACTAGTCGCGTATTAGATAGGATACGTTGTCGACAGGTGTCCTCGTAGAGAATTTCAAACTCTTATATAGCAAATAATGCAAATCAATTCAAATTATTAAAGAATTTGAAATCTTTCTGTAGTCGAAAGTATTTTTTTTTCCACAGGCAGATTTCAAATTCTTTAAGAATTTGAATTGATTTATATTAATATTGAATTATTTTATTCACAGCTGAAACTATGAAGGATTTCAGTATGAAATTGTACAATAACATTTAAATACACATTTTTTTCACTTTCAAATGCTCAAAATTGGAAACTGATATCAAATTCCTAATAATTCGTATTAAAGTTATTCAATTTAAAAGGATTTAAATTACAGAAATATTAGTCATCAAAGCTTTACATTTTAAATTATTTTTTTTAAATTTGGAAGAATTCAATAAATTATAATATTTTCAAATTTTAAACAATAATAGATTAGAGATTATCTAAGATTTCTAAATTATTTGCATTTTATAAAAATGTGGCAAAAATTGATTCACCGAAAATTTTTTAATTAATTTAAATCATAAGATTTACTGTTGAAAGTATTTTCGAGGTGTTCGAACAGTCAATGCAAGTATTGCCTCCTCTTTTCTTCCATCTGCATTTGACAAGTCTAAACCTGAAAATGATAGAAATTTATGTGTTTTTTCTATTTTCTATTAAATTTTTAAACAGATTGTTGACTTTACATATATTAAACTTACTGCGACCATTGCTAAATCCTTGATCAAAGGTGAAGAGTATTTCCTTCAAGGTGAAGGAAATTGAATCCGTGTTCACGACTTCATGATTACTGGGAAAATACAGTTCATATAGTAAAATTTCATAAAGTCGATCACATAATTTTTAGTTTTTCGATATAGAAAGAGAGACATTCTATATAATAACATAACCGAATAGGGAGAAGATATATAAACGACAACTGTATATGAATATAATATATACATACCTTTAATGCCATAATTTGTACAAAATGTAAAAAAAGAGTCGAATTATAAACATATTCCAGATACCTATTTCATGGATGACTAAATAACGTAATTAATACATAAATTAATATTACGAGGACCCAAACGTTAAGAATCGTAACGATGGTGACAGAAAACAAAACTTGAAAATATGATGAAAATTCAAAACAAACTACGTTAATCGTTGAGAAATTATATGAAAATTTATATATAGTTGCTTAAATGATTACGGCAGTTTTGCATGGACCGTGGTTCTCAACGTGATTCCACATTTTCCATTGGGCGCTTCACCCCCGTGCCAATCTCCATATATCCATTCCCGAAATGAAGTTCTGCCAAGTACATACTTACAAAACTTCCCGATGAGGGCATGTGTGTTCCCTGGGTGCAAAATGGCGACGTCTGATACACGATGCTTATAAACCGTGAATGCCGCCATTTTGCACTCAGGGAACACACGTGTCCTCGTCGGGAAGTTTCCTAACTAAGTACTTGGCAGAACTTCATTTCGGGTTTTGTGAAGTACGGCCATAAGAGATTGGTCTCCTTATATCTAGTCTCTATGGTGTCCAGATTTGAAACGCGAACGTTGCACACTCAACGCCAACACCAGTAGTAGCAGTACCACAGTGGGTCCACTCATATAGGAGAAAAGGGGAACGAATTATAATGTTTGCTATCAACAAGTGGTGGCTCTATTGTCGCTACCGATGTTATTTTTAAACTGTTGTAACCATAGCAACCATATCATTGCCAGTTGAAAAAATACAGCCGATGCTCATTTTACTCAACTACCGTTCGAAGCACCTTAAGCGTCGGTGATATATTTATACATTTCAGGTTAACCCACTAACGTATTGTGATGCCCTGTCGTCGACAACGTTTTACTCAGCTCCTTACTACTTCCTATGTAACGCTTATTGATATTCACTTTGGGCGAATTAGGTATTTATGAAATTCATTTTACCCGACTAGAATTTAATAAATGTTCAAATGTCCTGAAGTCCCAAGTTTAATCGACAGAGTTGAGTAAAATTACTTCAACTATTTTTCTCCGTGTAATAGTACAGTATTTAACTGTTCATTGTGATTCATGTTTAAAAATTCTTGTTGTATTTTTATTTTTACACAAATTATTTTCAACTTTAAATCATTTAAATTTATGAAATGGATTTCACACAATATATTTCAAAATTTTCCGCTCTCTAGAATACATCGGGTTGGGGGGATGGGGGTTTCGTTTGCATTGATATTAGTTGTTGCTATCAAAACTTGGCAGCGCTGATGCTCATTTTCACTTTTTTAAGTACCCTCCTAAAATGCATGGTAGTGGCCTCACTGTGAGCAGTACGTACGTGAGAATGGTTGCCCGCGCACCGTTTTGCGTCTGCTGTTTGCAGTGGTTCTCTGAGTTCTTTCTGGTTGAAGGCTCCTTGTACCTACAGCTGATATTGCGTGCGCGAGGAATCACATGTACGCACTGTTTGCTAAAGTTGTGTAAATTTGATTGCTATATGAAACTAGATGAAACTCAACAGTGTGTAAAAGCACTGCTTACATATCGACAGCTTGCTCGGTTTTTATGTTTCTTTCGACTCTGTTGGATTCCGTGCAGAAGAGGCGCGAAAGAGATGCCAAATTCAAAATGACGGAAGATATAATTTGAAAACTTAACCATAAAATCAAAATTTGTTAATGTGTAAAATCTTTTACATGATAGTTTCAATAAACAAGTGTTAATTAATTTTTTTTTTAAATGAATAAATTATATTTACATTTGCATACGAAATTACTCATTGAGATTCTTTGTTATCAAATAAAAGTGCCCAATATTATAAAAATAAAATACTTTAAAAAAAAGTTTCAGAATACGTAAAAAATTTTATATGACATTTTAAATGTATAAATCTAATGGAAGGATTGATTATTGAAAAAATCTAATTAATTATATCTGAATTCGCATGCGAAGCTACAAATTCAGGGATCTGAGTGTCTCGAAGAGTGGAAAGACTGAGATAACTCTTAAGGTGCCATCCCATGCGTATGCAAAATGCAAAGCAGAAAACGAACAACCAATTACAGAACACCTTGAAGAATAGAGATATCTAAAGCTTTTCTGTAATTGGCTGTTCGTTTTCTGCTTTGCATTTTGCACACCCATGGAATGGCACCCTTAGTAATCTAAGAGGAAGTCTCAGAGAGAAAGAGAGGGAGAGAGAGACAACTCTTAGGGATCTAAGAGTAAGTCTCGAAATAGTGAGAAATAGAGATGGAGATACTCAGGGATCTGATATATTTATAAAAATTTCAATCAGAAAATTATGAGGAAAATTTTTCTTACACTCTAAAAACAGACTACTGACTGTCAAACGATTCCCTTTACTATTAAAAAATTGTCTATTCAAAATTTGTATGAGAGGATATCCTTTAACAGTTAAAAGATTGTCATTTCAAATGTTATCCGTTCTAAAAAAATCCAATGACTTGTGTTTGAAGAATGAGTTCTCAAGTTTTCCAAATCGCGTATCTGTTATTGTGGAATTATAGATTGCTACAAATTGGATTATGGACTGAATTTAATTCAGGATTACTTTTTTGCAAGCTTATATGCTACAAATGCAATACGCATGAGGATTAATCCGCACGGGTGAACGCAGGAGGTCACACAGTTGCGCGTGGCATTGCCGCGCATATGTCTCGCACATCGTGGCTCGCACGCGTGTTTCCACAATGCGCGATTTCAAAAAATATATATATTTATTTCAATATTAATTTTATCAAAGAAAATGATGGAAAAATAAATAATTCGAACAATTTTTTTATTCCGCAAAAAATTTTGAAGAGCAATAACAATCGTTAGACACACATTGAATGAATATCAATTGAACTATAACTTTATATCAATGACCAATATCTTTTGAATGAAATGAAACTTTCGAAATTAATTTATAGTTTACATGAAAAATGTAATTCTGCATGTAATATTTTTGTACTCAAATTATATTTTAATACGACAGCCTTATTTCATGGAATTTTCAATATGATCATCATCAATTATAACTTGATTGTTAAGTCCATTTCTTGACTTGAATTTTTACATATTCAAAATTAATTCTCATGAAAAAAGTCAGTCAGAATTGAAATGAGTATTAACAAGTTTCAATCCTCATGAATTCCATTTCTTTCGAATCCATGAAGTATAGCAACCGAGAATGAGCAGAATTCAATCCCTTCGAATGCCGCTTTAAAAATCTCAAAACTTTTTAAACAAAAAATTTTCCAATTTAAAACATTTTAAGTAGTCTGTGGACCTCAACTTTTAGTACAAGCTCAGAATTATATTCTTTTTTGTGTATCGCTTACCGTTTTATGATTATCTCAAAATTTAAGACGTCAAAATTTTCTTAATTTACAAAATATATATAAGTATATGAATTTATTATTTAATTAATAATTTATTATTTATTATCATATATCTCAACTCTCTGTGCGTCTCATTTGATCAGCTTGCGTGCCTGTATGAGTGATCGCGTACTGCGACGCATATGCATCGCACTGATATGCCCGTCACGCCTTTAAACCAGTGCGCGCGAGATTGCTGCATTCTCGTTCGCACATGTGAACCGCATGGCGTGCAGGTGTTTTTTTTTGTAATAACAATATAGTACATTTTTATAAACAATTAAATTTTTTTAAATTTGGAACTAATTTTTTTCCGTTTTTTTTGTTTCTAAATTTTTGACGAAGTTTTTTCAATATGCAGGCAAAATTTTTTTGCTCTTACAGTGAGCTGTTAGAAAAAAAAAATTTTTCCCGAGTGCCAAACTTAAAAAAATTATAAGGTAAATGTACCAGTCGTTGCGCTGTCGGGCATATTTTACGTAAAATTAAGAAAATTACTTTATATTTTTGTGTTCAAGTTGAAGATATCGTTGAACATAAGGTTACTATTCATCTCTCATAACAAATTTTTAATGTAAATGCTTACTCAAAAATTCTAAAAAATAAAATATTCCGGAATGTTCAAATCTTAGTTCATAAAATGACTGTGCTTATTTTTTTTGCAAATGGAACTCTTCTCGCATTTAAGTATTTATATCAATTTATTTGACATCAATTTTGAAAGTTTTTGATTTATATTTGTGATAACCCTTATATAGCAATAAATAATACAATAATAAATTTCTTGCGCAAAGACTGGGCCAAACGCATTTTTTCATATTTTCGACTATTTGTTAATAAGTGTTGAAAATTTTCAGAATAATAAGCTTTGCAATTCAAATCAAAAGTGTCTTTCAAAATGTGATTCGATTAATATGACGAAAAATTTTTTCGACGAGACCGTTGAAAAAGAGGAGGTTGTGTCTGCCCTGTGCTTGGCATTGGGCAGACCAGCTTTTGAGGGGTCCTGCAGGCTCTTCACCCGCTTTGGTGGGGTGAAGACTGCAGTGATCCAGCTAGCTGAGGCAGACGCCGCGCGTCTGCTTCAGCTAGGTAAGTTGAGGATCGGGTGGGTAGCGTGCCGCATTCACGAGCACGTGGAAGTAGCCCGCTGCTTCAGGTGCCTTGGATACGGCCACGGGTCCCGGGGCTGCAGCAACCCCGACAGGAAAAACGTCTGTTGGAGATGCGGCGCCACGGGACACTTGGCCAGGAGTTGTACGGCGCCACCAAGGTGCCTGACATGCATAGACAGGGGCGACAAAAATGTCGCCCATGTGTCAGGGAGCGGCTCCTGCCCGGTCTTCCGGGAAGAGCTTCAGAGGTTGAGAGGCAGGAATTGAAGTTCCTGCAGCTCAACCTTGGAAGGGGGAAGGATGCCCAGGCCCTCCTGATGCAGACTGCCAGGGAGAGGGGGGCCGATGTACTGCTCATTAGTGAGCAGTACAAGTGGTCCGAAAACTCTGCTTGGTATCAGGATGCATCAAGGAGGGCCGGCATCCTTGTTTGTAACCCTGATTTGGGCGTCGGGGACTTCCTGGAGACCGACGCGGGGTTCGTTTGGGTGGAGGTGGCGGGTGTGCGTGTGTACAGCTGCTACTTCTCCCCCGGCGATCCCTTCGATGTCTTTGAGACCCAGATCCTCCTCCTTGAGGAGAGCCTCAGTGAGGCCATCGGGCGATCCCTCATAGGGGGTGACTTCAACAGTAAGTCGCCCGAGTGGGGTGAGGCCCGCCTAGATAGGAGGGGAATTTAGGTTGGCGAGATGGTCGCTAGGAACGACCTGATCGTCTTGAATCAGGGCGGGGATTTCACGTTCAGACGAGAAGCGGGAGGGTCAATAATTGACCTCACGATTGCCGCACCTCACCTCGCTTCAAGGATAAGCGACTGGTCGGTCCTCGAGGTAATAACCTTGAGTGACGACCGGTGCATCGAATTTAGTCTAGAACAAGGGTGTCAAGCGGTGGAAAAGGGTAGGGGCGGCGAAGGAAGGAGCCCCTCCTGGAACACGAGACGACTCAGCAGGGAAAGACTTCGCGAACACCTCGAAGAAACCAGGCTCATCGATGAGCTTGGTTGGGTCTGCCCTGCTGGGTCGTTTGAAGCTGCTGTGCGCTCGGTGAGGCAGAAGGCGGTCGCGGCTTGCAACTACTCGATGCCTCGTCTTGAGCGCAGGCAAGCCAAGGGTTCGATATACTGGTGGAACGACCAGTTGGCAGCCCTACGTCGAGAATGCCTCGCAGCGCGGCGAAAATTCACCCGTTCAAAGGGGGATGCTACGCTGCACGAGGCATGGAAAAAAGCAAAATCAGCTCTGAGGCAAGGCATAAAGAAAAGCCGACTTCAGTGCTGGAAAGACTTGATTGGTGAGGTCGAGAAGGACCCATGGGGTCTCGCCTTCAAAATAGTCACCAAGAGATTGGTGACTAGAAGAAAGACCCCGTGCCTGGATAATCCCGATCGAGTCAAGTACATCGTGCGAAGCTTGTTTCCGCATGTAGAGCCGTTCCAAAAACAGGACCGAAGTTCCTGCGTGGTCCGGTGCGAAGAACTCTTCACTCTCGAAGAACTAAAGAGAGCGGGTGGAAGGCTTAAGGCAAATACAGCGCCGGGTATAGACGGGGTACCGAACGAGATCCTCAAAGAGGTGATCGGGGCATACCCGGAGATCCTCCTAGAAGCCTTTAACTCCTGTCTTCGATAGGGGAGGTTCCGCGCGGATTGGAAGAGGCAGAGGTTGGTCCTGCTGAGGAAGGGCAACAAACCTCTAGCGGTTGCCTCGTCGTATAGACCAATATGCTTATTGGATACGATGGGGAAGCTTCTGGAGGAGTTGATTTTACAACGGCTTCAGGCTCTCTTGGTCGGGGAGAACGGGCTCTCGGAGAACCAGTTCGGATTCAGGAAAGGCAGGTCCACTGTGGACGCCATCCAAGCTGTGGTTAACATCGCCACAAATGCAAGAAAAGGAACTGGTAAGCGTAAGGGATTCTGTGCGTTGATTAGCATTGGCACACGCAATGCGTTCAATACGGCGAGATGGAAGATCTGCATTGAGGCGATGTTGCAGAAGAAGGTTCCAGACTACCTGTTCTGATCTGATCTGAGCGACAGGTGGGTGATATACGAGGGCGACAAATGGTCTCTTCAAGAAGAGATGACATGTGGCGCTCCTCAAGGGTCGCGGGTGGGTCCACTCGTTTGGAACGTCATGTACGATGACTTTCTGCGCATGGACCTACCTGCTGGAACGAGCATCGTCAGCTTCGCGGATGACGCACTTATCGTGTGCGCCGCTGACGACGTCGGAATCCTAGAGCTGAGGATCAATTAAAGTCTGTGGAGAGCAAAGCGCTGGTTGGATGGCAGAGGCCTTAAAATGGCCCCTGAGAAAACCGAGGCTTTGCTCGTTACGGATAGGAGATCCTTCCAATATCCGAGGATCGTTCTCGGAGAGCATGAAGTCGAGTGGAAAACAAGCATTAAGTACCTGGGGGTGCAGCTGGATCTTAGGCTTAGCTTTGGCGAACACCTAAAGATCGCAGCTGCCAAAGCCATCCAATGTGAATCGAATTTGGCCCGGCTTATGCCAAACATTGATGGACCCAGGGAAGGGAAAAGAAGATTGGTGGCGAGCGTGGTCCATTCGAAGCTGCTTTATGCAGCTCCGGTCTGGGCCAATGCCTTGCAAAACCATGCTATCCAGAAGAAGCTGTTCTCGGCGCAGAGACTTGTCGCGCTGAGAATAGTTTCGGCATATAGAGCTATCTCGACGAGCGCTGCGCTGGTCCTGGCGAGCGTCCCGCCAATAGATTTATTGGCGGAGGAAAGGAAAGAGACCTTTCAGCTTCGCAAAGAGCTTACCTGCGCAGACCTGCAGGAAATCGCTCGCGCGAAGGAGACCATCTGCAAGGATGGAAGGCGCAGACTCGTCGAGAAATGGCAGATGAGATGGCATGGTGAGCAGACAGGGAGATGGACCTACCGCCTGATCCCGGAGCTCGCCACCTGGCTGAATAGAAAGCACAGGGAAGTCGGCTTTTACTTGGCGCAAGCGCTCTCGGGCCATGGCTGTTTTAACGCGTACCTGAGGCGCTTTAAGAAGAGAGACGAGGAGACGTGTTGCTACTGCGATTTCCCGGTGGATAACGCAGAGCACGCACTCTTCGTCTGCGCAAAATGGGGTGTGGCTAGGGAGGTCCTCGGTCAGGCGGTAGGTTCCGAACTTACTCCTGACACGATGGTCCCTCTCATGCTCCAGTCTGAACGGTTCTGGACGCTCATCGAGCCATTCGTCACACTTGTGATGAAGACGAGAGAACTTGATGGGCGTCGAGAGCGAAACAACGGGGAGGGCCAGTAGAAATCGCATCGGGGCCTGCACCCGCGGTCCTGCGTCTCGGGTAGACTTGGCTGTCCGCGTCGTTCGGGGGTGGAATCTATGTTTTCTCCCCTGAGTGGCGCGGCTAGTCGGTTTTCCTAGTGGGCGTGTGGCCGCGGATGTAGGTTCCGAGCGAACGGATGACGGAAGAGTCGTACGCGACTTTAATGGAACCAACCACCCGTGAAGTTTAAAGCCGAATGGCGGTTCCGCGGGTGGTGTATTGGTTCGAGAGAGGGGGTTTTTTGGTTTTAACAGTTATGCCTAGACCCGTCCTAGGAGAATCCTGTACAACGTCTATAAAACATTTTGCCATTTTTCCTCCTCACCAAAAAAAAAACATCAATATGTTGAAAATTGAACAGCTTTTTCAAATTAAAAATATTTTGTGTGTGCCCAAGACGCAGATTTCTTACATTCATTCCTGAGTGAATAGATATAGCTGGTGGAACAAGTCTTGCGATTCACGGTTTACTCAACTCTCCATTGAAGCGTGGAGTAGAATGAACGGAAAGCTCTACTATTTTTGTGATTTCATAAAAAATTGGTTTTTTATAATTATACTACGAGTAATAATATATATATTTAAAAAATTTTAATGCACGCTTTCACACTTCACCATACACTTCTGAATTTTACTCAACTTTGATTCATTTTTGAACATTTAATAGATCACAAATAATTACAATGATTCTAAATAACTTCTAACTTGTCCATATGTCCCAAATTTGATCGGAAGTTGAGTAAAACTACTTCAACTATTTTTCTCCGTGTATTATTACTCGTAGTATAATTATAAAAAACCAATCTTTTATTAAATCACAAAAATAGTAGAGCTTTCCGTTCATTCTACTCTACGCTTCAATCGAGAGTTGAGTAAACCGTGAATCGCAAGACTTATTCCACCAGCTATATCTATTCACGCAGGAACGAATGAAAGTAATCTGCACCTTGGGCACACATAAAATATTTTTAATTTGAAAAACCTGTTGAATTTTCAGCATACTGATGTTCCAAGTTATTATACTAAAATAAACTGTAATTGTATTTTGTATGTTTTTAATTGATTTTGATTATTATTTTAGTACTCTCTAAATTAAATTCATTTCATGAAAATTTAAACAACAAAAGTCTTGATAAGTGTATTACATAAAATCTGAAAAATCTACACAGGATTTAGATTGCACATAAATTTATTAGGGACAATAATAAATTGGAAATTACAATTGTAAAATCCATATTTTGAAAATATACAACACAAAAAATAAAAGAACCTTCTTTTAAATGTTTTTAAACAAGATACTTCTTAATAATAATGCAATTTTTTAATTTACATTTGAAAATTTAGTTTCACTAAACTTCATACGTCGTTATAATAAAAATTTATACTAAATGTAATTTAATAATTATATTATATATATATCAATAATCATAGTTATAATAAGTGATTAATTATATTAATTTTTAAAAATATTTTATTAATCATTTATGAAGAAAGTTGATTTATTTTTATTTTTTTTTTTTTTTGGTGAGGAGGAAAAATGGCAAATTCTTTTATAGACGTTGTACAGGACTCTCCTAGGATGGGTCTAGGCATACCTGTTAAAACCAAAAAACCCCCTCTCTCGAACCAATACACCACTCGCGGAACCGCCTTTCGGCTTTAAACTTCACGGGTGGTTGGTTCCATTAAAGTCGCGTACGACTCTTCCGTCATCCGTTCGCTCGGAACTTCCACCCGCGGCCACACGCCCATTAGGATAACCGACTAGCCGCGCCACCCAGGGGAGAAACAAACAGATTTCTCCCCCGAACGACGCGGAAAGTCAAGTCTGCCCGAGACGCAGGACCGCGGGTGCCGGCCCCGATGCGATTTCTACTGGCCCTCCCCGTTGTTTCGCTCTCGACGCCCATCAAGTTCTCTCGTCTTCATCACAAGTGTGACGAATGACTCGATGAGCGTCCAGAACCGTTCAGACTGGAGCATGAGGGGGACCATCGTGTCAGGAGTAAGTTCGGAACCCACCACCTGACCGAGGACCCCCTAGCCACACCCCATTTTGCGCAGACGAAGAGTGCGTGCTCTGCGTTATCCACCGGGGAATCTGCAGTAGCAACACGTCTCCTCGTCTCTCTTCTTAAAGCGCCTCAGGTACGCGTTAAAACAGCCATGGCCCGAGAGCGCTTGTGCCAAGTAAAAGCCGACTTCCCCGTGCTTTCTGTTCAGCCAGGTGGCGAGCTCCGGGATCAGGCGGTAGGTCCATCTCCCTGTCTGCTCACCATGCCATCTCATCTGCCATTTCTCGACGAGTCTGCGCCTTCCATCCTTGCGGATGGCCTCCTTCGCGCGAGCGATTTCCTGCAGGTCGGCGCAGGTAAGCTCCTTGCGAAGCTGAAAGGTTTCCTGCCTTTCCTCCGCCAATAAATCTATTGGCGGGACGCTCGCCAGGACCAGCACAGCGCTCGTCGAGATAGTTCTATATGCCGAAACTATTCTCAGCGCGACAAGTCTCTGCGCCGAGAACAGCTTCTTCTGGATAGCATGGTTTTGCGAGGCATTGGCCCAGACCGGAGCAGCATAAAGCAGCTTCGAATGGACCACGCTCGCCACCAATCTTCTTTTCGCTTCCCTGGGTCCACCAATGTTTGGCATAAGCCGGGACAAGATCGCTCCACATTGGATGGCTTTGGCGGCTGCGATCTTTAGGTGTTCGCCAAAGCTAAGCCTACGATCCAGCTGCACCCCCAGGTACTTAATGCTTGTTTTCCACTCGACTTCATGCTCTCCGAGAACGATCCTCGGGTATTGGAAGGATCTCCTGTCCGTAACGAGCAAAGCCTCGGTTTTCTCAGGGGCCATTTTAAGACCTCTGCCATCCAACCAGCGTTTCGCTCGCCACAGACTTTCATTGATCCTCAGCTCTAGGATTCCAACGTCGTCAGCGGCGCACACGACAAGTGCGTCATCCGCGAAGCCGACGATGCTCGTTCCAGCAGGCAGGTCCATGCGCAGGAAATCGTCGTACATGACGTTCCAAACGAATGGACCCACCCGCGACCCTTGATGGGCGCCACATGTCATGTCCTCTTTGAGAGACCATTTGTCGCCCTCATATATCACCCACCTGTCGCTCAGATAGTCATCTATCATTCGCAACAGGTAGTCTGGAACCTTTTTCCGCACCATCGCCTCGATGCAGATGTTCCATCTCGCGGTATTGAACGCATTGCGTATGTCAATGCTAATCAACGCACAGAATCCCTTACGCTTACCAGTTCCTTTTCTTGCATTTGTGGCGATGTTAACCACAGCTTGGATGGCGTCCACAGTGGACCTGCCTTTCCTGAATCCGAACTGGTTTTCCGAGAGCCCGTTCTCCCCGACCAAGAGAGCCTGAAGCCGTTGTAGAATCAACTCCTCCAGAAGCTTCCCCATCGTATCCAATAAGCATATTGGTCTATACGACGAGGCAACCCCTAGAGGTTTGTTACCCTTCCTCAGCAGGACCAACCTCTGCTTCTTCCAATTTGCGAAGAACCTGCCCTCCCGAAGACAGGAGTTAAAGGCTTCTAGGAGGATCTCTGGGTACGCCCCGATCACCTCTTTGAGGATCTCGTTCGGCACCCCGTCGATACCCGGCGCTGTATTTGCCTTAAGCCTTCCACCCGCTCTCTTTAGTTCTTCGAGAGTGAAGAGTTCTTCGCGCCGGACCACGCAGGAACTTCGGTCCTGTCTTTGGAACGGCTCCACGTGTGGAAACAAGCTACGCACAATGTACTGGACTCGATCGGGATTATCCAGGCCCGGGGTCTTTCTTCTAGCCACCAATCTCTTGGTGACTATTTTGAAGGCGAGACCCCATGGGTTCTTCTCGACCTCACCGATCAAGTCTTTCCAGCATTGAAGTCGGCTTTTCTTTATGCCTCGCCTCAAAGCTGATTTTGCCCCTTTCCATGCCTCGTGCAGCGTAGCATCCCCTTTGAACGGGTGAATTTTCGCCGCGCTGCGAGGCATTCTCGAGGTTGGGGTGCCAACTGGTCGTTCCACATTTACATCTAACCCTTGGCTTGCCTGCGCACACGGCGAGGCATCGAGTAGTCGCAAGCCGCGACCACCTTCTGCCTCACCGATCGCACAGCAGCTTCAAACGACCCAGCAGAGCAGACCCAACCAAGCTCATCGATGAGCCTGGTTTCTTCGAGGTGTTCGCGAAGTCTTTCCCTGCTGAGTCGTTTCGTGTTCCAGGAGGGGCTCCTTCCTTCGCCGCCCCTACCCTTATCTACCGCCTGACACCGTTGTTCTAGTGTGAATTCGATGCAACGGTGGTCACTCAAGGTTATTAACTCGAGGACCGACCAGTCGCTTATCCTTGAAGCGAGGCGAGGTGCGGCAATTGTGAGATCAATTATTGACCCCCCGCTCCTCGTCTGAACGTAAATTCCCCGCCCTGATTCAAGACGATCAGTTCGTTCCTAGCGACCATCTCGCCAACCAAGATTCCCCTCCTATCTAGGCGGGCTTCACCCCACTCGGGCGACTTACTGTTGAAGTCACCCCCTATGAGGGATCGCCCGATGGCCTCACGGAGGCTTTCCTCAAGGAGGAGGATCTGGGTCTCAAAGACATCGAAGGGATCGCCGGAGAGAAGTAGCAGCTATACACACGCACACCCGCCACCTCCACCCAGACGAACCCCGCGTCGGTCTCCAGGAAGTCCCCGACGCCCAAATCAGGGTTACAAACAAGGATGCCGGCCCTCCTTGATGCATCCTGATACCAAGCAGAGTTATCGGACCACTTGTACTGCTCACTAATGAGCAGCACATCAGCCCCCCTCTCCCTGGCAGTCTGCATCAGGAGGTCCTGGGCATCCTTCCCCCTTCCGAGGTTGAGCTGCAGGAACTCCAATTCCTGCCTCTCAACCTCGATTTATTTTTATTTGAGTAAGGCTAAAAAACTTTATTGACGGCACTTACTCTCACAAGCTCTGAATAACTCTTACAGTCACTATATAACAAAGTTCCAAGTTTTATATCTCAGCATTGTAAGCGAGCGTGTGCGTTTATGTATGTATGAATCCATCGGATGACCACTGGCAGACTTTCGAGGTAAGAATTTTTTTTTATTCAAGATAATAATACGCTCGATGCTCATTTTACTCAACTACGGTTTGAAGCGCCTCAAGCGTCGGTGATATACTTATACATTTCATGTTTACCCACTGACGCATGTTGGTGCCCTGTCGTCGATAACGTTTTACTCAACTCCTTACTATTCCCTATGTAACGCTTATTGTTATTCACTTTGGGTGAATTAAGTATTTATCAAATTGATTTTACCCGACTAGGATTTAATAGATGTTCAAATGTCCTTATGTCCCAAGTTTAATCGACAGAGTTGAGCAAAATTACTTCAACTATTTATCTCCGTGTAAATATATTTAAAAATTTTTAATGCACGCTTTCATACTTCACCCTACACTTCTGAATTTTATTCAACTTTGATTAATTTTTAAACATTTAATAAATCACAAATAATTACAATGATACTAAATAACTTCTAACTTGTCCATATGTCCCAAATTTAATCGGAAGTTAAGTAAAATTACTTCAACTATTTTTCTCCGTGTACAGTTGGAAAATATTCAAATTTATATTTATTTATATTTTAATAATATATTCAAACGTGTTAAAAGATACATTAATCCCCGATGACATGGAAGAGAATATATTTCAGATGAAACCAATTCAAATATGCGAATTAAGATTATTTTAACTCTTGAGGTGCAGACTTGAATTTATTAGAATTGAAATTTCAAAACTTATGTTCCACAAGAGAGAATTCAAATAGTTTATTACACATATTTTATGAACTGATTAGAAGGAATTAAATAAACTCAAAATATGTCCACCTTTGCGGAATGCAAAACATCTCTTTGAGGTGTGCGTACCGCTGCAATTAGAAGGAATTATAAAAATCGAAAATACTTTTGCGTTTGTAGAATAGAAAACAACTCTGAGAAGTGTGGCGGTCGCTATCGAAATAGAAAGCAATTGATTTCGCAGATATCCTATTCAAATGTTGTGCTCTTTAGGCAGATGGAAAAATCGCGCATTTAAAAGAAAAGAATAATCTTCCCTATTACGCTAAAATCTGAAAATATTAATTTTTCTTTATTCAACCTTTATTACCGAGGGATTTACCAAGTTCACATATGTAGTATAACTATAATCCGTTATTGATGTTATATATTTAATTTTTTTTATTAATTTGTTACTCAAGTTAATAATATTAAGTTTTTGTAGCATAGGCACATGCTAGGTCTGGGGAAAATCTGAGGAAGTTACTAAAGAGAGAGAAAACCACCTGTAGAAAAGAGAGGTATAACTACGTCACACACAGCGGGATACTGTGCAATGCGTGACGTCACCTTAAAATATTATATAAAAAGGACACGCCGCCAAGGGCAAAGATAGTCTTGTTACCAGAAATAAGTGCGGCAAATTTCTAAAAACCTAAAAGGAGTCACAGCGCGAAGTACCCGTTTAGTGAAGTTAACCAAGTCATAAATCCACCGTGATCTATTTTACTATCCTTGAAAGGATCTTAGACTCTGTGTCAAGAACAATACTTGTGTCCTTGTCACACCTGTGAGGTATTCACTCCACCGCAGTCACACCTGTGGGAATTGCATCTCAGTCACACCTGTGAGGATTACTTAAGGGAACTTAAAGAACTCATAAGGTACCCCCCCTCTCCCCCCCTCTGGTTTGTTATCTTTACCCATTGCCCGTGCCATATTTATATGCATCGATTTGCTGTTTGGATTGACTTCTATAATTATCCTTATAATTTTATAATATTAATTCACTCATAATCCAAATAGACTCAATTTGCCTTATTTTATTAACATTGTGTTCTTTAGTGACTTATCCTCATCCCTAAGTGAGGATCATTTGATCCTAACTTAAAACGAGGAACCTTCGATTAAAGTAAGTATTTACGTAGTTGTGATATAACACTATATAGGTTCCTATGTCCTTGTCTATAGGAGCTTTCTATAGAATAGTAACATAGGACCCCACTCTCTAAATATAAATCAGTCAAAATCTACTAATTGTCAGTGAAATTTGACTGATTGAAATAGCTAAAAAGAGGTTATTGTGAATTAGTCTAATTTCACTGATTACTTCAGTGAAAATTAACTGGTTTAACAGTGAAAGATATTTTTTCACTGATGGATCAATGAAAATTGATTGATTTAACAGTGAAAAGTATTTTTTACTGGTGAATCAGTGAAAAGACAAATCACTGATTCAATCAGTAAAAATTTGACTGATTCAGATTTAGAGAGTATATAGGAATTTTCAGTAGGATAGTTCTCAACAAATCAGTCAATCAGAGGCCTAAATGTGGCCGATTTCCCATCATTTTCACTACTTCCCTTATTTTATTTCGGCACAGACCTTGCAGACTTGGGCTCAGTGTTAGCGACCGTAAAATAATTATAGTACAAATCACATAAATTAGACATTTTTAATATGTAGCATAAACAGCGTACTATAATCCTTAAATCTACTACACAGAGAAAAATAGCATCTGCTCATAATGACTAGGAATAATGTAGTTGAAAATAAAAAAGTGACTGTAACGAGGGAGACTTGTTGTCGCTACTTGACCCATGGCTACAGTAACATGATTTGTGGCCATGGTAGCCATATTCTGAATACCTGGTCGTGGCGACTAGTTAACATCGTTGAAATTGTCCTTAACTCTTAAACCTAGCTATGTGAACTTGAAACATTGATTTGTCATAGCTAGAATAACGTAGTCGCTATAACCAGTGGAGCAAACATCACACTCGTTGAATTCGCTGTGTATTGTTTCGAGTAATGCATATTATTTTTCATAGCAACTGATAGCAACTCTTTTTGAGAATTTGATTTGACGTGTCGAGCGGCTCGAAACTGTGATTTTAAATCCTACTACTTTTAAAGTTTCAACCCGCTCTACAGATGCCGACAAACAGATTTTCAAAAGAGGTGATATGAAAAATACAATGTTTCACGTAGTGATTTCATGCATTTGATTTTAGGAATTTGATTTTACATAACTTTATAGTTGACACTTACATATAGTGATTGTAACAACATTAAATAGTCGCTGTGACTACATTACTTAGTCACTGCGACCACTTTTAGCACCTACATTGACGGGTCAACCATTGCTTGAATTCAGCCACACCAAGGAGTTAAGGACATTTTCAACTACATCTATCACGTCACTATGCCCAGGATTGTTTCTCAGTGTATAATTTCGCTAGACTGGTTAGATTTTTTCCCCTATTTACCTCCATTTACTTCACATCAATACTATGCAACAATCCATTCCATATAAACTTAGTTCATATGCGCGTCTTCGAGTATTTAATGCATATTTTTGACAAGGTGTAGCGCACAGTAATGGAGGTGCACTTTTCATCGGTTGAGAGCCGTGTCGTAAATGTAACGCAACATCCATTTTTTCTTCCCCGAGATAAACTTAGCTATTCACTATATGAACCTTTGCCGTTATCTGAGAGCTGGCTGGAGGTTTTATTTGTATATTTGAAAAGGTACGCCTTGTTGTACACACATGTGTGCTTTCCTTTGCGATAAATTTTTTGTTTTTTGAATTTTTTAGAAACCAAGTCTTTTTATCAGGTAAAGTGAAATGTTACAATACTGAAAACTCCTCTCTGTTATTATTATAATCATAAAAATGTGTGAAGAATTGATACTTTTTTACTCAAAAATTACTGTGATTATTATTTTTCAGCACATTTTATTGTTCAATTATTAAATAATCTAACTAATATTTATGACCAGACAGACCTGTCTTAGTGATGGGAAGTGAATATTTATTGCTTTATGATCGCATTATATTCATAACATATGAATACTGTAATGAGTTTTATGATTATATTGTATATCAATTATCAAAAAATTATTTTTTTTTATTATTATAAAAATTAATTTGTTCGTAAAAAATTAGGGAACATATTTTTCACGTAAGAAAGTATGGAGAGTGATTCTTTGAATCGTACATTGATATGAGAATGTGAGGAATCGCAAGGATTCTGATTTTTCATCAATATTATTATCTTCGAGGGATTCTTGGAATCGGAAGGTATCTGGAAGCCGTGAGAAGGGAGATTTTACGAGTCATTAGCCGATTTCAGATAATTTTAACAATTAAGAAAGAAAAAATAAATGCTAGGCGAAACAGAACATATTCTTTTCTATCCTTCTTTTAAAACTTCATCTGTCATAACTCTTATCCTGCATGTGTTGCAAAGGAGTGCATTTTTTTTCAAAATCTTTGAATTTACTGAGAAAATGCTCTGGGAATGTCCTTAAACTGCTTGCATTTGAATCTGCGAGTATAATTTATTAAGAGGAAAATAAATTTTAAGCTCGGGCTTGATAAATTATTAATCGATTAGCACGGGATGATTTTACTATATTTTAATCTGTATCGAGCAGTGAAAAATCACGTAATATTCACTTACGGTGTTTGTTTTTGCATTGATTACAACAACGTTTCCTTCTTTGTCGAATCATATCAACTGCTCTTTGAAAATGAACTCTTGTGGATTTCTTACGAACTAATTGATTTTTATGATATTAAAAAAAATTATTTTTTTGATAATTTATATATAATCATAAAACTCATTACAGTATTCATATGCTAGGAGTATAAAGCAATCATAAAAGAAAAAATAATCACTTCCCATCACTTTTTGATAATAACGATCTCGAAAAAGTAAATAGTAATAACGGCAATACAGCATTAGTGGAAGTTGCGCTCGACGCCGTCGATCGAAGATCGTGATTCCACGCGCATCACCTTACAAAAAAATCCATATTTTGCGCAATTTTCGAGTGCGCACCTTAATTATATAAAAAAATTTGCATAGCACTTGGGGCTATCACTATAAATTTGTTTCAAATTTTGCAAAAATGGCGTATGTTTAAAAAATCAATTTGTTTGAAAAAATTTTTTTTTTTGTTATTAAATTTGCAGTAAAAATTTTTTTAAAGAATTCTACTACATCAGCCATCTAATGTTATGTTTGTGTAATTTTTTTCAGAATTTTTCCTAGTTTCAGTTTTTAAATATTTGAACAATAACAAAAACATTTTGGGTTTGGTCATCATTTATGTTAATCTACCAATCTTTAAAATTTTAAGTAAATCGGAAACATAGAGTCCTGAACCCGTCCGATTTGGCATAGAACACACCATATATTCTTACTTCCATGTACCAGAGATGAGTTGGGTGATTGCTAAAGTAATGTATTTAATTTCGAATGAGTTTTCGCAGCGTACCCTGTAGAATTTCGTTTTTGCGAACTAAAATGAAAGGTCCATGCTACTACTGAAAGGGTAAAACACGCAATCAAGCGCGTCATGTCAGTGTGTCCCCACTAATTCCCTTCGATTACACGATGTCGGTTGTTGAGTTGAAATCAGAAATTGTATTTTATGTTGGGGGAAGGAGCGCGGCGAACGAGTGCTAAATTGATGGTCGTGGACCAGCAGGGCCCAAGCCCAATCGACCGCGAGGGCAACGCAAATCGACGGTTATGGCCCTAAAAGGTCCGACACCCGTCCACTTACCCGCTGTCCTCTTGACATCCGTTGAGTACGGACCACGAGTTCGAACGAAAATTGCGCACTGCACTACGCGACGCGACATGACAAACCACTAATCGGAAGCAGCACGATCCTGGAGGCGGCAACTGGATCAGGCTCAGGAATCGGGAAGGATCTTGATGAGAGCCTGGAGATGTCCGGGTTCCGCAGGAACGCTGGTCTCGTTGCTCGTGCTCATAGGAGAAGGAACTCAAAGAAACCACTGGGTTTAAAGAACAACTCAAACTTTAATCTTTGACACAAGTGCTAGACTCAATTTCTCTTTTACAAGGTCTTGATCAAGGATCGACTGACTCGACCGTTGCAGTGATCCCAGAACGAGGGAGCTGGCGGCCCCCACCATAGACCCCACCAAACCAAACCAAATTTCTTTGAATCAAATTAATTTTTCTTCAAAAAAAAGAAATTAATGCATTGATATATGGTCAAAGATATAATTTGTTTGATTTAAGGCTGAAATTTATTTGATTTAAACGAATATTTATTTTTTCCTAAGATATTTTGTTTGAATCAAACAAATTTTATTTCATTCAAACAAAACATTTCTATACATCAATGAAAGTGTTTCAAACAAATAGTTGTTTTGATTCAATCAAATCTTTTTTCTGAATCTATATATATAATATATATAAAAGGTTAACTACGATACATGTTAATGAATTTTTTAAAGGAAACCCCAGGCGAAAGCAGATCAATTTTCAGTTTCGGAAAAATAAAAATATTAAGTTTCAATATTTGAACCTTGGATGTAAAAATTAAAATTTAATAATATTTAATTTTGTAAAATTAATTAACCAGAAATTAAAAATACATGCATAGGTATTGTTGGATCTCAATCTTCAATTTCTACGTCTTTAAATAATTTGCAACTTATTTAAAAACGAAGGAATTTGAAGAATGATTATCCTAAAGCGCTTTCAATCAGAAAAGAATGTGATGAACGCACCTGCGCGCTCATCTGATTTGCGGATTGCGAATCAACTAGATGGTGCGTTCATAAATTAGATTCAAAATTCCTTCTTCGGTACGTACGTAATTATACGTAACAAAGAAGTACTGTGGGAATGTTTAATATCGTTTTCATTTTTAAAATAATTAAAAAAGGGAAGAATAAATCTTAAATTTTATACTCCGGAGAGACTTTTATGTTTATAAATGTAAATAGTCATAAAATTTAATTTGTGAAATGACAAGACTGAGCCTATAGCCATTAAAATACACGAAATACTTATAAAACAATCACATATTTCATTTGGACCTTAAAGGGGAATCAAAAGATCTTTTGATTAAACGAATAAAGAATGGAGTTGCTTATTCATTAATACAACAAACAGGCCAGGCTTGTTCTCACAAATAATTAAGTTAAGAATTTATTTTCAGGATGACAGGGTGTAAGGAAACCTCGAGGAATGCCTCTAAAATAATTCATAAGTTTAATATAAAAAACGTTTGAAAATCGTTTTGGAGACCGAAAATATAACGCAAAAGGAAATCAAAATTATGATATTGAAGTTTGAGACGTCTCAAACCCAAACATGTAACGAATTGTGAGACTAACTATTAGGTAGAAAATTCTTCTATGAGAAGGAAATTTATTCCTAGATCAGGTAACGAAGGAAGACAATAGAAGCAATAAACATTACCTCTATAAACCGAGGGACTCTTGTACCTAAGTTTGGGATGAAATTCACGTAACTGATCAGCATTTTATAACTTTTAGGTTGACATAAAATTATCATAAAAAACTCTGCTCATATGTCAACGCTACTTATGTAATGTCCGCGAAGAGTGCATATTCGCGACTATTAAAAAAATGTTGATGGCCTATATAAATGATGAATATAATATTAATATAGTATTCGAATCAAAAGTTATAAAAAACTGAATCTTACAAAATAATTTTTCTCTATTTTATTTTTACAAAATATTTTTCTGAAAAACGTGATTCAACATAAAACGTTCATACAGGGTGGGTACGAGTGGGTTGCAGAATAGGAATTGTATAGTATAAAATAGTTTAGCGTACAATGCATTTTTCTCAGTCGGTAAAACAGATTATATACAGTATACTAAAGTCTTAACACTATATTCCTATTCTGCAACCCACTCGTGCCCACTCTGTATATGATTCAATCACGTGGCCTCATAGAGAAATTGCCTTAACCACGCAACTAAAAATATGACATTGTAATGATGAAAACACAGATTTATAACGTTTATATATGAATATTGGAGTAGATGGGCGAAGTAAAGATGATATATCCCGAAGGGGTTTTCACACGCGAGTATTTTGCAACAAGAGACGAATAGCGTTATGAAATACAAGCGAGTCGGAGCGAGTCGATGACCAGTATTGTGAAAAGAATGTGATGTAACCCTTTTTTCAAACTTTTAAAACCGGATAGGTTAGAGAAAGAGATGAGGAATCGAATAAACCCTGTTAGATCGCTCGCGTTCAATAAGAAGATGCTTTTTTTAACGAAAACAATAGAGAAAATTTGTCTCTTCTTAGAAGCTCTAACACGCCTTTCTGAACGTTCCAAATAGATTGAATTTTACCCCAGGTAATAAAAGAAATTCTCGAGTCTCTATTGCACACATAAAAAAGTACAATGCATAGGAGTTGAGATTTCGTTGTTTTCCTGAGTGCATAAATTCGTCTCACTTTCAAGAAATTGAAATTTCCAAGCTCAAAGTTGAGGCGAATTGTCACAAGTTAGTTTTCTGCCGACTCGAAGTCTATCCTCGGCAGCAGATAGGAGACCGAGGCAATGGAGGCAATAAATGCAACCTCTATAAACCGAGGGTCTTCCATTATAGCTTGAAATAAAAATTAATCTTATGCAACCCTTCCAATCGATCAGTTTTTTATGATTTTCAAATTAACAGAAAATCAACATAAAGCACTGCTCATATGTGAATAAAACGTATGTGACATACGTAAAGGAATTAGATTTCTAAAATGTGATAAGATGATAATGATTTGAACGAACTTGAAGAATTTTAGGAAAAACTTTTTCTCTTCAATGTTACCGTGACATGTTTTCCGGTAAATGTGTACAAAAATTCTTGTTTGTCTCTTTTTATTTATTTAAAAAAGCTTCTAATGATTCAAACAAGCACACTCTCTAAACCAGAATCAGTGAAATAGTCACTGATTATATTAGTGAAAATATATCAACTGATGAATCAGTGCCCTGCTTTGATTTCACTGAGGAACCAGTGAACCCGTCACGCGAACATAACTTTTGAATTCGCGAATTCAAAACTTTCATCTATACTTTACTGATTTATCGTCCCTTAAAAATAATAATAATTACGTAATTTCGTTTTAGTGTCGTTTAGCCTAAAATAAACGAGTTCATCGATCGTTAAAATATATTGCTGGTTTTATTACTCCACCTGAAGATTTCACTGATTCAAAAAGTGAGTTCAATCTATTTCAACGATTCATCAGTCGAATTTCACTGATTCTCAGTGAAAGACTAATAGCTGCTGCAATCAGTGAATAGTCACTGCGAATCAGTGGCCGTTCACTGATTCAGATTTAGAGAGCATGATTTTCAAACATGGAAAAAACATTTCTTTGTAACACTGAAAACAAAAATTTACAACATATTTGCATGCATTTGAGAGTAGGAAGATGAAGAAGTGATAGAATCAACCTTTTTTCGTAAATTAAAATACATGACATAATGCAGAAGTGCATAACGATTTGATAAGATGTCAAAAGACACTTCAGGATGAATAGGTTGAGTCCGTTGTATAGAAAGCCGAAATTTTATATCTTCAGATGTGGGCTGACTCACTAGACAGTCGAAATGACTGTGATGAAACCCTTTTTTTCAAACTTTTAAAACTGGATAGGATAGAGAAAGATACGAGAAATCGAACAAACTCTGTCAGATAGCTCGCGTTCAATAAGAAGTTGCTTTTTTTAACGAAAACAATGGAGAAAATTTGTCTCTTTTTAGAAGCTCTAACACGCCTTTGTGAATGTTCCAAATGGATTGAATTTTACCCCAGGTAATAAAATAAATTCTCGGCTTTCTATTGCATACATAAAAAAGTACGAGAGATGAATAGGAGTTGAGATTTCGCTGTTTTCCTGATTGCATAAATTCGTCTCACTTTCAAGAAATTGAAATTTCCAAGCTCAAAGTTGAGGCGAATCGTCACAAGTTGGTATTCTACCGACTCGAAGTCGAACCTCGGCAGCTTGGAAATTTCAATTTCTTGAAAGTGAGACGAATTTATGCACTCAGGGAAACAGCGAAATCTCAACCCCTATGCATGTCTTGTTCTTTTTTATGTATGCAATAGAAGGCCGAGAATTAATTTTATTACCTAGGCTGAAATTCAATCTATTTGGAATGTTTAGGAAGGCGTATTAGAGCTTTTAAAAAGAGACAAATTTTCTCTATTGTTTTCGTTAAAAAAAGCAACTTCTTATTGAACGCGAGCTATCTGATAGAGTTTGTTCGATTCCTCGTATCTTTCTCTTTCCTACACGAAGAAAAAAAAACTGTTGAATCAACAGATGTCATCTGCTGGAATAGGGACAGCAGATTTTTTTTGTAATATTTACAGATTTTTCTGTTGGATTCACAGATTGTTTGTAAACTCAACAGATAAACCTGTAAAATCTACAGAAATGTCTGTTAGAATTACAGATTTCTCTTTTTTCTTGAAATCCGCAATTCTAACAGAGATGTCTGTAGAATTTACAGGTTCATCTGTTGAGTTTACAAACAATCTGTGAATCCAACAGAAAAATCTGTAAATATTACAAAAAAAAACTGCTGTCCCTATTCCAGCAGATGGCATCTGTTGATTCAACAGTTTTTTTTTCTCCGTGTATCCAGTTTTAAAAGTTTGAAAAAAAGGGTTTCATCACAGTCATTTCGACTGTCTAGTGAGTCAGCCCACTTCTGAAGATATAAAATTTCCGGTTTCTTCACAACGGACTCAACCTATTCATCCTGAGGTGTCTTTTGACATCTTATCTTATCGTTATGCGCTTCTGCATTATGTCATGCATCGTCATTTCAGGAAAAAGGTTCATTTTATCTTCATTTGTTCTCTGCCTACTGTCATATGTAGGTTTTCAGTCTTACGAAGACATGTTTTTTCCATATTTAAAAATGATGTGCTTTTTTTAAACAATTAAAGCTTGTTTGAATCAATAAAAGAAGAGAAACAATGTTCTTTGCACACATTTACCAGAAAACATGTCACGATAACATTGAAAGGAAAATGTTTTCTCAGTAATTCATGTATATTTATATGATCAAACTCTTTTTAAATTTGAGAAATCTGATTTCTTCACATATATTACATATGTAGTACTGACATATGAGCAGTGTTTTATGTGAATTTTTTTATATGAAAATCATAAAAAACTGATCGATTGGAAGGGTTGCATATGATTAATTTTTATTCTAAGCTGTAATGAGAGACCCTCGGTTTATAGAATATATATATATCATTATTTTCTTTTAAGAATTGTTTATTTATTACATTTGCATGTAGTTTAAAAATTAAGGTGTTGAATTTGCTGCTTGTGAAGTACTTTCGTACCTGATGTTTTGTACTATTTAGTGATAATCTTCTATATTATTACTTAGGTCTTTATAGAATTGGATTCTATTATTTAGTAACATACTAGTCACAGCATGTACATACTTAATTTTCATGTAATATCTGCATTCAGTATTAATTATATTTTAGGGTTTGTTTCTTTTCCAATTTTATTATTTTTTGATAAATTAAAATGTTCCTAAACGACCAAAATACAATAGTTTATCATTTTTGTATATATTTAAAATTATTTCTATTACTTCTTTCAGTTGCGGAGCAACTTATTACTCCTGAGAAATTTAAACGTATGATGAAATACGCCAACACGATCGAGTAATTCAACATTTTTTTAAACAGAAGGAGATAGAGCTTTTTTTCATTTTTTAAAACTGTTTATGTACAGGTACATATGGGTTGAATTATGAAACGCGAATTAATTTATACTAAAAATAGTTATTATATGTGACTATTATTAATAGTTCACGTTCAGAACGTGAGATAATTTTTACACTACTCCAAGGTACGCGTTTACTTGTTGAATTATGAAATCTATATTTGATAAATTTATAATAAATTTATATTTAATTATAGTTAAGAAATAAATACACATGCCTATTTAAATATATACAACATTATATACCATAATAATAAATATTACCGAGTTATATTTTAGTATTATTTAATCAATTTCATGTCATTAGTTTAATTATGTATACTATCGATACTAATACCGGTAAAAAAGCATGGATTTCATATTGTTTCTTTAATATTTACACTTTTCCCTTTTTACTATATTTGAATTTACAGCAACATTCTTTGTAATCAACCGAAGTAAATATGGGGGCTCAGCTTTCAATTGGGCACACGACTTTGCGGACTTTCCCATTGGCATTGTGCATCCAGTGTATTATAGAGATCTGTGGATTGCTCTGGCCATTTGTTCATTGAACAAGAAGCCATTAAGTGAAGAAGAAGAAGAAGAAAAAATACATTGGAGCTTGGGGGGCCTGGTCAGTATCCGATCTGTGCACACTGCAGCTACACACTGTTGTCGGCACGGTTGAACGGTTCAGTTCATACCGCCTGATTGTAGCGTCTGAACATAGTTGTCCAATAGTTTTCGCTGTCTTCTCATAAAAAATTTGCGCTGTTTAGTTATTTGGATTTTTTGTGTCTTTCGAGAATCTACTCTAGATTTTTAATCCTTGGTAAAACCTGGTGAGTAATCGATTATTACATTCAACAAGGATGTTTTATATTTTAATTCGAACCTTTAGGAAATCAAATAGTATCAGAAGAGAGGTAAATAAAGTTCGCGACGTTGCTGTAGTAACGAAAAAGTAAAAATCCAAGTTCAGAAAAAAATTGTCAGTTTCTTTCTATTTTCTTCAATCAAAAATTATCATTTTTAGATATTAAAAAACCAAAAAAACTAAGGCAAGCATTTTGGGCACACATGGGGGCTCTCTTCAGTGCCATAAATTAAAGGATTAATTCAAAATTTCTGTAAAAGATTAAAATATAGGAGATAATTAAAATAACGGAAATCATAAAACAGTATGCACAAGACGTATTAAAAAAATATGTACAATTCCACAAGACGTATTGAAGAAATATGAAGTATTCACTGTATATAAACAAACGGATAAAACGTACAAAACTTAGAAATTTGCGATGCTCTGCAGAGTTGAAGTAAAAGTTAAATCTTCCTACGAATTCACAAGAATAGGGAAACTAAAAATGACAAAACGTTTCATTTTAAAGATCACACTCGTTTTCTTAATATTTGGCATAACATTCGAATGAAAATCATCCATAAAATCTTGTAAAATTGTAACAAGATTTGAACCCTTAGAAAAAACATTTTTATGTAAAATTTGAAGTCAATAAATATTTGAATACGTTTTGTTTATTTATTGGTATGTCAGGGTTAAAAAAATTTTGTTTAATTAAATTTCGAGCAGCACGAGTATCTATCATCGTGTGTATTGGACTCTTTAGACCTCTTGATATTGTAATTGATGGGAATTGAATTTAAAAAATTCATTGTTGTTGTTGTTGTTTGATCGCTACCCTATTGAAAATTCCGACGTAGTAAACTACGTAGTAAATCACATAGTAGACCACGTCGTATACTACGCAGTATACCAGGTCTAGAAGTATGAAACCGGAATTTTTTTGCAAAAGTTACACGTCTGTTGCATGAAAATAATAAAAAATATTTTATTCAAAGTAATCTCCATTGCTATATACACATTTTTTCCCACCTCTCCAGAAGGTGTTGAATGCCACGCCAGTAAAACTGTTCGTCTTTTAAATCAAACCAGTTATCAGGCTATTCTCGTACATTATCGTACGAAGTAAAGCGTTGTTCAGCGAGAGCGTGGCCCAGGGATGCGAACAGATGGTAATCCGACGGAGCCAAGTCTGGAGAATAAGCGGCATGCGCCTGTATTTTCCAACTGAACGTCTCGATCGTTTCCTTGACCCGTTTCGCTGTGTGTGATGGGGCATTATCGCGAAGAAAGATGACTTTGTGTTGCCTTCTTCGATAATCCGTTCGTTTTTCTTATAATGCTCGATTTAAGTCTATCATTTGCTGTTGGTAGCGATTCGTGTTGACTGTTTCACCAGGTTTTAGTAGCTCATAATAGATAACACCCTTCTGATCCCACCAAACGCACAGCATTGTTTTCTTTCCAAAGCGATTGGGTCTTGCACTGGATGTCGATGGTTCGCCTGGAATCACCCATGATTTACGACGTTTAGGATTCTCAAAATAGATCCATTTTTCATCAGCTGTCACGATTCGATGGAGAAATGACATTCGTTTGAATCTGTCGAGCAGAATTTTGCAGGTGATTTTCCGATTTTCTTCCTGCCTTTCGTTCAGTTCATGTGGAACCCATTTTCCGACTTTCTGAATCTTTCCCATATTCAAACGAATAGAGACGGCTTCCTGCGACACATTCAGTTGATCTGCGAGTTCTTGTTGAATTTGAGTATCGCCTTCATACAGTAAGGCTTGCAATTCGTTGTCTTCGAACTTTTTCGGTGGTTTTCCACGATGATCGTTTCTCACATCAAAATTACCACCTTTGAATTTTTTAAACCACTCGAAACACTGTGTTTTGCCAAGAGCATGTTCACTGTAAACTTCGACGAGCATTCGATGCGATTCTGCAGCAGTTTTCTTCAAGTGATAACAAAAAACCAGTGCTGTCCGCAAATCGTAGTTCGTAGGCACAAAACTCGACATGTTGATGCTTGTAGTAAATACACTGGCGTATCGAACTTGGGTTGTTCTCTACTGAAAATCTTTCTCAGCTGCTAGAGGGAGAAGATGACGCTGCAGAAGCTGTCGTACGGTCCCTAAACTGATGGCAAGTACCAACTATAAGGAAATTCCGGTTTCATACTTCTAGATCTGGCACTATCCCAATTCAGAATTTCATATTAATTCGTAAAAATATCCAATCTTTGAACTTTATTTTCTCAAATGATTCATAGACATTATATATTTTACGTACTCAGAATTTTCACGGACTTTATACTGAATATACTTTTGGAAAGTTCTATACTTTTTCCAGGATTATTGATCTAATTGTACAAGAACGGTACTTCTAGTTTTAAGTAACTTTTGAACGTATCTGAAAGTCGAGCACTCTGTCATGTAAATTTCCCAGTACTTATTTTTTCCGTGTACGTATGAGAAATAGAAATGAAGCAGTCCAGTATGCATATCACATATAGAATAAATATGTAGGAATAACTGTATATAAACAACATGATAAAAAGAACGAAATTTAGTAATTTGCAATGAAAGTGGGTGGGGGAAATGTTGAAAAGATGTTCAAAATAAGTAACGCGCATACTAGACTATTTCATTTTCGTTTGCAAGCCAGAGTTGCCAAGTTGCCAAGTTGCCAAAATAGAAATCTTCAGATCGCGCAGATTTTTCTTCAGAAATCTTCAGACAATTTTGAAAAATGTCTTCAGATTTTAAAAGTCAATTTTTTCATGATTAACAAAGATATTATGAATTGCAGGTATTCAAATTCATAATATATCTTATATTCTTATGAATTTAACGGTACAAAATACTAAACTAATTGAAAATTATTTTACATGAGCACGTATAATACATAATACAAACGTATCAAATGCTACTGTCATGAAATTTGCTGACGATGTCTCTAAGTCTACTGCTACATTTATAACTAAATTAAATTCTCATCCTGCAGTGCCACGATCTTTTATAGTAGAATTGATACATGATATTAAAGATATTATGTCACATAGAAACTTTAAAAGACGCATGCTCTACTTTTCCTGAGTCATCACTAAATTTGCTATTTTGCTTAACATGTTTGATATACTTCAAAATGCTTTCATAGATCACAAAACTGAACATCAATCACTGAATTATTTTTAAAATATGAAAACTTTAATTATGCCTAAACAGTATTCTATAGGGGGTCAGAAGAGAGCAATTCAAAAAATGGGCAATAAAAAGCGGCTTTGCAGTTTAGAATGTTCTGTTACCGTAATACCTTTGAAGGAAGTGCTAAAAAAAATTTTGGGAATCCCTAAAGTTTTTGAAAAGTTAGGCAAAAATAAATAATAGCGACGCCAACTAGTATTAACATTGATTTTATGATTTTATGCAAATCTTTCAAATTCAAGGATTCAAGCCATCAAACCATGTTTCGTCATTTTCAGAAAATATATAGTTAATAAAGACATTCAAAACTGTAACTACCATGCCAATTGCAGACGATTTTCACGATCATGAATTTTGAGGTTGGAGTTGCATGTGTGCGTCCGGTGCGTCCGTTAAACTGTGCGCAAAACGTCAAATCACTAGACATTTCAGCCAATTATATTTTCCTACTAATCCACAGAATCACTGGCATTGGCTGAAATGTCTAATGATTTGACGTTTTGCGTTTCGCGCCTACCCTAGCGAACTGCCTGAACGCTAGCTTTACGCTCTGGCGTAAAGCTAGCGTAAAGTAGCATTATAACTCATGAATGAGGTAAAATAAATAATTAACATGTTTTTAACCTTATTCTACGTTAAAAATAACGTTAACTGGTAATTGAAATATGCAATAATTTTATTTATTAACGCTAAAAATTAAAAAAACATAATACCTGTCATTAAAGGCAGTGCAGTGGTTCATCACTTTCCACGTCTTCACCGTCGGGATTGACTATTTGTTAGAGTGAGATGAAAGTATAGTTGTGTCTCACTCCGACAAATGGTCAACTTCAACGGTGGAGACGTTCCACAAAAGGTGAACCACTGCACTGCCTTCAATGACAGGTATTATGTTTTTTTAATTTTTAGCGTTAATAAATAAAATTATTGCATATTTCAATTACCACTTAACGTTATTTTTAACGTAGAATAAGGATAAAAATATGTTAATTATTTATTTCACCTCATTTTTGAGTTATAATGCTACTTTACGCCAGGCCCCCCAAGCTCCAATGTATTTCGCTGTAACTAGGTTCTGGGTACATCGTTCAAATCGTGAAGTTCAATGGCGCCACCTCCACCACTTACATTGTTAAGCCTTTTCGTCACTGATATATGTCAGTGCATTTGTGTTGATTTGTGTATGCGAACGTTTCGTGGTTTACGGAGTATTTTTGTGTTGATTGTGGTTTTTTATATGAATTTTGAAGCAAGTGATTATTCGAGGAGTATACAGAAGCTGTGCTTTCCAATTTTTCTTGAAGTAAGTGCACTATAAACTATAAAATCCTATTCATGCAAGGTGGTGGCACTGAGATTTTCGCAGCAGTGCCTCTTAATATGATGAACGAATCAGGCACTGCAGATTATTTAGTTACTGGTAAGAATAATATGTATATAATGCGTTTTAATTTAAATTTACATAATAGAAATATTCAAATTCACACCAGGAAATTTTTTTTCAGATTTACAGAATGTTCGGTAATTATATTACTTATTTTTTAGTTGATTTTACGTACACTCACAAGGGAAGTGCGTCAATCTTCCCTCAGCTTTCTGCACGAAACTTGCAGTACCGAAAGTTCGATATGAATAAGTAATAATGCCAAAGTGGCAGGACCCACTACCTCAGTTATTTCGAGAAATTGCATTTTGAAATTTGATGTTTTCGTACGCGCCGAGTGAGTCCTTCAGCACAGTGAAGCGGTGGCGTAGTGGTGATGGCTATCGGCTTGCATGCTCGCGGGCGCAAGTTCAATTCTTTTTACCGGTGATTTTTTTTTTTTAATTTTTATACATTGTTAATTATTTACAATGTTATTAGTATGAGGTTTGATCATTTGTAATGAATTTAATTTAAATAACAAATACTAAAAATGATAAATATTCATTGTTCTTTCACTGACACCTGACTCTCATTTACCACATCGATCACAGCTTCAGAAATTTTTTCTGCCATCATTTTCGAAACAGAGGAAATGTTTTGCGGAGGGTTTTCCGTTATAAGATTATTGTTTTTATTAATGAAAAGGGAATGCTGGAGAGCATTCGTAAACTCTCCTTTGAAAGTTTCATCGTCCAAAGATCTTCCCAAATCTTCTCTCGTAGATCCTTCACAATCAGATTTTTGACTCGAACTTGCACTTCCACTTGCACCTTGGTTCATTTTTGCAAAGATTGAAAAAGCACTTGCACCAGGAAAATATAAAATAACCAAATATATATAGTATCCACAAACACTTTCTAATTTCTAATTCCTCCAGTTTGGAATGAGTCAGTGAGAACATTTTAAATAAAGTGTAAAATAAATATACCTTTAAAATGATTAATATTAATATAAATTATGCAAAATATATTGACAGCATTAATTATTATTTATAAGTTTTAGTATTTGTTATTTAAATTAAATTCATTACAAATGATCAAAACTTATACTAATTACATTGTAAATAATTAACAATGTATAAAAATTAAAAAAAACAATCACCGGCAAAAAGAATTGAACTTGCGCCCGCGAGCATGCAAGCCGATAGCCATCACTACTACGCCACCGCTTCACTATGCTGAAGGGCTCACCGGCCTTTACTCACTCGGCGCGTGCGAAAACCTCAATTTTCAAAACTCAATTTTTTGAAATAACTGAGGTAGTGGGTTCTGTCACTCCGGCATTATTACTTATTCATATCGAACTTTAGGAAGTGCAAGTTTCGTGCAGAAAGCTGAGGGAAGATTGACGCACTCCCCTTGTCAGAAAACAAATTTTATTCATTGAAGAAAATGGTTTTATTGATTTGACAAAGTATTTTATTGACTTGACAAAATTTTTCGGTTGAATCTAATAAATGTTCGAAATTATTTGAAGTAAGTAAAATAGTTGGCTATATGAACTGAATTTTAGACCAATCAAGCAAATTTTCTTTAAAGATAATTTTTCAGATCAACCAAATATTTTGATTTTTCTAGAACACTAAAATACTATGGTTGAACCAAGAAAAATTTATGATGAAACCAAATATTTTTTTGAGTGTAAGTCTAGTTATTTCAAGGGATTTTTGGTACGTTTCACCTTGCTTTCAGAAAATAACCCAGGAAACAAGAAGCAATAGTCTGAAATCGCTGTGAATTACGTATTTTAAAATTGCAGATTCAAAATATATTCGTTCATTTGTGTCGTGGACATTTGAATCGGTAAGCTTTTTTAATCGGCAATTTGATTCCACACCGATTAAATCATTACTTTGTTGAATTGTTTTTACGCATCTTCCATTCGTAAAAATTGGCTTTACTGATGTTAATCGTAATTTCACAATTGAGGTGAACAATTCACGAAACATATCCTGACGATTCAAATTTTATGGACTGTGGCACTTAATCGTAGAACTACGATTCAACGCCCAGTGAAACAAATTTATACGATTAAAAAGTCCTAAACGCAATTCAACAGTGTTTCGGACCTCTAATCGTGAATTATAAGATACGCAATTCACAAAAATTCCAATCAATCGTTTCTTTTTTCCTGGAAATGGCTGTAAGTTGAGTGGTTTGCCAAATAAACAACCAACATTCACCATTCATTTTTCATCCTTACATAATATTCCATAAAAAAATCATAATTTATGAATATGAATAATTACAAATAATGAACTGAAACAATATAGCCACTTCTCAGGAATGAGAAGTAACTAGTTAATTTAACTAGTTATTTTTTCTTCGTAACGATGATGATAACGAGGTTATTTTTGTAAATAGATAACGAATTGGTAACTAGTTACATTTTTTTCATTAACGGTATCTATGAAAATCGTTACTTTCCTCGTTACTTTCAAAATATAGTACAGGATTTTTTTATTACGACAATCAATATACTTTAATATTTTTGTAACGAGTTTTTCATTTTGACTATTTAAATGGTGGCGGCACTTTAAGCGACAAATCACTGACCTGACCGACGCTTGAAAAGTTGATTGGCGTTAAACAGAATCAGCAGACGATAATAAAGTTTAGAGGAAGGTATATTTTGTTTTTGTGAACACGGCACGCACATGTTTACTACGCCGGTTCGAACACGGATGGAATGCGTTACTCAAGTTTTGTATTTACTTCTGAAAAGTGTGGACACCTACACTGAAAAAAATCTCTTCCGAATTTTGTATGAGGTGCCGTTACAATTTTCGTGTACGACTTTTTATGTGATATTGGTATAAAAGAATACGTAGAAAGCACACCACTCTGCTTGCGAAAAACGCACGGCACCTGTACTCTCTCGGTATGACCAAATTGGTTTGACAATGTATTGCAATACATTAGATTCGGCAACTTCAGTGTATTGCAATACGTTGTTAAACCAACTTAGCCATACTGAGAGAGTACGGGTGCCGTGCGTTTTTCGCAAGCAGGATGGTGTGCTTTCTTAGTATGACTCTGGAACGAATTTGGTATATCAGCTTTGCTATTTTGGCACACTGATGTCCATACGAAATACGAAATTCAAAAGAAATTGTTTTCGTTGTCAAAATTCTTATGAAGAATCTGGGGTTTTAAGGGATCCGGAAAATCCAAGCACATCTGAATCGTACCGTGAGAATAAAGGAATTGAAACTTTTGTTTCTATATCATCATGTCCAGCATTCGCAAATTTTTAAAATTTTCATTTCAAAGAAGGCGAGCGTACAAGGTGCAATCCAGTGTGACGTCCTAAGTTTTTAAATTATAATATATATACATATATCCTCTGGTAATAGGGTACCTCCCCTAATTACCCTTGTTGACCAACAGTGGCAGGTTAATCCCTTGTTTAATGGGTATCCTTGTTTTGATACTTTGATGACAATGGTACTAAGTCCAATGTTATAGAAATTCACTCCGTTGTTAATAGATTAATTTTTCCGAGCACGTGGAAATTACGGCCACAGAGATTTATTATGGTTCGGCGACGAAAACCGGTTCTAGTGATGTTGCTCGATCTAATGCTCCCTTAGACTGCTGTTTAGGCCTTGCAGCCTGGCTTATAAAGGGTTTCCCAATAGGGGTGATATGATTTTGAATGTCCCTATCGGGCTCATTTGAACTGAAATTTTTGACGTCTGCTGTCAGTTGTCATCAGTAAGGTTTGCCATTTAATCATGAGTAGTTTCACGCTTCCACAACGTTTGGAAATTGTCCAATTATTTTATCAAAATTCGAGAAGTTTTGTCGGTGTTCAAAGAGCATATCGTGCAAAATATGGTCGTCATTCTGCTCCATCCGCGCTCTCAATTCGTCGAATAATCGATAAGTTGGAGAGTGAATTTACTCTATTGGATACTAAGCCTAAAAATCGTATGCGTACCGCACGTTCTACACAGAATATAGCCGCCGTACAGGCCAGTATCGAGGAAAACCGTGAATTGTCCGTGCCACGCCGATCTCAGGAATTGGGCCTGTCCAGGATGACTACCTGGCGTATTTTGCGATTGGATCTTGGCCTGCATCCCTATAAGATGATTCTGGCCCAAGAACTGAAGCCTAATGACCATCGTTTGCGTCGGGAGTTCGCGGATTGGGCTCTGGAATCAATTGAAAATGATCCCAATTTTCATCAAAAAATCATCTTTTCTGATAAGGCGCATTTTTGGCTCAAGTCTCGGGGGACATTTGGCCGATATATTGTTTAAATCATAAATGGCATAGAATATCCAATATAATAAAAAAGATTTCGATCAATTCCGAATGAATATTCAGTGTTTTTTTTTCAATTTCAAAACATATCACCCTTATTGGGAAACCCTTTATTGTCGTCTGTAGTTTCAACTCGTAGGTAGAAAGTATGGGAATTTGAGTTCCATGTTTTCAATAGCTTTTTCGAAGTTCATTAGAATCTAAGGTGTCAGTGTGTTGAGTTGAGACTATGGGCCAGTTTGCTGGTGTGCTGCGTTGGTGAGCTTAGGGACTCACACCGATTTTCCAAGTCCGTGTGGGTCATGCTTTCGTGGTGTGGGTGTACTCACATCTTCTCAAGGGCTGTGTATACCCGTGCTACCAGGTTTTTAGGTAGACTTAGTCGCAAGGGTCAATGACATTGTTTGTATACATAGGTAAGTAATAGAGTAATTATAATACAATTGCTGTACATAAATGGTGATTATGATTTGTTTATAATTCTATTAATCTTTATATTTGAACATTGTTTTTGTTTATAAAATAACATAATAATAATAGTGATTGGAATAGTTATTAAAAAGAACGTATTTTATAATTAATTGCTGATCGTTGATTAACATCAAATAAGAATATTAACATTAATGATAATTATTATAAACATTATTATTATAAAATTTGAAGTAACATTATTGTTACATAATATTTGTTGCAACTTTTAAAACAATATGAAATAATTATAATAATAGTGATTGATAATTATTGCAAATACAAAAATTGGAGTAACATTGTTATTATTTAATATTTGCTGCATTTCGACAATTATTCTTAATAAAAATATAAAATATTAATAATAATAGTGATTAATAATAATTTTAAATGCAAGGGTTGAAGTAATATTGTTGTTATATAACATTTGTTGCATTTCGCTAATTGTTATTATTAACAATAGTAATAATAATAGTTAATAATAATAAAAGGTAATATTTGTTGTAATTAATATTTTATCAATAAAATCAATTGTTTATTGATATTTAGTTAATAGTAGTAATGAAATTATTTATAAAAGCAATTAGATGTATCTAGAAACAATATTTATAACAACAATAAAACGTGTTATATGATATAATAGCATAATAGTATTATATAATTATAATATATAATATAACTGTCATGGATACGTGACAGCAGATTGTGTTTTTTGCCTAAACTGATTAGTACAAATGCATTAGCTAATGCAAATTTAAAGAAACACATCAAGGTATGTATAAGTCCTCTACTTTTATTTCAACTATGTCCTGAATTTTAGGGTTTATGTTATAGACATCAAAAACTGTTTACACTTAATGTATATTAAAATTTTCAAATTGAAATCTAATAAACAAAATCAATTGTCGGAAAATTTTGTTATTCCTATTTTTTATTATATTTTCATAATATAAGATTAACGAAAAAAGTAACGATCGTTACTTTATTTATAAAAGTAACTGAGAAAAAGTTATATTTCAAAACGGTAACGACTTCAGCAACTAGTTACTTTTTTTCGTGTTGAAACGGTAACTGTAACTAGTTCCTTTTAGAAAGTAACTTCGCATCCCTGTCACTTTTAAAAAAATATACACCTGGAACATATTTTATAGAAATGTTAAAATTAGAGATTTTTAACATTTAAACTTATCTTAATGCTCGCAAACCAAATGAAGCTATCCGTATGACAAATTTCATGCTTTCTTGTAAGCAGAACTTTTTTATATTGTAATTGATTCAAAATTTTTTTGAAAAAAAGCATAAAATATCAATCTAACACAAGTGTTCATGACAGGAAATTTTTTTTATGAAAGAGGGGTGCTCTGCTCGAGCTTCCACGTATATAGTCTTAAACGGGTGTTGAGCAGCTCGTATCCGGCCCAAAGAAGGGTTTGGTGTGTCCATAACATAGTTCTATACAGAACCAAACATTGTTGCGCTAGCCCCTTTTAGACATGTAGAGCGCACTTGACCAAATTTGTCAATTTATGTAACCTCATGACCCGTTCAGACCCTGTTAGACGCCCATACTTTCGATTCGAGAGATCCCTGATAGAACCACGGTAGATCCGTTTAGACACCCAGGGTGCACAGCCCAATTTGTCAATTTATTTCCCCGCTATGACCCGCTTAGACCACGCTACACGCCTACACCTTCGATTCATGGGATCCCTGCTTGAGCTACACTAGGCCCTGTTAGACACCCAGAGAGCACTTGACCTAATTTTTCAATCGATGTCCTTGCTATGATCCGTGCAGACCCTATTAGACGCCTATACTTTCGATTCGAGAGATCACTGATAGAACCATGGTAGACGCGTTTAGACACCCAGAGCGCACTTGGCCAAATCTATGTCCCCGCTAGGGACCGTTTAGACCATGATAGACACCCAGACCCATAATTCCTTAGATACCTGATACAACCACGTTAGACCCGTTCAAGCACCTATAGTATACTTTGGAAGAATAATTTTCATATACTTATAACGGACGGTAGCCAGGTGTCACGTATCCATGACTACTATGTTATCTATAATACTATTGCACTATTATATTATATAACATTCATTATTACCTTATTATCATTATTGTTAATCGCATCTCATTGTTAATATTACTATTGTTATCAACTATAATATCAGTTACAACAATTAACAATTTATGTGATTGATAAACTGTTAATGACAACAAAATTACCTTTTATTATTATTTGTTATGATTGTTATTAAAAAACGATTAACAAACTGCAATAAATGTTAAATAACAACAATGTTATTTCAATTTTTATAGTAATTGTATTTATAATGATTATAATAATAATTATTATTATTATTACTTTTATCTTATGCAATTTTTTATTATTCATTGAAGAATAATCGATGGTTAATTATAAACTGCATTTGTTCATGATAACTATTATTACATCATTTTAATAAACAATCAAGAATGTTCAAATATTAAAACATAATTAAAATCAAATATCTATTGTAATACAACTATATTTTCGTAATTGTTTTTACTAACTATGAATAAAAATAATGTAATTGACCCTTACGACTAAATCTACCTAAACCTGGTGGAACGGGTTTACACAGCTTAGGAAGACGTGAATAACACCCACATCATGAAGTCACGACCCTCACGGACTTGGAAAATCGGTGTGAGCCCCTAAGCTCACCAACGAAGCAGAGAAGCAAAGCTGACCCATATTTTCAATTCAACACACTGACACCTAAGATACCAATGCACTTCGAAAAGGCTATTGAAACCATGGAACTCGAACTCCCATGCTTTCGTTCTACGAATTGAAACTACAAGCGACAATAAATACCAGATGTCAAGGCCTAAGGAGACAGTCAAAATTCTCAGATTACATGCCAGTGCGTACACTTAAGGGGGTCTCCTTATCCAGAACTTTCAAAAAATCGATTTTTTGTTTTGTTTCAATCGATGGATCTATTATCAGAGAATATTGTCGCAAAATTTTACAGTCCATATCGGAATAGTTTTGATGGTAGAGTTCCGAGCAGTGGCTTGCGCGGAGCGAGCGGAAGGTTTTTTTCACCGTCTGAAAACTTTAAAGCGCGTTTTCTCAAAACCACATTTTTCAAAATTGCGTGCACGATTAAAGGAGAACCAATTAAGCTATTATTATAAACTTTTTTTTTATTTGTAGGTAATTAAAATGCGCATATAGTGAACCTTTAGTTTTCATGATACAGTATTTATTTTCATTATAAATAACGTATTTTAAACAAAAAAAACGGTGAAAAATTTGATTTTTCTGTAAAGTAACTCAAAAGATCGATAAAAAAAATTTTTTTTTACAATTTTTTAGGTTCACTATAAGCGGAAGACCCTTCTGAATAAAAAAAAAAATATGTATGTGTTTCAGATGAAAACTTTGGACAATATCATGCACGAAAAATTAATTGTCCGTGGTGAGACGCTGCGCAGGATCTTCGATAAGTCAGAGATTTTTTCTTGTTTTCAAATGAAAATTTTTTTTTAACAAGTTCAAATATGTACCTAAATATATGCGAAAAATCTTTGACCAGTGTTTTTATTTTCTGCTTCAAAGAAAATTGGGAAAAAGTGCCTTTTTTGAAGGTTCTGGATAAGGAGACCCCCTTAAACTCACGGTGTGTTTTTCTTTAAGGTTGGACAAAACTAGACTGTGCCAACCGAAGAAAAAACCAGCCTTCCACCAACTCTTTTTCTCTATACAAGTCGCTTGAGTTAATATATGATTTTTAATAAACTATTCTTGTTAAACCTATTTGTTATTTAATTTATTTGGCTTGTCCTCTACCCGGTGATTTGTTGATTTCATTTAACAATAAACAAAGGAATATAGATAGAGTAATTGGTTCTAAACTTTAGCTAGGAAAATCAAATTAAAATTTAAAACTTAGGACGTCACACAGGTATACCCTGTTGAGTCCCGTTTTCCAATTGAAATAATATAATTTGAGTACCAATCACCCATGTCGAACTCGCTTACATCCGGATAGCATTCCACAATTATGTTATAATTTCCCGGTAGAACCCAGGTAGGTCCGGATAAAGTGCCAAAGCGTATGATGGGAATCTACCCGGTTTCAACCATGGCTCTAACGGTTTTTTTAACCCGTTTCCGCTGAAAACGCCACTCGCGGTACATGGGTCTTCGGGTGCTCATAACTAATGCTGTAGACTTCAAAAAAAATTTAGAGAGACATATTTTTAAAGTTTAAGACCTGCCCTTCTCCATAGCGAACTCAAAATACCTTCGACATATCATTAATTATGAAAAAATGTTGTCTAAACAAAAAAAAGCATGATTTTTCCACTCTCTTTTTTTTAAAAACTTAGTTTTCAAGAGCTTTCCTGTCAGCAATCAACCTGGAACCTTTTCAATCAGTGGAATAAATGTCTGAACTTTAAGAATCCGTGGTTCAAAGTTCGATTTTAGACCTTGGTATTTTCAAAATAGCGCCCTAACCGCAAAATTTTTGCAAATATATCCATGATTTTTTTAATCGAAAACTATGAACTTTCGGAGAAAACACCAAGAGTGAAAAAGTTTTTAGAATTAGTCAAAGAATGCACTTAAATTTTTCCAACAGCTGTCGAGAAAATGTTTGTAAATAGTTTATTTTTGCAAAATCCAAAAATTGTTCAAAGCGCTTAAAAAAAAAAACAGAAAATTACGAAATTCTAAAGAAAAAAAAGCAAAAGACTATCTACATTCGTCGACCTTCACGATGGTGATTGTTGGGCAACATAAACTTTGTTTACGGCAGACAGACCATAGGAGCATTTTGATAATAGTATTTTGAAATTTGAAATATTTTTTGACAGCAATAAACTCAAAACGAAAACTGGAAAGCATAAAATGTTTTATGAATTAGCCATAGAATCCAAGATAATCTTTTGGAAGCGTTTTGAACAATTTTTGGATTTTGCAAAAATAAACCATTTACAAACATTTTCTCAACAGCAGTTGGAAAAATTTAAGTGCATTCTTTGACTAATTCTAAGAACTTTTTCACTCTTAGTGTTTTCTCCGAAAGTTCATAGTTTTCGATTAAAAAAATCATGGATATATTTGCAAAAATTTTGCGGTTAGGGCGCTATTTTGAAAATACCAAGGTCTAAAATCGAACTTTGAACCACGGATTCTTAAAGTTCAGACATTTATTCCACTGATTGAAAAGGTTCCAGGTTGATTGCTGACAGGAAAGCTCTTGAAAACTAAGTTTTTAAAAAAAAGAGAGTGGAAAAATCATGCTTTTTTTTGTTTAGACAACATTTTTTCATAATTAATGATATGTCGAAGGTATTTTGAGTTCGCTATGGAGAAGGGCAGGTCTTAAACTTTGAAAATATGTTTCTCTGAATTTTTTGAAGTCTACAGCATTAGTTATGAGCTCCCGAAGACCCATGTACCGCGAGTGGCGTTTTCAGCGGAAACGGGTTAAGCAAGGTGCTATTGGAATGAATTTCGAAGGGTTAGAGATCTCAAACTGGCTTCAGGAAAGTGAGATGAATTGATGCACCCGCGAAAATAGCAATATCTCGACTTCCACTTACTTCCAGCAGTTTATAAAACCTGCAATCTGAAGATGAAACACCCCTTTACCATCCCTGTTTATTTCTAATTCATTTGAAATCCGCCAATGGATGCAATTTAACATCTAATTAGGGGCTCTTTAAAAAAAATATGCCTTTTTATTTTCAATAAAAAAATCAATTTCCAGTTGGGCGCGAGATTTTTTAGATAATTTAATCCCCTCCTGAAGCATTTGTTACGCTGTCGAATTAAAAAAGTTGCAATAAAAGTGGTCGAGCATGGTTCTTTTTCACCGTCTACCGAGTCAAGTCACTGGAAACGATTGGAAAAATTTGTTTCATTCATAAAGCCAACATATCATTTACCATATTCTGAAATATACTTTGGTATCCACGCGGAAAAAATAGTTCAATAAAGTTTATAGAACTGTGCAAGAGTTAGGGATACAGGCATTTACGGAACAGAGTTTTGGAAAATTTAGACAACTTTTCAGAATAAAATGCGGAACATTCCGGAAAAATCATTGAAAATTCTGCATTTTATTCTACAATAGAAAATTCTTTACATTTTCTAGAGCTCGGTTCCGTAAATGCCTGTATCCCCAACTCTTAAGCGATTCTATAAACTTTAATGAACTATTTTTTTCCGTGCATTCTATACGCGAAACATCTTTATGACATATTTCGTCATATGTCGCGTATTGATATGATGCCCTTTTTTATTACGAACCATTTTGTATAAAAATGTCATATAATATCAATCAAACACAACTGTTCATTACAAATTTTTATAATTATAAAAAAAATTTCAAATTAATTAGTTAAGTTCGAAGTAATTGAAAGATCTAGGTTCGAATACCAGCGCAGTCGAAAGCGTCTTTTTTTCCTCAGAAAGATTTCAAATTCTTTAAATTTGAATAAAAAAAATTGTGTTGGAAATTTTTTTCCCTAATTATAAATATTTAGGTGTAGATAAACGTTCCCTAGTGCTTTTTACTTAATTAAAGTTTCAACTGGATATCTCAATTGATGTGGAAATATATGCTGTATATACAAATGACATCATACACTTTTATATTAAATTTAATACGTGCTTCAATATTCTATTAGTAAACTCTTTTTTAACCCTATTACATTTTTTTACACTTCTTAATAAAAAACAATTGAAGTTCTATCAGGTACACTGTAAAAAATTTGGGGAATTTTCCCCACCAATTATTGGGGAAAATTCCACATTTTAGGGTGAAAATACTTTTCCCCAATAAATTGGGGAATTTCCCCCCAAAAAATGGATAAATTTCAGAAAAAGTAGGGAATATTCCCCGAAAATTTAGTGAATAAGTAAATCACTAATATTTTGTGGAATTTTCCCCATCAATTATTGGGGAAAATTCCACATTTTAGGGTACACATACTTTTCCCCAAGAAATTGGGGAATTTTTCCCCAAAAATTGGATAAAATCCAGAAAAAGTAGGGAATATTCCCCAAACATTTAGTGAATAAGTAAATCACTTATATTTTGGGGAATTTACCCTAATTGTGTTGTGTTTTTACGGAAAAATTAAAAAAATTTACGATAAATTAAAAAAAAAATTGTTTAAAAATTAGGGAATTAAGTAAACTTCATGTGATTTCGGGAATTTCTGCAAATTCATTTAAGGATTTTTTTCAAAAATGCGAAAAACATCATTCAAAGGAGGAGATATTTTCTATGAAAAATAAATTATTGCCTTTTTGCATTTTAGTCTAAATACGGTAGTGTGCCTATTCATTGAGTTGGTCTAATCTCCTATGTATGCTTTGGTTTACCTGAAATTAATTTTGAATGCTCTAAATATTGAATTGTATTGTTCAGTGACCCTATACTCTTGTTACTTAAAAATTTCTGGCGTCTCTGATTTTAAATTTGTAATTAGAAATATAAAATATTAAAAAACTTCGAAGTGCAACAATTTTTCGAATTTTGATTTTAGAAGAAAATATATTCAGACTTATTTGTAGAACTATTTGAAAATAATCTAGAATTCTAAACATAATTCTTGAAACCCTCAAACATGAAATTTTTGAATAAAATAATACAAATTTTGAAGTGCCATCGTATTACGAATTTTGATTTAAGAAGGAAATGTATTTGGAATCATTTGTATAACTATTTGAGAAGAACCTACAACTCTAAAGAGAACTCCCAAAAATGAGATTTTCGAAAAAAAATTTTAAAACTTTGAAGAGCCATAGTTTTTCGAATTTTGATTTAGGAACAAAATGTGTTTGGACTTATTTGTAGAACTATTTAAGAAGAATCCAGAACTCGGAACAGAACTCTTGAAACTTCGAAAAATGGGATTTTCGAAAAAAATGTAAAAACTTTGGATTGCCATAGTTATTTGAATTTTGATTTTAGAACAAAATATATTCAGACTTATTTGTAGAACTATTTGAAAATAATCTAGAATTCTAAACATAATTCTTGAAACCCTCAAACATGAAATTTTTGAATAAATTTTACAAATGTTGAAGTGCCATCGTATTTTGAATTTTGATTTAAGAAGGAAATGTATTTGGAATCATTTGTATAACTATTTGAGAAGAACCTACAACTCTAAAGAGAACTCCCAAAAATGAGATTTTCGAAAAAAATTTAAAAGCTTTGAAGTGCCATAGTTTTTCAAATTTTGATTTTAGAACAAAATGTGTTTGGACTTATTTGTAGTCCTATTTGCAAAGAATCTATAACTCTAAACAGAATTTTTGAAAACTATTAAAACAAAAATGTTTTTGTAACCTGTCCTAAGCTTTACATGCAGAATGCGTCAGTATATTTCGGAGCCCCTTCAACTCTCCCATGAATCCCGCACTGCAGATTGTACCCATCAGCATTATGTGCCGATAGTTTTACAACCGGAATTTCCCAAGCAAATTTTCTTCCAGCATTACCTTTATTTTCCATCATTTTAGTTTCAACCCTCACAAAAAGTGTATCCATAAGTGTATCTGAAACGAGTGAACGAACACAGAACTCCAGAGTTCCAGAGTTAACGTAAAAGGTAAGTTTTAAATATTTTTTTAAATTGATATATTAATATAAATAATATTGGCATTTTTATTTATTCTTAAATTTTTCAATTTAAAGCATTAATTAATCTTTCTCTTCTGTTTTGCAGTATGCCCTTAGACATCAATCCCATCCAAGGACACAAAAGAAGTGGAAAGTACCGAAAATTAGCCAGAGATGCCAAGGCAGGGAAATTAATAGAATATGTTGTAGGCTTCAGCAACAATTTATAATTTGATTTTTATTTTCAATCATAATAATATGTATATTTAAAGAATTTGAAAATCCTTCTGTGGAAAAAAAATGCTTTCGACTTTAATTTGAAATAAGATGTATAAGTAAACAAAATAAACTTTGTAATTTATAAAAAAATTCATTAAATCTGTATTTTTATTTTCCACTTAAATTATAGAGGATATTTTCTTAAAGATATTTGGGAAATTTCCCAAGTTTATGTAAAATATTTCCCAAAATATATTAAGGGAAGTTTCACAATAGTTTTTGAAAATTCCGAATTTTAAAGAAATATTTTCCAAATATTTTGGGAATTTTTAAATTTTTAGGAAATATTCCCAAAATATTTAGGAAAATTCCTTATTTTTGGGGAATATTCCCCAAAAATATGTGGAAGAAGTTTCCACAATAGTTTTGAAAAATTCCCAACTTTTAGGAAATATTCCCCGAATATTTAGGAAAATTCCTAATTTTTGGGGAATATTCCCCAAAAATATGTGGAAGAAGTTTCCACAATAGTTTTGAAAAATTCCCAATTTTTAGGAAATATTCCCCAAATTCTTTGGGGAAAATATTCCCTAACTTTTTGGGGAAAATATTCCCCAAAATATGTTGGGGAGAATTTCCCCAAATGTTTTGGGGAAAATCTACTAATTTTGGTGTAATTTGCGTTACTAACATTTTGGGGAATTTTCCCCAAAAAAATTTTTACAGTGTAGGTGTACAAATAAGTTTCCGACGTTTGACAAAAGTTGGTGCCGCCAGTAAGTTTTGGTTGAAATTGATAGATGTAAAATTAGTGAATATTGAATATTAGTGAATTTTTATCAGTATAACATATTCTTTTGTGTGCGAAAATGTCGAGTTTTGAGCCGAATAAGCGTCATTTTGAGGAACTTTTGATTTACTTCTTCAATTTGATGAAATCTGTAGCTGAGGCGCATCGTCATGCTGCCTTAAGTGAGAGAAGTTGTCGTGAGTGGTTTCAAAAGTTTGAAAACGGAGTGACTCAAAAAGCAATTTCACATCGTTTAAAATCATTGGGAATTATTCAGAAACAAGTCGAATTATAATTGGAGATGGATGTAAGAGCAAGATCCGAGATTTTTATTGGAATCGCTCAAAAATATCATAGTCATTGACGTACCATGTTTTGCGCCTCGAATTTCCTTGTACGTTTTGTAAAACAAATGTTCAAAGCCAAAAAGTGCGAAAATAGGCCATTTTTTAAATACATTTTCTCATTTTACTCTTAAAATATCAATTTTATGATGAAATTGTATTAGAGAAAAGTTGTAGAGCACAAAATTTGCTTCAAAATTCTGTGGTTTGAAGTTAAAAGATTTAATTTTCCTCCGCCACAGTGGCCGAACAATAAATAAAAAATAGTCGAAAAATAGCTATTTTTTGCACGCGCATTTAAAATTGAAAATATTAATACATCTGAATGGTTGTTTTACTTATTACGTTAGGTTTTCGGATAAATATTTTTATAATTTTTATTTTGTTAATTAAGTACAGATATAAGTGGAGACTTAATTAGATCGGAAGATATTAAATATTTTTGAGACATCCTCGAGACATAATGTGCTTTTGGTCGACTCGGACATGATTAAACACTTCGCGCGCTCAAAAATATTTAATATCTTCCGATCTAATTATGTCTCCACTTATATCTGTACCTAATTAACAAAATAAAAATTATAAAAATATTTATCCGAAAACCTAACGTAATAAGCTAGAAAATGAAACTGAAAATTAATATATCTCTCAAAAATTTTTTTTTCTCGAAAATCCCGATAAAAGTGTTGGTTAATTTATTAAAAAGAAGCTGTAAAAAAAATTTTGTGCGAATCTAAATTCTGAACTCAAAATGGGTGTACCATTTGCAAAAGTATTTGCGTATTTAAGAATTATCTTCGAAAATTGTATGATTGTGCAATGTCAAAATTAGAAAAATCCCAAATGACGTTAACCATTCATAAAGTTTTAAAAACAGACTAGAAGTATGTACATCATTAGATTCCTCTTGATTTGCTACATCGATTTAAAAAAATAAACGTCAAATTTGGTCGATTAGAAGCCGAGATAAGTGGCAGTGAAGAGCGCGCGACGATTTTGAAGGCGCCGAATAAAGTTTTTGCGCCACGCTGACTGTTCCCTCCACTCCGATTTTTGCCATTCCCGCGCGCATTTTCCTAGCTGTTAGAATTAATTGCACATAGATCGTCAAAGTAATCGGTTTTCTTCAACAATATATCGAAAGTAAATTGATAAAGCTATATGCTGGAATTTTTTTTTTCGTTTAATTGTTGCTGAAATCTCACTCACATGCAAACGACTTTGGGATTCAATAACTTCAGATTGGAAGGTCGAGTTGAAGCGTTCAAAGCGCTGATAGATTCGTTTTTGCAAGCACTTTCACAGGATCTTTTTAGATTTGGAATTTGTCAAAAAACCGCGGAGTTATTCATTTTGCTATTAATGTAAAAATTACAAACCCCTTTTAAATAATCGTTTGGATGTGTTAAAAAATAAAAACCACTCATCTAATCATTGAATATGATAGTTTTATACTTGCAGTATGTGTAAAAAAATCATGCTATGTGTGAAAAAATTTTCCTGGTGTATATGTTAATTCTTAAAAGTTATGATATTTTGAAAATTCTTAATAAACAATTACATTACTCGGTAACTAAAAGAGATATTGAACTCGAGTTTTCAGCATTCGAAAGGTAAAGAATTAAATATTTTAAAGGCAAAACAACCATTTATATGTATTAATATTTTCAATTTTAAATGCGCGTGCAAAAAATAGCTATTTTTCGACTATTTTTTATTTATTGTTCGGCCACTGTGGTGGAGGAAAATTAAATCTTTCAACTTCAAACCACAGCATTTTGTAGCAAATTTTGTGCTCTACAACTTTTCTCTAATACAATTTCATCATGAAATTGATATTTTAAGAGTAAAATGAGAAAATGTATTTAAAAAATGGCCTATTTTCGCACTTTTTGGCTTTGAATATTTGTTTTACAAAACGCACAAGGAAATTCGAGGCGCAAAACATGGTACGTCAATGACTATGATATTTTTGAGCGATTCCAATAAAAATCTCGGATCTTGCTCTCACATCCATGTATCCCAATTTTCCATCCTAATTCGACTGGACTAATGTGAAATACTGCTTGCCAGGCATAAACGAAAGGGTTTTCTGCACCGTATAGTCACTGGTGATGAAAAATTGATTCACTATAATAATCCAAAAATGAAGAAATCATGGGGACCACCTGGCCATGCTTTAAAATCTACAGCTACGCCAAATATCCATGGAAAAAAACTTTTGTGCGTTTCATGTATAATTAGTACACCTATTATCAAATTTCAGTACAAACCTGGTAGAAAATCTCAACTGCAGATGCCCTTTATCAGTGGGTAAAATGGTAGACAGTGTAATTCAAGTGGTAACAATTGCCATAAATCAAATGTATTACTTATAATCTTTTCATTAAGAAGGCAGAATGGCACTTTTAGCTATGTATCTTCTTGTGTGTACCAAGAAATTTAAAATTGTGACAAATACAGCACAACATTTCTAGACCCAATGACGGGAGCTGGTCAGGAATATTAGTCGGTATCAACCCAGAATAAGTACTTTAGTAAACGGCTTGAGACTTTTGACAAAAATATATCCAGACCAGCAATCCATTAACCTCCTATTTTAATGATTCAGGTGGGACTATTTCTATGCGTAAAATGGAAAAAAAGAAAAAAAAATTTTTATTTTTCTATGAAAAGTGAAAAAAAGTTTTTTTTTAATTCGGAATTTGGTGCATACGAGGTCAGCATTTTTGAAAATCTACGGGATTTATGTAACTTTTGATGCCCCTTTGGCTTTTAGGAAAGATACGTTGTGTTGATTCTACTAAACAGAATAGTACGAACGCTGACTATATATTTAGTGGAATCAACTGTATAGCCTTCTGACCTGGCACTCCTGACTATAAGACTAACCTCTCTGATCCGCTGACCGGCAGTGGGCTCGCGTTCGTGAAAATCTTAATAACCGTATGAGTGAGGCTGGTCCCACAATGTGCATCGATGCGTTTAATAGCTCTAACCCTTGCAAGGGTGGGAGCCACCAAACATTTTTCTTCGTGTAGTAACGTACATATAGTTAACAAAAAGAGACGGTCGGTTTTTTTTAGTTCTCCGTCATGACTTAAGTCAGGCACAAGTATTGAGCCACATTTAATGCAATATTTTGTCATTTTCCCAAATGATCCTTTCGCATTTTAAAAGTAGGCACTTGCAAATAAAATGAATATATCCCAATAAAATTGTCTATCCCTTTTGCTTGATCAGCATGCTTACAGTCTTTAGTATTCTTTGGATTATTGTGACTAATCAGTATTAAGAAACTTTGACTTTAGTGGTACCTTTTGGAAATTCTCTCGAGGTTCTGTAATCTTGTATAATGCTTTCTTTGTAAATACGTACGGTTTTTCATTATTTTCCAGCCATGTTGTTTTAAAATGTTTAATGTTTAAAAAAGTAATTCACAAATAATCTTGGGGTTACGTATATGTAGAAAGAGAAGTAGTTCGAAATATTAAAATAGCTATAGAGCAGTTTCTTGCAACATTGTAACGAAACAATATCATTTTTCTAACTTTTTTTCGTATGTCGCGATTTTTGCATTATTTATTATTCAAATATTTGAAAAATAAAAAAAACGGTAAATGGAATAAATTTTCTGTAGAAAGACTTTATTATATTTTCAGAAGCATATTTTTCACATTCTGAAGTAAATATATACTTTTCTACCCATTGATATGCATGGTAACTTTTTGTAAAATTTAAGACATGATTCTTACACTGAAATAATTGTCGGCACTCGAATTGAGTCCCGGCGGAGGAGGAACACCTGCGAATCCTACCCCCACCAGAGCGTACGACGTTCCGTCCCGTGGCCTCTTGACTGACCACCTGGGGAATTAATCCCATTGTGTTCAACCCTCCCCAAAAGGATTGAACTTTACGAAATAGATTTTATTTTAATTTTGCAAAAAGTAACTTTTTAGTGTTATATTTAGTTGCAATATATCTAGATACTCAACTGTAACATCGAAGAAATTTATTTCTGCACATTTACATATTTTACTTATTGCAGCTAAATATCCAGATATTACAACTGAATATATAATATGGCCATTGTATAGTTGAATAACTAGATATTTATTTTTATTATCCATTTTTCTCATTGTGAGAGGAGGGATATGTTAGAATTAATATGTAGCCTTGCTCACAGTGGACGGTTGTTTTTCAAACACGATGGGAAGAAGAGGTATCGTTAGGTACAATTAATATGCAGCCTTATTTCGCAAGGCACAGTTTTTTCTTAAACGCAATGGGAATGAGGGGTATGGGTCTTCGGCTAGACAGTCTAGTAAGACGTAAGCCTGCGGCTATTCAGACGATAGTTAGACAATAACAAGATGATAAGTGAGAATAAATATTTTTTTAACAATGATATAATTTATTCTTTGCAAAGTATGCACTAAACAAGTGCTTCGAGCCCCTGTAGAGCTGTATTAGGGGCGTCTATCTACGACCGATGTTTTCATATTGTATCTATTTTGGTCCTTAGGTCCTAGATTTGTTCCTTAAGTTGGTGAACAGCTGTGACAATATGGATTACATTTTGTGAATGTGCGTCGTTAGCACGAAGTCGTATTTCTGGTATTGGGCTGGTACTTAAAAGCAGTACTGGTACATCAGTACTATCAGTCGTTACTGGCATAGTACTGGCTAGACCCCTAATTATAACTCGGCTGGGAGATGGAAGTCAGTACTGGGCTGGTACTTAAAAGCAGTACTGGTCCAGTACTATCAGCCGCACGAAGAAAAATAGTTGCAGTAACTTTACTCGATTCTGTCGATTAAGCTTGGGACATAAGGACATTTCAAAATTTCTCTTAACCCTCCGATACCCACCTTAAAAATTATTACACGAATACCAAGCCCTAGAGGATTTCCCCTGCGCGTTAGAACATCTACAGTGTTGCCAAATGTTGCGACTACTTGCCAAATGTTGCGACTACTTGGCTGAACGTGTAACATCAAAATGTGGCATCACCGCACACAAGAACTCAAGCTATTTTCATTGCACAAAAGTCAACCTATGGAGGGTTTCCCTCAGAATTCACGTAACGTTTGGTTTTTAGAATTAATTATTGAATTAGTATTGTACTTAAACATTTTTTATTGCAACAAAAAACTTCAGGAATAATTCATGGAAAGGTATTCAAATGGACCAGACTGTGTGAAGCGTAAATTAGAAGTTATTTTGAAAAAACTGACCCCACAGAGGGAATCCCTCATATGTTTGGTATCAGTGGGTTAGAAAAAAAAAATTCTTACCTCGAGCCTGCTATTAATCATCCGATACATACATACATAAACAAGATACAAATACATTCACACCATTCAGTCGCAGCCAATCATGTTTTTCATCACAGATAAACTTAAATATACAACCTCACATATAAACCTAATAAATGCATTTACATATAGGACGATACGCTTCCGTCAAATCACGCACGCGCTCGTTTACAACGCTGAGACATAAAACTTGGAACTTTCTTATATAGTCACTGCGGTACTAGCTAGACACCTAATGATAAAATGATGTTAAATTTTGTAATTTCAAAAGTATTTTAACTTCTAGTATGACTATATTAAAAGCTAGATTGATCGTCCAGTCTTAAAATACTATTTAAAAGTAAATTTATACAAATTCAATCAATAACATTGTATTGAAATTTCATATTCTGTACTGAAAAATATAGTTCTTTTTAGAACAACTGAAAAATGTATGGAACACTCAGCGAAAAATAATTATGAAATTATTTATAAAAATACATTTTGAATGGATATGTCAAAAATAGATAAGTTAAAGGTTGTGAAAATAGTACGTGGGCAATTTGCCAGTAATGATAATCAGTACTACACCAGTAATAAACCAGTTGAACGCCAAATGTCATTAAAATTCCTATGTTGGCTGATAGCCAGTATTTGAATTCTGTTTATAGCCAACACTAAGGCAGTTTTTTTTCATAGTAGAAAAGAGAATGCATTTACGCACGCTGTGTGGGACTCGGCCGAAGCAATACCCACTAAACTAAAAACTCCCCTGTTTCCTCGCCAGACAATGAACCCGGAACCGCAATTCGCCGTACCTCAGCGCTCTACTTTGTTGCCTGCTTGGACTCTCTTCACGGCCTCTTCAAGGCTTCCTATTTGGAGCTGTCTTTCGGAACTCCGCGCAACGCATTGTCCCCGGAATATGGTCAGCCGGGGTGTCTCCTCTCGTGCGGTGCAGAGGTAGCTCTGCGGTTTCCATTGAGCAGGACGCCGCAACGTGCCCCTCCTCGCCGCACCTCCAGCAGCACTTACTGCGATCTGGCCCGCGGCAGTTTGTCGCCATATGGACGAAGCCGAGGCAGCGGTAACACCGATTCAACTCCGTTTTCCTGCGGACCCTTGAGAAGACTGACTTGATCTTCATATGGGTCGCCTTGAGTAAAGTCAGTGCCCACGCTTCCTCTAGTCTGACGAAGACCTTCCTAGTGCTTCTGAAGGGCTTCCTTGTCAGGGACACTTTTACACCCGAAGACGGTTCCTCCCGTAGGCAACTCCGGACTGCTTCTGCTACTTCTTCTTCCTCCACGGTGGGATCGACGTCCAATATCTCCTCCTCGACCGTGGGGACAAGATGGCGGACAGATCCTGACTCCGACTACGTCACGGAAGGAATTGCCGCATAGCTAACCCCCTCCGTGGGTTTTATGATGACTGCTTCAAAGCGGGCACTTTTTGGCCGGTCTGATTTCCGCGGAGCCGTCTTCGATTTATTTTTGTGAAGGTCATTCCTAAGAGGGACCTCCACCCACTCCTTCGGTTGCATTGAGGTTCTCGGCCTCTTCTCCTCCGGCTTCTTGTAAGCCATCACTTCCGGGATGACTGTCGGCTCCTTCAACCGCTTACGAGGATCCGGGGTGGACCTTGGCGCCGGCTCGGGGAGAGTTTGGGTGGTCTTATCCTGGACGACCTTCTTGGGGATCTCACCTCCTTAATTTTTTGTACCATCTTTATCCCTAAGATGGTACTCGAAATGCTCAATGTAGCAGTCGTTGCTCTTCATTCTCTCTTTCAGGAACTGCTTCTCCCGCAGAGCCACCGTGAGGCCTTCCCTGATAAGGAGAGACGTGTTCTTCTTCGCCTTACAAAAACTTTCTATTCTTTTCAAGGTGTTCATCACTTTTTGCAGACTGCACCAGTCTCTTTCGTTAAGTTGATGCAGCCAATCTCGATGCTGCCTAGCCTATGATTTTTCAGGCATATCCTCATCAGGCTCCTCCGTCACGTCCAACTCACTTCCAAACAACTCTTCACACAAGATTTTATTTACATTTTCAAACTCCATATTTAGTCCCACGATTAGCTAGGGAAGTATTTGGTCCGTCCGTGCAGAGCCCCGAATGCATGGGTCAGGCCTCAATACTCTAAGAGGTAGCCTGGTTCCCTAGAGACACCGTGAAAGACACCAATCCCTGGTGCAATGCAGCCCTCGGCACGGTAGTTAACCCCTTAGCTTGGGGATTATTCCTTCAGGACCATCCCAGGAACATTGTCCGCGACTGCTTATTTAGATATGTATCCGTATTCAGCAGTAACCCTCCGTACAGGGCCCCTCTATCCGCAACCAGAGCATCCCCTGATCGATTTCCGATGAAACCAATGCAGGACCGGGAGTACTAAGGCAGTACTGTTCTGAAGGTTGGCACACCTCCTTTGTCGGTATTTTGCCAGTAATAGTAATCAGTGCTGCACCCGTAGCAAACCAGTAGAGTGCCAACTGTCAATGATATCCCTACTTCAGAGTTTCACCAGTACTACCAAAGAATACCGCGCCAGTACTGTGCCAGAAGTAAGCCAGTAATATGCCGATGTTTAGAAGAGTATTGACAATCAGTACTGGTATTAATCCTTGGTTACAACTGGCATAATACTGTGCCGGTTGTAAATACTGTTTGGTCTCCGACTTTTCCACCTGAGTACTGGCTGGACGAAATAATCTAAACTTCAAAGGAGGGAATTTACAGGTACAGAGGATCTGGATATTGAGGCACAATATCAATAATATTCAGCTATGTGACAATCATCTAGATATTTTACTTTACTGCAGATATTGAAAATCAGATAATAACCATTAGTATTTGAGATATTGAGCTTGATTATCTCAGATATTAAAAGTAAGTATTCAAGATACTATACTCCTGAATATCCTTGTCAGTAAATTTGAATGTCTGAGATACTAACGTTGTATATCCCAGATTTTTAATTTCAATATCAAGGTTACTCAAAAGGTGAGTTGTGGTCAATTTTAAAGGTTATAAAACAAAAACATTTACAGTTTTTATAGGAAAAATTCAAATTATATTTTATGATGCACATAACTATTTACTAGATTTATACAATACATCGCTTGTCGTTATTATGCATCTTATACTATTATGTTGTTTATACATGAGTGCTGGACGTTAATTGAATAACACTAAGGTTAGATTTCATTTACGGCTGTAAACGGAATTTAGTAAAAATATATAACTTATATGTTTTACTCACTGATGCGTCTCAAGTTAAGGGCCAGAACACTTCTGTCGCATATATTTATAAGAAGATCTTATTTAGAATTTAAGGAAATTTTAAATGGAATTTTTAAATGAATTTTCCCAGCGTGCTGCGAGCTTGTCAATCTTAGACTTACTTAGATTTTGATAAACGTGAAAAAGTGATCACATTACCTTCATATGTACATTCTGTCAAAAAAGTACCGGGAATTGATCATTCAAAAAGCCCGCTTGAAGAGATTGTCAAAAACCTTTATGACGCTAAGTTGGCACCACTGTCCTCTATACTGACGTGGAGTTCGAGCACGATCTGTCATTTAGTTTGTTCACTGTGCTTGATTTTGTCAGTTTATCTCAAGTGTGTTTCGCGATTTTTCCAATGGATAAGAATATCGAACAAAGAATTTGTCTCAAATTTTGCATTGCAAATGGGATTTCGTGTGCGGAATCGCTGAAAATGTTACAGAAGGCTTACGGTGAATCGACTTTATCAAAAACACGTGCATTCAAAAGCGAATGAGATGTGGTGGAAGATTTGCCTGGCTCTGATCAGCCATGAACGTCTTCAACTGAAGATAAACTCGCTAAACTGAAAGAAATGGTGGCTGAAAATCGTCATTCAAGTTTAAGAGAGATACCCGCTGAACTTTCTGTGTCTCATGAATCAATTTATACCATTTTAAACGATTTTTTGGGCATGAAACGGATTGCCGCTCGACTGATTCCGAAAGACCTGAATTTTCTTCAGAAACTCAATCGCGTAAAGGTCGTTGAAGATATGCTAGAACGAGTCAATTCCGACCCCACATTCATAAAACGCATTGTAACTGGTCACGAGACATGGGTTTACGAGTTTGACATGCAAACCAGTCTACAAGCTTCGGAATGGCGTCTTCTAGCTAAACCTACTGAAAACATGAAAAAACGACGTCAAAATCGATCGAAAATCAAGTTAATGTTGACTGTTTTCTCCCATTATCGCGTTTTTGTGCACTCGGAATTCTTGCCGGAAGGTAAGCCGGTAAATAAAGAATATTATTTGAGTGTTATGAAGCGCTTGAGAGAGCAAATTCGTCGAAAAAGGGGAGATTTGTGGAAAGAAAATTCATGTATTTTGCACCACGATATGGCTCCCGTCGACTTTTTTCTCTTTCCAAAACTCAAATTACCACTTCGAGGCACCTATTTTCAGTCGATAGAAGGCATAAAAGAAAATTCGCGGCGAGAACTGAAGTCGATTCCGGAAAATGCGTTTAAAAACTGTTTTCATGATTGGATTATTTGTTGGCATAAGTGTATTATTTCGAGAGGGGCCTACTTTGAAGGTGATGAAATTAATTTGGATGAATAATAATTAATTTGTTTTTTATTGACCAATTCCCGGTCCCAAGTAACACAAGATTATCTATCAGACGTCAAAAACAGCATTTCCCGCCGAAAGTGCTATTAGACGTCTAGTAGAGCTCAAATTGGCTAAAGATAAGTGTCATAATAATGATACAAAGCTCTATACAAAAGGTTGCATATGAATAAATATAAGAAAACAGATGTCCTCTATAGTGGACAAACAAAGTGAACGGTCTCACGCGATTTTTCAGTTTTATTAATCACTAAATTAAACTACAAATACATAACATAAAAAACAGTCTCACCGTGGAATCAGAATTAAGGACACAGTCTTCGTTGGTTCTTATTAATATCGGCTCGACGATTATATCTCTATTTTTTGTATGATAATTTATGTTTAATCAGAGCTCCTTTTCTGGTATGCGTATATAAACTTTGTTGTTAGTTAAAGTTATGTAGACAAGTAATTCGATTTTGAAAAGTGACACCTGACAAAGTTTATAATCTAAGGTCTTAATTCTAGATCGGATTATTTGGTTTTCGTACGTATGTGTTTCCGAAATAAGACAAGTTGGTTGTACCCACACGGAAAAAAATGAAATGTCTGCTACTGCTAACTGGAGTTAGCTGTCGACTAGTTAATTGTGATTGATAAAAAGTTTGATGAGAGAGCTAACAGTTTGCTGGGACAGTTAAAAAATGTTAGCTGCAATCGAAGTTGAAAATTTGCATTGGACTCCTTAGCGTATTAAGAGTTGTAGCTAATCATTTGGTTGTTGCTGCTAAAACAGTTTACTCTCCTAGAAAATCTCAAAATTCGTACTCGTAGCTTTTAAAATTTTGCGCTGATATGTAAGAAGTTAGCAGCGGTTGCTAACGGCTGCTTAGACATCCCGCGTTTTCTGTGCTGCTCATGCGCACAAAGCGCGACTAGTCAGATATTCTGCTGTAAATGGTAAGTTGTACACCTGTCGCGTTGTTTTAAATTTAATTTATAAATAATTCGACGATTCGCGTTAATTTATAATGCAAATGACTGATTTGTAACTGATCCCTGAAGATTGTATTGTAGGTTTTGTAATAGGTTCTTTATTGTGCTATTTATTATCTTCTTACTGAGGTTATCTTAATTCTAAGTGTTGTATACTTGTACAATTTTTGAAAACATTATATTGGACTGGCAAGTAAGTCGCTACTGTTCCCGGTAATGTTTCTACTTGTAGCTATAAGTTTGGTTATCAAAGCAGCTCACGTTTTATTCTTATTCTTGAAAAATTATGCTATGATTAAGGTTAGAACTGAATCACTTTTTTTTCGTTTTTAATTTTGCAGGTTACGATATGTCGCAAGAAATTAGTTGTTTTGATATAACTTGCCAGCAGACTTTTGTGAGTATAGAAGGGTTACGAGATCATTTTTTTCTTAAGCACCCAGGTGCAACTGTATTTAAATGTAGGTTTGGAAGTCCAAAATCAATGATTTTGAGTGCTACTTCTATTTGCCGCAATTGCTAATAAAACTAACTAGTACTTCAAACGCTGTTAGAACAGGAAGATAACACGACCGATAGGATACTGCTCACAATCGTTGTTACCAGTGCTAATGTAAATTAGCTGGCATCGCTAAAGTACTGTAGCAAATAAACGTTAGTATTAGCAGCTAAGAGATTCGCTGTCCGTATATCAAGTAACTTTCTTAGCTGTGGTAGCGAATATTTAGCTAATGCAGCTAATTATTTTTTTCCGTGCATTTGCAGATTCTAACCCTATTACAGATTTTACATTCTTTTTAAAGATACTTATCGAAAGGTACATAAAACGTTTTTTGATCGTTAACTAAAATTTACTCATCACTAGGAATTGGTGCTGAAAAATTAGTTCCTTGTTTTCGCGGAATATTTACCAGGTGCTGTATATTAAATTTATCCGTTTCCAATATTGGAATTTTAACAGCGTATACCTAGTTACTGTTCAGCATAATTATTCCTATTTCGCTAATGTTGATTATATGTTGGAAGTTTGTGTCCCTTAAAGGAATTGGTATTTTGTATTTAAACTCTCTTCGAATTCTTTAAAACCGTCTAAAAATATCCTAGGCGTTAACAATTGAGGCTGAATAATTCTATGTTTACCGTTGTTGATCGCGTCGATTTCAAGGTTGATGTCTTCGCTCAATTCTAGCATCATAACCCACATTGTGATCTGATTCGTGATTAGTATGTTTCGCGTGTTATTGTTTATTTGAAGGGTCATTTTATTGAATCTTCCGACATTTCCCTTGTTGTGTTCCATTAATGTATCGGCGTTATTTGACGCCGAGTTTAATATAGCTCTAATAACTTGAGTCTGGTTTGAAATACTAATGGCGAGTACTCTGTTATCTTCATACAGTTTATCAAGTTCAGAATTTACATATTCTAAATTGCTTTCTGTCAGAGTGCCGAACAATGTTTTAGAAACGCTGCCTATTGCATTAAACAATCCCCGTTTTTGTCTATCAATTAAGGCACATTGATGAAATTGTATTGTATAGATCTTGAAGTCGTGCGAGACGAGCTTCGAGTTCAGATGTTTTTTTCGAACCAGTTCTGAGATAAAGTTCGCTCTATGGTCAATTAATACATGTTTTGGAGCGGAAAAGATATAAATATAATGATCGGGTATGTTGGTTAATATGCTTTCACTTGTTGTTTCTCTAAGAGGGATTAAGGCAAGATACCCAGTCAGGTCATTTTGAATTGATAAAATGTAATTATTTTCTGATTGTGACTGGTAGCTACATTTCCATGCGCTCTTTGCAACAAAATCTGCTTTTCTTCTCCACTCAATGCCCAGGGCCGGTCAATCTCTAATGGATGAGGTGTCCGCGTAGCTTAGTTCATGTGCGCAGTTCTACGCGGCACTAGTTGTCGCAAGCGGACGGAGTGCGGCAAGGGGAACTGGCTTCGTATGAGTTCAGCCATTGTTTGCAAGTATTTAACAATTCATTACGTGATTGCTCGTTATCATGAATTAAAAATACGAAATTTAGTGTGCTGTTCGTGGGTGTACCACCAAAAAGCGTCAGAAGGAAAGTATGCCCATTCATCGGTTTACGAAGAGAGGAGATGCTGGACAACGATGGATAGAAACTTGCACGAACTCTAACTTGCCGGGGTTAGAGTACCTACAAGTTGTGGAAAGGCAATATTTTGTTTGTCATCGACATTTCGGTGAACAAGATTACTATTAAATGAGAAATGGTGCTTTTCTCCTTAAGTGCGGTTTTTTGAATTTTGAAATCAAACACAGTCTCTCTAAGTCCGTCTTTATCTTCTCTACCATTTCCCAAATTTTATAAACAAAATTTTATGTACTTTAGTCACAAAGATGTAGAAATTAAAAATCAATAAAATTTGCTAATTTTCTAAGTATCAAATGCTTTTAAGGTTCGCAGTTCGTTGCATAGGAACATTTTCTGTATATCTTCTATAAAAAAAAATAAAAATTAAAGATATTTTTAATTTTTACTTATTACGACAAAACCAACATTTAATGCAAAATTTTGAATTACATTTTCACAATTTTTAATTAAATCTTCAATTTCCTTTTAATTATATTATTATATTATTCTTTGTAACAAGAAATCTAACATATCCGTGATTCTAACTTTCTCTGTGTGTTTGATTGAGGGATCTTCTAAGTGGAATTTTAATATTTTCCAATTTTTATTAAATGTAAACTCTTTTAATTTTATATATAACAGCTTTATCCAAGTTTCTTCGTTAAAATCTGGTACCTGAATACGTAATACCGATAAGATATTTTTCTTGCTGATTTTAGTCCAATTTTTTCCGTAGGTTGTTGGTTTAAATTTTATTTTTGGTGGCGCACGGTTACTTTTCCAAGTGCAGTATTCCTCGAAAATCTTCTCCACGTCCTTGGATTCTTTCCTTCTTAATCTTATAGCTACAGGTTCATTATCTCCAGTTTTTTAAGTTTGGGTTGAGGTGTTTTCCGTTTGTTGGGTATGATACATTCTCGAGAGTGCATCGGCTGCGGTATTTTCGTTTCCTTTCTTGTACTCGATTTTATAGCTATACTCCTCGAGTCTAAGCCTCCATCTTACCAATCTTGAGGAAGGATATTTCACGTTAAATAGCTATTTCAGGCCTCATGGTCCGTTTGAATTAGAAACTCTCTGCCCAACAAGTCTTGACGCAATCTTTTCACAGCCCATACAATCGTAAAGAGTTCCTTCTCAGTAGTGCTGTAGTTTATTTCTGGTGCGTTTAATGCTCGTGAGATATAACAACCAAGGTGCCCTTTTTGAGACAAGATTGCTCCTAGTCCTACGTTGCTGGCATCAGTAGTTAAAGTAAATTTTTCTTGATAATTTGTACATCTCAAAACTGGAGCACAACAAAGAAAGTCTTTTAATTTTGAAAGCTTGTCTCGCATTGTGGAGTCCAAAGAAAAGGTAGATTTTTCTTTGTTAGCTCGGTGAGTGGTTTAGCGATAGTTAAAAAGTTTTTAATAAATTTCTTATATTATTCACTTAAACCTAGAATGGATTCGACCCCAATTGCATTTGACGGTCTTTTAAAGTTCTTTATTGATTCTATTTTGTTAGGGTTAGGTTTTGACTCCTTCGTCTGTAATCAAATGACCAGAGCTGGGTAAAATGGTTCTCAAAATGTATTTAAAATGAAAAATGCAAAATAGTTTCTCAAAATCCATTTCAAATGCAAAATAGAAAATGGTTTCCTATTTTCTATTTAAAATGAAAAATGCAAAATGTATATTTGAAATAGGTTAGTACAAAATGCAAAATGGCTTTTTAATAATACAAAAAATTACATCAAGAAAATTTATTATTCTTTGCGGATGTGTTCATTTGCTTTAAGTAGCAATTGCTTCTCGACTATTGCGTCCCCCATGGGTCTTCTTTTTGGGCGCGAAATCATGTCTGCGTAACTAAATAGTAAAATAATAACAGTATTTCGAAAAATGGCTGCCTGCGCGAGCAGCGCGTGTTTGCTTCCCGCTGGAGAAATTCTGCCATCGGCTGTAAACTGGCGCACGATTCAATACCGAATTAAATTAATTCGATTTTAAATCGCGCACCAAATTTTGACCAATGGCAGCATTTCTCCGGTGGGAAGCCAACATGTGCTTTTACTCGTCCAGGGCAGAACCAATAAAAACTATAAAATAGTATTTTAAGTTGAAAATAGATTGAAAACCTATTTAAAATGGAAAATGCAAAATGGTTTTCTTCTTTCTATTTAAAATACAAAATGGAAAATGGCATTTTGCATTTCAAATAGGTATTTGAAATGGATTCATTTGAAATAGTTACCCAGCTCTGCAAATGACCGAGGTATTCGAGTTCAGGTCGTAGTAAATCACATTTGTCAGGTTGCAGTTTTAATCCTGTTGTTTATAGCCGTTCGAATAACGTGACTAGGTTTTCATTATGCTCTTTCAACGTGCTTCCAAAGATTACAATATCGTTCAGATATACGAAACATTCTTTTCCAATCAATCCACTCAAGGCTGTGTTCATCATTCGCTGAAATGTGTCTGGGGCGTATTTAAGTCCAAAGGCCATCCGTTTCAAATAAAAATGTCCTTCGTTTGTCGAAAACGCTGTGTATTTCTTTGAGTCTTCGTCCATCGGGATTTGATGAAATCCTGAACTGAGATTCTTGATTGATGCTTTTCTTAGTGCACCCGTGCTGGGGAGAGCTTTGGAGTTTTTCTGATGAGATGCTTGCAATTGTTTATTTTGTCTTATGTCGCAGTCTTGTACTAAATGTCTAAGTTTTTTACAGTAATTCCAAATTATTTCCGTGTGAGTTGAATTTTGTTGATTTCTTTTTCATATTGTTTATTTCGATTTTGGAATTGTCATGAGTTAAAATTTGTGTGTTCTCCTTGATTCAGTTATCTATTTTTCGTTATTGACTATTACAGGGTTATCTTAATTTATTACTTCTGCTAAAGAGTGTTATTTAATTATTTTTTTTTAGGAATTAGTTTGGGAATGTTATGATGCTTATTATCGGCTAAATTTTGACTTATTCTGACTGATCCTTTCATTTTAAAGAACCTTTTTGATTTTTATCAACTTATTTTGCAAGTTGACAATCCTTAGTTAGACTACGTATAATAACTTTCGGGGTGGGTTCTAAAGGGGTATTTAGTTTTGACATTGAGTCATTATAAATTTACAATTCTTTGTTTATTGAGCGTTGTTTTAGATTATTTATTGTTAATTTATTTATTACTTGTTTATAATAAATCCAAAAGACTGTGTATAAAATCTGTTTTGCGAAAAATAAAGGGGAGTTAGAAAAAAATTTAATTCCATTTATTCATTAATTTTAATAACAATAAAAATAAAATTTGTATTTGTTTATTAGGAAATGAAATGATTCTATCACATATTTAAATTAATAAATAATCACTCAATTTGTAGTAAATTTATAAATAAGAGTTATAAACGATACAACACAAGAACTTTGAACTTTGCCTCACCCAATTGATCTTCATCAATGGTGACCGTTTAACGAATATAAAATAAATTTTGAAATTTCAAGAGAAATAATTTGATTATTGAATCACCAAGGTTAGCCTGAAGGTCAATTCCCTTTGTGATTTAACCAATTTATTTCATTGAAATTTCAGCTCACAGATATGTTTACAATAAATATATTTTTCTATTTTATTATTAACCTCTGTGTTGACTTCTTAACTGACAGTCAGTAAAGGACACAATGATTATCAAAGTAAAGCAAGTTGAATTCATTTAAATAATGAAAGTTAATATAAACAGTTAAAAGTTGAGCCAATTACATTTATTGAACTATAAATCGGAAAATATAGCATGGGCTAGTTGCGAGAAAAAACATAGAAGACCGGGGGGGAGGGTCGGTACTTTTCATAAATTCTTGAATTCTGTAAATATAATGTATAATATGTCTACTAAAGACGCGTACGTCATTATTTTTTAAGATTTTTTAAAAATGTGGACGACACTTAAAAAATCGATAATATCCAAAATCGGCGGTTTTGATGGTACTCGTCGTTGGAAATGTATTATTGCAGGTTTTTGTTGTACACGCTATTCATTTAATCGGTGATATACTCGCATTCATAATAATTTTCTCAATAAATTTTTTAATTCTATTATCGCTATAAGTATTGAGTCAGTATTCGCTGATTATGCAAATTCTGTTTTTCGCAGTTTTTAGTGGAACTGGTAATTGGAAAAATGTGGAAGATTGAACTCTGATTTATTTAAAAACATCTACGTTCATTTTTTCGCGAACCTTTCTACCCGCAATTCGTGTTGGATAAGGTAGCAAAAACTTTTGCATGCAATTGCTTCATAAATGAAAATCAGTGACCGAAGCCGATTTTGCCAGCGGAAAATAAGTCTTCCAAAAAACCATATCATCTAATTAATTCAGATTTTCCAACAATGTAGACAGTAAAGTACACCATTTCATTACTTTATAACACTTAATACAACATTCTTATTACATTTCATACCTTTTAGCAAAATATATCGGAAATTATTTTTTTATTAGCAAAACAAAAAGTACTCTATCTACGTCCGTCTCTATCTTCTCTACCATTTTTCAAATTTTGGGAACAAAATTTTATCTATTTTGGAGACAAATATGTAGAAACTGGACCAAATTTTTTACATGAACTTGCTACTTTTCTCTAGTATCGCATGCCCTTACGTTTATGTTTCATGTCCTTGTCATTGGTAATCTTAAAATGATTTTTAAATTTATGACGTAATGAATAGAAAAATGAAGTAATATTGATGATTAAATTTATTTGAGATATCAACCAGTTTTCAGGTCTGAGATTGCTTGGAGGCCAATGAGACCAAGCCTACTTATTTATTTTAATTTTTTGTGTATAACTCTTAAATTTATAACGAATCGCCTGATAACTATTTAGAAAACTAGAGATAGATTGAAATACTGTCCTGTTTTGCTATTTCCTATTGTACAATATTTTCCTCCATAAAAATATTACTTCTCTCCAAAAATTAAAAAGAATGTATTTTAATATTGTAGGTGGAGAAAGAAGCATATGCCGCCCCTCTTAAAAATCAGCGTGTTGAATCCATGAAAGAGAATCCCCACTACAATTCTAGTGAACGTTCATTTGAAAATCACAGAATTACCACCACAATGAGCAGTGCGTCGTGTGACTGCGTATCGGCTGCTCGTGTTCTATGAGAAAGTGTCAAGTGAATCTTGTAAGTCAATCATCCGGCAAATAAAATGCAAAGTGCGCGTAAAAGAATAGATAGTCGCGCTAATCAATGATAGTATACTTAATGTATTTTTTTCCTTAGTTTACCGAAAGACAAGATTATCAAAGGAATATAACTTAACTCATAAATAAAGTGAGAATATGATTATTTCACACAAATAACTGAAAAAGTACTGGTTATAAAAATAACATTCCCACTAAAAAATAAAATATGGCTTTTTTTAAAGCTTAATTTTATAAATATGAACATAAAAAATCATCAAATCTCTAACATTAATTTATATGCTAGAGATTTGATGATTTGTTACATTCATATTATAAATTTATTATAATTACTAATTATTATTAATTAAAAATTTTAATAAAAATAATATTAATTATAATATAATCTATTATTTGTTTGAATTTAAGATATTACAAAATGACCAATTTTATCTTTCACACAAAAAATATAACGGTAAAAACATAATTTTCTGCCCACAACATTAAATAGTCTCGGAACATTCCAATGGAAGATTGTGAAATTTCAAAGAAATGAAGGTTCAGGATATCTTTGTAGAATATTTGATGCTTTAGGATATTTTTCCATGTCAGCGTAAAATGATACTTTAGTTCTGCGCTAGTAATGGCAAGTCAGTAGGAGCTAACCAGTACCGGCACAGTACTGTCTTCCTAGTACTGCCGCAGTACTAAATATTCATGATAGCCATTACTGCGCCAATCACGGTTAGTCAGTAGCGGCTAACCAGTACTGGCGCAGTACTGAATTTTTCGTGAACGTCGTCACAATACGGATACGGTCTGGGGACTCATTAGCAAGTTGTTTTGCTTTTCAGCATTGTATAAATTGAAAATCAACCATATTGTTTCTATTTTTTCTTGCAGAACTGAAAGTTAGTATAAATTATAATGAATTGGAAGAACAATGTTTATACTTTAATTGCTGGAGCTTTTAGAAGTGAAAGTCAATCTTTTCGTGGTCGTTCCCTTGGAACTTGCAACAGTGATTGTGCTTTCAAAAATGTCATGAAAACAGCATTAGTGGTGCAACGCTTATATAAAACAGCCACTTGTTCCAACTCTGTCAATAAGATGCCAGAAGATTTAACAAATTCATTTTTGGGAAAGTTACGTCTTCTCTTTGCTTCTCGTTGGGGAACGAAGCTTCATGAATATGTTGATCAACGACATAAAGAACTAGGACCCATTTACAGAAGTTATGTCGGACCAACGTCAGCAGTTTTCATCAATTCTCCTGAAGTCTATCGTATAATTTTCGGCCAATTGGAAGGATCAACACCAAGACACTTCGTACCGGAAGCATGGATTATTTACAATACTGAACATACTAAAAGTCTACGCGGACTTTTTTTCATGTAAGAAAATATTTGTTTTTATACTCTTATTTTGCTGAATCTCCTTCGGGAAATATTTACTTGGCGCATTTTTTAAAACCTGCCTGTTGTAAATTTCGAACAGGTTACGGCTGTCTAAATATAGACGATACCACAAACAAGCACTACAAAAGCAAGATACATAATTTTTGAAAATAGCGATATTAAACACTTAAAAGGTCTTCGGAAAATTGAATTCTAAAGTAATTTGATTTTTATAGAAAAATTCGATCTTAAATTCGCTCACTCTCCATAAAATGATATAAGTTGCTGGTTTATTATCTGAAGGGCATGGACCAACTGGACCACCGTACCGCATTTCAGTTTGTGTAAATCCCATTTCCATTCAAAATAAGATATCGAGTTGACAATTTGTAAAATTAAATAAAATGTACTAATATATGAAAAAAGTAATTTTATAATTATAAACATTTATGATCACAAAAACCTGTCTTAATGCATTTCATTTCACAAATTGTCAACTCGATATACCGTTTTGCATGGAAATGAGGTTACACAAACTGAAACGCCGGTAAGGTAGGAAACGTGTCAAGTTCATTTATCTGTTTTATAGTTTCGTTGTTGCATAATTTTAACCTAATTATATATTGAGTTCAAATCTACACTCGACTCCCGCTAAGACGACGCAGATAAAACCGAGTGTTCGCATTAAGGCATCCGAGAGAGGGGATCCCATTCACTTTCTGCAACTTGCGTCGTGCGTTTAGTTTTTATGTCTGCGCATGTAAACAGAGTCACGTAAAAAGAAAGCAACGCCTGACCGTAAAGTTACTATAGATAGAGTAGGCATGCAACAGGAGCGTGTGTAAGTGGAAATGAGAGAGAGAAGGTGTTGTTAGTAAAGCTGTCTCACTCTACTAGCGCATGCGCAGTTCTTTTTTATATTTCTAAGGCTGTGACAGGTTAGGTTGCGTATTTTTTTCAAGTCATTTGCGCATGCGTATTGCGTACTGAAAGAGAGAGATAGATTCTCTTTCTTCTTTTATTTGGAGGGCGGCTTCCGACCAGGCTTACATACTTTATGTCGAGTGTACTTTAAAACCTTTAGCTTTGTCAACAGTCTTGTTGAAACAGACAAATTTGTTTCTTAAAATTTTGTTCGTATCCTACATATATTTGTTGCAAAATGGAATTTTTCATTTTTTATGCTAATGTTAAGGCCATAGGCATGCAGGTCACGTGACCAATTCAGTCCCTGGCTATTGATTTTTTTCTCCATATGTGTCGTGCCACGAAAAAAGGGACCTAACGCGCTGAAAGGGAATTTTACAGGGCAGGCGATTTAGGAAAAGGCAGAGAAAGAGAACCCATGAAAATAATCCCCTCCACTTCCAACACAGTCTAAAGCTAAGCGTCTGTGTGTCTTCTCAGCTTAACTTCCATCCACGGTCCCTTTCTTTTTTTGCAGCAAGTTCTCTCATTGAAAGTGTTGGTGAGTGGTGGGATATATTGCGTCATTCAAAAATCATTCCAAATCATCTAAATATTTGCCGCTTTTTCAATCCACCGTTTTAATCAATCTCAATCCGTCCACGATACTATTTTTTTGCTGAAATTTTAGGATGTGATAAAGGAACTGCTGAGATTGGTCATCTAAAGTTTAATTAGATATATTAAAGAAATTATTCACTGTAATAGAAAGGAAATTTGAAAACTGCATTTTGTTTATTAAGCGATCTTAAATAAGTCATGAGTCTTGCTGTAGCAGGTCCTTTATCAAATCCGAATCTCAGTAAAAAAAAAACTGGCAATTCAAACTTGCAATGCGAGACCTAGTGGTCGACAAGCGAACTAATCAATATGGCTACCGTTGGGCTTCGCGCAGCATTGTGTATACTATACTAAAGCCAGATGCTCACAGTGCAACGCAGTAATTAATCAATTGTTTGACAAATAAATATATAGTTAACATAAAAAGTAAGTGACAGGTGCATAAATAAATATAAGCGTGAAAATGGAATTCTCACCGAAGCACAGGAAAGGAAAGGACTTTACTCGTAAAGGCAGTACTTGTACGTACTCGCATAACGTATTTAACGACAACAAAATCAATTTTAGCACTTACAGATAAACGTAATTTAAAAAGTCCTATTCAGATTAACAGTAAATACGTGAACGCCGAAGCCCTGCGGCAGCCATGATTGTTTTCATGCAGCAGCGCCCCTAAGCCCGTGGTGGACCTTTGTTTTGCCAATAATTTGCCAGAAAATATGCTTTTTAGCCTTCGCAGTCAGGCTCAATTAAAAAAAAAGTATCGCGAAAAACATTTTTCTGATTTTGCATGAAACAGGGCGACTCTTAATCTATCGAGACACACAATGAAAAACTTTTTGTTTTCCGGCGCGTTAGGTCCCTTTTCTTGTGGACGTCACATATATAAAATTTTTAATCAAAATAAATCGGTCAAAATTTAGGAACTGAAAAATAATAGCGTATAGAAGGAACATGGGAAGGCATAGTGTATTAAAATAAAATTTTTTCGAAATTTTATTAATAATACCAACTAAGTGTCTTGAATTCTGCAGCGTTGATTTAATACAGTAATTTTTGATTCGTATCCCAAAATATGAAGATGATATCTCATTCTCCTTGGAAATTTAGTCACACAGAACTGTAATTGCCGATAAAACTTCAGTTTTATATTTTAGAAGAAAAACAATTTCAGAATTTTTACTAAGACGAAGTTAACAGACGTTCCTTATTATGTTCTGACACATTTACCAAATTTTGAGCAAGATATTTTATAAACAAAAAAAGTTATCTCACATAATTGCATTAACGTATTGTATAATTTTTGTCACGTGCTTTTCAAAGAAATTTTTTTTCATAATTATGAATATTTATGACCAAATAGGCCTATAATAATGTATTTTATTTACTTCCTTCAAATTTTCAGTTATCTGTCCTAATTTTTATAGAAATGTGGTTACACAAACTGAAATGCCGGTAAAGTAGAAATCTAGTCCTGTGCCTCTATTGTGTTAGTCTACTATCTGCTTTGGGATTCGATTTGCGGTGCTTTGTTTAGAAACTACAGAGCAACAAAGTTGCGTGTACGATGCCCCGCGCGTAGTATGTGCTCGAACGCCGCCGACCGCCCGGGCTCTGATCGGCTGCCTCCCATGTTCGCGCCAAGCAACTAGCCTGTATCCTGAACCGCGAACATGAGAGGCAGCCGGTCAGAGCCCAGGCGGTCGGCGGCGTTCAAGCACACACTACGCGCAGGGGCATACGTACGTAACTATGCTGCTCTGTAGTTTCTAAACAAAGCACCGCACAATATTGTTGCATTAGAGTTTTCGTCTTAATTTTTTATTTTCTACCCCCATTACCGGCTGGCACACAAGTGGTGGGACACGCTGTATGCAGTCTTCGCAGACATTGCACAAGTAGAGTTGAAATATGAGCAGATTTTTTTATGAAAATATTTTGTTAAGCTCCAAGTCATGAAATTTTGGTCGGCCCAAGAGTTCTCTGCAGGTAAATTTTATCCCGAACTGAGGTATAAGCCGTATTTAAAAGTACCGGACTGTCCAGAGGCACTGGGCGTACATGGCACTGCACATGCGCATTAATAATGCTGCGCACCGGACCCAAATACGCCACTTGTGTCCCTCGAAACAGGACTAAAAATGCTCATTTATTTACTGCACTAGTTGCAGAAAAATCAACTTTTCGCAGCCAACACTACATCAAATCGGCTAAGTATCGGTATACAACGAAGAAAAAAAATCGTTCGTATCACGTGCGGAACGTATTTAACCGCGCAAGCGAGTCGTGACAAGGGCCGAGGGCCGAGGCGACATGAGGAAACTTCAGTTTGCCATGGGCAAGCCTTGGCCCTCGTCGTGATTCATTCTTGCGTTAAAACACGCCTTTCCGGACTTCATACGAAATATACTATTTTTGCAAAGTATGTAAAATTAGGAGTTCCAAGGGTAAACTTAATGAATTTGTTGTGTTCCTTCAATTGCTAGTCTACAGGGTATGTCTTTCTCTACATACTTATAATCATAAATTTCCAACAATTATCAATAAAAAAAAGTATACAAAAATAAAAGAATTTTTTTCTGAAATTATTGTATTTTGAAATGTTTCATACAAAATATTATAATTTCAATTTAGATATACGAAATAATTTTATTTATACAACACAAGCATGTTTTTCTCGCTTTTTGACGCTTGTTTTGCGGGCATAAAGTTTGTCATTTAAGCCCTAGGGCGTAAATAGGGATGGAGTGCTTAAAAGTAGTCATTTAAGTACCCCCCACTCCCTATTTACGCCCGCAGGACTTAAATAACAAACTTTACGCCCGTAAAACACACGTCAAAAAGCGAGAAAAACATGCTTTTGTTGTATAAAGTACCGCTTTACGTGTTCCTATGCAGTAAAAGGAAGGAAAATATTTCTGTATGCAGGATCCCACAGAGGGAAACCTTAATTTTTTACCTTTCCAAGGTCACAAAACCATTTTTCCACAGGTCATTTTTGACGTGAAATTTCCCGCTCTTTTCAAATCCGCAGTCAAAAATAGGGGTTCTCATTCAAGAAAAGGGTCTTACCTCCATTTGACCTTGAAAATTGACCTCAAGGTCAAAATCGATGGTACAGTCAAATGTACCCCTCGGTCCTGGTCAACCTTTGTCCGAACCATTTTTTCCTAAATAAAGTATTTTAGATGATATTTGGGATTATAGATTAAAATGGGTCACCGTGTATATTACATATATATTTATATTTTTTTCTCATCAAGTCATGTACAAAACAAATGCAATGAAAGTGACTTCTGAAAATGCTATGATACCGTTATTGTAGTCAACCGTTCAATTGTAAGGTATGAAATTAGTCAGGATCCTTTACAGGTTCTTGTTTGAGAACTTGTACAGGAAGCGTTTGTATACAGGAAACCGAGCGAGTTCTTTTACAGGTTCCTCTACGAGAACCTATAAAGGAATCACGGTGTGCCCACTCCCATGTATTTTGAAGGGGTACTTACAGATGGTGGCGGGGCGAATGAATTTATATCAGTGACATCTAAGGGACGTAGCAGGAACTAGATTGCATGAAAACTACCCATCCCCCCTCCACTTTAGATCCAGTAATGAAGGGCGCAAAATTTTTGCCATCCCATGCGAAAAAGGAAAAATTTGGATTTTATTATATTTGAGGTTACTTTGCATGGCTTAAATGAGCTTTGAAGCGGACTTGAGTTTTATCTTTATCGACACTTAAATGCGGATTTAAAACTGAAGGACAAAAATACTTTTTAATGCAAGCTTTCTTACCGGGTTTTGCAATATGATAATACGTAATGAATTTGTATACACAAAACGAGAAAACAGGCCTTTACGAGTTTTATTTTAGATTCAAAACAAAAGTTATTGGTGACTTACCCGATTTGCAGCTACAACTATTTTAATTTGGAGGGCAAACAGTAAAGCACTGCAATTGTTGGCACATTAGGTATTAGAACTTTATAGATCGAATTTCACTAAAATCACTTGAAATCGCTATGAATTTTAATCAATTAAAACATGCAGACGAGTGACAACATGTCGACTCCTCATGAGGTTGATTTCGATGACACACTAGCGGCGACTAGGGGACGTAGCAATTACTATTTTTCTTTCGCCACTTAGCCTATAGGAGTGGGCACACCGCGAAAGGAATAATTTCGTGGTTCAAAATCAGTCAGGATCCTTTAAGGAGGTTGGGTAGATCACTTGCGGGGCAGGCGGTGAGAGGGGTATGCCTATGCTTATACACGGGCGTTCGGTAGTGTGACCAACCTTCGATAAAAAAATTATATGATTTCTTTTACGCTATTTACGTATCGATGTGCAATAAAGTGTTGTGTAAATATCTTGTTTTAGTATTAAATACCAGCAAATTCATGTTTTATGTTAAATAAAGTTTATTTTTATCAACTTGAAGTTCTTTGAAATAACGAAAGACGTTTGGCAACGTTGTGTTGTTTGAACTGGTTTTTTGTATGCATATAAATAATTATTCTATTTAAATATCAGCTCCTTTTTTTAAAAATTCTACCAGAGATCGATTTTTTCACATACAACCTTAAACACTATAATCAACCGAACATTGATTAGTCTATAAGTATTGAAAAAATGTTCTTTAGTTTATAATAAGTTATTTTTGATATTTTTTATAATGAGATTGTTTGTACAGCGTTCTAATGAATAAAAGTGATTAAGCATGTAATGTTTCATAAGTACGTTGTTTATTTACAATGAATCCTGTGAATCTGTATTACTATTATAATATAGCAGATACCGCAGCGTTGCCACACTTCTTGATGACGGCTGACCGTTTGCCCCAAACTAACGGATATATTTTCTTCAAGTTCAATTATCTAAATAACTACATTTTAAGTGCACATTTTTTTTGTTTCAAAATATTCAGAAATATTCAAAGTTCATATTGCAACCCAGCTTCCAATAAGTTTATCATTTTTAACAAAAATATTGAAGGGAGATTGATGGACTTCAGTTTTCTCCCATAAGAGCCCATGTATAAGAGGATTATTTTGACATTGATTTTCTCGAAAACTGCATTGTCAATCCTTTTAAAATTTTTACGTGATTTTCCTTTAATATTAATCAGTGGATTGTGAAAGTTTCAAAAGTTTTTAATCATTTTCATTCTACTACCTAACCTCCTTAAAGTTTCCCTCTATGTGATCCTGCATACAGAAATATTTTCCTTCGTTTTACTGTATAGGAGCACGTAAAGGAACACACATAAGAACCTGTACAGGATTATGTACAGTATTAGATTGCTCATCTAATGACATAAAGCATCCTATCAAGGAACCTTAAAAATAATTTGCGGAATTTTCATAAAATCTTTACGTTTTGAGACCCCCTAAGTCAGGTAAAACGGTTTTCACAAAAGTATCTGTCTTTTCGGCTTCTGTGGACACGATAACTCTCAATAGAGTTATCAGATTGGATTGAAATTCGGCACATCTTTTGAAGGCCCAAAAAGAAAGGACGAGTTCGTTAACCAGCCATTTTTGTTTAATGGTTCTGGTTTTATCCATAAAAAATGTTTTTATAAAAACCAAAAATTCCATTTTTCTGTCAACATATACGAGATACGGAATATCAAACTGTGATGCATCTCGAAGGGAAAAGGTGATCTTGAGAACATCTCCGATGACCTTGATGATCTCGGCATGAAGCTTTGCCATGAAAGCGATTGAGAATGTAAATTGTTTCAAAACCTTCATTGTGCATTTTTTCAATCAATAATGTGAGATAAGAAATGAAGAAAGTTGAATCGTTCTCAATCCTGTTTAAAAAAGTTAAATGTATATGCGTGAAGCATAACCCTAAATATGATTGGAATGTTATTCATTTTACACACATTAAAAGCGCCCTGAAAGCTTAAAATTGAAAACAATTGATAGGATTTTTTCTTACGAATTTGATTTATACACTGAAAGACTTTTCGTTAGAGTAAATGATAAAAATGAATGAAAATTTAGTATAATATTGTCTTACAATGGGGAAAGCCGAGGTTTTAACACATCACTCAATAAGTTCGTAGCATAAGTAATAAAACAACAAATTTTACGTGAAATTCGACTTCATTAATCAACATAGTTTCCTTCAAGAGTAATACATTCATTTCAACGCTTCTCTAACATTTCGATGCCTTCTTTGTAGAACGATTTATCTTTGGCCTCAAAATACGCTTCAGTTTTGGTAATCACTTCTTCATTGGAGCCAAATATCATTCCGTGGACCATTCTTTTTAGGTCAGCAAACAGTTAGTAGTCGCTGGAAATCAAATCCGAAGAATACGGCGGATAGGGAAGCAATTCAAAGTGCAATTCGTATAATTTTGCCATTGTTGCGATCGACTTGTGACACGGTGCATTGTTTTAGTGAAAGAGCACTGTTTTCTTCTTCATATGGGGTCGTTTTTCTGCAATTCCTTCCTTCAAACGTACTAATAACGCCATATAATATTCGCTATTGATGGTTTTTCCTTTTTCAAGGTAATCGATGAATAAAATACTGTGTCCATCCCAAAATACGGAGGCCAAATCCTCACCAGCTGACATCCATGTTTCATCCATTGTCACAAACCGCATGAAAAAATACTTTTTATTGCGCTGAAACAGCGTTGTTTTTTTTGATCGACTATATCTAAATTTGTATACGAAATTACACTTTGACATTTTTTTTGTATCATGCAAAATTGATAAAAAAATTCCTTTTGAATAAGAATATTTCAATTAGAAAATTGTATGCAAAATATAATGAGGAGATTGCGGAAATTTCTTTTCAAATATCATCTGCGGTGCTATCGGTGGCGACTGCGATTCATTTTACAGGCTATATAAAATTGGCCATTATTCAATTATGAAGATCTTGTTGATTTTTATCATTTTAATCAAACCAAAATTTTTTTCATAGGGAAGGAGAGGAATGGTTACATTTTCGTAAAATACTCAACAAGGTTTTCCTTGGGGTTAATTCTGTCAATGCAATGATAGAACCGTGTGGTAAAGTTGCGATAGACCTGACGAAAAAGTTTGAATTTTATGCGAAAACGAGAAAAGTGGTACCAGATTTGAAACTGCAGATTTACAACTATTCTCTTGAAGGTACAATAACTTTTTATATATGATACTAGGTATTTGTTAGAATAGTCTGCTGCATTTCGATTAATTGAAAATATAATACATAAAAAATCATAGGAATAATGATGCGCATAATCTAACCAGATGAAAGACATAAATGAATGTTACTGTATAAAATGGAAGTAAAAGTAAAAAATCAACATCATGAATGGAAAGAAAATTCAAAAATTCATATTCATTTAATATAGCTTCAATTTTTTATGGTTTTTAAATTTATTAGATATATTTTATTGAAAAATTCAGTCCAATCCTTTTGGAGAGTACGAACATGTATTGTTTAGAAAGTGGAGTTGAAATTACTTGAAATTAATTCCATAAAATTTCCAATTTTTCTAGTTTTAATAAATGATCTTTTTAGAATTTTTAAACATAATCTTTTCAAATCCCTTCGTCCGTTCAGAATTTAATTAAAAAAATGCAAACATCAACTCAAGTTTCATCGGATGAATCTCAATCACACTTTTCAAAACATTACAATCCCCGTGTTTACTAAAGTTTAATCTGAATTATTCTGAGACTCATCTGACAAAAAACTTAAGATTACCTTAATTATTTATTATTAAACCCATTTTATCCATACTTTCTCTAACAATTACAGAACTAAACATAGTTTATGCAAATCACTTTTTTCAGCGATTTTGGCAACTCTCATAGGTTCTACTTGGAATACCCATAAACCACAGATACTGAGAGAAACTGGTGATTTGGCCACGATTTTGTATAAAATATTCAAGTATACTAGTCGCTTAAACATTATATCGGCAAGGAAGGCAAAGGAAAATAATTCGTTTTGGTGGCGTCAGTTCGTTGAAAACTTGGACGATGTTTTGAAAAAAGTGAAAAACATAGTAACTCTGATTACATGTCTTGACGGTGATGGGCTGCTTCAAAACATGATAGAAGCAGGAATAAAAAATCAGGATCTCGTTAGGATTGTTGCCGATCTCATTATAGCAGCTGGTGATACAGTAATTATTCAATTTTTTATCCAATTAAATCGTTTATTTATATATTTAAGGGATGTTGAAGATTACAATGATCAAAAAATTATTACTTCTTGCACCAACTTGTAACTATATTTCTCTGATGTTATTTACGTTATTGTAAAAGACAAGAACTTCAATACTATACAATATAGAGCTTGAAACAACAATAAGGGTCGGCGTGTCACCCTGATTGTAAATCCCAACGTTTGTTTTAACGTCGAGACCATAATGGGATTTTAAACAGCCCAATTCATTGAAAATCATGAAGGAAAATAAAGCGTATAAATAAATAAAATAAGTATCTCTCAAAAGATTCTTCAAATGTACTAATACCTGCTCTCAAAAGTTGCGGAATTTTACTACGCAATCATACAAGAGGCATCGAGGTCATTCGCGAATTTAAAATTACAATATATATATATATATATATAGTTGTAATGATTTCACATCTTGAGGATTGGTCTTTTGTTATGACCCTCATGGAGGGTTGTTTTTCATATATGGGACACAACGCGAGAAAAGGTACCTAAGAGTACAAAAAATCTTATTCAGATGAATTAAACATCGCTCTTTACGATTATTAAGTCAGAATTACTTTTTATACAGTATTTCTCATTCAGTAGCGCTTTTTTTAAATTAGCGCGTTGGAATGTTCAACATCCTCTCTCTCTTCTTACGCATAGTGTTCTAAAAGTTTTAAATGCTTGGAGAATTTGTCGAGAGCACGATCATATGCTCGAGAATATGCTCGACCTTTTTGTGCTCTGAGCATTTACTGAGTATTTATGAGCATTTAAAATATATTCTTTAAGTCACGTTCTGTTATGTCCCCAAGCATTCTCAATCACTCTTTAGCATTTTTTCAGAGAAAATAGTCTGGTTCGATGTATTTTCCTGTTACGTCTATGGTATTTACTATCGCCAATCTCCATTTCCGTTAATTTTAGGCTGTCTTCGGCTTAAAGCATTTAAGATTTAAACTCCTAACCTACAAAAAATTGTTGCACGTTTGTCGAAGTAAAGGACACTTTACACTATAAATCATTTTATAGACATAATACAAAGCTATTGAAGATAATCAGATGTGATTTAATCCCTAGAAAGACTTATAATTAATAGTACTGTAAGTTTTATGGTCAATAAAATGTATGTATCCAGCGAATCAGAAGAAAATACATTACACTAAGTTTATATGGAAATTTTGCACATTTAGTTAATAATTTCATAATTATTATTTTAAATACATTTTTATTATTATTTTTATTAATATAAAAATCATTTGAATGTTTACCCTGCATAAAATGTCAGGTAGAAATCGAGTAGATACCGGAAAGAAACCGGATGCAAACCCATTCGGGTTTTACCCGGTTCTTTACGGCTTTTATCTGGACTCTAATTTCATTTTTCGGGATCTATCTGGGTCTATCCGGTCCTTATCCGGGAAGTGATGACAGAAAATAAGTTGTATGAATATTGTACCCGGTCTTATCCGGTTCCTATCTGGCATATGGATCCAGAAATTAAAATACGAAAATATGTTTCTACACGGATCCTATCTGGTTTCTATAAGGCAGTTGTCGTCTTGCAATTTGTTAAGGTGAAAGTACATCTGCTACCCGACCCTATCCGGTTCCTATCTGGCATATGTAAATAGAAATTAAAATACAAAAATATTTTGCTACCCGGATCCTATACGGTTTCTATAAGGCAGTTGTCGACTTGCAAATTGTTAAGGTGAAAGTGCATCTGCTACCTGGCCTTACCTGGTTCCTATCTGGCATATGGATCCAGCAAATTAAAATACAAAAATATGTTTCTACCCGGATCCTATCCGGTTTCTATAAGGCCGTTGTCGACTTGCAAATTGTTAAGGTGAAAGTGCATCTGCTACCTGGCCCTACCTGGTTCCTATCTGCCATATGAATCCAGCAAATTAAAATACAAAAAAATGTTTCTACCCGGAACCTATCCGGTTTCTATAAGGCAGTTGTCGACTTGCAAATTGTTAAAGTGAAAGTGCATCTTCTACCCGGCCCTACCTGGTTCCTATCTGGCATATGAATCCAGCAAATTAAAATACAAAAACATGTTTCTACCCGGATCCTATCCGGTTTCTATAAGGCAGTTGTCGACTTGCAAATTGTAAAGGTGAAAGTGCATCTTCTACCCGGCCCTACCTGGTTCCTATCTGGCATATTGATCCAGCAAATTAAAATACAAAAAATATGTTTCTACCCGAATCCTATCCGGTTTCTATAAGGCAGTTGTCGACCTGCAAATTATTAAAGAGCCGGATACAAACCGGATTAAAATCTCAAAGGTCCCGGATAAGATCTTATCCGGAAAAGCGGGTACACTGAGAGAAAATTATCACGTTATTTTACGGTTTTCGGAGGTATAGCAAGGATATTTATTAAAACCAAGAACTTTTACTGTCCCGTAATTTTTTTTCTGTGACTATCCTTAAAATGTACTTGTTTGCACCGCAATATTTTTTTCAATAATTTTCACAGTACGATGTTTTAAAAGTTTCTCTTGATGTCAGTTATAAAATACAAGCCTAACAGAAAAATATGCCGTTAGTGTGTTTAAAGAAATACAATTCCTATACGAGCGACTTTTGCTGTGAGTTGGTTAAAAAAACTCGGGAGTCAGCAAGCAATTATGTAATGTAATCATAATAATCATATGCGAGCACGTGTGTGTATGTGTGTATATCTGATTGTGTCGAGGTAGTAACAATAACGGGGCCCAAACACTTTTTACACGGCCCTGCAGTAGTTGCAGGTTATAAGCGCTATTTCCTTTCTTGTATTCCAAGCGTGCGCAGCCGAGAGGCTTAGTCGTTAGGTTACTAATGCGATAATTATAAGTGGAGAGGGTTCGAACCCGCAGCGTTAAGAATAATTTTTAATACTGTCTAAACGAGCGTTTGTGTAGTGTAGAGGGGGGTGTGTTTGTAGGCAAGTGTGTATATAAAAATAGTAAGTGAAGTGTCTACTTAATAGTAAATACAATTTTGAAATATACTAAGAGTATTCATCGATTTAACTACTGCTCTTATTTGATATACCTATGTTCCTGCAGATCACTTAACTTAAAAAATGACACTGGGGCCTTTACGAACTACGAAAAGTAAGTTAAAAAGTAGTCAAACCTACTGAGATTTTTTTTCGGTGTACGTGTAACAAAAAAGTACTGTCAATTTACTCAAATAAAATTTCCCAGCTTGAAAACAGATTTTTTACTGTGAAAACAGTAAATTTAACCTTCCAAGCGAATATTCCTCCATTGCCATTAAAAACGGTAAATACTAGTCTTAACTCGAATTTTGCCTGTACTTTTTCTCTCAGTGTAGATATTATGCGATCCCATATAGAGCCCGGTTAAGCTCCAGGTATAAACCGGGGACAAAAACCGGGTACAAATCCAGTAACGCCGGATAAGAACCGAGTATACGTATTTCGAGGACCCGACTACAAACAGGATAAAACTCTTACAGAGCCCAGATAAGATCCATATAGAAACCGGACAAAATATTATATCAACCCAGATAGAATCCAATTATGTGCCGGATTAAAACCGGGTATAAGTATTTTAAGGAGCCAAATACAAACCAGATAAAAATCTCAAAGGTCCCAGGTAAGAACCATATAGAAACCGGGTGAAGATATTATGCGATCCCAGATAGAACCCGATAATCTCCGGGTACAAACCGGGGACAAAAACCGGGTACAAATTCATTAGCGCCGGATAAGAACCGACTTTTACTCGGTTCTTATCTGGGTTCTATCCGTCATTTTAAGCAGGGTAATAAACCTTCAAAAAATAAGTTAAATTTAAATGCTTTAAATGCTCACAAATGCTCTTTAAATGCTCCGTTTGAGCTTAAGTGCTGAGCATATTCTCAACATAAATTCTCGGACATTTAAGAATACTACTCACGCAGTCACGTTAAACGCATCTGTGAGCTGCTCGATCTTCGGAAGCGCTCGGCTGTTTCTTTAACAGCCTTGTTCATTGAGTTTTTAATTTCTTTGCAGTTAGTTGGAATTATGGTATTTAGAGGAAGGGTGCTAGTTGATTTAGCTTAGATGTCTGCCAGTTCATTGTCATGAATTCTCACGTGAGATGGTATCCAAATTAATGAATTGGAGGAATTCTTGGATACGTTGAATAAGATAGTCGTACTGGTCAGTATTTTTTAGGAACTGGATAGTATTTGCAGAGTCGGTTAAAAATTTGAATTGAACTTCATCAGAGTCATGAATTAACATTAGGCCTCTCAAGATTGCAAATTTTTCGCAGCTAGAAATTGAGCAGTAATATGGAAGTCTATCAACAAAGATGTCGTTATATTTAGTACTGTTTTGTACAGAGGCCATTTTGGATACTTATGATAGGTTAAGTTGCCTTCTTTTTGTTGAGAGTGGCAATGCTCTGGCTTCGCAGAGGATGCTGCTAGTTCTTTTCTGGATAAATAAAAGCGTTGTAAGTGTCTGTTAATAATTATTGGCCCGCTCCCCAGTTTATAGTTTCTAAGGATTTATAGTCTGTTCAACAAGAGCGAGTTCTCGATTTTTCGAAAACTATTAGAGATTTTTGAACTTTTTTTTTTTTTAATGAAAGTACATTCAAAGGACTACGGCGCAATTACCAAGGCGATTCAGTAGCGTTCGAATCGTCCGAGAGAGCAGACGTGAGTCATAATGAGTTCCGTGTACGCGAAACGTTTTGAAGCGGTCTCCTTGTGTACCCATCCGAAGGGACCACTTAGGTCCTATACAGCCGCTGCTAAATACATCAAAAAGTCAAAATCGTTCGTGAAGAAGTGGGTTGAGCGTTATAAAGCCAATAAAACAGTCGATGATCTGCCTGAAAGAGGCAAATGTTTGGGGATGTTTCTCACGGCGTGGTTTTGGGTGTTTAGAGCTCTTCACCGAGAACTTGAATGCTTAGAAAATGCTCCAAATATATGAACGTGGTCTTCTAAGGTCTGCTACAAAGATATTTGAAGCCAATACGGCCGATTGGTCTTACAAGAAGATAACGACCCGAAACATCGAAGCCGTCTCTGCACCACCTGGAAAACAGAAAATGGCATCACAACTTTGGACTGGCCATCACAGTCCCCCGATGCGAATCCAATCGAAGATGTCTGAAATGTTTTAAAGAAGAAGCTTGCGGGAAAACGTGTGTTCACCCTGAAACAGCTCTCGCAAAAAATCAGGAAGATATGGCAAGAATTACCAACGGACTACGCTGAAAAATTAGTGGAAAGCATGCCGAAAAGATGCCAGGCCATTCTGGACAACGATTGGGACTGGACTATCTATTAGGTAGTAGCGCCATAGTCCTTCGAAAGTACTTTTAATTAAAAAAAAAAACGTTTTAAAATCTCTTATAGTTTTCGAAAAATCGAGGACTCGCTCTTGTTGAACAGACTGTAATTATGTTGGTTTAAGGTTTGCGGTCATTTTTGAGTGACTTTAGGTGGGGGGGGGGGGGGGGGGGGCAAGTTAATTTCTGTCATGAGTGAGACCTAAAATTTTAAGTGCTTCACAGTTTGTAAGTTGAAGGTTGCCGAGACATAATTTTGGTTGGATATTTTGCTTTGATGTTTTGAAAAAATTGGTATATTGAATTTTAGTTTTCGAAAATTTGAATCCTGTTGTGTTTGTCTAATCCAGTGATTCGTTTAGACTCTCTTGAAGTATTTTTTGTGTTGCCCTATTGTAAAATACGACATCATATACGATGTTGTAAATGACGTAAATGACGTCGTAAACGACATCGTATATGACAATAGGGTATAGTGAGATTGTTTCCGGTAAGAAATGTAGTTAGGTTAAGAAAGATAATATAGTCTGCTGGAGGTGGAATGTTTGCAGTGATGTTGTTTTTTATTATTAGGGAATTAATGTAGCGCTCAAGAATAAACCTTGTGGTGCTTCATTTTCAATTTTTATGCGTTCGGATAAAGTTCCGTTTAATCGTACCTGTTTAATTCTGTGTTGACTATTTTTTCCATGAACTTGCCCACGGCGCAGGTCAGTGCTACACTGAGAAAAAAGATTTGATTGAATCAATGAAAATAATTTGTATGAACGACTTTCTTTGATTTAAAGAAATGATTTGTTTAAGTGAAATAAAATTCGTTTGATTCAAACAAAATATCTTTGGACCAAATAAATATTTGTTCGAATTAAATAAATTTCTACCTTAAATCAAACAAATTATATCTTTGGCCATAAATCAATGCATTAATTTCTTTGTTTTGAAGAAAAATTAATTTGATTCAAAAAAATATTTATTTGGTTCAAAGATATTTTGTTTGAATCAAACAAATTTTATTTCATTTAAACAAATCATTTCTTTAAATCAAAGAAAGTCGTTCAAGCAAATTATTTTCTTTGATTCAATCAAATCTTTTTTCTCAGTGTATAGGCCTACTGCTTGCTTGTTACATTCTCATCATATGAGAAGGTATTGGTTTTATTTGATTTTGTCTTTATTGGGTTTGAGAATTGGTGTAATGAATTACTCCTATTTTTAGACTGATAATCGGGAGTTTTTTAAGTAAGATATTAGGGATTTCGGCTGGTCCAGGACTAGTGTTTTCACATTTTTTGAGCATTGAAACAAGGTCATGTAATTGTATAGGGTTATTTAAATCAAAGATTTCGTTATTTTGATTTTTGGTATTTGTAATTTCGATTTGTAATTTGAAAGTGAGGTACTCAGGAGTATACTTAGAATTACTTGAATTTTCGGTGTAAATTGCAGTTTGTTTGCAATTTCAAGTGGATTTGTTACGTTCTTATCTTGTTTTTGCAGAGCCAGGATTTCTGTATTGTCCTGTAGATTTTCTTCGGTTCGTTTTGTTTATTTTACGTGCGTTTGATGGTTCGATGTTTTATTAAGTAGTTAAATGCGTGCTTTTTATTTTTATTGCTTTGGCGCAGTCATTGTTCCTGATTTTGTCTTATATTGTTTCATTAATTTGTTCCTCGTTTGCTTTTTAGAAGTTCCATTGTTTAGTGTAGGTATTTATACAAGTTTGTCGGTTTAAAAGTTGAATTTTTATTGGAAGGTGGTCACTGAAGTATAAATCATCGAGGGTTCTCCTGGTAAGAAGATTCTTTATTGTTGGTTAGATTGTTGGTTTTTAGAATAGACTCAACTGTTACGGTTTTTCTGTCAAAAATGTACCGGGAATAGATCATTCAAAAAGTCCGCTTAAAGAAATTGAGGCTTCGGATTCCATAACCGACGGAGAGCGTGGCCTAGTAGGCAAAAGAGAGGATACCGCAATGCGCGAACGTTTTTTTTCATTTAAATACAAAATTCGGAAAAATGATCAAAAAAACATGTTAGTACATAGTAAATGTCGTTCCGCATATTTTTTCTTCCCTAAATTTCTGTATTTATGTTCAACATAACAAAATTCTCAATTTGCTAATAATTTTTATTATAACAGTTGCGGCTGGCAGAATTCTTATGTTTGAACTTCAAAGAAAAAAAGTATGCGAGGAAGTTTAGAGTTGAGAGAACTTCCGGCGAGAAAGTTGTTCAGCAGGCTTTCAGGCAGTTTTTTAATATATTTCGAGATTTTTGATTCCAAAACTGCGGTCAGGATGGGAATTTATTTACCAGGGGTGTTAGTTGAAATTTACCGGTTTTACTCATAGATATCGCTAGAGATATGTATACATTTCTATGATTTGGCATCTATGTCATATTTTTCTATGGACAATAACCTTCAAAAATACACAATTACATTCTGCCAAAATAATAGCATCATAGTTGTTTACCTCAGTGAATATGTCGAGTTTCATTCCAAGTAAATCGCATTTGCGGCATTCGTTGCTTTTCTTATTTCATCAAAAGAAAAAAGCAGTTGAAGCTCATCGATTGTTGGTAGAAACTTGTGGTGAACATGCTCCAGTGCTTAGAACATGTGAGACATGGTTTCGTCAATTTAAAAGTGGAGATTTCGATTTAACAGACAATGAACATCCTGGTGCAGCTAAAAAGTTCGAAGACGACGAATTGCAGGCGTTATTGGATGAAGACCCAACCCAATCGCAACAACAATTGGCACAAACACTAAATGTGACCCGAGGAGCAATTTGCCAACGTTTAAAAGCCATGGGAAGAATCCAAAAGTATGGAGAATGGGTACCACACCAACTGAACGATAGACAAATGGAAAATCGAAAAACCATTTGTGACTTATTTCGAGAACCCGAAGCGAAAAAAATAATGGCTTTCACCTGGTGAGATCGGCCCATCGACTCCAAGGCCAAATCGCTTTGGCCGTAAGACAATGTTCTGTGTTTGGTGGGACAAGTGTGGTGTGGTGTACTTCGAGTTATTAAAACCTGGTGAGACGGTGAATACGGATCGCTACCGACAGCAAATTATCAATTTGAATCATGCGCTGATCGAAAAACGGCCGGAATGGGCCCGAAGACATGGCAAAGTTATCCTACAACATGACAACGCACCGTCTCATACCGCTAAAGTGGTGAAGAATACATTAAAAGCATTGAATTGCATCGATGTGACACTCACTCGCAGAGCAGCGCTTCGCCAATTTTGAAGAAGTCGAAAAATGGCTCGTCGAATGGTTTGCCTTGAAAGAGAAAAAGTTTTTTTGGAATGGTATCCATGATTTTCCTGAAAGATGGGCAAAATGTGTAGAATCCAATGGTCAATACTTTGAATAAAATTTTTTTGAGATTCCCTCAAGAATTAAGTGTTTTCTTTATTGAAAAAACCGGCAAACTTCAACTAACACCCCTGGTAACTGCGCTCGAGCGCAACTATAACGTCGAGAGGTATATCCTTTAAACACAGGAGAAAGAAAGATGCACCCATGCCGAGAGCACGCGATTCGACAGAGTTGCAACATCATTTTTGTTAATTCGTTTTCTTTATTTATATCTATTCTGTAAATAGTGTTTAGAAACACTAGACGAATGGGAAGAAACGATATATATATCTTTATATTGGCAATAATATAACAAAAATTTGATCATTCATCGTTAAATATACGTCAAAATAATCGTTATTACAGGTTTTTCCAAATTTTTCATTTAAATGAAAAAAAACGTTCGCGCATTGAGGTATCCCCTCTTTTGCCTACTAAGCCACGCGCTCCGTCGTTTATGGAATCCGGTGCCTCAATTGTCAAAATCCTTTTTGACGCTAAGTGTACAGTGTACAGTGCAATAAAGTGCATTCAAATGCGGTCGAGATGTGATGGAAGATTTGCCTCGCTCTGGTCGGACATCAACGTCTTCAACTGAAATTAACATCGCTAATGTGAAAGAAATGGTAACTGAAAATCGTTATTTAACTTTAAGAGAGATAGCCGCTAAACTTTATGTGTCTCACGAATCAATCTTTATCATTTTAAACAATTTTTTCATGGATTTTGCACCACGATATTTTATCTTATTGGTCCTAATGTGCACTAATAGACTTTTTATCGTTTTATACAAAATTAATGTTAAAAACTTATTGAGTGGTGCCTTCGGGGACATCCGACTTCACATATACACTTTCAAATTTTTTACCGAGTTTAAAACAAAATTTAATATTTGCTCTTTGTTCCATTATGTTTCTACGACATAATCACAAAAACTACTGTCATTAAAACGTGCGTAATTTTGTGACCTGCCAACTGATTTGCTTGAACTTGGTTTCACTTGAAAAAAGAAAAATGTACCTTTCTAACGCTGCCAACGTTTAATAGATGGCGTTACGTGTTCTGTGATTTAAATTAAAAAGTTCGGTTATTTACAGATCACACTGTGTATGTGGATCTGTGACGGCAATTTGGACTTAATAAAAAAAATGCTCTTATACTTGCATATTTATTTATTTTTAGTATTATACCTGTACTATATTAGCATATTAAGTTAGAGAAGGACAAGTGAATGTATTAGACTTTTTGAGATTCACAACTCTTTTGACAGCTTTTATTGACTTGACGAAGAATACCAATTAGACTAATAGGCAATTACTACGTATCTGTTATACAATTTCATAAAGATTTTAATGTTTAGAAAATTGTTTAGATCTGTGATAATTGGGCATATGAATTGAAATTGTTGTAATTAAGAGATGATCAGCAGAATTTTTTTTACAGACAACTTCTTCCAGTCAGTGGGCATTGTATTTATTGAGTACCCATTCAGAGATACAGGAACAACTTTATCAAAGTATTAAAGATAAACAACATGAAGAGGCATTTCTTGACCCTTTTCTAAAAGGTGTTTTAAAAGAGACTTTAAGACTTTACCCAACAGCTCCATTTCTCACTCGGTACATAGCTAAGGATGCTCAGATTGGAGGTTATCATGTTTCTAAAGAGGTGATTAAAAATTCAAATTTGATCAATCCTAAATCTGGTTGCAGTATGACACTCAACTAGTTCAGAGGTAGTGTGTGGTTCTGGCATCAGAATTCAACATGCCAGATTCTAGTCCAGGTCGGTCATGATATGTACTAGATAAAACAATAGTATATTGTGTTGCAAGGACGCGTTGTAAGTGATTCCCGTATAAATGTGAGGCCAGCACAAGGCGCTGGAGCAGACGATGCCGAGGCGATTCCAAGCCGAGTGCAGGCCTCACATTAATAGGGGAGTCACCTTTCGCGCCCGGGCAACACATACTATTTTTTGTTATTTGCACATGAGAATGACTCCATTCTATTAGTACCAATTTTAGTAGGCAATGGCCTGATTCTCGCATCGTTCCAAAGATGCGAGAATCAGGCACATCGCGTACTAAAAGTGATGGTAGAATGGGATCATTCTCATGTGAGGATGACAAAAAAAATAATATAATACAGTATGAAATATCTTTTTTATACTTTTGTAGTGCATTTGAGGTAGTAATGCAACAACTGATATCACTACACTGAATAGTTACGTCGCTACCAAATTTTGATTAGAAAGAAAATCTGTAATGGAAAATGTCTTAGAAAGTAATTTTCTATCAATGATATTCGATGATTTGTTTCAAATTCAATTAATTGTAGAACAAGAGTCAGATTGAGTTTGATTGGCTTTCAATCAATATTCATCGAGGGAGATTATAATTTTTTTTCCGAATCAAGTTTCCAGGAAATAGTTTGAGGGCTCTCCTGACGCCTAACTTTCTAGTCTTTTCGAAGATTTTAAGTACAGTACCGGTCAGAATTGTCCGGCCCCCTTTTTTTCGATAATTGCTTAAATTATCCTAATTTGAATTATGTAAGTGAAAAAATTTGTTCTCTTAATTAAATTTCAAGCTATCAAAATTCTTTATAAAATAAGCCCAGCATGAATTCGTTTCGTTGAATTTTGAAGAAGTTATTGCAGAAATAGTCAATATTTCAATGCTTTCTTAAATTCTAAATAACTTTCAAAGTAATCAACATTTTTTAATGTTCTTGGTCTAATTTTAAAGCTAAATTTCTAGAATATCGATCAAAATTCTTGGAATTGATGTGTCATTTTTTTTCTTACATACTGCACGAGGTTAAAGTTCAAATAAAAAAGTTGGAAAAATCCCAATATTACTTTTGCTTAGAAAAACATTTTTATAAGATATATAAAACATATAATCATGAATTTTGTATCGAATCCCCTTAAAATATATATTCATATGATCTTTATTATGATTTACCTACAGATGAAATGTTTTCGAAATTTCCCTACTTTTTTATTACAATTTTAACTCCTTGCATTATGCAAGAAAAAATTTATAGATTCATAATGATAATTTAATGTGATTCTGTAGAATCTTAGCTCTAAAATGAGCCCAAGAACATAAAAAAATGTTGATTGTTTCGAAAGTTATTCAAAATTTAAGAAGACATTGAAATTTGGACTTTTTTTGCAATAACTTCTTTAAAGTTTAACGAAACGACTTCATGTTGGGTTCATTTTATAAAGAATTTTGATAGCTTTAAATTTAATCAAGAGAACAAATTTTTTCAATAATATAATTCAATTTAGGATAATTTAACCATTTATCGAAAAATAGGCGGCCGGACAATTCTGACCGGTACTTTAGATTTAGCCTGTGTGGACTTGAACATACAAATATATCTCGGGACGTAATACTTACAAGGATCGTTGTCAAATAGTTATAATATTTCGGTTATGGATTTAAAAAAAGATATAATCAGCTAGAGTATTTTTCGTATTATTTTTAAACTTAAGGTGGTTATATCGCGACTCAGTGAGTCATATAAGAGCGTAAAAAATATTCTTGATTTACATCGAATCTTTTGTGATGTAAAATCCTAAAATTAATTAAGATTGACATTTGTAACCGTTCCGCGATGTAAATGAGAATAATAAATAAATAAATCAATAAAAAGATATCTCTCAATGGTTTGCGTATTCACGACCATATGACTTTCGAAAGAAGCAATGCGGCAACGTCGCACTCTCTCCACTCCTCTAGTCCACCATGTTAAAGTGCACATGTACAGAAATCTAACCTACTTTACGGTTGTTGTTTGATTAATTTGTAAAATGAGGTGAGACACAAAAGTAGATTCATAAAGAAAAAAGAATTAACAAGGAGAGAAAATTTGCGGAAAGGAAATATTGAGCGAAGTAAGCAAAACCGTGACAAGATTGTTGACAAAAATCGCGCTGAAGCGAGTGCGAGAGCCACGGCCCAGCATACTGGAAACCGCATAGTAAGCTGAAAACTAAAATATCGCCTTATAAATAAATTATTAATGTAAAAGGAAGCATTCTCTTTAGTGTAATATATCATCTATTGAGTTATCAAAATTAAATTAAATTTACATCAAATTTCAGTGTTTTTTCATTTCTCGAACATTAGATAACTTATTTCAAATTTTATTGTGTATACGACGTATACTTACTCCTAACTGACTACGTATAAGTGTACGCTCTAGCATGCGTTGCGACGTTGCCACGTGCTCACTGCTGTCTTCTTCGATTATGGCTGCCGATGAAAGTCGACAGTTATAGTCTTCGGAAAAACAATACAAACTTATTGTACGGTAAAAAATTCTTTCAAAAAGCAGACGAATTTTTCAAGGTTCGCGGCAAATTTGTATAGTTTTTTGAACACGTAGCATGGATTTTGTAAGTATAATGCTCATGTGAATCTTGGGTTCACTTGTTATTGCCATTGACGGTATAGTAATTCATGACCAAACGGTGAAACTTCAATTAATTATTTCTCTATAACTAGACGGTCAAGCAATCTAAAACTTTGCAGGTGTATTCTAAAATAATTAAAGAAGCTATAATAAATTTTCAGCTTTTAGCATGGATTTCGTATCCTGATAAAACCACCTTAAATAGTACGTAAATACCGAGTTAAGAGGTCAATAAATAGTGCTTTTCACAAATACAAATTAAAAATTACTTTCAAATTATGGTGACGACACATTTTTTTAAAACGTGAAAATTATCCTCTTACGCTCTGTTTGGCTGATGTGTCTTCTGATTTTCGATTATATTTTTATATTTTTATGGTAAGGTGAAAATGGGTTAGTGTGCGGCCATTTTGATGATCCATACAGTGCCCATTTTAGAACACAAGATAACACTGTGTGTTACGAACTTGTTTGCTCTATATGGGGCATTCCATGCCAAATTGAACGGGATAGGACCTCATGTTTCCGATTTACTTAAAGTTTTAAGAGTTGATAGACTAACATAAATAATGAAAAAAACCCAAAATTTCAGATTTTTTCATGCAGTATTTAAAAAGTTATGGGATAAACAAACAAAAATTACGTTTTTGTTGTTTTGTAATTATTTACAAACTGAAATAAGGAAAAATTCTGAAAAAATAACACAAACGTATAGTTACATGGCCGATGTAGTAACATTTTTCGGAAAAATTTTTAGTCCAAAGTTAATAACAAAAAATTTTTTTTTTTTTTTTAATTGATTTTTTGAAAAAACGCCATTTTGGGAAAGTCTGAAAAAATTCATAGTGATAGCTACTAGTATTACGCAAATTCAAGGTATGTAATTAGGTTGCGCACTCGAAAATTTTCTGAAATATGAATTTTTTTTGTAAAGTGATGCGCGTGGAATCACGATCTTCGATCGACAGCGTCGGGCGCAACTTCCACTAGTGCAGAATACTGTCTACTTTCTCGAGAACGTTATTATCAAAAAGTAATGAGAAGTGATTATTTACTGTTTTATGATCGCTTTATACTCATAAAATATGAATACTGAAATGAGTTCTATGATTAAATATAAATTATCAGAAAAATAATTTTTGTTATTATCATAAAAATAAATTTGTTCGTGAAATATCCACGAACATATTTTTCACGTAAGAAAGTATGGAGAGTGATTCTTTGAATCGTACATTGATGAGAATGTGAGGAATCGCAAGGATTCTGATTTTTCATCAATATTATCATCTTCGAGGGATTCTTGGAATCGGAAGGTATCTGGAAGCCGTGAGAAGGGAGATTTTACGAGTCATTCGCCGATTTCAGATAATTTTAACAATTAAGAAAGAAAACATAAATGCTAGGCGAAACAGAACATATTCTTTTCTATCCTTCTTTTAAAACTTCATCTGTCATAACTCTTATCCTGCATGTGTTGCAAAGGAGTGCATTTTTTTCAAAATCTTTGAATTTACTGAGAAAATGCTCTGGGAATGTCCTTAAACTGCTTGCATTTGAATCTGCGAGTATAATTTATTAAGAGTAAAATGAATTTTAAGCTCGGGCTTGATAAATTATTTATAGATTAGCACGGGATGATTTGACTATATTTTAATCTGTATCGAGGAGTGAAAAATCACGTAATATTCACTTACGGTGTTTGTTTTTGTATGGATTATAACAAGGTTTTCTTTTTTGTCGAATCATGTCAATTGCTCTTTGAAAATAAACTCTCTGATAAAACACTGATCTTATAAATTTTTATCCTCACTATGAATGCGTTTGTGACCATGCAAGGGAAAAATCCAAACTCAATTAAGAAAAGAATACGATTTGTTTCGCCTAGCATTTATGTTTTCTTTATTAATTGTTAAAATTATCAGAAATCGTCGAATGACTCACAAAATCTCCCTTCTCACGACTTCCGAGTACCTTCTGATTCCAAGAATCCCTCGTAGACAATAATATTGACGAAAAATCGGAGTCCTTGCGATTCTTCACATTCTCATCAGCGTACAATTCAAAAAATCTCTCTCCATACTTTCTTGCGTAAAAAATTTGTTTGTGAATTTTTCACGAACAAATTTATTTTGATGATAATACTAGGGTTCTTGAACCTGACAGCGACCTGAGGCGATTGGCGAGCGAAGCGAGCAGGGGGCGAAGCCCCCTAGTTTCGAGATATTGTTGGTGAATTGGGATGTGTTCAATAAAGTAGAGAGTTACGTAGCAGAATCTTTATGTATTTGCAATGAATGTGTGAAAGGAGCAAAAAAAGATACAATTCCTGTGACTTATATATAGTATATAGATGCGTACAGTGTTTGAGCGTATTTTAATGCTTCCTCGAATACAATACTTTTAATGAATTTACCATGAGAGAATAAAGTGTCCTTTTTCTGAACGATGAGACCCACTCGATCGAAACTTTGCCCCTGCAATTTATTTATTGTCATGGCAAAGGCCAATCGAACAGGAAATTGTAGTTGTTTCAATAAAAATGGCATATCCGTGGATCCACTCGTGTCGGTAGTGATTCGCGGTATGTGAACGATGGTTCCTTTCTTATCTCCAGTAAGAAGCTCTGTAAATAATATTCTTATGTTGATTGTTTGAACGATCAACCACGTTCCATTACATAGACCATCAGTTACGCATAAATTTCGCAGTAACATAATAATACAGCCAGTTTTGAGGCTAAACACCGTCGGTGGTAGCCCGGAGGTGTCAATGAAGCAAGATATCCCAGCAGATACTGTAAGGCTAAATTTTGGTTTTCAGCGTCGTCACCGCTAAGAGAGTATGCTGAATCAACGAAAATGTATTCTACCGGATCCCCAGGCATCTTGCTCAAAATTTGGTTATTTATAATCTTTACTTCATCTTTACGTGCAGCAAGTATCGACCGTTGCGATAGCTCAGTAGTTGTGATCCCATTTAGATAGAGCTCGTCGATAACGTTGTCTGTCATAAAATCCTCCGGCACTTCCAAACATTTCAATCTGTTGTCGCCAATATTGAGCAACCAATCAGCAAATCCTGTACCATCTGTTGCTGCTCTCATATTAATCGTCAACTTATGCTTCTGGAATAGAGGCCAAAACTCACTGTTCTTCAAGCAGGTTTCGAATATTTGCCGACGCCCACCTTTTTTAACGACTGGAAGCACTTGACGAAAATCCCCTCCAAGAATGAAATGTCTGCCAGCGAATGGCCTTTCATTGCTATAAATATCTCTAAACGTTCTGTCGAGTATTGTCAGTATTGTTTGCGGTATCATGGATGCTTTATCCCAGATGAAGACCTCCGTGTCACCAAGCTCCTTTTTTAATTTTTTTATCCAATTCAACGTTATTGTCGGGTCGTCGTAACTTAATGGCAAGTTGAACGTTTTATGCGCTGTTCTTCCGTACGGTAAGAGCACAACAGCGATCGATGAAGAATAAATTTGAAGGCATATCGGTTTTCGAACTCGTCAGCGATCCAGTTATAGCATCGAACGCTGAGCGTTGATCATAATTCATTTGCTGATACATTTCTTCGTAGATCTTTTTGTGTTCTTTTCGGCGTCAGCCGTCAGGTCTTCTTTATTTTCAACAGTCTCCTCAACTTCGGCCTTAGTTGTGTTGTCCGGTAGGCCAAACTGCTACAGTGTGAATCCTTCTCGATCCAGCGGATCTCTTATGATCGAGAGCAGCGTCTGATAATATTTCGCTCATGTATATGTCTGATTTGCAGATGCCCAAAGAACGTGCTGCTTCCTGAAACGACTCATAAAGAATACCGTCAACGGTTAGAGCTTCGAATGATGTCGGGCCACGTACGTGTTGAAGCAGCAGCTTCAAATGAAATCTTTCGACATCTCTCGGTGATACAATGTTCAAACGTGCGACAATTTTGCGGTTATTTTTTCATGGCTTCCATTTGTACCGTTGTTTGCCCCAAGTGTAGTGCAGCGGTATATGCGCATAAAGATATCCTTTGGCTGCCGGGTCTGTCTAGCATACTTCGAAATAAGCCATTAATTTCGACTGCGTTTTTCCCCGTTCTATCGCAGTTTTCTTATCACTCAACGTGAACGCAACAACTTGATTCTGCGGCATGTGTATCGGCAGAGATTCAACGGCGTGACTACGTTTTTTGTATTGGTACATTGATACAGATTGTACGGAACTATCATGCTGTTATCGATATTGTAAATTTTGCCGTCTTTCTTTCTATGGTAAGTGTGACATGCCGCTCTATTATCACGTCTTCGATACGTTGAGAAGCCCTGCTTCGTCATATCTGTCTCCTTGCTGAATTCTTTTGGGAATTTTTTTGAACATGTCTTCGTTTTGCTATCACAACATGGACTTTTGGCCGTATGAGGACCATGGGACATAAGGGGCAAAATTCATCAAAAGTACCCGCCTAAAAACTTTTTGTCTCCGATTTCCTTGAAAGTCCGCGAAATTATTGTCCTAGTGAACCTCTTTTAAGTCCCCTAAGAGAACATCTCTAGTACGACGGGTTGTCTGTATACAAGGGCTCGAATTTTCAACCTTTTACCGCGCACGCTGATACTCAATTAACCATAACTTCTACAAAAGTTATCCAAGTTAATTTTTTTATGGAGGTCATAGAAAGGTTTTTTCATCAGCTTTACGCTGAAGGTAATGGTTTTAGATTAAAAAAATTATTTGAGCTTCATTTTTTAATTTTAAACATATTTTTGAGTTGTTCTCCAAGTGCGGCCATTAATTTTCTTTCCAAAATTATATTTAAAAAAAAGCTTGACTTTTTCCCTTTAAAATGAGCCATGGTGGAAAGTGGGACGAAAGAAATTGGTGGAGATATATAACACTTCTTACGCGCGGTTTCTGCGTCGCAGTGCAGCTAGGCGCCACGATCACGACCTACAGTCCATTGGGAACTTATTTAATTGTACTTTGTATAATTTGTTCGTAAAACTGTTATTTTTGGCTGGTACGAGATTTAAATTAAAAATTAATTTGTAATTCGGGGTGATTTTTTAGTGTCAGTCCCCTCGCCTCTCACATCGAAAATTGAGTCAATTAATTTGCTTTTTACAGTGTATGTGCACTTCTCTTTCTTCTTTGCCTCACAGTTTTTTTCGGGAAAACATTACATTCTAATGATGTCGAATATTTTCTCAACATGAGAGTTAATTCAGCAGAGAGAACGAAGGAGTGATATTTTTGTGTACCAGGCACTGTGTTTGTTGATGCAAATCTACTCTTAAGTTCTTGAGCTGTGATGGCGTGATTTTTTTTGGTACTAAAGAATACTAAAGTTTCAACTTAATTTTTCTTTGCCCATTGATAAAAGGCATCAGCAGTCAAAATCGTATCTTTAGATGACGCTTGTCTTAAAAATGAAGTATCGACATAAAAGTGGATTTTACTTGTCCAATAAATAATACAAATTATTATCCGTGAAATAATGTATAACGATAATAATTATTTTGTTAAAACATGCAGTTTGTAGCCGATTATTTGTAGTCGACTAGAAACCGTACATTCTAAATTTGAAGCATGGGCGCTCGCGAGGCAGAAACCGCGCGCAAGGAATGTTGTATATCTCCACCAATTTCTTTCGCCCCACTTTCGACTATGGCTCATTTCAAAGGGAAAAAATCAAGCTTTTTTTTAAACATAATTTTGGAAAGAAAATTAACGGCCGCACTTGGAGAAAAACTCAAAAATATGTTTAAAATTAAAAAATGAATCTCAAATCATTTTTTTAATCTAAAACCATTGCCTTCAGCGTAAAGCTGATGAAAAAACGTTTCTAAGACCTCCATAAAAAAATTAATTTGGATAACTTTTGTAGAAGTTATGGTTAATTGAGTATCAGCGTGCACGGTAAAAGGTTGAAAATTCGAGCCCCTGTATACTGACAACCCGTCGTACTAGAGACGTTCTCTTAGGGGAATTAAAAGAGGTTCACTAGGACAATAATATCGCGGACTTTCAAGGAAATTGGAGACAACAAGTTTTTAGGCGGGTACACTTGACGAATTTTGCCCCATATGTTTGATAACCTTATACCAAAGGACTGGATCTTGGTATTTATCTGGAATTTCTGCACACACGAATTTGTCAACGGACTCGGGCGTTAACAACTTATCGTGTAGAGTGACCAAAAGACGCATGTGTGGCAGCCCTCTCTTCTGGAACTCGACACACCAAATGAGGGACATCATTTGCAGTTGTTTCTGGTGGCATGTAACTCGATGGGAAGATGACTGCCTTTCCAATTTTATAATTGTTGCCAGTGTTGAGACTGCTGCTCTGAACGTGATCCATTATTCTCTGCAAATGCTCACATCTCATTTGATTTTGATTCATTCTCAACCAAGTCAAGCGGTTGTTCTCAACTTTTAGATATGCCGTGATAATATATTGTTGTTTTAACCGTTGGCAACACAATATCGGATCCAAACGACCCATATGATCTCTTTTGTACGCGAAACGATACCCGTAGTATTGAGTGGCTGACAGTCGTTTATTACCATTCGTCTGAGTCAACGAATAGGTCCACCCGGTGTCTGCTTTCGGGAACAGTAATGGCGAAATCAATGGATCCACATGCGGAGATGTGAGGCTGACGAATTTAACATCATCATCAGCAGTAGAATAAACTCTAATATCAACCTCATTCTTAATTTATCCCGTTTTCAAGTTAATAACTGCAGCTGATTCCTTGCACGTCGGAATGTTGTAGACTCGTAGATGCTCACCGGGTCTCAAATTCTTAAAAACAGCCAAATAGACCTCTTTATCGTGGCCTGTTTCGTAAATTTCATTAAGATGTCTGAATTTGTCAGCGTACAGGATCGCGTTCATTATTGGTTCTGATGGATACTTGTCCTTTCACCCCGATGGAGTAGAAGCCACTGTTAAATTTGGGAATATCTTTATTCGTTGAATTAAATGAAGCGAACGCGAATAAATTGTTATAAACACGAATGTTCTGCCGGAAATGCTGTTAATTTCGTCCGTTCCATGTAGCAAAAGAAACTCAATTTCGGCAACATAACTTTATTCTTATGACAGCAATAATGAACAGCGCGTCCAGTCTCACAGCGGAACGTCAACGCCTGACAGTAACATCACATTTTATCCATGTCGCCAAGATTTATTGGTTCAACAGACGTGAGATCCTCTATTCTCGCTTTTTTAACCGAACATTTGTCCACATACGCCATTTTGCGTTTCAAGTTCAGTTCTTCCCTGTTATTTTCTCGACCAACCTGTTTATTCTCCAGACGCTCCTTTTTGTGCGATTCTCGATATATTTTATCCCTCTCCTGAATTTGAGTCTTATTCTTTTCACGATATTGGCGTTGCCGCCCCTTAATTCTTTCCTTACGCTCTTTATCAGTCAATTGTAACGATTTTCGACCCATATTCGTTTGAATCAATGACTAAGACTGCCACCGGCGTGGCGCCTATTCCAGTGATCACAGAAGGTGGGAGCTGGCAACCTCCACCACGGATCACTGGCCAATGGCGCCGAGAATAAAAGTTTTGCCGTCACAAAAACTTTTTTGTATTATGGAGAGAAAAAAAATTATTTTTCCGATAATTTATATATAATCATAAAACTCATGACAGTATTCATATTTTATGAGTATATAAAGCGATCATGAAACAATAAATAATCACCTTTTGATAATAAACGTTCTCGAGAAAGTAGACAGTATTCAGCACTAGTGTAAGTTGCGCTCGACGCCGTCAATCGGAGATCGTGATTCCACGCGCATCACTTTACAAAAAAAATCATATTTCACGCAATTTTCGAGTGCGTACCTTAATTATATACATACTTAAAATGTGCGCAATACTTGGGGCTGTCACTATGAATTTTTACAGATTTTTCAAAAATGAGGTTTTTTCAAAAAATCAATTTGTTTTTAAAAAAAAAATTTTTTTATTAACTTTGGAGTAAAAATTTTTCCAAAAAATGTTAATACATCGGCCATCTAATTATACGTTTGTGTAATTTTTTTCAGAACTTTTCATAGTTTTAGTTTTTAAATAATTGAAAAACAACAAAAAAGTATTTTTTTTTGTTTATACCATAACTTTTTAAATAATGCATGAAGAGATCTGATATTTTGGGTTCATTCATTATTTAGTTTAGTCTATCAACCCTTGAAGTTTCAAGTAAACCGGAAGGATGAAGTCCTAACCCGTCCGATTTGGCATGCAACGCCCCATGTATAACAAATAGTTCGTGGGTAGATGTGTCACGAAAAATGAGTAGAGTATATGCAAGAACCTAAAGTTGTGAGGTTTTTTACTAAGCTTGCGTGATTAAACACTTGAATATAAAATTTCATGTAAAATTTAAGACTTTAGTTTATTTTTCTACATTTATCATAGTTATAAATATGAAAAATTTGGGGTTCAATTATCAGCCAGAAATTAATTAACGCTGAGTTTCTTTACTATTACTTTCTGAGTTGCAAAAACTTTGTGACTTGCTAATGATATAGATTTTTGCGCTCGTACACCTGAAAATGTTTATACTCTACTGAAAAATACTTCGATTTTTGTACTTTTTTCTAGTTCCATTGAAAAGAATATATAATAATTTATGGAAATGCTCAAAACTGCTGGAAAATGAATTTCACAACTTTTCGTCAACGACCCATTCTTCAACCTACAATTTATACCCTTAATATAAAACAAAACCAAGCGATGGTAGCCCAATCTTGCTTACCCTGCTACGGTATTTCCATTCAAGAATTGCATGTAACGAATAGTCTATTCCAGAATAATGTCTATGCCATACCTAGGAGAGTAATCATGAGAATTATTAAAATATTATTTTCCCTGAGATATAAGTATCACTTATTATTATGTGCGTATATTTTATGACTATAAAAATGTCTTCGAATTCTTTCATCGTGTTTGTTGCTTTTTAAAAGTAAGTTGACTATAACATTCAGTCCCTCGAAACGTTAGTGAAGAGACTATGATAATATTTCCCTACAAAGTTCGCCTCAAGAATAACAAATATAAATTTTATGTAAGTCTGGCCTGGTAAGATCCAAATAAAATGAATGTAATAAGTTTATTGTCATTTTTTAAAGGAATTGTTGCTGATGAGTTTATACTCCAGTGGGAGGGATTCTGCAAATTTTGTGCAACCTGACAAATTCAAACCAGAGCGATGGAAAAGACAGAAAAATGGTACCTATGAAGGCGTGATCAATCCAGTGGCCACAATTCCTTTCGCTTTTGGAGTTAGAAGTTGCATTGGAAAAAAATTAGCCGAGATTAAAATTAGCTTACTTTTAACGGCGGTGAGTACTTGAGTTAGTAAAGACCAAAAATCATCAAGTAAAAAATGATAAATAATAAAATAAAAAGTTATCAAATAGAAAACTCAGTTTTGACATCAGAGATCGATAGAGCAGAGAATTAAACGATCAAACTAACTTACCTACACTACCGTCGGAAATTGTGCGCACGGCGCTTGTCATCGCTATCAAAAATCACTGCTGACTTTGAACCACGATATCTCGGTGAAAAAAAGAGATAGGGCATTTTTAAAAATACAGTTGGAAAGCTTACGAAATTCCACGTCTAGTGATGCTCAATAAATATTTTTTCGACTTTCTGAAAATAATACAGCACGTGAGGAGTTAAAAAAAAATTCAAGATTTTTTCAAATTCTCTACCTCAACTTCAACTTTTTGCATGACCTAGGAAAAATGTTTTCAATATCTGAAAATTATACAACATAAAGTCTAAAATCTTATCTTTAATTTAAGCCAAGAAAACTTAAAAAATATTCATGGGTACCCGAGATACGATTAAAAATGTTCAATCATATCTGAGTTGAATTTTAATCGACGATCACGCTTCTCGGCCGGTTTGTTGCTCGCCTTCTTTGTTGAGGCAGGACCGAATAGGCCACGCACAAAGGTGGCGGTTAAGTGGAGCTCTCTTATATGTTCTTTGATCCAAGAACGTGTTTCCTTTATTTCCTTTCTTTTCATTCTTAGTTGATATTTACAATGACTATTAAAATTTTTATTAATGTTCTAGTTTATAAGAATTTTAAGAAATAAAAAATGTTTACATATCATTGTTCTATTCGTTAATATGGGGATAATATTGGATTTAAATAATTTTTAATAATCAAAAATAACAATAAATATTTTTTTAAATTTAGAAAAATTAGAAATAAAAATTACTAATGAAAAGAATCAAAAATACATATAATATAAGAGGGCTCCACATAAGCGCCACCTTTGTGCGTGGCCTATTCGGTCCTGCCTCAACTAAGTGGGGGAGCAACAAACCGGCCGAGAAGCGTGATCGTCGATTAAAATTCAACTCAGATATGATTGAACATTTTTAATCCTTGGTCATGCAAAAAGTTGAAGTTGAGGTAGAGAATTTGAAAAAATCTTGAATTTTTTTTTTTAACTCCTCACGTGCTGTATTATTTTCAGAAAGTCGAAAAAATATTTATTGAGCATCACTAGACGTGGAATTTCGTAAGCTTTCCAACTGTAGTTTTAAAAATGCCCTATCTCTTTTTTTCACCGAGATATCGTGGTTCAAAGTCAGCAGTGATTTTTGATAGCGATGACAAGCGCCGTGCGCACAATTCCCGACGGTAGTGTAAGTGAAGTTCGATCGTAATTATACGACCGCCTCGTTCGAAGGGATTACTATTGTAGTTTCGCTACTTTACGCCAGATTGCCACAAATTTAAGAGCCAAAATTTTCTATCACCGCTCCCTCCCTACATTCATTTGACGAGACTTCATTTAGTTTAGAGCTGTCCTGTAAATTGTCTGACAGTTCTACACGGTACCCGAAAGAACTCGTGGGGGGGAAATAAAATATTTTGGGCGGGAGTAATCCCTTCGAACGAGGCGATCGTATAATTACGATCGAACTTCACTTAGGTAAGTTAGTTTGATCGTTTAATTATACTTTCCGCCTCGTTCTCGGGATTACTATTGTAGATATTTAGAGTAGACAATTTACCAAATTTTTGTTTTTATTGGAGAAAAAACACAAAGCAGTTTTAGATTTTTTTTTTTTTTCAATTATTAGAACTGCATTACAAAATGTTTCATTAGCAGGTGTGATTGGTCGATTATAGAATCGAGCGAAAGTCAACGGAGTTTGGGACCAACCCACTGTGCTTCTAATAATATTTAGGTCTATTCCTTTTTTAAAAGCTGTAGAGGTTGCTGCGTGTCTAACGCTGTGTGCGGTGAATTCTTTGTCAATGCCGCATTGGTACAAAACTGACTTGGTCCAGCGGCTAAGAGTTTGTGAACCTACTGCTTTATAGGGCTTTCTGGTAGCCAGAAACAGTTTTTTACAATTAGTTTCCCTAGAGCCTTAATAACGCGAAGATAATGTTTTAAGGTTTTAGCTACACAAAGTTGTGGCTTATCGTTAAAATATGGTAACATAAGGTACGGTTGACAAGTCCCTACTCTCGAGGTTTTAATCAAAGCTTCTACTTTTATTTCTGCACTATTTTCTGAAAATCTTATGAAATCAGTATCTATAAGTGAGAATGTTTGCATTCTGTGGCCTGTACCTAAAGCTAGGAGTATTATAAGTTTTTCTGACAATGTCTGTAAATTAAGTGACTCCAGTGGATACCAAGAAGAAACTTTATCGAGGACAGGACTGACGTCCCAAGTTTTTGAATACTTGGGGCGTGAAGGCCTTAACCTGTAAACCCCTTTGAAGAAACGGTTCATACCACCGTCCGATATTTTTTCTGATGATATGAGTGCTATTGCTGATCGCGCTGTGCTTAAGGTTCCATATGATCCACCGTCGTTGAAGGACTCGCCTAGGAATTCTAAAACTTTGTTAGAGTGTTGGTTAAATGGATCTAGGTTCTTGTTAACGCAGAAATTCCACCACTTTCTTAGTGGGCCGTCATATTGCTTAACTGTAGAGTCTGCCAACGAGGCCAATATAACCTTTAATGTTGACTGGGATAAATGCCTTGGGCGGTAGCTTTCCCTGACAGCCATCCTGCAGCCAGGTTAAGTGAGGCTGCTAACGGGTGTTGACGTGACCTACAAGGGGACAGAAGAAGAAATGGACTTGGAGAAAACATTAATGGTTTTTCTATCAGCATTGACTGGAAAAGCGGAAACCATGGTTGTGAAGTCCACCAGGGAACGACAACTATGCCGCAAGCCTCATCTGTCAGAATTTTCCTTAATGTTCTTAAGATCATGGAAAAAGGCGGAAAAGCGTAAAAATTTCTATTTTTCCAAGAGATCGTAAAGGCGTCGAAAGCTTCTGCGTCGGGGTGACGAATCCAGCAACAAAAGGTGGTGAATTTTGTGTTGGAACTGGTTGCGAACAAATCGATGGTAGGGTTCGTAAAGGTTTGTAAAATCTCTTTGTACGCATAATCAGCTAACTCCCATTCTGTATCTAAAGGGTTTCCCAATAAGGGTGATATGTTTTGAAATTGAAAAAAAACACTGAATATTCATTCGGAATTGATCGAAATCTTTTTTATTATATTGGATATTCTATGCCATTTATGATTTAAACAATATATCGGCCAAATGTCCCCCGAGACTTGAGCCAAAAATGCGCCTCATCAGAAAAGATGATTTTTTGATGAAAATTGGGATCATTTTCAATTGATTCCAGAGCCCAATCCGCGAATTCCCGACGCAAACGATGGTCATTAGGCTTCAGTTCTTGGGCCAGAATCATCTTATAGGGATGCAGGCCAAGATCCAATCGCAAAATACGCCAGGTAGTCATCCTGGACAGGCCCAATTCCTGAGATCGGCGTGGCACGGACAATTCACGGTTTTCCTCGATACTGGCCTGTACGGCGGCTATATTCTGTGTAGAACGTGCGGTACGCATACGATTTTTAGGCTTAGTATCCAATAGAGTAAATTCACTCTCCAACTTATCGATTATTCGACGAATTGAGAGCGCGGATGGAGCAGAATGACGACCATATTTTGCACGATATGCTCTTTGAACACCGACAAAACTTCTCGAATTTTGATAAAATAATTGGACAATTTGCAAACGTTGTGGAAGCGTGAAACTACTCATGATTAAATGGCAAACCTTACTGATTACAACTGACAGCAGACGTCAAAAATTTCAGTTCAAATGAGCCCGATATGGACATTCAAAATCATATCACCCCTATTGGGAAACCCTTTACGTTCCGAATCCGAGATTCTCTATCAGCATGTACGTTAGCTTTCGATGCAATGTATGATGACGCATATATCCAGAGTTTTCTAGTCTCGCACCACTTCCAAGTTTCTCTACTAAGAAAGTGTAAATGGGGATGTTGGATTCCGCCCATTTTATTTATGTAGGCAATTGCCGTTGTGTTGTCGATTCGTGACAGAATCTCAGAATTCACCAGTTCAGAAGCAAAAGTTTTAAGGGCCCAAAAGGCCGCTAAAAGTTCTAAGCGATTTATGCTCCAGGATTTCTCCTCTTCGTTCCAAAACCCATGAGCTGATTCGCCTTCGCAATACGCCTCCCAACCAGATTTTGATGCGTCAGAGAAGATTTCCTTCTCAAAAACAAATTGACGTATTGGACTTCGTGATAGATGTATGTTCTTTCGAAACCAAATCAAGTTAGGTCGTAGGGATTTTTGAATCAACATGTATTTGTCATAATCACCGTCAGACAACAGCAAGGCTTGAAACTTAGCTCGTTCTAGAGCTTTGGTGTAGTCCATTCCATACGGTATCGCAGGGCAACAAGAAATCAGGCTTTCAATAGAAGTCCCATCTAGAAACCAATTCTGGATTCAAATCGATGTCTCCAGTGCTGAGAGTGGTGGGATTTTTTCCTAATGCACCTAACTTCTCTTCATCGACTGTTGTCATGGCATTTTTGTCCGCCATGTTTTCTTCGATGCCTTGGGTCTTGTTTGATTCAACATTTCTCTCATGTTGACCGCCATCTTTACTTGTCCCTTCCTTTGATAAGGCTTCTGTAAAGATATCATTGCATTAGTCCTATACCTTTGTATAGGCTCTACCAGGTTAAGGATCGACACGTATCTCATCTCTAGTATGAGCTATAATTTGAATCCCGCGATGTATCTCGAGAATGGGATTCCCGACTTTTAGAAGAACTCCGGGATCGCGAAGGAGTGTAAGATCGAGGTTTACTGTAAGAACGAGACGAACTAGATGACACGTATCTTGAACGTTTATGTTTCCGATCTTTTTTAACTTTTTTCTTTAGTTTCTTCAGTTGACGGAATAAATCATTTACGTCTTCTTTGTTAAAGGAAGAACGCTTACGTTTATGTCCCATGATATAATTTCACTTAACCTTTGGCTCTTACATGTGAACGTATTGGACACAAAAAAACGAATGAAGTCTCGTCAAATGAATGCAGAAAGAGAGCGGTGATAGAAAATTTTGGCTCTTAAATTTGTGGCAATCTGGCGTAAAGTAGCGAAACTACAATAGTAATCCCGAGAACGAGGCGGAAAGTATAATTTACATTATAGGAACATAATGTCATATGTTGGGTTTGACTGACTCCAAGGATAACTTTAAGGATGATATTTTTTGCCAAATAAGGCAACTGGGCAAAATTAAGTTAATGACAGGACTTCCTCTTCGAGGCCACTTCACGAAAAGCCGCGCATTTAATTATCACCGAAATATAGTTATATCGGGGCTTATCTTCTTTTTCCTGCTTCTATCAGGTCCCCAGCAGTCCGCCGCCATGAGGGCAAAGCCAAGGCAGCGGTAGCACTGATTCGCCATCGTCTTCCTGATGATTCCGCAGGAGACCCATCCGATCTTAATGTGGGTTACCTTGATCAGCGTCACGGCCTGCCCTTCCTCCAGCAGGAAATATACCCTTCTGGTACCTGTAAAGGGTCTCTTGGTTAGAGAAACCTTTGAGTTTATCGCCGATCCATGATCGGCCTCTTCAACATCCTCGACCTCAATGCTGGGCTCAATGTCCGAAATCTCCACCTCTATCCTAGGCATGTAGTAGCGAACAGATCCGCTAGCACCCATAACCTCTGAGGGTGGAGTCCAGCCGCTCTCTCTCCTTCTTGGAATATTTAGGCTCCACCATAAGGTCCTTAGAGCGTGACTTCCTAATTCTCTGTAAGTGACGCTTAGTTCCTCAGGTTTGACACGCTTCTTCAAATTTCAATATGTCCGCATAGCTCCGGTTTATGCTTCGTTTTCCGGAGGTTCTTCCTGATCGGTACCTCTACCCAATCCTCTTTCGTGGTGGTTTTCGAACTCTTTTCCTTCGGCTTCTTCGTTGAAGTCTCCTGCGGACTCATAGTCGGTTCTCTAGGCCCTTTCCATAAGTCCGGAGTAGACTTCAACCTGGGTTGTGGAACTATCTGGTAACTCGCTGTAAAATGTCATTTAAATGATCACGGCGCTTCACGAGTTGATCAGGATTATTATTCCGACGGGGAACAACATCTTGATCCTTGCGGGATACGTTATCTTAAATAAAGAGCTCGCCTAGTCACTATTGGTTGGACGTTAACCCCTATTGACATAGATAGGTAGGTAAACAACATCGCTGAAGTGTCAATGTTTGGTCTGGTATCTTGAATAATGAGAGAATATCTAAATCGAGAATACAATGGGAGGTGGGTTGAACGAGTTGGACCCATCACGTAGCTGCCACGATCGCCAGGACGGCTTCGCCTGATTTTCACTTGTGGAAATGCAACATAAATGTAGTTTACGAGAAAATACAAACAGTCGAAGAAGACATTATAGACAGAATACAAATAGTTTGCAGAGGAGTAACGCACAATGCATTACTATAAACTGTCAGGAAATTTCATAAGTTAAAATTATGTATCGAGGCCAATAAAGGCAACTTCGAACACTTGATTCGATAATGATTCCTTCATTTCAATTTCTCAATTTAGCTGACTAAATATATCCTTAATTAAATGTTCTTATTCTCACTGATTGGATGGACAGATCTTTTTGCTTCCGGTGATTGTCTGGACCATTGCTCTTGCCTTCATTGACCCGATGAACTATTCTTTTTGCTTACACTTCCCGATAGGACCATTATTCTTGCTTTCAGTAACTGGTTACATCACTATTTATTTTAGCACTGATGTATGGTTAAAGATTAGAAGTGGGTTTCATGGGCTCTAAAGGGTTGGCTAATTTTACTGTTATACGGTCAACTGCCAGCTATACATTAGATATTATGGCCGATCAATTCCACAGGATGAACTTGACTTTTAATTGAACCTAGATTGATTCAACATCGAAAAAATGGTTAGTTAATCCAACTACTTCGGTTTGTAAAATACACCATTGCTACTTTATTGGTTGGCACAACTACACGTTTTTTGTAGTTGTGTTAAGTAATTGAGTAGTACTGGGATATTTTACAAGTCAAAGTATTAGGTTCAACCAACTATGTTTGCAGTGTATTACGTGAAAGTATTGTATTATTGTATGACGGAATAAAGAATGTTTCAATATAATTTTTTTTTTTTGAATAACATAATATTTTGTCATTAAAATCCACAGCTCGTCAAAAACTTCAAAATAGAGTGTACCAACAAGCGGCCAGTAAAGATGGTCTTACAAATGATAGCCGAACCATCGGAGTCTATCCAGTTGAAGTTAACACCGAGATAATGCTGAAGACTGATGTAAATAAGTAAAATAAATGTCGTTCTTGATTGTATTCAAAAAAGGAACAAAATTTTTTTAATATTAAAATTATTAGGTTATTGATCACATAAGAAGCCTCTTATTAAAGAGTATTGAAAATTCTCGATGCCTATAAATTCATTTTTGTAAGACATGCATGATATGTGCCATTTTCTGTGCATGTAAAGCGTGACAAAAGTGACCAATTGAGCACCCGGATTCTATAGCCTTGCAAATTGATTTTAGAAAATTCAAAAAAAGTTCGTTTCTGGAGGGAATTTTGAGTAAGTGCAAACTTCCAGCTGAAGAAATTTTCACTAGTATGTAATAAAGTTTTATAAAACGCATTAATTAAATTGAAATAAGTGCTAAAAATATACTAGCATTCAATCGATATGATCGAGGGCGTGCGAATTGAGAACTCTGGAGTCTCGACGATCTTAAGGTCCGGCCCACATGACTTGCATTGTTATAGCCAATTAATTCATTATTTTTTGTCATCCTGACATGAGAGTAACCCCATCCTAGCACCAATTTTATTACGCAATGTGCCTGATTCTTGAATTATTGAAACTATGCGAGAATTTTTGATTCTCACATTATTACATCACCAAATAATGTGGAAATTTATGATTCTCGTATTATTTGAGCATGAAATAGAGCGAGAATCGTACCTTCCTCCAATTCTTCTACTCAAAACACGCACACATCTACGTATTGTTCGTCTGTGTTGTTGACTAAATCTGCGCCATCTGTTAAAAAACCACGGCGGCTTGTTGTTTTTGTCGGTCTGGTACCAATACGAATAACATTTGTAGGTTATGCAATTGTCATTTTTGGCACCTAGTCAGGCACATTGCATACTAAACTTGGTGCTAATAGAGTGGAGTTATTTTCATGTGCAAATAACAAACAATAGTATGTGTTGCGCGGGCGCGATATATGACTCCCTTATCACTGTGAGGCTTGCACTCAGCTTGACGCAGACTATGCCTCTTCGATGGGATGTCGGTGTCTTGTCTCCGGGTCGCTTGACTCGGCTTCAGCTTGTATTCGCATACCCGTCGATTCGACATCGGCAATCCATCGCCTTGGCAGTGTCTACTCCTGCGCCTTCTGCTGACCTCACATTCATACGGAAATCACCTACATCGCGTCCTTGCAACACAATATACGATTAGTTAATTGAACGAAAACTGCAATTCAAGTAAACATTTTTAATTAAAGAAAGTTCGTGTGAAACATTTAAAAATACAATTAAAAATACATTTTATCGGGAGTGTGTATAGAGTTTTGGTTTTAAATATGCATATTCATCACATTAGTCCTATGAAAATACAATATATAATTTTATTACAAATTCACTTTGTATTGCTAATAATATCATCAACATTGGAATCACACTCATCGGAAGAAAAGTCTTTTTTGCATAAAAAAAACTTTAAGAGCCCTCTCTTTAGCCATTTTCATTCCAATCCCTGCTTAAAAAACCGTTAGAACCATGGTTGGAACCGGGTAAAACGCCATTTAGAACCTGACAGGGTATACCTGGCTACCGTCCGGAATTAGTATATGAAAATTATTCTCCCAAAATGCACTTTGGGTGTTTAGACGGGTCTAGCGTGGTTGTATCAAGTATCTAAGGAATCATAGGTGTGGACGTCTATCGGTCTAAAACGTTCTCTAGCGAGGGCATAGATTGACAAATATGGTCAAGTGCGTTCTGAGTGTCTAAACGGATCTACCGTGGTTCTATCAGAGATCTCTTGAATTGCAGGTATGGGCGTCTAACAGGGTCTGAAAGGGTCATAGCGGGGACATAGATTGACAAATTTGGTAAAGTGCGCTCTGCGTGTCTGAAAGGGCCTAGCGTAACAATGTTTGCGTTTTGTATAGAACCCTGTTACGAAAATACAGAACCCTTCTTAGGTTTGAATACGACCTGCTTAACACCCTTTTAAGACCATATACGCGTAATAATTTTAGGTCTCGCATAAAACCCAGATAAAACCCTTTAAAGTCCTTCTTAGAACCTGATCAGCGTAAAATTTTTGGAACCATTTAGAAACCTTCTTAGGACCGCATAAAACCCGGGGCAGAACCCATTTGCAAAAACCGTGTACAACTCCGTTTACACCCAGGTAGAAACCCATGTTCTAACAGGGTTCTATCGGGTTCCAACGGTTTTTTTAAGCAGAGATACTTTTGATATATTGCAATTTTTTTCCATATAATCAAAGTTGTAAATATGCATAATTGAATCTAAAACTCTATACATACCCACGATTATTTTTAAATATTTGTAAATATGTGTATTGTATCATAAAAATGCTTAAAATCGTCGAGACTGCAGAGTTCTTCATTCGCACAAACTTCGCACTGGCAAAATAAATGTTTTTTCCCTAGTTTCTCAATATAATATTTCTAAACCAATCATCAAGGCATTCGGGGTCATCCCGAATTTTATGCGGTGTTATAGAATCCGGCGTCTTAATTCAAGACCAGTGAGGAAAAGTAACTTACCAGCGCCGATGCGCATGCGCACTTGAAGAGAAAAATTACGTACCTCACGATTTCAAAACAACTGTGAATAGGAAACGTATCTAACAGGTATCAGCCAGTGAGCCCAGATGTGGTAGCTAACGGCGACCACCATGGATGCTCCCAGCTTATGTCTTCTCCCTCGCTTCACTGCCATAAGGTGGTTGAATGAGAAAGACGCAATGAGTTCCAGGCATCTATGGTGGGGGCCGCCAGTTTCCACGTTCTGGGCTCACTAGACTATCAGCGTAGATTGTTAGAGTTAGGTTATGTTGGCTGGTAAACTCGATTGTTTAATTGATTCAATTCACTTAAGGTAGTCCGGTAGTGGAAAGGAGGGTGGTTAAGTGACCTTTTTTATTTCATATATCGATAGATTAGACTCCTCCCGATCGAAAAGTCCTCTGCCATTTTGAGCCTTACCGTATTATATTTTGAATTATCACGTCTCGAAATATGGAATTTTAACATGGGCTCTTATGGAAAGTCATTTCGCGGGCTCATAATATCACGAATTTGCGAAAAATTTTCTGGTGGCGGCGTTGCGGAAAACTATGGAACCGTTGGGAAATTTCATAAGAATATTAATTTTTCTTTGAAAATCGTATCTTACCGTATATCTCGGAAAGTCATTTCGAAATAAAAGCCAGAAAACAAGAAAAAAAGGGAAGTGGAATTTCCGCTCAGCTGACGATAACACTATAGTTGTCATCTCGTCGGGTGAGTCCGCGATTGGATCCCGAGTGATTGGCGCAGCGCGATGATTGCCGAAGTTCACCGAAAAAAATACTCCGAGAGTCAAATAAAGATTGTAAATTAATGGAAAACATTTTTTTTCCAATCCTTATAGGTATTAATAGTAAATTATAATGGAAAAAAATTTTCCGCATAATGTTCGGAATTTCGCAACACGCATGAAACATTTTCGAAAAATTGTTATAGTTGCTCATTTGATTGCTACCGGACTACCTTAACAGCTTAGTTGAGACTAATATACTTCAGTTGATCTAACATATTTTTTCGTCCACTCTATATGCACGGTAAGTGGCAAGTTTCTTATATTTGTTACAAAAACTATCGTGTGAATCGCATGCTAAAAGCAGGCAATCCTGAATTTTTGATATTATAATTATAATAAATATAATAATTGTAATATGTATGCTTTGACGTATGGATTATAGACTGCTTGCTCTGTGTCTGGAAACCGTGGCCATTAGTATAACGTGGAAGGAAACTTTTATTCAGAACTTGAATTCTATTGTGGAAAATCTCTCGTTAGTAGGAAGCGATGCTGACGAGGTCAAAAACGTTAATTGTAGGAATATTGAAAACATCACTGTCCAGGTATTGAGATAATAATTAATTACTTGACTATAGTGTCATTTACATTACTTTATTGTATTCAGTTCTCTGATAACTTGCTTGTATAGAATAAATAATTTGATCTGGGAGGTTCAGATATATTTTGAGAACTCAGCACTTTAAGGCCATGTCTTTCTTATCCGATCCCTTCTTTACCCAGACTTTTTTCACCCTTCGCATTTTCACAGTAATTGAGAAATCGAGTTAAAACTTTGGGTTATTAAGTAAAAAGTAGTCAAGTTGGTGCCACCAGTAAGTTTTGATTGAAATTGACAGATATAAAACGTCACTATCGTAAGGTTGGGAATCTGTCAACAACATAACCTTGAAATATTAGTGAATTTTTATCAGTATAATATTTTTTTTTGTGTGCGAAAATGTCGAGTTTTGAGCCGGATAAGCGTCATTTGCAAGAACTTTTGATTTACTTCTTCAATGTGAAGAAATCTGCAGCTGAGGCGCATCGATTGCTTGTAGAAACATATGTGACGCGATCCGAGAAAAGGGACCAACTATCCATTTGACGTAAGAGCGTTTTAGTATATCCTAAGCACTAGAATTGCGACCGTACGTCAAATGGATAGTAGGTCCCTCTTCTCGGATCGCGTCACATATGGTGAGGCTGCCTCACGAAGGAATAATAAGGAGACCTATCTCCATGTAAGCGACTTGGCAGGAGCAACGGCACGGTAAGTGCCCGGCTTGTAAGTTGGAAGTAGTGGAAAGGAGTGCGCAAGTGCGCAGTTGTCCTCTTCTTACTCATGAGAAAATGTGCGAGTGAGACGAATCTGTCAAATTGTCAAATTGATCTAAGCCAGAGTGGTTATGTTGATCGATTTTTTGATCATTTGCAAGCGGCAGATATTTGTTCAATTTCAATTTAGTTTAAAAAAAAATATATATATTATCTCAGGACTTCTATAACGCTAAAGGAGTGCATTATAAAAGTGGTAAGTATATGTCGAATATAAGATTGTAAATATTGAAATTGAAATTATGGTATTTGTTATTACTTCGTAAATGGTGTGTTAAATAATGTTGAATAGTTTTTTCCTTTAAAGGTGAGGGAATTTAATCCGAGAAATTTTCAAGATTTTGAAGATCGCATGTAATATAATATAATGCATTTAATATAATAAATTTTTTTCTTAGCTATGTCGTGTCGCGCACCGGGTTGCATAACAACTCTGGCTTAGATTAATTTGACAAGTTTGTCTCACTCGCACATTTTCCCGTGAGTAAGAAGAGGACAACTGCGCACTTGCGCACTCCTTTTCACTACTTCCAACTTACAAGCCGGGCACTTACCGTGCCGTTGCTCCTGCCAGATTCGGAAAAGTTTCCCATGGCAGTTTGGTCTCCTTGTTATTCCTTCGTGGGCTGCCTTAAGGATGTAATCTAGTCACGGTGCTAAAAAAACAGCTATTTTTGTGAATTTTTTGTGAGCATGCTGTGAAAGATATGGAAATGAAAGTGTTTAAGTTTAATAAATAAGGTCAAAAAATGTAAGAAAAAAAATTTTTTATTTAATTTTTTCAATTTTTATGTACGAAAATCCAAGTTGAATGCAACACCATAAATTAGAGGTTGATGGATGCGCCACATGATATCTCGGGAACGGTTTATCTGAAAAAAAAAATCAAAGTGTTTTCGATTTAGTATAATAGTGGCTACAAGATGAGCCACGAGCATTAATTTTCATAAATGAATAATGATTAAGCATTTCATAAACAAAATGGCGGCGAAAAAAAGGCATTTTTTCGCAGTGTTTTTTGCGAAAAAAATTAGTAAAACTCAAAATTTTCACACGGCTGAGGCACATCCTGTAGCTTTGTGTGTGCAGAATATGTGATTTAAATTTCATAAGAATCGGTCAACTGGTTTTGAAGAAATCGTGTGGTGCGTCTGTAAAAATGTTTTTTTTTTTTAGAAAAACGCGTTAAAGTTTCTTTTTAATGAAAAATCATAAAAAGATATTACCTAAAGCTAATTTGCGATGCCTGCACCATATGAAGTATCTTCTGCTTCCTTAAAACGTTCGCTCTCTGCTATTTTAGCCTTTTTTCTTGCCGTTCTAGCTTCTTTCGAAGAATTTAAACTGTGACGGTTCGCATGTTGGACACGCGTGTCATCGTGTCTTGAGACAAAGTCGATTGCGTTCGAGCCGATTTTCGCACCTGCTTCCTCCATTATCTTAAAAATTGTGTTATACCCTTCGTTAAAGATACATGCAGCTATTTTACATGCTATTTCAACAACATTTTTACCATTAAAAAGGCGTTTAGGTACAATGCTCCGCACACAATGATTATAATGTTCATTATATTTTTGCGTGTGTCTGCCTAAACACCTTTCAAGCACTTGTATAAGCAGGATTTCATTTTTTTTTAAAAAGTAAATATACTCTCGAAATCTGAATCAGTCAAATTTTCACTGATTGAATCAGTGATTTGCCTTATCACTGATTCATCAGTTAAAACAATATTTTGCACTCTTAAATCACGTAATTTCCGCTGCTTAACCAGTAGAAACAATATTTTTCACTGTGAAATCAGTTACTTTTTACTGAAGTAATCAGTGAAATTTGACTGATTCACATTAACCTCTTTTTAGCTATTTGAATCGGCCAAATTCCACTGATAATCAGTAGATTCTGACTGATTCAGATTTAGAGAGTCGTATGGCGAACTAGTTCGCTCATTTAGTTTGTTAGTTCTTTTTTTCGAATTTTTCAGTAGAGATAATTAAAGAAAGGAAATATATATCTATGATTATTGCGAATTCTGTTTATTTTTATTTAAAAAGTACAAAGTATTAAAATACAAGTTTACATTTATATTTATGGTACATAAAATCTCTTACTGAGAATAATAAAAAAATAGATGAATTGATTAAATGTCCGTCAATAAAAAATAAATCATTTTACTTTGAAAAAATACCAATGATTTAAATCGTATGAAATTAAGTATCGAGGACTATTTGATATGGAAATTAAAATAAAATATAATAAATGAAACTAAAAAAGTTTTACATTTTTGGAATGTCTTCAATCAATGATATTTGTGTACTTTTTACTATTACATCGATGTTAATATTGTGAGTCAGCAATATTTGTTGTGAACTAATAAAACTTTAACCATAGACTATAAATTATTTACTTTAATAAGTGACAGGTGTAAAAAATTACTCGAATTTTATTAAAATATTATTGACTAGTAATTGGCTCTAGGTATTACGCGAATAGATATACAATATTTGTCTAAGAGCAAAAGTAAATCCATGGAGACTAGATATAAGGAGACCAATCACCATATATCCGTTCCCGAAATGAAGTTCTGCCAAGTACATAGTTACAAAACTTCCCGATGAGGGCATGTGTGTTCCCTGAGTGCAAAATGGCGACGTCTAATACACGATGCTTATAAACCGTGGATGCCGCCATTTTGCACCAAGGGAACAAACATGCCCTCATCGGGAAGTTTTGTAACTATGTACTTGGCAGAACTTCATTTCGTGTTTTGTGAAGTACGACCATAAGAGATTGGTCTCCTTATATCTAGTCTCCATGAGTAAATCATTCGGTTGGTCATGTAGCGCCACTCCATAATAGAGCGGACGACAGAAAAATAAATATCAAAAGAACTAAGAGCGAGATCATCGACGAAATAGTTCGCATAGTTCACGTAAAGGAGCGCTCTTCCCACCTAGTTTGTTCGCGAACTACCCAAGACTAGCAGCTACTTCTATGAACAAAGACAGAGAAAGGGGCTCTCCTGACCGAGGCTATCACTTCTCCTTCCTGCTTTCAATTGGGAGTGACAAAGAAAGAAAGAAGAGAAAGGGGCTTAAGCGGCAGATGAGTCGAGCAAGCGCGCAGAAAGTTTGGGTTACAGAAAAATATAGTTATACTGCTCCGATCTTCTTGAAAATTTGACACAACACTGTTGGATAGCTATCATCATACATCCTTAAGTGTGAGAAGTTGTAAGTGGTTTCAAAAGTTTAAGAACGGTGAATTTGAAATCGAAGACAAAGAACGTAGTGGAAGGCCGAAAGTGTACGAAGACGCGGAATTGGAAGCATTATTGGATCAAGATTCGTGCCAAACGCAAGAAGAAGAAATCGATGGACAATACGTTGAATAAAGCATAAGGTTCCATTCTTTCACAATAAATGCCCACTTTTTGATAAAAGAAAATGGCGGAAACTTATTTGTACACCTGATAAAAAAAAATTGTTGGAAATTTATTTTTCATAATTATAAACATTTAGGAGTAGATACACGTTCTTCAGTACTTTTTACGTAATTACTCAAAGTTTTAATTCGATATCTCAATTAATGTGGAAATGCAAAGGGCGAAAAAAGTGTCGCTAAGATAGGGATCGGATAAGTAAGACATGGCTTTAATGCAAGAAAGATGGATTTGAATTTGTTAAATACTCGTGTTTCTCATATTTAGAATTTGAAAAAGCACAACCATGTTTACTTAAAACATGACAGTCTTTTAGTCTTTTCACACTTACAAGTAAAGTTACTGAAGTGTCACTTACCGATTCGAATGAAACTTTGCAAATTTGTAGAGTTTGGAAAAATAATCGACACGTATTTTTTTATGTCGGCGAAGTTTCAAATTCAAGGTTGTAAACTACGTCAATATTACAAAATTCAAGATGGCGGATAAAATGGCGCCCACACTTGATGTGTGAAGGGTGGATTTTACGTTTGTACTTGAATCAGTCGAGTGATTGGAAAGCCAAAAAGCTTCTAATAAGGGGTTTCGATATCGCCGGAGCCAAATTTGAGGTCGAAATCACAATATTAAAACTACCGGATCCAAAATGGCGCCTCCCCCGTATGTTACATTGGCGGTAGTTTTTTCGCTTAAACTGGAATTAGTCAAGTGATTCGAAATCTAAAACGTTCCTCAGGAGTTTTCAATGTTGCTCATCCTTTACTGCTCGGACTTGAGCAGCCATTTTTTATCCGCCAGCTTGAATTTTGTAATATTGACATCAAATTTGGATTCAATGACATCGAAAACCCCTAAAAAGTTTTTCAACTTTTAAATCCTTCAACTGATTCTAATTCATACGTGAAAACCACCCATCAAGTGTGAAGGGTTGTTTCCACCCTTAAACTTGAACATTCGCCAAAATGAAAAAATATGTGTAGATTATTTTTCTGAACTCTACAAATTTGCAGTTTCATTCGAATCGGCCAGTGATACTTCCGTAGCTTTACTTACTAGTGGAAATTTACTACTGGCGCGGCACCACGCCAGTACCGTCGTCGGATTTCTGATACTAACAGGGTACTGGTGCAATATCGGCATGGATACTGGCAACTTTTTTCAATTATTGGACCTTGTAGAATTTTATTGCCCTTACGAATACTATTTTCTATTTGAAAATGCGTCTTAGACATAAAGATGCTCTTTATTTACAGACTTACAGAATTTTTAATTATTTTTCTTCAAGGTCGGAGATATGGAATAAGATATCGATCAAGAAGCGGAATCTGATGAAACACATTTTGAGAGATTACACGCATTTCTGCAAAAGGAAGAAACATTTGATATCATAAATATTCCGGTAAAAGTTATGATATAGAAGTTTGAGACGTCTCAAACCCAAACTTGTGACGAATTGTGAGTCTGGAAATTAAGAAATAAATTGTCATAGTGACGGAAATTTATCCCTAGATCAGTTAACGAAAAAATACAATAAGTGCAATATACAATACCTCTATAAATCAAAAGACTTTGATACCTAACTTCGGGATGACACTTACACGCGTGCAACCCTTGGGACACGCGACAATATTTCGACTTCGAGTTAACAAAAAATGACCGCAAAAAACATTCCTTATATTTTAACCCTACATGTGCGAAGTCCGCGAAGATTGCATATGTGCATATGTGCTATAGGACGAATCGTCTCCTAACTTCTGTCGGCCGCTTGAAGTCGAACCCAAAAGCAGGTAGTAGATCATGAGAATGAAAGCAATAAACTGTACGCGTGGCGTACTCCTAATTGAAAATTAATATTATCCCTCATTAGCCCATGAGATTGAAAATCCTGAAGATTTTTTGCAAAACACATCATATTAGTGTAATGCATCGAATCATAAATATTTGAGAAAATCATGCGTCACTTGCACTCAGAAAGTATGGTTTTTCCATTACAATTTCCGAACATGCATTACTGAATTATTCGAAATACTTTCAAACGAGTAACTTTTTGAGATTGAGTTACTTTTCCGAAAAGAGTAACATTTCAAACATATTCAACTAGGGGAGGAATGGGGCAAGCCATCAGTGTTTTGCAAAGAGAACAATTGTTGGAGAAAACACTAGTGGCATAAAACTGATTCCCGATATGATACGAGATATTTCCCAAACTCATGCAATAAATTGACTTCGTAGACGGTCAAAAAAAACTATGACGTCCTCCTATTCTTTAAAGTTTTAAATCTCTAGCTGATAGAGAAAACCTTTACGAAGCGAAAGAATCGTATTAAAAAGTTCGCGTCGAATGGGAAGTTGGTTTTTTATTGAAAAAAAATATATCACATTTTCTGGAATTTGGGGTCTATTTGAACGCTCAATTGCTCCGAGCTAAACGGCATTTCTGATTCGTAGTTTAGCATGGATGATAAAGCAAAGTTCCAATTTCATATTGCAGAAAAGTATGTCAAGTAAAAGTGCATAGAACTTGAGATTTTGCTCTTTTCGCAGTTGCATAAATTCGTCTAACTTGCCAAAAATCAAATTTTCTGAATGCCAGATATGAGACGAAAATCGTCTCACAACTTCTGTCAGACCGTTTGAAGTCGAACTCAAAAGCAGGTAGTAGATCATGACAATGAAAGCAATAAACTGTACGCGTGGCGTACTGCTAATTGAAAATTAATATCCTCCCTCATTAGCCCATGAGATTGAAAACCGTGAAGTTTTTTTGCAAAACACATCATATGAGTGTAATGCATCGAATCATAAATATTTGAGAAAATCATGCGTCACTTGCACTCAGAAAGTATGGTTTTTCCATTACAATTTCCGAATATTCATTACTGGATTATTCGAAATACTTTCAGACGAGTAACTTTTTGCGATTGAGTTACTTTTCCGAAAAGAGTAACATTTTAAACTTATTCAACTAGGGAAGGAATGGGGCAAGCCATCAGTGTTTTGCGAAGGGAACAAGTGTTGGAGCAAACACTAGTGGCATAAAACTGATTCCCGATATGATACGAGACATTTCCAAAACTCATTCAATAAATTGACTTCCTAGACGGTCGAAAAAAACTATGACGTCCTCCTATTCTTTAAAGTTTTAAATCTCTAGCTGATAAAGAAAACCTTTACGAAGCGAAAGAATCGTATTAAAAAGTTCGCGTCGAATGGGAAGTTGGTTTTTTATTGAAAAAAAATATATAAAATTTTCTGGAATTTGGGGTCTATTTGAACGCTCAATTGCTCCAAGCTAAACGGCATTTCTGATTCGTAGTTTAGCATGGATGATAAAGCAAAGTTCCAACTTCATATTGCAGAAAAGTATGTCAAGTAAAAGTGCATAGAACTTGAGATTTTGCTCTTTTCGCAGTTGCATAAATTCGTCTAACTTGCCAAAAATCAAATTTTCTGATTGCCAGATATGAGACGAAAATCGTCTCACAACTTCTGTCGGACCGCTTGAAGTCGAACTCAAAAGCAGGTAGTAGATCATGACAATGAAGGCAATAAACTGTACGCGTGGCGTACTCCTAATTGAAAATTAATATTATCCCTCATTAGCCCATGAGATTGAAAATCGTGAAGTTTTCCTGCAAAACACATAATATGAGTGTCATGCATCAAATCATAAATATTTGAGAAAATCATGCGTCACTTGCATTCAGAAAGTATGGTTTTTCCATTAAAATTTCCGAATATGCATTACTGGATAATTCGAAATACTTTCAAACGAGTAACTTTTTGAGATTGAGTTACTTTTCCGAAAAGTAAACTTAAAAAAAAAACTTAAAACTCAAACTTATTCAACTAGGGGAGGAATGGGGCAAGCCATCAGTGTTTTGCAAAGGGAACAAGTGTTGGAGAAAACACTAGTGGCATAAAACTGATTCCCGATATGATACGAGATACTTCCCAAACTCATGCAATAAATTGACTCATATATATCGCTGTAACATCGTTTAATCTCGTCGAAACTTTATGAAAATTTTTTTACATGCATAAAATATCTTACCGCTGATGATGAAAGTATCAGAAGTTCATTTAAAAAAAATAGCAATTCATTATCTAATTGCAAATAATAGGCGCACGACAAAAAGTGTGTGGGGAACTTTAAGCTACGAAAAACTGTCAGCGAGAAATTTGTTCCTTAATAATTAAAGAAGTTTTCGGCGAAGTTTCAGATCTATTCTATGAAAACTGAATGAGATCCAGCGTTTTAAAAAAAGTCACGCGCTCCCGCGAATAACCACGTCGTTCGCGCCACAAGTCGATAGAAAGTCATGCCATCACAGAAATTCAGCCACAAATATTTCCATCATTTTTATTTCAAGGATCTTTTTAAAAAATGCATTTTTATCAATTGTTTACTGTACGCTTATTACTCGTCACATATAGCTGTTGAATAACTGTCGAGACGCGTTCCAAATTTTATTTAGTATTAATATGTACAATAGTCCATGAAATATAAATTGTTACTGGACATTCGAAAATAACTGCGTAAAATAATATTACATAAACATTTATTACTTGATTAACAACTTAATTAAATACATATACTTCTTACACATACAATATATACAAACATAATAATTATTGCAAAATTCGTTACTTTTTTGATTTTTTAGATTTAGTTGTACTTTTTTTATATCGTTTTGAGTAGCTGGTTTCTTTTTTGACTCCCTTGTGTTCATTTTTTACTTCTTAATATCAGCTTCGAGTTTCACTTTATTTTTTGTGGTTTAAGGATTTCTTTTACGTAGTTTTCCTTTTGACTTCTCTTTTTCTTTCTTGAGGTCAATTTTCTTTTTCTTAGTATCTTGTATGGGCATAAAAAAAGAGTAGAGAGGAGGTTGAAAGTGAAAAGGAATACGAGGATTTGATCAAACATTCAAGAAACCCTCCGTTTGAAATGGTTGACGTGTCGTAATTTGACATGAAAGATTATGAGCAGTTATTTGCGAAGGATGAAGATATGCAAAAGAACACGATTACGATCAACAAAGTTGTCAAAATTGTGTATAAAGTGAAAGGATATAAAACGATATAAAAAAATCTGCCCGCTTAGCGGGCACATTCTCATCGCGCGCTTCGCGCGCAGCTCGCTTCGCTCGCAAGTTTGAGCGCGCCTAGGGCGCGCGATTCGATCGTCGCGCTTCGCGCTCGGTCTTGTGCTCTTCGCATACATTTAAGTTTATTTCTTATATTTTGATACTGAAGCTCAAACCAATTTTATAATAATATTACAGATGATGTGAATTACACATTTTCTCAAAGTCACTGAATTTCTTTTTGAATTTAAGTGAAACAGGAAATTCAATTTACTTAAGGCTCTATCGGCCTTAAGGAACACATTCTCATCATGACACTCGCGCTTCGCGCTCGATTTTCTGTATACATTTCAGTATAACTTTTTAATAAATTACATGATTAAAAGAATTTACTTTCTTCCACATATCTAAAAAGGAAAAACAATCGTAGACTTTATTTAAGGAAACGATTTTACAGAACAACGCTTATTTCGTATCTCACATATTTTGGTGAAAAAAATCGAATTTTTTCAATATTAAAAATCAAAACATAAAATATACATCCTGTCCCGAAATTTCTTTATCAGAATTTGTAGACCTCATTTAGGCAAACAATTTTCCATCTAAATGTTTTTTTTGCATCTCACATATTTTGTCTAAAAAATGGAATTTTTTCATTTTTATCGTATTTTTTGGAATTGAAACGAAAAATATATCTTTTATCAGAAACTGTGTCAGACAAAATTTGTAGATCTTTTTGAAACGAACAACTTTGTATTCTTACGTTTTTTTGGTATTTCCAATATTATTGTTAAAAAATTGAATTTTGGATTTTCAATAGTTTTTTTTTTAATTAAAAAGAAAAATATGCATCTTATGAAAAAATGTTATAATTCAAATTTGTAGGTCTTTATGTAGAAAATAATATTGTATCATAACGTTTTTTCGTATCTCGTATAATTTAACTGGAAAATGGAATTTTGATATTGACTTTTTTCGAATTTGAATATGCTGTAACATTTCTAATTTTGATTTAATCAAAAAATGTTATTAGGATAATTTTTAGAGATTTATGAGCACTATCAAAAACCAGGATTGGAATTTTTGATTTTTTCAAAAACACAAAAGTAGTGCTCCATCCCTCAATTTTCATTGGATGTGGCTGGTTAACGAACTTGTCCTTACTTTTTCGGCTCCGATAAAGTGTACCAAAGCTCAATTCAATCTGATAATTCTATCGAGAGTTATGCCGCACACGACCTACTACAGACAGACAGACAGACAGACAGACAGACACTTTCGTAAAAACCATTTTTTCTGACTCAGGGGGTCTCAAAACGTAAAGATTTGATGAAAATTTCGAAAGTCATTTTTCACATAAAACCAATACCTTCTCATCCATGATGAGAATGTAAAAAAAGTACAACTAAATCTAAAAAATCAAAAAAGTAACGATTTTTGCAATAATTATTATGTTTGTATATATTGTATGTGTAAGAAGTATATGTATTTAATTAAGTTGTTAATCAAGTAATAAATGTTTATGTAATATTATTTTACGCAGTTATTTTCGAATGTCCAGTAACAATTTATATTTCATGGAATATTGTACATATTGATACTAAATAAAATTTGGAACGCGTCTCGACAGTTATTCAACAGCTATATGTGACGAGTAATAAGCGTACAGTAAACAATTAATAAAAATGCATTTTTTAAAAAGATCATTGAAATAAAAATGATGGAAATATTTTTGGCTGAATTTCTGTGATGGCATGACTTTCTATCGACTTGTGGCGCGAACGACGTGGTTATTCGCGGGAGCGCGCGACTTTGTTTAAAATGCTGGATCTCAGTCAGTTTACATCGAATAGATCTGAAACTTCGCCGAAAACTTCTTTAATTATTAAGGAACAAATTTCTCGCTGACAGTTTTTCGTAGCTTAATGTTCCCCACACACTTTTTTTCTCCTAATCCGGAAAGTCGTGCGCCTATGATTTGCAATTAGATAATGAATTGCTATTTTTTTAAAATGAACTTCTGATACTTTCATCGTCAGCGCTAAGATATTTTATGTCTGTAGAAAAATTTTCATAAAGTTTCGACGAGATTAAACGACGTTACAGCGATATATATGAGTCAATTTATTGAATGAGTTTTGGAAATGTCTCGTATCATATCGGGAATCAGTTTTATGCCACTAGTGTTTGCTCCAACACTTGTTCCCTTCGCAAAACACTGATGGCTTGCCACATTCCTCCCCTAGTTGAATAAGTTTGAAATGTTACTCTTTTCGGAAAAGTAACTCAATCTCAAAAAGTTACTCGTTTGAAAGTATTTCGAATAATTCAGTAATGCATATTCGGAACTTTTAATGGAAAAACCATACTTTCTGAATGCAAGTGACGAATGATTTTCTCAAATATTTATGATATGATGCATGACACTCATATTACGTGTTTTGCAGGAAAACTTTACGATTTTCAATCTCATGGGCTAATGAGGGATAATATTAATTTTCAATTAGGAGTACGCCACGCGTACAGTTTATTGCTTCCATTGTCATGATCTACTACCTGCTTTTGAGTTCGACTTCAAGCGGTCCGACAGAAGTTGTGAGACGATTTTCGTCTCATATCTGGCAATCAGAAAATTTGATTTTTGGCAAGTTAGACGAATTTATGCAACTGCGAAAAGAGCAAAATCTCAAGTTCTATGCACTTTTACTTGACATACTTTTCTGCAATATGAAGTTGGAACTTTGCTTTATCATCCATGCTAAACTACGAATCAGAAATGCCGTTTAGCTTGGAGCAATTGAGCGTTCAAATAGACCCCAAATTCCAGAAAATTTTTTTTTTTTTTTTTTTAAATAATAAACCAACTTCCCATTCGACGCGAACTTTTTAATACGATTCTTTCGCTTCGTAAAGGTTTTCTTTATCAGCTAGAGATTTAAAACTTTAAAGAATAGGAGGACGTCATAGTTTTTTTCGACCGTCTAGGAAGTCAATTTATTGAATGAGTTTTGGAAATGTCTCGTATCATATCGGGAATCAGTTTTATGCCACTAGTGTTTGCTCCAACACTTGTTCCCTTCGCAAGACACTGATGGCTTGCCCCATGTCTTCCCTAGATGAATAAGTTTGAAATGTTACTCTTTTCGTAAAAGTTACTCAATCTCAAAAAGTTACTCGTCTGAAAGTATTTCGAATAATCCAGTAATGAATATTCAGAAATTGTAATGGAAAAACCATACTTTCTGAATGCAAGTGACGTATTATTTTTTAAATATTTATGATTTGATTCATGACACTTATATTATGTGTTTTGCAAAAAGCTTTACGATTTTCAATCTCATGGGCTAATGAGGGATAATATTAATTTTCAATTAGGAGTACGCCACGCGTACAGTTTATTGCCTTCATTGTCATGATCTACTACCTGCTTTTGGGTTCGACTTCAAGCGGCCGACAGAAGTTGTGAGACGTTTCGTCCTATAGCATATATGCACATATGCAATCTTCGCGAACTTCGCACATGTAGGGTTAAAATATAAGGAGTGTTTTTTGCGGTCATTTTTTGTTAACTCGAAGTCGAAATATTGTCGCGTGTCGCAAGGGTTGTACGCGTGTAAGTGTCATCCCGAAGTTAGGTATAAATGTCTTTTGATTTATAGAGGTATTGTTTATTGCTTCTATTGTATTTTTTCGCTTCCTGATCTAGGGATAAATTTCCGTCTCTTATGAGAATCTTTCTTCATTTTTCGTCTCAAATTCTTCACAAGTTCGGGTTTGAGACGTCTCAAACTTCTATATCATGTAAAAGTTTATTACAGGAGAACTCTTACTAATGCTTATAAAATATGCGTTAATATGTTCTCTCAGTTTTTCTCCTGTTACTAACTTGTTTATGCCTATTAATTGCATTTTTGCTCGGTCTATTATCCCAGAGCCGTGTTTAAAAAAAATGTTTAATCCTTCGAACACACTAACGTTTTACGAGTTATGTGCTGAATGTGGCTTAAGTGTAGGTACATTGGAACGCTCTGAATAAAAAATGTATAAACTATCTGAGGAAGGAATTAAATCCAATATAGCAACAACGAACGTATGATTAAAGTTTTTTTTATTTATTCTGCTGTGTAGATTTAGTACACATGTTTTACTGCACTTAGCAAAAAGCATACTAAACTGGGGACTGTTATTCGCTCATTCAGCATTTGGGTTTGAATCTGGTAATTGTAAATTATTCAAGGCCATACATGCTGCAATCTACTTTAGTTATAATATGTTCAAAAATTATAGAGTTTATTATTGATCAGAAGTCCAAAAAAAGTTTATTATAACTCAAAAATTGCAATCACCACCGGTTTACAAAAAGTGGATGCGAAATGCTTAAAGAATTAACATCCATAACAGTCAAAAAGGCTGCCATATCAACTGCTAGTTTGAGTAAAGTATGTGTTCATATAAACATAAAGAATCTGGAATATATTTGCGCATCCCTTAACCTGTTCTTTTTTTATTAGTGATATTATAGGATATTTAATAGACTTTAATTTATAGGAGGCGGGTCAACAATAGAGTTGTCCAAAAATACATTACAATAATGGTTTTCATGCTAGAGGATCTTGATTCTCCCAATTTGTTTCCAAATTCAAAAAAAAATAAAGATATATTTTTTGGTTTTTAAAAATTTTGATTTTAATGGTGCATATGGAGACCTGAAATTTCCCATGTAAATTGCATAGGGAAACATCCCTTTTTGGGATTTTTTAAATTGTAATTTTTCAGGTTTGAGAAAAATCTTGCATTAAACTTATAGGGATTGTAGAGGACTATCCAACGAAGAATTTGATATATTGTGCACATGGGTTTGACGCCCCTAACACACCCCTCGGTGCCTCGAAAACTACCCTTGAATCAAGAAATGTAAATTCTTCAGAGAATTGACCCTTTTGAGCACTTTATTCTCGTTTCTTCTTCAAATATGAATATTATTGGTCTAATGGTATATTTATCAACATTTATCACCCGTACAGGATATTATGTAGGTGTAAATATAGGATATGATATAGGTAGGTATGTAGTATTTTAGGCGGGTGTGAACGTAGAGTTTCATATTCGATCGTATAGGATTTCATGTAGGTGTGATTGTGGTATTTTACGGAATATTTTTCATAAGTATAGTTCATAAGTGTATACGCAGAATTTCACATAGGGTCAAGTCATAGGATTTCATTAAGGGGCAAGTCATAGTACTTTGCATGGGGTCAAGTCATAGGTCAGATCATAGGTACTTTGTTAGGATCCTATGTAGGTATCTACATAGGAATTTTCAGTACGCCAAAATAGCAAAGCCGACATACGAAGAAAGCACACCACTCTGCTTGCGAAAAACGCACGGCACCCGTACACTCTCGGTATGGCTAAGTTGGTTTGACAACGTATTGCATTACACTGAAGTTGCCGAATCTAATGTATTACAATACATTGTCAAATCAACTTGGCCATACCGAGAGAGTACGGGTTCTGTACGTTTTTCGCAAGCAGAGTGGTGTGCTTTATTCGTATTATTTTATACCAATATCACATAAAAATTCGTTTATGAAAATTGTAACGGTACCTCATACGAAATTCGTAGGAGATTTTTTTCGGTGTAGGCACGCATTTCGGAGAACGTCTGCGACATTTTTATCCTACGCACGAGCAAACTTGATAAGGTTGAAAGATTTAGGTTATTTTTATGCCCTTCAGATTTAAAAAAATTTCATGCAAATTAACTTTCTTAGTTTCAAAATTTATAAATTTTTTACATTGTTCTTATATTTTTATGCGTTCCTAATAATTAATTTCATTAAGAACAACTTTTTGGATTTTCCGAATGATACTTTTTTCAAAATTAGAAATTTCGTTTTCTTGTTTCTATATCCCCTCCCCCAACCTTCAGCTACCTTTCAAAACTCCACGAGGAGGTCTGACCCTAGCCCCTTTCTCTGCCCCTGGACCCCGCCTCCTCCTCTTTACTACTTTCATAATTTAAAAATTTCAAAATCGCTAATAACAGGTGTGCGTTGCACCGGTTCGGAAAACAGCCATCTCCGCTCCGTTTTTTAAGCACGAAACAAGCGCCACATCTGAAACGCAAATTTCAGAAAAAAAACTATATGCTCTACGAAGGCCTAACTTTTCATGGCCCTTCCCAATGTTAAACCTTCACTCTGTCTTCTCCCTTTTAACGCTCTTTTACAACTGACTTTGATTTTGTTATCGCGCACGATTACATACACACGGAAAAACTTTTTCGACTGGACTGATTATTTTATTAACATATAATTTATGGTTTTTTATTTAGTTGCAATCCAGATAGAGTTATGAAATGTGGAGTTGAAATTTTGATGATTTCACACAACCATTAAAAAGAAATGAAAAGCGACATGGGCATTTGCTACCAATTAGTGTAAGGCCTATATTCTGTGGACCATCTAATTGTGGAAAAAACAATGCCTTACTAACTTAATTAATACATCTAAATAGATTATGATTTGAATCCGTGTATGCACGACCTAATTCAATATTTATATTTGATGACGTACCCGGTAAGAAGGTGAACATTGAATGGCATTGAAATGTCAAGATCTGGAAAGAAACGGAATCGAGAATTTTTATTTCTATGGGAATTAAAATACATTCAAAGGTTTAATTTTCGATTCCGTTTCTTTCCAGATTTGACATTTCAATACCATTCAATGCTCACCTTACTCGGTAGCATTTTAGAAGGAAGATAACACCAAAGCCTTTTTTACAATGGATTTTCCACTTTCTACTTATGTCAAACCTATGCCCGAATAAGGAAGCATTTAATACGTGATAATGTATTATGATAAGCTTCTTTTACTGAGAGAATGTTTCCAGTATTAAAGAAGAAATTGAACACGTGCCAATCATAAAATGTGACCGGCGTTGTGATTAGTAAATAGTTGAACTTAGATAGCATGAAACAATATTTTGAACTCCCATTTGATAATTGGGAATTTGCACATTTTTATAAAGTGATCAAAATATGAAATTTAGGGGTCACATTTGCATACAAAAATTTGTTCTGAATTTTTTAGTTTGTAATAATTTCCCAGGTGCGAATTTCGGTCGGCTGCCAGAGTTGGACCATCGTGCCACGGTTGGCCCTACTCTGGCGACCAAGGTTTGGTGACCATAGTTGGGCCAACTGTGGTAGTTTCGGTTTTACCAACTTTGGCAGCCAACACCGGCAACCGAAGATGTGCCCGACCGTCGGCTCAACTATGACTCAGACTCGAACCAATTGTCGGGCAAACTTTGGCGAATTGCTTTAGATGTCCGTGACATTTCAGTCGGCCCACCTCTGGGCCACGGTTAAACCAATTGTCGGCATATTAATAACTAGATTCCGTTGCCATTGCACGATCAACTGTCGGCCCAACTATGGCCCAGACTCGAACCGACTGTCGGGCCAACCTTGGCAAATTACCTTAGATGACCGTGATAGTTTGGTCGGCCCACCTCTAGGCCATGGTTTAACCAATCGAATGCGAAAATTGCCTTATTTAAAAAAAAATCTTGACATTAAAATGTAAAAAGTTGTATACTATGTAAATTATACTGTTTTATAGAAATTTAATTCAGTAATTGAAAGTGTAAACATTTTAAACCCATAACTGATTAAAATACCTGAAACAAAAAGATAGCTCATTAACAGGGTACAGACCCATCTTATACGGCCTTTGCAGCAGTAGCTTATAAGCGAAATTTTTTTCGGAATATGGTAAGCGAGAATAGCCGAGAGGCTTTAGGCGTTAGGAATGCGTTTAGTTATCTAGATAATATAGAGGTAGGTTAGAGGGTTCGAATCCAAAAGCGAATATAAAATTTTCAATTCAAGCGTGCGATTACAAATAATGTATCAATAATGTACTAATAATGTACTAATTTAATAATGTACCTTATCAGGGCCTGCTAGTGCCCTGATTTCATTTTCTACACGCGTACAAGCATATTTTGACCTAGGACGGCCCATCTCCGGCATCCGGCATCGGGCCAACTGTTCACGCCAATGGACGGATAGCGTTATCATTCCACTAGTTAGCCCGACCTCTGGCCAACAAGGTTGGACCAACTTTAACAAGGTTGGCCTAACCGTGGGCCGACGGTCAATTCGCACCTGGGTTATTAATAAACATAAGAAAAGTTTAAATTTTCCGAAAACGTTCCGGAAACAGTCGAACGTTTGCGGTGATATAGTGACGTCACGTTGTTGTGTACGATCGCTCTGAGTCACATCTTTGTATTGACGCCGATTGAAAATTCTGTAAAATGTCAAAAAAAAACGGCATATAAATGGTGTTTTGTCGAGGGGTGTTATAATTCGACAATCAAAACAACCGACAAAATTTTTTTCTGGTTCCGGTAAATCCGATTGTGTGAAGTAAATGGTTTGAAAGTGCACAACGCCGAAATAAGCCGGGAACTAGTAACATGTTTTGCTGCCAAGATCATTTTGTTGTATTATAAATATTGTTATTTCTTGTTCATGGGGCCGAGCGTTGTCATGATGGAAAATTATTCCCTCGTGTCTGGTCGCATATTCCGGGCGTTTTTCGGCTATTGCTCTCTTCAAACGGATTAATTGTGTTCGGTAGCGTTCTCCATTGATGGTTTCACCCGGTTTTAGCAGCTCATAATACAGCACACCCTTCTGATCCCACCAAATACAGAGCATTACCTTCGCGCCATGGATATTCGGCTTTGCCGTTGATTTGGCTGGTTGGTCGGATTTCACATATGATTTTTTGCGCTTGGGGTTGTCGTAATGGATCCATTTTTCATCACCAGTAACAATCCGATGTGAAAATGACTTCTTTTTGTGGCGTTCCAGCAGCATTTCGGACATGCAAAACCGCCTTTCAACGTCTCTCGGCATGAGTTCATGTGGAACCCAATTTCCTTGCTTTCGAATGTATCCAGCTGCTTTAAAACGTTTTGGAATGGCTGCTTGAGTGACTCCCAAAGATTCTGCTAGCTCTTCTTGTGTTTGGCAACAATCTTCATCGAGTAATGCTTCCAGTTCTTCATCTTCAAACTTTTTTGGCATGCCCAGGACGTTCTTCGTCTTCCAAGCCAAAATCACCACTTTTAAATCGTGCAAACCACTTTTGACACGTTCGCTCAGCTAGAGCATGTTCACCATAAACTTCCACCAGAATACGATGACTTTTGGCAGCAGTTTTCTTCATATTAAAGTAGTGAAGAAGAACTCCCCGTAAAAAACACTTTTTCAGGCACAAAGTTCGACATATTTGAGTAAAAAAATTATCAGAAAAAACGGTTTTTACGAAAGTGTCTGTCTGTCTGTAGTAGGTCGTGTGCGGCATAACTCTCGATAGAATCATCAGATTGAATTGAGCTATGGCACACTTTATCGGGGCCGAAAAAGTAAGGACAAGTTCGTTAACCAGCCACATCCAATCCAAATTGAGGGATGGAGCACTACTTTTGTGTTTTTGAAAATAACTTTTTGAAAAAATCAAAAATTCAAACACTGGTTTTTCATAGTGCTCATAAATCTCTAAAAATTATCCTGATAACATTTTTTGATTAAATCAAAATTTGAAATGTTACAGCATATTCAAATTCGAAAAAAATCAATATCAAAATTCCATTTTCCAGTTAAATTATACGAGATACGAAAAAACGTTACGATACAATATTATTTTCTACTTAAAGTCCTACAAATTTGAATTGTATCATTTTTTCATAAGATGCATATTTTTCTTTTTAATTAAAAAAAAACGATTGAAAATCCAAAATTCAATTTTTTAACAATAATATTCGAAATACAAAAAAACGTAAGAATACAAAGTTGTTCGTTTCAAAACGATCTACAAATTATGTCTCACACAGTTTTTGAAAAAACATATATTTTTCGTTTCAATTCCAAAAAATACGATTAAAATTCAAGAATTCCATTTTTTTGACAAAATATATGAGATACATAAAAAACGTTTAGATGAAAAATTATTTGCATAAATGAGGTCTACACATTCATATTAAGAAATTTCTCGACAGGATGTATATTTTATGTTATGATTTTTAATATTGAAAAAATTCGATTTTTTTCACCAAAATATGTGAGATACGAAATAAGCGTTGTTCTTCAAAATCGTTTCCTTAAATAAAGTCTACGAATGTTTTTCCTTTTTTAGATATTTGGAAGAAAATAAATTTATCAATAATCATGTAATTTATTAAAAAGTTACAAAAATGCATACAGAAAATCGAGCGCGAGTGTCATGATGAGAATGTGTTCCTTAAGGCCGATAGAGCCTTAAGTAAATTGAATTTCCTGTTTCACTTAAATTTAAAGAGAAATTGAGTGACTTTGAAGAAATGTGTAATTCACATCATCTGTAATATTATTATAAAATTGGTTTGAGCTTCAGTATTAAATTATAATAAATAAACTTGAATGTATGTGAAGAGCACATGACCGAGCGCGAAGCGCGAGGTCCAGAAAGAACGGAGCGCGAAGCACGACGATCAAATCGCGCGCCCTAGGCGCGCTCAAACTTGCGAGCGAAGCGAGCTGCGCGGGATGAGAATGTGCCCGCGAAGCGGGCAGATTTTTTACATGGTTTTGACACTTGGAAACCTTACACATATTTCAAAATAATACACTTTTATGTTTTATTTATTCATAATTCATACAGTAAAAATCATTATTACTAAAGAAACAGGTTCATATTTTCTTTTTATCATTCTAACCTCGAAATTAGTAATTCAAGACGTTTTTTTTGTTATTCGTAATGAAAAATATTGTCTGCTCTATGTCGGAATGACAAAAATTGATGATAACTCCTTGTATAAATATATACGGGTCATTCCATATTAGATTGACAGTCGATGTCGCAGATTTGAACGAGATAATTTTTTGTCGGTTCTTTATCAACAATAAATAGACACGTATTTTTATGTGCCTCAGCCGCGGAAACTCGTTTTTCCGTTACAGCTGAAAGTAAAGCAATGTTGTATATTCCGTTACAAAGGAATACAATGTAGAAATTGAACTGCGCATGCGCATTATAGTCTTACAGCGGAACGCAATCTATTTCTTATTCTTCTTCTTCTCACTTCTTCTTCGTACAGCGGAACGCAATCTATTTCTTATTCTTCTTCTTCTCACTTCTTCTTCGTACAGCGGAACGCAATCTATTTCTTATTCTTCTTCTTCTCAATTCTTCTTCGTACAGCGTTAGCAGTGACTACTACACGAGACCGATAAAATAAAAATGGCCGGGACTAGTCGCCAATTTGCGCCCGCTTCGTACAACTAGCGCAGCAAACAACTACAATAAGTACTAGATTAGATTCCAATGTACGCATAAAAACTCGTATCCGCACCACAGTCACATAAAATAGAATAAGTGCCAATGCACACAATTCGGGACATTGCGATACTCACGACAATGCTCGCAGGACTGATCGCGCCTCGGATTCGTCTCGGCTTTGCCTCAGCTACGTCTCGACTACGCATCGGCTACGCCTCGACTATGCCTCACCTACGCCTCGACTACGCCTTGGCTTCGATCTCCTGCGAACATTGTCGCTTGTCACGCAATCACCCTCATTGTGTGCCTAGGCACATAATATACTATTTTGTTTGGCCAAAAAAATTTTTTTTACAAGTATACGATTTTTCGAATTTTCTAAGAAATGATATTTTCGACATAGCAAGCGCGCTTTCAAGCCTGTTTATCTCGAAAACAATTGTTCGCAGGAAAATTTTTTCAAATTACGAAAATTAGGGTTTTGACTCTTCTTTACAGAAGTTGTTGCGAAAAAATTGTTTAAATATTTTTTAACATACAAAAGTGAAGAAATAAACGCAAAATCGTTTTTTTCCAAATTTGGCCCCGTTTGAAATTTTTTTTTCGTGGATTTAGATTCTTTGAAATCTGTTTTTTTTTTTCTGGCGAGGAGGAAAAATGATAAACTCTTTTATAGACGTTGTACAGGACTCTCCTAGGACGGGTCTAGGCATACCTGTTAAAACCAAAAAACCCCCTCTCTCGAACCAATACACCAACCGCGGAACCGCCTTTCGGCTTTAAACTTCACGGGTGGTTGGTTCCATTAAAGTCGCGTACGACTCTTCCGTCATCCGTTCGCTCGGAACTTCCACCCGCGGCCACACGCCCACTAGGATAACCGACTAGCCGCGCCACCCAGGGGAGAAACAAACAGATTCCTCCCACGAACGACGCGGACAGTCAAGTCTACCCGAGACGCAGGACCGCGGGTGCCGGCCCCGATGCGATTTCTACTGGCCCTCCCCGTTGTTTCGCTCTCGACGCCCATCAAGTTCTCTCGTCTTCATCACAAGTGTGACGAATGTCTCGATGAGCGTCCAGAACCGTTCAGACTGGAGCATGAGGGGGACCATCGTGTCAGGAGTAAGTTCGGAACCCACCGCCTGACCGAGGACCCCCCTAGCCACACCCCATTTTGCGCAGACGAAGAGTGCGTGCTCTGCGTTATCCACCGGGGAATCGCAGTAGCAACACGTCTCCTCGTCTCTCTTCTTAAAGCGCCTAAGGTACGCGTTAAAACAGCCATGGCCCGAGAGCGCTTGTGCCAAGTAAAAGCCGACTTCCCCGTGCTTTCTGTTCAGCCAGGTGGCGAGCTCCGGGATCAGGCGGTAGGTCCATCTCCCTGTCTGCTCACCATGCCATCTCATCTGCCATTTCTCGACGAGTCTGCGCCTTCCATCCTTGCGGATGGCCTCCTTCGTGCGAGCGATTTCCTGCAGGTCGGCGCAGGTAAGCTCCTTGCGAAGTTGAAAGGTTTCCTGCCTTTCCTCCACCAATAAATCTATTGGCGGGACGCTCGCCAGGACCAGCACAGCGCTCGTCGAGATAGTTCTATATGCCGAAACTATTCTCAGCGCGACAAGTCTCTGCGCCGAGAACAGCTTCTTCTGGATAGCATGGTTTTGCAAGGCATTGGCCCAGACCGGAGCTGCATAAAGCAGCTTCAAATAGACCACGCTCGCCACCAATCTTCTTTTCGCTTCCCTGGGTCCACCAATGTTTGGCATAAGCCGGGCCAAGTTTGCTCCACATTGGATGGCGTTGGCGGCTGCGATCTTTAGGTGTTCGCCAAAGATAAGCCTACGATCCAGCTGCACCCCCAGGTACTTAATGCTTGTTTTCCACTCGACTTCATGCTCTCCGAGAACGATCCTCGGGTATTGGAAGGATCTCCTATCCGTAACGAGCAAAGCCTCGGTTTTCTCAGGGGCCATTTTAAGACCTCTGCCATTCAACCAGCGCTTCGCTCGCCACAGACTTTCATTGATCCTCAGCTCTAGGATTCCGACGTCGTCAGCGGCGCACACGACAAGCGCGTCATCCGCGAAGCCGACGATGCTCGTTCCAGCAGGTAGGTCCATGCGCAGAAAGTCATCGTACATGATGTTCCAAACGAGTGGACCCACGCGCGACCCTTGAGGAGCGCCACATGTCATCTCTTCTTTGAGAGACCATTTGTCGCCCTCGTATATAACCCACCTGTCGCTCAGATAGTCATCTATCATTCGCAACAGGTAGTCTGGAACCTTTTTCCGCATCATCGCCTCGATGCAGATGTCCCATCTCGCGGTATTGAACGCATTGCGTATGTCAATGCTAATCAACGCACAGAATCCCTTACGCTTACCAGTTCCTTTTCTTGCATTTGTGGAGATGTTAACCACAGCTTGGATGGCGTCCACAGTGGACCTGCCTTTCCTGAATCCGAACTGGTTTTCCGAGAGCCCGTTCTCCCCGACCAAGAGAGCCTGAAGCCGTTGTAGAATCAACTCCTCCAGAAACTTCCCCATCGTATCCAATAAGCATATTGGTCTATACGACGAGGCAACCCCTAGAGGTTTGTTGCCCTTCCTCAGCAGGACCAACCTCTGCTTCTTCCAATCTGCGAAGAACCTGCCCTCCTGAAGACAGGAGTTAAAGGCTTCTAGGAGGATCTCTGGGTACGCCCCGATCACCTCTTTGAGGATCTCGTTCGGCACCCCGTCGATACCCGGCGCTGTATTTACCTTAAGCCTTCCACCCGCTCTCTTTAGTTCTTCGAGAGTGAAGAGTTCTTCGCGCCGGACCACGTAAGAACTTCGGTCCTGTCTTTGGAACGGCTCCACGTGTGGAAACAAGCTACGCACAATGTACTGGACTCGATCGGGATTATCCAGGCCCGGGGTCTTTCTTCTAGCCACCAATCTCTTGGTGACTATTTTGAAGGCGAGACCCCATGGCTTCTTCTCGACCTCACCGATCAAGTCTTTCCAGCATTGAAGTCGACTTTGCTTTATGCCTCGCCTCAAAGCTGTTTTTGCCCCTTTCCATGCCTCGTGCAGCGTAGCATCCCCCTTTGAACGGGTGAATTTTCGCCGCGCTGCGAGGCATTCTCGACGTAGGGCTGCCAACTGGTCGTTCCACCAGTACATCGAACCCTTGGCTTGCCTGCGCTCACGGCGAGGCATCGAGTAGTCGCAAGCCGCGACCACCTTCTGCCTCACCGAGCGCACAGCAGCTTCAAACGACCCAGCAGGGCAGACCCAACCAAGCTCATCGATGAGCCTGGTTTCTTCGAGGTGTTCGCGAAGTCTTTCCCTGCTGAGTCGTCTCGTGTTCCAGGAGGGGCTCCTTCCTTCGCCGCCCCTACCCTTATCTACCGCCTGACACCGTTGTTCTAGTGTGAATTCGATGCACCGGTGGTCACTCAAGGTTATTAACTCGAGGACCGACCAGTCGCTTATCCTTGAAGCGAGGCGAGGTGCGGCAATTGTGAGATCAATTATTGACCCCCCCGCTCCTCGTCTGAACGTAAATTCCCCGCCCTGATTCAAGACGATCAGTTCGTTCCTAGCGACCATCTCGCCAACTAAGATTCCCCTCCTATCTAGGCGGGCTCCACCCCACTCGGGCGACTTACTGTTGAAGTCACCCCCTATGAGGGATCGCCCGATGGCCTCACGGAGGCTTTCCTCAAGGAGGAGGATCTGGGTCTCAAAGACATCGAAGGGATCGCCGGGGGAGAAGTAGCAGCTGTACACACGCACATCCGCCACCTCCACCCAGACGAACCCTGCGTCGGTCTCCAGGAAGTCCCCGACGCCCAAATCAGGGTTACAAACAAGGATGCCGGCCCTCCTTGATGCATCCTGATACCAAGCAGAGTTATCGGACCACTTGTACTGCTCACTAATGAGCAGCACATCAGCCCCCCTCTCCCTGGCAGTCTGCATCAGGAGGTCCTGGGCATCCTTCCCCCTTCCGAGGTTGAGCTGCAGGAACTTAAATTCCTGCCTCTCAACCTCCGAAGCTCTTCCCGGAAGACCGGGCAGGAGCCGCTCCCCGACACATGGGCGACATCTTTGTCGCCCCTCTCTGCGCATGACAGGCACCTTGGTGGCGCCTTACAGGTCCTGGCCAAGTGTCCCGTGGCGCCGCATCTCCAACAGGCGTTTTTCCTGTCGGGGTTGCTGCAGCCCCGGGACCCGTGGCCGTACCCAAGGCACCTGAAGCAGCGGGCGACTTCCAGGTGCTCGCGAAAGCGGCACTCTACCCACCCGATCCTCAACTTGCCTAGCTGAAGCAGACGCGCGGCGTCTGCCTCAGCTAGCCGGATGACTGCAGTCTTCACCCCACCAAAGCGGGTGAAGAGCCTGCAGGACCCCTCAAAAGCCGGTCTGCCCAATGCCAAGCACAGGGCAGACACAACCTTTTCTTTTTCAACGGTCTCGTCGAGGTCCCTAATTTCGAGGGACCTTGTCGAGACCAGGGCTGAAATTTGCGCCCTTTCCCCGACCGCCAGGTCGAGCTCCTTTCGGAAGTCCGAAACGTCTCCCCCCTTTTTGAGGACCAAAAGGACTTCTTCCTTCCTGGTCCTCCGGATAGACAGGACCTCAAGTCCTGCCTTCCGGGGGTCGACCTTCGCCTTCATTTCCCTCAAGATGTCGGCGTAGGACTGGCCGTACTTGGCCGACACCTTGATGGCATCGCCCGACCTGGCGGGCGTGGAGCGCTTCGAGTTAGGAGTGGCGGTGGTCCCCTGCGCTTTTTGGGCAGGGTCCTCCGCCCTTTTCTCCTTTTTTTTTCTTTCTCCTTTTTTTTTCTTTTTTCTTTTTTTTTCTTTTTTTTGTGACCACATGCCAGTCCCCTTCTTTATTTGGGGGCTGGCTCGTGGCCACCTCGGCATAAGAGGGCGAAGAGCCACCCTTCCCCCTCTTGGGAGTTTTTTCCAGAGGGGGAGAGGGCGCAGATCTTTTTTCGCCCTTCGCCTGATTTTTTGGGGTATCTCCCAGAGACGCCGAACGTGGTCTCTGGAAGATCCCCAATTTCTTCATAGCGGGGTGAGATTCCATTTTCTTCTGGAATTTCACCCCGCTCTCCAGGAGGCACTTGTGGGTGTTGAGCATGCCGCTCAACACCTCAGTTGCCTCGTTCACCGAGTCTTTAACGAAGCCAGGGTTATTCCTCAGCATACCCTGTTGTATAACGCTGAGGGCCCTGGCTAACCTTTCCATTTTTTCATTTTGCTCCTTCAGGAGCTGAAGGACGTCTTGCCATCCCTCAGCTCCTGTAGGAGTGTGTGAGTGCGCATCTGGCGCCTTCACCTCTCCATGTCCTTTATTTTTTTCAGAGTTTATATTTGTTTTCCTCGTGTCTTAAGACGGTTCGCCCATCATGGGAGCCCTAGCGCAGTAGGGCTACTATCCCCGCCTGTATAGATCCCTAGTTATATGCGCCGAAACCGAGAAGCGGCTTATCGGGAGGTCGATCCTATCGGCACATTAAATGAAGCTAGCAAGAAAGGTTACGGGATAGGCCCGCGCCATAATGATGCTAAAGGTTTAACGTCACCCCTATCGACCGAGCGGTGCCGGGTCCGCCCTGACACCTGACCCGGACTTCAGGTTAGACGGTGTGCGATTTATCCTACGCAGCGTCGGATATAAGGAAATACTGACCAGGTAATCCTTCATTCCTGCGCCCGGACGTCCATGATTTCAACCCCGACATTGGCTCCAGACAGTAGGATCGTGAGCGGTTTTCCCAGATTAACATGTGATTTCACGGGATCTTTGCCCTTCGCGGTCGAACACCGGAGGGACTTACGGTTACCCATATTACTTCCACAGAGGTGAGGTACTGACATCGCGTCCTACCCTGGTCGAGAGGCTACTACTCCTCCCTTGGCTAGTCTATCGGGAATATCCACCAGGCGCCGGCCGCAGCCCCATTCACTCAGCGTCCCATTCATTCTGGTGTGTGTGGGTGTGTGAAATCTGTTATAAAATGGTTTACGATTGAATCAAAATGGCTGGATCATTGATATGGAAGTTATGGAATTTTGAAGAGCCTCGCGCGGCCCCGCGCGCAATTGTTTTCAAGTTAAACAGGCTTGAAAGTGCGCTTGCTATGTCGAAAATATAATTTCTTAGAAAATTCGAAAAATCGTATACACTCTGTGCGTGACTGCAGCGCCATAGCATGAGTGAACTAAAAGAGGCTGTTCAAGAACTTTTGCAATGTATTATAATGGGACTTAGTTATAAAAATGTTTTTTATCAATAAAAAAAAAAAAACAATTTAATTCACTTTAAAATTCAATTGTTTTTCCTTGTGAAGTATTTGTGTGAAATCAGCAGTAAAAAGTAAGTATTTTCCATAATACAAATGATATAGAAACCAGTAAATATAAAGTTAAAGTAGTTGTCGTGCCAAAAATCAGTCTCTGGAAAAAGAAGTTTTTTTATGATTTCAAGACTGGAAATTATATCATCAGCCGTGTCATATGTAAGGAAAGACACTTTTTTAAATGAAAAAATTTAAAAATTACGAAAAATAATTTTTTAATAATGTTTTTTGTAATAGGATTTTTCCTTACTATCGCTTCTTATCAATTTTTTAAAAATGATTGAAGTTTCTTAAATAATTGCTTATTTTTTGGGGGAAAATATTCTCTACAACTTGACCGTTTCCAAATTTTGAAAATAAATTCTTTAATGGCTGAAATAATTAAAAATCAATTTTCCAAAACAAAATTTTTATAAACAAATTGCTGTATTTGATAATAATTTATTTATTTTCAAAAATTGGAAACGGTTAAGTTGTAGAGAATATTTCCCCCGAAAAAATAAGCTATGATTTAAGAAACTTCAATCATTTTCAAAATATTGGTAAGAAGCGATAGTAAGGAAATATCCTATTACAAAAAACATTATTAAAATATTATTTTTCGTAATTTTTAAATTTTTTCATTAAAAAGAGTGTATTTCCTTACATACACGGCTGATGATATAATTTTCAGTCTTGAAATCATAGAAAAACTTCTTTTTCCAGAGACTGATTTTTGGCATGACGACTAACTTCAGTTAATGACAGATCAAAACAGACTAGAAAAATAATAAAGAATTAAATTGTAATTTCATGATGACAGTTTTAGGTACTTGTTGAGCAAATAAATATTAATTGTTTATTTTCAGATTCAAATTCATCATGGATATAATTATTAAAACAGGTTTTCAATCAATTAAACATACAATAGAATTTCAACCTCAAATGAAAATTAAAGTCAAAAATCTCGTTCTTGCAGAACACGTACGAGATGTCCAAGAGTTCCGTAGAAATAATAACTTTTGCCTTCTTACTGCAGCTACCCACTTATTCCTTTGATTTATTTTCCATTTAGACGTTGGAAATTTATAATATTTACACTAATATGGCGGAATTTTTGCTCTCAAGATCTTGAAAGTGGAGATATTGTGTCAACCAGTTCTCAGCAAGGTCAACTTCAGGCAGCTGGGTCAGCCAGATTTTCCACACAATATAAAAATAAAAAATCTGCCCGCTTCGCGGGCACATTCTCATCGCGCGCTTCGCGCGCAGCTCGCTTCGCTCGCGAGTTTGAGCGCGCCTAGGGCGCGCGATTCGATCGTCGCGCTTCGCGCTCCGTTCTTTCTGGACCTCGCGCTTCGCGCTCGGTCTTGTGCTCTTCGCATACATTTAAGTTTATTTCTTATATTTTGATACTGAAGGTCAAACCAATTTTATAATAATATTACAGATGATGTGAATTACACATTTTCTCAAAGTCACTGAATTTCTTTTTGAATTTAAGTGAAACAGAAAATTCAATTTACTTAAGGCTCTATCGGCCTTAAGGAACACATTCTCATCATGACACTCGCGCTTCACGCTCGATTTTCTGTATACATTTCAGTTTATTTTCAGATTCAAATTCATCATGGATATAATTATTAAAACAGGTTTTCAATCAATTAAACATACAATAGAATTTCAACCTCAAATGAAAATTAAAGTCAAAAATCTCGTTCTTGCAGAACACGTACGAGATGTCCAAGAGTTCCGTAGAAATAATAACTTTTGCCTTCTTACTGCAGCTACCCACTTATTCCTTTGATTTATTTTCCATTTAGACGTTGGAAATTTATAATATTTACACTCACTTTTCCTGCTTCTATTTTTACAATTCACAAAACAACTTCGGTGGCTCATTTCAGCTATATTTTTTTAATTAAAACAAAATTTAGATTTGCACATGTATTTTGATTGCTCGGAAACATAAAACAGCTTCCTTTAACGCCTAAATTATCCACTGCGTGCGCTGGCGTCGATCTAACTCTCCCTACCATGACTTCGCACGGTGCCTATACTTGTAAAAAAATTTTTTTTGGCCAAACAAAAAAATACGTGTCTATTTATTGTTGATAAAGAACCGAAAAAAAATTATCTCGTTCAAATCTGCGACATCGACTGTCAATCTAATATGGAATGACCCATACATAATATAGATACATAGATGCAAATTACTTACAATTTGTAGTACTTATTTCTTATTTATCGTACTATTATAATAAAATACTTCCTTAGTCTTTTATTGAATTTCAAACAGATTATGTAACCTACAAATATAAGTGATATCATCTTACTTTAATGTACACACTCTTCATGTAAATTCGTTACTCGAATAATGTCTTTATATTTTAAAAAATATTTGTTTGTATCGTCTTCTCTGCCATTTGATCATAGACACCTTTGGGCCCGTGTACACATTTTTCCAAATAGTAAATAGCATTTCCGGATAGAAATATTGAATTTGCCCAAACTGGTCCAGAATATCTGATACAGTCAACCAAGTATTTTAAGCCGTGGACATTAAAAGTCATATGCTTTTTGCCATAAATACTTTCGAAAAAGTATACCAATTGATGTAGATCGTATTCCTTTTTCTGCAAATCTTTTTTAGTTATACTACTTTGAAGGAGTGTATGCGTACTTTCAACTAATAAAGACAAATTTTAGAGAGCATTAGTCATCGAAAATTGCTTGTAAATAAAAGGGACTGCGTCAAAAAGAAGCCAGTTGCGCTGTTCTGATGCTTTCCAGTTCCGTTTTTCTGGAGCCAAAGAGACAGGAGTATGTGAAATAGTTCAAATATTTCGCAGAATAAGTGCATCCCCAATTAGATCAGCATGTAAATAATCTCTGAAAAAGCTCCATATCATATCAAATCCCTGTAATTTAATTAAAACTGGGAAACCTTTTACAACCCTTATTGTAGTTATTCTCTTCTTTTTCCTATTTTGTTTCGAATCTGATGTTATGAGTGGCCCCGCTTTTTCATATGTATCATTTTCTTCATCTTCCTTTTTTTTATCATCTATTTCTTTGCCCTCACTTCCTGCATAAATTGTTTCTTTATCTTCACTTACTGCCTCCAATTTTTTCCATTTTGCCACAATTCTTTGTTCTTCTGAGCAGTTTTCATGTCCAGCAGATATTCATAGTGACTTCTTCTTGCTGGTTCGTTTTCTTTTATTAAATATCTCATAGGGCCATACGAATACTGTCCTTCAAAATAACACCAAGAGAACCCGAAAGAGCCATTGAATTAAATTCTATTTTCTAGAAGAGGACGAGCCACGCTATCGACGTTGCACGCTATTCGCCGTACCACAAAACGCACATTCTTACCATCAACATTCATGACAAAATCAATTTCTCCTAGGATTTTCACTTTTTCCACTATAATGATTTCATATACAGATTCGTCATTGCAGGTAAAGGTTCTTTTTTGCCCAGCCATGAACCTGCTAACAATGGATATGCGAAGCGTAATTCTGAAGGCAGTTCATTTAGAAAGAAAAGCACTAACCAAAATGACAATTTTGAGCTTTCATGTAAGGGGGTCCATCTGTGATAAAAATAAATGTTAAAAGGATACAGTCATCTTTCCATTCCGCAACGATTCTTTTATACAAAAGACTATCGTAAACATCCTTTATGATTTCTTCAGTACGATCAGTAGGTTTTGCATTCTTTAAATATGTAAATAGAGCAACTTTAATAACTGTCATTCTTTATATTGAAGCAATTTGATATTTCATATCTATCGATAAGAAGTAGTTCAGTGAGTTCATAGATAATGTAAACTTCTGCAAACATGTTTCACAAACAGCCACGTGTGAAACGACACAAATCATCGAAAATTCCTGTCCTTAAGAAAATTTATCTTCAAGAAGATGCTTTTGCCACAGTCAGTGTCGATTCTGTTCAGATGGACACGTCAGATCCAATCACTGTGGAAACCATTCCTACTCCTTTTCTCAGACAGGACTTACAGCTTATATCTAACAAATGTAGTTCTAAGAACCCTCTCCCCAGTAGAAAGGGTCCAGATAGCGCCCACCGTTACCCTCCATGACAAAGAGGACAGTGAAAGGTATCATCCAACGTAACCCAGCTTCTGAAAAAGACGAAGAAAAATTGCATAAAATTTATTTTGTTCGGATAATCAATGCCTGTGATTCCTCTCACAAAAAAGCAATTGTTAACAACAATCTGGACGGCTTCGTGAAATTGTGTGTGGTTTTGAAGTCTGCTTCCGACGCTAAACAATCTTTTAGACGATAAGAGTCTCAAAAGTAAGGACCTTGTAGCCTTTATTCTATTTAACTTCTGTAACTATCAGAGGGTCATCCGGGACATTTCACTTGAGCTCTCTAAAAACGAAATCAGAGACAATACGGAGATCTTAGATGCCCTGAGAGGACAAAACGTCAATTGCAAAAAGATTTTCGTTCTTATGCCGCTAATCATTGCGTGACATTCACGGAAGCCAAGGCAGTTCTCAAGCCCAAAAAGGGTGTCCCAGCTAGGGTCACACATTCCAGTCACACTCCCTCTACCATTGACTGACTTCTATCAATTTCCTAAACTAGGGGGTGCTCCAATCCCCCTTCTCAGCTCTCCAGTGACTAGACCTAACTCTCAAGCATACTCTAAAATAGCAGAGTCTTCTAGCCCAGCTTCAACACACATCCCACATACCCATAAACCGAAAAAAAAACCTAAAAAGCAAGCCGCACAAAGAGCTCTCACTTGAAAATGGTAGAACCATAAGCTACCTACCCAACGGCTTCGCCTTCCACCGACCGGAGTTCTGCACTCCCTCCCCTCCTAAGGTCAGAGCATCATCGGATTCATCATGTTTACCGAACCTATCTTTTACAATTAGAAGCAATATCCTCTCGGCCTTAACAAATTAGATAGGTACGTTCCATTCTGGTTCCCCTCCTTCACTGGAGGACAGCCAGACTTTACTTAATCAACTATCATCCGGTATCGATTCTCTTTCTACTTCTCTACCTCCATCTTTTAAATATGACTCAAATTAACAACTTACGAATCATGCAGTGGAGTTGTCAAGGTGCGATGAATAAGAGGGGCGAATTTTTAAACATTGCCAAGGAATTCGACATTTTACATCTTTGTGAAACCTTTCTAAAACCTAAGGAAAGATTTGATCTCGAAAATTTTAACATAATCAGATCAGGCAGGGCATCCAACAGGGGCGTTGGCTTAGCTATCGCAGTCACGGACGGCAAAAGATTCTCTGGGGTATCTTCGACAGTTAATATTTAGGATAGCCTTGAGACCTTGGCAGTATTTTGCTCGTCACGATCTACTGAGTCTCATCTCCGAACAATAAAATTTCCGACAGGACTAAGACCGCGCTTCTCAACTATTTTTAATCGTTATAGTATTTTCGCATTGGCATTGGGTCAGCTCATTTCCATTAGGGATAAATTATTAAGAAAATATATTATAGATATAAAAAGCAAATTTTTAATTTATTTATAGTAATACCAGATTTTTTATTTTGTTTTTTTTCTTAAAATTAATGTTTAATAAGAACATGCGAGGAACTTATGTAGCGGTATAAGCTCCAAGGTGTCCAGGAACCAGACCGCTCCAAAAACAATCCTCAAACCGAAAAAGGACTCCTATTCAGCAGATTCGTGGGGAATTTTAATGCAGAGCCGCTGCTTATCCTCAAAGGCACACACAAGAACCAAGTATTGTAATGATTTTTTCAAATTAAAAATTATCACCAATTTTATAAGAACCTAAAAACACAATTTATGGGAGAGGTACACAAACACATTAGAGAAGCCTGCGCAGCACAAACCACAATATACGAACGCGGAAGCCAGGAGTTTTGTAAAAAATTGAGAAGTTGATTTAAAATTTTATTTTTTATTTGCTAAAGTTTTTATTTTATTTAAGACACCGAGGCAGCATAAAGAATAGTCGTACACTCTGCTCGGTATCAAAAAGAAAACTGATTTGAAAGAGAGCAGTAAAGTTTAAAACTATAGCGTAAAAAATAATAAATACAGTGACCATTTGTTGGAAGAGTCAGATTCCAAAAGCATAATCATATCCACGTACACAGGCTATGCCCTGGCTACTCAAGACCCAAATACGCTCGAGTGTTCGAAGAGATGTAAGAGAAAAAATCTGCCCGCTTCGCGGGCACATTCTCATCGCGCACTTCGCGCTCGTTCTTGTGCTCTTCACATACATTCAAGTTTATTTATTATAATTTGATACTGAAGCTCAAACCAATTTTATAATATTAAAGATGATGTAAATTACTCATTTTCTCAAATTCACTAAAATTTCTTTTTCAGTTTAATTGAAACAGGAAATTCAATTTACTTAAGGCTCTATCAGCCTTAAGGAACACATTCTCATCATGGCGCTCGCGCTTCGCGCTCGATTTTCTGTATACATTTCAGTAACTTTTTAATAAATTACATGGTTAAAATAATTTATTTTCTTCCAAATCTCTCAAAAAGAAAAAAACAGTCGTAGACTTTATTGAAGGAAACGATTTTGCAGAACAACGCTTATTTCGTATCTCACATATTTTGGTGAAAAAAATCGAATTTTTTTAATATTAAAAATCAAAACAAAATATACCTCCTGTCCCGAAATGTTTTAATGAGAATTTGTAGACCTCATTTAGGCAAACAATTTTCCTCATAAACGTTTTTTTTGTATCTCACATATTTTGTCTAAAAAATGGAATTTTTAAATTTTAATCGTATTTTTTGGAATTGAAACGAAAAATATATGTTTTATCAGAAACTGTGTGAGACAAAATTTGTAGATCTTTTTGAAAAGACAAACTTTGTATTCTTAAGTTTTTTTCGTATTTCGAATATTATTGTTAAAAAATTGAATTTTGGATTTTCAATATTGTTTTTTTGAATTAAAAAGAAAAATATGCATCTTATGAAAAAATGTTACAATTCAAATTTGTAGGACTTTATGTAGAAAATAATATTGTATCATAACGTTTTTTCGTATCTCGTATAATTTAACTGGAAAATGGAATTTTGATATTGACTTTTTTCGAATTTGAATATGCTGTAACATTTCTAATTTTGATTTAATCAAAAAATGTTATCAGGATAATTTTTAGAGATTTATGAGCACTATCTAAAACCAGTATTGAAATTTTTGATTTTTTCAAAAAATTATTTTCAAAAATACAAAAGTAGTGCTCAACCCCTCAATTTTGATTGGATGTGGCTGGTTAACGAACTTGTCCTTACTTTTTCGGTTCCGATAAAGTGTACCAAAGCTCAATTCAATCTGATAATTCTATCGAGAGTTATGCCGCACACGACCTACTACAGACAGACAAACAGACAGACAGACACTTTCGTAAAAACCCTTTTTTCTGACTCAGGGGGTCTCAAAACGTAAAGATTTGATGAAAATTTCGAAAGTCATTTTTCACATAAAACCAATACCTTCTCATCCATGATGAGAATGTAAAAATGTTAAGGGACTATACCAGTGTGAGAGCTTAAAATTTAAGTGATTTTTGGGAATTTTTTTAAAGAAAACTATTAAACTAAATATTTCTGAAAATTAAGAATGTATTTAGTTATATTTGATGAATATTACATTTAATTTTTATTAAAAAATATTGATAATTAAGCGAGTTATGCGCTGTCTTCGGAAACGCGAAAAAAAAAGTTCCCGCACTGCGGCCACGATTCCGGTAGATTGAGTAACTGAAATGGAAAAAAAAGGCATTAAACTAGAAGGTATTTTCTATACAGTGAACTAGGATTTTTGAAAAATTCCAAAATCGAACAAAATAGTGTCAATATGAAGAAAACAGTCTATTAAATCCGATTAAAAATATCCTAGTTCACTATATGGCAAATATAGTCGTCAAGAGTAGTCAGTTAAAACATTTCTACCCCAAAAAGCAAAGTTAGAGCAACAATTGTAGAATTGACGGTGAATTGAATTCAGTTGTAATGGGCAATAGGTGACGTAAGATGCGACTGAATAACAGAACATTTATGGCTGAATCATGGATGTCCTTTAAAGCACACGACTTATGGGGCTTTAATTGTGAGATGTTGTTGATGTTTTTGGGAGATTATTTTCTCGATTTTGAATGCCCTTGTATTGGATCATTATGTGACGTACTAAAGAGACGAGCAAACTGCTCAATAGATCAGTCATAAATGGGCAATAAATTGGGTATTATCGGTCATTCATTGTTGCAATATATCACCCATTATTGGTCAATTCTATTTGTGAATTAATTTACTAATTTAGATCATCTAGTTTCCGTTGCGCAGAATTAATTTCAACAAAATTATAGTGAGAACATTTTTATTTCATAACATTACATACATATGGCATTATAATTCGTACAACTTACCAAAATGTATAAACAATGAAGAGTTGATTCTCACAATGACAATTTTTCTTGTCATGTATGCGTTGGCGAAGAGTTGACACACTGAACTTGCACGAACAATGAATTCAACAGCCGAAAAAATAACGAATCCTCATGCCTCGCCTCGCATCGTCGCAGGTATTTCGTTTCTAGGCAACGTCGCCATAATGCGCCTGCGCACAGCGCATACACTCTGCGCAACTACTTTTCAAAACGAATGTTGCAATATTTTATATTCTTATATAAAGTAATGTATACATTACTTTTTTAATATATATTGTTTTTTACTATTGCAGGCATATTCCACAACATCGTTCTATCTTCATATTTCTATGAGAACAATTTTTCATTTTTTTAGTGGACATGAAGTAACTCAAGTTTTTCCGCAGAACTTGAAAAAGTTGTACTAGAAAAAATGAGAAATTCTTGTACTACCTCGAGTAATTTTTTTCCATTCTTTTATCAAATTACAAACAAAGATAGAAACTTCCAATAGTTTTTGGATAACTTTTTCTTTCTATGTACGCATATCGCTTATTTAAAAAACGATTTTATACAATCTCTTCAGAAAAATTTAATTTCTTGTGAATGATAACGAACTCAAGTCATTTAAATAAATAATATATGATGAGTAATTCATCGTATTGCGTTGGACTTCACTTTACGCAAAGAAAAGACTATTTAACGAAAGCTATTCTATCCGTCATCAATTGTCACATAAATGACGAATTCTCTGCAATTCTCTGCAGATTCTCTGAATCTATTGTGATTACCTAATCACAATAGATTTGCCAACTCATTGTAATCGCCACCATCGATGAGAATTGTGCCATGATTGAGTTTTAACTATTGTTCGTCATTCGAAGAAAAACAATCTCAGAAAAAATCAATAGGAACTCGTTATCGAATCAATCGAATTTCATTAGAGAATTCGGCATTGATTGCCATAAGATGCGACGCCAAGAGAGGGCAATAAATGATACATTCAGTTGCGACATAATGGGGCACCTATTGCCTATTTATGGAGAACCGAAAACGTCGTTTGTGAATGTCTTCTTTATGACTGTACAATCTCACCTCGCTATTCCCTAAATTCAATTTACTCAATCAAAACGTACCGATCGTTGGGTCAATCAATTGCTTTTTGGGACGATTTTCATCGGTTTGTGACTATTGGTCATTTCACGAGTTCTGAGAACTTCCTTCTTCTTAGAAATGTTATTGCTTACTGTTCGATTCTAATTATTGATTATATACTTGCGAAGTCTATTATTATGACCAAAATAAAAATTTTCAGTGTTAAATATGCACTTCATGATAAAAAATGTGGTTATAAAGCTCAAAAAGCTATTTTCAGGGTGACCGTTTTCATCGACAAAAATAATTCTCGGTCATTGAAAATGTTTTCCCGGTCATTAAAAAAACAGTTTCCAATGAATAACAGTTAATGCAATGGGTTTTTAGAGTTTTAAAATATTTTTTATTCAATATTCTGAAATGCAATTTCTCCTGGTATACCGAAATCACGAAATTATACGAAATGGACAATTGTTAAAGTAATTGTTAAGTAATTGTTAAAATAAGGCGTGAATTTTGAAATGCATAATATAATATATGAGTAAATAATCTTATATAAGACATTTAAAACAAATTAAAATCGCTTTTTATTAAAAATTAAAAAAAATTTCCGGTCTAGCGGCCACCCTGTATTTTGTTTTACACGTCGTTCAACGCAGTATGAAAGTGTTTATAGTGTTTAATATAAAAATATTCACAGAAGAAAATAACTAATTTTGTTTTTATTTAAGGGCATGTGATACATAAGAAAAGTAGCAAGTTCATGTGAATAATTTGTTTCTTACTTTTTTTCATTTTCGAAACAAAAGGTAGTCTATCTACATCCGTTTATAACTTCTCTACAATTTCCCAAATTTTGAAGGTAAAATTTGATGTACTTTGGACATAAACATGTAGAAACCTGAAATCAATAAAATTTTCTAATTTTGAATATATCACGTGCCCTTAAAAGGCTCTATCTGCCCTAAGGGGTTACTCTACTACCTTTTTTTGAAGAAATCGATTTTTTAAAAATGACACATTCTTCTAGTAGACATGTGTAGAAATGCTATAGGAAACACTATTTTGGTCAGCAATTTTTTTAAAAAAATTTTAGAATCATTGCTCTTACAGAGTATTTTGGTAAAAAGAAGTAAATCGCGTTTTTCTCGAAACAATGTTTTTCGACCTGGTTGACATGATTTAGAAAAAACTATTTGACCGATCAAGCTCAAATTTTCATGGACTATTCTACATATATACAGCTATAGCCGGTAGCAGAATTAGAAATATTTAATCATATTAACTATGTTTTTTAAAACAATTTAAGTTGCAAAAAAGGCTTAAAAACTTTAAGTATCAGTCATTTTGTTATTTTTCATCGAATTTTTTTTTATTGAGGTACCGGCTATAGGGAAGGGGTTACTTTTTAATAATATGGCGGAATTTTTGCTCTCAAGATCTTGAAAGTGGAGATATTGTGTCAACCAGTTCTCAGCAAGGTCAACTTCAGGCAGCTGGGTCAGCCAGATTTTCCACACAAAATAAAAATAAAAAATCTGCCCGCTTCGCGGGCACATTCTCATCGCGCGCTTCGCGCGCAGCTCGCTTCGCTCGCGAGTTTGAGCGCGCCTAGGGCGCGCGATTCGATCGTCGCGCTTCGCGCTCCGTTCTTTCTGGACCTCGCGCTTCGCGCTCGGTCTTGTGCTCTTCGCATACATTTAAGTTTATTTCTTATATTTTGATACTGAAGGTCAAACCAATTTTATAATAATATTACAGATGATGTGAATTACACATTTTCTCAAAGTCACTGAATTTCTTTTTGAATTTAAGTGAAACAGAAAATTCAATTTACTTAAGGCTCTATCGGCCTTAAGGAACACATTCTCATCATGACACTCGCGCTTCACGCTCGATTTTCTGTATACATTTCAGTATAACTTTTTAATAAATTACATGGTTAAAATAATTTATTTTCTTCCAAATCTCTCAAAAAGAAAAAAACAGTCGTAGACTTTATTGAAGGAAACGATTTTGCAGAACAACGCTTATTTCGTATCTCACATATTTTGGTGAAAAAAATCGAATTTTTTTAATATTAAAAATCAAAACAAAATATACCTCCTGTCCCGAAATGTTTTAATGAGAATTTGTAGACCTAATTTAGGCAAACAATTTTCCTCATAAACGTTTTTTTTGTATCTCACATATTTTGTCTAAAAAATGGAATTTTTAAATTTTAATCGTATTTTTTGGAATTGAAACGAAAAATATATGTTTTATCAGAAACTGCGCCAGACAAAATTTGTAGATCTTTTTGAAACGAACAACTTTGTATTCTTACGTGTTTTTGGTATTTCCAATATTATTGTTAAAAAATTGAATTTTGGATTTTCAATAGTTTTTTTTTTAATTAAAAAGAAAAATATGCATCTTATGAAAAAATGTTATAATTCAAATTTGTAGGCCTTTATTTATTTAATAATATTGTATCATAACGTTTTTTCGTATCTCGTATAATTTAACTGGAAAATGGAATTTTGATATTGCCTTTTTTCGAATTTGAATATGCTGTAACATTTCTAATTTTGATTTAATCAAAAAATGTTATAAGGATAATTTGTAGAGATTTATGAGCACTATCAAAAACCAGGATTGGAATTTTTGATTTTTTCAAAAAATTATTTTCAAAAACACAAAAGTAGTGCTCCATCCCTCAATTTTGATTGGATGTGGCTGGTTAACGAACTTGTCCTTACTTTTTCGGCTCCGATAATGTGTACCAAAGCTCAATTCAATCTGATAATTCTATCGAGAGTTATGCCGCACACGACCTACTACAGACAGACAGACAGACAGACAGACACTTTCGTAAAAACCATTTTTTCTGACTCAGGGGGTCTCAAAACGTAAAGATTTGATGAAAATTTCGAAAGTCATTTTTCACATAAAACCAATACCTTCTCATCCATGATGAGAATGTAAAAATCTGATGTACAAATTTTAAACCTCTTCTTTAATGTGTAAAAAGATTGAACATTTTAAATTAATTTTTCCATGAAAAAAACGAAATTTTTTAAAGTTGCAAAGATAGTAGAGTAACCCCTTAAGGAACACATTCTCATCATATAGCACTCTTGATTCGCGCTCAATTTTCTGTATACATTTCTGTAACTTTCTAATAATTTTCTTGATTAAAAACAAAATGCATCTTCTTCAAAATATCTCAAAAACGAAAAAATTCGTGGACTTTATTTTCAATAGTGTTTTTTTGAAACCAAAACATAAAATATACATCTTGTCAAAAAATGTTCTACTGAGGATTTGTAGACCTCTTTTAGGCAAATAATTTTCCATATCAACGTTTTTTTCGTATGTCACATATTTTATTTAATTAATGGAACTTTTGAATTTTAATCTTATTTTTTGAAATTAGAATGCAAAATATACGTTTTATCAGAAATTATGTAAAACAAAATTTGTAGATCTTATTGAAACGAACATTTTTTTCGTATTTCACATATTATTGTTAAAAAATGCAATTTCGGATTTTCAATAGTATTTTTTAAATTAAAAAGAAAAATATCCATCTTATAGAAAAATGTTGTGGTTCAAACTTGTAGATCTTTATGTAGTGAACAATTTTGTATCATAATTTTTTTTCGTATTTCGAACTTTTCTTTACTTTTTCGGCTTCAATAAAGTATGCGAAAGCTATATTCAATCCGATAATTCTATCTTGAGAACCAAGATTATATGGTGTTTTAAAATGAAGCTTAAAGATAACAATATTTTGTAAATATTTACCTTAATTATTCTTGTTGATAGTTAAATTCTTGAATTTTAATTTGATGTAGCGATTGATGAAAATGATTCAAAATCCAAATATACATTGCTGAATCTTAAAAAAACTTTTACTAGTTAAATTTGATTGTATCAATATTAATTTTACTCAATAAATTAAGTAATTTAAAAATTGGTTGTATATTCTTCAAAAATCTTTTTTAGTTTCCTCCTTATCTATTATTGCAAAAAATTTGCATAATATACTTGAATAAAATTTGTAATGTATACATTATGTAAAATGCAGTCGGAAAAAAATATATGCATTTTTGTAGATAAATACCTGTAAATCATTTGCGAAATATTTTATGTCGCTTCAAACTAAATTTTAGAAAGTGACTTGCTAAAAATTAGAATGTACTTACTGCTTTTCAGCATTTTTGTTTACTGCGTTTTAGAATTTTTGAATTGCTGAAAAAAACAAAATAATTTGCGATTTAACAGCAATTACTTACTATTTTCCAGAATTTCCTTTACTTATTTTTAGCAAGTAAAATTCATCACGAGATATGCTTTATTTCAGCATAGGACTTACTATTATTTAGAATTTATTTTCTGTTTTACAGTAACGTTCGTAACGATGAGCCAACTTACTAAGAAGGAACAAGTACTTACTGATTTTCGGAAAGTATTACTAATATTCAAAAAGTTCTTTTTTCTTGAAAAATCGAAAGTTCATGGTAACAACTTGGTTCAGTTTTTACATGTTGACGATCAAAATACAATAAATTTTGTTTTCATAACTTGGGAAATGGTAGAGAAGATGAGAACGGACGTAGATAGACTACTTTTGGTTTTGAAAATGAAAAAAATGTGCCGATATATTTTGCCTTAAAAGGAACATATTCTCACCCCATTAGACTCCCGCTTCGCGTTCGATTTTTTGTATACATTTCTGTGACTGTCTGATGAATTATATAATTAATCATTTATTTTCTTCAAAATATCTCAAAAAGGAAAAAAAATCGTAGATTTTATTTGAGCAAACGATTTTGCATTTGAACGCTTATTTCGTATCTCACATATTTTGGTTAAGAAATGGAATTCTTGATTTTTGATAGTGTTTTTAAAATCACATTATAAAATATACACCCTGTTAAAAGATGTCCTTTTGAAAATTTGTAGATCTCATTTAGTCAAATTTCAACGTTTTTTTTCGTATCTCACATATTTTGTGTAAAAAATGGATTTTAAAAATTTTAATCGTATTTTTTTAAATTGAAACGAAAAATATACATTTTATTAGAAACTGTGTCAGACAAAATTTGTAGACCTTATTGAAGTAAACAATTTTGCATTCTTACGTTTTTCTCGTATTTTACATATTATGGTTAAAAACATGAATTTTTTTCTAGAAAAAAATTAGATATCGACTTGTTTCAAGTTTTGAAATACTGTAACTTCCCTAATTTTAGCTTAATCGAAAAATGTTATGGGGATAATTGGTAAAGATTTATAAGCACTATCAGAAACCAGTACTGCAACTTTGGATTTTTTCAAAAACACAAAAAATACTCTTATTTTCACAATTTTGGTAGGATGTAGCAGGTTAACGAACTTTTTCTTACTTTTCGACTCCTATAAAGGATGCCAAAGCTCAATTCAACCTGATAATTCTATCGAGAGTTATCAAATATACGACCTACTACTATTGCTATACTACAGACAGACAGACATTTTCGTAAAAACTGTTTTTCTGACTCAAGGGCTCTCAAAACTTAAAGACTTTATGGAAATTCCGAAAGTGATTTTTCACATAAAACCAACATCTTCTCATATGATAAGAATGTAAAAATAATTTGAATAGGTTTTGTAAAATTGAATTTTTTTTTACACACAAAAATTGTTTATCTACGCCCGTTCCCAAGTAACACAAGATCACCTATTAGACGTCTAAAACAGCTTTTTGGGAAAAACGGAAGAGCTCTAGATGACGTTCCGATTTTCCGCCGAAAGTACTATTAGACGTCTAGTAGAGCTCAAATTGGCCGCTAATTCAAATATTTTTGGCGTCTAGAAGACGATCGAAAAAAAGCATCTACAAGACGTCCTTATGTTGTCTTTTAGAGGAGTGTCATTCGATGAGTTTTAGATTATTTGAAGAGCTCTATTAGAGCTTTTTAAAAACGTATTCCAGTCCTCTTTAATTGAGGTCTCTTTTAGAGGTTGTCAAAAACTTGTCGAAGTTCGCGATAATCTATTCTACAGGGTTTTCCAATTAGAGGTTTCATTTTGATTTATAAGAAAAACGCGTATTTTTTGTGAAAAATCATTTGATTTTTATTTTATTGGATTGACTGAGGAGCATCAGCATAAACCTTATCTTTCACGTAACCCCAAAGAAGAAAGTCTAGAGGCGTTAAATCTCATGATCTTGGCGGCCAATTGTAATTGCCGTTTCGAGAAATCACTCGACCTGGAAACTTTTCACGCAAAAGACCGATGGTTTCGCTACTTGTGTGGCACGTAGTGCTGTTTTGTTGGAAATAAACATCGTCCACGTCCATATCTTCCAATTCTGGCCATAAAAATTCATTAATCATGGTTCGATACCGCAATCCATTCACCGAAACAGCCGCTCCAGCTTCATTTTCAAAAAAATAAGACCCAATGATCCTTCCTGCCAAAAAACTGCACCAAACAGTTACACGTTGCGGACAGAGAGGCTTTTCAATAATCATTTTTGGGTATTCCGAGCCCCAAATGTGACAATTCTGCTTATTAACGTAGCCTCCAAGGTGAAAATGAGCCTCTTCGCTCATAATGATTTTTCGGTGAAATTCAGCTAATTTTCATGCATTTTTGTAGTGCATTTTAACAATTTCAATGCGTTTTTGAAGCGTGTATCGTTCCATTTTTACCAATGGCATAGTTTTTAGTTGTCATCTGTCAAAAATGACACCTCTTATTATGACAGCTGCCAAAATAGCGAGCTATTAAAAATAAAACCTGGGTCAGAATTTCTGAAACGGATCACCCGAATTGGATGAAAATTCAAATCTACTTCAAAATGATTTTACCGCGCAAATGCTTCGTGCTATGTAAAAAGGATTTCTTGATCGAATAAATAATAGATTTTTGAAACGTATATAAGTAGTATACAATCTTCACATCAGTTCATTTAAATTTAGCACAGAATAAGTAGTATTTTCAAGGATGATATACTCCTTAAACAGATCACTCAAATATGGTCAAAAATTACTTCTACTCGTTATGGTATTTTTTCGATAGGCATTGACAATATGAACTAAAATCCAGATTAATTTTGCAAAAAGATTTTTTTCTCATTTTTATTCTTGATTAATGTAATGCCAATTTAAATCTGATCGAACGTTCAAAGCGCGCTTTGACACGGAGCGTTCGACGCCTTTGAACATGTTAGTTGCCAACGATCGTCAATTGTTTTTTTCCACATCATTATTATTGTTGCTTTTGTAGATCAGTCTTTTCACAGTCGAAACTGAGCACAGACCTCTATAAAAAATTAACGCGTTATTTTTGTAGTGGTGTTCTGGATTTTCGAGTGATTTTTTGGCAAAGTGGTTTATGCTATATCTATTATTATTATTATTATCATTATTATTATTCATTCGAGACAGCCACAGAAACAAAGCACGTTTTGTGCAAAATAGTATCGAATTCAGATATTGGTACTCTATGCAGGATCGAACGTTAATTATTATGTATCACTTGGAGGCTTAATAATATGGTGAGTTAATTTGTTAGTTTTCGATCAGCCGAAGAATCAACACATTATTTGTAAAATATTCCAAACACTTACATTAACCAGAATTATGTGTAAAATCAATCATTTAATTCAGTATGTTGTACTATATATCATTCTTCTTCTAGTTATTCGTCATTAAATGTTCCAACTAAGTATTTTGTTACGTTTATTTATTCACCCGAGAAATCCTTTTTACATAGCACGAAGGATTTGCGCGGTGAAGAATAAATGCGCGCGAGCGAACGGCACAGTTTTGGCACCTCACGCGACTATGTTTTCGACCGAATGGGATCGTTCCAAAATGCGGGCAATTTTTTTTCTCAACGGAATATGAAATATAATTGAATGAAGTACATCTGGTTCCTTTTTCCGGTCGAAATCCGATGAAGAAGACATTTATTTATCAATTTGTTATAAACAATTATTAAAATTTCACATAAAATTTCAAGTTTTCAAATCGGAAAAAATCATAGTCAATCTATGTTAAATGACGATTCCATTGTCCCAAAAAAAAATAAAAATCGGATAATTAGATCAGCCAGAATTAATTTTACAAAAAAAAGTGACAAAAATCTTTAATTGTTAATATTATAAACAACAAATTTTTTTGAACGAAATCACTTTAGATTTATGTCAGGAATGGTAAACACTATCGTAAAAGATCATTTTGAAGTAGATTTGAATTTTCATCCAATTCGGGTGATCCGTTTCAGAAATTCTGATCCACCTCTAATTGTAAAACCCGGAAGAAGTTACGAAAATCGTCTTTTAGACAACAATTTAAAACTCTGCTGGAACAGCTAAGTAAATATTTCCGAGGGGTCTAGGTTAAGAGTTCTAGAAAAGGTATGAAAAATTGTATTTTAGATATTAAATAATGGGCTAAAAGTGATATTTTTACTGTTTTTTTAGATATTGGTCTCAAGAGAAATATCTGTACTGCATTTTTAAGTTTTTATTTGTAGAAAATTTAAACACTTATTATAATAAATGTTTGTTAAATTTGAGCATGAGATTTTCTATGTATAAAAGCCGAAAAATTTATTATAATTAATGATCTTGTGTTACTTGGGTTGTTATATTCTCTACCATTTCCCAAATTTTCAAAACAAAATTTAATGTAGTTTTGACAGAACCTACAACCATGTAGAAACTTAAAATCAATAAAATTGTCCAATTTCTTAAGTATCACGTGCTCTTAATTTAAGCAACTTATAATTATTTCTACCTATAAAAAATACCAGTAACTGTATCTGAAGGTATCTGAGGAGGACTCCAATTCGAGTCGAAACGTTTGAAAGAATGTATAAGAACTGAGTTTTCATTATTTCTGCGCCCTAAAGCCAATTTATACATATATCGAATATTCATCAAAGGGTTGATACAAGTCCTATCTACAATTATTTATAGTAACAATTAAAATGTTCCTTGTTCCTTCAACGATTGTGTTACGTTGGATTAATATATTTTCCGTATGGAATTCATTTAAATGTTTTATTCTTCAAAATTCTGAAATTAAATTAACTATTTAAATACGTATTTCTGTTATTTTCAATAAAATTAACTACTTTTCAGATGTTTTTATGTTTAGAATAATTTATTTCCTTTATATTTATTCATTGCTTTTAGCAGATACGGTTTTTACGCACCGTCTTAACTTTTTAAACGTCTAAAAGCCGTAATTGCATTTTGGTATTAAAATCAACAAAAATATTCTTTGACAGCTCCAAAATCCAGAAATTGGACGTTTTTCTAGATTGATATGCATTATTTGACCATCTTAATTGGTACTAATACTCGTGCGATATTTATAATTCAATTTTTGCGTTCAGTTTAAAATTGCCAAATCTGCAGTTACGGCTATAAACTGCTATAAACCAGTTTACTTAACTACCGAAGGTTTATTTGCGCATGTGCTTTTACTATGAAGCTTCCCGCGCAATATGAAAGTTGCGATCATAAGCTGTCAAGATAAATGCAAGTGTAATAATTTCTTGCTTTGTTTTTTTTATATATAATTATATTTTGTGAGTTCCTTACTTTTAGCGTCTCGAGTATTCGTGGAGAATGTAAAGTCGACACTAGCGCAACGAGTGTCGTCTCCGACTAACGTCGACCGTGAGAGGAGGAGTTAGTTGCTTGTGATCGAGCGTCCGTGTTAGTGTTCTAAAATTCCCTGTGTGTCTTTTTCTAGCCTATAGCACCATGTTTTTCTAGTAAAGAACGCCGCTATAAGTTAAAGAAAGACATACCGGGAATTTTTGAACTCTAGTCCGTGTGTGTCTGTATGCTTTAGTATACGACTATCATTTTTGCAAAAACCGTAAATGCAACGCACACATACTCCCTTATTCTTTCTTTCATTTGAATTCAATTTTACTCGGAAAAAAAATTAAACCTGCTTTATTCCCTTCAAAAAATGAATAAAACCAATTTACACTGCGTACAGGGAGCAAAAATGATTGCAAAAACAGAAAGTACATGTATAAATTAGCGCGTGCGTACTAAAATTTCCGATAGGTAAAAAAGCAGCTCCATCCGACGACGAGCTAAATTTCGGTCTCTTAGTGATGACAGGTGGAAACAAATCCGTAAGGCAGCGCCACCTCCGTCCTCTCATATGAAAGTATTGTTTTGCATGGTTTTTATGAACAAATTTAAACAATTATTGGCAAAATGGAAACATTTCCTAAATTTTAATAATTGTTTTCATTATTAATGAAGTTTAGTGTTTTTAGTGCAAATTTATTTAGTCATAAACATGAGTGCTCGTAAGTGTAGTCGGTGTGTTGTCCCTACCTGCAAGTCAGGTTATCCTTCCTGTAAGGAGAAATTAACTTTAATATCCGTCCCAAAAGATCAAAAAACTGTTAGAAAATGGGAAAGTGCAATTCCTCGAAAAAATTTCACTCTAGAAAGTGGCCAGGTTGTATGCCAAAAACACTTCACATCAGATGACATTGTTTGGAAGAAGGAAGTTAAGGATCCTGAAGGAAGCGTTATGGCTTCAGTAAGTAAATGTTTTGATCTTTAAAAATAATAATAAACTTTAAAAACTTACTATAAAAGTATTATACATACATTATATATTATATATATATATATATATATATATATATATTCATAACAAAATACAAGCATATATTTATACTGCGTGTGACAGATTCTTCATTTTTTTGAATTTTTTCATTTGTGAAAATAAGACATTTTTACCAATTCATTTTCTCAGAAAATAATAAATACTTAAGGGAAGTAGCAAGTTCATGTAATGAATGTGGTCTAGTTACGACATGTTTATGTCTAAAATATATTTGTTTTAAATTATAATTTAGGAAATGGTAGAATAGATAAAAATAGACGTAGATAGACAACTTTTAGGTTTGATAATAAATAAAACAAATTGCAATATATTTTTCTAAAATTGAACTATTTCATCATCAAACCTGAAAGTAGTCTATCTTAGTCTATTTTTATCTATTCTATCATTTCCTAAATTATAATTTTTTAAAAATATATTTTGGACACAAACATGTAGTAACTGGACCACATTCTTTACATGAACTTGCTACTTCCCTTAAGTAAATATTTATTATTTTCTGAGAAAATGAATTGGTAAAAATGACTTATTTTCACAAATAAAAAAATTCAAAAAAATGAAGAATCTAAGTCACACGAGTATAAATATATGCTTGTATTTTGTTATGAATATATATATATAATATGTATATAATACTATATAATATATAATGTATGTATAATACTTTTATAGTAAGTTTTTAAAGTTTATTATTATTTTTAAAGATCAAAACATTTAATTACTGAAGCCATAACGTTTCCTTCAGGATCCTTAACTTCCTTCTTCCAAACAATGTCATCTGATGTTTCTACTGTCTGGAGCAAATTTCGGGGTTGAAATCATGGACGCCCGGGCGCAGGAATGAAGGATTACCTGGTCGGTATTTCCTTATATCCGACGCTGCGTAGGATAAATCGCACACCGTCTAGCCTGAAGTCCAGGTCAGGTGTCGGGGCGGACCCGGCACCACTCGGTCGATAGGGGTGACGTTAAACCTTTAGCATCATTATGGCGCGGGCCTATCCCGTAACCTTTTTACTAGCTTCATTGAATGTGCCGATAGGATCGACCATCCGATAAGCCGCTTCTCGGTTTCGGTGCACATAACTAGGGATTTATACAGGCGGGGATAGTAGCCCTACTGCGGTAGGGCTCCCATGATGGGCGAACCGTCTTAAGACACGACGAGATTAATATGAATTTTGAACATAATAAAGGAGATGAAGGGGTGAAGGCGCCAGACGCGCACTCACACACTTCTCCAGGGGCTCAGGGATGGAAAGACGTCCTCCAGCTCCTGAAGGAGCAAAGCGTAAAAATGGAGAAGTTGGCCAGGGCTCTCAGCATTATCCAGCAGGGTATACTGAGAAACAACCCTGGCCATGTTAAACACAGTGTTAGTGAGGCTACGTAGGTGTTGAGCGGAATACTCTACACCCACAAGTGCCTACTAGAAAGCGGGGTGGAAATCCAGAAAAGGCTGGAATCTCACCCCGCCTAAAAAAAGATGGGTGTCTTCCGGAGACTGCGCTATGCGTCTCTGGGAGATACCCCAAAAAAGCCGACAAAGGGGGAGAAGAGGGTTGCTCCTTCTCCCCCCGAAGATTGGCTTCCCAAGGAAGGGAAGGGCGGCATATCGCAATCGTACGCTGCGGCCACCAGAGGCCAGACCCCAAAAAAGGATGGGGAATGGCAGCTGGTGGAAAATAAAAAAGAGAAGAAGAAGAAAGAGGTTTCTGTGCCCTCTGCGCAGGAACCTAAAACAAAGGGGAAGTTGCCGAGGCCCTCTACGGCCGCCAGGTCGGGCGACGCTATCAGGCTGTCGGCGAAAGATGGAGAGTCCTACGCCGATATCCTGAAAGTTATAAAGGCGAAGGTAAACCCCCAAAATGCAGGAGCGGAGGTCCTCTCCATTCGGAGAACCAGGAGGGAGGAGATCCTCCTGGTCCTCAAAAAGGGAGGTGACGTCTCGACCTTCAAAAAGGCGCTCGACCAGGCGGTCGGGGAGAAGGCCGAAGTTAAATCCTTGGTCTCGAAGAGGTCCCTTGAAGTTAGGGACCTCGACGAGAAAGTCACAAGAGAAGAGGTTGTTGCCGCGCTATGCATCGCGCTGGGCAAGCCAGACCTCGGGGACCAGTGCAGGCTATACAAACGCTTTGGCGGTATGCAAACTGCGGTGGTCCGTTTAACCGAGGCGGACGCCCGGAGCTTGCTCAGGCTCGGTAGGCTAAGGGTAGGGTGATAGGGGCGAAAAAGATGTCGCCCATGCTTCGGGGAGCGGCTCTTGCCCAATATTCAAGGCGGAGCTCCGGAGGTTAAGGGGTGGAAAGTGAAGTTTCTACAGCTCAACCTCGAGAGAGGGAAGGAAGCCCAGAACCTTCTGATGCAGACTGCCAGGAAGAGGAGGGCCGATGTGTTGCTCATTAGTGAGCAACACAAATGGTCCGAAAACTCTGCTTGGTACCAGGATGCATCAAGGAGGGCTGGGATTCTTGTCTGCAGCCCTGATTTGAGTATAGCGGATTTGCTGGAGACCGACGCGGGGTTCGTTTGGGTGGAGGTGGCGGGGGTACGAGTGTACAGCTGCTACTTCTCTCCCAACGATCCTTTCGAGATCTTTGAGACCCAGATCCTCCTCCTTGAGGAAAGCCTCAAAGAGGCTAGTGGGCGGTCCCTTATTGCGGGCGACTTTAATAGTAAGTCGCCCAAGTGGGGAGAAGCCCGTCTGGACAGGAGGGGAATCTTGGTCGGTGAGATGGTCGCCAGGAATGACCTGATTGTGTTGAATCGGGGCAGGGATTTTACGTTCAGACGAGGAGCGGGGGGGTCGATTATCGACCTCACGATTGCCGCGCCCCGTCTTGCCTCAAGGATAGGTGACTGGTGCGTCCTCGAGGTAATAACCTTGAGTGACCACCAGTGCATTGGAGTTTAGCATCCAGGAACGGAGTCACCCAGTAAATACGGGAAGGGGCGGCAATGTAAGAAGCCCCTCCTAGAACGCAAAACGACTCAGCAAAGACAAACTTCGAGAACATCTTGAAGAAACCAAGCTCATAGATGAGCTTGGTTGGGCAAGGTCTGCTGGGTCGTTGGAGGGCACCGTGCGGGCGGCGAGGCGGAAAGTGGTCGCAGCATGTGATCACTCGATGCCTCGACGGGGGCACGGGCGTACCGGGGACTCGATGTACTGGTGGAACGACCAGTTGTCTGTCCTGCGTCGAAAATGCCTTACAGCGCGGCGGAGATATACCCGCTCAAAGGGTGATCCTCTGCTGCAGGAGGCATGGAAAAAAGTAAAATCAGCTCTGAGGCGAGGCATAAAGAAAAGTGGACTTCAGTGCTGGAAAGACTTGATCGGGGAAGTCGAAAAGGACCCATGGGGTCTCGCCTTCAAAATAGTCACCAAGACATTGGTGACTAGAAGAAAAACCCCGGGCCTGGATAATCCCGATCGAGTCAAGTACATCGTGCGAAGCTTGTTTCCGCATGTAGAGCCGTTCCAAAGATAGGACCGAACCTCCTGTGTGGTCCGGCACGAAGAACTCTTCACTCTCGAGGAACTAAAGAGAGCTGGTGGAAGGCTCAAGGCAAACACAGCGCCGGGGATCGACGGGTTGCCGAACGAGATCCTCAAAGAGGTGATCGGGGTATACCCGGAGATCTTCCTAGAAGTCTTTAACTCCTGTCTTCGGGAGGGGAGGTTCTTCGCAGACTGGAAGAAGCAGAGGTTGGTCCTGCTGAGGAAGGGCAACAAGCCTCTAGGGGATGCTTCATCGTATAGACCAATATGTCTATTGGATACGATGGGGAAGCTTCTGGAAGAAATGATCCTACAAAGACTACAGGGTCACATGGTCCGCGAGAATGGTCTCTCGGAAAACCAGTTTGGATTTCGGAAAGGCAGGTCCACAGTTGAGGCCATCCAGGCAGTGGTGGACATCGCCACTAAAGCAAGAAGAGGAACTGGTAAGCATAAGGGATTCTGCGCGTTGATCAGCATTGACATACGCAATGCGTTCAATACCGCGAGATGGAACATCTGCATCGAGGCGATGGTGCGGAAAAAGGTTCCAGACTACCTGTTGCGAATGATAGATGACTATCTGAGTGACAGGTGGGTGATATATGAGGGCGACAAATGGTCTCTCAAGGAAGAGATGACATGTGGCGCCCCTTAAGGGTCACGGGTGGGTTCACTCGTTTGGAATGTCATGTACGACGATTTCCTGCGCATGGACCTGCCTGCTGGATCGAGCATCATCGGCTTCGCGGACGACGCACTTGTCGTGTGCGCTGCTGACAACGTTGGAATTCTGGAGCTGAGGATCAATGATACGCTGTGGCGGGCAAAGCGTTGGTTAGATAGCAGAGGCCTCAAAATGGCCCCTGAGAAGACCGAGCCTTTGCTGGTCACAGACAGCAGATCCTCCCAATATCCGAAGATCGCTCTCGGGGAACATGAAATCGAGTGGAAAAAGAGCATTAAGTACCTGGGAGTGCAGTTGGATCAAAGGCTTAGCTTCGCGAACACTGGCAGATCGCGACTGCCAAAGCCATCCAATGTGGGGCCGCCCTGACTCGGCTCATGCCCAACATTGGTGGACCCAGGGAAGCTAAGAGAAGGCTGGTGGCGAGCGTGGTAAACTCGAAGCTGTTCTCGGCACAGAGAGGTGTGGTGATGAGAATTGTCTCAGCATACCGAACTGTGTCGACGAGTGCTGTGCTGGTCCTGGCGAGCGTCCCGCCAATTGACTTATTGGCGGAGGAAAGGAAAGAGACCTTTCATCTCCGTAAGGAGCTCACCTGCTTAACAAACCTGCAGGAAATCGCTCGCGCGAAGGAGGCCATCCGCAAGGATGGAAGGCGCAGACTCGTCGAGAAATAGCAGGCGAGATGCCATGGTGACCAATCCGGGAGATGGCACACCGCCTAATCCCGGAGCTCGCCACTTGGCTGGATAGAAAGCACGGTCAAGCCGGCTTTTACCTGGCGCAAGCGCTTTCAGGCCATGGCTGCTTTAATTCATACCTGAAGCGCTTCAAGAAGAGAGACGACGAGTCGTGTAGCTACTGTGGATCCCTTGTGGACAATGCAGAGCACACACTCTTTTTCTGTGCCAGGTGAGGCGTGGCAAGAGAGGCGTGGCAAGAGAGGCTGTCGGTCGGGAAGTGTGCGCACAACTCACCCCTGACACGATGGTGTCTCTCATGCTCCAGTCTGAACGGAAATGGATGCTTATCGAGTCATTCGTCACCCTGGTGATGAAGACGAGGGAGCTCGATTGGCGTGTAGAGCGCGGCAACAACGAGGGCCAGTAGAAATCGCATCGGGGCTTGCACCTGCGGTCCTGCACCCTGGGCGGACATGGCTGTCCGCGTCGACCGGGGGAGAAATCTTTTTGTTCCTCCCCAGGTTGGCGCGGCTAGTCGGTCTGCCAAACGGGCGTGTGGTGTTTTGGTTCGAGAGAGGGGGTTTTGGTTTTAACAGGCATGCCTAGACCCGTCCTAGGAGAGTCCTGTACAACGTCTATAAAAGATTTCGCCATTTTTCCTCCTCACCAAAAAGAAAAAAAAAAAAAAAAAGGTTGTAAATCTTAAAATTGAAATCATGGTATTTGTTATTACTTCATAAATCGTGTGTTAAATAATGATGAATAGTTTTTTCCTTTAAAGGTGAGAGAATTTAATCCGAGAAATTTTCAAGATTTTGAAGTTCGTATATAATATAATATAATGCATTTAATATAATAAAGTTTTTTCTTAGCAATGTCGTGTCACGTACCGGGTTACATAACCTCTCTGGCTTAGATCAATTTGACAAGTTCGTCTCACTCGCACATTTTCCCGTGAGTAAGAAGAGGACAACTGCGCATTTGCGCACTTCTTTCCACTACTTCCAACTTACAAGCCGGTCACTTACCGTGCCATTGCTCCTGCCAGATTCGGAAAAGTTTCCCATGGCAGTTTGGTCTCCTTATTATTCCTTCGTGAGATAGGTCTCCTTATTATTCCTTCGTGGGCTGCCGTTGTATAGATTTACGCCATTCATTAGTGATGGGATGATGATGCTTACCAGAATAATTAAATATGACGTGACTGGTAATTACTGGTAATGACCGGTAAAGTTTTATAAAAATGGTAAAACTGTAATTTTTTAACGTAAGAGTATTTTTTTCATATATATGTCAAAAATACTTCGCACACCTCATATTGATGGCATATCACAATTGAAGTACCTAATTAACGAAGACTAGGAAAAACAGTTCGAAAAGTAATTTTTACGGAGATGTAGCAGACGACACCAGCTTGTTTATAATATCATAACCTCAATTGTTACAATAGTGAACAATAATGAACAAGAAGAACCCAGTAAGAAGGTGGGCATTGAATGGCATTGAAATGTCGATAGGGGTGACGTTAAGCCTTTAGCATCATTATGGCGCGGGCCTATCCCGTAACCTTTTTACTAGCTTCATTTAATGTGCCGATAGGATCGACCATCCGATAAGCCGCTTCTCGGTTTCGGTGCACATAACTAGGGATTTATACAGGCGGGGATAGTAGCCCTACTGCGGTAGGGCTCCCATGATGGGCGAACCGTCTTAAGACACGACGAGATTAATATGAATTTTGAACATAATAAAGGAGATGAAGGGGTGAAGGCGCCAGACGCGCACTCACACACTTCTCCAGGGGCTGAGGGATGGAAAGACGTCCTCCAGCTCCTGAAGGAGCAAAGCGTAAAAATGGAGAAGTTGGCCAGGGCTCTCAGCATTATCCAGCAGGGTATACTGAGAAACAACCCTGGCCATGTTAAAGACAGTGTTAGTGAGGCTACGTAGGTGTTGAGCGGAATACTCAACACCCACAAGTGCCTACTAGAAAGCGGGGTGGAAATCCAAAAAAGGCTGGAATCCCACCCCGCCTCAAAAAAGATGGGTATCTTCCGGAGACTGCGCTATGCGTCTCTGGGAGATACCCCAAAAAAGCCGACAAAGGGGAAGAAGAGGGTTGCTCCTTCTCCCCCCTTCGAACACCTCATATTGATGGCATATCACAATTGAAGTACCTAATTAACGAAGACTAGGAAAAACGGTTCGAAAAGTAATTTTTACGGAGATGTAGCAGACGACACCAGCTTGTTTATAATATCATAACCTCAATTGTTACAATAGTGAACAATAATGAACAAGAAGAACCCAGTAAGAAGGTGGGCATTGAATGGCATTGAATGAAATGTCAAGATCTGGAAAAAACGGAATCGAGAATGAAACTTTTGAATGCATTTGAATTCCTAGGCATTAAAAGGCATTCAAAAGTTTCATTCTCGATTCCGTTTTTTTCAGATCATGACATTTCGATGCCATTCAATGCCCACCTCCTTACTGGGAATTAGTTCGGAGTACAAATTTGAGGCTCTAACAAAATCATGAGACCCACAGACATTTTTAAAGAACGCTTTGAAGTGTTTAACAAAAAAAAAATGAATTCGCTTGTAAATATAGTAGGTAAGTATATTATAAGTATAGAATTATTCAGCGATTTGGCCTGAATCCATTTCACCCTAAAACCATTTTTAAAATGTTTGTTTACATTTATTGACATTAAAATCTTTACTTATAATTTAATATTTCAATAGTCCAGTAGGAAAAACGTAACATACAAGATTTGATAATAATAAAACAGTGTACTTCGAATAGTAGCCTTTTGAGGTACATTAAGAACAAATTTAAACGAAAAATTGGGTACGTTCAATACATTAATAATTTATCTCATTCTCATATATACCATATATACTTACCTCCCTTACCTCTTGGCTAGACCAGCTACACTCTGCTAGACTCTGAAGGTGAAATCCGATGACAGCAGAAAACGTAAAGCAGAAAACGAACAGCCAATTACAGAACAGCTCTAAGAAGAAAGAAATCTAAAGATCTTCTGTAATTGGCTGTCCGTTTTCTGCTTTGCGTTTTCTGCTGTCATCGAATTTCACCTTGTTGGTACATTTATACCTCTGTCTGCCTAACCGGTGCAGACAGAAAATACATAAGAGCACAAAAGACAGACGTTTTCTTTTTGTCCAATTTTACACTGTCTGTCTCCTTTACTCTTATGTATTTTCTGTCCACACCGGTCAGGCAGACAGAGGTATAAATGCACCATGATGTGTCAAAAAATGTTTAGGTTTTTACTCTTACCCGGCTGTCGGAATTTTAACCATATCTGTCGTCTGCTGGTTGCGTATAAAACTCTAAATTTTCCTTCTTTTGCAATTAGCAGTGTTTCTTTAAATGAAAAATGCTCAGAAAAAGTTGTAATATTTAGACTTTTTATTTAACTTCTTTTTTTTATTTAATAATAGGAATTGTGGTAAATATTTACGGATTATTACCGGTAAATTTTCAGCATTACTCGATAATAGACCTTTTCATCTTGAATAGGAAGTTGATGTGCGCAAACGCGGCTGCCATGGCACTTCCCGCGATATTCATAAATTAGGTCATATTTTGGATATCGACATGTGTGCTGCAAGTGTACCTTATTCAAAAATAAATTTAAAGGATAAAGATGTACCGGGTGCAATATTGCCACATAGAAAAGTGGAAAGCAACAGCAGTGAACAACTGCGAAGGTGCCTGAGTTGTGGAAAACAACCGACTACAGGAAGAAAACACGATTTAATTGCAAGGTGAGAGGTTATGCTTTCATGATGGATGATGTATGCTTTCTCATGTAAATAGTCTATGAAAAAGAATGTAATATTATAAAAAGTTTAAAAATCAGATTGGCACTATTGTAGTTTTAATGGTAAAAAGTAGTATATTTGAACTAATATCTACTTTTTTTATGAAAATGGTGAAGTATTTAATTGTTAATTTTTTAATTAATTAATTAATTAGATCCTATGTAGCATCTTATGTAGGATCCTATGTAAGATCCTATATGAGATCCTACATAGGATTTTTCAATAGGGGAGTTATAATAAAGAAAAAGTATTTGTTATAAAATTTTCTGAAGAAATATACTCAGTATATATATATGTAATGCTGCCTTTTCTCGAAGATTAATGTTCAAATAAAAAAAGAATTATTTCCAAACAAATAATATTTGTACGTATTATTTCGTATTACTGCCTGGTGGTTTCGTTTTATATTGTGCAAATTAATCGCTTAAAGATAAAGAAGTTGATATATTTTTAATTTAATACAGATATTTTTACGAATGTAAGAAATAAGATAAAATGACAATAACATAAAGAAGTTGATGACGAGACTTCGATTTTGGTTCGAGAATATGGCAACCTTAAATTATATTATCACACAATTTGAAGTTAAGATATCAAGTTTGTAAATAAATTTTTTTTTACTCACTTTTATAGTTATTCTTTATCAAATTATTTTTTAAATAATATTATTGCCAATTCGTAATGTACTTTGCACTGAAATGACCTAATCTTCACCGGAACTTGAATTACTCAAGACGCATGGGCACCAAAAAATATTCAAGATGAAAAGGTCTATACCAGCCACATATAGAGAGAGGAACACGTTCTAATCTATTCAACGTACAACAAAGACTAGAACGTTCACGTCAAACGTGTCTCTTTCTATCTTGGGAGTTGAGCACTAATCGCGAGAGGAAGGAAGATGAAAATATAGGAAGTCTTTTTCCCACTAAGCGCACGAGTACAATGAAAACCTTAACTTAATAAACTTCAATGATCGTCTGTCCTTCTTCGTCCTTATATGATAAAAAAGGCCCCGTTCAAGTTTGCATAGTGCGTTAAAAAATACTCTAACGTATCTCTTTCTATGATCCCTTGACAAAAAAGGATAGATGATATTTGAGTTTAAGTTTAAAGCTTAGGTGTTCATTGTGCTCAAGCGCCAACGAAGCGGAAGTCAGTCGATATTCAAATGTTTAGAGCACTTTTTGCAAGAGGAAAGAAGACAAAGATATAGTAAAGGAGGAATTACACCTCCGCATGCAGGTTACCATAGTAACATCAATAGAGAAAGAGACCGGCAATTTTCATGTTTCTTTCCCACTAATATGTTACCATGGTAACCTGCATGCAGAGGTGTAATTCCTCCTTAAGGCCATGGATCAATCGGACCACGTGACTAAATTATACATTTATTCGTTCATGTAAGATAACTTTTTTAATTTACAATGTATCTTTCTGATAATTTGGAAAACGTAACAAAAGAGAATAAAGCACATCTGTTAACTTCTTCTTAGTAAAAATTTTGAAAAAAATTCGAAAACTTATCGACAATTACAGTTAACTGTAAAATTTTTTGCAAAATTTTCACTCATACAAAGTTGACAGACGTTCTCTATCATGTTCTGTAGTATTTTCCAAATTTTCAGGAAGATATTTTATAAAAGAAAAAAGTTATCTTACACGAACTTTTACAGGAATTTGGTCACGTGATCTGGTTGATCCATGGCCTTAAGTAGTTTTCGCATTTACGAAACGGAAGTAAGACCTGCTTGAAATATTTAAAGGTATTTATAACGTCACATTTGTTTCTGCTCTTGAATGAAACAGTCTATTGTGGTGGTACATTTTATTTCCCTGGGGAAATAACTCAAATAACATGCTTGCGTTGTTAAAAATAGTGTACACCACGGGTTGAATATATGTTTACCCTCGTAGAAGAAAATAATTGGACACGATTGGGACCAATTAGACCCATTTTCAAAACGTCATTGAAACCGATTTATTAATCGGATTCAAAATAGTCTCGCCTGATTGAATCCGGGTAATAAATCGGTTTCAATGATGTTTTTGAAATGAGGTCAATCGGTCCCAAATATTTTTTTCTACAAGGGTACTTATACCCTACTAATAGGTGACCTACGTAGGAACGTACATATAAGTCAAACCTAAACTGGAACCCGTATCACTAATAACTCGAATTCCTCCCAATATCCAAACAACAGTATAATTCATAATATCAAGAGTTCGAAACCGCTCGAATCCTCAAAATACAAAAAACATGACCAAAATCACCACCTTAAATAAACAACCATGAGAAATCAAACAAAAAAGGAGGAAAGTAAAAAGAAGGCAACCTTCCAGAACCCCTTCCTTCTTTTTGTTTCTTTTGTCCTCTTTTTTCTTTATTTACTAATTAGAATTACTCCCAATGTCCAAACAAAAGTATAATTCAAAATACAAAATACATGACCAAATGTGGACCAAAATCACCACGTTAAACAGAGAACCATGAGAAAACAAACATAAAAGGGGGAATGAAAAAAGAAGGCAACCTTCCAAAACCCCTTCCTTCTTTTTGTTTCTTTTGTCCTCTTTTGTCTTTATTTACTAATTCGAATTGCTCCCAACGTCCAAACAAAAGTATAATTCAAAATACAAAAAACATGACCAAATGTGGATCAAAATCACCACCTTCTACAAAGAACCATGAGAAAACAAACAAAAAAGGAGGAAAGAAAAAAGAAGGCTACCTTCCAAAACCCCTTCCTTCTTTTTCTTTCTTTCGTCCTCTTTTGTCTTTATTCACTAACTCCAATTCCTCCCAACCTCCAAACAAAAGTATAATTCAAAATTTCAAAAATTCGAAACCACTCGAATCCTCAAAATACAAAAAACACGACCAAATTTGGACCAAAATCACCACCTTAAACAAACAACCATGAGAAAACAAACAAAAAAGGTAGAAAGACAAAAGAGGACGAAAGAAATAAAAAGGAGGGGGCTTTTGGAAGGTTGCTTTCTTTTCTCTTTCCTACTTTTTTGTTTGTTTTCTCATAGTTGTTTGTTTAAGGTGGTGATTTTGGTCCAAATTTGGTCGTATTTTTTTATTTTGAGGATTCGAGCGATTTCGAATTCTTGAAATTTTGAATTGCACCTAGAAGTCTACATAGATTAACTGTGTGGGTGACCTATAAGATAAGTGACCTATGTGAACCTATATAGGTGACCTACATAGGTTCGTACGGAGGAACCCATGTAGGTTTCTACATAATGCCCCACATCAATGTGTACATTGAAAATTTTAGTTTTAGAGTGGGGATTGTTTGAAAAAAATTTCCGTCTTCACATTATAATACTATGTTTGGTTTAACTAAAGTTTACGTACCTACATAGGTTTTTCCAGTAGTGATACTCTTCATGTAATTATTTTATATCTGGGCTCACAGTTTTCAAGATTTCTAGTATAGTGGACAAAAAATAATCGTAATTCAAAAACTAAAAATTTGATTTTATTACGCAATATGATGTTCAAATTTATTCTTAATTTCTTTCGATGATTCTCCTAACTTCGAATTGAGATGCTTGATAAGATTTTTTTGCATATCAAACCTTGCTTCTAATCTTCTTAACTTTTGTCGTAGCATTTTTATTGTTTGACGCTGATCTGTTACTTTCTTCGAAACACTTTGAAGCTTCTTTAGGGTCCATTCATGCTGTTTATTTTCGTCTTTGTGCAGATCTCTTACACGCTTAGAAGACACTACTTTTTTCTTTGCCAGAGGATCTTCTTTCTTTGATATGCCTGAACCTTGGGCGATTCTGGAAACAAACTTTTTAATCATTAAAATGATCTTACATAAAAAGGAAGATCACAGTTATTAAATTCAAGAGGGTAATAAAACTCACACTGGTTGTTTTAAAGGTTCTACCTTCTTCATTGGGTCTATTTTTAAAGCATACAACATATTCCTTCTGTAAAAAAATATTAAAGTAACATTCCTATTTTATTTTACTGTGCTGAAAAAACGTTTTATTAGCAATTTATACGTACCTCAATGGTGCTGAGATATTTGTTCGCATTTGTTGATACGTAACAGGAATGTTGAACTTTACGTCTGGGACTATTAATTTTCTGCGAAAAAAATTCATTTTAATCAAGTTAAAAAATTTTAAATTAGGCTATCTGATACTTGGGAAATTGTTTCTTTCTTCTAATATTGTGTTTTCACAAGTTTATGTGTAAAACAATAATAAAAAAAATCGTTTGATTTGAAAAATGGTATGAAACGAGAGAACGGAAACAAATTTCCTAATTTTAGAAGTAAACATGTAGGAATCCACAATAAATAAAATTTCCTAGTTTCAGAAGTATTAGATGCCCTCGAATTATAGATCCATAAAATAACAAACTGCATACGTACGGTGCGATATTAATTGGTCGTGTATTCAATGAATAAGGATATTTAATAAATATTTTTGCAGGTTCAAGAACATTTGCTTTTGGCTTTTCATTTTCCCCTGGTCTTGCCACATAATTATGTTCCGTTAAAACCGTACTATGAATTGAGAATTCAAATAATTATCTATTTCAATTTGAGTTAATTACTATATTCTTTTACATTCAAAAACCTCTTTACTTACTATAATGAGCAATCTTTTTTCGGTACTGGGACTTTTGCCAGTTCAAGAGTGGGGACAGAATATGGTTTTAATAATCTTTGTCCCAACTCTTTGTGAATTTGAAAACAATCGTCCGTGAAGTGCAAAGAACATAATCTATCTGTTGCAAGAATCTCTGTGTGGTCTGTTATCTTACTCCAAAGATTTCTCGTGGCTTGGTCTGAAGGAAACCTGAATAAATCAATTGAACAGACAGTTAATTAAAAATAACTACAGTTAGAAGGCATGAAACTGACATTCAAGTGAAAGTAAATTTGGGCGCTTTGGGAAATAAATTTTGGTAATTTTTCTTTGTTTAATTGAGTATTATTTTACATCATAACGTAACTTCAAATTTATATTACCTAAGTTTTGCTCAAAAATGGAATTTTTAATTCCTTTGTTCCCCAAGAACTATATTCAAAACTTCAATCCCAAAAAAATGTATAAACATAAAAATGGGTCGCACTTTCAAACTAAATTCGATAAAATACTTAGAAAATAGGAATATCACGTTATTAATAAACAGCCAATTTCGATTATGTATAGCGAAAAAACCAGACTTATTATATGCAAGTTCAATAAAAATGATAAAATTTTTTTTTTTTTCTGTTACATTTAAACTATTAACTTCGAAATTATACCTATAAATAATGACCTACGGGTCCAAGATGTTGAAAAGAAAAAAACATGAAAGTATTTAAAACGACAATAAGAACATGGGTATTTGAAACTTTTTTTAAAAGAAATTTAATTTGAAGCAAGAAAGAAATGTTTTAGAGAATGTTAAACTTACCTATGGAAAGAAACATCAAACGCTTTATTGTAAACTCTCTGACAAAGAAGACAGTTCACCATTTTTAACAAAATATTTATTGTAAAATAGGGAAAATCATACGGTCTTATTTCAAGAGAATCTCGAGCAAAGTCAGCAAACTTTAGATATGCATATACAAAATGTCAACATAACTTCATAACCTCGAACCAGGGGTATGACCATAGACATCATGAAGTAATAGAAAGGAAACACAGTGAGCGAAAGTGTACCCGCATTTTACAGCAGGTAGTTCTTTCTTGCTAAATGGCTAGCCGGTAAACAGGGTTGCAAAGCTATGCGTAACTTGATGTTTTTTATGTAAATTACGTAATTTACGTGAGGTACGTAGAAAACTGTAGTTAATAACATATTCAAGATGGCGCTCCTTAAAAAGTATTTATACCCCCTCTTGTTGTGTTTGTTTATGCGATTAGTTATATTTAAAATTTGAATCTGCATTCTTCTTAATTTGACAACTGTTGAAATTAAAATAAAAATATAAAATGAGCAAGTCTGAAGGAGGAAAAAGAAGGGAACGCGCAAATGAAATCCCAAGGTCGGAATAAAATTTCAAGCGATTTAAAGAAACGGATTAAATTGTGGCAAAATGTTTACAGTGCGACATAATTTTGAAAAATAGTGCTTAAGATCGGCTTTTAGGTGACAGGTAAGTAAATAACAATGAAAATCTGTTTTATTTGCTTATTATCTTTTGCTACTCACTGGAATATAAATAATTTTAATAGAGAACCTAGAGAAGTTATAAATATTTACCGAACTACTGTAATAAGTTATATTCAGAATAACTTAAATTTCTTTTCTACAAATACTATAGTAATATATAGACTTAATAATGTATGTTAATGTCGTGAACAAATTGTTTTATAATTATTCTAACTTATTGTTTTATTTATGTTAAGAAACGTCTGCAAGGTGGAATCGAATAAAAAATACAATTCTGGGAATGAGAATCATTCATCTCAAGACGACCTTACGGAAATAGATAATCCTTTTCAAAAACGTAAAGTGAAGCTAATAAGCTTTTCAGTGATACTTTATTTACAGAAGAATAAAATAATATTGATAGCTTTAATAATAATAATATTTTTATTCTGAATATATTAAATTAATAATATTTAATAATTTCATATTCAAAAATTCAAATTCAAATTTTATTTTATTCATAGGCTTAATTTTGTAACATGTCAGTGGTTAAGTCTTGAGATTTAAAAGGATAGTTTGATGAAGTCGATATCATTCGATTTCTAACTGAAGAAAAAAATAGTTTATTAAAAAAAAGTACTAAAAAGACATAAACTAAATTTAATAGTTATATTATAATTCGTGCAAAATTAAGAATATATTCTATTATTTTTGTAAACCACCTTTACTATGAAATAATTTTAGCCACGCTAAATTCTTTCTAATTGACATGATATTGAAGTTTCAGTTTATATAAGAATTAAACACAAGACTTATTTTATTTATTGCCATGGAGACTAGATATAAGGAGACCAATCTCCATATATCCATTCCCGAAAAGAATTTCTGCCAAGTACATAGTTACAGAACTTCCCGATGAGGGCATGTGTGTTCCCTGGGTGCAAAACGATGGTTATAAACCGTGAATGACGCCATTTTGCACTCAGGGAACACACGTGTCCTCATCGAAAAGTTTCCTAACTAAGTACTTGGCAGAACTTCATTTCGTGTTTTGTGAAGTACGGCCATAAGAAATTGGTCTCCTTATATCTAGTCTCCATGGTTATTTTTTAACAGCACTATTTCTTCTGAAGAAATATTGCTCATCTGCTAGCAAATCATTCTCAATGGCAATGCATCTTTTCCTGGAAAAAAGTAATTTTCGTGTATTTGCCTACCACCATTACTCATGTTTAAATTATAATTTTGACATTTATTAACGAAATGACATGATTCGCGAACGGTACACAAAAATTAGGTTAACTTGCGCGCCCACCAAAACTTTAAGTCTAGCATGCACTACCGTTGGAAATTGTGCGCAATATTAAAAATCACTGCTGACTTTGAACCACGATATCTCGGTGAAAAAAAGAGATAGGGCATTTTTTAAAATACAGTTGAAAGCTTATGAAATTTCACGTCTAGTGATTATCAACAAATATTTTTTTGACCTTCTGAAAATAATAAAGCGCGTGAGGAGTTAAAAAAAAATTCAAGATTTTCTTAAATTCTCTACTTCAACTTCAACTTTTAGCATTCAGGGGGTGCAAACATGTAGAAACCTAAAATCAATAATATTCATTAATTTTCGAAGTATAACATGCCTTTAAGGTGCATAAGAAAAAAATTACGTTAAAGTTGACTGCCGCCGGTGGAGGCGCTGACCGTTCATAGGCCCTAGATTCAACAAAATGCATGGTAAAAAGCATAAATATTCAATTTCCTCCTAATAAAAACTATTTTATCGCATTTTCTTATACATGACAATAATCTAATAAGATCTTTATATTTTTTACAAAAATTTATTCTCTTCGAAAAGGTTAAGAAATTCACTTTAGGAAAAAATCTAATTTCCAAGTGCTGGCGGGAATTGCATTATTTGTGTCACGTTCTTTATTTTATAATTGTTTTGAGTTAATTTGAATATGAATATCCGACGCTGCGTAGGATAAATCGCACACCGTCTAGCCTGAAGTCCGGGTCAGGTGTCGGGGCGGACCCGGCACCGCTCGGTCGATAGGGGTGACGTTAAACCTTTAGCATCATTATGGCGCGGGCCTATCCCGTAACCTTTTTTGCTAGCTTCATTTAATGTGCCGATAGGATCGACCATCCGATAAGCCGCTTCTCGGTTTCGGTGCACATAACTAGGGATTTATACAGGCGGGGATAGTAGCCCTACTGCGGTAGGGCTCCCATGATGGGCGAACCGTCTTAAGACACGAGGAAAATAAATATGAACTGTGAGAAAAATAAAGGACAGGAAGAGGTGAAGGCGCCAGATGCGCACTCACACACTCCTACAGGAGCTGAGGGATGGCAAGACGTCCTTCAGCTCCTGAAGGAGCAAAATGAAAAAATGGAAAGGTTAGCCAGGGCCCTCAGCGTTATACAACAGGGTATGCTGAGGAATAACCCTGGCTTCGTTAAAGACTCGGTGAACGAGGCAACTGAGGTGTTGAGCGGCATGCTCAACACCCACAAGTGCCTCCTGGAGAGCGGGGTGAAATTCCAGAAGAAAATGGAATCTCACCCCGCTATGAAGAAATTGGGGATCTTCCAGAGACCACGTTCGGCGTCTCTGGGAGATACCCCAAAAAATCAGGCGAAGGGCGAAAAAAGATCTGCGCCCTCTCTCCCTCTGGAAAAAACTCCCAAGAGGGGGAAGGGTGGCTCTTCGCCCTCTTATGCCGAGGTGGCCATGAGCCAGCCCCCAAATAAAGAAGGGGACTGGCATGTGGTCACAAAAAAAAGAAAAAAAAAGGAAAAAGGGCGGAGGACCCTGCCCAAAAAGCGCAGGGGACCGCCGCCACTCCTAAGTCAAAGCGCTCCACGCCCGCCAGGTCGGGCGACGCCATCAAGGTGTCGGCGAAGGACGGCCAGTCCTACGCCGACATCTTGAGGGAAATGAAGGCGAAGGTCGACCCCCGGAAGGCAGGACTTGAGGTCCTGTCTATCCGGAGGACCAGGAAGGAAGAAGTCCTTTTGGTCCTCAAAAAGGGGGGAGACGTTTCGGCCTTCCGAAAGGAGCTCGACCTGGCGGTCGGGGAAAGGGCGCAAGTTTCAGCCCTGGTCTCGACGAGGTCCCTCGAAATTAGGGACCTCGACGAGACCGTTGAAAAAGAAGAGGTTGTGTCTGCCTTGTGCTTGGCATTGGGCAGACCAGCTTTTGAGGGGTCCTGCAGGCTCTTCACCCGCTTTGGTGGGGTGAAGACTGCAGTCATCCGGCTGGCTGAGGCAGACGCCGCGCGTCTGCTTCAGCTAGGCAAGTTGAGGATCGGGTGGGTAGAGTACCGCATTCGCGAACACCTGGAAGTCGGGGCTGCAGCAACCCCGACAGGAAAAACGCCTGTTGGAGATGCGGCGCCACGGGACACTTGGCCAGGACCTGTAAGGCGCCACCAAGGTGCCTGTCATGCGCAGACAGGGGCGACAAAGATGTCGCCCATGTGTCGGGGAGAGGCTCCTGCCCGGTCTTCCGGGAAGAGCTTCGGAGGTTGAGAGGCAGGAATTGAAGTTCCTGCAGCTCAACCTCGGAAGGGGGAAGGATGCCCAGGACCTCCTGATGCAGACTGCCAGGGAGAGGGGGGCTGATGTGCTGCTCATTAGTGAGCAGTACAAGTGGTCCGATAACTCTGCTTGGTATCAGGATGCACCAAGGAGGGCCGGCATCCTTCTTTGTAACCCTGATTTGGGCGTCGGTGACTTCCTGGAGACCGACGCAGGGTTCGTCTGGGTGGAGGTGGCGGATGTGCGTGTGTACAGCTGCTACTTCTCCCCCGGCGATCCCTTCGATGTCTTTCAGACCCAGATCCTCCTCCTTGAGGAAAGCCTCCGTGAGGCCATCGGGCGATCCCTCATAGGGGGTGACTTCAACAGTAAGTCGCCCGAGTAGGGTGAAGCCCGCCTAGATAGGAGCGGAATCTTGGTTGGCGAGATGGTCGCTAGGAACGAACTGATCGTCTTGAATCAGGGCGGGGAATTTACGTTCAGACGAGGAGCGGGGGGGTCAATAATTGATCTCACAATTGCCGCACCTCGCCTCGCTTCAAGGATAAGCGACTGGTCGGTCCTCGAGTTAATAACCTTGAGTGACCACCGGTGCATCGAATTCACACTAGAACAACGGTATCAGGCGGTAGATAAGGGTAGGGGCGGCGAAGGAAGGAGCCCCTCCTGGAACACGAGACGACTCAGCAGGGAACGACTTCGCGAACACCTCGAAGAAACCAGGCTCATCGATGAGCTTGGTTGGGTCTGCCCTGCTGGGTCGTTTGAAGCTGCTGTGCGCTCGGTGAGGCAGAAGGTGGTCGCGGCTTGCGACTACTCGATGCCTCGCCGTGAGCGCAGGCAAGCCAAGGGTTCGATGTACTGGTGGAACGACCAGTTGGCAGCCCTACGTCGAGAATGCCTCGCAGCGCGGCGAAAATTCACCCGTTCAAAGGGGGATGCTACGCTGCACGAGGCATGGAAAGGGGCAAAAACAGCTTTGAGGCGAGGCATAAAGAAAAGCCGACTTCAATGCTGGAAAGACTTGATCGGTGAGGTCGAGAAGAAGCCATGGGTTCTCGCCTTCAAAATAGTCACCAAGAGATTGGTGGCTAGAAGAAAGACCCCGGGCCTGGATAATCCCGATCGAGTCCAGTACATTGTGCGTAGCTTGTTTCCACACGTGGAGCCGTGCCAAAGACAGGACCGAAGTTCCTGCGTGGTCCGGCGCGAAGAACTCTTCACTCTCGAAGAACTAAAGAGAGCGGGTGGAAGGCTTAAGGCAAATACAGCGCCGGGTATCGACGGGGTGCCGAACGAGATCCTCAAAGAGGTGATCGGGGCGTACCCAGAGATCCTCCTAGAAGCCTTTAACTCCTGTCTTCGGGAGGGGAGGTTCTTCGCAGATTGGAAGAAGCAGAGGTTGGTCCTGCTGAGGAAGGGCAACAAACCTCTAGGGGTTGCCTCGTCGTATAGACCAATATGCTTATTGGATACGATGGGGAAGCTTCTGGAGGAGTTGATTCTACAACGGCTTCAGGCTCTCTTGGTCGGGGAGAACGGGCTCTCGGAAAACCAGTTCGGATTCAGGAAAGGCAGGTCCACTGTGGACGCTATCCAAGCTGTGGTTAATATCGTCACAAATGCAAGAAAAGGAACTGGTAAGCGTAAGGGATTCTGTGCGTTGATTAGCATTGACATACGCAATGCGTTCAATACCGCGAGATGGAACATCTGCATCGAGGCGATGGTGCGGAAAAAGGTTCCAGACTACCTGTTGCGAATGATAGATGACTATCTGAGCGACAGGTGGGTGATATATGAGGGCGAAAAATGGTCTCTCAAGGAGGAGATGACATGTGGCGCCCCTCAAGGGTCGCGGGTGGGTCCACTCGTTTGGAACGTCATGTTTGACGATTTCCTGCGCATGGACCTGCCTGCTGGAACGAGCATCGTCGGCTTCGCGGATGACGCACTAGTCGTGTGCGCCGCTGACGACGTCGGAATCCTAGAGCTGAGGATCAATGAAAGTCTGTGGTGAGCGAAGCGCTGGTTGGATGGCAGAGGTCTTAAAATGGCCCCTGAGAAAACCGAGGCTTTACTCGTAACGGACAGGAGATCCTTCCAATACCCGAGGATCTTTCTCGGAGAGCATGAAGTCGAGTGGAAAACAAGCATTAAGTACCTGGTGGTGCAGCTGGATCGTAGGCTTAGCTTTGGCGAACACCTAAAGATCGCAGCCGCCAAAGCTATCCAATGTGGAGCAAACTTAGCCCGGCTTATGCCAAACATTGGTGGACCCAGGGAAGCGAAAAGAAGATTGGTGGCGAGCGTGGTCCATTCGAAGCTGCTTTATGCAGCTCCGGTCTGGGCCAATGCCTTGCAAAACCATGCTATCCAGAAGAAGCTGTTCTCGGCGCAGAGACTTGTCGCGCTGAGAATAGTTTCGGCATATAGAACTATCTCGACGAGCGCTGTGCTGGTCCTGGCGAGCGTCCCGCCAATAGATTTATTGGCGGAGGAAAGGCAGGAAACCTTTCAGCTTCGCAAGGAGCTTACCTGCGCCGACCTGCAGGAAATCGCTCGCGCGAAGGAGGCCATCCGCAAGGATGGAAGGCGCAGACTCGTCGAGAAATGGCAGATGAGATGGCATGGTGAGCAGACAGGGAGATGGACCTACCGCCTGATCCCGGAGCTCGCCACCTGGCTGAACAGAAAGCGCGGGGAAGTCGGCTTTTACTTGGCACAAGCGCTCTCGGGCCATGGCTGTTTTAACGCGTACCTGAGGCGCTTTAAGAAGAGAGACGAGGAGACGTGTTGCTACTGCGATTCCCCGGTGGATAACGCAGAGCACGCACTCTTCGTCTGCGCAAAATAGGGTGTGGCTAGGGGGGTCCTCGGTCAGGCGGTGGGTTCCGAACTTACTCCTGACACGATGGTCCCCCTCATGCTCCAGTCTGAACGGTTCTGGACGCTCATCGAGTCATTCGTCACACTTGTGATGAAGACGAGAGAACTTGATGGGCGTCGAGAGCGAAACAACGGGGAGGGCCAGTAGAAATCGCATCGGGGCCGGCACCCGCGGTCCTGCGTCTCGGGTAGACTTGACTGTCCGCGTCGTTCGGGGAAGGAATCTGTTTGTTTCTCCCCTGGGTGGCGCAGCTGGTCGGTTATCCTAGTGGGCGTGTGGCCGCGGGTGGAAGTTCCGAGCGAACGGATGACGGAAGAGTCGTACGCGACTTTAATGGAACCCACTACCCGTGAAGTTTAAAGCCGAAAGGCGGTACCGCGGGTGGTGTATTGGTTCGAGAGAGGGGGTTTTTTTGTTTTAACAGGTATGCCTAGACCCGTCCTAGGAGAGTCCTGTACAACGTCTATAAAAGATTTTGCCATTTTTCCTCCTCACCAAAAAAAAAAAAAAAAAAAAAAAAAAAAAAAAATATTAATAATACATTATTATTATATATTATAGCTCAAAGCAGTGAAATAGTTAAGGTCTCTCATAATTGCTCTGAAAAAATTTCTTTACCTACAAATATACTTCACTTATTTTTGTATTTATGTATTTATGACATATTTAATCAATTATTTGTCATTTATTAATTTTTTTATTTATCTGCGTTGCATTATTTTATTTTGAAATTCATGTAACGTAAAATTATGAATTTAAGTTATTAATTTCTATTATTTTAGGAATTCCCTGTAATTCAGTAGAACTAAAAGCATTAAAAAGTAAAAAATCTAAATTAACAAAAAATCTGAACTTATATTCTTTTTTAAAGTCCAAAACTTTATTATAATATCAATATTGTTAGAAATCAGAAATTTTTTTCGACTTCAACACAATCCAAATTTAACAAGCTCACATTAACTTCAATTCAGAATTTTTTTAAATATTTTTTTTCATCTCTTTTTTATTTCAGTCACTTTCATTTATCTATTTCTTAACTTCTATCACACAAAATGTTTGCAATTGAATTTATTTGCTATAAGTATTTGAGAGACATTTATTGCGGTGCAAAAGAAATTTATTGCACAGGTAAATACAATTAATTAATATTGAGACATTAATCTTTATTATATTATGTAGTTAATTATTAATATCACTATCAAATAAAATGTTTCATTTTAAACTAATTAAGAAAATAAACAATATGTTCGACATACTTACTCTTCCAAAAACTTTTACTCCATCGGGCGCATAGGTTAACCTTTCTTGAAGAATATCTTCTGGCTTAAAATACTTTTCGCAAATTGCATGGCCTGCTTTTAATTTCAGATCATCCCGAAGGATAGCAATTTACCGTAATTTTATTGTATATTCATCCTTCGGTACAATGAAAAAACGAACTTTATCGGAGCAAGACTTATATCCGGATTTACACCCAAAACAGACACATTTCACCATTTTTTACACTAATTTTTTTAGACATTTGTTTCTAGACTCGCGGGATTTATTTCAGTACCGTTCAAGAAGTCGAAAATTTGAAAATTTACAGGGAAAAGCTTAAAAAACTACATTTTATAATGTGATTTTCGTGTAAGTCGGCCCAATGAACAGTCAGCGCCACTATGGCAGCCAGTCACAATTCATGTCATTTTCAACTCAGAGATCAGTTGGTCTCAATTTCCCGTGTTCTTTTTGTATTTTATAGTATCAAATTCAATTTACTTAAGTAATTCATATATTAGTTGTAAAAAAAAAAAATAAAAATACTAATACACTTTAAAAAGACGCCCTGTTTCATGAGTCTTAAAAAAGGTTAGGTGTCACGTTATTCAATAAAGCTTTATCTGCTATGTCGTCTGCTTCTGAAGAATTTTGCATTTTTGTAAATAACAAATTATCAAAATAATTTTCTACAGTAAACTTAATATGAAATTGAACTTTCAAGTGTGTATCATCGCAAGCAATGTTTATTTCCTCGTGAAATATACTATTTTTTACAAGATGAAAGAATTACTACATCTGACCAATCTGACCGCGGCAATACCGGTCAGAATTCGATGATACCTGGCATGGAGACTAGATATAAGGAGACCAATCTCTTTTGTTCGTACTTCACAAAACACGAAATGACGTTCTGCCAAATACTTAATTAGGAAACTTCCCGATGAGGGCACGTGTGTTCCCTGAGTGCAAAATGGCGGCATCCACGGTTTATAGTATGGAGACTAGATATAAGGAGACCAATCTCCACATATCCATTCCCGAAATGATGTTCTGCCAAGTACATAGTTACAAAACTTCCCGATGAGGGTACGTGTGTTCCCTGGGTGCAAAATGGCCGCATCTACGGTTTATAAGCATCGTGTATTAGGCGTCGCCATTTTGCACCCAGGGAACACACATGCCCTCATCGGGCAGTTTTGTAACTATGTACTTGGCAGACTTCATTTCGGGAACGGATATGTGGAGATTGGTCTCCTTATATCTAGTCTCCATGGTTTATAGGCATCGTGTATTAGACGTCGCCATTTTGCACCCAGGGAACACACATGCCCTCATCGGGAAGTTTTGTAACTATGTACTTGGCAGAACTTCATTTCGGGAATGGATATATGGAGATTGGTCTCCTTATATCTAGTCTCCATGATACCTGGTATTACTGGACACTCTCTATCCTTTCTATCATTGCTCAGGGCTCAGGGCGCAGTCCCATGACGAGGAGAATAGGATAATTCATTATGTTAAGTCACAGTAGCGCTGTGGTGTAGACATTTTATAAACTAAATCCAGTCCCGATAAAAGTCGTTCAGTTTGTTTAAAAAGCTCAATTAAATTTGTACTATTAAAACTCATAGTCTATTTTTTATATTTATCTGTATTTTTAGTGATAATCACTTCAATTTCATGTGGTGAATCAAATAAGTCACTTGATTTCACACGTAAAAAAATTAAAGTCGCTTTGTATCACAGTCAGCCCCGTCCGACTCTTTAGTATTTCAGCAGAAAACTTTCGGTCCTTATTGCTACGAGTTTCTATCTTATAATTTTTGCCGTACGGCGGCGCTTCCCGCGTGTAGGCCTACTCTGACATGCAATTGTATGTAAACGATGTAATCAAATGAGATAAATATAGATAAATATGTGTTGAAAAAACTAAATAATATTGAAATAATAGTGGATTAAATTATAGAAAAATAGTGGATTCAATTAAAATAATCTAGTGCTGTATTATAGTGGATCAGTGATAATAAAATGGTTAATAAGTGCATCGCCCCAAACTGTTCATCGGGTTACAGTTCAACTCGTGCTAACAGCGAGAAAATTCATTTTTTCAAAGTGCCTAAAGATTTAGTTGCTGAATATCAAAAAGCAATAAAAAGAAAAAATTTTATTGTAACAGCCGGACAGTTTGTTTGCGAGAAACGTTTTCTTAAAGAAGAGGTTATTTGGAAGAGAGAAGTAAAGGATCCTGCTAGAAATGTTATAGCATCGGTATGTATAAATAAATATATAAATAATAATTAATATTTGTGTAAAACTTAATGTGATAAATTTTTTTTTAATTTTAATAGATATCATTTTCAATTTTTATTGCTTCAATTGTAATGTCCGAATTCTAACCTAAAGAAGATGTCTGTTTTTTCCGGCTGTTCCTCTGACTTTTTTTTCCATCTCTTATTATTCTTGAGTTCCTTTATGTTTGGGATGCTTTTAGTTTAAATAAATAAATGAAAATATGAAGATGTTACATCAGCTAATTTTCTTACCTTTTATTGTAAGAAAAATTTATTTTCAAATTAATTCCAAATTTTTTCCCAATTATTCCTTGAATTAGTAAGTCAATTTTCCAGGAGAAAAATTTCCTTCAAAAAAGTAAAATTAGCGAAAAATATACATAACTAAGCTAATTTCAAGGAAATCGCATGAAACAAAATTTATTGTTAATGCCAAAGTAGAATGTCTCTTTGAAAAGCATCATCGTAATAGAAACGCATTTGAGTTGATTTTCTGCGAATTTACTGCAACAAGTAAAAAAATCAGATTTCCGTGCAAAGACCATGTTGAAGATGCTAAGGAAATTTTATCCCACATTGTGCAATACTACTTGCAAATTAGAATTAGAATCGTCAAGAAAAAGCTGAGATTACGAAAGAAAGCGTCTTGAAAAGAAAAGCAGCAAAGCTGTGTGATACTTAGTTTTTTAGCCTTCTAACGTATATTATTTATTAAATTAAAGTTTTTTATTGCGAAAGAGACTCAGAGCTATGTTTTATTTAAATTATTGTTTTACTGTGTTAAAATTTTATATGCTTTTGAAAAAAGCAATAAATCAATGTTCTACTTCATTTTATTTTATTAATAAATTATGTATTTTATTAATACTGAAATTGATATATGTATTTCATAAATGTGAAAAAGAAATATATATACCGTTCAGTCTTTCAGACCCAAAAATGTATTTTTCACACTTGATATATTTATTCATTTCCCTTATTCAACAAATTTTTAATAACTCTAATATATATCAAATTTTCTTTTCCTATTTAACACAATTTACGTTCATTATTCATGTTATTCGTTAATAAGACTACTAACTTTTGAAAATCCTTACATTAAAAAATATAATTATTTGATAATTTATTTCTCCCCTTCCATTATTTTATACATATAATTAATACTCTAGAAATAATATATACTAACAAAAATAATAAATTTTTAAAGTAACTCGTCTTTAAACTTCGTAAATGTTTAAATTAAAAATGTTTTAAACATTTCTCCCATTAGATTACATGTTATTGTAGGCCTACACGCGGAAAGCGCCGCCGTGCGACGAAAATAGTAAGATAGAAACGCGTAGCAATAAGGACCGGCCATCTTTTTTTGAGTCGGACGGGGCTGATCACAGTTGAGTTCTTAAATTCTCTAGAATTCAAGTTCAAGTAATATAAATGTAATATAACCCAGAATATTACAGAATTTAAAGAATATAAAGGGAATTTTGAGAATTTATGGTTTAAATAATTATTTATCAATATTTTGAGTACCTTTATAGTTAAATAAGAGGCGCTCACTTATATAAATATATTTGTATGAAGAAGAAACTAAGAACAGTTTTACTGTTAATCCTGTTAATTGAAATTATATACTGTTGAAATTTAAGGTTAGTTTAATTTTGAATTTAATACAATGAATACTAAAAATCTTAAATTATTATATATACTTGAATCTATATTATCTATATAATTATAGAATATTTATAAAATCCTTTATTATAAAATAAAATGTATATAATTTACAAATAATAATAATATCAAATCATATATCAATTTATCAAACCTCAAATTTTTAAGGAACAAAACAGTTTTATTTTTTTTTGCACTTTTCGGTGTCACTGCAGGTCGCGGAATTTATAAATCGGCAGGGAAAGTCGAGTAAAAATGTAAGGGAATTTTTTTCGTTTAACCATTATAATTATAATCAATCAAATAAACTCCTGTATTAACTCCCACTGATATGAAGTAATTCCAATTTTAAAAGAAAAGTGTTGTATTCTGCAATAATACTTTAAACTTAATGTCTGGAATAAAATGAATATACCCTTTTAGTTTTTCACTTTCTTCCGCACAAATAAAATGCACATACAAAGTTTAAGAGATAATTTCATATAGCTAGGATTTCCATCCAGCCGGATTTCCCCGAACATGTCCTCATTTTAGGGCTTGCCTGAGTTGCCCTACAGGATTTTTGACTTTGTCCGGGTTTTGTACGGATTTTCCAAATGATCATTTTTTATTTTTTAATCAAGTTTTGGATCTTTTTTTGTACAAAATTTTATCATTCAATGCCATCTAACGATTTCTTCGTCGATTGGCAAGCCTCAACAACTCAAAAATAATCTTTCAACTCAATAGATTATTAATTAAAATGCATCAGGGTTCAAAAATAAAAATATAAGATTTTAAGTGTTGATAACATTTTCCAATCTTTTCTGTCCTACTTTGTCCTCTTTTTTGAATACATTTTTGACCTACTTTTTGAAAATCAATTATGTTCACCCTACATATTACAGTATTAATTCATTTTCATTGTTTAACACGTTTAATAAGCCAAAATAAACAACTTCTCATAAATTCTAAAATAATTTATCCGTCGGTTATATTTGGTTATTTTCTCCTTCAACAAATTTTCTACTACCCTTTTCCGCATAATTTAATACATCACTTCCATTGAGTAAAAAGCTCATTCCGATAATTGTATTTATTATTTATTTAATAAGGTACATCATATGTTAAACAAAAATCAGCTGTTGACAGTTTGAAATGTTTATATCGGGCTCCGCTTTAGTTCATAAAATATACGCGCCGCGGCGCTTCCGTCACTTAACATGACGAATAGAAGAATAGGGCAACATTGGCTGGAGTTTGTGGGATAATCTCATTAGTTGGATCCTGTTCCCCTATTTCTTCATTATCCTATTCTTCTTGAAATGGGGTGGCGTCTTTAAACTAGAATAATCGTTTGTCTTTCTTTATCATACGATGACAAAAAAGAAAAAAAATTATATTTTAAGTTCAAGTTTAGATTTTAGGTAGTCATTATGCTCAGGCCTTTATATTACCTGGGTAATATAATATCACTGGTCGCTATGTGGATTAGCCTTCATAGGACCTCTGCCGCTCTGCCTCCTAGACGCATTACCTTTCTTTTCCTTTGTCCCTCTTGATTGGTTTATCCTTTTGTATACTTTCATTGGCTGACCGTTTAAATGCGCGCAGGGTTGTACCAATCAAAAACTCGATATGGAAACGCTCGATACGGACGCTAGTGTCTGCCAAGTGTCAGTCAGTCTGTGTCAGTCGTGCTCCGTTTAACCAGTGTTAAAGAATAAGTCGGTGATTGAATTAGCTATAAAGTATTTTTTCTAGTTTTTCTGTGAACTTTAAGCAATAATGTCCGACAAGAAAGGTAACTATGAAAAACATATTCGCGTTGCGCCTCGAAATATAAGTTGAAATCCCTTACGATTATTTCGTGTTTTGAAATTCGCGAGTATCATTAGCACTTGTCATTTCTCCCAGGAAATCAGTCATTCGTTCGCGATTTTAAGTATTCAAAAGTTTATCAGGCAACTAGACGCGTCCAATTAGAATAGTGATTAGGGAAAACTATCTTCAAAATCAGTTCTTGAAGGAAACATACGAGTTTCGTCCTAGTGACAGATAAATCAATACGGTCTTCTGTATGGGAAATACAAAATGGCCTCCGTTCAAGTACGACTCTAGTCCTTTCGAGCTTACGCTTTTCTGTCAAGAGAAATTTCGACTCATTTTTTGTAGACTTTATTTGTAAAGATCATAAAATCTATTCTACACTATGCGAATTGACTTTAATATCTTTTTAAAGTATTCAGATTTTATTTTTTCGCAATATTTATTAAGTTGTCAGACATATTTAAATGGAAATTAATTTTACTTCTAAATTATAATTTTTTTTAAATTTTCGATGTTGAAGAAACGCGACTTAGTTTTATTTTATCTTATATAGTTAACTTGATGTTAGGTGTAATACAATTCAATTATTTAACTGATTCCTTTGTTCTAATTTTTCAGAGGGTCAGGCTTTAATTTTTTTACTTGCTGCTTATTGAAGTATCTTGTTGGTGGGGCTAACACACCCTTCGGTCTTCATCCACGAATCTTCGAATGATTAATCACTTTCTTAATGTATCTTTTAATTATTTTTTACTTTTTCACCAATTTTTATTCTTTTGATTTTATAGATTTTCTGACTTAATTTACTGTTAATTATAAAGGGAGGAAATGATTACTTTTTAGAATCGTTAATGATTAAATCTGTTCTTCGCAAAGAAGGCGACATAAAGATGTTTGGAAACAATTTTTTAGTTCGGAAGCTCTTATATTAAGACGAACAAATTATGAACGTTTTCAGAATTTGGCTTAAGTCTGAACGAGTTTCGTATTAATAAGATTTAATCATATTTTTCAAATTTTTAAGTCAACTTTGGTATACATTTTTTCTTGTTAAATTAAAATTTTCTAATACAAATTATTTATTAGGTTGTATATTCAAATTATTTTCGCAATTTCAAAATTTTGAATAATTGTGATTCTTATTGTTCTAATTCAAATAAAATAAAAATTTAATCGTGTGGCTTCTGTGAATTCGAAATTTTTTATCAGAATTATAAAAGAAGAAAATTCTAATTTTTAAAGTTATAAGTTGTAAACATATAAAAATATCAAAAATTGTATTTATACATTTCAATCATAAGAAGGTTCGATTATGAAAACGACTGGAAATATTGAATTTAAAATAAATTGCAAAAATATTTTATTGATAAAGCAGTAAGCGAAAAAGGACTAAAAGTCGCGTTACTTTACTTATTTTATATTCAATGTCTAAACTATCATTCGGAAATTTCAATCAAAAATAATTTAATTTGGTTTAAATATCTCAAATTCGTCGTCGGTGTCAAGAAATAAGTATCATGATATTTTTCCGTAATATATCGCTTTTTTTTCTCCATGCATGAATTTTATCTTTTGTTGCGTACTTGAGGTAAAATTACCTCCAAATTTTTAGGAATCGATATTTTCTTTATAGCAAGACACAACCAACAAATTTAATTATTTTGAGTAAAAACAGTCGTTTGGCAAATCTTTTTTTATGTTTGCTTCTTTTTCGAAAGTATTTTTAAAGATTATTTTGTGATGTAGCAAGTATATCAAATCTGATATACATTTTTCATATTTAAATAAGAACATAAGAATGTTTCCAATCTTAATCGCGAACAGTAAAATTTAAAATAGAAGTTACAATATTTGTAAAATCTTTTGGTTGCAATCGTCTTGCTTTACTAATTTAATTTTTTAGGCTTCGTTCGATGAATTCCTGAAAATCCGCAAATCTCTGGAAGCCAATTCATAAGATTAGTTTGATAAGAAAGTATTAGAGAAAATATTTCTTTCAGCCCTACAATAATTTTTTAAATAAAACTCAACTTTCAGGGCCTTTTCAGAAATCTTAGAAAATTCAGATCTACTCTGTTTAACCAAATCTGGTGAAAACCATTCAACTTTTTTGAAATCTTTCAAAAATGGTTAGGAGGTTGGAAAAGATCTTAAAGAAATGTTTTCACTTTAATGTATATATATATATTTATTTCAATTTGATTACGAAATGGTATATGCGAATAGAATCATTAAGTAGTCAAGACTCGTGTATGTACAAAATTTTTATAAAGATCAATCCATTAGTTCATAGCAGCAGTTTAGCAAAGTAAATTCTCAAGAAGAATATATTTAAAAAAAACAACAACTTGCCAGGATATAAAATTAAAAAATTGTATTTTTTAGTATGAATGCGATGCAAGACGCTCTTAATTATTCAAAAATAATTTCAGAACAAAATATGATACTTGTTTGACAAATATTTTGCACAGATTTAAAAAAAAATTAAGGCAGGCGTTCTTATTTATAAAAATGATCACAAAAAGTCACGAGAATTTATATATTGACGAAAGAATTCTCAAAATTGTGTTTGAGAATTTCTAATAATTAAAAATTTTGCAAAATTTGTAAGTTTTTTGGGAATTTACGGAGTTGACTGTGTGGTTTAAGTGACGGCCTAATTCGAATGAAGTCCGTACAGTTTCCAGAGCCATTATAATCCATTATACTATATCCATCTAGTCGTAAAATTTTAGACTTAAGATATTAGTATTTAAGGAAATAAAATATTCGATACTTGCGCGTACCCTAAGAACGAGCGTGACCTCAGGGTCGTCTCACCGAGAGTAGCCCCGTCTTTTGGTGGTAGAGACTGAAACGAGGATAGCGGCTACAATTGTGGCTATCGATATGTTTGCAGCGGACCATTACAAAGACGATTTGATCCAAGTCAATAGGTGGAGCCTTGGAGACCGGCACTCGCGCAGCCAAAGCCACGTATCTAACATCACCTTCTCTATATATTACCTTAACTCACTACGTGTTTATATATGCCAACATATATACACATGTATATATGTATGTATACTCATACATACATATACACATACAAAACATACATATATTATCGTTAAATAATGTATAAATTCGAGAAAAAATGCACCGTGCGCTATCCGATTCAAAAAGTCACTATTTAATGTCACTTGTTTTTTTTCAAGGAAACTCATCTTCGCAAAGTTTTACATTATTTGTTTGACAAAAAACAGGAGTACACTGAAAATACTCTTTCCTAAAGAAAAAAAAATTGGTTAAAGTAGTGGGATTCGAACCCTAATCGGTTGGTTGGAAGTTCGGTGACGTTTTCGCACAGTCAATTTATTCTACATTTTCATTTTCATCATTTGTTTCAGTTTGAAATCTTGAATTGTTTGGATTATGATTCAATTTTCTGGAGCAGAATTTCATAATAATACAGATATTACGGTGAATTTTTGGGAAATGTTCAACTACATAAAGGGGTATTAATTTTAACTATGGGAAATATATATAAATATAATTTTATAAAATTATTTTTTAAGGGCATATAGGAGATTAGCAAATTTTATTGATTTTAGGTTCCTACATGTTTGTGTCTAAAGTATATAAAATTTTGTTTTCAAAATTTGGGAAGACAAAAACAGACGTAGATAGACTACTGTTGGTTTCAAAATTGAAAAAAAGTTGAATTTCAGCAATATATATCGAATTTTTTTTTAATTTTGAAACCAAAAGTAGTCTACCTACATCCGTTTCTATCTTCTCTACTATTTCTCAAATTTTAAAGACAAAATTTTATATATTAAAGAATTTTAAATCTTTCTGTGGGAAAAACACGCTTTCAACTGCGCAGGGATTCGAGCCCAGGTCTTTCGATTACTTGTCGACTGCTCCACAAACATGTAGAAACTGGATTCAATTGTTCACATAAACTTGCTACTTTTCTCAAGTATCACATGCCCTTAACAATATTCAAACTTCACGGATTGATTGATATATATATATATATAAAAGAGTTTGAGGAAATATTTCTCCAATTATTATAAATAAAATTAGGCTCTCTCTAAATTTAAATTAGTCAGTATTAACTAATTTAGAGCAGAATTTATTAATTAATCAGCGTGTATTGTCCAGCAATCGGAAACGTGATAACATTTTTGAATGGTAAAAGTGGGTTGGAAAAACAAATTTTTAAACTTTATTTGCGAAAAATATGTGTAATACAATCCTGCATACGAATAAATTTTTTTCCAACCCATTTTTACCATTCAAAAATTTCATCACGTTTCCAGCCATTGGACAATACTTTCTAGCGTTTTCACGTGCAAGTGCCCTTATTACACGGAGCCCCTTAATTAGTTAAATTAACTCTTTATTTGAATATTCTGACTAATTCAAAATTTATTCTAATTCTATCTTCTAATTTCTCTATTTATGTAAAATGTTTTAAAAATTTGATATATGATTTAAAACTAATCAGTTTTTTAAAATAATGGAAAAATATCCAATTGTATAAGAAGATAAGTTTTTTAACAAAATTATGGGAGAAATTACGTATTTCTTTTTTCATTATGAATTTTTCTATTTAATTGATGGTCCAAATCTTGTTTGTTTTATTTTAAATGTTTAAGAGTAATTATTATTTTTGTAGGTGAAGACTGAGAGTATTAATTTTTATTTTTTTGTTTTAATAGCTATTTCCTCGAAATGCAGTTTTCCGAACTTTCAAAATAGCATTGGTTTATGTATTTTTTATCAAATTTAAAGGATTGTATGGATTTTAAATGCTTGAAATTAAGTATAATTTTTGCAACGAATATACTAAGATTCTTTAAAATTGTAGAAAAGTCAAAACTACTTTTACAATTCAGATTTCGGAGATGAGTCTCCCTGTATAGTTATAGATTATAACTTTATATAAAATTGTGTTTTATAAGCAAATAGTAACAAGCTACTTTTGCAATTTCTTTTCAGGATTACTATAAATAATTTTGGCTGATTTGAAGAAAAAGTACAACGAATGAAAAAAAGCGAGTTGTGATTTGTATAAATATATTAATTATGGCACATGATTGCCAACACTTTTTGAATTGGAGACGTCGGCTGCTATATATCCAAATCAATATGAATGTAAGATATTGATGTGGGTGTATTAATCTTTTTATATTAAATCCGTGGTACTGGCTGATTGCTTAATTTGTTCCTTTGTTTAACACCCACTTCGTCTTGTAAATGCACACTTTTTGCCTAAAGCAGGATCAATTTTCCAATTTCTCTTTGGTTATTGATTAAAAATATTGTGCTTCTTGAGAAAATCTATTTGAATATGGAAATATATTCTACTTAAAGTTAAAGCTATCGAATTCGAATTTGATTTTTATTTGAAAACTGTGCATGAGCAGAGACTTGAGTAATCGGCTGGGTGAACACGAATGCTGTATCTAAGCTCGTCATATTTAATATTTCTATTAAATAGCGATTCAGTAGCTCACTTTTAACAATAGTGCATGCATTTTTAATCAAGCTCACAAGTTTCGAAAGCCTCAGTTCAAATAAAACTGAATTATGAAAGATAGATAATTTGATAATGTTATAATTGCATTAATTGAATTTCCATTGAGTCTAACACACCAGCGGAGTACGAAGCCTCCTTGAAGGTGCATAAAGCATTTCTCCCTTCCTTAAAAAAAAAAAAAACAAGGGATGAAACTTGTGGGCATCAAGGCATGATTTTAGTTTAACTGGTTTGTTTTTGCAACTACTTTAGTTCGTTGATTCTTCACCAAATAGAATTTTATTGTAGAGCTTGTTACAGCAATTTATAAGAAGGTGAAAAAACGTAATATCATGTTAATTACAATTAAATAAAACTAATGGTTTTGTGATTTAATTATATGAGGAAGTCGAATAAAAGTGAAATTACGTTTGCTCGCATAGACGATTTATTTCCTAGATCTTATTCGTCGTAATTATTGAGATTTTCGTTTGCATGTCTGTTTTTTAGCCGTTTTAATATATAAGTTATGGATCGAACACCTTTTTGAACGAATTTTTTTCATTCAAGTTGAAAGTTTTAAAGAGGTGTTTGCCTCTATATGAATCTAGTTTTGATAAGTTGCATGCTAAATGTTTTAAATTCTACTTTTAGGTTTTTCTATGAAATTGTCTTATTTCACCACTATCAAGTATCTTGAGAAAATAGTTTTAAAAATGTTTATGATTATAATTCTTATTTATATATCAGTTTTGAATTGAAGATATAGTGGTGAGGAAAGATGAAAGTTGCATGTTGCATGGTCTTTGCACAAATTTTAGGGCAATTCACAGATTTTCCTGTATGTTAAGAATAAATTGTAGGGTGTGAGAGTCAATTTTAATTCGATTCTCGGCACTTTGCTAATTTAGATGTAGAATCGTAAATTGGTCTAGAGAAGAGTTCTAAAGAATTATGATTGGTTTAGTTAAGAGCAGAGATTAAGATTATTTCCGATAAATGTAAGTGAAGAATAGACAAAGTTTATGGGAAAATATTTTTTTAAATAGTTTGATTTTAAATGAAATTGGGCATTGGAAGAATATATTTATTTATTTTAAAAATTTGTATAGATACATTTAAACTAAAGGAAATATCCCCTCGCTTATTTCGAATCTGAAATCCAAATATCAAAATTTTTGTAATTCAAAATGTCGGACCAAAGATATGAAAGTCAGATGAATTTGCATAAAAATTTGTTCAAGAGGTTTTTTCATCTCTCTCTAAATTTGAATCAGTGCCATTTCATTGATTAGATAGCTGGGAAAGGGTTGCTTTTTCACTTCAGTGAAACTTTTACTGATACTCTGTGGTATTTTGTTACTCATTATCAGTAAAGTATCAGTATCAGTAAAGATTTCACTGAAATGAAAAAGTAACCCATTCCCAGATTTTAATCAGTGAAGTCTGACTGATTAAAATCTAGAGAGCGTTTTAAAATGTTAAGTTGGAATTTTAAAATTCATATTACTAATTGTTGGATCGAAATAATATAACTGATCCGAACTTTGATGAAAATTGCATTGTGTATTTCAATATAATGACTTGAAATTCGTAACGCTTGAGACAAAATACCCCTCTTCAGATTTTTTTGTAAATTCATCTAGTCTTGATAATTTTGGCCCTTCATACTGGATCTGATATTTTGATTTATAAAAATATTGAAATCCATCTTCTGGATGCAAAATTGGCAAGTCGGAAATCCCCTGAATATAAATTTGTATTACAATCTAATTATTTATTATTATTTTCTATATCGATAAACTCTTTACGGTATTTTTGCTAAAAGCACAGGTAATTAAAAAAAATATGTTATAAAAAAAGTGCAACATGAAAAATAATTATTGTATTTTTTTATAGATACATTTATTTGTTTGGAAGTTATAAGTTCTAAACGAATGTTAAAGTTTGGCACTTAGAAAACCAAATTTTTAGCTTCGTTCTTTCAACTCTTTTTTGCTTAGGGATGAAAGTTTGGGTTTTATTTTTTTTATTTTGAAACCATATAAAAAAATAAGTTATTTTAATTAAAAAGCATCTGTCTATTCTTGTAAGAATTAAAATAAAGAGCAAACTCTAAATTTCGATAAGATTTTAGAACTCTATTCTAGATTTGCAGGAATATCTTGTGCATCTCCGCACGCGCATGTGCACGACAAAGAACATGTATACTGTTAATAGTGAGCTTAATTCAGATAGAAATTAATAAAAAATGAGAAAAATTGTGAAGTGTACTAGGCAATGTCTTCTTTGTTTGGACCAAGTGACGGAGAGCTGCATTCTTTAAAAAAGAGTCGAACTTTGAGTTCTCGAAAATTCTCAGTTACTAGGTTCAGATTTGAAACGCGAGTGTTCCACCGAAGCATTTCATTATGATCCTAACTCGGAGATGAAAGAAACACGGAACTTCTCGACTTTGTGAGATACATCACAATTTGTCTTGAATACCATTGCTTGCCTTTCGAGTGCGAAAATTGTCTAATTTGAAAAGGCAAATTAATTAATTAGGTCGAATGCTTATCATGGGACAAATTGAAAGTAGGGCAATTCTCACTCATTCAGTAACGTCATATTAAAACTAGTATTAAAATAATCGATCGTTATTGAATTCGATAATTGTTTGCACCGTGGCACTGACACATGATCTTAATCACCTAGCGCCTTCTCATCCCTACAATCATCAAATTATTCAATGTAATTGTGATTTTGGAGGGTTGAGGCTGCGCTCGGTTCTTATGGACAAATTTGGTGTGGGCTGACATCTATGTTAGAGTACAACATGTCCATTCGCTGCTGCTAGGCTTGAGCAAATATCGTACGCAAAATGAAAAAGACGATAATAAATAAATCGAGATAGAACATTAAATGTATAATGAATGATTCAAAAAATAAAATAATTTTTGTCAATTAATCGTGTTTTTGTTTGCGTACCTTGCTTGCTACAGCACAGTGTGTAATTTGGTTTACTAAACCAATTGGGCGGTTTGCATCGATAGATTTTTACTACTGAAAGCATGAAAGCACATATGAATGCACTCTTCCAAAGAAGCTGTATGATTGCGAGACTTATAGACCGCCCAATCTCCGATTATATATCATGCAATTATAAAGAACTTATAATCATGTTTGACCTTTATTTATTGGATATTTTCAGAAATTTGTGGTTTGCTGAATCTTGTCACAACTTTTTTGATGTGTGAAGCATACGCGCGCAGGCACGGATCCATGTCAGACAAGGGAATGTCTTTAATGATTGAATATTAGCACCCTGTGGTCACAAAATCTGTGGATCTAGTGGGCATGCGCGCGTGTGTTCGCGCGCGTGTGTGTACATATATACTTACTCATCGTACCACTGTACTCATTGTATAAATTACACATTCACCGCTCGAACACAACTTCTCGGTTAATCTCTTCAACTGTATTGAATTTTTTTCTTGTTAAAACCTACCACTTTATTGAATTATCATTAATTTGGCTTGTTTTATCATCACTTTCGAACCGATTATTACTTCTTACATTTGGCTTTATTTTAGCTCCGTTTTATAATTCTTTTCTCACTCGATCGAATCCGAGAGTATTTACGTTTTAAGGATTGTTCATTTTTGAAAATCAGTTGTCTGTAAATGAACGATTATTTAATGTCTAAGAATAGAGAACTTCTGCTCGTGCGCGCAGATTTTCTGCTCATGCGCCCTCGATAATGGACTATCATTTTAACACTCTTAAACGCTCAGCAGTTTAAATAAGTTCACTTAGTTTTTACAATATGTATTTACTCTCGGGTACGATCGTTAGATAATGTAATTGGCTTTTACCTTGATTGCGTAATGCTATTTGCTTTGAAATCAGTTTTGTATTATACCTTGGATTTAGAATTGAAGGTAGGTCACAGATTCATGAGAGTTTCATGAGAGAATAGTTAACCCATTTTTAAGGTTCGACGTTAAAAGTGTAAGAGTTTCCGATTTCTTAGTGTAATTTAATTAATCGTGCACGTTTGATACTCAATGTTTCTAACAATGCATCAGTAGAGTCGCAAGATTGCCACCATTTTTGGGATACTAATTTTCCTCACTTTTCAGATTTCGATTTTATGGCAACTTAATAAATCAGGGATATTTTTTAAAAAGGATGTGAAAGTCAGTGAAGTTTGATAATTGAATATTTGGAATTTAATAAATATACATATTTTCAGGTAGAAATTACATTTTTTTAATTACTTAAAATTCAGAACATGGCAGACGTATGGGAGTTTTGAATTAAAAACTTGCAGAATAAAAGTAAAAAGGTTTGAATTAAGTAGAAACAGAAAAGTTAGTTTAATTATTAATCAATAGTTTTCTAAAAATAAGACAATTATTTTGTATTAGGCGTACAACTTTGCTTCCGCCGTTTTTCTCAACATTTGAGGCTTTATTCTTAAAACGTGATTACCTATTTATGAGTCAACGTACTGTCCGTCGCTAGCCGCTACTTTTTTTTCCATCTTCCTGGCAATTGTTGGATACCATCTCGAGAAAACAATGCGTCTTTTGATTCTATCCACGAATCGATCCATTTTTTGACTTCTTCATAAGAGCGGAAATGCTGATGTGCCAGGCCGTGTGCCATCGATCGAAAAAAATGGTATTCGGAAGGATCAACGTCTGGAGAGTACGGCGGGTGAGTTAAGACCACCTATTTAAGCGTTTGCAAGTAGGTTTTCACCCCTTTTGCAAAGTTGGATCGACCGTTGACATGCTGCAAAATCGACGTATCTTGGCTTCAAATCGTACGGAACCCGATTTCCTTGCTTCTGAATAATTCCCATGACTTTGGAGCGTTTTGAAATGGCTTGTTGAGTCATTTTCAATGATTCTGCCAATTCCTCTTGCGTTTGGCATAAGTCTTCAGCAAGTAATGCTTCCAATTCGGAATCTTCGAAAATTTTCTCTTTTCCACCGCCATGCCAATCTTTGACATTAAAATCATCGCTCTTGAAGCGTTGAAACCACTCACGACACATTCTTTCACTAAGAGCAACCTCACCGTAAGTACTTGAAAACATTCAATGAGCCTCAGCCGCAGTTTTCTTCAAATGAAAGCAGAAAATCAAAACTTCCCGCAAATGACGAGAATTTGGCTCGAAAACTGATATCTTCGATCGAGAATAAATTTATGATACAAAACCAAATTCACCAATGTGGTGCGATCGTTATGATGACAGATGTCCAATGATATTTTTGATCTGCCTATTTCGACCAGCACTTACCACTGCAGCCATCTATTGAAAAACGTCGGAAGCAAAGTTGTACACTTAATAATATAATCAAATAAAATTGAAAGTATACACAGAGAGAAATAGCGAATGCCGAGCACTTCAGGCAAATAAGTGTTCAACACTTCAACCCATTCAAGTGGTGAAACCATGAAGTTCGAACGATAAAAGTTCGATATTCATGCTGGACACATACGGTATTGTCCATGCACTAGATATATTGCACTTACATGCAAATTATGTGAGCTTTAAGATTTAGCTACAAGATGACTCGTTGTAAACATTAGAGAGTCAGTGCACCAAACGCTTGATTTTCACGTGAGTGACACAAGTTATTTCTCTCCATGTACACGGAGAAAACTAAACCTTAATGGTTACTCACAAAACCGCAACAGTTTCGCGCAGCTCGCGTAGCGGAAGAAAGCAGTAGCGTTAACTGTTTAAGCGTGAGCGGTTTCGGAGGGCGCAGTAACTGTTACGGTGCAAGACCAGAACGGGAATCGCAGTAACTATATTTAACTGTCGTTTGCAACGTTTATAAACGAAAATACAAAACCAAAATTCCATCATCTTCAAATAAAATTTAAAATAATTTACGAACAGTTTATATTTTCGTGTATAAATGTGCAAAATGAGAATAGAAGTATTAATCAGTCAATCATTTAAAAACAAACGAATCATAATTGAAAACAAATTTGATCTTTTTGGCCATAAACGTTGCAAACGACAGTTACATGTAACTATTACGGTCCTGGTATCGTTCGTGCGTAGTCCATTTGTAGTTTTTTCTAATTTGTAGAACAATGTGGTGTTTTTTATGTTTGGTTCTTGCTGGCTTGTATTTGTGGCGTGTTATCTATCCACGCCTTCGGTTATTCTGACACTTCCGTGAGTGATCCTGTGCTCGAGCCCCATGGTTGTCCTTCGGAGTGGTGGTGTGGTTTTCGCTGGTCATGGCAATCTTTTCTTTTCACTTTAATCGTGCTGCCTTTGTTTTTTCGTGAACCTTTCCTTTGCTGTGATGACGATCGTTGCTGTTTGTTGTTTTGGTTCTCGGTCCTGCTTGACTATGTTGTGACCTTTCAAAGTCAGGAAGCCTGTGGTTTTCTAATTTTAGCGCGTCTCTTCAGAGGTCGCTCTATTTCACGCCTGCCATCTACATAGGAATTGTTATATGAGGCTCTTATCTTTCAGCCCATTTCTGGCCATTTGTTCTTTGAACAAGAAGCCATTAAAAAGAAAGAAGGTCCTGGCAGTAATTATTACTGCAGTCGATCCGCAAACGTTTCTGCCAGCGCAGTTTTTTGTTCAAATATCTTTTTAATGTCGATTTTCGGTATATAACGAACACGGCACGCATATCTGAAAATTTTGGCACAATGCGCTCAGCTGTTATATCCAGTAGCGCCCCTACCGATATTATATGCAACGAGAACTGCGCCGGGAAAAACGCTTTTGATATAGAGGAGTAACTGTTATTGCCAATGCAGTAACGATTCCTCCATATCACGTTCTGGTTTCGCGGAGTAATGGTTACGGTGTAAGGAGGAACTGTTCGGGCTAAGACAGTAGCAAACGCAGAATAGCTATAACACAAAATGTCTGCCTAACAATTGCGGTCAGCGCAGTAACCATTACGGTTTCGGTGGTAACTATTCAGGTTTACTTTTCTCTGTGTAGAGAAAGTTAAAATTTGTTATTAATCTAAAACAAAACAATGCCTTTGAAGTTTTTTGGTTTTACATTTTATTGGTAAGTTTATTCAGTAGATCTGCTAGTTTCTCGAGTTTTAATTGATTACTATAATTCACCTATATTGTTTGTAATATATTTTTCAATCTCTTTATTCCGAAATATGGAAATATGCACTGCACTAATTGTACATCTAAACTATTCTCACATGTGACTCGCATCAGCGTGTACGTGTTTACCGGAAATTACTCGAAACCAGATTGCATTTTTTAATAAAAAGTAAATTCTAATAACCGTCATGTGAGATACAATCGACTGATTTTCCCAATCACGTACATGCTCTTATGCTACGGCTCGAATCGCACCGACCGCGTTTACATGAAAAATGCTGTTGGTTTAACGTGTGACTTGGTTGAGATTTTTAAATTGTACCTTCGATAAACTTGAATGTATGTCGTAGACGCACGAGGTGCAAGAAGGGCAATAAACCAATCTTTCGATTATTTAATTTCACCATTATTTAGTGACTAACATTGTTTGAGCTTCAATTAGTATCTTAATTAAAAGTGGTGTACGTCATGTGTAAGATATACTTGGGTGTGGGTGTACCATTCTTGGTATCGAAACGTTTCAAATGTCTAGAGTCTCCGTGTTATTTAAGAATTTACTTTATTATTGAAAATAAACATTCAAGATTTTAAGCTTAATACAATTAAAATTTGGTATACGTTAAGATTTAAAATTGATTAAATGTAAACAGATATTGGACATTTGAAGCAGCTTTGATGCGGCAAGGCGTCTTGTATTTCGAATAATCGAATTGCAGCACGCGATGCTTGCTACTGTCTATGGTACTAGGTACCTTTTGGCTGAGGTTAAACGTTTCCAGTTCTAAATTTCAGATGATATACGTTGTAAATTGTGTTTCAGCATATTCGGTTGGCCCACATCCATCAGGAGGTTTCGTTCCTGCTCCAACGCAACCAGCTACCTATGGTGGTTAGTAACATTTTTATGGGCTAATTGAAATAGTAATAATCATTATTGTATTTAGAGTAAGTCTATTATTCTTTCCCTTATTAGCAATAGTTCATAGGAATAAGGAATCTAAAAAAGGCATTCAGTGTTGGGGACGTTACTCAAAAGAATTATTTCCTTACAGTTATAGTTACTTCATAAAAGAACAACATGTCACCTTAACCTTACTTTTTTTCTAATAAATAAAGAAAACGTCGCTAAGTAGTAAGAAATAATCAAAATTACAGAAAGAATTGAGTATGAAAAATATCATTATTGTTCGAAATTATTATTTTTAAATTTTACACATTATAAAATGTACATGTCTGTACAAAACATAGAGACAGGAAATTAATGATTATTTATCGCAATCTTTTTTACGTAGGTCACTCGATTAGTCTTGTGACTTAGTTCTAATTTTTAGACTTTTTAAAAGTATGACCGGGAATTTTTTTAAATTTTTAATAAAAAACTATTTTAATTTGTTTTAAATGTGTTATATAAAGTGATTTACTTATATATTGTATTATATTATGCATTTCGAAATTCCTGCCTTATTTGTGCAAAGCGAGCAAGAAAGTTAAGTGCAGGAGTGTTAAGCAGCCTTAAGTTGCTATCTACAGCGCCTATTAGAGCAGGAAATGTTTTCCTTGTTGACTGTGACAGCGACTTTAACAATTGTCCATTTCGTATGATTTCGCGATTTCGATATACCGGGAGAAATTTCATTTCAGATCATTAAATAAAAAATATTTTAAAACTTTAAAAACCCATTGCATTAACTGTTATTCATTGGAAACTATTTTGATAGTTGAAGGTATATTACTGCACCAGTAATATATTTTCAATACACACATCCAAACTAATGTGGCTGCAACAGATGAAACATAGTTATGGTTCCTTTAGCCAAACTCTGTTTTGGAAAATCAGCTCAACTTCAAACAGACGCTTGTCTGCTAGTGATGCGTAGTACTTTCAGAGGTTATAAGGGATAAGTAAACTATTATATCAGTGGTTGATTATAAGATTTTAAAATTCTATCAAATAACTAATTTCATAGATCTATATATGAATTATTATTAAGTGTACAAGTTTGCTTTCGCCGTTTTTCGATAGATGCTTGCAGCGGTAATTGCTAGTCGAAATCGACAGATTAAAACTGTCGCACAGTAAGCGGCAAAGTTGTACACCTTATATAAAATTTATAAATCTAAGAAAAATAAATTAAATCGATGCCGGCAACACGTGTTTTGTTTGCATGATCACATACGATCACTCTGTGAACGTTTGAACGCACACCAAAATACATCCTTGAAACAAACCATTTTGTCTTGCTAAATCAGCATAACAGTCGATGGATAATACAATCAGAAGGACATTTATGAAAGTTTCCTGAGCTTATAGCTAATTTAAAGATATGTCATTAGCTCAACTAGTATTTGTTATTTTCTTATTCATACTTATTAACACATAAAATAATATAACTGAAGTAAGAAGATTTTCTTTCTAATTTGCATAGAAATTCTCGAACAAACTCGGTTAGGTAGAAGCACAATGCCATTTCTTTCAGTGCGCTTGCATCAAGTCAATGGAAGCTACCATAAGTGTTGTAAATTTTATAAAGTTTCTTACATCCCTTTAAAATTGATAAATTTTCATACAGTAATAAAAATATAAAAACAAACAAGTATAATAATAGTTTTAATAGAATAGTACAGTTAAATTGTCATTAGAGATAAAAAAAAAAATTGGGGACTGGCTGAAATTTTGATATGTTATTTTTGGAGGCCCAAAAGGTGAAATCCCAAATTATTGTTTTGAATGTTCTCACGATTAATTCTTGGAGGTTACTCATAAATTTTCGAAAATGTATTTCTTCGTTTGCAAGGAACTTGTAATTATTAAGACTATTAACACGCACATACGTATAAATATAATATTAATTATAATATTTTTGAAAGCCAAAATGCGGAAAAACTGATTTTTGGTAACTTCGGCGCCCTCTATCTTTTTGGGAACGAACTACAGAGAGTTCAGCCTGTGACAAAAAATGTTAAAAATTTTGAGCTCTGCATTTTTTGTTGTTACACTTTTTGCCTCCGACCACTAGGAATCGAGATAAATTAATTCTAAAAATTTTTCAAAGTGTCAGAGTTTCCAAAGCATTGTGGGATACGCCAATTTGGGATTTTACCTTTTACACTCTGAGAAACAACATATCAAAAATTCAGCTCGTTTCCAACTTTTCAATCTAGCCCCTTATTTTACAATTTGACTATACTAGAAATAGAGATTGAAATGTAAATACAGTGAGAAAAATGGATAATAGACGCTAATAAAAAAGATTTGAAGGGCTTCTATCTTGAAAGTATAACTACAGGATAGCCATCTAAATATATAAGAACAATATCTCCAGTTATTAAAAAGACAATAATACTGGCTATTATCCTAAGTTGTGAACTCAAAAATCTAAGATATTAAAATATAGTATTAAAAAAATTAAAGTTAACCATCCAAGATATTTACCCTTCCGAGACTTTACGAGCCATAATTTCCTTTTTCGTTCATTTTGGAAACTATTCATCCAATTTTCATAAAAATTGGTATACTAGGGTTTTTAGGATCGCTGAATTTGAATATAATATTAGAATTTTTATATTCAAAATGGCGAATGAATTAAGAGAAACGTTTAAACTATTTGATCAAATATACAGCTTTACAACAATTTAGTGGTTTTTCGGGGAAATGATTTTTTGGATTAATGAGATTGCTGACAAATGAATACTTACCGCACTTGACCACGCGACGCACAACGACAGTCGATCTCATGCATTTTAGATATTACTATTCAATTTCTGGAGATCCATTTTGTTTGATGTAATTGATCTTCTATCAAGAAAAAATATGAGCACCAAATTGAAATCGTTGCGAACACAAGTTACAAACAATTCTTACAATTGACTCTAGTTTCACACAGGAAGTATTTAAATAAGCGAGCCATTTATTTTTTATTCAACAATCTATTTTAAGTACTTACCTCCTGAGTTATATTATATATTTTGTTATTTAAACGTAGAAATACTATGTCTCTTCTGAACTGCTGCAGAAGTGGTTCAAATCTGGAATCTATTGTTCATAATCTTCTACAGCTTCTATTTCTTGACGAATTTTAATATATTTTTTTCAACTGCTCAGTTTTAAGTTTAAAATTTAAATCTTGGAATAATAATAAAGATAAGAACATCCAACAGAAAAGTACTTGTACTAACCAATAAAGTAGCAGTGGTAAACATATTTCAAAAATTGAAATAATTGGGTCAATGAATCATTTTTCACAGTCTAATTATACTTGAGTAATTAAACTGAAGAATTTAGCCTTTTTGAAAATATAATTTTTTAACATAATAGAAAATGATAAAATAAACTGACCATTTATATGAATTAATGCAGTTGCCAAAAATTGACTGTGATACTTCACTTTCAAAAACACTTTTTTCTTATTTAAAATTCCTAACAAGTGCTATTGGATCATTAGATCATATTGTTTTGTCACTGTACATCAGTACTATCTATTGCTATACAAATGAAATTTTATAAACAAATATCTAATTTTGGTTCTTTTCTTCATGCCATATCTTCTCCGTTTCATTAAAGCACATATTTAAACTAATCTAAAAACGATTATCGACAGCGAAATAATAACGATAGTAAATACATTCAATTGTTTTGATAAATACACCAAATGAACGTTTCATGGTAACAAAAATTATGCTTTCTGTTAGATTCTTCAAAGATGTTAACCTAAAAGTTGATTTCATGATTGTTTCAAACAAATTATAAGACAAATATGGAGTCACTGTTTAACAATATCTTGAAAATAGCGTTGTAAATATAACTAAAGTAGTAATCAACAATTGTTATTGATAATAATTATCATGAATAAACACTCTATTTGAATATTTTTTTGCAGAAAAAATTTTATCGTACTTACTCTTATAGGGTAATTTAGTCTAATAACTGATTCCATGATTATTTCAACCAATTTTCAAACAAATAGGTACCAGTGACACTTTTCTATATAAGTTAGTGATTTTTTTTACTTTAATTATTAGGAAATACGCTAATATTAATATGGCAACAAATAAATGAAGTAACAGTAAACAAATAATATTTTTAATATTAAGAAAATTGCAGTTTGATAACCATTTTTCCATTTATTTTTAAACACACTAGTACGGAATAATCTGGTGCTAGTTAAAAGTGTAATGTTTTTGTATGGCCAAGGATAGAGCGAACTAATTGGGTCCTAATATGTCCCTAGTGAGTGGGTCTAAAACGATAAAAATTATATTCTTCCTATAATTAATATTTTATTATTCAGTATTTTTATTTAAATCAATTTTAAGTGCAAATATTACAACGAACATGTGTTAGTCTTTTTCATTTGAATTATTACTAATTTTTTTTTGTTATCGCGTTCTATTAAACAATATAAATTATAGTTGCAGGTGCTTCACCCTACGGCGTCTTTTCGAATCAGCCACAGCTTTATGCGGCGCAAGGACCTCCGCCACCCACATATGATCAAACACTTACACATCCAATGGTAAGATAATTTTCTTCTATTCATACTCCAAATTTTTCCATTTGAATAGCAAATAGAAATTGTGTATGAATTAACTTTTACTTTGCGCCTTCGACAATTTGAACACTCCCTTGTCTACTTCCACAATATGTCCAATAAAGAATATCCGGACGGTAGCGCTTTCTAGAGAGTAACTCCTAAACAAAATAGCAAAATATAGAGGATATGTTAGAGTTACTCAAAGCTGGAAATCAAAACAACCTAGAATATCAAAATTCATTGTTTCGATGAGACCAGAGAAAGGACACCCTGACGCGTCTTAAGCAAATCAAAATTGATGACTTTTAAATATTAATTGATACATATTCAACTTCAATTGAAACGCAGAGTTCCCCACTAAACATGGGTGGTAAGCCACTTCATTTGAATCACTTGAAGTCAAATTAAAACAATAGAAACAAGTAAAGGAAACAGATAAAAAATTAAACTTCATGGCCTCAGTAAAATGTTTACATATTTCTTCCACAATGTACATAGAGGTGTACTGATTCAAATACTCTCGCATAAATTATACAACCCAGAAGGCGTTTGTGTTGTAATAATTTTGAGATAATGTGATTTGTAGAGAACTATATTTGTTTACAATTGCTATTTGCTAAATAGCAAGAAGCTCCATGCAAGAAGCTACTATTCTGTATTTAACTCTTTTTTAAGACAGAGTTAAGACGAAACAGAACAGAAGTAACCGAGCAGAATTTGCAGAAAAACTAGAAGTTACTAAAACAGGCATCTCCAAGCAATTACGAGTACACGCAATAGAAGAGATAGAGAAAGCTTGAAGACAAGTCTCATATAATGCCGGTTAAAACAGGTTGATTTTTTTTTCTATGGGGGATAAAAAATGCATTTACGCACGTTGTGTGGGACTCGGCCGAAGCAATGCACACTAAACTCAAACTCCCCTGCTTTCCCACCAACCCATGATACCGTAACCACGTTAGCTTTTAACTTCAGGGTCACATTTCATAGGCGCTCTACGCTGAGCTTTAGTATCTTTCTTTGCTGCTTGCTTGACTTTAAACGCGGCAATCTTCGGGGCTACCTCCTGAAAAGCCGCGCAACGCATTGTCTCCCGAATATGATCATCCCGGGGCTTAATTTTTCTTGCGGCGCAAAGGGAGCACTGCGATTTCCTTGAACAGGAGCCAGCAGTGTGCTCTTCTTTACCACACCTCCAGCATCTCCTGCTTCGATCAGGTGCCCGGCAGTTTGCCGCCACATGACCGAAGCCAAGGCAGCAGTAGCACCGGTTCGCCACCGTTTTCTTGTGGACCCTGCAGGAGACCCACCCGATCTTAATGTGGATCGCCTTGAGTAATTTTCAGTGCTCGCGTTTTCTCCAGAACGACATACAGTAAAACCCCTTCTTCTTCTTCTTCTTCACTTAATGGCTTCTTGTTCAATGAACAAATGGCCAGAACATCCACGTGGGGCTAGAAAAGCCCAATATAACTAATCTATTATAGAACAATCCAATGTAATGACACTCCAAGTAAGAGCAGTGCGAAAGTCACAGTAAAACCCCGTTTATCGCAACACCTTCCAATCTTCTTCTTCTTCTTTTTGTTTGTGGCAGCTTGCAATTCTGCAAATAGCCATACCATACACCTTCCAATCGAAAGCCTCCCGTTTATCGACATCCTCTGCCTCGGTATATCCACTGATAGCAATAACCTCTTTGAATTTAGCCGCCCTCTGCCTTCCTTTGAGCATTTAAGCTTCATCAGAAAGTCTTTAAAGTGTATCTCTCTGATGCCCTGGACGGTGACGCCGAGTTCATCAGGTTAGATGTGCTTCTTAAGGTCCTTTAGAATGTCCACGTAGCTCACTCCCTCTGTGGGTTCTATGAGCACTGCTTTTGGGCGAGCACGTCTTGGCCTTTCCAGTTTTTTAGCATTCGGTTTTGTCTTTTGTTTCCAGAGGTACTTCCTAGTTGGAACTTCCACCCACTCCTCTTCCTTGGAGACTTTCAGCCTCTTCTCCTCCGGCTTTCTTGTTGTCGTCTCCTCCGGGCTCGCCCTCCACCCACTCCGTATCAAAGCGGAGTTCTTCCAACTGGGACAACACCCCATCGATTTTGTCCCTGATTGGTAGGAACATTCTCTTCTTAGTCCTACAGAAGACCTTCATGCCTCTCACTGTTGCTTCCACTCCCGTGATGCGGTCCAAAATTCTTCGGAACGCTCTTCGCATGCCTTCTTTGCTCAATTTTCCCTACGACTTTCTAACGTCATCAGGCTCCTCCGTTATTTCTATTTTCCTCATAAACATTTCTTCACCCATATTTATGTTTAAATTTTCACTCTCCATACTTGTAAAATCTGGATACTCTAGGAGAAAACCTGGTTTCCTAGAAAGATCCTTATTTCTTGTCATTTTTTGAAAAAATACCTTTAGTATTTTTTTACATTTCAGTTTCATGAATAGAAGTTTTTAACCATTTAAGTATAGATGTACAACTTTTTATACTAAGACATATCGGAAAAAACATTACCCATAGCTGTAGTAGGAATGAAAACTTTTTTTTTAAGGCCATGGACCAACCTGGTCACGTGAATAGATTCCTACTCTACCGGCATTTCAGTTTGTGTAACTTCATTGCTATAAAAATGAAGACAGGTAACTGAAAATTTGTAGAATTAAATAAAATACATGATTATACGTCCGTCCGGTCATAAATGTACATTTTTATAAAAAAAATTTCATTTAAATTTTTTTCATAAATATGAACATTTACTTATAGTTTCATTTATAGAAAAAATAGTCTCCGCATCATAGATATGGCCAAAAATCACAAAATGCAATACCTTCTTACTTTAAAGGTTTAAATTTGGATTCATGGAACTAAGGTGCAAAAGAAATAACAGAAAATAAGGATCTTATTCAGTCTGTATATTATCCTATACAGTACATTTTTGACCTATTGAATTACTGAATTAAGTAGTTGAATCTCAGAATTTTCTTTATTGAATAAACTTTAACTATTTTTTTAACCCTTTTTAGAATTTATCAAAGACGAATTAGGAATTGATTAATAGTTCAAAGTTGAAAACACATTCAACTTTATGATAAGGAAGGTATTCATGAACAATTATATCCATCACTTTGTCATATAGACGTATAAAAGAAATAAGTTTCCATTCAGTCTCGTCCTTTCCTTTTTTAAACGCAAGACTGTTTTCTTCTACAGAATACCACATACACGAGTTTAATTGATAAATTAATGTACTTTAACTAAATTAATCGAATTACCTAATGTGCATAACTAGATTAAAAGCAATTCTTTGAGGGAAAAAGCAAAGAAGAATACATTATAACTGAAATTTTAAATATTCTATTCCACAAAATCCACTGGAAAACATTCAAGTTCAAATGAACTATTAAATTTAATTTCATTCAGCAGAATTTAAAAATATTCAGTTTAATGGGGCATTAAAATGGATTTGAACCGAACAATTTGAATTGGATTAAAATACATTCACTAGAATTTGAACATGAACAAAATTTGTTCAGAATTGGTATGAATTAATACCATCAAATTTTTGAATGCCGCTCAATCCAGTTAAATTAATAAATTGTTAACTGGAACATGTTCTTGGTAGACAACAAAATAAGGAATTTGTATGGAAAATCATGACGAAGAAAATTGAATTTTGTATGAGAATCGTAAACCCAGAAAACCATGGATTGGTCTTAAAGAAAAAGTGACATTGACTTTACTAAAGAAAACTCACATAAAAAAGCTTTTCAGAAACCACTTTGTACGATTACTGCGGATCGATACAGCCAACAATTAATGCTTTTGAGAAAAGTAATTGGTGAAAAATAGCTGTTTATGTGACTTAGGAGGCAAAAAGTCATTCTCCGAAACGGAGCATACGCTATTTGAGTGATTTTGGAAGATCTTCCTTACCCGGATTATTCACGAAACCAATAACGGTTTCGAATGATGGTCCATCGTACAACGTAGAATATTTTCGAAATTAAACTTTTTTGTCTATTTTTAAATAAGTTTCAAAAAAATCTGTAAAAATTGATTCATACGCCTGATATTAAAGTTAAATTATAATAAAATTTAAAAAATAAAAAGTTTTTAAAAATGTATCGCTTCTGGTTTTGGGTTGCCCTCTTTAAAATATTAGTTTGAAAAAATGAAAATTTCAATATTTTCTGCCAAATAGATAGGGTATACTATACTCTACATGAATACTGGACCTCCATGTTTGCAGCAAAAATAGTTTTATTTTGTAGTTTTTGTTTACTTTTTTTCTTATAAGTTTAACAATTTTAAAGCACTGAAGTACGTTATGTTTTATTTTTTTTTATTCTTTATGTCGCATTGTAGTTGAACTGCCAAGGGATCTGTCATTGCGAAGAGAACTACCTGAACTTCGCTTCAAGTCAAAAAGTATGAACATGGAAACAAACATGTCAGTGCAGCACTCCTGTATAATATAGTACCTCTCATCATGTGTTTGGAACAGTTTGGTCTTCTTATCTACTTTTCGCTCCAAACTATCCACATGAAAATAATTATTACGTGGACTTAAATATTGAAGGATAATATTCAAATCTTTTAGACACTTGAATAAAATGTCTCCCTATCAATTCTTCTATTGTAAATTTTATAATGATTGACTAGTATATTTTTATCATTAAATAAGTTAAATAAAGTGAAACTTACACTGGCTTTAATTATTAATTGTGTGTCCAAATTTAGATGTATCAGCCGATGTATGGACAAGGATATCCAGGTGGATACTTGACTGGTTACCCAACTGCTTATGGTCCTCTGCAATATTACCCACCACTGGCTGCTGCTGCAGCTTACTATCCTGCCGCTGCTATGCAGCCTGCGCCAGTCAGGCCCACACTTATGGTACCTGTAAGTATTGATTTATTATTAAATTTAAAATATCAATATTCTAGATTTTTGTTATTTTCGACGTAAAATTACTTTATTTGGAAATTCTGTTTATTTCTATGTTCTTCTCTCGAAGTTCTAATTATTTTATATAAATTATCATGAAAAGCGTATGATGTTAAAAGAACGAAAGAATAAATATTATAACTTGATTATCAATCATGAGATTGATTTACAAACTACGCTGAAAACACGAAAAAGCTATAGGAATTCTGAATCTATTCAAAATTATTTACAAATTCAGTTCATTATTCTAGATAAACCTTCCTGGATGAATTTTTTTTTTTTATTCGTAAAATTCAAATGCAGTGATTTAAAATTTGACTGCGTCCCAAACAAGTAATATTCTAAGATAATAAATAGGTAGTGCTAAAACTAGATTTTGGATTGTTGTAAAATATGTTTCAAGCATAAAAATGAAAATTGATGTTCAATTTTTTCTGAATCAGAACGGATTTGATGGGACACGATTTGATGGAATTCCACAGCAGGTTCTTCCTCCACCACCACCAGGTGTAGCTGCGAACGCAGCACAATTGGCAGCAATGGCAGGTCACAGTGTAGCTCTCTCGCAAAAAAAAGGCTCGTTTCTAGGAGGAGGAACAGAGGGTGGTTACACTTTCTGGTAAACCGAGGGCTTAAACGCGAATCGTTAAAGTTATCGCAGGCATTGTTGTTGAGATCCGTGTAGGCAAAATTCAACTGTCTTAGAGTTTGTTCAATTTCGTCAGGCGCAATCTCCCGACAGCGTGCGTCTGAGTGTATGGACCGTCCGAAAGATAGCTGGAGCTGACTACTACCCGTCTACTATTTTCATTTGTTACTAAATATCCAGAAAAGAACAAAGACGCACGGGACAACACAATTCTGCCGGTAGAGGTTGAATTAATAATAAATAAGAAAACTGAAAACAATCAAGAAAAACAAAAACAAGAAAGAAATAAAATACAGAATCTAGAAAAGAAAACAAGGAAAAAGAACAAAAAATAAAAGATAAAATTAGGGACTTTCTCCTTACTATTATTTTTCTCCAGTCTGTAAATTCTGTGGAACGGACAGTCTGTACATTGAGGACTTTTTTTGTAAAATTTTTTGAAAAACCACTTTTTTAGAAGCGTAAGACTAACGCGCTATATTCAGTATTAAAATTCGAAGAATGCCAATGCAAGGATAACGAGCGATTTCTCTGGGACGAACAGAAAGGATGGAATCCGTTCTATAGAAATCGCAGGCATTGCTATTATCAGTCGTATTTGTTGAGAGAGAATATTAGCGAGGGAGAGAGTGTGTGAGTGTAAATGAAAGTGAGAGTGAGAATAACTCGCAAAATGTTATTGTTTTTAAAGTTAAATGAGTGAATTCGCCTGCAGGGATCGATAATCGAAGTGTGTTCGAAGCCTTTCTTAAGCGTAACTATTTGGCAGGGTGACAGAGCGGGCTGTACACATTATTTTTGACGATTCCCTGTCAATTGAATCTTGTGACTCAAACTATTTACGCCAATGTGGTCACTAGCATTTAGATTGCTATCGAAAATACTCTTCGCTCTTCTTCTACTTCTTCTTCATCTTCGGTCTTTTCTGTATCATGTTTATTTCTTTTTCATTGTACTTCTGCTTTTTTCTTTTTTTTTCTTTGTCTTCATTCTCTTATTATTTTATTCTTATTATTTTCTAATTGATTTCATTGGCAGTCCAGAAGACTAGATAAAATTAAAAGAATGGTATGAAAGTCCGAGAATTGTGGGAACCAGTCTGAGTTGATCAATCAGATTCGTATTTAAAATTATTAGGGTATCCAAATTTGATATAAACTTGATAAATTCATGGGGAATTTAATAAAATAGAAATGAATTTGAGGTAACACGGAACGAAATCGCTGTCAAAAATCAAATCTGTCTTCAAACGGTGATATTATTGACAAAAAAAAGATTTAGGAAAATTATAAAAAGAGGATATGAAAGCTCATAAAATTTTAAAAGTAATAAGTAAAACTAAGAGTAAAGCAATAATTTTCTAAAAATGTTGATTGCTCGAAATAGTTATGATAATAGTGTGATAGAGTTTACTCTGAAAATGAAATTTCAATGATGCTTTAAAAATTAAGTAATTTTTTATTTTATTCCTTTGAAAAAATGAAATCCTTTTTTTTTATTTTTTTTTATTTTTTTAGTAAAATAATTGTATTAATCGTATTAATAAAAAAATGTAATTTCTGAATTAAAGTCTTATTGTTCGTAGCATAATAATACCTTTATTATTTAGCTCAGGGCTTTCGAGCCATTAGGTTTTATACGTTTTTTAGGCTCAAATTGAAGACCAAATTCTAAAGATCGTGCTCATGAAGTTTCATATTTTTTTCAAAACTTGTCTAGCTCTGGGAACGCGTTGAAGTCGAGGAAAAAAATTTCGGGAAATTCGAAATTTTTTTGCGGTTTTTGTAACGTGATATTTTATTAACTATTAATTCAATTAAATGTTAGATGTGTGTCCATTACCTTTAAAACTTCATAAGCTTCCAAATTATTTTAATTTTAAAAATTTTCTAGATCTGTCTTTCACTAAGATATTACCGTTCAAAAATATGTCTGAATTTTGATAGTTTCTCGTTTCGTTTCTAGAAACTAAATGGCGCTAGTATGAATTTAAATTCAGGAATAGTTATGCGATATATTGCAAATGTTCAAAATTTTTAATGCTGACGCGTTCAAATTAAGTGGCATAAATTTTAAAATCATTTTGAGCACTTTTATGTTTAAAGTATTAATATTAAAATACTTGAAATTTAGAAGCATTCTGAATTCAATTCCTAAATTTCTTCACAAACGAGAATTATTATCATTATCTCGTGATAAATAAAGTGTTTCAGTAGTTCCCCTATCTTCCAACCTTTGCCCTAGATTAAAAAAATATTGTTTCTCTTTTTATTTTATTTAATCGTGCGCCTTTTCTTCAAACAGTCTTTCTCGAAGATTTTTTTACGCTAGATCGATTAAGGAGCTTTTTATTTAATAAAGTGAGTCTTGCTCGCAATAATCATCCCGTTTAAAGAAGAAATCACAACCCGACCTTGAGCGCTCATCACAGCAAAAAGTCGACAATTAAATTCGATGTAGAGTTCGGTTCTCGATTTTCCGATGGTTTGACAGTCGAGGGGATCGCTTGAGGCCGGGATTGGGGCGGAAACGAGTGGATGCTTCGGGATATTAAAGTACAAAGTGATTGAGCGAGGAGCCGAAACCGTTAGACTCGCTGTGAACAATTCTTTGAGAACAGCCATAGTTACTCTGTAAGAAAGTTGAACCATCGACGCAGCCAGTTAATTCAAGGAATTTGCTCTTGATTAGAGAAACACGCATTGCCAAGAAAATCAAATATGGCACAACGCTTGCCAAGATGCTCGAAAAAAGGGAAGGTTTTAATTTGTGTTAAAGTTACATTATCCTTCAACCATTTAATCAAGAAATCACTAGAAGAAAAAAACTAGCAAAACTAAAATAGTATTTTTTTATTAATTATTTCAAAAAGTATCACAGATGTCAGACAACTTGGAACGAGTTTAGGTTGATATTTTTTTTTCATCTAGTAATGTCTTAGATAAATGATTTTTAGTAAAATCAATCTTTAATACAAATTATTACCTATGGAAATAGAGAAAAAGAAAAATGGTTAGAAAATATTGATGCACATCGAAAAAGAACGATGTACTTTGATAAAAGAAATCAATAAATCGAATCTCGATTAATTAAATAGAAAAAGATTGTATAAAATCTTGAAATCATTTAATCATGAAAAAAATCGACTTCGATTAGGCGCTGACCTCTAACCCGTACCGCTTATTTCGATCTATGATTCGACTAGCATACTTAGAGTCAATGAGAGTGAAGGTGCGTTATATAAATGATTTTGATTTTTCAATGTGATCAGAATTAATCTGCGTTCTACGTTTATCAGTTATAAAAAATCTCAGGTCTTAAGATGGCTCTTCTCAATTATTGTCGAATTGCGAAACTCAGTGCAATATCGAGAAAGACAAAATTGATCAATTTTTTATGACGTTAATTCGACAAAGTTTGTCGCGAATGACTGAATTTTTTTTATACTAGGACTTCTAGAATTAGATATGCGATCAGGGAGTTGAAAATTGACGAGAATCATCTTAAGATCCATTTAAAATTTTCACGGGGGAAGTGATCAATTTTTTAAATAGTTTTATTCATTCAATTTTTATACAACCATATTAACGTCTTTCAATTTAATTAACAAATTTTATTTCAACTCTTAAGGATCAAATAAATACAAATAATATACAACTTCAGTTGAAAATTTTTTACATTGTCATAGAAAAATCCTGGGTTTACCACCGAACATGCTCGAAATTTTTTGTTTTCCTGAAACTAAAAGAGTTCTTCGCAAAATATGTTGCTGGCAAGAAAATTTTTACTAAAAATTATGTCTAACTGAAATTTATATTTCTAAATCCTTAAAAGTCAAAATAAGACCTGTTATTTTATTTATTTATTATTATTGTTTTTGACATTCATGAGTAGAAAAAATAATTTTTTCCATTTTTGGAAATTATTTTTTTAAATCTTTTTAGCATGTGAAATATCAATGAGAAAGCGAGAATCGTAGAGACGAATTCGCAATTCGTCTGCTGCATAAGTAGGTACATCAAATTGTCTAGACTTTCGACATGCCATGCTCCATCTCCTCCCGTTATACGTAGGATTTTTATATTGATAACGATTAACATCGAACGCTCTATGTATTGTCGACGAGTTTGTATCAACGAATGACAAACCCGGTGCGCTTCAATTTTACAAATTCCGGTTTCAAGTACGTTTTTCAGCAGGATCTGAGTTTATAGTTTTAAAGAAATTTATGTTTTTGAAAATTTTAACTGTAACTGATTATTATTAAGCTGATAAATTCACATGGGCTGAACACTGAAAGCACTCTAATATTAACTCCTAATTATTTTCTATTAAAAAATTTAGAATTAAAAATGCTTAGTTCCTGCTGAGAATGGGAACGCTAAGCTGTCTGCGTGATAGTGATATTTCCTGTAACGTTATAATAGTTGATTTAAGATACCTTGTACCGAGATTTAAAAAATGATCCTTTACGGCAGCTACGAGCTTTTTTTGGAAGAGAACAAATAAAGTTGTTTCCCCTGAGCTACTTTCTAATTCTACACGTCTTTTGTTGTAGCGCTTTTCTTTTTAAGAGGACCCGAAATCGTATGATAAATCTTTAAAAAAAAAAAATTGTTTGTGATCAGTGACAAGGGAGGAAGGGGGAGGGAGGGAGTTTTATATCAAGAAAAAGCGTGCAATAAACAATATGTCTATTGTAACAATAAATTAATTGTATTAATTACAATGAAGCAAACGTTGTTAAGCTGAACACTGTACCGACGTCGAGATCCGGTATAACGGTTAATAAATATCATGACCATGCACTCTTAATTTCCTTTTATCTATGAACTTTTCCAACACATGACCGTTATTTATAAGCTCCCTAATCCTGAAAATCTCTTAGCATATTTTACATAAGATTGCATTTAAGGTAGTTTTAGTTAGTCTATATTTTTTGTAATCATTTTCCCCTCAGAATAATTATGTTTGCTGTTGGCGGGAATTTTTTAATATTAGTTTAGTAACTTCTCAAAGCACTTTTGTTGATAAAACAAGAACCATTGGTTATGGAAAACACATTAACAAATTTGGAGGCGTGTATCAAGTGAGTAACATGATTAAAAAACGTTTCTTAGTTTCCTCCAACATTTTTCTACAATTATAAATATTTTGGCTGGAGTTTCGGTATATGATAAAAGACGTACTAACGGGCCTTTGTGAATTCTAATTTGTTTTGAATAGCTAAAAGAATTAATTTCTGTTTTATTGACAATTAAATTTTCGAATTGTTCAAAAACAATTAGGATCAGTATCCTGAATATCTATGAATATTTCATATCAAACAATATTTTGGAAATGTTTGAATATATAATGTTTCAATACGTTTCAAATGGTTTGAGCACCTTAAAAAAGTAATAAATTAGCGGTGTAACTAATAGGCTAGAAGCTACGAAACTCATTTATTACAAAGCGGCACAAAGTATAAAAAAGAGGCAAGAGACATAATTGTCTGTCGGGAAAATACAAAAAATTCAACTGTTCAATAATGAGTAGATATTTCCTACAAGCAAACAGTATAGTTTTAAGTGTTCAAAACAATTTTTAATTACCTTTTCAAATTGCTTGGAAAATGTAGTTATACAAAATAAAATAATAAAATTATTAAAATAGAAAAATCAAAGTTTGACTGATTGTGGTCCTATTGGATGGTACTTAGTACAAAAAAATTTCGTTTGAACAAATATTTGCTGAAGTAAGGAGGGCAGTGATCCCAGAACGTGGGAGCTGGCGGCTCCCACCGTAGACCCCACCAGCTCATGGCTTCTTCTTCGCTCGACTGCCATAGGTTGGTTGAATGAGGAAGATACAATGAGCTCGAGGCATCTATGGTGGGGGCCGCCAGCTCCCACGTTCTGGGATCACTGGTAAGGAGGGTTCAATTTTTAGACATGATATAAAGCCTCTTCTTTAAACGTATATAACTTATTTCCTTTTGCATGAAGCAAAATTTAATTTTATATATTTTCGACAGTCCTTTTCATGATCTTTCTACTGGGTTATAACCGTTTATGAAAAAAGTCTAAATTTGACCCCCATTTTCGAAAATCAAAAATAAATTTCACTTTTTCTCTAATTTGGACCCATGTTTTATTAGATATTCTATTTAAAAAGCTGTGATTTTTTCCTAAAAAATAGCAAAATTTTAGGACGGCGTTTTTTTGTTCTCGAGTAATTGAATGAGTAACTGGGTGTTCCGCCTCAGCCAAATTACATCAATTATTCTTGCGTGAGTCTTAGGACTGTGATAGGTTATTGTGGTAAAGCCTAATTATGATTGGTAGCTAAACCTTAACTTGTGGAAAATAAAGTAGGTAACCTGATAATTAGTTTAACCTACACTATTAGAAATGTCCTGCATTTACGAGATTACTATTGTAATTACTATTTATTAATTAAGTAATTACTACCGAAATTCTGAGTCGGTGGTCGCAACTTTAAGAGCGCTTACTCCAATTTTCGGCCGTAATAATCGTCCCAACCGAAAGGCTGTGCGTGCTATAGTTGATAAATTCGAGACCAAATTTACACTATTGGACGTTCCGGTGTCAAAAAGACGTCGTATTGCTCGAAGCGAAGAAATAATCGCAGCCGTAAGTGCATCGATTCAAAATGAGCCAAATCAGTCGATTCCACGTCGTTCTCGAGAATTGGGCATTGCTCAAACGACACTGTGGCGTTTTATGCGAAAAGATCTTGGCCTACATGCTTTCAAGATTAAATTGACTCAAGAACTAAAGCCACTTGATCATTTGAAACGCCGAAACTTCTCCAATTGGGCTCTGGCAAAGCTTGAAGAAAATAAAGAATTTCATTGAAAAATCATCTTCAGCGATGAAGCTCATTTCTGGCTCAATGGCTTTGTTAATAAGCAAAATATGCGTTATTGGTCAGCAACAAACCCAAATGTGCTTCTTGAGACACCGTTGCGCCTGCAAAAAGTGACTGTTTGGTGCGGTTTTCATGCCGGAGGTGTGATTGGGCCGTATTTCTTCGTAGATGAAAACGACCGTCATGTTACCGTCAATGGAGAGCGCTATCGTGCTATGTTGGAAGATTATTTGTGGCCAGAATTAGATGAACTTGACATCAACGATATGTGGTTTCAACAAGACGGTGCCACTAGCCACACAGCACGCGTCACAATCGATTTATTGAAAGGCAAATTCGGTGAACGTGTTATCTCGAGAAATGGTCCGGTCGAATGGCCGCCTCGTTCATGCGATCTAACGCCATTGGATTTCTTTTTATGGGGCCATATCAAGTGGCCAGCAACTTTAGACGACCTCAAAGATAACATCCGATGCGAAATTGCCAACGTTCCGGTCGAAATGTGTGCCAGTGGTGGAAAATTGGGTCCAAAGAATCGACCGCTGTAAACGGGCTCGTGTTGGTCATATGACCGATATCGAATTTCATTCATAAAATGTAGTGCTTGCGCTACACCCACAATAAATTTGAACTCAATATCTCAAATATTTATGTGTTTTATTCATAGATAAAATTGTTATGTCCCTGTTGGAAAACCCTTTATTATTACGAGATCAGCGAATGGTCAGTGAACGGTTAGTGAATTCGCTGAACGCTAGGGCAGAGCGAACTAAAGGTAATTAAAAGACCATATAAGTCAAGTAGACTAATTTTAAAATCATGTTGAATTTTATTTTTATTGAGTCAGTCAAATCATGTAAAAGCCTGTCTAATATACATATCCGAAATAACCAGGGGACGGACTCTAGCACCTGCGCTATCAAAGCTATAAGCGCTTGCGCTATAAAAAAGACTTGAAGAAGTTATGTCTAGCGCAATACAAATTATATTCTGCAGGTTTCAGCGTTGAATTACGAATTACAACTCCAAACAAATCGAGCCATAGAGAGGTGTTCAGGACGGAAGGTCAAGATTTACTGCAGGGCCGGTCAACCATTGTGTTCAGATTGCAAACCGGGGTACCTATACAGACGCGATTGCACGCCGTGTACCGACTAGATATAAGGAGACCAATCTCCATATATCCATTCTCGAAATGAAGTTCTGCCAAGTACATACTTACAAAACGTCCCGATGAGGGCATGTGTGTTCCCTGGGTGCAAAATGGCGACGTCTAATACACGATGCCATGGAGACTGGATATAAGGAGACCAATCTGTTATGGCCGTACTTCACAAAACACGAAATGAAGTTCTGCCAAGTACTTAGTTAGGAAACTTCCCGATGAGGGCGCGTGTGTTCCCTGTTTGCAAAATGGCGGCAACCACGGTCTATAAGCATCGTGTATGGGCGTCGCCATTTCGCACCCAGGGAACACACATGCCCTCACCGGGAAGTTTTGTAACTATGTACTTGGCAGAACTTCTTTCGGTAATGGATATATATCGATTGGTCTCCTTATATCTAGTCTCCATGCACGATGCTTATAAACCGTGGATGCTGCCATTTTGCACTCAGGGTACACACGTGCCCTCATCGGAAAGTTTCCTAACTAAGTACTTGGCAGAACTTCATTTCGTGTTTTGTGAAGTACAGCCTTAAGAGATTGGTCTCCTTATATCTAGTCTCCATGGTAGGTACCCTCACGGGGGTGAAGCTCCCAATGGAAAAGGTGGAATCACGATGAGAACCACGGTCCATGCAAAACTGCCGTAATCATTTAAGCAACTATTTATAAATTTTCATATAATTTCTCAACGATCAACGTAGTTTGTTTTGATTTTCCATTATGTTTTCAAGTATTTGTTTTCGGTCGCCATAGTTACGATTCTTAACGTTTGGGTCCTCGTAATATTAATTTATATATTAATTGCGTTATTTATTCATCCATGAAAAAGGTATCTGGAATATTTTTAATTCGACTCTTTTTCTACATTTTGTACAAATCATGGCATTAAAGGTATGTATATATTATATTCATATATAGTTGTAGTTTCTATATCTTTTCCCTATTCGGTTATGTTATTATATACAATGTCTCTCTTTCTATATCGAAAAAGTAAAAATTATTTGATCGAATTTATCAATTTTAATATATGAACTGTATTTTCCCAGTAATCATGAAGTGTATAACTGGATATAACAGTATATAACTGTTTAAAGCATATAAACTGGAAGAGAAATCTTTTATCTTAAAAATGTACAATTGCAATACGGATTCAATTTCCTTCACCTTGAAGGAAATACTCTTCACCTTTGATCAAGGATTTAGCAATGGTCTCAGTAAGTTTAATATATGTAAAGTCAACAACCTGTTTAAAAATTTAATAAAAAATAGAAAAAAAAACATAAATTTCTATCAGTTTCAGGTTTAGACTTGTCAAATGCAGATGGAAGAAAAGAGAAGGCAATACTTGCATTGCAAGTTCGAAAACCTCGAAAATACTTTCAACGGTAAATTTTATAATTTAAAATAATTTTTCGGTGAATCAATTTTTGCCACATTTTTAGAAAATGCAAATATTTTCGAAATCTTAGATAACCTCTAATCTATTATTGTTTAAAATTTAACAATATTATAATTTATTGAATTCTTCTAAATTAAAAAAAATAATTTTAAATGTAAAGCCTTGATGAATAATATTTCTGTAATTTAAATCCTTTTAAATTGAATAACTTTAATACGAATTATTAGAAATTTGATATCAGTTTCCAATTGTGAGCATTTGAAAGTGAAAAAATGTGTATTTAAATTTTATTGTACAATTTCGTACTGAAATCCTTCATAGTTTCTGCTGTGAATAAAATAATTCAATATTAATATAAATAAATTCAAATTTTTAAAGAATTTGAAATCTGCCTGTGGAAAAAAAAGATACTTTCGACTACAGAAAGATTTCAAATTCTTTAAAAATTTTAATTTATTTGCATTATTTGCGATATAAGAGTTTGAAATTGTCTACGAGGACACACGTCGACAACGTATCTTATCTAATACGCGACTAGTGATCCTCCGATAATGTAGGCAGTGATAAAAATTCCAAACTCAACTAACTAATTTGAAATATTAATATAATTCAATAGGGCTAAATTTTTTATATTGTAGAGGAATTTAATTTTCTAACTTATAACTTATATGAAATTGAATAATTTAGAGTTTGTCTTTCAAAATTACAAAACTTTATTCCCTATTTGCAAGGAACAATTTTGAATAGAAAGCGCTTAAATTAAACTCATTTTTATGTTAAAAATATAATTTTCATTGTATTCTTAACTTTTTATTCGCGGCTTTGAAATAATTTAAAACGCAAGGTTAAGGAGAAGAAGAAGAAGATGATGATGATTTGAATCGATGTAGGCATGTAGTGCAAGCTCGATCAAACTTAAAATGTAGTAACAATGCTGTGAGTTTACTGTGATAACCAATCATAAATAATATAAGTATGTTACAATTATAAGACCGGTCACTTTCGTTATGTAAACAGTATGTCACAACCTACAAGTGGTAAAAGTAATTGCGAAGACGATGATTGCACACCGTTAGATGATTTACGTGAATTTATTACAGACAATTGTGAAGATATTGCCTCTCAATCAGAGGAACAGATTGAGTTAGAAGTTGAAAGATATTTAAACATAGAAAAGAGTAATTTAACTTTTGAAAATAGCCGCGAGATTTCAAGCGTAGCCAGTAATTTATTTGAAATACGTATATTACAAGTCCTTTAAGATATTTATAATTTAAGAACTTTTTAAGTAAAACCATTGAATACTTTATTTCATCTTCAATAAAAAAAACAATGAAATAATACGAAAAAATGTTTCTAGAATCACATTTTTCATTGAAGTATCTAGTTTAATAAAATACTACTTTAAAAATTCACTTGAATTTTAATTGTGATTATTTATTATTTAGCAACCATTTTCACAGTTGTTCAACGATCATGGTGGTTTTGTTGCTCAACTATTTGCGTTGTGCTTTACCCCCGTGGGTACCCTGGTTTGCAATCTGAGCTAGTGATGGGACATCGAATAAAAACATCGATGTTTTCAAACATCGATATATCGTAAAGATAACATCGATGTTAAAAATAAACATCGATATCGTAAGAAAATATCGATTATCGTTATATAAAATATCGCGCCTGCGCAAGTGTTTTAATGTATCTATAATTATAATAAAAAGCTGGTTTTATCTAATTTGTATAGTTTTGTTGATAAAAAAGTTTTTATTTACAAAAAAGTTTAACCCACCATTATTTACATGATATTAAACTTGAAGAGGGACTCTAACCTCAAAATTCAATTTGTTTTTTTTTACTCAACAAATAGTAGAATAAGAAAGTTTTTGGCTTTTTGGCGGTGTCTCTTTTCTAAATAAAAATGGGACTGCATGTAAAAAAACTTCTGAATTGAATACTTTTTACATAAAATTATGTTTTTGAAAGTCAGGGTTAATACAGTCTTACATAAAAATTATTCAATTTACAAATTTTTTTTATCCGCACTACCATTTTGATTTAGAAAAGAAACACCACCATGAAGCTAAAAACATTCTAATTCTAATTTTTGTTAAGTCGAAAGAAGAAATTGAATTTTGAAGTTAGAATCACGCTTGAACAGCCTTAGGGATGCTCCTATTGCTTGCGTAAAATTCATGTTTCTTTAAAATTATTTAAAAGCACAGTTTTGTGTATTTGTTAATTAAAACTTAAATATTAAAAAACCATTAATCTTTCTGCCTTCGAAAAAACCATTGGTTCTCTTCCTCGGTGTATGTGACTTCTTTTGGAGATTCTTCGAATTGTACCAGTTGTGGCCTTTCTGAAAAATTTGCTGGAATTTCTTGTTATAGTTATATAATAATTTAAAACTGGGTTTTTTAGAGTAAAGCTTTTTTCATTGACATAATTTAAAGTTGATACAACAATATAAAAGATTTTTTGACTTGAGACGAATCGATTGACCTATAATATTAATACATTTTTCGGAAAAGTAAGAAAATTGTGGATATTTATGTATAATATTTAAAAATTTGATTTTTTTTAGTAAAAGTTTTTTCCTTAATGCAATTCAAACTTGTTTCAACAATTTAAAAGATGCCCTTATTTTATACGGATTAAATGACCTATAATATTAACACATTTTGTCGCCGAGTAAAGAAGTTAAGGTCATTTATAAAATTGGAAAAGTAAAATTTACAATTTTATTATTATTAATATAATGTTTTTAAATCTTTTTTTCAAAGTTGTCCAACGAAAAAGTATCTTCTGCGCTATAGTAATAAGAGAGTGTGTGAATTGATCTGCTTGAATTCCCAGTTAATAATTGTGTTATAACTATCATATGTGGTTCAACAGTTCGTCATTGCCATCATGGACGCTTACTAGCCGCTTTATCTGCACGTTTTCGTTGAGATTCGGAACGCACCACGTTTTACCTAAACATTCATCTCGGCCATGTTAACTCTTGCATCACGGACCAATTTTAGATGGAATTTTTTTGCGTGCTACATGTTGTTACTTGCTACATTAATTTGAAAATTCCAATTAAGGAACGCTATTGTTGACAAGCCTTGACCTTCGATCTTCGATCACGCATAAACGGTAGGATCATTTGTGTATGGCTTCTGCTTCTTTCCTGTTTGCTTGCCTTCCTTTCTTCTGTTTTCTCTTCTTCCTTACCTTTACTTCACCAAATCTTTGCAGTGTCAGCGTTCCCTAGGGAGGTGTACTCTCTCCCATACTAATTAATATCAATTTGAGATGTCTTAATGAGATCCTCCCGGCAGGTGTCAAAGCGGACTAGGCCTATCTATCTCTTTATCGGAATTTGTCGACTTGCCATCTCTTGCTCTGAACCTGGAAGGCGTTGAGATCCTGTGCCTGACATGGACTCCACACATTAAATATATAGCGGGGAAGGCGTTGTGCGCCGTCAGCGTAGTCAGAGTTCTCTCCAGGGTCTCTTGGGTAGTGAGCCCCTGCTTGCTCCTCTCGGTTTACCGTGGTCTTGTAAGGGCGTACCTCGAGTGGGACTCTCCGCTATTCCGGTCACCTGGAGATGCCGCTCTGCGCATTCTAGACAGGGTGCAGTACGAGGTGTTGCGAGCAGTGCTTGGCTGTATGCGCACGTCTCGCATTGCGATTTTCCTTTCTGAGGCAAACGAGATCCCTCCTGTGCTGCACAGAAGTAATTGCGGCGGTTGTTGGTGAGATCTGACCGTGGGCGCTTTAGGTTGAGTGTGACAGATGCGGCTTTTTGTCGGCTTATGAATGCACCTTGGGGGTCTCGGCAGGTTGCCTACGAACGATCCGCCATTCATGGGAGGAGCTGACGCTCTCGATATCCCTGGATTTTGACTTTGGCCGAGCTATCAAGGATGCGCCCAATTCCCCCTCTGAGTTCGAACGGCTGAGACTGGATGAGTTCCCGGACTCCACCTCCATTTTTGTCGACGGCTCAAGAGATGCTGGAGGCATGCGTACTGGGGTCGGCTCCCCTGTTCTATTTTTGAACTACAGATTTGGCGTTCGATTCTCGGGTTTCACTTCGGTTCTTTCGTTGGAGCTCTATTCCATCTTCTGCGCCCTCAAATTCGTTATACGTCCCAATCTTTCCCTTGTGACGATCTAAATGGATTGGCTTCATGGCATGTTTCATTTGCGAGACAGACTGCACTCATCTCGGACGTCCTCCTACGCCTACATAGTTGCACATTTCATTTCAATGGCTCGTGACTGTGGCCTTACCGTCCGGGTCGCCTGGATTTTCTCACACGCCGGGGATGAGGGGAATGAGTTGACTGATCCCACCGCCAGATCGGCCTCCTGCTTGCCGTTTGTCATTTGTCCTGGTGTCCTTCGCGATGACCTCTTCGCGGCCTTCGGCCGGGACCACGAGACATGGTGTAGTGCCCTTACATGGGTTCTGCGGAGGGCCGGGGGGAGTACTTTGAGAGGGTATACTACAAATCACCCACACCTTGGTTTCGAGGACGCAGATTTCCCAGCAGTCACATCACACGTTTGTACTGGGGACCACTTCCAGAGGATACGCTGGAACCATGACGCTGGATATGACTGTGGTGCGGAATTGAAGGACCTCAATTACACTTCATTATTTAGCTCAGCCGCCTGCGTGGATCCACTCTGTATGCAGCTTGATAATCGATATGGAGCTTATGTGTAAACTTAGAAGACGCTCTGGCTGACTTTTTATATAAGACCAGTTGACTCAATGTGAAAGAAGCCACAAACAAGAAGAAGATCCAAAAATAAAAGCGAAAAGATTCATCCCGAAGAAAAAGATTTTAGACTAAGTAAAATGTTAAGCGTTTTAGATTTTATAGTACAACGAGGCTGGTTTATATCTTAGAATTAATATATCTTAGAAATTAAGGGAAGACTTGGTCCAAGCTTGGGAACCCGAGAATATTTCCCAAACATTCTCAACCCCCATAATTGAAATAAACCAAACTCGTTTTCCAATAAGGACGAATATATTAAGTATAGGTTAAAGGAATATATTTCATGAGACATTTAACATGGCCTGGACTTATTCCAGACCGTGCATAAATATATCAAATAGTTGTTCCAAGAAAACGGGTTGTAGGAAACCCAGAGGAAATGCCTCGTGAAAATAGATTTATAACTATACTATTCACACTATCCAAGATCATGCCTACAAACGAAAGACTCTAGAGAAGACTCTCGGGAAAATCATAAATCCATCAAGAGAACAAGCTTTCTACAAAGAAATTGAAGAAGACAGATTTCCATACGAAATCTGTCAAGTATTAAGACATTTTTTTGCAAACCAAAGGGTGTTCTGTGTCTGGGTAAAAAGGCCCATACATTTTTTGAGGACGAAGCAATAAAAAGACCATGTGTCGGGGTGACTAAGCTGTATCCCAACCCTGACCAACTTGTTCTACAACGGTGGGGGGTGAGCTGACCTGAGAACCACGAGTATCAGCTGAAAGGGAAAATCTTGACAAAATTCAAGTTTAAGGTGGGTTGATTCTGGAATAAAGTCACCAATGAGCTTCTCTGACGACACCCAGGGCTCCTTGGCATCAAAGTGGGAAATTCAAAAGGCAGGTCCGGAAAGTGTATCTAGGAGGAGACGAGGACTGAATACATCGGTCGAGTCCCGAAATGACCAACCTCCGTGGTAAACACGATATTTTTTGCAAAATACGTCCTGAACAAGTATTTCGAGTGTCTGTAGAATGGTATTGAGAGTGTCCAATTACGACTCGGTGGAATAGTAACATGTTATAACAATAATATTGATAAATATGGCACGAAAGGTGGTGGAAAGGGCTGTAGGGGGGAGGGGCCCAGGGGCGGAGCCCCGGTGGGGGTGCAGGGGGCAAAGCCCCTGCCGGGGGGTTCGGGGAGATGTGCCCCCCGAATTGTATGGAACGAATTTGATTGAATTTAATAATGTATCGAAAAGTATAAACTTTGGTTAGATTAATTAAATATTTTTCTGGAACGTAAAATGTTTTTTCTTCAAGTTTAAAAAATGTTAGGTACAATTTTTGGGGTATTCAGTATTTCAAGAAACAAATTTGATTGAATTTAATAACGTATGGAAAAGTATAAACTTTGTTTAGATTAATTAAATATTAGTACTGAGCCCAGAACGTGCGAGATGGCTCCCTGGTGAGCAATGAAGGAGTTAGCTTAATACCTGCTGTCGCCATCTTGCGGTCCGATCAAGTATTTGCTTGGGGGGAAATATAATCTATTTTTCGCAACTGTGCAGAGGGCGTAAGGAACAAAAGTAGGACATAAGGAACGAAAGTAGGACTTTAGGAAGAAAACAGATACAATATGAACATGCTGGTCGTAAATGGACAACATTACAGCCGCTCTACAGGGGCTCGAAGTAATACTTTAGTGCCTGTTTTGCAAAAAATATATACATAGAGGGTTGAGAGGAATCGCGACTACCTGCTCAGACTGTTTAAGAAGATCTTTTTCTTTCCCTGCGTTTTCCCCAATATTTTGTTAGGGGATACCAGGTCGGTTTCTTCGTACTACGCCATATATAGTTATTTTATCTCGATTTTCTGTATATGAAGTGATAATTTCATTTATTCGTGGTATTTTAAGTTATTATTGTTGTTGAGAAAAATTTAAAAGATGCTAAATTATTCTATAAATTCCTAGAAAAATCGAAATATCTAGATTCTTTGTGTCTGTCTACGAGGATACTTGTCGGCAACGTATCCTATCTGATATGCGACTAATAATCCTCCGATAATGTAGTAAGTGGCAATAATTTCGAACTCAACTACCTAATTTGAAATCTAGATTCTTTAATGTGAATTCTATATTATTGTAGAAAATTCAAAAAGGTGGGAAATGTACTGCACCGTTCAATATTAGTTGCATTGGGCGTCGAATTTACTCTAAATTCTGAACCAACAATGCATTATTGCGGAAGTGACTTAATCTTTCATTTTAACTGATTGAAATTCAGTTTATAAATTCGAATATCAAAGTTGTTTTTTTTCAAGTGTTGTGTAACAGTTTAGTAAAACGAAAAAATGTTATCCAGACATTTGAACAGAAATATAAACTACATTTTCAGAAGACAGACACTCTAATCAACATTTCTTAAAAAATGAAAAGAAAATTAGTTTTTGTTTCTAATTTTGTACATTTTAAGCTAAATAAATACTTTACACTATTATTATTTGTCAAACTTCCCACTTGCAAGGACACTTTTCATCGATTTTTCTAGAGAGGGCAACATGTCACAATATGTATCTACACAAGACGTAGCACAGTTTTCAAACTCGTTGCTGAATTTGTCAACATCCTTTTGTGAGGGCGATGGTCCTATTTTATCCCGTACCCTATCGTTACAGTCCATAACGCACCTTTGTAATCGATTCTGTTGAATTTTAATAAGAATTAATTAGTTTTAATCAGGCCCAGCAAAAAATCTTTCGCCAGTACTGGTTTTGATGTAATTTCAAAGGAATAATAATAGTTTTTAGCGAAAATAAGAACCTGGACTCTTTCAATTTCTTCCGTGATATACTGCTGAGCTTTGTTCAAAGATGAACCACAGTTTTCAACACAGTTGGCAACCCTGTGGACACTGTAGCTTTCGTTATCGTAACAAGATGCAGCACACCTATGCATATCACCCTGGAAAAAGATTAGCTATTACATTTTTATCGCATGTGGTTTTAGAATTTTGAAAATTATAATCAATACTCGAGTTTTCATGTAGAAAACACAAAGCCTAGAAATCCAAATCGGACGGGTTGAGGACTCTATGTTTCCGATTTACTTTAAATTTTAAGGATTGATAGAATAACATAAATAATGAAGAAACCCAAAATTTGAGATTTTTTAATGCATTATTTAAAAAGTTATGGGATAAGCAAAAACAAATTTCTATTATGTGTTGCAAAGGAGTGTATTTTTTTCAACATCTTTGAATTTACTGAAAAAATGCTCTGGGAATGCCCTCAAACTGCTTGCATTTGAATCTGCAAGTATAATTTATTAGCAGGGAAATGAATTTCACGCTCAGGCTTGATAAATTATTTATAGATTAGCACGTGATGATTTCACTATATTTTAATCTGTATCGAGCAGTGAAAAATCACATAATATTCACTTACGGTATTTGTTTTTGTATGGATTACAACGTTTCCTTTTTTATTAAATCATGTCAACTGCTCTTTGAAAATAAACTTTCGTGTAGTTTTGATGAACTAATCTATTTTTATGATAATAAAAAAAATTATTTTTTTGATAATTTATTATAATCATAAAACTCATTACAGTATTCATATGTTATAGCGATCATAAAACAATAAATAATCACTTCCCATCAGTTTTTGTCGAAAAAGTAGACAGCAATACAGCATTAGTGGAAGTTGCGCCCGACGCCGTCGATCGAAGATCGGGGTTCCACGCGCATCACTTTACAAAAGAAATTATATTTCGCGAAATTTTCGAGTGCGCGCCATAATTATATACCTCAAATTTGCGAAATACTTGGGGCTTTCACTATGAATGTTTTCAAATTTTTCAAAAAATCAATTTGTTTGAAAACATTTTTTTTTTTTTGTTATTAAATTTGGAGTAAAAAGTTTTCCAAAAAATGCTACTACATCGGCCATCTAATGATACGTTTGTGTAATTTTTTCCAGAATTTTTCCTAGTTTCAGTTTTTAAATAATTGAAAAAGAACAAAAACATTTCTTTTTGTTTATCCCATAACTTTTTAAACAATGCATGAAAAAATCTCAAATTTTGGGTTTCTTCATTATTTATGTTAGTCTGTCAATCTTTAAAATTTCTGGCTACGGGTAGAGTTAAATCACGTAAAACTGTCACAAAATTGTTCGTCGTAAAGGAATTTTAAAGAATTATCTTATTGTTAAGTTTTTCTAAGATATTTGAACAAATATACAACACTTTTTAACATTCGCAGTTTCTTGAACACAATAAAAGATATAAAAAAGGATAAATAATCTTGGGAACATTTTTATATGAAGCGTAAAACCCTTAACGTGAAACATTGTTATTTTTTAAGATATGGTCATTAAGGTTTGAAGTGTAAATGGTATTAATAGTTAAAAATATGGATTATGCGAGTTAAACATTTATAGCAATGCATTTTTTGTTTTATTATGAAATAAAAATATGTTCAGTTTTAGGGTTTTAAAATCTATAGCAGAAAGCTCTAAATATTTGTTTTGATTAAAATATAATTTATGACAACTGCAAACTCACTCACGGTGGTCACCGGTGACCGGCACTCAACTTAACAGTGACGCCATGGGGGCCACCGGTGACCGGCATTGCATAATAGAAAATTCATCGTGGCGCCACGGACAATCCCTGTAAAATTGGCGTGATATTCAACGTGTTAATAGGCCAAATATGATCAGAATGAAAAATTTAATTTTGCAAATAACTTTTTTCCAGATAAAAAATGACTCCAAAAATCAGAAAAAAATTTATTCCCGTAACTTTGCAGTGGATAATTGTTTTGATCAAAAACTCTAAAAAGAAATCAAGAAAACTATCTTAACAGATTCTCTATCATACGCTGTAAAGTTTCAAGAAAAAATAATTATTGTTCTCGAAAAAAAAGTCGTCGAAACTTAATTTTTTCTATCTACTTAGTCTTCTACCCGATGCTGCACAAGACCTCAAAAATTGCTTTATAATCATAAACAGTATTTTGTAATACAAAAATAATAATAAATCTATATAAATTTTGAGGTTAGAATCACCTGCATTTTACGAAGATAACTTTTGTCAATTTCCTCGACGACCTTTGTAATTTCTCCTTCGACACGTCTCCTTTGTTCTTCTACCATTGTTGATAAATTTGTCTAATTTAAGTTTGTTTAAAATAATTAATTTTAAAAAGACACCGGTTGTCTAATTTTTGAGCACGTTTTTATATATATGTATATTGCTATATATGCATTAGGGCCTGAGCGGAATGAAGACTGGAGCTCAAGGATGGGGAATTCACGGAAAATAGACATAAAGAGACTAAAATAGGACATTGACTTCACGAGAAACAAGCAATTTCTCTCGTCAGTAGCAGAGATGGGTTGTGACGCGTCACTCGACGTTTTTTTACGTAAAATACATGGTTTTATACACAAAGTAAAATACGTATTTAAAGTAATTTACCCCCCCCCCCCCCAGCGCCACATAAAAAATACATTGTGTAAAAAACTAAGGACGTAATATACGTAGTATATATGTAGAAATTAGGGATGTAAGTCCATGAAACGTTTCATTGAAACATTGAAAGTTTCGTGAAACGATGAAACATTGGACGCTGGACCAAAGTTTCATGAACCATTCGCAAAGTTTCACAAACATGAATGCGCATGCGCGCTTATGCCAGGTTGAGGTTTTATTATTTGAATCGTATTGAGATAACCAAGTTGACGTCACATGCCATGTGGTAGGGATAGACTGCAGGTAAGGTTGGTCTTGGACGAAGGAAATATATGGGAATCGTTGGGAAATTGATGAAACAAAATTTTCGAGCGTAAAAGTAAGTCATCAATTTATTAATAATTATATTTTTCAAGTGCAAAATTCATTTCCGCCTATTTTGAGTACCTACTTGTCGCTTGTCATTCTCTTAATTTTTTAATATAAAATAAAATGTCATAAATTTGTAGGTTATGATGACCGTTTGTTTTGAAAGATTTGAAGAATGTATCGATAAGCATGTTCTCGTTTTCAACACATTCTTCAAATCCTTCAAAACAAACGGTCATCATAACCTACAAATTTATGACATTTTATTTTATATTAAAAAATTAAAAGAATGACAAGTGACAAGTAAGTACTCAAAATAGGCGGAAATGAATTTTGCACTTGAAAAATATAATTATTAATAAATTGATGACTTACTTTTACGCTCGAAAATTTTGTTTCATCAATTTCCCAACGATTCCCATATATTTCTTTTGTCCAAGACCAACCTTACCTACAGTCTATCCCTACCACATGGCCTGTGACGTCAACTTGATTATCTCAATTCATTTGTTTTGATGTTCTATATACACTGTAAAAAATTTCAGCGGAATTTTACATCGCCAGACGAGGGACATAAAATGACCCTCGTTGGACGGTGTAAAATTACGGATTGAATGAAAATTACAGACATTTCGTAAATTTCTATCCTTGATCGTAAAACTCCATCTAGTCGTGAATTTTACGAACTGCTACTGTATTATTCCTAACCTTGTCCGTAATTATACGTAACGTGGAACGAAAATTCCGGCTTTGGATGGAAAATTCAATTATTGGGTGGAATTTCCCATCCACATCCTGGATTATTTTATATATATATATACACATTATCAAAATTCTTTATTGAGAACTTTAGATAATCGTATTTACTTAATAAATGAAATATTTTCAATTTAAACTGACAATAATAAATCTTAAACTGCAAAATTGAACACGAAGTAATCACTGAAGTTTCAAACGATTTTTATAAACCCTTCACGATTTAATTTCGCACATTTCTTATTATTTTATAATTCAAAATTAAATCGTGTAGGGTTTATATGAATTGTATAAAATTTCAGTTATTACTTCATTTTGTGGTTCAGGATTTACAGCTAGGCGGTAATTTTGTGCAAACCTCAAACAAAATTTCAGTTTACGTTTGGAAAATTCATACGACAGACGATGCGATTTTACATCACTTAACGAGGGTCATTTTATGTCCAACGCTGATCGAAGTGATTTTACACACTTTTCGGAAAATCACATCCTCCATCAATATAAATTTACGGAACTAAGTAAATTTACACAGAGAGGCGCTGTGATTTTACGAATCTTCCATAATTTTCCCTGGATCATTTTTTACAGTGTAAATTAGTTATTTATTTGATTACTTATGCAATTTATTTATGAATTTTCCCGCAGTTATGCTTGAAACTTTAAAACGTTTCAAAAGTTTCATGAAACTTTACAACCCCATGTAGAAAACCATGTAATATACGTGATGTATATACGTACCCATCTCTGATCAGTTTTTACCGGTAAAATATGTTCTTAGCCAGATTTACCAGTAACTTTACCAGTAAATTTGGTAAAGACAGTGAGCATGTCCGAATTGGCGAAGTACATTTGGAAGTAAATACTTCCACCATACGATGAAAAGAGTCGGTTGTTATGTCAGCATACATCGAGCAACCGATGCGCCGCCAACGGATGGAGGCTAGAGTTACCCAATATATTTGTTGCTTCCATTGCAGTTTGGTCGTTTGGTGGCCCTGCTTATTCCCGAACCCTGCTTAAAAGAGGAAAAGTTAAAAAGGAATGTAGTTAGTAATTTTAGTTAGGCTTTAAAATTAAAAAAGTGTACATTTTAATGTTATAAATATTTTAAAAGTATATTTTTTTCCAAAGTAAAAAACATTGATAAATGCTATTGACAGAAGGATGAAGAGTTGGTGCTAATACTGCTAATTCAATATTACCGTTTGAGTTGTGAAACACTGTAGTCTAGGTAACTATTTTGATCACACAATTTTTAAAATTTAATATTCTAGTTTTAGGCATTACCTATTAATTTAAAAAAAATTCATGTATTTTTTTTAATTTGAGGCGTTTGTGGACGCAACTTATTCTAAGATATGTAAGTCAGTTGTTCAATTGACTGGTTGTTTGCTTTTTTTAGGTTTCAAGTTAATTCTCATTTCATATTTTTACACACGGTACTATTCGAAATAATTATTCATACGTTTCTTATACTTCAAAATATTTAAATAATGTTTTCATTTCAGTTATTTCAGTCAGAAAACTTAATTTTTCTTATGAAAAATAAAAAAAGAATAAGGTTATGAGCTATACATTTTTTTAAATTTTCAAAGTAAAATGATTATATTATTGAATATTTGTACGTAATATTGCAAAATTAATTTGCATTAGATTTTAAAGCATTCATATTTCTCTAAAGAGTGCTAATTAGTTAAGTTTTATTAGCAGAAGTAAAAAATGGAATTGCAGTAAAATAATCTACTATCATTCATTTTCAAATTTCTGTAGATTTTAAAATGAACAAATTATAACATTAATGAAATTTTTGGTCTTCAAAATTTCTAATTTTTATGACTAAATTATGTAAAGTTCCTATAAGGATACTAATGCCATAAAATTGAGAAATCATAATTTTTTAAATAATTAAATACTTGTTTTAAGATCTGGCAATTCAAGAAGAAAATCCTTATGAAGAACATTTTTCAAGTCCATAATTAATAGTTAGAAAAACTGTGAAGTTAAAAAAATGTTATTACATAGCTAGAGTCCGTCTATAAATAATTACTCAAGATTTTTTGTTATTGCTATTCGGAAAAAAGAAAACTTGAAATAATGGTGATATCTTAAGTAAATAGATAGCCGAAAAATCATTATTTTGAAAATTAATTTTTTGCAGGATTCGGTCAAAAATGACTTCTGCAGTTTCAACATCATTAACGTACGAGATCCTTATGTACCTGAACTCATTTTACTTTGGAATGTTCGCGACATGCGAATTATGCATAGGGATTTACAAAGCAGCGAATTTGCCGTCCCCAGGAACGAGCAAACTACTTACAGAATTTGGTCTGATGATATTTCTCTTAGGTACAGAAGGTTGTCGAATATACCTCGGAAGAAAAGGAAATTTGATGGAACGAGGTTTACTTTTCCTTCTCGCCATCGCACTAACAGTGCCGAGTACTCTTGTCACTCTCTATTTTCTCTTTTGGCAGCATTGTACGCTGAGATTGGAAGTAATTTTATGCAGCATTCAAATAGTTTTATTGTCGATCGAACTAGTCATTGCTATATTGTGCCTCATCTCCATTTACCGACCATCGCAGGATGAATGACCATTGTTTTAATCATGTGTTTGTTTAATATAATAGGGTACCTGAATTATTTTTCATTTCTGAAAGTTAGATGCAAAATCGAATAGAAAAATGGCCTAAAAATTTCAAAATATTTCCATAGTTAAACTTGAGTTATTGATGATCAAAAAGGGATACGCACCATTTCGTGAGGGCCGCTAACGATTCAATTAATAATAGTTCAAAAATATTTCGAAATGAAACTGCCCTATTATTTAAGGATTGTTTAGTTATTATTTATTCATTTTTACATTCTCTATATTTATTCGTTGACAGTCTAGCTAAGAATCTGAATGATACGAGACTGTGAGTTTTCTTTGACACACTTTATAACTTACTCAATCAGTCTGCTAGTGCCTTAATTAACAATAAAAAGTTACACCCTTTCTAATTCCCTATTGGACAAAAATAGATTTATTCTTAAACATGATTCTATAAAGACTGTTAAATATACTTAATCTCAATATACCTAATTTACATACTTTTTACACTGATATAAATAATTTACAAAATAGGAGAATCCATAACGTAAAGCTCCATAGCTAATCTAGGCATTTATGATCTAAAACTTTATAACCTATACAATTTTGTACTGAAGGGGAAAATATAAAAGTCTATAAGATCTAATTTCTTCGATATTGATCTACAGGTTGAAGTTGACCTGTTGTTATAGAATCCAAGACCCAGATTTCCTTCAGGCCTTCCAAACCAACGACTATTTTTGCAACTATTGGGTCTTCTGTTATTTGACCGCCCGCGGTTTTAATTAGTTCTTTTAGTGAAGAAGATTCTGGATATGTACCGTTTTCGACGTAGATTGATCCGCATTTGGAAAATAATTCGGGAACGTAGGCGTTTCCGAAAAGCTGCCTGTCTCTACGGTTTTCCTGTAAAGTTGTAAATTATTTTTAGATGTAAAGGTAAATAAATCTAGCATGCCTTCTATTTTAATCAACATAATCAACTTTAAGAAGTAAATTTGAAGATGGATCCTAATCAATTACTGAGGAATCGGATTCAAAAACGATATAAATTAATTTGCCTTGCGAAGTTGGTCCGTGAAAACTTCTGAAAAAAACTATCCGACATAGGACTTTGGAATAGAATCTGAGGTACTTGTACTTTATAATCTGACTAAAATCAATCAGATGCACACAATCACATTTGATCTTCGGAACCTAATGAAAATTACTAATTTTCCGAGTCATTGCAGTCGATTGGCTCGATACTCAATGGAGTCAAAGCGTTCCTTTTTTCACAGAGAATATCTTTCTAATGAAAATTATTATTTAAATTGTGAAATTCACAGTTCTTCAATTATTTGTCTGGAAGAACCGTGAATTTCTCAATTTAAATATTATAAATCCCAGACGTTCAAATACGTTGAATAAAATCTTCAAAAAATGAAAATTATTTTTTATACTATTATATTATCTGAAAAAGTAAAAATAACGTTTACTGAATAATTCATTTTGATGTAATTGAACCTCCGACTATCAAAAGGGGATAAAAGCGCAATGTATTATGAATGGTGCATATCGTCTTTTGATCGCCGAAGGTTCAATTGCATTGACATTCTCTTAGGATGAAAAGAATATCGGCAATTTTTTTAAGCGATTAATCAGATTTCTCAGAGAGTGATCTGCTGTATTATCGTAATTTTTTCAACTGCAAAATAATTTTTGTTTGTGAAATATGTCATCTTGACGTTTTCATGACGACGTTTTGAATTCCTTGGAGAAAGCTTACTTTATTACACACAAATAATATAAACTTTATCCTCGTGCCAATAAATCCAGTAATACCAGGAATTTCATTCTTACGTATTGGATTTTTATTGTATCTTTTCTCAATTTGTTCTTTCGACAACTTATTCCTCACCGAAATCCTCTCAGTAAATGAAATGCTTAAAAATACCAATACGCGACTTTTAGAACGTATGCAAGGAATATTTGTATATATAATATTTGTATATTATAGAATCCGACGTCTCAATTATAAACAAATTGAAATTAAAAATTATACAAAATTTTACCTGAACAGCTGCAGAAAAATGGGCCATTTCATAAGGCTCTGGATTCAGCCAACTGCCATTTTCTAATGATTTCAGAACCCATTCCAGATTCACAAGCCAACAACCTCTTATAATTCCTTTTAATAAATTAATTGTCCTCACGCCAGTACTCACAACATGCGTCGTTTTGTGTGTTACGTTGATTTGAATCTCAGCCTTACCTAACGCTTTTATGACACTCTTCACCAAATTTTTATCTCTGAAAAGGAAAGATTTTTCAATTACCGTAAAGCATTTAAAAAATATAGAAGTATTTTAAATGAAGTAAAGGAAGGCAAAGCGACACAAAAGCGTTGATATTTTACAGGAAACTAAAAAAATTAAATTGCAAAAACATATTTCAAATTGAAGTATAAAAAAAAGGTTTGAAAAATATGAAATAAATTGTAAAAATTACTCGATCGATAATCCAGTTGTGACAATAATCCTCTTTGAATTTTTGTTATTCTTCTCAACTTTTTTCTTCAGTTCAAAGTCGTTTAGGGAACTTCTACCACTTTCTGAGTTATCTTTATCAATTAAGGCCCTATTTTTTACAATTTCGTCTGCGACACTAGAACTTGCAATTTTTTTTATAATGATTTTTTTTCTTAAAACTTTCCTAGGTTTTTTGCGCTTTGTTGAACTTTGAGTCGGGAAATCAATTTGTACATCTTCCACTGATTCCGCACTAGAGAGGTTCAAATTTATCTGTGTTTTTTGTATCCTTTGCGAATTTCGTGTTCTTAAAGACCTTTGCGTGTTTTGCTGTTTTTTCATCCATTTTCGATTCCTTCTTCTTTTTGGAAACACGATTCGTTTAGGAGTTGGGGTCATACTTCGAGCTGGACTTAAAGAGAGAAGTTGAGAATGACCCCGTAAAGGGTACAGTTTTCTTTTTCCAGGTTTCTTCAAATTATCTGGCGAAGAATCCTCTGGTTTTGAGCTCTTAGTTGACTCGGTTGTTGATATTTTGTCGGAAGATTCATTGAAAGGTTCAGCTTCTTCTGTCCCAGAATTGCATAATGCAGGATGTCTGAAAAAAATAACTCAAATAATTTTCACATCTTATATACTTTACAAAAATAGTTCAATAGAATTAATTGAATAATTATTTATTTACTTGGTATCTGACAAAATTATATTTTTAAAATAAAGTCTCAATTATTTCTACATTATGTGTTAAAACGAATTTAAAAAATATTTCTATCATATATTTAAGTATCAGTAGCGAAAGAAAGAAAATACAGATATGAAAGATTACTTACACACATCAATGATAATTTCTAAATCTAATAATTTTCTTATTGGGAGAGACTCGAACTTTTAAAAAAAAATTTAAATGTCCAGTAGAAATTTCATTCTTATTTTAAAGTTACATGGTTCGAAAAGAAGAATAAACCGTCGCAATATATAAAGTATATTGTACAACTAGGGAAAAAAAATTTATTTTGCGAGTGTGAAGTTTGATGCCCGAGCAAAGCGAGTAAAATTAATGTTTTTTCCGTGTCGCACACGATTTTTTTTCTACTAGGGGGTCAGAAAATGGATTTGTTTGCCCCACATGGGTCAATAAAATCCACTTTATGGCCCGCTAATAGAAAAAATTATTTAAATAAATAAGTCGATAGAATAACAACTGATATTATCAACTACAAGATTGTTACCTTAATAACTCTTTCGATTTCAGCAACCCCTTTTGGTTCGTTCCAACACTCTCAACTATCTCATTCTTTTTTTCTGATGCATTGAAAGTTTGCCCAAAATTTAAATGACTGGTAAAAGTATTTTGCTTAATTTGCGATTTCCATAAGAAAGATTTACTTATTGGTAATGGAGTGCCTTCAATACAACTCGATTCTCTATTTCCATTAGTAATATTCATGCTTCGAGAGCTTCTTGATGTTGGAGATATTTTTTTTCTTCCTGTTGAAGGTTTTATAAAACAATCTTTCAGTCTCTTCACAAGTGACATATTTTCTAGAGATTCTGATAAAGATTCTTCTATTTGAAAAGTTTCTACTCCTCCTGACTTTCGGTTTGTTCCAGCTGGGCTTGATTTTCGTTTATTTCCTGCTGGGCTTGAATTATTCGAGCCTGAACTTGATCGATCTGTTCCTGGAGTTTTCTGGCTTCGGTTAGCATTCGATTTATACCGTCCTGTACCTCGCACATGAATTGATGGAACTCCGCCTGCACTTCTGCTACGATCTCGCAATTCTGTTGATCTGTTGACGACATTACGTGATCTAAGGCTACTAGAATTTGATTTATCTGTTGCAGAGATTGATCCAAGTTGCCCTGATTTTCCGTTAAACGAGTCTGGCATTGACTTAATTCCGCTTGCATCTCGTTGATATCCATTTTTTTCTATTGGAGTCGTTTCAAATAAAACTGAATTTTCTTTAATTGTCACTTTTTTTGGAGAAATCCCTTCTGGAAGAATGTTAATGGCTGTTGAGTTTTTTCTTCTAGATTTAGAAACACAATCCAAGGAAGTATTGACTCTTAATGAAGAACGAATTGAATACGAGCTTTCTTGGCTTTGTTTTGAACGTGTTCTAGAACTTGAAATGCTCGAGGAGACTGAAAATTCAAAAGAAAAACCTTGAATCCGGTAGTAATGTAAGCATTTGTAAACAAATAAGCTATGTACTTGAAACTTGTATTTATTATCAATTTTATTAAGTGCTTGTATTCTAGAATATTTCTCTATTGATGATAATATAAAATTTATGTCATTCGTATAATCAAACAAACTTAGCATAGGAGAATACAAAGAATAATTTATTAAATTATATATAAAGGGCATAGCCGGGTTTCCATATGAAATCGGCCTTAAAACCAAATCAAATTTCGCAATAACCTTATGGAAGGGGTTGGGCAAGAGATTATTTTGTCAAATTTTCAGATCATTATCTGCCATTTTAAATGAGTAATGGCGGATTTTACCATTCTCGTTTTTTTATTGTTTTAGCTAAACTAATCATAGGAAAATTTTGAAAAAAATCAGGGTTATTTTTTCTAATAGAAGACACATTTGTAAATTTTTGCAGATTTTTTGATGCATAATTCGTGATGCAATAAATTGTGAACATTTTTGCACGCAATTTTGTTCATGTTTGGATTGCGCGACCACTCTTTTGAATTATTTTATTCATTAGTTACCTATCGATAATTAAAATAGAATTTTTGCAGATTTTTGCAAGGTGTGGACGGGGGTAAAAAAAAATAAAAACCATCAAAATACGCATTCTTCCAACATCTTACTATTAAAGCACATTTTATAATAACAGTGGACAAATGAAAAATACAATTTTATTTGGTAATCAATCTCTAACACGGTTTACTTCTAAAATTTTTGCAAAATATTTTGCGAATTTTTTTTGTTGCGAAAAATCGAAATTTTTACATGCATTGTGAACAAATGGTTGACTGTCGTTATTCGCAAGTCGAAATGGTGCTGCTAAAAATATCTTTTCGTATTCTTGAATAATTTTCGAATATGCAGGTTAAATTAATTTCTCTTTGTTAAAAATAACATACTTATTTTACAATACATGACATCGAAAATACCCTCAAATCGTCCTCCATTTACTTTACTTTTTGAAATTTTATTGAGTACAAATAATAAGAAAAGCTCGTAAATTAAATAAGTAATTAACTTGGATTTCTGAATAACAAAAAATTTTTAGCAGTTATTTTGCATTGCAATACTTACATTTTTGTTACATTTTTTTATAAAGTTTTGCCCGTTAAAAAATTTAGTCCGTTCAAAAACTGTCCGTTTTAAATAAAAGTGGTATACAAAATATAAAATTGGTTTTCCTAGAAAAATATATTTTTCTACCATCGAGTTTTTACAAATATAGACGGTTGATTGTACTTTCATAGCACTTCATACTCCATAAGTGGCTGAACATTCGCCAAGCATAAAATTTTTTTTCAATTATAAATTAGTCATCATCCTTGTCTTTGTTTATAACTGTAAGTTTGTAGGAAAGCCAATTTTACTTTTTGTATACCACTTATATATAAAACGGAGACTTTCTGAACGCACTAAATTTTCAAGGGGCAAAACCTGTATATTCGAAAAATATTCAAGAATATAAATAGATAGTTTTCGCAATACTCTTTCGACTTGCGAATAACGACAATCAACCATTTGTTCACAATGCATGTAAAAAATTTCGATTTTTCGCAACAAAAAAAATTTGGAAAATTTTTGCAAAAATTTCAGAAGTAAACCGTGTTAGAGGTTGATTACCAAATAAAATTGTATTTTTCATTTGTCTACTGTTATTATAAAATGTGCTTTAATAGTAAGATGTTGGAAGAATGCGTATTTTATTGGTTTTTATTTTTTTTTACCCCCGTCCACACCTTGCAAAAATCTGCAAAAATTCTGTTTTAATTATCGATAGGTAACTAATGAATAAAATAATTCAAAAGAGTCGTCGCGCAATCTAAACATGAACAAAATTGCGTGCAAGAATTTTTACAATTTATTGCATCACGAACTATGCATTAAAAAATCTGCAAAAATTTACAAATGTGTCTTCTATTGGAAAAAATAACCCTGATTTTTTTCAAAATTTTCCTATGATTAGTTTAGCTAAAAAAATAAGAAAACGAGAATGGTAAAATCCGCCATTACTTATTTAAAATGGCAGATAATGATCTGAAAATTTGTCAAAATAATCTCTTGCCCAACCCCTTCCATAAGGTTAATGCGAAATTTGATTTGGTTTTAAGGCCGATTTCATATGGAAACCCGGCTATGCCCTTTATTTATTTTCTGTAGGATCAAAATAATTTATCTTTAGCAATCTGAGTGAACGTTTTCTTTTTGTGAAAAACTTAGAAAATTTTCGATTCAAGAGTAAATAAAGTTGAAATATTTCAATTTTAAAAACAATTCAATTTCTATAAATCTGATTTTGGAAGCAATTTAAAATTCTGTTCGAATAATCTATATAGATAAAAATATATATTTTCAACATCCTTAAACTTGAAAAAAATGTAATTTCAGAATTTAGAAAGCTCATGTATCTATTTTTCATTTTGAAGGAATAATTTAAAAATTTTTAACTATTTTGAAAAAATACTCATCTCTTTTTCTTGTAAATTTTTTTGTATGCCACCGAAGGACTTTAAAAAAAAATTTAAAAAAAATTTAAAATAGGCGGTAATTTTTTCCCAAAATTAAAAAAATATATAGTCGTCCAACAATGCCCGGTAGATAAATCAAACATAATACAATTAAAATTACCTATTTCTCCACTTTTCTTTAATTCAATTGGATCTACTGAAGTATTAACATTCAGAGAAGTTCTCGTTCTGTTACTTCTATCTTCTATAGCATCACTACGGACTTCCTCAAATTTAGGGTTTTCTCCACTCTGGAGATTTTTATTCACAATATTTCCACCCATCTCCATAAGTTCCATAGACAAAACTCTTTTATGCTGAGAATCCATAAACGATCCCTTTAATTCCTTCCTTGAATTTTCCTTATCATAAGACAAATCTCTCACCAATATAGGCAAAACATTTGGAATAGTTGTGATCTCCATACAAGATGAATCATTTTCTCCTATCTTTGTAAAATGTCCAACGTCCGGAATTACGATTTCTTTTTTACTGTCTACATAGGAAGAACAAGTCAGAGGGAATCCTGGTGAGGTACTTCTATCCGCCTTCTTAAGTGTTTCCTTGGAAGACAAATGCTTATTTCTTTGTCTTTTCTCATTATTCAGAGCCTGAGTTCTTTTTAGAGAAAGCCTTGATTGTTTCTTAGTGCTTCCACTCAAAATGGGACTCGTAGAAGAACTTACAGGCTTTGAGGGCTCTAAAAAAGTTCTTTGCTGAAGATTTTTTTGATCTTGAAAGACAATTTCTGGTAACCCTTCTCCAGGATTATTTTCATCAGAGAACAAACGCTTTTTTAGATAAAATTGCTTTTCACTTAAAAGATTAGAAACTCGGGATCTCTTCGGGGTTGAGAATTCATCTGAATCTTTGATTCTTTTCGATACAGGACTGTTCATTATGTTTATTCGAACAGGATCAGAATTTCTGTTCTTCCCCGACATTATTATCTGTTGATCATCTCTGAGAACTACTCTCACACTTGGAGACCTGGTGTTTTGGTTATTTTTTATTGGAGTTGAAGAGCTGTCTGTAGTTGATTTTTGATCCTCGCTGATCTGTGATAACAACTTTGATTCTTTCATCCTTTGCATAAGATTAGATCTTGTGTTTGTACTCATTTCTAAAATCATAGATTCTAAAGACTTAGTTTTAAGAATTTCGGGCTCAGATATTTGGGTTTCCAGAGGCTTTGATTCAATTTTTTTTTCTAGCATTATTGATTGCGAGTCTGAATTATTTTCTCTCATTGTTGATCTTAAAGTTGAGTTCTTTTCTAACATTACTGATCTTGAGGTTATTTCATTTTCTAATATCACAGACCTTGAATCCTTTTCCAAAATCACTGACTTTGAAAATTGATCTTGTTCCGAACCAATAATTCTAGCACCATCTTCTAGAATTCGGCTTGTCTTAATAGCTAGCTCATTTTCTTGATCAAATATCTGTCTGGTTTTTCGTAAAATTGCATCTTTTAACTGAGAGCAACTTTTACTCAAGGCTTGTTCTTGATTGTTAAAGTTATACTGTATACTTATGATTTTTGGAAGGTTCCTTTTGGTTTTTTTGGATATAATTAATTCTCTGCGAGGTAAAATTGTTCTCGATCCGCTTCCAGAAGCTGGGAGAACGTTTTTTCTTGGAATTTCTGTTACGCTTTCGTCATTTCTAAATGAACCATGGCTTGAACCTGTTACATTTGACATATAACTTAGATTCACTCGCAGAGAACTTCTTCGAGGTTCAAGAAAATCATTGTCACTTATATCGTTCTCTTGGGGTTTTCGTCTATTCGAAGGCATGACTGTTAATTTTATTTTGGTAAAAATATATAATTTATTTTCGAAAGATGATGTGAGTTTTTAAAACTTGATTCTTCGAACAGACAATGCATCACATCTAAAAAAATAGTTTTATAGTGAAAATGAATAGAAAAATTTCCAGTATTTTTTTCTTCAAAAACTACACATGATATTAGAAATAGGTGTTTGATTGTCAAAATTCAAAAACATTTAAACTTTAACAATAAAAATGTTTAAATTAATCAATTTGTCTAAATTGTATGATCACATCTGGAAAAGTTTAGGGAAGAAACAATATAAATTTTTTTGAAATAAAATGATTATTTCAGAAATTATAATAAAAGATCTTTAAAAAATGTGTTAAATAAATATTTTTTTAAAACAAAACATTAAGGTACATTGAAATAAGAAAATTAACGTGCATGAATTGTGTGTACTCATGAAGTGAGTAAAAATTAAAATTCAGACAATGTAATGGTATATACATATATTGGAGCGGTTTTTCAAATTCTTAACATTATAAATGACATAAGATGTAAATTTTGAGAAAATGCTCCAGAATAAAAATTCATCTTTTAATATCTTCCAGAAAACATATTTATTTATTCTGAAGGAATGATGCACAATAACGAATTTTCTACGTATATAATTACATTAAAAACATATTTACCCGTTTGACTGTTCATAACCGAAATATTTGTCTTCTTCTTCTACTTTCCTTACGTTTCAAAGAATGATCTCAAACATGCCACTCAGGTCCTAGATCAAACCTGCACACAACATATAATACGAAACAAAATTTAAAATAGGTTTTTAGGTGAGAATAATTATCTGCAAACATAAATAAAATATTCTATAGTTTAATGATATTTAGCTTTACAAAAACTTTACAGTATAATATACAAATTGAACTCTAATTGTAATCATAATAATGAAATAGAACTATTCATAATAATCATAAGCATGCAGCTGTTAAATAAAAATCTTTTAGATGCACTCTTTTCATAACAATTAATTTGACTTGATTCTCAATTCAGAAGTTTGAAACGCTATTGGAAGAGTTATAAATAATTGAAAATTGTATCCTATTAATTATTATTATTCACATTTATAATTACTTTTTTAAACACATGATAAATAAATGAAAAATAAGGTTAGGCTTCCGTACTCACGTTAGCTGTTGTTGGCTGTCGTACTAAAGAATTTCAGTTAGAAGTTTGACCGGTTCACGACTGCCCCCGGTGCCCCGTGCCTTTTAAATTTGTAAAAGGGAACTGAAATTTTTATAATATTATGTTATATATGAATTTTTATCGCATTAATTTTTTAAGGACCTTGCAGGTTCGGACAAGAATATCCCCTTCTCTTCCCATTCGTGTGTATGTAACGCACACATAATGACACAGATTCCAAATGAACCCTTGTCAACCCTTGCTACCACAGGAAGCAATAAATTGCAGTAAATTAAGGGTGCCGTTTCATGTGGGCGCAAAATGCAAAGCAGAAAACGAACAGCCAATTACAGAACACCTTTAAGAAGAAAGAAATTTAAAGCTTTTCTGCAGTTAGCTGTTCGTTTTTTGCTTTGCATTTTGTGCCCAGATGGGACGGCACCCTAAAGGATCGAGGGTGTAGTTACGTAGTTAGTGTTCTTCACGAACATTCACGAAGGAATAATAAGGAGACCACGAAGGAATAATAAGGAGACCAAACTGCCATGGGAAATTTTTCCGAATCTGGCAGGAGCAACGGCACGGTAAGTGCCCGGCTTGTAAATTGGAAGTAGTGAAAAGGAGTGCGCAAGTGCGCAGTTGTCCTCTTCTTACTCACGGGAAAATGTGCGAGTGAGACAAACTTGTCAAATTAATCTAAGCCAGAGAGGTTATGCATCCCGGTACGCGACACGACATAGCTAAGAAAAACATTTATTATATTAAATGCATTATATTATATTACATGCGATCTTCAAAATATTGAAAATTTCTCGGATTATATTCCCTCACCTTTAAAGGAAAAAACTATTCAACATTATTTAACACACCATTTACGAAGTAATAACAAATACCATAATTTCAATTTCAATATTTACAATCTTATATTCGATATATACTTACCACTTTTATAATGCACTCCTTTAGCTTTATAGAAGTCCTGAGATAATATATATATTTTTTTTAAACTAAATGGAAATTGAACAAATATCTGCCGCTTGCAAATGATCAAAAAATCGATCAACATAACCACTCTGGCTTAGATCAATTTGACAATTTGACAGATTCGTCTCACTCGCACATTTTCTCATGAGTAAGAAGAGGACAACTTCGCACTTGCGCACTCCTTTCCACTACTTCCAACTTACAAGCCGGGCACTTACGGTGCCGTGGCTCCTGCCAAGTCGCTTACATGGAGATAGGTCTCCTTATTATTCCTTCGTGAAGGAGACCAAACCAAACCAGCCGTATGCATCAGAAAAAAAATGGCACCCCGTTAATGTTCCAAGTTGAATTCCTAAGGTAGTTTGCCAAATCGTCACACGCGACGCTAACGCTACCATCACTCCCAGAAAATTCACAGTAATTTATGAAGAATTTAATATAAAAATTGTTTAAAATATATTATAAACTTACCGTGCCGTTGCTCCTGCCAAGTCGCTTACATGGAGATAGGTCTCCTTATTATTCCTTCGTGGTGTTCTTAAATGCCCGAGAATTTATGTTGAACAAATGCTCTTGAGAATATGCTCAGCATTTAAGCTCATACGGAGACTTAAAGCATTTAAATTTAACTACTGTTTTGAAGGTTTATTAAACATTCAAGTGATGTTTATATTAATCAAAATAATAATAAAAGTTTATTTAAAATAATAATTGTAAAATTATTAACTAAGTGTGCAAAATAAGGTACAAATATTAAATAATGCGCTCATGTAAAGTATGCAAGATAAATACTATGATTTCCGTATAAACTTAGTGTAATTTTTTTTCTTCTGATACGCTGGATACTTATATTTTATTGACCATAAAACTTACAGTTCTATTAATTGTAAGTCTTTTCAGGGATTGAATCACATCTGTTTAGCTTTAATAGTTTTGTACTACATCTATAAAATGATTAATAGTGTCAAGTATCCTTTACTTCGGCAAACGTGCAACGATTTTTTGTTGGTTAGGAGTTTAAATCTTAAATGCTTTAAGCTAGCCGTATGCATCAGAAAAAAAATGGCACCCCGTTAATGTCTCAAGTTGAATTCCTAAGGTAGTTTGCCAAATCGTCACACGCGACGCTAACGCTACCATCACTCCCAGAAAATTCACAGTAATTTATGAAGAATTTAATATAAAAATTAAAAAATATATTATTCAATACCATAAACAAATAAAAGAGATCAGGCTTTAAACATTAATATAACTTGAATATTTTTAATTAAATTTTCCCCTTTTTATTCATATTAATCTCCTACAAAAACTATTTTGAAACATTCAGCTGATATTAGAATTTAAATATTAATATATCTTTTATTCCTTTTTGGCATTGAATAATAACTTTTTAAAATTTTTTATATTTAATTGTCTACATATCACTGCATTTATATTATTTTTTTGAGGCAAAATTAACTTGAAAAATTAAAAAAAAAATGAAAAATTCTGAACAAGAAACGAAGTCGATGAGAGTTGTAATTAGTTGCAAATCATTATGAATAATTAAAGAATATAGAATATAAAAAAAGGTGATTATTAATTTATATTTTCAAAACAGTTAATCAACATTAATAAAAACAGTATAATAAGAACAATAAACAGAATTATGTTGGTTTAAGGGGAAAATAAACTTAAAACTATATCGATTTTGGAAATATAGGTATTTGTTATATAAATAAATATGGAATTTATTCAAAACCTCGTATTTATAATTCTGGCTACTGTATTTATTAACTTATTTACAACTAGGTTTTAGCGAGTTTCTTCTTGTGTCTGTTTTCTTTTTTTACATTAGAAAAGTTGTCTTTAGCATACTGCCTCAATCGTGTTAACAAATACTGTTGAATGATACGGTCCAAAATTTCTTTGCTGTGTTCAGCATACGGAAAATTGAATACAATGTTTGTAGAGAATTCACTTAAAATGCACTCAAAGACCTTTTTTGACGTACTATATAACTATGTACTATATAACTGTTTAACTTTTTTGATTTTTGATGCACTTTATTAAGTGGGGGGCTACATATGTAGCCGGTGATCGCATATGAAGTAAGATCAAGTTTTTCACTCAAGGACTCTTTTTTGACATTAAGAAATTCTTTTTTAGTTTTCTGAAAGATATTTTTATATGAATGAAGCGTTGCTTTCGTTCTTAATTCCTACCTTCATTCAAGTTTTCTTTGCTCCTGTGTTAACTAATATCTCTTTTTACTCAAAGGACTCAACTTCTTTAATCGTTGGGCAGATGTTCGGTCTTTAAATCTTTTTTCTCTTTTCTTAAGAGTATTTCGACCTTTGTAACATGTGTCACATCTTGTCAACTTCGAATCTCCTGCAATTAACAAACTGCAATCCTTGTGCCGTAAATATCCACTTTCGTCTACAGATGCAAATGAAGTTGGTAAGTTAATATCTTCCGATGGATTCGCACATCCACGACATACTTTAAAACTATTTAGTTTACTAAGAATAGTGTTTAGTTTAGTAGGCGACGATACACTCTTCCCCAGACCGATTTTTTCTATTTCAAAAGACACTCCATTTACAAATAAATGAATCGACAGATCATTTGAAAGTACGAGCTGTTTATGACATACCGGCCTGCATTTGCCATTTACAAATTTGCTGTCCCAATGGACAAATTGGATTTTATTGCCATCACCTAACCAGATGTTTTGCTGAGTCCAAGGGAGAGGACAAGTCATGAGCGTATCATTTTCAAACATAGATTCAAATAAGGAGGTGACTTCATCGCCGACTTCTTCAAAATCAGTCTCATCAAAATCGTTTCGTTTATCAGTCGTAGATTTTATCATAAAATCAGTTTGGATATTTGATTTATCCTTTCCTGTCTCAGAAGCAATTGAAAAATTATTACTGCTATCCATTGACACATTATTCTCACAAGAAGTTGTTGCTGATACGGTTGATACTTCTATATTTTTATAAGGAATTCGAACTTCAGCCTCTTCAGAATCAACTTGCCTTCTAGCCACTTTGAACACCAAGGTTTTTTTAATTTTTGAAGCACCTGGAAGCAAATAATACTCTCTCTTCTTCGGAGACTTTCGACGTTTCCTAGTTTGCGACACATATTGTGGACAACCTAGAAATTTCGAGGGCAACGCATCGTGTTTCAATCTTGGTATTTTATACTCATGCTGAAAAAGAAAAAAATATAATAAAACACTGTCCATTAATTACTTTACATAATAGAAAACCCCAGGTGGAAATATCCATGTGGGAATTTTCACCTGTTCCATTCTTTAACGACTTCAATATAAACGAAATAAACTTCACTGTCGTGCAAAAGTATCCGGGTACAGATTTTTTAGCAAGCACATTAAGGGCATATGATACTTAGGAAATTAGCAAATATTCTTGATTTTAGGTTTCTACATGTTTGTGTCCAAAGAACATAAAATGTTTCCAAAATTTCAGGAATGTTAGAGAGGATGAAAACGGACGTAGATAGACTACTTTTGGTTTCGAAATTCAGAAAAAGTTCAAGTTTAGCAAAATATATTGGAAATTTTTTTCCATTTTCAAAACCAAAAGTAGTCTATGTACGTCCGTTTTCATCCTCTCTAACATTCCAGAAATTTTGGAAACAACGCTTTGTGTATTTTGGACACAAACATCTAGAAACTGGACCAAATTATTCATATGAACTTGCTACTCTTCTCAAGTATCATATGCCCTTAAAGCTGATAATTTTAATAATAGATCAAATAAATTACATTTCTAGGAATCGCGTCAAAGGTAATGAAATTTTGCATTTAGTGACTTAAAAATGAAGTGCTTTTGTGCAGCATTGACAAAAAATAAGGCAAAAAAAGTCCAAATTTCATAGTTTTTACCATTTTTGAATAATACCTAAAGCAATTAACTTTTCAAAATTTTTGTTCATCTATCACAAAGGTAGATTTACGGAAAATATTCGATGTATAAGAAAGAAACTGTAATCATTTTTACCTGGATGCTGTGAAAGTTGAAATTTAGGGAAACAAAGTTGTAAAAATTCAAAATATTCTCATACCTAAAAAGTGGATCCTACAAATTGTGAAAATTAATTATTAAAAACAAAATAGAAAATATGTAACTTAGAAATACATTAAAAGTATTTTCATATTTTTTTTATGAATAATTTCACGAATTTGGATGTTTACAACTTTGTTTCCCTAAATTTCAACTTTCACAGCATCCAGGTAAAAAAAATTACGCTTCCTTTCTTATACATCGGATATTTTCCGTACATCTACCTTTGTGATAGATGAACAAAAATGTTGAAAAGTTCATTCCTTTAGATGTTATTCCAAAATGGTAAAAACTATGAAATTTTGACTTTTTTTGCATTATTTTTGTCAATGCTGCACAAAAACACTTCGTTTTTAAGTCACTAAATGCAAAATTTCATTACCTTTGACGTGATTCCTAGAAGTGTTATTTATTTGATCTATTATTAAAATTCTGAGCTTCCCAGGAACAAAGAACCGATTGGGGAGTTAGAAAATTTGAATCGGTCGGAAGCTGCAGTGGATCCGTTTTAGTGGATTCACTCAAATGAGTGAATCCGCAATCTAAAAAGGCTATTTTCGATTGCCATCGATTCACTGCGATTTTGAATTTAAACGTTTTATTTATTTATTAACCATGTATTTTACGGATATGTCTTATATTTGTTCAAAATGGAAATTTATAACAGAATATGACACTCCGGTATATAATTTGTTTTACTCACTTGTTGATTCACAATTTTTTAATTTTGTGGAAAATATGGTAAAATAACCTCAAAAACATTGTTTAATCGGATTCTGCCAATTTACGATTTCCCGAAACGGAGTTGGCCAATTAAAATGATTAAAATTTTTAGGTCCAATTCAAACGCATCATTTCGATTCATAAGATCGCCCAATCCCCATTCTTAAAAGAAACCGATTCACTAAAGTATTCGTACAATCGCATCTTTTTTCCTGGGTTTAAAATGATTGCTAAGATCATATCGATTAAAATTTTTTTAGTGATTTGGCATTTTAAATCATTAAATAAGTACAATGATATTTTTCTCTGTAAACAATGCAAGTGAAACACTTACTCTTATAACTCTGCCATTGACATCTTTAGCATCCCATCCCCACACTATGTCCTCAGGAAGAAAATGTCTTTGACAGACCACTTGTCCGGCTTTTAAAACAATATCGTCCCGCTTAATAGCTTTCTGCCATTTTTTACGTTTTTCCGGACATTTGGGAACACTAAATTTGTGGACTTTTTCTTTATTGCTATCATAACCTACGTTGCATTTTCGGACTATACATCTCGATCCACCCATTTTAAAATCGAAAATATAATTAAAATTATTTAAATTTGCACATCACTTAATTTTTTCACGTTTTGCTACATTTATCTTCTTCTCTTATTTGAAAATTAATTAAAAACCGTCACCCGTCTCATAAAGAACAACAGAAAAACTGAACCGGATTGATGCAGTGATGGTACAGTTAGCGATGGTTAGCGGAGCGCTGCCCATGAGTATTCGGTCAATTAACTTAAGAATGCAACTCGTGACATTCTTCTTCTTCTTTAATTAATGGCTTCTTGTTCTATGAACAAATGGCCAGAACATCCTCTCGTGACATTGATGGTGCATTTATACCTCTATCTGCCTGACCAGTGCGGACAGAAAATACATAAGAGTAAAGGTGAAATCCGATGACAGCAGAAAACGCAAAGTAGAAAACGGACAGCCAATTACAGAAGATCTTAAGATTTCTTTCTTCTTAGAGCTGCTCTGTAATTGGCTGTTCGTTTTCTGCTCTGCGTTTTCTGCTGTCATCGGATTTCACCTTAAAGGTGACAGACAGTGTAAAATTGGACAAATAGATAACGTCTGTCTTTTTTGCTCTTATGTATTTTCTGTCCGCACCGGTGTGATAATCGCACCTGCGCGCTCATCTGATTTGCGGATTGCGAATCAACTAGATGGTGCGTCCATAAATTAGATTCAAAATTCCTTCCTCTATACATACGTAATTATACGTAACAAAGAAGTACTGTGGGAAAATTTAATATCGTTTTCATTTTTAAAATAATTAAAAAAGGGCAGAATAAATCTTAAGGTTTATGATGAAAGAGACTTTTAGTATTAAGAATAAATATAAATCTTCTAGTTTTATTGGAAAAATAACAAGGGTTGGTCTATATCACTCGATACGTATAAACACGTGCAACGATCTCATATTTCCAAAATTGTTAAAACAAAATTTAATGTTAATTCACTTGCTGAAATTTACCAGATCAAGTTGACATGTAAGAGAAATAATAAATAGACCAGCCTTGTTCCCTAGAATAATTAAATTAAGAATTTATTTTCAGGATGACAGGTTGTAAGAAAACCTCGAGGAATGCCTCTAAAATAATTCATAAGTTTAATGTAAAGAACGATCGTAAAAGATTAATTTATGTGAAAACTCTACATCCCCTAACTAATAAGGGCATAATATTACGTTACCAGAGACTGACCCCCCGAGGCGAAAACACATTATATGTATTTTGACACTTATGTGTATGCACTTGACAAGCTTAAAAGCGCACGTGGGCCTAACGCCCATGATTGGTCACTAATAGGCCTGCCTTTTAGTACTTTAAAGTAAATCCGGAACAATTAAAGACATGAAAATTCCTAACAAAGAATTTCAGAACCAATGATATTAAAGTTAACGCCTTAAAGACCCAAAATCTCAAAGTGGGGAATTTATGTTTTAAGCCTCAGAGGATCACTCTCTGTACCTTTATACTTTACTTTTTGTTTGACTTGTGTTCGAACACGATCGTTTTTTTTTTGTACGCGGAATTTCTGTAATACATAAACCTTGAGTAAATTGTCTGAACTTATTCGAAACTAATAAAAAACCACATTCCTATCTTGATAGGATTTCAAATCGGACCGCGCGATAAAAATTTAAAATCTATTTCGCGAAGTTTCATGAAGACGGCCCTGAGATCGGGTCGTCACACCAGTCAAGGTGCCATCCCATGACTGCAGAAAACGCAAAGCAGAAAACGACCATCCAATTACAGAACATCTTTAAGAAGAAAGAAATCTTAAGATCTTCTGTAATTGGCTGTCCGATTTCTGCTTTGCGTTTTCTGCTGTCATGGGATTTCACCTTCAGGCAGACAGAGGTATAAATTAGCCCGTATCAGGGTTGCGAAGGTAAAATACCTAACGTAATTTACATGTTTTTCTACACGTAATTTACTATGTTTATTACGTGCAGGTTTTCTACACGTAATTTACGTATATGCTAGACTTAAAGTTTTGGCGGGTGCGCAAGATAACCTAATTTTTGTGTATCGTTCGCGAATCTTGTCATTTCGTTAATAAATGTCAAAATTATAATTTAAACATAAGTAAGGGTGGTAGGCCAATGCACGAAAATTACTTTTTTCAATGAAAAGATGCATTGCCATTGAAAATGATTTGCTAGCAGATGAGCAGATGCATATTGACAAAAGGCAAGATAGCACTTGTACTTTAAGTATGAGTTTTGTGCTCAATAAAAGCAATATTTCTTCAGGAGAAATAGTGCTGTTAAACAATAAGGCTAAAGTAGTACCTGTGCTTAATGCTTATATGAAATAAAACTTCAATATCATGTCAATTAAAAAGAATTTACGGTGGCTAAAATTATTTAATAGTAAAGATGGTTCACAAAAGAAATAAAAAATGTTCTTAATTTTGCACAAATTATAATATAACTATTAAATTTAGTTTATGTCTTTTTAGTACATTTTTTCAATGAACAATTTTTTTCTTGAGTTAGAAATCGAATGATATAGACTTTATAAAACTATTTTTCTAAATTTCAAGACTCAACTACTGACATGTCAAAAAATTAAGCTTATGAATAAACTAAAATTTAAGTTTGAATTATTGAATATGAAATTATTAAATATGATTAATTTATATTAAATTAATTAGTTGAGTTTAAAATTTCTGGCACTGCCTACATTATCGGAGAATCACTTGTCGCGTATCAGATAGGATACGTTGCCAACAGGTGTCCTCGAAGACAATTTCAAACTCTTATATCGCAAATAAATGCAAATTAAATTCAAATTTAAAGAATTTGTAATCATTCTGTGGAAAAAAGACGCTTTCGACTGCGCTGGGATTCGAGCCTAGGTCTAGCAGTCGACCAGCAATCGAAATACCTGGGCTCGAATCCCAGCGCAGTCGAAAGCGTTATGACTAAAGCTATCAATATTATTTTATTTTGCTGTAAATAAAGGATCACTGAAAAGCTTGTAAGCTTTACTTTACGTTTTTTAAAAGGATTATCTATTTCCGTAAGGTCCTCTTGAGATGGATGATTGTTATTCCCAGAATTGTATATTTTCGTCGATTCCACTTTACAGACGTTTCTTAACATAAATAAAACAATAATTTAGTATAAGTATAAAGCAAAGTGATCACAGCATTAACAAACATTATAAAGTCTGTATATTACTATAATATTTATTGAAAAGAAATTTACGTTATCCTGAATATAACATATTACAGTAGTTCGGTAAATATTTATAACTTCTCTAGGTTTTCTATTCAAATTATTGATATTCCAGTGATTAGCAAAAGATAATAAATAAATTAATTAATAGATTTTAATTTTTATTTACTTACCTGTGACCTAAAAGCCGATCGTAAGCACTGTTTTTTAAAATTTGGTCACACTAAACATTTTGCCACAATTTTATCAGTTTCTTTTAAACACTTGAAATTCAATTCCGACCATGGGATTTTATTTGCGCATTTCATTCTTTTTCCTCCTTCAGATTTGCTCATTTTATATTTTGATTTTAATTTCGACACTTGCCGAATTAAGAGGAATGCAGATTTAAATTTCAATTATAATTAATTGCATAAACAAACGCAACAAGAAATATTATACATACTCTTTTAAGGTTCGCTACCTTGAATATGTAATTAACTACAGTTTTCGACTAAATTACGTAAAATACGTATTTTACGTAATTTACATGGAAAGCCTCAAGTTACGCGTAATTTTGCAACCCTGGCCCGTATACATCTGAAAAGAAAATGGCACCCCGTTAGTGTCCTTATTTGAATTCCTAAGTTAGTTTGCCGAACCGTCACACGCGGCGCTATCTGTACCATCACTCCCAGAAAATTCACAGTAGCACACGAAGAATTTAATATAGAAAATTTTAAAAATATATTATTCAATGCCATAAAGAAATAAAGGAGTAAGGAGTTTAAATCTTAAATGCTGTAAGCTAGCCGTATGCATCAGAAAAAAAATGGCACCCCGTTAATGTCTCAAGTTGAATTCCTAAGGTAGTTTGCCAAATCGTCACACGCGACGCTAACGCTACCATCACTCCCAGAAAATTCACAGTAATTTATGAAGAATTTAATATAAAAATTAAAAAATATATTATTCAATGCCATAAACAAATAAAAGAGATCAGGCTTTAAACATTAATATAACTTGAATATTTTTAATTAAATTTTCCCCTTTTTATTCATATTAATCTCCTACAAAAACTATTTTGAAACATTCAGCTGATATTAGAATTTAAATATTAATATCTCTTTTATTCCTTTTTGGCATGGAATAATAACTTTTTAAAATTTTTTATATTTAATTGTCTACATATCACTGCATTTATATTATTTTTTTGAGGCAAAATTAACTTGAAAAATTAAAAAAAAAATGAAAAATTCTGAACAAGGAACGAAGTTGATGAGAATTGTAATTAGTTGGTAATCATTATGAATATTTAAAAAAAATAGAATATAAAATAAGGTGATTATTAATTTATATTTTTGAAATAGTTAACTAACATTAATAATAACAGTATAATAAGAACAATAAAATTTTGTTTTCATTTTCAAAACCAAAATTAGTCTATCTACGTCCGTTTTCATCCTCTCTAACATTCACGAAATGTGAAAGTTGAAATGTAAGGAAACAAAAAGTTGTGAAAATTCATAGTAGTTTCATACCTAAAAAGCGGATCCTACAAATTGTGAAAATTAATTATTGGAAACAAAATAGAAAATATGTAATTTAGAAATACATTAAAAGTATTTTTATATTTTTTTTATGAATTATTTCACGAATTTAAATTTTTACAACTTTGTTTCCCTAAATTTAAACTTTCACAGTATTCAGGAAAAAATATATACAGTTTCTTTCATAACATCGGATCTTTTCCGTAAATCTACCTTCGTGATAGATGAAGAAAAATTTTGAAAAGTTCATTGCTTTAGATGTTATTAAAAAATGGTTAAAACTATCAAATTTGGAATTTTTTTGCATTATTTTTGTCAATGCTGCACAAAAACACTTCGTTTTTATGTCACTAAATGCAAAATTTGATTACCTTCTGTCGTGATTTCTAGAAATGTAATTTATTTAATCTATTACTAAAAATTATGAGCTTTAAGGGCATGTGATACTTGAGAAGAGTAGCAAGTTTATATAAATAATTGGGTTCAGTTTCTACTTGTTTGCGTCCAAAGTACATAAAATGTTGTTTGTAAAATTTCATGAATGTGAAAAAAAAATGAAAATATAATTACAACTCTCATTAACTTCGTTCCTTGTTCAGAATGTTTCATTTTTTTCCATTTTTCACCTTAATTTCACCTCAAAAAAATAATATAAATGCAGTGATATGTAGACAATTAAATATAAAAATTTGAAAAAAGTTATTATTCAATGCCATGAAGGAATAAAAGAGATATTAATATTTAATTATTAATATCAGCTGAATGTTTCAAAATTGTTTTTGTACGAGATAAATATGAATAAAAAGGGGAAAATTTAATTAAAAATATTCAAATAATGTTAATATTTAAAGTCTGATTGCTTTTATTTGTTTATGACATTGAATAATATATTTTTAAAATTTTGTATATTAAATTCTTCGTATGCTACTGTGAATTTCCAGGGAGTGATGGTACAGTTAGCGCCGCGTGTGACGGTTCGGTAAACTAACTTAGGAATTCAACTTAGGACACTACCGGGGTCAAGTTAGTCAAGTTAAAATCGCGAAATACGGGCTGATGCATACCCCTGCTATGGAGTTTTCTTTTTTTGTATATTATTGATTATGAAATGTGACCTAAAATATTAATAATTTTTACTCAAGATGGGAGACTTTCTCGCAACGAATAATACATGTGGTCAAAATCTGTTGCGTTTGATCTCTCGTGGAAATGCAATTATCGCAGAATTGATGCGGTTAAAGGATTATATTCCACCAGTTTATAGGTTAGCTTCGATTTCATATCAAAACAACTTACAATATTTTTATACTTTATAGTTATAAAATTACATATAATTTTGTTTTCAAACTAATAATTATTACCTAATTTCCAACCTCAGAAAAAATTATCAAGAAATAAGATGTTAATTCCAATTTCAGATTTTTTAAGTAAATATAATAACTATAATAAATAAGTTATTTTGCCTGAGACCAAGCTCCATCAGGCTAAAGACAATTTTTGAAAATGACAAGCCCCGTTTTTCATTGAATATTCATATTCAACACAATTTTTTGCCTCCATATACAGTACTTTCAATTTTTCATTGTGGTTCATTCTGGTCTTCTAAACGAATAGATACATAAGTCTGGAAACAGTCTAGTATTTTGTTCAGGAATTATTCAAAAAACTTCATTTGTTAAATATTAGGGTTTTGTCAAGCAATAGAGGAGCAGGCGAAGGAAGATTTACCATAGATAAACAGTAATCTTTTACAAGACAGACAGGTGGGGATGGGAGCTTTATAAATGAAATAAAGTATTGACCGTTACACAACCGCGAAAAAAATGAAATTGAAAGGAAAAATCTAGTCTTCTTCTAACTGACTGACTGCTCTAAAAGAAAGGACGAGTTTGTTTTCAAAACATATCCGCTTAAAATTTCGAAAATTAGGGCATTTTAAAAGTGCTCAGAAAGCTTTTCATACTATTTTTATTACATTTCTTGATCAGATCAATATTAACAAAGCTAGAAAATTTTAAAACTTAACAAAATCAATAATTATTCATTTTTCTCATAAACTAAATAAGTATCGGTTTCAAGTAGAAAGTAAAAACTTTGCCCACGCAAGAGGGACACATTCTCATACGATATTTATTTAGTCTCGCATACTTTGTGTTCAGAGTGCATCAAATCATAATTAATTTAAACTTTTATCTAATCCTGTATAGATTCTTGAATCTTAATCGATCTTTAATTTCAAAATGACCTTTTATACATTTTAAAAAAAAATTATTCCATTTTTGAAATCGGATGAGTTGAATCGAAACCTTTGAATAAAACAAAGTGATAAAAGAATTTATCAAGGGTAAAAAAGAAAGGACAAGTTCTTCAACTAGTCATATCTGACAACATTTTTGAAAATTAGAGCATTTTTGATATTCTTCAAAACTGCTTTTCGGAAAAATTAAATGTTCTTTTTACCTTTAAAATCGCAAGCCCCAGTTCCTTCTTTTCAATTGTGAATATCAAGCACGAGTCTCTTGATGATAATATATTCCTCTAGGTCGAAGTAATTTTGAGAAAAGTTAATTCACTTCAACAATATTATAAAATGTACTTGAGTTATTGTAATAAATCATGAAGAATAAACTTGAGTGTTCGTGAAGGAATTGAAGAATAATTTTTTAATATTACAATCAAGTACTTTAAACGCAGTTAATTAACATTTTTTACAATCATTTTACGTGATCTTTTGATCCATGCTTTAGGTTGGATTCGAAGCGTTACATTCAAAAGTATGGTTTTATTGTAACGGACTTTGCTTACTTCAAAACAGAAAGTGCATACGAAGAAAAGATCGAAAATGATCCTGTGAGTTGAATAATTTTTAAATTTAATGGAATTGAAAAAAACTGACATTCTCGTAAAACTATTTCTTCCCTTTTGCAGAATTTACAAGCATTAGATGAAGAGCTACGAAACAGTTATACACAAATACTTTTAAGATTTTACTTAGCTTTCGAAAGCATTCATAAATATATCACTGAATTGAATGTGTATGTGGACGAATTGGAGGATGGAATTTATATTCAACAGTCAGTTGAATCTATTATGTCAAATGAAGAAGGGAAGCAGTTAATGGTACACTACATTTAATTTAGTCTTTAATTAATTTTTTAGTCATTTCCAAAACTCTAAATGAACGCTGTAGACTGAAAAACAATAAAAACACTTTTATGGAACATAAATGTTTAACATAATATTCATCTGAAATTTCTTAGGTTTACTGTGAAAGTAATAGTAACTTATAATTGCTATAAAATAACAACTAGCTGCTAGTTTTATTGAATATTTTGCAGACAAAATTTGTGTTCATACTGTAAATAGTTGTTAAGTGATTCAGTAAATAAAGCTTATAATTACTTCACTGAAATTCAAGTATATGACTACTGTAATTTAAACTAATATTTTTTCAGTACTTTCTTCAAAACAAAAACAGTCCACAATGATCCTTTCAATTATTTTTAAAAAAATACTGCTAATTTTTATAAAAACAAAACTTGGAATTAAATATATTTTATAAATAATAAAAAAATCTGTACTGATTACAGTGTTTCATAGTTTATATTTATTTTAACACGATTTTAACTTAATTTAGTAGGCACAAAGAAATGTCGCCGTGGAAAAGTACGAAAGTTGAATATTTATTAATTAAATATTCAAAAACAATAGTAGTTTTTGTTTCATGGCAATATTTAGTTACTGACCATCACCTTCACTATAGATCTCAGTCATTTTAATTTGAGAAACAAGATTTTCTATGGTGAAGCATTGCTGTCAAGTATTTGTTTATGACATTTTTTTATAACAATTAGTTTTCATAACATCCCTATTGAAAATTCGATTTTCGATGCAATATAGTATTTAATATTGTAATAATTATTCACATTCCTTAGAAATGTCTACATTGATTTTTTCGCGATAATGAGTCTACTTCAGTTGTTCATTGGAAGAAAAAAAAATACTCTTAAAGTCTCAGTTGTTAATTTATCGACCTGTTTATATACAAATTGAAACTGAAACTCCTCTTGACTTTTAGTTGTTTAAAAATTATGTATATACAACACTGATTGTTGCTAAGCTTTTGGGAAACTCGAAGACATCAATTTGTGGGCGGGAAAGCTTGGAGGGAGAAAAATAGGGGTTCTGCTGTATGATATTATAATACTAATTAGAAATCTGCTGAAGTTCAAGTTGAATAAATTATTGCAGTGTGAAGCTATTTATCTATACGGAATTATGTTGCTGTTGGCGGACTCTTATTTTGAAGGACCGATTAGAGAAAGACTGCTTGTTTCTTATTATCGATATAACGCTCAGCGTTCATCTTCCACGAGAGTAGACGACGTTTGTATGCTACTAAGGTCGACGGGATTCGTAAAATCTTCAGGGAAAAGACCTACTAATTATCCCGAAAGTTACTTCCAGTAAGTCCCAAAGTAGTTTATTCTCTTACTTTATTTATAAACAAAAAGGTTATTTTATGCTTAATGGATTGTTTTATTTTAGTTATGTACACGAAGTTCAAATCGACAAACATGAGACCCTTACAGAATAATTTTTATAAAAGTCATTCTGCTTTTTTAACATTCTCATCATGAAAATTCACATTTCATGTGAAGCATCCGACAAAATTTTTCAAAATAGGAGCATTTTTGTGTTTTTGAAAAAATAAAAAATTTTAATATTGGTTTCAGATAGTTCTCATAAATCTCTACTAATCATCCAAATAACATTTTTCGATTAAACTAAAATTAGGAAAGTTACAGTAAGTTAAAACTTGAAAAAAGTCAGTATGAAAATTCCATTTTCCAGTTAAATTATACGAAATACAAAAAAAAGTTATGATACAAAATTCTTAACTGAAAAAAGACCTACAAATTTGAATTGCAACATTTTTTTATAAGATGTATATTTTTTTAATTCAAAAAATTACTATTGAAAATGTAACATTCAATTTTTTAACCAAAATATGTGAAATACGAAAAAAACGTAAGAATGCAAAATTGTTCGTTTTAATAAGATCTACAAATTTTGTCTGACATAATTTCTGATAAAACGTATATTTTTCATTTTAATTTTAAAAAATACGATTAAAATTCAAAAATTCCATTATTTAAACAAAATATTTGACATACGAAAAAAACGTTGAGATGGAAAATTATTTACCTAAATAAGGTCTATAAATTCTCATTATGACATCAAATAATAAGCATTAAAATAAAAAATCGTTTGCTTAAAAACAGTTTACTAATTTTTTTCTTTTTGAGATATTTGGAAAACGATACATTTTTTTAAATCATTTAAATTATTAGAAAGTTACAGAAATGTATACAGAAAATCGAGCGCGAGTGTCATGATGAGAATGTGTTCCTTAAGGCTGATAGAGCCTTAAGCAAATTGAATTTCCTTTTTCATTTGAAATCAAAAACAAATTTAGTAACATTGAGAAAATGTAATTCACATCTACAATATTATAAAATTGACTTGAACTTCAGTATCAAATTACGAGCAATAAACTTATATGTATGCGAAGAATATATATTCTATTGAGTCTAAAATTATAAACTTTACATTTATTCATTAATTTAATTAATGTTTTAGCTTTGGATTGCTATACAAATTTTTCGAAATTAAGCCTAGAATATTGAAGGAATTCTTGTGAAAAATTTATAAAAGACAAACATTTTAATTTCAGGAGAGTGCCTATCAATTCTTTTTACATCGATCTTGTTATCGCTCGCTTGAAATCTGATGAACTTTACAATCAAAGTGTTGCATTTCCTCGGCCAGAACATCGAAGTGTTGCACTGGCCAATCAGGCTTCAATGCTGGTCGTGATATTGTCATTCAAACCTTCTATATTGCATAATCAAACAGCAATCATGAGAGAAATAGTGGATAGATTTTTTCCAGACACATGGGGTATTAGTGTTTATATGGGAATCGTGATAGATCTCTGGGATTGGTGGCTTCCTTACAAAGCTGCACGTTCAGCTTTAAATAACACTCTTGAGAACAACAATATTAAAATCGTATCTCAAAAGTACGGTCAGGAAATGGAAGTAAGAAACTATACTAAATTTCAACTATCATCAAACGGAACGAGTTAGAGATATTTTAACTACTTTTCACTTTTTTATTTTGCAAATAACTATTAAAAAAATTTACAAACTTATAAATATGATTATGATGCAATATTTTTAAAAAATGTTGGAAAAATATGCGCGCCAGAATTAACTAACATACGTAAACAACAAACAGGGACAAATTAGAGTCATTCTGGTTTTTTATTTTCAGAATAAGCAAAACTGCTTTTTATGACAGTAATTGGATGTACATTTAATGGTTTCATAAATAATTTTCATTCAGAAACATTCGGAAATTAACTGAATCTGTTTCGGCTTGTTTGAAGGTGGTTTAATATTATGAAATTTTCACAAATTAAAAGTAAATTTATATTAGATTTTACTATAACAGTGGTTTATTATTTGTTACTGATTTTATTTTACATTATATTTTTTTATATTTTTCTGATTATTACAGGAAGAATTGTAGTATCATATTATAGTACGTTAGGACTTTTAGAAAATTCTATTCATGTGTATTTTGTTATTTAATTTTACATTTTTTGTTTATTTACTTTAAGAAACAAATTCGAAAAACGGAAGAAGTTAAATCCAAGATAACTTTGGATGAGAGTATGCTGGGATCGGTATTAAAATTGATTCGAGACTGTAATGTGACAATGCATTGGATCTTGTTGCATACTGCTGTGCCTACTTTTCTAATAGAAGATACGAAAAAATCCCGAAGTATTCGACAAATGGTAATACAAGAAAGCAAATATTCAGCGAACAATGGTCTTCGCTTGCTTTTAAGTACAGCACAAATAGAACACGAAGTCAAACAATTATACAAACAAGTAAGTCATTTTATTAGAATTATTTTAAAACTGCTTTTTTGCAAAAAAATGTGTGCTTTTGAAAAAATCCAAAATTCCACTACTGGTTTCTGATAGTTCTCATAAATCTCTATCAATTATCCTGATAATATTTTTCGAATAAAATAAAATTAGAAAAGTTACAGTAAGTTAAAACTTGAAAAAAGTCAGTATCAAAATTCCATTTTCCAGTTATACTGGAGATACGAAAAAAAAGTTACAATATAAAATTGTTTACTGCAAAAAGACCTAGAAATTTAAATCGCAACATTTTTTTATAAAATGTATATTTTTTTTAATTCAAAAAATTACTATTGAAAATGTAACATTCAGTTTTTTAACCAAAATATGTGAAATACGAGAAAAACGTAAGAATGCAAAAATGTTCGTTTTAATAAGATCTACAAATTTTGGCTGATCTAGTTTCTGATAAAACGTATACTTTTCATTTTAATTTTAAAAAATACGATTGAAATTGAAAAATTCCATTATTTAAACAAAATATGTGACATACGAAAAAAACGTTGAGATGGAAAATTATTTACCTAAATAAGGTCTATAAATTTTCATTATGACATTTTTTGGCGAGATGTATATTTCATGTTTTGATTTTAAAAACACTATTGAAAATCAATAATTTCATTTTTAAAGTCTACGATTTTTTTTCCTATTTGAGATATTTGGAAGAAAATAAATTATTTTAATTATATAATTTTTTTAAATGCAAATGTTACTCTAATGGATATACATTAAAAAAATTGAGCGCGAGTATCATGATGAGAATGATGGTCGATAAAGCCTTAAATTGAATTTCCTTTTTCATTTCCTTTTTCATTTCAAATCAAAAACAAATTTAGTAACTTTGGGATAATTTAATTCACATTTACAATATTATAAAATGACTTGCATTTCGGTATCAAATTACAAGAAATAAACTAGAATGTATGTGAAGAGTATAAGACCAATCGCGAAGCGCGTTGAGAATGTGCCTGTGGAGCGGGCAGATTTTTATTCTTTGTTTTGCAATATTCATTTCTAAATCTTCTGATTTTCAAAAAATCTTTTTAATATTCTTTTTAATTTTATAAGTTTTATTTCTATTGACGCTGAATTTTGAATCTATATCATATTATTTTCTCATTTACAGTTGCTAAATGACAAAGAAGCAAAGTGGAAGAAAAGTAAAGAAACGTGCGTCGAGCGAATAAGAGGACTTTCTGAAGTTTTTGGAGGTCAAAAACTTTTGAATGGTGTTGAAAAAAATGAATGCTTGGAAGCCTGGTTCAAAGAAATTAGTAAGCACGTCGATACCTTGCAAGAAGAAGATGGGAGAAAGATAGCTCAATTATTACAAGCCTTAGAAGAAGTTCAAGGTGTAAATCAAAATTCCTTTCAGTTTCGATAAAAAATTTCTTTAATGTTTAAGGCTGAATTCGGAAGTCTTTTTACAGAGTTTCATCAGTTGGAAAATAATCTACACATATCTCAACATTTAAATGATACACGAGAAATTTTACATAACATGCTACGCACGAGTAATATCACTGAGGATACGATGATATCTTTAAATATTGTGACAGATTGCTGTTATGCCTGGAATATTATGGAGTCTTTTTTACCTATCATGCAAGACATCATTAAAGCGAATCCGCCGACCGTGATTAAACTCAAAGCACTCTTTTTAAAGGTGAATTTTAATTTTGTTAATAGATAATTTAACAGTTACATTTAAAAAAATGTCTACCATTTTTGTTGTGGGAAACTGTGAAACGTGGATTAGTTTTTCTTTGTCTCATTTATTAGTATTCATTTCACAAACATCAGCTCACTATAAGGAAAAATTAGAGAAACATTTAAAATTCCTTTTAATGCAATGAGAAGCAAATGAAATTATTTGGTACTTTTGTGATATTTTTTGAACAATAAAATAAAAAATGACAAGAAACCATTTAAGTCTATTTAAATACATTTTTTCAGATGGCTTCTGCTTTGGAAATGCCACTTTTAAGAGTGAATCAAGCTCGTAGTGGAGATTTGTCTTCAGTTTCTCAATACTATAGCAGAGAACTAGAAAGTTTTGCTAGAAGAGTTCTTCAAATTATTCCTGAAACAGTTTTTGGTATTTTGGCGCAGATCGTAGATCTCGAGACAAATTTTTTTAATGAAATCCCCACTAAACTGTACAAAGATAAAATCAAAGATTATGCTCAGTTGGATGAAAGACTGAAGGTAAATGAGTCTTGATCTTTTATAGCTTGAGACCAAATTAATTGCTTTTTGTTTCTTAGATGGCAGAATTAACGTATGCAGTATCAGTATTTACGAAAGGTATGTTATCATTGAGAAGCGTTTCTTTAGGTGTTCTAAGAGTTGATTCTCATCGTCTTTTGGAAGACGGTATTCGTCAAGAGTTGGTGAAAAAAGTGACCCTGGCTTTACACAAGAGCCTAATCTTTGACGCAAAAACAAAGGTATTTAAAAATAGTACTTTGCGTCAAAAGTTTTTTCGATTTTGAGAAGTTATTGATTCGGAAAAAAGAGTTGATGATGAAAAAACTATTATCCTTTAACCTGCAAGAAACTGGAAAGTAGTTTTCACGCAGCCGAATTGTAGAAGAAATTGATTATTGACAAAACTTCGATTCTTGAATTTTGAACTGCTTTTATTTGGCACTACTGTGAAATTTAAAAATTATTATTGAGGTTTAATATTTTTAAATGTCGTTTTGATTGGTAGACCGCAACGAAAAGTAAATTGTAAAAACACATTCTTGACAATTTTTAAAGCAGGATTTTAGATTTATATAATTGCTTACGAATTTTAAGTATCTCAATATATCAATTCTTGATATAATTTGATTTAATCTAATCTAAACATATGTAAATACGTTTCGAGTTTCAAAAATGTCTAGTTCGAAGTATTACAGATTTAGATGAGAATTCATTTCAATTATAAATTTTAATTTCTTAGAAGATGCTTTAAAATATTGCAAATTTTAACAAGTTAAATAGTAACGAAATTTTATAGACTCAACTAATTAACAAATTACAAAACTTGGCAAATGTAATGGATGGATATCGCAAATCGTTTCAATACATTCAGGACTACATAAACATTAACAGTTTGAAAATTTGGCACGAAGAAGTAAGTACTTCAAAAATAAAAGAAAGTATTCTCAATTCAGTTAAAAGTGATGCAGAAAAAATTAACGTCTAAATATTCACTGTTAGGTCACATATATTATAAACAATGCCGTGGATGAAGAATGCAGAGGTTCCACATGGACTCCCGGAAAAGCGTGGACGTATTATCAAGAAGAAAAGCTCAATACTCATTTGCTTTCGAGCGATTCCAATTCTTTGACGTTTATGGGAAGACTTGCACACGAATTAATTCGAATAACAGATCCTAAGTAATTTTTTAAAACATTTTATCTTCTTATTTTCTAATTTGGGAAGCAAATGAAATTTCAATTTTGTCACTACTTACATATATGTTTAACATGTACATATTCTAGTTACTGAAAAATGAAATGAAAGTTTACTTTATAAATATAATGAAGCTTATTTTATTAATTACTGCAGGATCACAATTTACATAGAACATACTCTAGCATGGTATGATTTGAAAACTCAAACTGAGATCCTAAGTCATAAAGTATTTTCGATCATATTGAACGCAATGGGCACTCCAGGATTGGTTGGATTAGATAAAATGATTTCGTTTTTCGTTGCGGTCGAAATGGAAAACACAGTGAAATATATCAATCAAGGCGTCAAAAATAAAACATGGACAGGAATGTTAAAAGAGTGCGAAGGAATTTGCCAGAATGTGGATGCTAAAAGTAAGTATTTTCAATGTTCATAAATAATTCAGTTATATTTATTTAAATAAATTATAAACGTAGAATTGAAATTTCTTTGCAAATATCAATCCATCGATCAATTCAGGTTATCCAGGAAAATTACATGGCTTTGTTATCGCACATGTAAGCAAAGTTTGGTCCCCTTTGTTAGATTCTGTTTTAAAGATTGGACATATGCAACTACTGAGACACAAAATCTCTTTTGAGTTAAATACAGAATGTAAATTCGAGGCCAAACACATGGAAGCTGCATTGATAACATTAAACAAGTAAGTAAAAATTAAAGGCCCTGACGTAAGAACGACACACAAAATGTTTTGACTCTTGCACACTAGTCCACAACTATATCAAAAATCGTTTTTAAAGTTTTATTTTCGAAACACAGATTATTTATAAGTACACTAATAATAAGTATTTACCCGAAAGTTTACACTTTCATACTTCCAATTTTCTGCAAAAAATTGTATCTATATAGGTACACAATGAGAACAAAGGTTAAAGGCATTTAAATTTGCCTTGAAAATGTTTAAAAATGAAATTGAATGTTTTCAAAGATGGCAAAGATTTTGAATGGTTAATTATAGAAATTTTTTAGTACAAAAATATTTTGTTGACGATTATAGATCTTCAAATTAATAATGTTATTCAATTTTAAGCTCTTTACATATTTAACATTTTTCATTTTAATGATTTACCGATTTAAAAGCTCTTCAAGAAAAACATGTTCCTACTGTTTTTTTATCCGTTTAATCTCCATAACGGGTTTTAAAAATAATAAAATCAAGATGTTTTATCAATTTTAAGAAATTATATCAATGATTCATAAAAATTGTGAAAGTATTTATTAAATAATAGCAATGAAAAACAATACCGTAAACGACGTGGAATTTTTCTTCAAAGCACTAAAAGTTAAATTATTTTCAACAGTATACATATAATTTATTTTTTGTAATTTGGTACAGAAGTTCAAGTCAATTTTATAATATTGTAGATGTAATTATCATTTTCACAAAGTTAAAAAAATTTTTAATTTCAAATGAAAAAGGAAATTCAATTTACTTAAGGCTCTATCAGCCTCAAGGAACACATTCTCATCATGACACTCGCGCTTCGCGCTCGATTTTCTGTATAAATTTCTGTAACTTTCTAATAATTTAAATGATTTTAAAAAATGTATCTTTTTCCAAATATCTCGAAAAGAAAAAAATTCGAAGAATGTTTTTAAGCAAACGATTTTTTATTTTAAAACTAAAACATAAAATATTCATCTTATCAAAAATGCCCTACTGAGAATTTTTAGACCTCATTCAGACAAATAATTTTCCATTTTAACGTTTTTTTCGTATGTCACATATTTTGTTTAAATAATGGAATTTTTAAATTTTAATCGTATTTTTTAAAATTAAAATGAAAAATATACGTTTTATCAGAAATTATGTCGGACAAAATTTGTAGATCTTATTAAAACGAACATTTTTGCATTCTTACGTTTTTCTCGTATTTCACATATTTTGGTTAAAAAATTGAGTGTTAGATTTTCAATAGTAATTTTTTGAATTAAAAAAAATATACATCTTATAAAAAAATGTTGCAATTTAAATTTGTAGGTCTTTTTGCAGTAAAGAATTTTGTATCATAACTTTTTTTTGTATTTTGTATAATTTAACTGAAAAATGGAATTTATATATTGACTTTTTTCATGTTTTAACATCTTGCACCTTTCCTAATTTTAGTTTAATCGAAAAATGTTATGGGGCTAATTTGTAGAGATTTATGAGAACTATCAGAAACCAGTATTAGAATTTTTGATTTTTTCATAAAGTTTTTTTTTAAAAACACAAAAATGCTCTTATGTTAACAATTTTTGTCAAATACATTCTCATATGATGAGAATGTAAAAATGTCAATAGTTGAGGCAAAATAATACTAGACATTACTGACATTTATTTTATCGTAATTTATAGGGCAATCCTTGGAGAAATCGACAAAGAAAAGAACGAGACTGAACCGAATTCTGTTCGTGAACAAAAACGAGATCTTTTATTGGAACTTAGCGTTAGATTGGATTGGGCTGGAATTACAGATCCTCTGAAGAAATGTTACGTTGAACCACCAGATATGAATAGTATCTCCTTTATTATGTTCCTTTTAACTGTGCTTCAAATTCACAAATTGTATTTCTGCAGGAACACAGGTCAGTTGAATAAAAGCGCATTAAAAAGATTGGAAAATAATTCATTGAAAATCTCCACGATTTTTATTTTTATTAAATTTTATTACATTATATTTTTACATTTAAAGAAAATGTGATTATATATTATATATTACAGCGAGTCTCTTGAGCAAAAAAAATCAAGATCCGGTAGACGCAGTAATTCTATCTGTGGGGATACAAACTGTTTTACGACAATTTGGGGAGTCGCAATTAATGAACTACATTAGCCATTTTTGTGATTATATTAGTTCATTTGCTGCAGTTGATAGGTAAGATGATAAAATCATTTTTTTTCTTCTCTATTATTCTTTAAATAGAAACATAAAGTAAGAAGTCTAATTTATTTAAATGTTATAAATGTTTCTCTACTTCCAGTTCAAAACTGCCTAGCGAATGGGAAATGGAAGGAGTAATAGGACTACATTTTCTGGAACTATTTTCAAAGTATTCAAGCATTCCGCAGTCGATAATCTTGAACTGCATTCCTACCTTGGTTCTGGAACAATATCATGCAAAAGTGATTAAACAATAATCCTTTCACAATGTGTATATTCATTATGTATGAAAAACTTTTGTTATATTTTAATAAAATTGTTTTAAAGGAAAGTTGATTTAATTTTTACCTAAAATCTTATGACTTTTGTTATCAATTTAGGTTGTAAGAAAAAGTTATAAATTCCCAATTCGTAGTATCATGGGTAACTGTCATATTAGAATAAATTAATAAAATAATTCACCGATTCCTTACAAACACATTTATTAATTATAATTTCGACTTTTATTCGGCCATTAAATAAGACCGTAAATATTGTAGTACAATGTTTTGAAAATCGTGAAATCATTCTCATAGTTAGGAACAAACGGATTAAATTACACAAGAGTAAATTTAAAAAAATCCTAATTTTTATTTGACTCATAATAAAAAAGAATTCACGATGAGATCGTTTTTAAATTGCGTTTGAATTTTACAACGTAATAATTCTAGCATTAAGCTCGAGATGAAAATGGCTCGAGCCAAAAACGTTGTTAAATTAATATCTTACAGCGTAGTTAGTTAAGAAGCGGCATTAAAAAATGACGGTGTCAGGACTTACTACAGAATTAATCAACGCAAAAAACGGGAAACTAAAATAATTACGAGAATAATAAAAATAATTATCAAATGATGATTATGCTGACGACTATTCGCCTATCGATTCACTAATGACCCGTTAGTAAAATTAGAATATTCTAAACTTCACACACATACTGAACTGTTGTAAAAGTTCATTTTTTCACAAGAGAGAAATAATGGTCTCTTTTTTACATGGTGAATAAAGAAAGAATTAATTTACATACTGCTGCGGTACGTTTACATATGTAAATAGTGAAGTGGAATGCCAATTTAACATTGACTCGCTAGGTCTTTTGCACTCTTCAAGTCTAATAGCGTTTTTACGTTCAATCCGAATCAGAGGATTCGTTATCGGACTTGAGAGCATACGAAACTGGCTTTCGGGCCCGTCTCGCGGTTGTGCGCGGAGGTGGTGAACTTTCCGACATACTTCCATCTTCCGAATCCGACTTCTTCTTGCGTTTCTTGGCCTGTAAAAATAAGAAACAAATTATTTAAAAATTAAGCATTTATGATAATTAAATTCAGAATTTGAAATGTTAGAATATGTACTGGTAAACATAACATTTAAATAGATCAAAATTACTGAAATTTTTTGGTTTTCCAGTTTTATAATCCTTTAATTTTTCACCATTTGCATTATATAATTTATTAATCAACCAACCGTCTAATTTCTCAAACTTCTGATTTCCCAATTTTTAAGTCTTATCATCAATTTCTAACTCCAAAAAATTTAATTTTTATGAAATTAAGAACTAACATTTCAAATAAAAATGTATGAATAGGAACTTTTAATTATTATTCTATCATAATCAATCATAAATAGTCTACCTGTTATTTATTGATAAGTGAAGTTTGTTCGTGAATAATACAATTAAATTAACTGAAATGTAGCATAACAATTCCTTCATCTTCATTATGGAAGTATACCTTTAGATTGTTCATTTCTAATGCCATCAAACAAAATGTAAATATTACCCAGTTCTGATAATACCTAATTATGAAAATTAGCTAAATAACAGTAAATTTGACTCAAGAATACTTACAGGGCTAGATTTCAGCTCAAAAATGTCATCCGATTCAGAGCCCGAAGATTTGTTGACCTTCTTCTTCCGTGGTCTCTTAGGTCCTTTTCCACTTCCGTTTTCTGATTTCTTTTTAGGTGCTATAAAAAAGTAACCTTGATTAGAACAGTACTTAAGGTTCGTATCTTGAAAACATAAAAATTTTCATATTTGTCAAAAAATATTAAGTATTTCATCTTTTCTAGTTTCTAACCCTTTTTAGCTGCTGGTTTAACAGGTGAATCCTCTCCAGAGGACAAAATCATAGGTTTTGTTGGTTTCTCGTCTGGTGAAGAATTACTAACAAGAGAGTCGAAAAGTTCTTCCGAACTTGCTGTAAAATAAGATACCATAACAATTTTATTACATTTATTAACTTTAAGCCTGCAATTCAAATTCATTATAATTTACAAAACGTACAGATTAAATAAAAGAAATAAAATAAACTTACGTTTTGTTCGAGGAGGCGGCGGCGACAGACTTTCGAAATCAATGTCATCAACATCGCTTTCGTCACTGCTATTATTTTTCTTCTTATTTTTCTTTACAGCTTTGAATGGTAGTGTCGTTTGTCTACCACCTAAAATTCAAAATACAATTTTCGAAATTTAATTTAAAGTATTAAGAATCAAATTAATAATTTTAGTTTACTTTCAGAAGTATGATAATTTGGAAATTTACCTCCTCCTTTCTTGCCAGCTTTCTTTTCTATTTTGTCTGGAGAATTTCCGAGCCGATCATCAAGACTCTTAGCATTGTTTTCAACCAATGCATCAAATTCATCTTTATCCTCCTTCTCTTTCTTTATCTGTAATTTATCAGGAAAATAACGTTCATTTTAGTGGAGTTAAAAGAAATAATTTAAACAAGTTAAATTTTTTTCTGATAAAATAAAGTTACTTACCTTCGGCTGCTTCTTTATTCCTTCTTTCTTATCTTTCGACACAATATCGGCCTTTTCTATCTTCTTTTTCAATTCAGTGTCGATAACAGGAAGGATTCTACGTGTATCATCAGAACTGTAGAACTTCTGTGGCGGTTTCTTTATATTTTGTCTCGATTTTTGCTCTTCTTTTCTCTCCTTATCTTCTATCTGCAATAAAAAATTAAAATTAAATTAATTATTAAATTTGAAAAAAAAAAAATGGAATTAATAATTCTACAAAAAGTTTTAAAGAGTTTAACGAGAATCTAAATTACAAATAAGTGATAATTTTGACTCAGTTAACAATTAGTTTAATAAAGGTCTAGTTACTTTGTTCAATTCGGCTAGTAAATTTTCCAAATCTTCTTTCCAGAGCGACATTGGTGTACGTGCTTGTAACCTCTTCAGCTCACCTTGTTTCTCGTCTCTTTGACGCAGTAATTCATCCTTCTTCTCTTTTGTCAAATTCCACATAGTCATACCAAGAAGATAATCGAAGTTTTCCTTCTCTACTGCTGCTGCGGAAACTTCTTCTTCTGCGTTCTCGGCTGCCTCCTCCTAAATATTTAAATTTAAAAAACGGGAATAATATCTTGCTGAACTTCAGAAATGCTTGACAATCACTATTGAATTGAATATTGAAATAATCAGTAATACTTATAAAAACAGCTAACATAAATCATTAAAACCTATAATAATCAATTTGTATTAACTTGCAATTTTAAAATCTGTAGACAAATACTTCAATAATAAAAAAAAAACATTTAATCACTTCTTCATGTTTTTCAGGTTTTTAAAATTTATTCGAATTCTATTTTCTTAATTGAAATTTCAAAACTTTAGAGGATAAATTGAGAGAATTTAAAAGAAGAGTAAATTGGTTTTCTGAGAAAAAATTAAATTTCTATAACCAAAGTTAATTGAAAAGGAGTCATATGTATAATTTAACTTACGTAATTGCACACGATACGCAGCGTAAAATCAGACTCCGTTAAATAGAAAATTTAAGTTAATAAAAGAAAATTCACTAATCAACACTAACCAGAATTTCATCTCTGTTTTGTGATATCTTCCATGCAACGACAGGGTCAGAATCGTACTTTCGTCGCACAAGTTCCGCTATCATGTCTTTCTTCTTTTTATTTTCGATGACCAGAGTACCGTCGCATTTCTCAAGGATGAATCTAGCTTGGTTTGAAAGTTTAGAAGCTTCGGCCTGCAAGATGCCTTCTAAATAGTCCTTTCTTTTATGATACGTTTCCAATCTCACCTTGTAGAAATTGTTTAGAATCTGAAGAGCGCTGTCATACTTTTGAAGACATTGATTTTCATCAAAAGCACACTAGGAAAAAAATCCAATTCTCTTATTATCTTTACAAATAATTTTGATTCATCGACTTTTTCTCTTAGCCCTTGAATATTAGGCTATGAAAAATTTCAATATTTAAAACTAAAAATAAAACCAAAATGCTTACCATAGATGTAATTGTCGTAGTACTTTGTAATTTGAATGCTTTGTGCAGACCGTCTCTTTCAAATTCATTTAACTTGTCGCGGTTCATTGTCACAATGAAATGAACCGTTGTATCTGTGTTATATTCCTTGTAATCTCTGTGAAAGTAACAGATATTTTACACACCCAATATATTAAAATATAAAGTTATTGAAATTTTAAATTTAAATTTATATAGGTCACTTGAGATTTTTATCAAAACTAGCTTTTATTTTATAATCTTGAAAATAATTTCTACCGCACTCTATACACTTTTCTTTGGGTCGGAAACCAGTCACTAAATAAGCCATTTCATTTATCCTGAGGGAGATCAGCATACACTTAATTTCACGCTGCTAGAAGTTTAATATCACAAGAACAATTTTTGCCCTTTTGTTGTTTCTTAACTTCTAGGAACAAACTATAAGTGAAAGAGGCAAGGTCCGGACTATACGGAAGGCGAAGTAAGATTCTTAGGAAATATTTTACTAAAAAAATATTTTAACTTAAACTTACGTAATTACGGCTGGTGTTTTATCAGAGCCGTGCAACATTGGTTCTAGGACAGTTTCCTTGTAAGTCTGCGTCCAAGTTCCGATTGGCAACTCAGTTATTTCTACTTTATCTGGTCCAATAATCGAGATTTCACCGCTGATTACGTATCGGTAATCTCCACAGCTTTCTATGGTTCCTTTAAAATTTTTGTAGTAAGGAATCTGCAAACAAAAAAAATTGACAATATAAAATGAAATGTGTTAATGCATTATTTATTTTATATCAATCGAATCATTCTTCAAACTTGGGTTTTTAAATATCAAGGTTACCATAGGCTTGGGTTCCCCGCCATCCATCATTCTAAACAGATTTTCTATAATTTCACGCGGATTGTAGTTTGGAATCTTTGTCATCCATCCAGTTCCAATACCATCGGCACCGTTGATTAGCACCATTGGAATTACAGGCACGTAGAAAACTGGTTCAATCTTTTGGTTATCATCGTATTCGTGCTTAAGGAGAGCATCATCGTGTTTGTGAAAGATGAACCTTGCTAAAGGGCTGCAAATTGTCGGAAGCAAAATATTTTTTAATTAGTTAAAAAGCACTGAAACATCACATTAACATATCTCAGATACTTCAAGTCTTACATCTCTCAGAAATAATTAAGATATTTTAACTAAACTTAAATAAATTTTTGTTACAATACATTGTACAAATGATAGTCAATTAAAATAATTATTCTCTGTAAATCACACGTACTTCAAATTGGAATGTGAGAATGATAGGTATTTTCGATTCGCATCTTGATTAGAAAATAATAAAAACAGTAACATCGCACCTGAGCATCGTGAAGATGTATCTCGGACTTGCAGAATCTTTTCCGCCCGCAAGCCTAGTTCCAAATTGACCAATGGGCTGAAGCAGGTTGATGTTGTTACTGCCCACAAAGTTTTGCGCCAAGTTAACGATGGTCGCCATAAGGGACATTTCACCGTGATGGTAAGCTGACTGTTCAGCCACTGATGCTCCCAGCTGAGCAACTTTGACTTCCTTTTTGTCGTTACGCTTCAAACAAGTGAACAAGACTTTTCTCTGACCAGGTTTCAAGCCATCCATCATATTTGGTATCGACCTTACGTTATCGTAGTTACTGAAGAGAACTAATTCGACGTTGACAAAGTCGGAGAAGCTCACAGCGCGAGTATCTTTTTGGTACAAATACCTCTCGCTAAGTCCTATTTCTTTTCTTCTCTTAGTTTCCTCCATGTGATTTGTCAGCCAATCTTTTCGCTGATCAACACACTTTTTACTGAATGCCATGATGATATTCTGATCGTCTTGATCGCTTTCGTATTTGAACTTAATCCTATGCCTGGCCATGTTTTCAAAGTACTCCTTTGCTTCAGCAGCAGTAGAAGTACCCAAACCTATAGAAAGGAAAATACGTTGAATTATTTTGAATATGATGTAATAAATACAATTGAAATAAATTGATAATAAACCTTTGTAGTATTTGATTTTGTACGTGTGATAGTTTTCCGTTTCTTTTTTCCAGATTTCGAATTCTGGCAATGAAAAGAAGGAAAGTGAATGATTTCCCTTTCTCGCTTTCACGATAGGTGTAATGAATTCTTCTACAAAATTATGTTTTAATAGCGACGGCCAGTTGTGGTGAATGAAGTTGATCAATAAACCTTTGATGTGCGAACCATCCTGAAATAACAAAGTAATTAAAGATTAATGACGTAAAATCAGTAATTTTTGGATTCATCATGTCAATATCCAGTTAGACAGTCAATTTTTTTTTGCAAATAACAAAATTAAATAATAACCTGATCCTGATCTGTCATAATCATCATTTTTCCGTAACGTAGAGTCTTAAGATCATCTCTTGTTTCGTACTTTTTTTTGTATTGTAAACCGAGAATTTTAATCAAGTTATTGATTTCAGCATTTTCGAGAATCTGCTTATGAGTTGCTTCTCTCACATTCAAGATTTTACCTGAAATACCAAAACATGTATTATACAATGTCTCAAAATAATGATTATATGCTATACATCATATCTTAAATAAACTTCAAACCTTTTAATGGGAATATTCCAAACTTATCACGACCAATGGAAGAAATTCCAGACACAGCCATCGTTTTGGCTGAGTCTCCCTCAGTTAGAATAAGGGTACATTCCATAGATCTACCAGTTCCTGCGTCGTTAGCATCTTCTAGTTTCGGTATTCCTAAAAACAATTGTTGCATATTAGGTAAACAATAAATATGATTTACCCTATTATTTATTTTTTAAAATGAAATGTTACCTTGAAGTTTCCGTTGCTTTGATTTTGGACCTAATTTCTGGAGTTGACTGTCAGCTTTGAATTTTGCCCAAGAAAGTACAGATTCGACGATTCCTATCTTGGTCACCTGAAATGAGATTAAATTATTATTTTTATAAATCAGAATCAATTTTTTAGATCGGAATATAAATAAATAAATATATACATATATCTTGATTCGCAGACTAATCGATTTAAAATAAACTTACAGTAGTGATAAATTTTTCACTCAGCACACATTTAGAACCAAAGCTCTTAGCCTGGAGAGTCATATTTTCTTTTGTCTGAGAATCGAACGTGGGATTGTTGATGAGACAATTGACGAAAATCCACATATGGTTTTTTATCTGGAAAGGTTTTATGGCGATACCTCCTTTGTTTTTCTTCTTCAACGTCTCCGTCAGTTGTTTCACAATAAGATCTGTTACATGGTCAACGTGTCGACCCCCCTGAAAATTAAAAATTAATATCATTACAACACTTTTATATTTTCGGACACGTTTACGATTTTTCTCAGACTTGCCTTAGTCTGACGTGTAAAAAAGAAAATTACCTTTGTTGTTGCAATACTGTTTACAAAAGACATTTGTTGGAATCCTTTATCAGATAAGGTCATTGCCACTTCCCAACGCGCTCCGCAGTGTTCATAAGCGATTTTTAGAGGATTACCGACGTCGTCTTCTTTTCCTTTAATATAAAGATCTATGTAATCTTTAAAATTCTTTACGGGAACTCTATGACCATTGAGGTAAACTTTCACTCCGCCCGTAGAGGCAGCTACGTCAAATGCTCGACGAGACATAAGAGCTACGATGTCGTCATCGAGAGATTCCATTTTAAATTTTGATAAATCAGGCGAGAAAGTAACTTTTGTGAAATCTTCTCCGCAAAATTCTTTGATTCTTGGCTCGCTTGCTTTACCCATGTTGTTACCCCAAGTCTGCAAAGAATGAAGACATTTTTCAAATATATCAATACATATTTAGTTGAATATAATAAGTTATAGCTACCTGTTTAAGACTCCTTTTGTACTCTTTACAGGCAGTTTCCACTGTGAAGCGATGACTGAAAATATTACACAATTTTGCTCCATAACCATTTCTGCCACCAGTTACTTTTTCTTCTTCGTCATCATAGTTTGAAGATGTCAACAAGTGACCAAAAATCATTGTTGGCACATACATATTTTCTTCTTTGTGAACAACAACTGGTATTCCTTTACCATTATTCCATACTGATATTGCATTGTTTTCTCTGAAAAATAATTTAGAAAATTAGCAGTTTCAGATGGCAATATTAAAACAAACTTTCCTGATTACACTTATTTTAAATTAGATAGAAAGAATCAATTGAAATTCTCCATCACTTGAATATTTTATTATTATTAACTTCTGATTCAAAAGCTTTTTTAAAAGCGTTGTAATTAAAAACATTTTGCTTTTATGAAACTAAAAAACACTTACCTTAATGCAGCTTTAGTACGTAAATTAAAAAAATATTTAAAAAACGAATGCTCAATAGTTGATAGTACAATAGTGTTAATATTTCAATGAATTTAAGTTTCAGTTGCTCTTCCCCTTAAAAATACTGCCAAAACCTTCATATATTTTATTTAAAATGCTCAATTACAAATTAGTTTTAATAGAAATTTTTTAAAAAAATTTATATGCGATTCCCGATTAATAGGTACCATAGCTATTAATAATATGAAAAAAAAATACTTACGCATCTATATCTATTTTTATTGTGTCCATTTTCGGATCACGTTGTTTATTATCAGCTGCATTGACAAGAATTTCGTCAAATATCTTGTAAAGTCCAGGAACGTATTTTATTTCTTTCTGGATCATCATTTCTTTTTCTTTGTCATACACCCACATCAGTTCCGTGACAAACTCGACTGAACCAATGTAAGTGTCGGGTCGAAGCAAAATATGCTCCAACTGCGATTTTTTCTGGTAAATCCCTTCGATAGTTTTTTTCTTAGAGCCACCATCGCCGGCTCCATTCTCTACTGCTGAACTCATTTTGATAAAATGTTCTTTAAAATGTCTGAAAGGAAATATATTGAGAAAATTTTTAAAACAGTAAGTAAAAAATATATTGTTTGCTCGCATATTCTTGAGCTCAATAATATCTTTCCAAACTTCTGTTAAGATATGATCACTCACGATAAATGAAAGGATACTCCACGTAACAAAAGTTTATCTATAGTCTTACTCCACATTAAAAGATAAGTGAAAAGAAAAGGGTCTTTTTTTTGGAATTTGTATGTCCTTTTAATACTTTCTTCATAATACAACAGGTACCTGAATAAATAAATAAATTTTTGTCTTTCATGGAGTAAAACAAAGAATTTTAATTAAAATGATATATATTGAAATATAACTTTTGGTTCAATCAAACAAATAACAGAAAATGATACATTAAAAAAAGAATATTTTTCAAGATGAATATTTAGAACAAAAACATATTTCAATAATTTTGAGATTCTGATAACCAAATTTATACATATTAATTTTATTTCAGGTACGTTATATATTTTATCTTCAATTCCAAAGGATTATTCTTCCTATGATCTAATAACTTTAAAAAATTATAAATATTAACTTGAAGATATCTTTTTTGATTAAAACAACAATAATCGTCTTTTTCTTAAATTCAGACAATTATCTGAATTATTAAATTTATTGTTATTCTAAAAAGTAACAAGATACGAAATTAGGTATTCCTTTACAATGGCTCAAAAAATAAACGCCAAGACGAATAATTCAAAAAATTCATTCAATTAATTAATTATATATATGGAAAATCGGATATAATATATTAAAGAAATAATATGTCATTTTTTAAAATGTGATGAAAGGTAGAGTAATATTTTTGTGTGCTTATAATTGCTTTTTATAATCCTAAAAAGATGCAACATCAATTCTGTTTGAAAATGTCTTAAGATGGCGTTAGCGTTTCGCGCCAAAGTATACTCGGCATACATATATGTATATACCGGTAAAATGGCAATTTCATCGATTATACTACTTTTTTTAATACTTAGAAGGTATTGAATTCCTTATTATATTATTTCAAAATAGCTACTTTAAAACAAACTTCTTTCTAAAAATAATTGTTCAATACTATTTTTATCTAGAATACCTTTTAAATTTGAAGAATAAGAATTAAAAATGGTGGCCTCGATCTCGAACGGTTTATCAATAATGGTGGCTAGAACCTAAACTGAACCGTTGCTTGCTCAGCGTCATGAAGCCAATTCAGCTTCAGCTTCTTTGCGACAAATATGAAAATATGCATATATATATATTGAATAAGTAAAAAGAATAAGAAATGAAAATAGACACCAGATATGGTAAAAATCCTGTTTGAACTTTCTTCTTGATATAAAATTAATGCCAGTAAGGTCAAAAATTTCTGAATCATATCTAACCCTAAAAATGCTATTCACGTTTATAAAACTAATTCGTTTTATTTGATGTCAATTATGAAAGCACTAAGGCACTTTTTTGGAATTTCATAAATAAATTATAGCATAAAATTATTCCGTATTATATAGAGAAACTCTTTAAAAATATAAGGAACTATTCATGTCAATGTAAGTATTGAAAGAGAGATGACATCCAAACATTAATGCGAGCAAACTGGACAGTTTGCAAATTAAGAAAATTCACATCTACAAAACAAGAATAAAAACCGAAAGAAAGCTTACCTGTTTACTACCCTTTACTTGGTTTTAAAAAACTGTCCTGTATACTCTTAGTTTATCGAGAAGAAAATCTTGCGCCCATCGCCATTTTATAGCATAATGAATATGCACACACTATAAGGATAATGATAGAAAAAAGGGGAGTAAAAATTGATAGATCTGTAAGCAATCATAAACAACGCAAGACTAATCTCAAACGATGATGATCCCTGAGCCCGCGCGAAGTGACAACTACGAAGACCATAGACGCATAGAATAGACCGATCTGACAACTTTCGCTTATCCTCGGGGTGCCATCCTAAACTAGAATACTATATTAACCACGAGTGCGCACCCGCCATTTTGGCTCCTAGCAATGTAAAGTTTATACGGTGTTATATGGTTATGGCTCTCCCACAGTTCGTCAGACAGGCATGTCCAGGGTTGCGAAGGTAAAATACCTAACGTAATTTACATAGTTTTCTAGACGTAATTTACTATGTATGTTACATGGAGGTTTTCTATACGTAATTTACATACATGCTAAACTTAAAGTTTTGGTGGGCGCGCAAGTTAACCTAATTTTTGTGTATCGTTCGCGAATCATGTCATTTCGATAATAAATGTCAAAGTTATTAATTTAAACATAAGTAAGGGTGGTAGGCCAATGCACGAAAATTACTTTTTCCGAGGAAAAGATGCATTGCCATTGAGAATGATTTGCTAACAGATGAGCAATATTTCTTCAGAAGAAATAGTGCTGTTAAACAATAACAATAAATTTAATTCTTATATAAAATAAAACTTCAATATCATGTCAATTAAAAAGAATTTACCGTGGCTAAAATTATTTGATAGTAAAGATGGTTCACAAAAGAAATAGAAAATATTCTTAATTTTGCACAAATTATAATATAAATATTAAATCCAGTTTATGTCTTTTTAGTATTTTTTTTTCAATGAACAATTTTTTTCTACAATTAGAAATCGAATGATATAAACTTTATCAAACTATCTTTCTAAATCTCAAGACTTAACTACTGACATGTTAAGAAGTTAAGTTTAAAAATAAAATAAAATTTGAGTTTGAATTTTTGAATATGAAATTATTGAATATTATTAATTTAAATATTTAAAGAATTTGAAAATCTTTCTGTGGAAAAAAGACGCATATATTCAGAATAAAGATAAAAATATTATTATTATTAAAGCTATCAATAGTATTGTATTCTGCTGTCCCGGTCCTGCATTGGTTTCCTCGGAAACCGATCAGGGGGCCCTAGAACAGGCCACCGGGTGCGTCCTCAGGTTGTGGATGGAGGAGCTCTGTACCGAGGGTTACTGCTGAATACGGATACAAAACTAAATATGCCTGTTTTTTGTTTTAGACGATCAAGAATGCGTATGACTTTACTTCCTATTCAATTGTCATTATCCTTATACTATGAGCGCAACTTCAGTGTCTTACCAAGAAAGCATCACTCTGCTTGCAAAAAACGCATGGCACCCGTATGCTCTCTGTATGATGGCTAAGTTGGTTTGACAATGTATTGCAATACACTGAAGTTGTTAAATCTAATGTATTCCAACTTGGCCATACCGAGAGAGTACGGGTGCCATGCGTTTTTCGCAAGCAGAGTGGTGTGCTTTCTTCGTATGACTCTAGAGCGAATTTCGTAAATCGGTTTTGCTATTTTCGTATACTGATGTGAATACGAAATTCGCTGAAATTTGTGCAACAAAAATAAAACAAATGTGTTGCGATTTTAGTCAATTTAGATTTGTGCGAAATTCGGGAGGGATTTTCCTCGGTGTGGTTTATACCTTTGTATGCATGCAGGTTGTCATGGTAACAATCCATATTAACAACTTCTGTTTGTTGTTCTTTAATTATATACATGTATACAAAACACAATAGTGGATTCGCGTAGTCGACACATTATTTTACACTCTCATTGTACTCTTTTTTTAAACAACCTAAAACATACTACTTATATGTAAAAAATACACCAACGCTTTCAATTTTATACTTGAAATAATAGTTTCAAATAAAAAATGTTTAGAAATATTAACTTTAATTTGCAGTTATGTTAGAATATTTTTAGCAAATAGAAGGAAGCGGCTATTTTCTTACGCCACATGTATTCGCGCCATCAATCAGGAAGTTCTTGTACCTTTTCCATGTACTTCCGACAAAAAGGTGCACAACTTTTGTGAATGTTCACGCATAAGGGATTGGTCTCCTTATGTCTATTCTCCATGGTATAAATCATTAATTTATGTTTAAAAATTGTCCGCTCTTAGGAAAATACCTAGTAAGAAGGTGGGTATTGAATAGCATTGAAACGTCAAAATCTGGAAAGAAATGGAATCGAGAATGAAACTTATGAATGCATTTTAATTCCTAGGCATTAAAAGACATTCAAAAGTTTCATTCTCGATTCCGTTTCCTTCCAGATATTGCCATTTTAATGCCATTCAATGCCCACCATGTCCCGTCAACTCGTATAGGCCAATGTGCCGAATTATGATTATTATTTTTTGAAGTTCAATGGGCGGCCAACTGTTGGCGCTGTGTTTTAACCCCGTTTCTACATCTCTCTCCGCTTGCTATTGGTCGCACCTATCCCTCTTCCACTTATGTCAGTTCGAAGTCGTCAGTCATTTTTCTGTGTTTTGATTGTGACACAGCTAGATTTGTATCAGGCCCTCTTAACTCAATGGTAGAAACATGGAGACTAGATATAAGGAAACCAATCTCTTATGATCGTACTTCACAAAACACGAAATTAAGTTCTGCCAAGTACTTAGGAAACTTCCCGATGAGGGCACGTGTGTTCCCTGGGTGCAAAATGGTGGCACCTAGTGTTCTAAAATTCCCGGTGTGCCTTTTTCTAGCCAATAGCACCATGTTTTTCTAGTAAAGGACTCCGCTATAAGTTAAAGAAAGACACACCGGGAATTTTTGAACTCTAGTGGCACCCCACGGTTTATAAGCATCGTGCATTGGGCGTCGCCATTTTGCACCCAGGGAACACACATGCCCTTATCGGGAAGTTTTGTAACTATGTACTTGGCAGAACGTCATTTCGGAAATGGATATATGGAGATTGGTCTCCTTATATCTAGTCTCCATGGGTAGAAATATGAAGAAGCACAGCGCCAACAGTTGGCCGCAACTTGAACTAAAAGTATCAATGTGTGGCGTATGTATGTTATATATACATTGTATATATGTGAAAAGTTTTAAAATTGACTATAATGATCAGTAAAATGGATAAACTAAGTGAAAAACACGTATAAAACACAGAAAGTTTAAGCAATCAATTTTTTGATATTTTTATACATTTTTTCACTTAGTATATCCATTTTACTCATCATTATATTCAGTTTTTTAAATTATAAGACAATGTAAGTCCATTCCCATCTTTTTTAGGTAACAACACTGAAGGCACTATTTTTTTCTTGAACACATTTCGCGGACCACATGAATAATCCTGCTCGCGAAAATGCAAATAGCACACTCCATACCCGCTCTTGTAAATTTCTTTGTAGGCTAGATTCTTCACAAGTGGGTTTAACACTGCCTCTAACCACAACGCAGTGCAACGAGGGCCAAACAAGGATATGCGATGATATGCGTGGCCAGACACAGTCTTATGCGAGCGGGCGGGGTGCAGCGGGCCACGGTCGTATAGACAGGTCTGGCATCTCCCGTGGTGGGGGATGTTCCCTTATCGTGACGAGTAGTAGTTTCGACAGTGACCGATTGGGCAGCGCTGCAGTCGAGTAGTTGAAAGAATACCCGTGGTCATGGAGACTAGATATAAGGAGACCAATCTCCATATATTCATTCCTGAAATGAAGTTCTGCCAAGTACATAGTTACAACATTTCCCGATGAGGGCATGTGTGTTCCCTGGGTGCAAAATGGCGACGCCTAATACACGACGCTTATAAACCGTAGATGCCGCCATTTTGCACCCAGGGAACACACGTGCCCTCATCGGGAAGTTTTTTAACTAAGTACTTGGCAGAACTTCATTTCGTGTTTTGTGAAGTACGGCCATAAGAGATTGGTCTCCTTATATCTAGTCTCCATGCCCGTGGTTTACAGACAGCTATCACAGCTGACTACGTTCTGGGTATATCTATATACATACATGCTACGGTGCGGTCATTCGGGCCATTCAGTCAGAATGTTTCATATTTTTGCCACGGATAGCGCTAGTATCGAGTAGTGGCCCGAATGACCGCACCATAGCATGTATGTATATAGATATACCCAGAACGTAGTCAGCTGTGAAAGCTGTCTGTAAACCACGCATGGAGACTAGATATAAGGAGACCAATCTCCACATATCCATTCCCGAAATGAAGTTCTGCCAAGTACATAGTTACAAAACTTCCCGATGAGGGCATGTGTGTTCCCTGGGTGCAAAATGGCGACGCCTAATACACGATGCTTATAAACCGTAGATGCGGCCATTTGGCACCCAGGGAACACACGTGCCCTCATCGGGAAGTTTTTTAACTAAGTACTTGGCAGAACTTCATTTCGTGTTATTTGAAGTACGGCCATAAGAGATTGGTCTCCTTATATCTAGTCTCCATGAAACCACGGGTATTCTTTCAACTACTCGACTGCAGCGCTGCCCAATCGGTCACTTTCGAAACTACTACTCGTCACGATAAGGGAACATCCCCCACCACGGGAGATGCCAGACCTGTCTATACCTACGTGAGAGGGGCCGACACGTAGCGCCAACAGTTGGCCGCAACTTGTACTACGCCTGAAATAATAATCATAATTCTTCATATTCCCCCATTAGAGTTAACAGGGCCTCACTTCCTTGTTCAAATGTGACGTCAGATCTTTCTCACTCTAGCATTTTCTATAAATAGAAGGAGATAGATGTGCGCATGCGATTTATACTTAGAATTGGTTGCATTTCTTCAAGCTTGTTACTTATTGTACAGTTACTGCGAAAAACTCGAATGTATGGAGTTCGGTCTCCTTATACTAATTCGTGATGTAAACAGTCCATCACTCAGTAAGCATCAGTGAGCATTGTACACATTTTGAAGAATATTTTGGTAGAAGAAAGTATGGACAGAGCGATCTTTAGTATATTTTTTCTTTTACTTCACTGAGTTTTGGATTTCGAAAAAGCTCAATAAATGTATAAAATCATTCATCAAAATGGAAGTGTCGTGGTTTTCCCGCGTAATTGCCCATCATCCGTACGCTATTTTGACATCAATTTTTGTGTTTTCCTCAACTTGCTTGATCGTGCCCTTCACGACCAACAAATTTCCGGATTTCTCGGATCCGCAGCTGGTAAGTGTGTGTTGTTGAGATATTGATGTCTGGCTCTTGCTTTCATTATTTATGTGAATTATTATAATGAACTGCAGGGTTTTGAAGCCAGAGGCACAATGCTTGCGCAGAGATTAACAGCTTGGCACAATTTAATCGAAAAAACTCACCCTCGAGGAGAACTTGTTGACAATCCTCTAGAGTACTATCACTATTTACAGCACATCATTCAAAAGGTAAAATTATTCATTTTAGTTGTATGAAAAGCTATGCACTTAAAAAATCTGTTATACTTTTTTTTTCATTTATTTATATTTCAGTGTGATAAACTTTTTACTGTAATAATCATAATAATTCAGTCCGTGGGTCAAAGAATGGCATATGTATATAATTATTTTGATGTTTGTATTACATACCCTCATAGCACAATACCTTCCCTGAACGTTCGGAAGGTTCCACTGGAACATTTAGGGAACGTTCCTGGAGTTAAGAAAATTTCCAGGTTTTTTTAAGGTTCCAAAGCAATGTTTGAACATTCAAGGAACATTTAGGGAACTTTTATAATAGATAACTCTGTAGCTTCAAATACACTAATGTAGGGAACGTTTTTTATAAATAAAATGTGCAATTACCTTTCTTACCTTACGGACACTTTTTTTGTTGTCCTTCACATTACGAAATTAATTGCGATATCGGGTTAAAACTTTGAGTAATTAAGTAAAAAGCAGTAAAGAACGTTTTCCTGGATTTTTATAATTATAAAAATTAAGAACCAGATGAACGTTCTTAAGATAAACAAACTTTCAACCTCATATCAGATTCTAGGCTCACTGCTTTCTACTTATATTTATTTTAATGTACTTATCAAAAGTACCATTATAATAATGCATGAAATGTTCATTTTGAATGATAAAACTTTAAAAATCGTTCATTGTAGCTCATTTATTTTTATAAATACAAAAAGATTTATATATATTAAAAACAATTGAATCGCCGCATCGAAGAAGGGGATATAATATTTTTTAGCAGCTTTCATTTGGCCCCCAACCGATTTTTTTGAAAAATTAAAATTTTTATTTTTGAAACATATATCCTTATAAGAAATTTTATTGCGCATCTTTTTTCCCGTTGTAAAAAGTTGTCACTTTTGTTTTTTCCAAAATAAATGCAAAAAACACGTTTTCTTAGAAACGACGATTTCATTGTTTTTTCACATCAACTCGCTCTAAAACCGAGAGTCTTCGGTATTTTGATTTCAAACTTTATAAGGGTAATTTAATAGACTGTTATGAAAGTTTTAGTAAAATCAAAACTAATATCTATTTGTATTAAAGTAAGTTAATAATTTTGTTCTGAACAGTGTTATAAATATCACTTGAATATTTTCAATCATAAAGTCTATCTACGTAACTTCAAGCTTCAACATCCACCTGTTGAAAAACTATGATGCTTTACCTAAGCAAAGAAGGAAGGGCGTTTTACAATGAGTATTTTGCAAATATCAATATTAAAAAAACTGCTCGTAAGAGAACTAGCCAACTTATTCACTATTCATCCGACTTTTACTTCCGATAAAGATTATAATTAAGTGGAGTAATTAATTCTTATTGTGATATGTGACTCCTTCGGTTATTCGCCGCAATATTTTGTTTCAATAACTTAATATATTTATTAAGAATATTTCCTTGGTATTTACATGCATGAAATTATCATTTTCTAAACTATTTTAATTAACAATTATTACATTTAAAAAACTAATGATGAAAAATATAAGTTTTTACGTGCAAAACTTCAGGAAAAAGTTGCAGCGGGTCGCCTTTCTCAGAGACACCGCTGAGTCATACATTCACGGCGCACATACATAGATTTCAATGATTTAGGCGGCCAAAATTATTTTTGAGGTTATTTTAGTTCTAAGTTCAATTAAAATAAATAAGAGGTATATATTTATGGAAACATACATATATTTGTCAGGTTATAAAGAACAGTAATATATAACAGAGCTATATTCACTAAAAAATACAAATGAATGGAAACAGAATTTACAAGTTTTCGTTAAATATAAAATTACATTAAAAATCGTCATATTCAGGTCCAGATGTCTCTCCTAAGTCTGTGTTTGGGTCAGCAGGTAATAAAAGTTTAACCGTTTCAGGTAGAAATGCGTTACGTGAAGGTTTTCTTATTTGTCTCAAGCAACTAATGAAGGGATCTGAACTCAACAAAAGCCTATAATATACATCTAAGTTACATTCTTCCCTAGAAAACTTTCTGGCAAAGCTTAGCCGGTAAGATCGGAAATGCTTGTTCCGGGCTTCTGCAGCTTCTTCCGATAGCTGTCCAATTGGAAGCAGTGAACTTTTTATGATTTGGCTTCCATGTACCAATATCTTGTGCATAGTAGGCGTCATTGGGTGCCAACCATACTGTTCTACATACAATTTTGCTGTGTCGTATGCATACTTATCATATTTTTCAGCATCAATTTCATGGCCACTAGAAATAGTTTCTAAAATAACCTTGAATCTGTAAATCAGTTCAAAGTTAATACCTGTGATGTCTGAAGCCAATTCGGGGTTTTCAAAAAACCTCCGGCTTGTGTTGCCATCATTGGTGTTGCCAAAATTAGCCTTTGGCATGTCAATGAGCAAACCGGTTTCATTTCGAAACCTCTCCTGAATTTTCAACTTCTTTTGGGCTTCTAATGCCTTGTCTTCTTCAGTTTTTCTTTCCCTGTATTTTTTTACTGGCAGTTTATACGAAAGGTGTATAATGCTTTCGAAAATGCGTATCCGGGCGTGTAGTACTGACAAGCCAAACTCCAAAGCTTGAGGGTTTACACTATTTTTCTTCGATAGATCATTGAAGGTTTTCGAAGTAGCTCCACAGATGTAGCACTGGGATGTTGACTTTGTGTCTGTGGCTGCGTTGCACACCTTTCCGTCAATCATGCTCATTTTGAGTTGGTGCCCGAACGAAAACTCCTCTTCATTCAACGTAACAACTGTTTTGTTGAGTTGCTTAATGGACTCCTGCACATATTTTATCTCTTCTTTAATTATGTCCGTTGTTTCTTTTACAAATCGGAATCGAATCGGACGGCAAAACCTTGAGGAAGAAGGAGTTGGATTCTGCCAAACAATTTTACTGCCTTCTTTTCCACAAACAATGCGCAAAGGCACAAAGGAACTCATAAAAATGTTAGCATCGGAATCAGTCTCATTATCGTGACTTTGTTTAAATTTGGATTGCTGAGAACCGTCACAACCCCATTTGCAGATTATCATTAACGACTTCCTTTCTTGCTCGTTGAGCCGGATTATCACATCTTCTAGGTATTTTGATAATCGTGTTACGGTTAGATCCATTAGGCACTGTACATTACGTTCCGCGCAAGTAGCTGTAATTCTTAGGGATTCTTTCGGTGGATAGCACTCTTGTTTTGCTTTCAAAACAAGATCATAGCAAGGGAAATGTTTTGGATTTGTTGCCCTTACTATCTCATACTGTCGTCTCGTAAGATCAGCTTCAACAAACATCTTAAGTGCTTGCAGAGGAGTCAATTGAGGTACCTCATCGTTGTTGGTAACTCTACTGTAGGCTTTTCTATATTTACCAGCCCTTGTTGGCGAGTTCGTTATATCTTTAAGCACTTTCGAGGCGGTCCTATGTCCCGTTGTCTGCAATACAGATGTAGCAGCGTGAACAATAACTTCATCACCTACGGAGGCCCTTATTTCTCCCGTTTTTCTTCTTTTACTACGCTCACTTAGTTCTCCAAAAGACTTGGGTGGTCGACCTTGCAAAGAGGCTGATTCAATGGGAATCTCGAATGTTCCCTCTAACCATGATTGGTTTATTTTCAGGAAAACATCTTGGTGTTTATTTGCCTTTGCCCATCGTTGCTTAATTTGTGATTTTACATAAGAAAATCTTAGTATTAAGTCTTTTTTAGCCTCTTTGTTGTGCCCATAGCGCAATAGGAGAAAATTCTCATAATAGTCAAGTTTATCATTTAAAGTTGGTAAATTTTGACTCTTTAGTTGGTCAAATATGTATTGACGAGTCACTACTTTAGTACCCGAGGTAGTAGGTAGACCTGGAACAAATAAAAAACAATTGCAATACAAAATATCGCACACACAATATTTCCTATATTTGACATAGAGCCTTTCAACAAGGGTTAGCTAAAAAAAGCGCGATTTTGCGCGGCTATTTCTTATGGAATTAGTTAGTTACATATATATACTATATGGTATAATGAAAGTTATTACAGGGACGGACTCATAAGTACATTAAAAAGGCACTCGAATTTAAATATATCTAAAAAAATTAATTTTGGACAGAGTAATGTTTGTCGTGTTAAAAATGAATGACAGAGAATGTCAATTTAATTTTTCTGTAACGAAAACAAATTGTTCTTACCTGTATTATCGCAATCCATCACAGTTAAAACGAAAATATCAGCTTGAAATGAATAGTGCACTTTGGAAAGTTATAAGTTTAGGAAAGCGCCGAGACCCGACTTGTACACACTTGTTCACTATCGAATTCCGACTGATCAAAGTCGACTCCCGCGCTTCAAAGGCGGGGGGAGAGGGTGTTATATTGTACATAGAGCTATTGACTCACCAATTGTATGGATACCTTACCATTATAATGATTTTCAAAAAAATACTTTTGGCCGTCTAAATCATTAAAATCTATGTATGTGCGGCGCCGAGCTAAAGAATTAAAGCATCATAGGTTTTCAACAGCTGGACCAATTAAAGTAAAATTTTTCAGAACACTTATGTGGAGAGAGAGTCACTATTATGTCTCGCCGTATTTTTCTCACCCACACTTACGCTCTCCCTATATCTGCTTTACTTGCGCCCTTACTGTATACAATGGGTGTAGCATACATATTTTTCTTTAAATATAGTCTCCTACTTTTCGCAGATTTTAGTGATGGGAATACTTATGCGAATTCTTGTTTATTAATCCTTGAACGATGTGTAACGTCCTGGTTACTCACCTATTTAATTATAATTGAAACTTTCCTCGATTTTGAACAGCAAAGAAATCTGTATGATTTCTAAACTGAAACAGGGATGAGGATGACCAATAATAAGAAAAGGGAATAATTAACACTAAATATTCTTTATTAAAGTACAATGTAAAAATCCCTAACCGAGAATACAACTGACCTAGTTTTCCGACGAATCGACTGAGATTAACGTACTGGAACTACTGATAATCCTATCGCTGTTGAGGAGATCCGTGAACTTGGATCCAAATTGTAATCGCACCACCTACGGGAACAAACTTCGAAGGGAGGAATCAAACTTCTCTCTAGCAACTGACTTGCTAACTAGAAACTCGTCGTGAACTGAATTACTTCGGAACTGGTCACGAGGTATCGAAGCTGGAACTTGTCACGAGGTGTTGAAGCTTTCGGGGCAGAAATCAAACTGGAACTGAAGTTGTAGTGGCCCGGAACTCGTCGCGAGGTGTTGAACTTTCCGGGCAGAAATTAAACTGGAACTGAACTTCTTGAGCCCCATCTCTCCTTGGGATCGAGCTGTTTAAATATCCTCGGGTTGATCATTTCACCCTATTTTATGACTTTGTTTTCCTGGAACTTGGCCCCCTTTGATATTTCCCAATTTCAATTAATTTCATTCTTTTGTGTGTTCAGTTACTTCTTCTCTAGGTGGACATGCTATCAGTCCGAGTAAGTGAGACGATTTATATAAATCGTCTTTGTATGAGTAAGAATTTCCATCTTGGTTTATGATCAATTCTGGTACCTTCCCCTTGTTGGTCCCCGAATTCGATTTCTTTTACTGCCATTTTATTACTTTATTTGTTCCGTTCCTCCTACGCAATGTTAAATAATAGACATCAACTTTTGGAGTCTGCGTCAGAATTTTGGACAATCGGTCGTGTATTTTGGATCAACACTTCCCGCATTTCTGGACTCTACTTCTTGCTTCTAAATGACCCTCGTAAACAATATTGATGTTATAGACTAAATATTACATTATTTATTCGCGTATTATAACATGAGTACATTTTGGCCTTGCAATAGTGATCATAAATATTTAGTTACAACATTGATTTTTATCATATAATTCGGGAGTAAGTTTTACATTAATTAGGCTTTCGAGTGCACGCCACCGGCTATTTCTTTCTGTGTGGGGATGAAATGACCATGTTCAAACTTTTACATCAACATATAAAATGAAAACTAGTCGGATATAATTTTTGTTTGAATGATTCGTAAAATGTATTTGAGGCGTTATACGTGAGGGGTGTAAATAAAACGAAACGTTTGTATAAAATATAACAAATTATGTATTTATTCGCTGTCGTGTTCAACTCTTGGACGGTAAGTACTGACTGACTTGGCCCTACAATTCGAAAACGGGTCTTCCTAGCTGAAAATCACAAAAGTAGGAGAGATGGTAATTTTATATGAGTGAAAGCAAGGATGGCTACATAAAAAGGTTATTTGTGAGAAACTATACTTTGGGAAAAGTATTGCCGAAAGGGCGAGCCTAATAAAGATTAGCCTAAAGTAAGGATCTTAAAAAAAGTCGGCCTAGGTACGCCCGGTACGTCCGCAATATAAAACTTCAGCTGTAAAAGGACAAACTAGTAGACATTTGTCGAACATCTGCTTAGGTGCGCAATAAATACGGTGAATATTAACAGGTGTAAAAAATAATATTCTGAATTGTACATTTGTCACGTAGGCCGAATATTTATGTGAAAAGACATTTTTGTGCTTTGAAAATACATTTTCTAAAAATCAGGAAAATGAGATATAAAGGTAGGCCCGATACTTTCCGGACAGATATCGTATATATATAAACGAAGTGTTCGACAAAATGTAGGTATGTTGCGTAGTACATTTCATAATGTGATACATGTTTACATAATTTCATAAATACGTAGTACATAAATATTATATTAATATTACAAATACATTTTTTAATACCATGTCGAACGATAGGAAGTGGTTTAACATCATTGAATGTCTTTAATCGTGAGACAAATTGAGAGTTTGGTTCGGAATCAGTAGGCAAAAAGAATTATGCAGGTAAACGGATGCCCGTACGGTAAATCATTTCGGCTGCTGTTGATTTTAGATCGTCATTGACAGCTGTGCGAATTCCGAGCAAGACAATGGATAAAATTTCCATCCAGTTATCAGAATCGTCGCACTTGATCGATGCTTTTAATTGTCGATGCAATCGTTCTACCATGCCATTTGATTGCGGCTGATAAGCAGTCGTCCGAATATGTTTGCTTCCTAACAATCTACAAAGTTCTTTAAACAAATCTAATTCGAATTGGCGCCCTTTATCCGAAGTAATTCTTAGAGGTACGTCGTAACGGGAAATCCATTTGGATAAAAAGGCTGAGGCAACGGTCGATGCTTCCATGTCAACGATAGAAATAACTTCCGGCCAGCGAGAAAAACGATCGATGCATGTTAGACAATATTTGTAACCTTGCGAATATTGCATGGTAATAATGTCGATGTGTACATGCTCGAATCGACCGGCTAGATTCTTGAAATCCATGACAGGAGCTAATACGTGTCGCGTAATTTTGCATCGCTGACATGCAATACACTTTCGTGCCCAGTTTCTTGAGTCTCTGTTAATCGATGGCCAAACAAAACGTAAAACCAAAATTTTTTGAAAAGCTCCTATGCCTGGATGAGAACGTCCATGTAAAGAGTTAAATATTTGTCGTCGCAAAAGTTTCGGTACATATGGCCTTAAAATATCGCTGTTAATATCGCAGTAAATATTTACATTATATTCTGGGAAATTTACCTTTTTTAATTTTAAGGGGGGAGTAGGGTCTAACGGGTAAAAAAAAAACACCATTTTCACGAATTTTTTTTAGAGCTATCGTTCAGACAAATGTATTCAAATTTTTTGCATTATACAAAGCATTGTTAAAAGAACATTTAGTAATTTTTTCGTAGAAAAATATTGAAAAATGAGCCGGTGACGGAGCACTTTCGAGGATGCCTTTTAGAAAACAGGATTTGCGGTGGACACTGTATCTCAGCACAGAATCATCTGAAGTCAAAAAATCAGAGCAAAATATTTTTAATAGATGTTTTTCTAGACCCCAACGATTTTATTTAACTTAAAAAAATTTTTTATGAAATTTTTGTGGCTGTTTGAATTTGAAGTAAAAACTACGATTTTTCACGAAAAAATCCGCCATTTTTTATCTGTAAAATCTCCCCAAAGTAAAAAAAAAAAAAAGAAAATCGTTGGGGTTTGGTATTTTATATGTAGAAAATATGTTCCAAATTTGAAAAGAATCGGTGAAGTAGTTTTCAAATGACGATGTCCACTGACTTTAAAAATGTGCTTTCGAGAAAAACGCGTTTGAAGTTTCTGCTCTAAAAATGAAAGAAACAATTTATTTTTTCAACTCACACTGAATCGTCGATTCCAGCTCCATAAAGTACGTTCCCTGCAGCAATTTCGTTGTCTTCGGCTTCTTTTTTTTCAAGTCTCTGTCTTATTCTGGCTTCTTTACTCTGCATCTGAGCTTCTTGTTCGGCCTTGGCTATCCGAGAGTTGTCCTCCTGCCTTGCGTATTCACGAGCGCTCGGTCCAACGGTGATTCCCATGTCATACATGAATGTCAGCAAAGCACCATACCCTCATTAAATGTGCACGCAGCCACATAGGCTGCAAATTCAACAATGTTTTTGCTGCCTGACAATTTTTTTGGCACTATCCTCCAAATAACCTGGTTCAGACTTTCATTATTATTTTGTGTGAATCCGCCAACGCACCTCTCCAAAAGTTCGTCCTTACTCAGGTCCTCGTAAATAGGTTTAATTGCTTTCAAAACATCTTGAGGAAGTGGATTGTAATCGTGCTTGAAATTTTCTACTTCTGTAGTAGCCAAAGCTTTTTGGTAAGGGCACCACGAGTTCTCTCCGCTGGGGCATTTTTCGTGTTGAGGATTCTCATCTGTCGACTGCTGGTGATAATAAGTTGCCCAGATGGCATTTTTCATTTTCGAAACTGAATCGCAATTGTGTCTAATTGCTGATCCATAGTAGCGACTCAAATTATCGATAACTTTTGCTGTTAGTTTTCCTTTTCCACCAAGAACTTTACTTCTCCTTTTCTTTCCAGCATTTTTTCCTGTTTTAATTTCTTTTTCTTCGACTGTGTTTTTCACTAAATCGCGCAGACGCTTGCCCATTCTCTTTTGCACGTGCCCCACACATTCTTTTTTATTTATTGTAAAATTTTCACCGTAAGGTTTTGCTTCAACAACATTGCCGTAAGTCTTAGTGTCGCCATCTCCGATGTAATCACCGATCCTTGCACCATATTTTTCTTCTGAACGGCGGAACATTGCTATAACTGCATTCACTTCCATATTTCCAGATGGTCCTGTATGATTCGCTTGACATTCACCGTTGTTTACGTGTTCTTCGTGCCACTCTTCGAATTCCGAAGTAGTCAATTTTTTCTCCCAGAGTTTGCACAGATTACAAAACAGACTACTCACAAAAATGTCAATCACTTTCCCTTTCCAGTAGCCAATCAAAGAAGTGAATCATGCTCCCGACCTTTGACGCCAAGATTATCGCCAAGATTATCGCCGAGATCGGCGCCGAATTCTTGCATCTTCGCAGTATTAGATAAGAGGAGATAAAGGCCTATAATTTCTACAGTTTTGCTTCGATTGACTTGAAAATTTGACACAACATTCTTGAAATGTTTTACAATAAGAAAATTAAAAAAAAAAAAAATCGATTTTTTGAAAGTGTTAGACCCTACTCCCCCCTTAATGTGTTCGTTCCGGACTCTAAAATTTCACGTAACTCGCTGTCGTCGTTTTGAGCCGATTCGAGAGTTTTATGATCAACCGTTTTTGAAATTGCTTCAACACGAGATAATGCATCGGCTACGTAATTATCAAGGCCCTTAATATGTCAGATATCTGTTGTAAATTGTCCGATATAATCGAAATGACGCGGCGAGCATTTTGCAATATTCTGATTGAAAGCAAGTGTCTTTGTAAAAAAACCTAAGAGTTGCCATGCATTATCTACGCGTTGTTGCAAAACTGCTCCTATCGCGTAATCAGACGCATCTACCGCGATGCTGATCGGCGAGCCTGTTATAGTATGAGCTAATAACGTAGCTTTCGCGAGAGCGTTCTTAGATTATACGAAAACATTTTTCGCTTTTTCTGTCTACGTGATAGGCGCGTTGCCCTTTTTGGAGCCCTTTAACAGATCATTAAACGTCTGCACAATTTTGGCAACACCGGGTATAAAACGGCGGTAAAAATTAATCATAATTTTTAAAGAATTTGAAATCTTTCTGTGAAAAAAAAAGACAGAAAGATTTCAGATTCTTTCAAAATTTGAATTTATTTGCATTATTGCGATATAAGAGTTTAAAATTGTCTACGGGGACACCTGTCGACAACGTATCCTATCTGATATGCGACTAGTGATCCTCCGATAATGTAGGCAGTGATAAAAATTTCAAACTCAACTAATTAATTTGAAAAAATTAATCATACCTAGAAAACCTCGAAGCTGTTTGATTGTTCCGGGCTCTGGGAATTTTGCAATCGCTTTAACGCGCTCTGCCAAGGGTTTAATTCCATCCATATTGACAGTGTATCCGAGGAAAGTAACTTCACTTACACCAAAAGTACACTTAGCCGAAATTATTTGTAGTTTGGCAAAAGAAAGGAGCTATCAAGTTGAGAGAAATATCAAATGGTGGTTTTGATATGTTTGGTTCCAGATATTTTAATGGTGTCATTTTATTTGAGGTATTGTGGTTTTCAATTCTACATGATGGATGAAGTAGTAAAATTTTTTTTTTAGAGAGAGTTGTTGCGAATATTGAGTCGTTTTCGCATTGAAATTCTATTTGTTTTACTGCATTGGTTGCAGGGTAATTAAGGGAAAATCATCGAAGTTTATTTGATAGTTGCATTTATAGGGTTGAGATTGTGTTAGCAATGATATTTCACAGATCGTATTTTCTTATGAATCTTGTAGTAGTGGTGATGTATTACATGTTTCGGTATTGGTAATAGAAATATAATTTTTTTTAAATGAGTCTTTTATAATGCGGTACTTACTATAATCGCGAGGGAGAATGATGTAGTTGATTTTGGATTCTATGTAGATGCTAACAGCTTTATTTCTTTGGATGTTGTGGTTAATTGGTACTTTATGTGTTTTAAAAATTTGAAAATTTTCTGCGCTTGTTACTGGTGTGTGTTGATATAAACATTAATTGATTTTCAAATGAAAAATATTCTAGTTTTGATAATTGTTTGATGACTGATATTGTATAATTCATCAAAATTCTCTGTAAAACTTGTTGGTATAAATCTACTGCTGCCAGTGGAAAATTTTCTGGATGCCAGTTTACATTTTCCGCATGGATCAGCAGGTTCAAAATATTTTGAAGGGTTAATATATAAAAATCGAGTGTTTCGTATATAGAATCTAACCATCGTTTTGTGTGTACTGTATTGATTTCTGTTGGTTTTTCGTTCATCCTTTTTTGTATCCAATTTTTATGATTTTCTAGTACTATTATTTTCTGAGAGAAATTTTGAGTAGTTTCAATTATGGAATGCGGAAAAATAAAAATATCTTTCCTTGCACAATTGAGTTTTGAAGAAAGTGTTATTTCTTTGAATTCAATATTGTTAATTAATTTTGATGTTGATTGTGGAAAAATGTTAATTGTATGTTGCAGGCAAAATTTAATTTCTTGTATAAGTTTGTTAATTATGAAGTTTTGGTTTTCAAATCTATCATTGTTTGTGATTTCTAAACAGAAGTAATTATTTTTATTTTTGTAATTTAGAACAGTTGATTTGTACATTTGTGAAATGGAATTGTATATGAGTATAGTATCTTGATGGAACTTACTAGGTGATGTTTAGTTTCTGCGAATTTAAGGTTTTTTATGGGTTCAAAATAGATTCCTGGTGAGTTTTCAAATATTGTTTCCAAATATCTTTCTGTATCTACTGTTAATAAGTTTAAAAGTGTAAAGAGAAATGTAATTACATTGAGTATTTTTTTTATCATTCTGCTTCTCTTGGGTGTTTTCTGAAAGAAAAAATGCATTATATTAGTACATGGTTAGGATAAAGATGATAAAAATAACATTAGTTGATATAATATGTTTTTATTTCGAAATTATTGTATAGATTATTGTATAGATTATTATAGAGAGGTAAGGAAGTTTTCAATTGTGATATCTTTTATTAATTTTCTATCTTTATTTCTCCAAATTTAATAAATATTTCTGAAGCTACTTCGTTCTCTATCATAATTTTATATTTTCCGGATTTTGTTTCTCTTAAGCCGTTGAATTCTTTTGTAACGGTGTTAATGTCTTCTGCTTTTGTGTTAGTGTAGGTTGGCGGCGTTAGCTCGTTTTGTGTCGCGTACTTCTGTAGCTATTTTTTGTAATTTCTTATTCCTATAGTAATAGGTTCCTGTTTTTGTCTTTGATTTTCCTCGTAAATATTCATCAATCCTTCTTAAGACTGCGGGTATTTCTTGGTGAGACATACTGAAAAAGTGAAAGGTCGTTTGTTTAGTTTATTTTGTTTGCTGTGGTTTGGGTTATCACACTTTCTACAAGATTGGTTGGGTTGATCCCTGATAGAGTTTAGAGATTCCATCTTAGGTTTTGCATATGATTGGATTTTTGTAGTTGTAAGGTCGATGACTGGTCTATGAGGTATATTTTGAGGCTGTTACGTCCGGAAACGCACAAATTTAAAATCAACAAGTCTTGTTGATTATCCTTTAGGCCAACACCCACGTGCTATAGTCTAGGGAACGCCTAATGTAAAATAGGTTGTTAGCAAACTTGAGCCACGAGATGATTACGGACCGATATTAAGCATTAATTCCTTGTTTCGAGAGAATGTTAAGGTTTAAACCCCAGAATCCTTAATTACGATGAAATTCCTAACAAGTATAAATTTTATGATTTAAAACGTTGATAGTTTGATGAATTGATGGACAATTCATATGTGCCAAACATCACTCCTGGTATAATAGACGACAAGTGGAGGTTAAACAATGAATGCGTAGTTAGCTCAATTAGGGCCTGGTACCACATTCAATGTAAAATACGATAATTGTCAAGGTATGGAAAATGGAAAATGTGCTAAGCTCTATTATAGGCCTGGCACCACAAAAATTATAAAATTTGCTAAAATCATGGAAAACTTGGATCGTGCTAAGCTCTATTAAAGGCCTGACACTGTACTAATATAAAATACAAGAAATTGGTAAAATCATAAGAAAACATAAATTGTGGTAAGCTCTATTAAAGGCCTGACCACACAAATATAAAATTCAAGAATTTGGAAAATTGAAAATAAAATGGACTTAGAAAATTGAGAATTGGGAGAACAAATGGATTTCAATGTTAAAAAAGAAATCGGAGAAAAACATTATTAGCTTATTTGTAATTTATTGAAGTTGAAGCTTGTACAAATTTGAAGTTGAACGCCACACAGTTGAACAAGTGCTTATGTATAGAAACTAGATGAGGTAAGAACCTCAGAGCTAGATCTGTTCGAAGACTGACACCCGTTAAAATTTGGGCTCGTATTTATATGCCTTAACCCCCATAAGGGCTATGTGTAAGACAAGGAGAGCAAGAGTGTAGATAAGGATTATACCGAGTGTCCTCGTATTTTCCTTGCCTTTTACATGAATCTATTATTCAGATCTTACATTTGTTATTTTCTGTATATTATAATTTTTAATAAACTTACTCTTTTATGATAAGGAAAATTGTTGTTCATGTGTGAAAGTTTTATATTTGTATGCCTAGGTTTAAATTAAAAATATTTCTATTCAGAATATAAAAAGGTAAGATTTGTATATATTGAATTTATGGAAAGTCTATGTGAAATCTTAAATGATTATTATTTTAAATATATTTATCGAATTTTAGATGTACATATTTCATATCTCAAGTGCTCAGTCTGTTTGTTAAGGTGTGACCGGGATCGCAAACTAAGGAGAGGGAAGGAGGGGACGCCGATAAGGTGCACACAATAAAGAAGCATAATAATAATCACTAAGTTTATTAAAACTTACAATCAGCCCTTAACACACCCGCGAAGCAAAGTCAAGAACAGGACTGACACTCTAGGCGCAAAGCCAAGTACCGCAGTAGTTTCGCCTCGCGAAACTCTGCCTAGACTCAACTCCGGACCGTCCACAGGAGACGGGGACAGCGCGTGACCGCAGGGCATGTCGGGTCGCTTTCCCCCTGGATCTATCCCGCAGGGCCGTGTCCCCCTGGGGCACTCATGTAATTTTTTTACAAAGGGACAAGGTCCATTTTATAGGGCGTTTTCCCACATTTACCGGGTGATACAATTTCTTCTGATCTAAATCTAATCGATATTACTAATTTGTTTAACTACACGTCAAATTCGATGGGACGTAACAAGGTATTTTGAACTTTTTTCTTATGTATCCACAAATATTTCATTTTCTGTTGGGTGATAGGTTCTTTTTGCTTTGGAAGGTAGGTGTAGTATATTTTCTATTTTTAATTTTTGTAAGGCTTTAATAGCTGCATGGATTTTTGCTGCTGGGTAAGTATTTGAAGTTCCATTAAATGACAAATTTTGTATTTCTTGTAGGCTGTTTAATTTTGGATAAATAGTTGAAGTTGTATGTGTTTGTATTTTACCTGAGGAATCTAATTCGGTGTACGTTTGTATTGGTTGGTTTTCTTCCAAGAGTTCTAAGGAGGTTCCTTCGTTTGGGTTCTGGGGAAGTTCTCGTTTTCCTAAATGTAATAAAAGATTAGTAAGTGATCCCATATTGCTCCAATTACTAGTAGGTGTATGGAGAATACGAGTACACTGTATATGGCATAGGTATGTATTATGGTATCCGCTATTAATTTTATAGTTCTAATAATTATTATTATTCCGATAAATCCTGCGCTTGTTGTACCGAAATTTGAGAATATTGTCCAAAATCTACCCCAAGCTGACTGTGCTATTTTATGTAAAGTTTCTTCGTCTAAAAGGTTCATCAGTGAGATTTTGTGATTTATATTAGATTGTCCTAGTATTTCGCTTGCTAAGGAGTTTAATATTGTTGGTTGTTCTGCGGGGAACATTATGTGGTCTCTTAATTTATCTAAGTCGAATTGTGTATAAATTCCGCTTGTTGCCAGTGAGGCATGTAGGTTTGGTGGTAGGTTTCATAAATTAACCCTTTCGTCACGGCATTCCGCTCCGCTGGAATAACGACACCAAACGGGGCACCGCGCCATCGGAGTAGCGCCACTGAACGGAGAGCTTCTCCGCAAACTGTGCATACTGTGAGTCGGGAAATTGGTGTTCGGACTTACGTCTTTCAACGTTACCGTGTCTTTTTCCAGATCATACTCTTCTTTACGTGTTACATAGTGACATGTTTATAGGTCTTGCAATTATTATTGTCCAGGGTTATCTTAATCAGCAAATCTAATTGGTTGACCCTCTCACAATAGTTTGCAATCTCACATGTTACCTTATATATCATATTAAAGCTTGCGATTGGTTACTTGAAGACGTTAAAAAGCTTAAAAGACGTCATTTTGCTAAATAAATGTTTATATATTTTATAATCTTGTCAACAATTATTAAAGAAAATACAATTTAGAGTAAATGATGTATCAAATTAAATTCTTAGTAATTTATTTCACAATGATAAACTTTAAAACAAGGATCTATGCACAAACCCACATTACAGTCTTTGCACTCATACTTAGATTCATGTCTTTTGTCGTTTGCACTGCAAACGACGCACCGTCTACTTCGATTTTTCCCTGCCGATTTGTAAACGGAAGGAAAATGTCTTTCCGTTAATCTTCCCGGATGATTATTGCCTGTTAATTGTTGACGCTTTGTAGCTTGGTGATATTTTCCCAGTATTTCCCTGATTAATTGTAATTGGAATTTTGTCATGGATATCGGTTCTTTCATTTTGTCTTTGTAAAGGCAATAAGCATTCCACACGCAAATGTCTAACAAGTGGAAGAAAAATTTACGGTACCATTTTGAGGTTTTGCATGTGGACTTTACCGTGCTGATGACCATATCTGCTTTATCTACTGCGCCCATAGAGTTATTATAATCCAATACGCATACAGGTTTTCGTATAACTTTCTTTCCTCCGTGCTTGATTATCGTTCCAAATTCTGACGTATGCATGGTAGACAGCATATATACTTCTTTTTTATCCATCCACTTTGTGACTAATAAATTAGTGCATGATCGAAATGTTGCCTTTCCTCTTTTTAACCGTTCGTCAATTTTCGGCATTCCCATCCTCCGTTTTCTAATCGTTCCGCACGCATTCGTGCAATTATTATGTAGAAAATTGAATAAAGCAGGACTTGAATACCAATTGTCCACATAAAGTGTATGGCCCATTCCAAGATACGGTTTCATGAGTGTTCCAACTATTGCGCCAGATATTCCAATATCCTGATTTTCACTATGCACCATTGTAGATGATCCAGCATAAACAAGTAAATCTAGTACAAATCCTGTCTGACAATCGCTGAGCATAAAGGATTTTACACCAAACCTATTTCTTTTGGACGGGATGTACTGTTTAAAAGACAGCTTTCCTTTATATAAAAGCAAGCTTTCGTCAATGCACATACGTTCATAAGGTTGAAATGCTTGACTAAATTTTGTTCGTAATATATCAATGACGTTCCGTATTTTGTGTAAACGATCATTCGTAGGATCGACCGTATGGGTGAAGTGCAGCATCTGTAATAATTTTAGGTAGCGGTCTCTGGTCATTATTTCTCCAAAAATCTCACTACGAAGGAGTTTATCTTTATTCCATTACTCTAATAGTGATAATTTTTTGTTGCGTGTCATTAAAAATGACACAGCAAAGAAACGGTATAGTTCAGCTAGCCCTGTTCCTTCTGAATTATTTATATCATTATTATTCTTTTGTGACCAATATTCGTTTGTTTCTCTCGCAATCAGTTCTACGAGCTCTTCAGAGACAAAAAGCTGGAAGTAATCTAAGATTTTGGCTGATCTACTGATGTTTTCTTTAATTCCTGAATCTTTTGACGAAAACTTATGTATTTTAGGGAGAAATCTTTTTGACGTCCATATATCACAGCAACTGTCATTTGCTTCAATCTTCTCTGATTCTGAGTCGGAAGTACTACATATAGTTCTTTTTTTTCTTTCTCTGTAGTGTAACATTATTTTGATTTTGATTATTTGAATCGTTTTCTGAATCAGTAGATCGGTCACGGAATAGAATTTTTCGTCGTGACATTCTGACAAGGGGGTGCAAAAAGATTTTATAAAACAAACTAAACAAAGCTCCAAATAAAATTTTTTAATAAATATTACGAACCTTGAAAAATTAATAGCTGTTATCCAGTTTCTTGTAATGCTTCAAGGAAGATTTCTTTTATATTATTATATAATTTGGACCAAATACTTCACTCTCGAATAGAACACACGGAAGCACAATCTTCTTCTTATTCTTCTTCGTACAGCGCTAGCATCTTACTGGCAAAGCCTTGTACATTTGAACTGCGCATGCGTCTACTAAAATCCATTATTACTACACAAGATCGATAAAATCAAAATGGCCGGGACTAGTCGTGACATATTAAGTGTAATTACTAGCGCCGAAAAAAACTACAATACTAGATTAGATTCGAGTGTACGCATAAAAACTCGTATACGCACCGGAGTCACATAAAATAGAATACGTGACAATGCACACAATTCGGGAAATTACAAGACTCGCGACAATGCTCGCAGGAGTGATCGCGCCTCAGCTTCGTCTCGACTACGCATCCGCTACACCTCGACTACGCCTTGGCTCTGATCTCCTGCGAGCATTGTCGCTAGTCACGCAATAACCATCATTGTGCGCCTAGGCACGTAATATACTATTATGTGACTTTGTTGCGGATTCGAGTTTTTATGCGTACACTGGAATCTAATCTAGTCATTACACTTGATACGTCACGACTAATCCCGGACATTTTGATTTTATCGATCTTGTGTAGTAGTAATGGATTTCAATAGACGCATGCGCAGTTCAAATGTACAAGGCTTTGCAGTTTGCCAGTAAGGTGCTAACGCTGTACGAAGAAGAAATGAGAAGAAGAAAAATAAGAAAAAGATTGTGTTCTGCTGTAAGACTATATGCGCATGCGCAGTTTAATTTTTACATTGTATTCGTCTGTAACGCAATACACAACATTCCGTTACTCTCAGCTGTAACGGAAAAACGAGTTTCTGTGCCAGAGGCACATAAAATTTTGAATCCTACTTTTAAGAAAATTGAGGCTATTGTTAATGGAGTCGGTGGAGTTAATATTGGTTCTTCAAGAAAAGGGTTTATCAGACGTATAACTGACTTGTAAAGGAATAGAATTTAAAGCAGAATTTTTGGATTATCGCCTTTTAATGTATAATTTAATTATTAAGTTTATTATCCAACATACAAATAAACCACAGATAATATAGCTAATAATTTTGAAGAAATTTATAATTTTTTTCCCCCATTTGATACTGCATTAGAGATTACATCCCCTGCATTTTCAGAATCACTTTGTTGTAAATGTGTAGAATTTAATAGGGTAATTGAATTTGTCCGATTAATTAAAGGATAATTGATATAATTAGGTTATAAAAGAATTGCATTCCACAGATGATAATAATTGTCATCTAATTCAAATAAAGGCTTATTTAATTTATCTCCAAATAATTGTAATCCATTTAGTAAAGAACAACCTTTAAAATTATTACAATCACAATATATCATATTGTTTGAAATAATACTTACATTGTTACTAGTCCAGACTTTAATGGTACAATCTTTACAACACGAACAAGAAACTTCAAATTTAAGACTTAATTCATAATTGTATATTCCAACATTAATTAAATTATTCTGTTGAATAAAACCAATACCTGTTCCGGTAGTAAATGGAGTTAAATAAGTTAAATCATATTGACTTATTGTTTCATTAGAACGAATCTTATTCATAACTGATCGACATTTTTCTGATACAAATAATTTTTCAAGTTCTAATTTTGGTATAGAAATGTCATTGTTTAAATTATTTGATACGATGGATATCTCAGTTTTACATATAGGAAGTTCTTTTAACAATTTAGATATAATAGAAGGTAAGTCATCATGTGCGATAAAAAATGATTTGTTTTTAACACAAATCCTTTATATCCACAAAAAACAAAACTTCGACAAGCTTTATCTAAATTTACTCCTGGTATATAATTATTATACAGAGTAACTGTTTGCAAAGTCGGAGAAATTCCATAATCGACTGTTAAATCTGAAGGTATAATTTGAGGACATGAATCATGAATATTTTCAAAAATTAACCATAACACTCTTGAATATTTTGTTTGACAGCAGAATGTCTCACAATAACCGCTAAGAAAGATTTGATCCACAAACCTTTGATTATAATTATCAATAAATACAGATTTTTCTTTGATGTTGAATAAAATTTTAGTTTCAGTATTGTTTTTCATCCATACACAATCTTCTTTTACTAAAGGGTCTTGATTCAATCTACCATCTTTCCACTCATTAATGGAATATATACATCCATAACTTTTAGTGTCCAACCTATTGATTCCATTCGTTAATGTTTTAGAACCAAAGAAACTAACAGAACATGTGACATAATGTTCTTCTTTAGAACAAAGATGCCCTGTTACATATTTATGTTCCATGTCTGGGTGAATTGATGACATTTGAAAAGATTTTGTCTGAACGCCTTTGGTGTGAAATAATCCGACATGACAAGACAGATGATAGAAAGGATGATAGAAAATTTTTTATTTTGGTTCATCAGGATATTATCGTGTATTCTGTAAAAGGTGGAAACGGTAGAAAATTTCAAATATGTCTTTTGAGGAAACTTTCGAAGAGATTTTAGTAGAACTTGGTTTTAATGTCCAACAGATTTTTCCAACTGACGAGGAAATGTCCTCCATTGTAGAGTTTTTTTAATAGTGTTGATTTTGGTGATTTAGTTTGTGAAGACTTTATAAATGTTTATATTATCAATTTATGTACCTTTTTATATACTTTGTTTATGTAATTTTGATCAATAATTATATTCATTTGCCTTAATTGAATAAAATCTATATTTTATCGTGTAAATGTATTGAAGTATTTTTGTTTACCTTTGTCATTTTGTATTATAATTTTGATTAACAAGTGCTTTTTTTTTTTTTTTTTTTTTTTTTTTTTTTTGGTGAGGAGGAAACATGGCAAAATCTTTTATAGACGTTGTACAGGACTCTCCTAGGACGGGTCTAGGCATACCTGTTAAAACCAAAAAACCCCCTCTCTCGAACCAATACACCACCAGCGGAACAGCCTTTCAGCTTTAAACTTCACGGGTGGTTGGTTCCATTAAAGTCGCGTACGACTCTTCCGTCATCCATTCGCTCGGAACTTTCATCCGCGGCCACACGCCCACTAGGCAAACAGTCTAGCCGCGCCACTCAGGGGAGAAGCAAAGAGATTCCTCGCCCGAACGACGCGGGCAGCCAAGTCTACCCGAGATGCAGGACCGCGGGTGCAGGCCCCGATGCGATTTCTACAAGCCCTCCCCGTTGTTCATCTCCCGACGCCCATCGAGCTCCCTCGTCCTCATCACAAGTGTGACGAATGATTCGATGAGCGTCGAAATCCGTTCAGACTGGAGCATCAGAGGGACCATCGTATCAAGAGTCAGCTCAGCACCCACTGCCTGACCGAGGGCCTCCCTTGCCGCGACCCACTTTGCGCAGACGAAGAGTGCGTGCTCTGCATTATCCACAGGGGAATCGCAGTGACAACACATCTCCTCGTCTCTTTTCTGAAAGCGCCTCAGGTACGCGTTAAAACAGCCATGGCCTGAGAGCGCTTGCGCCAAATAAAAGCCGACCTCTCCGTGCTTTCTGTTTAGCCAGGTGGCGAGCTCCGGGATCAGGCGGTAGGTCCATCTCCCGGTCTGCTCGCCATGCCATCTGATTTGCCATTTCTCGACGAGTTTGCGCCTTCCATCCTTGCGGATGGCCTCCCTCACGCGAGCAATTTCCTGCGGGTCCGTACAGGTGAGCTCCTTGCGGAGCTGAAAGGTCTCCTGCCTTTCCTCCGCCAATAAATCTATTGGCGGGACGCTCGCCAGGACCAGAACAGCACTCGTCGAGACGGTTCTATAGGCTGAGACTTTTCTCAGCGCGACAAGTCTCTGCGCCGAGAGCAGCCTTCTCTGGATAGCATGGTTTTGCAGGGCTTTGGCCCAGACCGGAGCTGCATAAAGCAGCCTTGAGTGCACCACGCTCGCCACCAGTCTCCTTTTTACTTCCCTGGGTCCACCAATGTTTGGCATGAGCCGAGCCAGGCTTGCTCCACATTGGATGGCTTTAGCAGCTGTGATCCTTAGGTGTTCGCCAAAGCTAAGCCTACGATCCAACTGCCCACCCAGGTACTTTATACTTGTTCTCCACTCGACCTCATGCTCTCCGAGAACGATCCTCGGGTACTGAAAGGGTCTCTTGTCCGTGACGAGCAAAGCCTCGGTTTTTTCAGGAGCCATTTTGAGGCCTCTTCTATCCAACCAACGCTTTGCCCGCCGCAGGCTTTCATTGATCCTCAGCTCCAGGATACCGACGTCATCAGCGGCGCACACGACAAGTGCGTCATCCGCGAAGCCAATGATGCTCGTTCCAGCAGGTAGGTCCATGCGCAGGAAGTCGTCATACATGACGATCCAAACGAGTGGACCCACCCGCGACCCTTGAGGAGCGCCACATATCATCTCTTCTTTGAGAGACCATTTGTCGCCCTCGTAAATCACCCACCTGTCGCTCAGATAGTTATCTATCATTCGCAACAGGTAGTCTGGAACCTTTTTCCGCATCATCCCCTCGATGCAGATGTTCCATCTCGCGGTATTGAACGCATTGCGTATGTCAATGCCGACCAACGCGCAAAATCCCTTACGCTTACCAGTTCCCTTTCTTGCATTTGTGGCGATGTTAACCACAGCTTGGATGGCGTCCACCGTGGACCTGCCTTTCCTGAAACCGAACTGGTTCTCCGAGAGACCGTTCTCCCCGACCAGAAGGGTCTGAAGCCGTTGTAGAATCAACTCCTCCAGAAGCTTCCCCATCGTATCCAATAGACATATTAGTCTATACGATGAGGGATCCCCTAGAGGTTTGTTGCCCTTCCTCAGCAGGACCAATCTGTGCTTCTTCCAGTCTGCGAAGAATCTCCCCTCCCGAAGACAGGAGTTGAAGGCTTCTAGGAGGATCTCCGGATATGCTTCGATCACCTCTTTGAGGATTTCGTTCGGCACTCCGTCGATCCACGGCGCTGTACTTGCCTTGAGCCTTCCACCCGCTCTCTTTAGTTCCTCGAGAGTGAAGAGTTCCTCGCGCCGGACCACGCAGGGACTTCGGTCCTGTCTTTGGAACGGCTTTTCTTTATGCTTCGCCTCAAATCTGCTTTCGCCCTTTTCCACGCCTCGTGCAGCAGAAGATCACCCTTTGAGCGAGTGAATCTCCGCCGCTCTGCGAGGCATTCTCGACGTAGGGTCCAGTCTCTTCTGGATTTCCAACCCGCTTTTCATTAGACACTCTTGAGTGTTCAAGAGGCTGCCAAAACCTCGGCAGCGTTCCCAACACTCGTTTTGACGGTGGTCGGGGTGTTCTGACGCATCCCATCTTGTATAACTTTGAGGGCCATACTTAGCCTCTCCATTTTTCCGCTTTGCTCCTTCAGGAGTTGAAGGACGTCTTGCCATCCCTCAGCCCCTGGAGGAGTGTGTGAGTGCGCATCTGGCGCCTTCACCTCTCCATCTCTTTTATTTTTAACGTAATTCATATTTATTACCCTCGTGTCTTAAGACGGTTCGCCCATCATGGGAGCCCTACCGCAGTAGGGCTACTATCCCCGCCTGTATAGATCCCTAGTTATGTGCGCCGAAACCGAGAAGCGGCTTATCGGATGGTCGATCCTATCGGCACATTAAATGAAGCTAGTAAAAAGGTTACGGGATAGGCCCGCCCCATAACGATGCTCAAGGTTTAACGTCACCCCTATCGACCGAGCGGTGCCGGGTCCGCCCCGACACCTGACCCGGACTGCAGGCTAGACGGTGTGCGATTTATCCTACGCAGCGTTGGATATAAGCAAATAGTGACCAGGTAATCCTTCGTTCCTGCGCCCGGGCGTCCATGATTTCAACCCCGAAATTGGCTCCAGACAGTAGGAACGTGAGCGGTTTTCCCAATTTAACATGTGGTTTCACGGGATCTTCGCCCTTCGCGGCAGAACACCGGAGGGACTTACATTTACCCATATTACTTCCACAGAGGTAAGGTACTGACATCGCGTCCTACGCTGGTCGTGAGGCTACTACTCCTCCCTTGGCTAGTCTATCGGGAATATCCACCAGGCGCCGGCCGCAACCCATTCACTCAGTAGTACATTCATTCTGGTATGTGTGGGTGTCGCTGTCGTGCATGTGGTTGTGATGTGACCGCGAGAGGGTTACGAGGGAAGTTTAGCGTCACCGCCGCATGCGCATTTGGGGCGATACCCCGATTAAGGGGCCCCCCGCATTCATACCATGTCCACTCATGCGGCATCAAGGAACCTGTTCAAGGTCCCCCGATGCTTTTGCTCCACACCGGGTCCTCACGCGCCTGAAGGTTGCAGAGAAACCATTCCAACGCGTGCGCCCGGCAGGCCCACCGCTAGGGAAAAGCCCGTCTATAGGGCTTCCTTGACGGCCATCCTGACGGCGACAGCCCAGCTGCTGGCAGAGTCCTTTCGGCTACTACCGTTGGTGGGCTGCAGGACTCGTCTGTTGGGTGTGTTGCGTTCAGTGTCGCTGTGTTTTTGTCATAGATTTTTCCATATTTTCCTTATTTATAGAATTAAGGTTAATGAGCGTATTTTCCAAAGAAAGACTTCTTAAGATACGATAGTAGTAGCATAGTTTTATTATAATTATTAGAATAACTAGAAAAATTAGTAATAATGCAATGATTAGAGTTGTTATCAGTTTGAATATATACTCGTAATAACAATTTTCTTTAGGTCATCTTGTACTTCGTTACGTAGTAGTTTTGAAAATAGAATTTGTGCATCATTAAAAAGATAGTAAATTTGTTCTATTAGATTTTCTATCTCAGATTTTAGTGTTATGAATTTTTTATTATTATATCCTTTATTGCAATAAAAATTAACTTTAATAATTTTGCAAAACTTAACAGCTTCTTCAAATATGCTAATTAGTGTGTTTTGGAAACTGAGTACTTTTTTATATCAATGTAAGACATTAAATGGTTATTTTTTCCAAAAATTTTAATGTTTTCTACAGATTCAAAATAAAGGCCAGTTGAATTTTCAAATTTAATTTTTTTGTAGTGACTATCAGAATTAGGGTTTTGTGCAAATATTAGAAAAGACAAGGTACTAAATTTAAGAAGGAAAAATAATTGTTTTTCACACATGATGCTTCACTGGTGGGTGTGTCCTAGAAAGAAAAGCAGACTTTATTAGTATATGAACTGAAAGAAAAATTTATTATTAGAAAAGGTAAAGTTCATAAATAACAGATTGATTATGGAGAGAATTTTAAACATTTTCTGAAAATTGTACTTTCTTTAATTTTTGTGGATTTTTTCGAACAGTTGTTTGTAGTGTGGTTTGAATCTTTGCAAGTTTTACATGAACGTAATAAGGGTGTTAATTTTGGTCGAGGATCTGTTTGAGTAGATTTGTTTTGGAACCTCGCGTTTGATGTTTCCGTTGAAACATGTTTTGTTTCACAAATTTCATATATTTCTTGAATTAATTTTATTTCTTTGAATGCTGCTTCATGTTCAGTAATAATTGCTATATCTCCCACTCTACAGTGAGATGTAAAATTTAATGTCTGATTATCAGCCAAATCTCTGTATTTCAGAATTTCAGGTTCTTCTAAATCACATTTAATTGTTAAATTCTTAAGCATTTTTACATAGTTAGGGATTCTTCGTATTCGCTTTCTTGGATTCATTTGTCTGTTAAAAAATAATGAAGTATTTGCGCTGCGTTTCGCGTGGCTATATCTTTATCATCTGATGTGACTATTATAGTATAATTTTTAAATGTAAATGTTGCCGTAAAATATACTTTATCCTTAGTTTTATAACTTATTGTTGTTTCGAATTGTGGAAATTGATTATTATAAGTTGGGTTGCAAAAGTCAAATAAGTAAGTAAGAGGTTTCTTTTTTATTTGAGCAATTTATTTTGGTGAATTATTGTGAGACATTAGTTTCCTTTATTTTTAGGAATAATATCTTCATTAATGCAGCATTAAGTTGCTTATTATAAATGTATAGGGTAATTAGATGTTTCTGAGATGTTTCCAAGTTGAGCGTGAGGATAATGATTTGATTCGGTATGAGTGTGTAAATTACCTGTGTGAGTAAGTTCTGTATATAGTGGTGATTATACCATCTGCTGTGGATTTGACGGCTGTTCAATTCGTAATCCCAATGTTGATTCTTCCATCCGTTTCGTGTTAGGTCGGGGTTTCCCTAAATGTAATAAAAGGTTAGTTACTGAGTCTCAAAGAGCGCCTAAAAGATGGAATGACGATCCAAATATATTATGTAGTGCATATCCATGAATAATAGTGTCGGCAATTAACTTAATTCCTCTAATTATTATTATTATCCCTATAAATCCTGCACTTGTTGTACCAAAATCTTAAATAGTGTCCAAAATCTTCCCCAGGCTGATTCAGCTATTTTATTCAAGGTTTCTTCATCTAAACGATACATTAAAGATACTTTGTCATTTATGTTGGAATGTCCTAATATTTCTCGTGCCAGTAAACTTAACACGTTTGGTTTTTCTGCAGTGAACATAATGTTGTCTCTTAACTTGTCTAGATCTGCTTGTGTATAGATTCCACTTGATGCTAGAGAGGCTGGATTTGTGTATTTCCAAGTTGGTTATGTAGTTGGCTTCATTATTGATGGTGGTAATGATTCAGTTAGCTTTGGAGATAACTTATACCAAGCATGGTATATATATTGATGGTAAAAAAAATGTTACAACTTGTTTCTGTTCCCTTTCCTATTATGATATGTGTACGAGGAGTAAGAAATACTGTTTCATTGCCCTTATTAATTGAAAGTTGTAAGTAACATTGATCAGTTTGCCTGAATTTCACTTCGATCGGAATGCATTTAACAATGTGTACTACTTCTGCAATAATAGACATATATTCTGCACCTTTCATTAGGTGATATGCAAATTCATCAGGTTCTTGAGTTGCTATAATTAGGGAATTTTTGAAAACCTGCTGTTCAAGTTTACATTTATGGGTCAAAAGGTGATGGTATAATTTTTATTTTTTGAGTTATTTACTTAAACAAAACTTTGTTGCAGGGATAGAAACTAATGAAAATAAACTTTATTTTGAGTATTCCTTTTTCTCTTTTTTTTCTTTGTTTTATAGTTGTTCACGATAAATTTCAATCCTGATTCAAAAAATTCTAATTTGAGGATGGCTGAGCGTGTTACCGCTAGCCCCTGTTCAATATAACCCTCCTCGAGCGACTGGTTACGCTATGACGGGTTAAATCCTTGAAAGAATTTTTTTTTGGGATAGATATGCTCCTCTTCTGATTTCCCGAGTTAGAAGTGTAGCTTCGCCTTTAGGTTTGCCTTCTCTTCTTAAAGCCTTCCTAGCCTCTACTAATCTCTCTGCCATAATGGCATTTTGAACTATGTGTTCCATATCTCTGGTGTTTTCTAATCTTTGCTCTACTTCGGGTTTTAAACCGCGCTTGAAGCATTCTACGGATTTATTTTCGATTGATGCCCTAAACGCGGCATCTATGTTTCCTATATTAACTCTTACGCCTACCTAAATCCCTAATACGATTCGCGAATGAGATAACTGACTCGTGATCCCTCTGAAATTCGCTACCCATTTCTCCGAGCAGCTGGTGAACTGTTTTAGCTGGTGCATAGATTGCCTTAATAAAATCCTTTAATTGCTCTATCGTAGCAAAAACCTGCCCATAGATGGCCTTCCGCGCCTCTCCTGTTAGCCTGGACCTAATTAATTTAGTGAGATTTGCTTCATTTTCTATTGCAATCATTTCCTTAGCTTCATCACAGCCTTCAAGGAAGACACTTAGAGGTATATTATTACCGTTAAATTCTGGAACTACTGTTAAAGCGTCCTTCAGTGGAATAGTTTGAGCTACAATAGCTGGTGCACGCCCGGATGGGGTGACCATATTGGTTTCTTTAGTAAACTCTTTGGCTTTTGGTTTAACACGTGCTTCTGATTCCAAATCCTCGCTTGATTCACCGCGTGGAATTGACCTAGTAGGTGTAAAAGGATCGAACGCTTCTACCTCCCTCCTGAGTTCTTCGTCGTTTCTCGCTAAATTACGGGTTATCCTTGAGTTATTCATATATCTTGATTAAGATTTAAAAAAAAAAAAACGATGTCCTTTAAAAAGGATAAAATTGGATAATTATACTATATTTTCCTGGATAGTAAAAAAAAGAAATGGGTATTTAGAAGTATACCAGAATAAATTGAACGCAATTTAATGTTGAATTACTATAATTTTCCCTTTTCTCTCCCTTTTCCTACAAGTTAACTATTCAGACATATCTGATTCTCCGAAGAGGTCCCTTAACTTATCTCTTAATTCTTTATTCGTGTTTTTGACACTTACAATACAATTATTTCCGCTAACTACAGGTGTATAATAGTAATTTGTTGCAAAACAATCAGAACACGCTCCAATTTAAGGTTTGATTTGACAATTTTTACATTTAAATATAGGCCGCGTATTACAATTTTGCTCTGGAAAGGACCTCTTTCCTTGACAGGAATATCGTTGGCCACATGTCGGCTCCTGGCCTATTCCTGGATGTGGTGGAGTCACCAGACAAATCACAGGTGGCTCAGGTTTATAAGTACTATGTGGCGGAGTCACCAGACAAATCACGGGTGGCTCAGGTTTTGGTATGTACGGTTTGACAATTATTTTATTTCCTAGATCCCTGAACTCGTACTTATTTTTCAATGCGACGTTGCTTAATATATTGGTCCCCGCCCTCGATTTCCGCTGTCTTTCCTTGAATGAAGGGCAACCCGTAACGTCCTTAAACGTGGCTACAAGGTTTAGCCCTTGGCGGTCGAATTCGTCTTGGAGAAGTTGCCTCCTCTACCGGAGTCTTTGTCGGGTTGACTTTGAAAATTTCACCCTTTTCGACTTCTTTTTTAAAGTCAAGCCTTGATTATCCACTGAAATTATTCGAAAAAATGCAACATAAATAATTGAGTCAAATCTTCAAATTCTTCACCAAGTTTAAAATTTCCTATTGAGTTTCAAGTATTTTAATATTTTGTTCTTCTAACTCTGATATTCGTTTAATTAATATTTTATTTCCTTGAATGTTATGCTTATTTTCCTTTTCAATTTTCCTATAATCCTGTTCCAATTTTTCAATTTTATTACATAGATAGGCCACAGTAGACCAACGGTCTTCGTCTAAAGATTCTAAATCAGCGATTCTTTCCGCTGTTCTTTTTAGATTTTCGAATATTATAACTTCAGAGACCGATGCCTCTAAGTCATTGAGCATTATTGTGAAGTATGATCATGAATTTAAATTTGAAGACGCGAAATCTAACGGCTAATATGCACGACGTTTCACACGCATTCGCAGCTATCCCTCCGGGGCCTCCAAAAATTTTCTATGTTACGTCCTAAAACGCATAGAATTCATGTCAACCGTTTTGACTCTCGTTTTTAGGTCAACGCTCGCGCGCTATAACCTAGGATACGACCTAAATGACGTGGAACGATGGCTAGTAATTAACCGCGGACGTAAGGGTAGAAAACTTAGTTAATTCGAATTCCCTAAAAGTCAAATTTGTTAGTAAATTAGAAATGTGGTAGAAAATGGGAGAATTAAAAATTGAAACTTCCTGGGATAATAATAGGTATGATACGATAATTTTAACACGATCTAAATTAGCCTATCGGTCAGCCATAAACCATATTCGAAAAATAAGTTGTCGAGGATTTCAAGTCGAAAACCATGAATGCTTGTCAGGGTGTATGAAACACCAAACGAGTTGTTCAAAACAGTAGGGATGAAGTAAGAATGAACTACTAACTGCTTGGTTCTAAGGAGTCGGGTTAAATTCTGGAAACAGCTAAATAACTGCCTGGTTGTCTTAAACACTCAGCACGTTATTCAACTAAGATAAAAATAATATACAATCAAGGAATAACTGCCTCTTTGTATTAAACACTCAGCACGTCATTCAAAAATAATAAGATAGAAATAATATACAATCAAGAATAACTGCCTGGTTGTATTAAACACTCAGCACGTTATTCAAAAGTAAGATTGAAATAAAAATTTAGTTGAGTCAGAGAACAGAATTGACATAAAAATGGAAATCAAACTTGGAATTGAAAACTTGGTTGGAAAATTCACGAAATAAAAATACAAATTGGATTTTATTTTACTTACTTTGAAATCTTCTTTATTTTAAAACAGTTGACACACTGAAATGTCACTTGGTACAATGTTGTTAGCAATGGAACTAGTCAAGGGACAGCCCTGGAACTAGTCCTGACTCGAAGTGTGACAAAATCAAATTCGACTCGGTATTTTTATGCTTCCACCCCCATAAGGGCCATGTGTAAGACGAAGAGAGCATGAGACCAGATACATTTTATACAGGGTGTTCTCATATTCTCTTAATCTTTTACAAAAGTTCTCGTTCAAATTCATCAATTTCTGTCCTTCTAGGTCACATTTTGTTTTAAATTATTGAATTATTAGTTAAAATTTACGTTGTTTTACAAGTTATAACCTTCGTATGTAAGAAGTTCTTCAAATTCCCTATATCTTGTATATAAAAATGTAATTTCTATACTATGAGTATAAATTGTAAGTTAGATTCATTCAGAATTGTGCGGAACCTTAAAAACATCAATCTTAAATTTTAACGAAACTCCCTTTTTCTAAAATGTGCGTGTATATTAGAAGTGTATATTTTTTCCACATGGTTAAAGTAATAGTGCAATTTATGTATTGACTGTAATTTAACTAATTCATTAATCACCTATTTCTGTTACTTATTACACACATCATTTATATCCTATTTGTACGCGCCTACATGTCTACATATTAATTATTGAAACGCCCGATGAGAAAAAAAAAAAAACCAATTTGAAATATGTGAGGTGTGAAATTCTATTAAGGCTTCAACGGTTTTTCAATTGAGATAATACTTGTTTGTTTGATCATTTAAATGAGAAAAAAAAGAAATTATTTTAAAAAGAAAATATTACAGAATAATATCTTACGGAAAATAATATTTCTGAAAGCGAAGGAAAAGTGGAGTCAACCAAGAAATGCACCGGATGTTGCATCTTCAGAGTAACATCTGCACTCTTATCTCAAGTACATGGTACTTTATTGGGGACAAAGTTCATTTTCATAGGGCGTTTTCCTACATCTACCCGGTGATACAAATTTTTCTAGTTTATATCTATTTGATGATTACTAAAATTATTAATTATGTATTCTATTTGTTGGGGACGTAACACCTGGTATATGAAATCGATCTGCATATTTTTTGATCGAATTTTCTACAGGTTGTTTTTCTTCTTTATTTAAATGATCTAATCTGAGTAATTCTTTAATGGAATTTTCTCGATCTTTGTGTGAAATATTAAATGATTGTTTAAAGTCATTTGTTTGTGGAACCAGATTAATTAAATCATTAAAAATTTATTGCGAAAAATTAAATTCTTTTCTGTCTTCTAACTCCGATTTTTTGTCATTTTGATTTATTGTTTCTTTATGTATCGATACTTCTTCAAAATCTAGCAATTTAACAATTGGTGTAGTTAACTTTTCAGGTTGTGTATTTGTGTTGAATATTTTCATATGCGCTTTATTATTGTTATTGGAGACAATTGCGTTTCCTAGGTAGACTCCTTCGCAAAGATATAACTGTGAAATAAATCCCTGTTTTTATTCACAGTTCTTTATTCTTACATAAAAATCTGAAATAGTTCTTGCTGGTACCAATATAGTTTCCTGTGTAAATTTGGTGTTGTAATTTCATAACTTGATCGCCTCTGGTGCCTCATTGAAGTATTTGGCATTAATTACCTTTGCGTTAGACTAAATATCGTTTCACAAGCAGCTATGACTCTTCTGGACTGCGAGATCAATTGTTTTCTGGGGGATTTTTGATTGGCTGCGTGATTCCCCACATTTGCATGGACGTGTTTCTCCCCTTCCAAAGCGGGCTTCACTCCCATGACACGAATAGCAAAGAACTTCAAAATTTTGACCTTGGTTTGTTTTAATTTTGGTTGAATCTATTTCCTTGGGAAAAATTAGGGCGGGGTGGGAAATTATCAAGAGACCCGGTCGGGTCTAGAAGGCTAAGGTAAAAAAGAAAAGAAGCCCGACCGTGGTATCTATACTCCAAATGTAGTGATTTCTTTACCGACACTCACGATTTTTTTACTTATTTTAATGTATTTTCTTGTTTATCCCGTACAACGAATGGCATTATGAGTTTAGACGAATTTTTTAAGTCCATTCGATGTCACTAGGACAATGTCCTTGTAGAATATTATTGGATTTCCATTAGCTGGAGATACAAATTTTTTTTTCACAAGAATATCCCGTGAAAAAGTTTCAGTCTCATCGCCAGACAGGTCACGTGATTAGATGCACTAGCGCCACGAGTGAGCAATTTTCGAAACCGCACATCGTTCTTTGACAGTATCGAATATCGATTTCACTCATCAGCTGTTATAACAGCTCATTATTATTATAATTATTGTCGTGGGTTTGTTTGTTGAGTTTGTTGTTTTTGAATATAAAGTGTTGATTGATTGACAATAAAGTGTGCATTCAACGTCACGCAAATTCGAAAATTGTTTACTTGGTGACGTGACTCAAGTAAGACATGGTTTCAAGTAATTTTATTATCATAATAGACCCTTTCATTTAAGAAAAATGCTAGAGCGTATGACAGGCGACATGCAAATGCTTCGAGCACTTTTCGCAAGAGAAAAGAAGATAAAGATATGGGGAGTCTTTTTGCACTACGATAATAAAATAAAAACTGCTGGAAATATTTGAAGGTGTTCATTAAGTCACATTTGCTTCCGCTCTTAATAAGAAAGAAATGATAGCAATAAAAAGGTCTATAAGAAAATTGTTTTCTGTTTACATCACAAAAATATTTTCAAAAAAAGCATTGAGAAAACTGTTAGCTGGTCTTTTTATTTTTTCATTAGGTATGTAACGAAAACAGTTTTTGTATATTGAAATTATAATTGATTAATTATTTGTAACCAATCAATTCACTTACGTATGTATATAAACGCGTGATTGCGCGCACATACACGAGTACGCCAGGTGTGGATGTAAGTTGGTTTTTAAAGAGTATATTCTTAAATAAAGGTTGAACGGTAAATGTATAAAAATAAATCTACGCTATATCGCATTGTTTTTTCAAGATCAAGAATTTTTCATGCAAAAGTAATGCGAGAGTAATTACCAATAGCAAAAATTTAGTCACATCGCTTGCAGAACTTCGCCTTTTTTCTGATTTCATAATCTTTGTAAGCAGAAAAAAGGTCCGAAGTGACAGAAAATAATTGCATGATATTCTAGGCGATTCACAAGAAAAAAGATATCATCGAAAAAGAAATCATTACATTTTCACCTTTATTTCATTTAACAACATTCGCGAGAAAAATAAAAAGTTCGAACTTTCAGATTAAAATCGCGGGGCTTTAAACCTTAGCCGTTAGTTAAAACATTGAAATTTATATTCCTGTAATTGCTTCAACTCCCTTGTTGACTTAGGCTTTGCACCTGGTATCTCTGTGAGAGTCTCCATGAGGTTTCCTGACCTTGTCTATTTCTTAAGTATTGATTATTCGGTTTACTTAAACCATTTCTAGACTGGTTATTTTGTGAATTTTTATTTGTTAACTGTTGAACAAATCAAAAACAAGTTGCTGCTGTGTGATCTATTTTTTGACAAATTTGACATTTTATTGGGTCTTCTCGTGCCAAGTTAATTTTATTCGTTTTAGCAAATTCCCGATTATTATGTGATGATTTTTCAACTTTCTGAAATAGTGGATGTTGTTTATTTCCTCTTCGTAATTCGTTTCTGGCTGTTGAATTTCTTTCTTCTCGTATCGCTTTTTCTACTACTTCATCGAATTTATCGGCTGTTCCTATCCGTATTTATAATTCTGGTTTTAAAAATTGGAGAAAACAATCGATCGTATCTCTTTCCAGATTTCTTTCAAATTCAGCAGCTTCTTTCCCGTTATTATTTTGCCTACGACACTCGCAGATTTCTGCTGCAATTTCTTGTATACGTGTTGCATAGGATAAAACGCTTTCGTTTTACCATATATATATATTCTACCTAAATCTCCTTGCAATTGGTAGACAGTTTTCGATGGGGCAAAAATTGTTTTTAGTTTTGAAATGAAATCCTCTAAATTATTATAATAATTCCCGATTATAAATCGTCTTGCTTCTCCTGTAAGTTTGCTTCTTAATAATTTTACCAAATTTCCTTCTGCATTTGGGACCATTTCATTTCGGTAGGTTGTGCTGGTATATTATTATTTGGTAAATTATTTGTTGAATTTTTCCTATCAAATTTTCTAGAAGTTGAACATGGATGTGAAAATTGTAACGAATCAAGAGCCTGTTCAATATTCGCAGAGTCTTTAAGCGTAATAGGGTTTATTTTATTTGGTATGTCTTCTTGATCTTGTTGCGATTCCAAATTTAAATTGTTCAACATCGCTGTTTGGTTAAGACTCTGGAGTTCTATTTAATTGCGACTTAGTTGCAAATGGGTCTATTAATTCGTATCTTTGTTGAGATGGGGCAAGGATTTTATTATTTGATATGTCACTAGAATTTTCTTGCGGACACAAAGTTCTATTGCACAAGGTAGAATTTACCATAATACTTTCAAATATTGATTTCTCTCTTAGTGTTATATCTCTTAAATTGTGGTTTATTGTTATACTTATCTCCTGCAATAATGATGCTATTATTTTATCTGATAAAAGTTTTTAATTTATCAAAAAATGGTGTTATAGTGAAAACTAAACTTTCTAATTTTTAAAGGTAGTGACATCAAACTGATATCACTTTGTATGTCTTTATTCTTGAGAGATGTTAGAGAAGAACTGACGAGGCCTGCCTGAACCTCTACATATATAGACAGCTAAACCTAGGAGGGGGAGGTCATCAACCTCTACATATATGGATAACTAAACCTGGGGGAAGGAGGTCATCATCTGGCCTGGTAACACTCCCCTTTTAGACATAAATTAGTCTCTTAATTTACTAAATTCTTACCCTCCTTACTTTTGGTATTTCGGTGATCACCAAGGGTTGCAAGCTAGAATTGTACGTGACGACGTTCGTCGGCGTTGTTACCTTTGTTTTTACACAGAATATACAGAGTTTTTTGGGCATACACTTTTGTATGAATTCGAGTATTTCTAGTCTGTACAGAACATAGGCTGATCCTAATCCTAGCGCTGCGTAACCTAAATAGCTTAACCAATCCATAGTTGTTTCTCTCCATGTTCTTAGTCTTCTGTTAATGGCTATTGATTTTAACATATTTTCTGCATCGTCTAGGCTTAATTTGGCTTGTCGTAATTTATTGTTATCTATGATTTTAGGGAGACGTATTAATTTACTTTCTAAGGTTTTTAGATCGTCGTTAGAGTAACTAATGTTGTAGGTCGCATTGAATTCGTTGTAAAATTGTCCCTTTAGATTTTTGCTAAGGTACAGTGCGTCCATTCCATTATAGATTTTACAATTTGAGCCCGTTAGTAGTGAGGGTTGTTTAATCTTTAGGTGTTCTATTCCTGTTTCGCAGCTAATATCTAAATATACCTCGTTCATTAGTACTATTATGTATCCGTTTAGTACGGGTATGAAGGTTTCTTTGTGTAAAGCAAAAGTTGAAGTTTTACATTTGTTCTCTGAGTATCGCTTGAATATCGTAGCTTCGCATGTTTCACTGTCAGTCAGCCTAAGGTTTGGTTGGCTTCTTTCGCAAATTTTATATTCGCTTATCGTCGTACATTTATTTATTGTTTCCTTGTCAGTAATTACATATGAGTCTCTAAATTTTATTAAATAGTCATGGTCGGGAATTACTGCAAAATATAGGTTTTGGATAGGATAAGGGATAGGTATAATATGTTTGATGTAACCCTCTTCCTGTTCTATAATGGGAATTTTGACGGTTGTAAGGTGTAGTTGGCTTTACAGTTGGCCATTGCCGCTATTAGAAGTACTAGAGTCCTCATCTAAAAAATAAGGCATACACTGATCTATGTGTACTCTCAGTATTTTATCTTTATTCCTAATGCGTAGATTATTATTATCTAGGTAATCTATAACTTCGTAAGGACCTTTCCAGGATTGTTCTAATTTGTTTTGTTTGGTGTTGTTAAGGATTTTGACTAGGCTTCCAGGCTTGTATAAAGGATGTATTCTTATTATTCCTTCATCTAATCTTTTCTTAGTTTTTTCTAATTCTACTTGGATTCTCTCTCTAGCTTTTCTGATGTTTTCCTCGTGTTTTTTCCTCCATTTTCTAATCAGATCTTGATGGGTTAAATTGGGTGAGTTTTCAATTTGAGATGGTATATTTGGTAATCTTCCAAACGTGAGTTCAAAGGGTGTGAATCCTGTGGTTTGATTTACTGTTGAATTTATTGCGAATGTTACATATTTTAGATTTTCGTCCCAGTTATTCTGATTTTCTGCCATGCTAGTTTTGATCAGATTATTCAGGGTTGAGTGCATTCTTTCAATGTTTCCGTTGGATTGTGGATGGAATGCTGTAGTTTTAATATGTTTGATTTTCAAAGCTTTCTCAAATTGGTCCATTAACTCAGATAGAAAGTTAGACCCTTGATCAGTGAGAATAGTTTTAGGGGATCCATAAATGTGAATATATTGTTCTATCAGAGCTTCTACTATTGCTGCTGAGGTTTCACTTTCTAACGGTATTAAAGTGGTGTATCTGGTCAATCTATCCTGAATACTAAGTATGTATTTGTTACCTCTAGGTGTAGTGGGTAACGGTCCAAAAATATCCAGTGCTATTTTATCATTTGGATTGAGTGGTATGTCGGGTATTATACTTTCTGATTGATTCTTAATTCGCGTGGTCTTTTGTAGTTGGCATATAGGGCATTGACATTGTCCTTAATGTCTTGGTCCATGTTGGTCCAAATTCCGATTCTCTTGACTTTTTCGATAGTATTTTGTTCTCCAGTGTGATCCCTATGAGCTTCTTTAATAATTTGTTTTCGTTCTTCCTTAGTTAATTCTCGGGTTGTATAGAAACAAATGTGGAAATTCTTATCTGGATAATAGTTTGATAGGAATTCCATTATTTCTTGAATTACTTCTCGCTCCAGAAATGTAAATAGAGGATCTCCAAAGGATAATCTAACAATTGAGAGTTTTCTGTTAACGAATTCTTCGATAAACCAACTTAATTTATACAGCCAATCTTCTTCGTTGTACATAGGCATTTCATCCTTAGTTACTTCTTTCCAAAGTTTGCCGATAGCGTTAGGCTTTGTTTTAATTTTGCCTTTGACTGGTTGTAGTTTCCAATTTATAAAATCCGTATATAAATTAGTATTGTCTCCTGGTGTTTCCGTGATTTCTTCTTCCGTTTCTGTGGTTTCGTTTTCTGATGGTTCTCTCATTCGCCTCGCGGTTAATTTGATTTTTTCTTTTAAAATTTCGTCTTTTGTTATTCGCGGCGTGTCGAATGTTTCTATTTCCGGTGACTGCTCTTCCAAGCTTGGTTCTTCTTCTTCAGTACTAATTCCGGTTTTTTCCATTGCTTCTTGTAATGTGTCCTTAGTGATGGGAAAAAGTCTGGATAGACAATCCGCTACTTTATTTTCTTTTCCTTTTACATATTCTATTTCGTATTCGTATTCTTCCATACGAAGTCTCCATCGTAAAAGTCTTGAGCTAGGGTCTTTCACATTGTGTAGCCAAACTAAAGCACGGTGGTCTGTTTGAATTTTGAATTTCTTTCCGAGAAGATATTGTCTGAGGCGTTTCATAGCCCATACAATTGCTAAAAGTTCTTTTTCAGAGGTGGTGTATTTTTCTTCGGCTTTGTTCAATGTTCTTGATATAAAAAGACAAGGGTGCCTGTCTTGGCTCAATACTGCTCCTAATCCACAGTTGGATGCGTCCGTAGTCAGTATAAATTGTTTGGAAAAATCAGGGAATTTTAAAACTGGTGCGATTACCAATGCGTTCTTCAAATCGTAAAATGCTTTTTCGCAGTCTGGGGTCCAATCGAATATTGTCTCTTTCTGAGTTAGCTTTGTTAAGGGTCTCGCTATAGTAGAGAAATTCTTGATGAATTTCCTATAGTAACCTGCAAGTCCTAAAAATGATTGCACATCTTTTACAGTTTTCAATGGTCTGAATTCTTTTATGCAGTTTATTTTTTCAGGGTTGGGTTTGACTCCTTCTTTGGTTATTATATGTCCAAGGTATTCTAGTTCTGGTTTAAGGTATTCACATTTTCTCGGTTCTAATCTTAGTCCTAACTGGTAGATTCTTTCCATGACTGCTACTAAGTTCTCATTATGTTCCTGAATTGAGCTTCCGAATATCACAATGTCATCTATGTACGCAAAGCATTTTGTTCCGATTAATCCTCTGAATGCATTATCCATCATTCTTTGGAAAGTGGCTGGTGCGTTCTTTAAACCGAAAGGCATGCGATTGTATTCGAAATGTCCTTGGGTTGTAGAAAACGCAGTGTACTTTTTGTCTTCTTCCTTCATCGGGATTTGGTGGAATCCAGCTGAGAGGTCAAAGGCAGAAAAGAACTTAGCTTTTCCTAAGTGATCTAGTATATCATCGATCATTGGTAATGGGTAAGCATCTTGATCCGTGTCTTCATTAATCTTTCTGTAGTCAATTACCATTCTTAATTTATTTCCTTTTTTCGGTACTATCCATAAAGGTGAGTTGTATGGTGATTGGCTTTCTCTTATAATTCCCTTTTTTAATAACTTTTTCTGTTTCTTCTAGGGCAAACTGTCGGTGTTTTTCGGGTAATTTGTGGGATCTTAGATTGATTATTTTTCCATTTTTAAGTACTATTTGATGTTCGGTAAGGTTAGTACATGGAAGTGGGTCTGATTCTAACGTGAAAACTTCCGAGTATCTGGCTATCATTTTTTTGATGAATTCTCTCTGGTCTTTTTCTAAATGATCTAATCTTGAAGCTTTCAATAATTCATTTAGTCGAAATGTCATTTGAGGTCCATTACTTTCATTTGTGATTATTTTTAATATAGGTTCGTAGCTAATCTGGAGATTTACTTCTTTAGGGTAATCCTCATTATTTTTCAATGGGATTTTTATTTGTCCGTTTCGTATAGTGTAGAGTCCGTCGGGGATTTCCTTATCATCTATAATGATAATATCTTGATCTTCTGCGTCAGTTGAAATGGTACATATCTTTTCGGATTTTCCTGGTATGAAATCATTGCTTAGGTGCAAAGGTAGCTTTACCTTATTTAGCACGAGGTGACTGTTCGTGATCGCATATCTTGGATATTTTTCAAAGAATTTAATTCCAATTATACCTCCTTCTGGTAAGGGAAAATCGTTGGGTACTATGTAGAAAACGTGTTCTTGTCCAAAAAAGTTTAATTTTGTAGAATATTTAGAGATATGCCGATCGTTACCCATTAGGAATGTTTTGTGGGTAGATTTCCTTTCGTCTCTATCATCCAATATTTCTTCTTTGATTATGTTTATAGCAGCTCCTGAGTCTACTAATAATCTGTATCTTCCAGTTTTTCTTCTGGCATCGATTGTTCGTAATCTTCCGCATATGGAAGAAATTCGGCTGATTCCTCGAAGATCAGTTGCTCCGTTATTTCTTCCTCTGTCATGTTTTCCGCTTCTGTTTCTTCCTCTTGGATTGCTCTTACCGGAGGTGGTCGCTTGAAACCATGGCCTGGGGGAAAACCCTGCTTCACTTGGCACTGTGAAGATATATGACCTATTTTGCCGCACTTGAAGCAATTCATTTTAAATCTGTCACTCAGTGGTATTGTACTATTCTGTGCTCTAGGTGTAGTATTTGCACTGAGTCGAGGTGGTCCGGGTGATTTGGCCCATATTTTTACTGGTGGTTTGATAATTTGTCTGACAGGTTGGCTGTCTTTTAACCATGTTTCAGTTTCGATGGCTAATGCTTGAGCCTCGTTTACTGTGTTCGGTTTTAACAGACGTACCTGCATTCCAATTTCTCTTTTTAAATTTAATAAGTAACGGTTAACGGCTTCTTCTTCTTCCAATTCTATTTTAAGTCTTCGTTTAGTGGGGTTTACGTGCTGGGATTGGACTAGGTAATTTATTTCATTTGTTATTTGTCGAAACCTCGTCGTGAAGTTCTGAACCGTTTCTGTTAAGCCTTGCTTGCAGCTTTCTAATTTAGATTTTAATGAAATTAATGAACTGGTTTGTCTCAAATTTTGTCTGAGTGCCGCGTATAAATCTTCATAGGAGTTTATTTGCATATATCTAATGGCTTTTTCTGCCACGTGTGTAATTTTCTTTGCTAAAATTAAATATAAAAGAATTTCTGGTTCTTCGCATCTTATTCTAGCTCTCTTTACCGTTTTTATAAAATCTTCTACTCCCATGTCGTCCTGACCGTTAATTGGCTTTATTGTTTCAATTGCTAACTTGGCTCCCATTTTCCGTTCCTCGTGTGGTGCTGTTGGGGCAGTTGTTGGGAAAAATTGTGATTGACCGTAAATATTTTCCTTTCTTGGTCAAAATGTTTCTTTTCTTTGGAATGTTTTTTCTTCGACCGAAGAATGATCGTCTGTCGCTTCTGGTCGTTGCTGGGATTCACTATCTGTTTCTACTGTCCCTGCTCCTCCTAATTTCTTTGATAATCTTGAAATTTCATCTATCCTATTTTCGTTTTCTTTTTTCAGGGCGTTGAATGAGATAGTCAGAGTTTCCATTTGGCTGAGAACCCTTACTAGTAATTCGTCAGTGGCGTAAGAGGGGGACTGGGCCCTGACGGGAGATTGTGCTCGAGACATGAGAGTGGTTGTGATTGGGAAATTTAAAGAGGATGAGTCCGTATCGTAGGATGAGTCAGTTTGATAGAGCGTGCTATCTCGGTGTTTATCAAACGCCAGTGTACCTACTTATCTATTGTTTGTGACTCGGGTGTAGAATGTCGCGGTAAAATTTTAAATGTTTATTTTTTAATACAACAAAATGCAGTATAAGTTGCTACAAACTGCTACTGATTTTGAGGTAGTGATACTTAATTTGTTAAGGGTGGCCAGTGCTTGTGAACACACAGAGTATAGCCAACCCGATCTTGCCTCAACTTTACCTCACCTGTACCGTAGTACAGTCGCCGTGCAACGTACGTAAAGAGGATTTATACTCTAAGGCCCAAGATCGATTGAGAAATGTTTACAATACTTTCACTTTCTAGAAGTAATGCTTACTGTGCTACTCGTGGCCTGATGTGGGATCCGTAGACCGCCTGCCTTCCTTGACGTGTCGAAGAGATGAGTCAGCTTACTGTTGAGAACCGGTTGCCTGGCTGGGCGTTGGCTGCTTACTTACGCAGATGCGTCTTCCGCCTGATTGCGGGCCTCGTTCAATTTTAATGGAATCTTTCACTGATAATTTACGTGGTATAGTGGCTACTAAATTCACCAACTAATTTTTATTATCAGCTACTTATTCCTGTTTTCGGGCTTACCGTAGTGAAGTCCGGAGTTCTTCTTATTTTTAAAACTTCGTAAAGTTTCTTTAGCTTCTTGGGTCCGTGGATTCCAAGTCTCACACAGGTCCGCGTTCTATGTGGATTTTCGTAGAAATTAAAAACCGAGAACTTAAGCGGATCGTGGCAGGATCGCCAAAATGTTATAGTGAAAACTAAACTTTCTAATTTTTAAAGGTAGTGACATCAAACTGATATCACTTTGTATGTCTTTATTCTTGAGAGATGTTAGAGAAGAACTGACGAGGCCTGCCTGAACCTCTACATATATAGACAGCTAAACCTAGGAGGGGGAGGTCATCAACTTCTACATATATGGATAACTAAACCTGGGGGAAGGAGGTCATCATCCGGCCTGGTAACAATGGACCGTTCGGGATTTTTTTCTCAATAATTGATTTATTTTGAGTATTGCTATCGGGATCAGAAATACTTCCAACGCTGATGTTTAGCAGATCAGTACGATCTAAAGCACTCATATTAATTATCTGTCAGAACTAATTTGTTAATGTGCTCGATTTTACATATGATTATTGATACTATATTTTACTTTTTAAAATTCTCTAACTAATTTAACCTTAGTTTTTCTTAAACTACGAATATCAGTTATTTTAAGCAAAGAGTTTTTATTAGGTACGAAAATGGGTTCTTCGGTCTCTGTTTCCGATCCTGAATCTGAAGATATGGTTATAATTTCGATATTTAATGTTTGATCTTTATTGGAAACAAGGTTTTTCGAATTTCCTTCAGGTTCTGAGTCAGATTAAATACTTGAAGATTCGACAATTGGGATTAAATGGTGGAGAGTATTATCTTTGATTGATTCAGGTTTAAAATTTTTTGACTTAAAATTGTCTGGTTCTGGTTTGGTCAAAGTTTCTTCAGTTTCCTCTTTTTCAACCTTATGGGCAGATTTTGAAATGAATTTTTCTGTATTTTCCTACAATTGTTCGAAAAAATTTGAAAATTCTATATTGTTTTTAATTTTTTAAATTTTGGTTTCTAGTGCAAATGTTTCTGGCTTAATTTTCCCTGCTCGAGGGCGTTTGAAAGTACGTTTTCGAGATGGCAAAGACATGTATTGTTCAATGTTAACAAAATATGACTATATATTTTTCCTTACAAGATTTTGAACATGAGAAACGACTAAATTTATATGTTACGTTTATTTTTATTTGACTACAGTTTGGTTCAATTGAACTTTAATGTTTATTTTCATAAACTTGAAAATGAAACTAAAATAAAAAATATCGTTAGGCAACTTTTGGAGTATAGTGATTAAAATTTTGATGCAAAATTTATTATTATTATGGGATAAATAATAATAATTTTTGATCGTGGATTAACTTCAATTCTAATTTCCAAAACTCAAATTTGAGCATAGCTGAGCGTGTGACCGCTAGTGCGCTGTTTAATACAACCCTCCTAGAGGGACTGGTTACGCTGTGAGGGGTTATATCCTCAAACAAATTTTGAATCAAAGCAATTGAGGCTATTATACAATTTGCTAGGATAAATTTCAATTCTGATTCAAAAAATTCTAATTTGAGGATGGCTGAGCGTGTTACCACTAGCCCCTGTTCAAAATAACCCTCCTCGAGCGACTGGTTACGCTGTGAGGGGTTAAATCCTCAAACGAATTTTTTAAATTTCAGTAATTGAATTTTTAAGATGAAATTGATGAAATTAATCCCAAATCCACTTTCGAGACTGTAATTTGAGGACAGCTGTGCATTTTACCGCTGGCCCTTGTTCAATATAATCCTCCTCAAGCGACTGGTTACGCTATGAGGGATTATGTCCTCCACAAATCTCAATCGCAGGGTTGAAACCAATTAAAAAATAAATTTTATTTGTAATATCCTTTTTTTTGTGTTTTATAGTTGTGTAGGATAAATTTCAATCCTGATTCAAAAAATTCTAATTTGAGGATGGCTGTGCATGTTACCGCTAGCCCTGTTCAATATAACCCTCCTCGAGCGACTTGTTACGCTATGAGGGGCTATATCCTCAAACCAATCTTTTAAATTTCAGTAATTGAAATTGCAGGTATAAAATTTACATTATAATCTCAAATCTGTTTCTGAGACCCTAGTTTGGAGATATCTGAGCGCGCAATTCGCTAATCGCTACTCGATACAACCTTACACAAAGTGAAAGGTTATACCCCGGAAATAAATCTCAGTTACAGGGTCGAATCAATTTAAAAATAAATTTTATTTTTAATATCCTTTTTCTTTGTATGTTCAACAATTCGGTACTCCAGCAATGAAAAATTATTCAAGCTAGACTCAAGCACAGAATCTTGAGCAATCTTGTCATTTGCAGAAGTACCGATAGTCGAAAATCAGAACTGTAGTATTTCCAAATTAATTAGGCCCGACTCAAGCACAAATTTTCTGCTTAATTCAGGTACATTTGTATCACTTGTCATATGTGCTACTACTATAAGAGAAGGAATGTTCGCTCAATTATTTCATGAAATTCCTTTTAATTCATAAAATATTAATTTTATTCAAAAATCACTGATTTTATTTTATTTTGAATTAAATTTCAATAAATTTGCATTATAATATTCTTAATTATTTAATTTTATTATTTTAAATATTTTCATTTTTTATTGTTGGCTTATAGTTTTCCCGGCCGATGCACCAAAAATAGATATAAAGTATGTATGTAACGTCCTAGAATAACGTCCTGGTACCTACCTACATCTATTATTTTAATTTATTCCCCGTTTTAGATCGGTAAAAAGATCAGAATGATTTTTAAACCGAAACTGGGTCAGGGATAACCAACAATAAAAAAGACTTAAATATAATACCACAAACAATATCGTTTATTAAATTGAATTCAAAGAAACGTGAGTTGAAGTAATAATCTACAGGGGATAAACAAGGGTGCGTGAATACTTCTACCTTTTATGAAGATATATATATATTCAACCTCACTAAAATCCGCGGAGTCGACGGAGAACTGAATGGAACTGGAGAAGACGGGGCTCGACTGACTGAAGAATACTGAACAAAGACTGACTGAAGACAAATAAAAGACTATTCGAAGACTGACTGACTTTTGGTGAATTGAGCGTGTATTTATACCCACAAGGAATGGCGTTCCTCAAGAAATTGGATCGATATCCGTGTAAAATTTGCTCATTTCTAAGAAAGGAAACTCCTTTTCCTTGCTCTAACCTTGATTTCTTGATTAATGTGTGACACTTTCAGTCTATTAGTGTGTACCACCTTACTGTTCCCTTTAAATTGAATTTTGATATTGTTTTTACTCATAAATTCTAATATTCTATGTGGGCCCGTATAATAATCCCCGAATTTGCCTGGTTTCGGCCCTTTCAACAAAAAAAACGTAGTCACCTATGTTAAAATTGTTATCGTTTAATTTCCTATCATAGTAATTTTTGGATTGTTGTTTAGTATTTACAAGATTATTATAAACTTTTAGAATCAGTAATATTACCCTCCATGGTTAATTCTTAGAAAGATTTGTGTCGATCAGTCAGGGTATAAAATTAAGAAACGAAAGACAGAATGTTGCGTTGTCAAGTGCGACGTTTCGTTGGCATGGGTACGCCAACCTCATCAGGCTTAAGCTTTATTGAAAAAAACACAAAAAACACTTGAAAAAAACACATCTTATGAAACCAATAACAAATAAATAATACGAAAACAGGCAATGATTACCATAATAAATAAGTTAAAATAATTGATAAAAGTCACATAACGTTAATAATTAAAAGCTGAGTCCGTCATTATAATAGGTGTTAGACGAGCAAACAGAGTTTGTAAACTAAGGGAATACATCGACGAGAGTTTATAGTATAAGTTAACAACGAAGAAACTAACACAAATAAGAACCAATGTGTAAGAAATCCAAACCTAAATTCAATCACGAATCTAATAATTTTAATAATGGTGTGACGTCCAATTTATAATTTAAAATATACCATACCTACCTAAAAAGTCTAGAGTTAATTGCCCTATCTACGTTCCTCGATTTATTGTAAATAATAAACAACTAACCAGGTTGAGGATAAGCCAAATGAATTAAAGAAAGTTATTATTTAAGTAAATATTTATTTATAAATTAAATTATATATGTATTTTCAATGAAAATAACCCAAGCTATTCAGTCACGCTGATATCAGTTTCTTATTCTTCTGTTGAAAATTAGTCTAACCTTTGTTATCAAGTCTCCGGATGAGGTGTGCTTAATATTTCCACGGGTAGCCTGGTCCCGTGCTGGCACTTCCACACTATAATCCCTTGATTTGCGGTGATTCCGGATTTTCACTTGCCACCGCTTGGATACTTGAGATTCAGAAGTGTTCACTTTTTAACAGACCGAACGGCGCGACGAATTAGGTGATTTTCCGTTTCTCACTGACTTGTTCGACTCTATTTTTAGACGGCGCGACCATTTAGGGTCTCGAATTACACTTGTACTGCAGCTCTCGGATTACTGTCTTTAGAGTTTCCATGCATCTGTTTATATAGGGATATGGTGTTTTAAGGCATTGCAACTCAGTCGGCCAATGCATTAGATTTTAGATCCGAGCATTTCAACAGGGGTTGGCGCTTCCATAAGAATCTTAGGCTTCAGTGTGTCGGGCTGACAGGCTGGGCTGGCTTTATTAGTGTGCGTTGGAAGTCACACCGATTTCCAATCTGTGTGATCATAGTAGGTGTATCGTTTTCTTCTTAGTGTAAGTGCTACATGCACTTTCTTACGGTGTAGCGTAGATGTGTCAACTGCATCAGTTAGGCTTAGTCGCAAGGGTTAATTTCATTATTTGTATATATAGGCAATAAAGAAAAGGTGACAATACAATTATCGTACAATGGGTTACAATTAATTAATTAACAATTTCAATTAACAATTATTATGTCATTACATTTAAACAATCTTCATTGTTTATACAAATATCTTGAATGATAGTTATAAACGAATATAGTTTATAAATCGTATATGATAACAGCAATAATAATAATAATAATAATAATAATAATAATAATAATAATAATAATAAGATGAATAATAATAATAATAATAATAATGATGATAATCATTATTATTATTATACGGTTAAAATAACATTATTGTTATATAACATTTGTTGTAGTTTGTCAATTGTTTTTGATAACAGCAATAGCTATGATAATGGTAAACAACAATGAAATACAATATTGTTGTAATTAATAGTTTATTAATCGTATGGATTTTTCATTGTTATAAACCGATATTACAGCTGATAGTAATATTATCGATTATTATATGTAATTAGCTATAATAATAATAGTATGTAATGAAAATATAATATATGATAAATATATGATATATTAGTCATGGATACGTGACAGCTCCCCCCCTATGTTCGATCGTGGAAGTGAAAGAATAGAGCTGTAACGATCGAATCCTCGGAAGAGGCAAATTGAGTCTATCATGAAGGTTTTGATGAAATATTGAAGATATCACGTTTTCATAACTTGTCGTAAATATTTACTCAATACACATATATGTAGTTAGTTACTTCGAAGATTCTTATTCCTAATAGGTCCTTTACACATGTAAATCAAGTGACCTCGCTGATAACACCTTTCGCAAGCTCCAGTCTATTTATATAAGATTTTACGAACTCCACGTCTTTTTGGGATCGCTTCTAATCCGCTTTGTTCACTAAAAACATAGTTTTTATTTAACAATTCTAATACTTTGCGCGCTGCGTCGTGTTTTGCGTGTTTTTTATTAGGAGATTGCTCGCTAGTACATGAATACGTAATACAATATTTAATGACCGTACAATTGGCAATAAACGTAGGAACATTATTTAAATTTGTCGACGTAACTTCATAATTTGGTGGTGCGAAATTGTATTCAATGCTTAATTCGTTAATCAATTGTATAGGGCTAGCGACTGTGGCTGCATTTATTGTTGTGAATGAAACTTCCATTCTTTCTGAAACATACAGGAATATATTTTGCAGAAAAATGACTGCGTAAGATAATTATAACGAAAGTTTGTTGCGTTAGCATTTGAATATAGTTGTAATAAAAGAGAAAAAAAAGGAGGGTGGCATGATTTTTTAAGAAGTATGAAATGGACTCTTTTTTTTTGTTTGTTTGTTTTTTTTTGTTTTTTTTTTTTTTAATATATATATTTTGTCATCGGAATTTTAATTTTCGAGTATTATAGTTGAGGCTTCTGAGTCATAATCTACTTCATTGGATTCAGAATCTGATTCTAAGTCGGATTCTGAGTCAGATTCCGAATCCGTGTTCAGAAGAAAATGAAATCGTTCCCTTAATGTAGCGGTACAAATTCGGCATTGATCTGCCCGTTGTTTAAAGAAATAAACGTCTTTTTGACAAACATAACATCTCATATCGTCGAGAAGTAGACAATTATTTCCGCTTATTACGCTCGCAAAACGTTCGTAGTCGGAAATGTTAAACGTGTAACAATATAAACATAAGGCTTTTTTATTATTCATATTATATAATGCCTCATTGATCGGAGGTAGTTTGACACAGCAAAGGAAAGTATCAAATACATTTGGTGTTTGTTGTTCCTGTCCTGTTTGGGCTTTCTTCGCGATTTTGGGAACAGGTGTGTCGATTGGCAGCATTTTCCTGTGAGGAAGTACAAAGGCTACGTCATTTTGGATGTTTATTTTTTTTAGAGAAAGGAGAGAAAAAATTTACTATAATGTTATAAATCATGCCACTGACAAGGAAGATGATTGGGGAAAGAAAAGAAAAGAAAAAAAAAATCTAATTCATGCGTAGTACATAAGACAAATAATTTTCCCTATTTCTTCTTTTGCTATACATGCGTACCAAGATTTAATATAATGTCAAATTTCAATTTCTATTCCATTTCGTATAAAACTTTGATTGTCAAGAAATTTTTCAAGGCATTGAGTGCATCGAAAGGCCGTGCAACAAATAGACAATAGTCTTTTATCACAAAAGAAACATACTGTATTGAATGGTTGTATATGTCCAATTGAGTGCCAAGCGTTTCGATGTTGATATCTTTGTTTTTCGTGATCTGACAATTTGGTTAGATAACAAATTTCGCAAATACGCATCGCTGAGAGAGTCTTATTGATATAAATAATTGAAATATGGGATGCTAATCGAAAACATTTGGTGACAAATAATACGTTATATGTTTCTGGGAAATATTCTAGGCAAACACCATCAAAAGGTTTGTCATTTTCTGCTACCTCTTGTGGTGGCTTCATGGTCCTAAAAGGTTAAAGAAAAAAGAAAATAACAAAAATGAAATAAAATTGAATTTTGGTCTGAATTTATTCTTTACTTGATTTTTAATTGATGGAATCGAGCTTTCATTATCGTGAAAACAAGAAAATTAAATATGTAACAGAAATGATTTGCCTAAATATGTTTGAAATTGAATTTATTCAATTAAATCTGGCAGGTGGTATTTCCTTTTTATTTATCATTTTGTTTAAAATTTATTTAGTGAAAATGACCGTTACTATAGGCTATGGTTTTTTAGGTTTATTTATTCACTTAAGAATTTGAAGTGGTGACTCATATCTTGTACATGATCTGAGAGGGTCGTAAAATGCTTAGAAAGATTCCAGATCATGTCCGAAGCGTAGGTATTGAAGTGGTGGTTTCAAGTTGCCACAACTAAGAAGAAGAAGAAGAAGTGGTGGTTTATGCGTTGTACATGATTTGGAAGGGTCGTAAAATGTTTAGAAAGAGTCCAGATTATGAGTTTTATAAAATTAAAATAAAAGAGAGGGAAAGTTTAGAGAAATGGAAATGGAAATGGTATTATCTAAGGGTGGAAAAAATCATCAGTCTGAATCTTAATTTTCTGAGTTGAAGATGGAATCGTTTGAAGAAAGTAATAATGAGCTTGTATTATCGGCTTCATTTTTTAATTCAGAGTATAATTTTTCGGATTTTGTTGATTTTGATATCCCCATGAGTAATGATCAAAGTTGCGAAAATGTCGTATTAAATTCAGATAATGTCGGTTGGGATAGTTTAGATTTAGATTTTTTTGAAGGTTTGGGTGATAATAGTTCTAATGTGAATGAAGTGGTATTTAATGTGATGGAAAGACAAGGTGGGACTGAATGTGGAGAACAGATTGAAAGTCAAGAACAAGTTGAAAGTGAAGTAGAAGTTAATAGTGAAAGACAAGTTGATCATACGTTTAGTAGTGATGTTTAAGTTGAAAATATTTCTGCACTTGATAATCTAATTGGTCAGCCGATGACCACGGATGGCCATGATTCACCGGACACTAGCGATGAAGCAGGAATTGAGGAATTGGTTGGTATTCCTCGATTTGAATTGAGACAGTGGTCCAGTGATGTGTGGAAAAGTGTGCCTCACAAAAATGTTTTTGTTATTAAAATAAAGGAAGGAACAGACCATTTTGGTCCTGGGTGGTGGGCTGACTTTCCTTTGGCACAACAAGATGTTTTGAGGGCAGAAGTTGTTTCGGAGTACAACTTGTAATCCAACGGTCTTTATAAGATACAAGGGCGTATCTGTTTTTTTAACGATGAATTTACTCTTGTTTTGGTAAGTACATATATTAAATAATATATTTATGAGAGGGCAAAAAAAAAATAAAAGAATATTTAATTATTTTATTGCAGGGTAACAGTGAACAAGTAAGATATGATAAAAATGATGCCAGGTATTTCTTGAAAAAATAGTATATTACATAACAAGGGCAGAAAGTTGAGATTCCTGCACTGCGCGCCATAATGCCCGAGGCGAAGCCGAGGGCATCATGGCACGCAGTTCAGGGCTCTCAAATTTCTGCCCATGTAGTGTATACTATTTTTCTTGCTACCCAGTCGAAAGTATGAAAACAATTGCATGTGTCCATTAGAATATATTGATGCCTGCCCCGACATTTGCGGCACGAGCGGAGCGAGTGCTGCTGGTCGGAGGGGCAGGCATCAAATACATCTATAAATTAAGGTTTAGATTTCTACTTCCTTGTTTCCATCTTTGGTAATTATCATAGACTATCATGTTTCTGTCAACGGACTTTTTGGGTAAGGTGTCAGTTTCTACTATTAATTGAGCTTCAGTTTCAAAGTTTTTATTAATTTCTTCTTCATCTGTCGATTCATCAGATGATATGTCATTCATTTTTTTATTTTGATTTTTGTTACACTTCAGTCACTACTATTACATTCTAAATAATATTCACTCATTGCCACTAATAAACATTAGCAGAGAGCGGACAAATTTTGACGCTTGAGGTTATTGACGTTTTTACTCCCGCTATTATAGAGGGCGCGCATATAGCTTGACCAATGCATGAAAGTTAGACTTTCTGCCGTGAAATTGGTGCCGAAACCACGTACTTTCGACTAGGGTAGTAAGAAAAATTTTTTTTATTTAAAAAATGGTATTCGTATTCAAATGCCATGGCTATGGGCTGGTTTTGATGGGAGTTGGAGTTGTCGTCGGGTGGCTGAAGTTAAGAGGCAATTAGATAAAGGTGGAATAGAAACTATTGTCAAGGTTGACAGAATGCGGCTTAGAGTTGTGAATTCCGTTCTTGAAAAGGTAAATATGATTGGAATGAAAATTGGTTCGTTTATGAATTTGGTTTTAATTGATATTATTTATTTATAGTTCCTACCATGAGGGAGAAAGAGATTAAAAGTGAATGTGACTGTCAAGTGAAATAAGTGATCATACTAAAGTGTTCCAGAATTTAGGTTGTGAGTATGATGTTTTAAGGTGCTCAAGTTGGATTGGCTCGTTTTCCAGGGGGTTTAAATTTTGGTGAGTTGCTGGAGGCTCTAAATTTTGTATAGTTTTTGAATTTTTATGAATTTTGAGATATAGGGTAATTCCTAATATCATGAAGAAAAGTGAAATAATAATGACTATAATTGTCATTATTAAGGTGTAAAATGATAACGTCTTGAAGTCTTTGCTCGTATCTGTTTTTTTATTATATGATTTCTGAAACTGCAGAAATGTAAATAATTGTTGATCAAGGATAGATAGTGAAATGATTTCATTATTATTCCAAGTTGAAAATAAATTTTTAAGTAGTTGGTTTGAGTTTAATGATAAGTCATAGAGATTGGGAGCAATTTTTTGTAGTGAAATTGAATGGCCTGTAGTGGGGATGATTTTAACAAGTGATTTTGATTTTGAGTTAATTTGTGGTAGAATTAAATTATTTGATTCTATTATGCAATCGGGTTGGGTTTGTAAAATACCGCTGTTGTTGAGCGTTATATAAAGTGACGGTGATTTTGGACAGTGTAATTGAATTTTCGTAGTGAAAGGAGTAGAATAGAACCATCCATTGTAGAATTTAAGGGGAGTCCATTGGATATTATTAGAAATTTTAAGATAGAAGGGACATTGGTACAACATATTCTCAGTAAGAAGTATTGTTTCACAAATTGGACTGTTTATTGTGCTCCATGTGGGTGGGGTAAAGGTACAAACTTTTCCAATTTGTGTGAGATGACATGAATTAAAAAGATATTCATCAAGTAAAAAATATGATTGTTTATCGTGGGATATAGCCAAATAAGATATTGAGGATTTAATAAAAATAGCCATAGTGAAATTTGAGTCAAATTTGTGATAAACGGGTATAGAATATGGTTTCAAGATTTGATATTTTTCTTCAGAAATGAATGGAAGTGTGAGAGAGATTATCAATTTATTTTTATAGAAAAATAGTTGAACTTGAGAGATTTTTAAAAAATCAGATAGGTGGTAATTGTTTGGTAAACTATGTTGTGGACTTGTGGATATCATGTTTTTTATCGAATTAAAATTAATTTCTGACAGTAGGGTAGGATTCCAATTACCATTGATAGCGAAGGCTAAATTAGTGGATAGTTGTTTCAAATTTAAAAGATACTGATGTATGGCAGCTTTGATTGTAGTGATCCAAGATATTTCAAATATTTCATACAAGGAATTTGTAGAGTTTGGATATTTTATATGACAGTCTTTGAATTTAGTAATTATGTCATTTACTAATGTATTTTTCTTATAAATATTTGTTACATGATAAGGGAAGACAAAAATATTTTTCTCAGTCCAGTGTACTGTGGAATCGTTAACTTTTTCCATTTTATTAATGGCTGCTTTAAAATATTGTGTGTCATTACTTAGCGTAATATCAGAAATATTTTCTAGAATCAAAGAAATTTCTTTTAAAACTGATTTCATTTTTTCTTCCCTATCTGTTATTTGTAACGTGAGGTCATTGTATTTGCAATCATTTTCACAATAGTCAGTTAGTTCTTTGAAGGTATTAAGTATTTCATATCCGAAATTTAAAACTGATAATATATTAACATTAGCGAGAATATGCCATCTGCCAGTAGTAAAAGTCAAAGTCTCTAAAGGTTCAAAGTAAATGTTTGGATTTTTAGATAAAAAGTTTGAATAAATTGATTGGCTTCATTAATTTGAATAAGAAATAGACCGATGGTGATGAATAAGCAAATCCTCGACATGATGCTTCTCGAGTTCCTAAAAAGAAGTATATTATTTGTCATCAATGGCTAGTGCTTTGTTTCATGCAAAAATGTTTAAGAGTTGACTAAAACAGACAAGAGATAGATTAGTATTCATACAGATTTAGAACATGTTAAAAGATTGTGCGTAAGAGATTTATGTTCACGATCAACAATAATTATAAGGATTGGGTGGTCTAAATCCACATTTCATGCATTTTTTATATGTTTTTGGAGGTGATAAATTGTACGAGGTAGAAGGCTGTGGAATTGGTTGAATTGGTAGGTTATGTCTTATTCTTTTCTTGAATGGTAGATTGTTTATTTGTTTTACATTGGAAATTTTATCTGATCTGTTATATCCTTTTTGTGGAAGTGGATTGAGTTTTGAAAAATCAGATTTTGAATTTACTGTTAAATTTTGGAAGTTATTTTGAAGTTTATCATTTTTTTCTTTTTCTATCTTTTTTAGTATGAGGTATATCAGCTTACAAGCTGCTTGATCGTTTGCTTGTTTCGGTGTTCTACCGATTCCACTTTCTTTCATTTGGTCGGTTTTACAAATGCTCATATAAGTTGATGATGTACTTGAATATTTAATGCGGAAAGTCAGCATTTGTGGTTGTGAGAATTTGAATTTTTTGCAAGTATTTTGCAATTCTTTAAAAGCATTTAATTGAAAGGATTGATAGGAATTAGAGGCATGTGCTTCTATTTCTGGTACCATTGTTAAAAGTATTTTAGTGACATGCTGTTTTGTTAATTCAGGATCATATCCAAGGTCAGTTACCTTGTTTTTCTATATTCTGCTGTTATTTCGAAGAGTAATTCATTTTTGTTATCTTTTTTTAGTTTGTAGAAGTAGTTCATGCTGTTTTTTTTTATTATTATTTAAAAATGAATAGGTTGAGTTACGTTAGATATTTCTGCAAGTTGATTGTGAGGATATAGGTTGGATGCTTCGTTTTTGTTTTGTTTACCTGTTTCGTTTTCTTCTATGAAGTTTGTTGCAAAATTTGGTGCTGATGGGTTTGTTTCAGATTGCTGGTTCTCGGAGTTTGGTTTTCCTTTACCTAAATGTAATAGAAGATTAGTTACAGAGTCCCAGATAGCACCTATTAAGTGAAATGACCATCCAAAAACAGTATACAGTGCATAACCATGAATTATGGTATCAATTATTAGTTTAATGCCTCTAATTATAATGATTACACCTATAAAACCTGCGCTAACTGTACCGAAATTTGAAAATATTGTCCAAATTTTTATCCAGGTTGAGTGTGCGATTTTTTCCATAGTTTCTTCATCTAATAGATTTAATAATGAAACTCCCTGATTTAATGTAGATTGGCCCGAAATTCCACGAGCTAGTGAATTTAAAATCATTGGTTTCTCCGCGGGAAACATTATATGGTCGCGTAATTTATTTAAATCTGATTGAGAATATATTCCACTTGTCGCAAGGTATGCTGGATTTGTGTATCGCCATCTGGGCTTAGTTAAGGGTTTCATTATTTCAGGTGGCAATGATTCGATCGGTTTTGGAAGTATTTTATACCAAGCATCTCCTAAAAAATACATTATTGGAACAAAAGAGTTGCAATTGTTTTGCGTGCCTTTGTTTGTTAAAATATGAGTTCTTGGCGTGAGAAAAGATGTCTGATTTCCTCTGTATATTGGTAGATGTAAGTAACATTCTTCAGTTTTGCGGTATTTAACTTCGATTGGAATACATTTTATTATATGTACAACTTCTCCAGCGATTATTGACATATAACCTGGTCCTTTCATTAGGTGGTAAGCAAATTCATTTGGAGCTTGAGTGACCAAAATTAGTGTATTTTTGAAAACTTGTTGTTCTAGTTTACATTTTTGAGTTAACACGTCATGGTATAATTTGTTCACTTCATTACGTATGTGCCGTTCGATATATATGAATTTCGAATTGATATATGTGAATAAATCCATATTTTGAACGAGTGGTTTTTTATTTTGAAGAATTGAGGTTCCTGGAGTAATTTCAAGTATTAGTAATTTAGGGTGTTCAGTTCTGATCATTAGAAGATTACAAACTGGATTTTTTGCTTTTTGAGTTAAAACAAAAGTTATATCTTGGGTAGTAAGTGAATATAGTATGTCTGTATTTGATGTACTGTTATCGTAAGTCTTATTTGCGAAACCTTCATATAATATTTCGTATTTATTAAAATTGCAAATGTCATCTGGTAAAGGATTCCAGAAGGTTTGTCCTCCTTCCATATCAACACAATGAGATTCGGAGAGTGAACATGTGACTCCTGATCGCAGGTGAATTTTGTTTGTATTCAGATTGACTGGAGTATAGTATTCTTGAAGTGTTACTTTTATCACACCTTGTACGATTACATTATTCCATGTACCAAAAGGGTCTGAATATTGAGTTCCAGCACAATCTCCATTCATAGCTAAGGATCCAGCAAGCAGTACGCTGTGATAAGATGTTTGATTAATTTTTAGATTTGAGATTTGTAAGTTTTGGCCCAAAGATATTGTGCCTGATGAGTGTAGTGTATCACATTGTTGATGTGAAAGTTCATGAATGTATTCACTTTGTCCATTAGTTACTGCTGAAATATGTGAATGCATTCCACAGTAAGATATAGTACGTCTAATGTCGATCTTGCATTGTCTTACTTGGGTCAGTGTAAAATCACTAATTTGTAAAAGTTGAATGTAAGTTGTTTCTATGTGTAACTTAGGTTCAGGTATATCGCATTCTCCTACCTTAAGTAGAGACAGTGTTGTTAAATTAAGTTGATTGGATCCACAGTCGTATCCGATGATTGCTTCTACTGTCGTTCTCATTAATATGATTAATCTTGCCCCGCCGCTTCTTTCAGGGAGGACAGCTGGTTACGTCTCTGAATGTCGCTATCAAGCTGAATCCTTTCCTGTCGAATTCTTGTAATAGTTGTCTTCGTCTCTTAAGCCTCTCACGAGTCTTTTTATTATATTTCCGTTTCTTATTTTTGGTCTTGACACCAAAATCTTGCCTTTATACTGAAAATAAAACAAGCTGTTGTTACGTCCGGAGGCGCAGCATGCAAAAATATAATTTCAATAGTGATCAACGAGTGTTGATCCCTTATTTTAGGTCAACGCCTACGCGCTATAACCTAGGAATCCAGACCTTGATGATGTGATGCGCGAAACTCATAGACTGAAATCGAAGTCGTTGATGTAAAATAGAGAAAACCTCAAACAATTTTTATAAAACTTACGTTAGGATTACCTTCCTAAAATCGCTTACAAAAATGCATACATTTGACAATCCAAGACGAACTAAGGTACCACATTGAAAGGTGGTATGTGAACGTATTGAAAGCTGTCTTGATTGACTCCCAACGTTAGAGTCGATTGTTAAATAAAAATTAATCGTTAAAAAAACCAACGTGAATAAACAAATTTAGTAAACGATTCGAACCTACACCAAACTGATGGAATATGAGCGTTTGGTTCAAATAAACGTTTAGATGAGATAGATCAATAATTTTAAAAAACAATTAAAATTATCAATTTGAATGATTCACTTGAATAAACAATTAAAAGATTCGAACATACACCAAACTGATGGATGTTGAGCGTTTGGTTCGAATAAACGTCTAGATGAGGTAGATCAATATTTTTAATGAACAATTAAAATTAACAATTTCAATAATACATTTGAATAAACATTTAATAAGATTCGAACCTACACCAAACTGATGGATGTTGAGCGTTTGGTTCAAATAAACGTTTAGATGAGATAGATCAATAATTTTATTAAATAATTAAAATTAGCAATTTGAATGATTCATTTGAATAAACAATTAAAAGATTCGAACCTACACCAAACTGATGGATGTTGAGCGTTTCGTTCGAATAAACGTTTAGATGAGATAGATCAATATTTTTAATAAACAATTAAAATTAACAATGTGAATAATTCATTTGAATAAACAAATCAAAAGATTCGGACCTACACCAAACTGATGGATGTTGAGCGTTTAGTTCGAATAAACGTCTAGATGAGGTAGATCAATATTTTTAATGAACAATTAAAATTAACAATTTCAATAATTCATTTGAATAAACAATTAATAAGATTCGAACCTACACCAAACTGATGGATGTTGAGCGTTTGGTTCGAATAAACGTTTAGATGAGGCAGATCAATATTTTTAATGAACAATTAAAATTAACAATTTCAATAATTCATTTGAATAAATAATTAATAAGATTCGAACCTACACCAAACTGATGGATGTTGAGCGTTTGGTTAGAATAAACGTTTAGATGAGATAGATCAATAATTTTATTAAACATTCGATATATGTGTAAATTGGCTTTAGGGTCCAGAAATGATGAAAACTCAGTTCTTACATTCTTTCAAACGTTTCGACTCAGATTGGAGTCCTCATCAGTGAGAATTTATTTCTATAAGAAATACAAAGGAGGAATCTTAAGAATTGACCGTGTGAAGGATAAACATTGTAGTAAAAAAGTGATATAAGAATCGCAGGTGTGAAAATAAAATTGGACTAAGTAACTAAATTTGCAATACAGTAAAATTGTAACCAAACTGTACAAAAAATTTTTTTTCCATAAAATTGCTAAAAAGAACCTTAAAGAGACATTGTAATACAATGATATAAATGAATTATGCATGTGAACCTATAAAATTGGTTTAAACTGAATTGTAATGAACTGTACAGAAAAAAAAATATTTCTATAAGAATACAAATGAAGAAACTTGAACAATCTGAAACTGTGACCGATGAAAAATATGTTAAGAATAATGTAAAAGGATTGCAAGTTTGAAATTAAAAAAAAATTGGTCTAAATAACTAAATTTGCTAAAAAAGTAAAGGCGTAAAGCCTTAATTTGAAAGAAATACTAACAAGAGAGACTTAAAAGTAACACGTGTGACAGATAACAATTTTGGTTAACCGATATGAATGAAATTGTACAAGTGAAACTATAAATGGTATAAACCAAATGTTAAAAATGTAAAATGTAAGAAAAATGTAAAAAATGTAAAAAAACTTGTACAGAAAAATTTCTTGTAAAAAGACAGAGGAAGAAACTTAAAATCTTGAATGTGTGACCGATGAACATACTGTTAAAAAATGATGTAAAAAAAAATCCAAGTTTGACACTATAAATTTTCGATACAGTAAAACTGTAACAAAAACTGTACAAAAAATTTTTTCTGTGAAATTACTAAAGAGAACCTAAAAAAATAGCACGTGTGGCGGATAACATTGTAATAAAATTATATGAATGAATTATACATGTGAACTATAAAATGGGTCTAAACTAAATGTAAATGAACTGTACAGAACAATTTTCTCTATAAAGGTACAAAAGAAGAACTTGAAACAATTTTGAACGTGTGACCGACGAGCATTCTGTTAAAATAATGTAAAAGAATTGCAAGTTTGAAATTATAAAATTGGTATAAATAACTAAATTAGCTAAAAAGTAAAACTGTGAAACTTAATTTGAAAAAATTACTAACAAGAGAGACTTAAAAGTAGCACGTGTAACAGATAACAATTTTTGGTAAAACCGATGTAAATAAATATATATAAAATAAAAAAATAAGATTATATATATATAATAAAAAAATAATAAAAAATAAATATATATATATAAAAATGGTCTAAAAAATTCGATTTGCATGAAAATATAAAGTACATAAAAATTTAATTCTGTAAAATTACTAAGGGGAGAAAAAAAATTTTTTTATAAAAAATTTAAAAATAGCACATGTGACGGATAAACATTGCGGGATAAAAGGTCAAAAAGTGAGAGCTTATCACCAACAAAACACTGTAAACGAAACTGACCTGTTATTTTATTAAGTAGACATACAGCGATGATAAAAAGATTAATCCAGATGAACACAAAATTTCCTTTTTCTTCCTTTTCTTTCGTCCCAAACAAGATAGACACATAATTTTGAACAAATAACTCCTGACACTACGGGTTTTACTTGAAAACTGAGTTGCACTTGGAAACTGACTTGGAAAAGGCTTTGTAAAGTGGAGTGGAGGGTTAGGTTTTTTTTGCTTTGGAAAGTCTCGGTTAAATGAAAAGGAGAAAAAATTGTGGAAATATGTCCACAAGATGTCCAGAAAATGTGACAAAGGAGGGCTATGAAATTTGAGACGAGTCATAAGAGTCTGTGTATAACTGTTAGAAATTTTCACCAACAATCTCACCGAGACATGTGACCGGGGTTTTTTAAAAATTTTTTAAAAAATTTTTTTGTTTGACAGTCTCAGTGTCGCAAGATTAAGGTGGAAAATTAATTGAGTTTTTAATGTACATACAAAGTGATGGATATTATGATGCCCGTATGTGGAATTATAAGACTCTTAACAGAAATTATATAATTTTTAAATTTTTTCAATTTAATGATAAATTTGATAAAATCGATAAAATTCGATAAAATTTGGTAAAAGTTTTCCAGATTTTTCGGAAGCTGTGGAAAATTTGTGTAAACCTAAGTTTTTTTATTTAAGAGGAAAGTAAAAAGCAGATAGATTGTCTGTGTCCGTTCTTTGATTGACTGTATGGGCATTGCTAGCAATGTGAGTCATTTCGAGAATCATACGTTTTTTATAATTGTTAGATCTGTCAACTATTTTTACCTGGTCAAAATTAAATTTATGATCCTGGCGCCACGTGTGCTTGGTGAGGGCGGTCCATTTTTCTGGGGGGTTATATACATCTTTTTTATGTTCCTGGATTCTATTTTTTAGAGGTCTTTTGGTTGTGCCTATATAATTTGCTGCACAATTAATGCAAGGAATGTTGTAGACAACATGTGCTGTTTCAAGTTTTGGTGTGGGGTCTTTTGCTGATTTGAAAAGATGTGATAGGTCATTGGTATTACGTGGGGCAATTTTTACATTGAAAGGTTTAAGGATGCTTGAAAGTTTTTCAGATAACCCTTTAACATAGGGAAGTGACACATATTTCTGTGTTTGGCTAGCTGAGTTTTGTTTTTGCTTGTTTGTGCGAGGGTAAGAGTGAGAAGATTCCTCACCCTCCCTCACAGGTGGATGGTGAATGAGGGGCCCGGTTATGGAGGCTTTATGTAGCAGATAATTGAGTCTGTGTTTTATAGTGGAGTTGATTATTGTTGTTGGATAATTGTTTTGTGATAGGATATTTTGGATTTTTTTTAAGTTTTCTGTGTGGAAGTTTTTGTGTGCTAAGATGATGCCTCTGTCAACAAGGTTGTTAATCACATTAATTTTGTAGTGTAATGGGTGGTGAGAATAAAAGTTAAGAATACGGCCTGAGTAAGTAGGTTTTTGGTACCAATTTGTCTTGATGTTCTCCCCTGTTCTGATGATAAGAACATCCAAAAAGCATAATTTGTTATCTGATTCCTCTTCTACTGTAAATTGGAATTTATGATTGTAACTGTTAAAAGTGTTTCTAATTTTGTCTATTTCATCAGCCGGCACTGCTGTAATTATGTCGTCTACGTATCGAAAATAAAAGGGGAGTCGAAAGGGGAGGGAAGCTATGCATTGTTTTTCCAGATCATCCATTACAATATCCGCAGCAATCGGAGAAAGGGGTGAACCCATGGGGAAACCAGATTTTTGTTTATAGGAATGGCCTTGAAAGTTGAAAGTAGAATTTGAAGAGCAGATTCTAAGGCCTTTTTCAAATTGATACCAAGGCATTTTTGTCTTTGGTTCTATTTGTTGCCATCTCTCTTTTATACCTTTAAAAGCTAAACCAATTTGGACATTTGTAAAAAGTGATACAGCATCAAGAGATATGATTTTATGGCTCAGAGGCACCTGGATATTTTTGATTTTATCGATGAAATCGAAGCTGTTTTTTACTCGAGAAACTGGGGGAGGTACGTTACAGGAGATAATGTTATTATAAAAAGATGCGAGATTGTAAGTGGGGCTACCACAAAAAGAAACAATAGGTCTGAGGGGGTGGTCTGGTTTGTGAATTTTTGGTAGACCATAGAATTTTGCTGGTAATGGATTGTTAGATTTCAGAGAGTTAGCTACCGTGTCTGTTATATAATCTTTTTTCCTCCAGAGGTTTATGAGGTTATTAACTTTTTTGTGGGTCATGTTTGTGGGATTTTTTTTTAAGAGCTCATAAGTTTTTTTGGCCGATAGGATGCGAGTGGCTTCAGAAATATATTTATTTTTGTCCATGGCTACAGTTATGTTGCCTTTATCTGCTTTTGTAATCAAAATGTGAGAGTTGTTTTTTAGAAAGGTGTTAGTGGATTTCGAGAATTCTATTACTTGTTTTTGGAAGGTATTAAGGGGTTGTTGTTTTTTATTAGAGAAACTTTCTATGTAATTAACAAACTTATGTCTCGCTTCATTTCTTTGTTCTTCCTTGATTTTTTGGATGTTGGATTCAAAGTCTGCAATTAGATGTTTAATGGGGAGTTTTTCTGAAGGAAAAGGAATACCAACATTTTTTCCGAGGCTGATTGTTTTCGTTACTACGGTTGGAATGTTTGTGTCAGTCAAATTGATGAACCATGAATCATTTAGATAGTAAGGGGAATCATCTTTGTTTAAATAGTTTTCCTCTGTTCTTTTGAGACGTTCAAATTTCGATTTACAACTGTTTTTTTGTGATACGAAAATTTTTTGTGCTTTGTTGGATTCAAAATTAAAAAATTGATGGTGGATATTTTCTGGTAAAATTGTCATGATTTTTTGTTTTACAAAGTTTAAGTCGGTTTTTAATCTGTGGATTGTAAAGCAAATGTCCTTAATTTCTAGGTTTAGAGTTGAGAATCGAAACTTATTTATAACTAAGGAATGCATGCTTGTAATGTTGCTGTTATCAAAAACTGTTGCCAGAGATGCGATGTGTTGCAAATGTTGTCTCTTGTTAGTAATTTTTTCAAATTAAGTTTCACAGTTTTACTTTTTAGCTAATTTAGTTATTTATACCAATTTTATAATTTCAAACTTGCAATTCTTTTACATTATTTTAACAGAATGCTCATCGGTCACACGTTCAAAATTGTTTCAAGTTCTTCTTTTGTACCTTTATAGAGAAAATTGTTCTGTACAGTTCATTTACATTTAGTTTAGACCCATTTTATAGTTCACATGTATAATTCATTCATATAATTTTATTACAATGTTATCCGCCACACGTGCTATTTTTTTAGGTTCTCTTTAGTAATTTCACAGAAAAAATTTTTTGTACAGTTTTTGTTACAGTTTTACTGTATCGAAAATTTATAGTGTCAAACTTGGATTTTTTTTTACATCATTTTTTAACAGTATGTTCATCGGTCACACATTCAAGATTTTAAGTTTCTTCCTCTGTCTTTTTACAAGAAATTTTTCTGTACAAGTTTTTTTACATTTTTTACATTTTTCTTACATTTTACATTTTTAACATTTGGTTTATACCATTTATAGTTTCACTTGTACAATTTCATTCATATCGGTTAACCAAAATTGTTATCTGTCACACGTGTTACTTTTAAGTCTCTCTTGTTAGTATTTCTTTCAAATTAAGGCTTTACGCCTTTACTTTTTTAGCAAATTTAGTTATTTAGACCAATTTTTTTTTAATTTCAAACTTGTGTAACGTCCCAGTCACATACCTATAATAACTTATAATTGAGTTTCCCCGTTTTTGATCAATAAAGAAATCTGAACGATTTCTAAACTGAATCAGGGACGAGGATAACCAATAATAAAATTGAAGGAAATATTAATATAATGGTCCTTTATTGAAAATTACAAGTGGAAATTCCCTAACTTGAATATGACTAACCTTAGTTAATTCTGAACCGACTGGAACCGAAGGCTGGAGCCACTGATAATCCCTTTCTGCTGAATTCTCGTACTGGAAGTGGAAACTGGAGAACAACTTCAACGATGAACACCTCGACGTCGATTGTCACTCGATGTGGAACTTAACTGACAACAGAACTTGACGATGGGAACTGACGATGTGTTGGACCTTCCGGGTCACAAGTCGAACTGGAACTGAAGAACTGGCCAACTGCCAACTGACAACTGCTAACTGCTGACTGACTAACTGACTACTGCTGAGACTACTGAGACTACTGGACTACTGAGACTACTGAGACTACTGAGACTACTCAGACTACTGAGACTACTCAGACTACTGAGACTACTCAGACTACTGAGACTACTGCGACTACTGAGCTCGTCCTTAGAATCGGGCTCCTTAAATATCCTGGGGGTTGGTCATTTCACCCTATTTTATGATTTTGTTTTTCTCGAACTCGCCCCCTTTGATATTTTCTAATTTCAATAAATTTCATTTCTTGTCAGTTTAGTTCTTTTTCTTCTGAGTAGACGTGCTGTCAATCCGTGTATATGACATGATTCATTGATTCGGCTTCAGTGTGTATAAGAATTTCCATTTCGGTTTATTACCAATTCTGCTGCCTAATTTTGTTAGTCCCCAAATTCAATTTTCCTTTACGGCCCTTTTTATAGCATTTTTATAGCCTTATTTGTGTAGTGCCTCCCACGCAGTGTTAAATAGTAGGGATCACCCATGGAGTCTGCGTCTAGGCTTTTAACCTTTACTGAGCCTGCGTCGGAATTTTGGGACAATCGGTTGTGTATTTTGGATCAATACTTCCCGCATTCCTGAAGTCTACTTGTTGCTTCTGAATGACCCTCGTAAAATTGGGGTGCGATGACATCCCGCGGTGCATCTTCTGTTGTGTATCTCCATTTCCGGTGAGGGTGGAGATATTGATTTCTTACTTGGCGATTCTGAATACTATCTTCTGTGTTTACTTCTTCGTTTTCTCTTACAGTATTTTGATTTTTCCTCTCTGTAGATTTTTTCCAGTCGATTCTTATTTTTTCCTTAAACAATTTAGTTACATACATTAATGGTAAAAGTTATATTCAAGTTTTACATAATATAAATATTAACATTCATTATATTTATAATTAAAAGGTCACAGGACGTGACACCTCGCCCCTTAAGTTTGGACATGGGGATGAAATGACCATGTACAAACTTTTTCGCGGACATTAAATTTTGTTTTTCTTACAGATTAATCATAAAAAATTTTTCACGGTTAATAATCATGTTTCCATTCTTACATAAACTTGACTACATCAAAACATTCGCAATAGTAGGTTCATAGAAGCGATACTGATAACATTGCCATACAGTGTTCATTAATCGAATGCTGAAGCTGATTTATAAATGTTACGTATTTGTTACATAATTGTCGCACAATTGTTACTAAACGGTTACGTAGTTATAAGACCTATTGGTGCGTTATACGAAATCCAAAAAATATAATCCAAAATGTCGATTTCAATCTTCTTACCCTTTAAAATATTTTATTTATTTATTTATTTTTATTATTTTTTCTTTCACCTTATTTGTTAATACAATGAACTTATTTCAGATAATACCTATTCGTAACGCAATATACACCTACGTGTCATAGCTGAATATAAATTGAAAACTACGCTTACTTTTTCAAATACAGTATTCAGACATTAATTACGCACATACATTATTGAAGATTTTTTTCATTTTATCTTATTTTGACTGAATTTTTCATAGTAACGCCTATATTATTTATCATAATTAATGTTTATCCTTTTCCATAAAACGGTAAATACGTACATACTAATGAATGGATGTATTAATGTATGTGAATGTAATCCCCTTAAATTGAACTTTATCTTGTGGAACAGAGGGGAATATTTATTACGCGCTTAAAGTTTTATTATTTTTCTATAATTCGTTTCATCAACATTTCTATAAGTAATCTGTATACATGCAGATACATTAATCCATTTATATCGAGCAATTCACATATTTCTAATTAAACTTTCACTTATCTTTTTCCAATTTTTATCGCACGGAGCAAAATTATCCTATCAAATTTGTCTACATACATCTTTGAGATATCAATTAGCACACAATTCAAATATAGAGGTACATCATACCTTTTTTCTATTATTGTTCCGAGAGAGAAAAAGGAAATTTTTTTGTACATTGTTTTATTATTATTATTTCTCTGATGGTACAAACACTCATATGCAACATTTAATACATTTATTACTTGTTCACACATTGATATAGTATTTAAACTTTTTGCGAATATTTCCTTAAATAGTGATTAAATTGAGTTTCGAATACGCCCTCATGCAGGTCATATGATTACATATAAGAGAAAAATTAACTTCGATCAGATTCATTTATTTTTCAAAGATATTGGTAAAGTTACGGGACGTGACACCTCGCCCCTTAAGTTTGGACATGGGAATGGAATGACCATGTTCAAACTTTTATATTAGCATATCAAATGAAAACTAGTCGGATATGATTTTTGAATAATGTATTTTATTAGATTTCTTGGAAGTTTTTATTTCTTTTGGGCCTTCTGCAATTATTCGATAGGTGCCCTCTTTCGTAGCATCTTTCGCATGCGCCTGTCCATTTATACAGTTTCTCTTTATCAGAGTAGTTTTCACTTGGGTTTTGTTTTATTTCTGATAATTTTTCTTCGGAAAAAGTGTATTTTTCATTTATTAATTCTAAGAGTTTTTGCGCTACATTTTGTTTGGATTCTTTCTTTTTGTACGAGCTTTCACCTAGACAAACATATGCTTTTCCTTCTCTTGCGATTGTGCCTTTAGCGAGAAATGGTTTTTTTGAATTCTGAAATGAGACATCGTATATTGGCTCGGAAAAGTTATATTCTATACAGATTTCATTTAATGTTTGCATTGGGCTACGGCTTTTAGTTATATCTCGTTCCATTTTAATATAATTGTTATTATAGACTGTCAAATAGATGATTTCTTACTTCTAATTCTAAATTCAAATTTGTAGCTAATGGATGATTTAGATATTCTTCAATGCAATCGAGACATTCGCAGGCTGGTTTATTTGGTTTTAATAAAATTTTATTACATAGTCCGCAGGTCGTGTTTGCTGTTTCTGGTACAATCATATAATGTCCTTCATTTCCTACATTATAATATAACTGATAACTGTTGGGTAAAGTGAAATAGCATTGTGTACAAATTCGCCAGCCTATTACTCTATGAGTGTATACAGTTATTATACCTTCATTGAATGAATAGCAAGTATATCTAAGTAGTTTGTAGTAAGTTGTAGGAAAGTGTTGTGGTAATACTCCATCGATGTGTTTGGCGTTGTTAGTGTCTGGTACTTTTGCCGTTGGAATCATTTCTTGAACAAAAGAGAAAGAAACGATTCCAATTATGCTTAGTTTGTTAATTGATTCTAGTTTATTCATGATTTTAAAAAACTATCTTTGAACTATTCTTTTTGCAATATATTGAAATTTTGATTGAAATTTTGCATCGAATTAGCTTAATAATTTTGAGATTGATAATAAAATAAAGTATGGAATAAAGAAAAGTGGATGTTAGTGATTGAGATTGTAAAAAAAAATAACAAATGGGTTAAGTTAAATTATAATGGACTTCTTTTAATGGATAGTAATAGGTGGGATGGTTATCATGTTTTGAATGGATTTCTTTTATGGTTTAATCAATAATAATAAAATTGATAGTTGGATAAATCAAAATGTAGTAACTTTGGATAAAACATGCTTTGGAATTTTGTTGGAAGATCTGGATTAGGGAACGTACTTATGTCTCGTCAATTGTATGTCGTGTGTTAGTTTGTTTCTTTTATTTTGTGAGTTGAGTAGTTTAAGGTTATTTATCATTACACAAATATGTTTGATTCGAATGGTGTTTTTCCTAAGAATATGGCTGTTTGAGTGCTAATACTTCTTTCGAAAGGTGTTTCGAAGAGTCCTCTGTCGTTAGTTTCTAAGTTGTCGTATGGTTGTAATGGGTCTAGGTTTATATGCGTGTTTTCCTTTGATATTTTTTTGATTATTTGGTAATATTGATACATTTTTGTTATGAAAAGAATAAAAAGTATTAATATTATGAGGCAAGTTACTGCTACAGCTGCTATCAATTTAGTTATATTATTATAAAAACAATTACTTTTTGACTCAAAGTTTTCTTTTAATGCAGTGTTTATTTTTTCTGAAATTTTTATTTCGTATTCTAGTTCTTGTAATGAGATTTTCTTATTTTTGTAATTTTCTATTATTTTGTGCAATTCTAGGGGCTTTTCAGTTATAAATTGATTAAAGAAAGGGGCTATCAATTTGAGAGAAATATCAAATGGTGGCTTTGATATGTTTGGCTCTAGATATTTTAGTGGTTTCGTTTGATTTGAAAAGTTGTGCCTTTTGATTCTACATGATGGGTGAAGTTGTAAAATTCCTTTGTTAAAGATTGTTGTTGCGAATGTTGAGTCATTTTCGCATTGAAATTCTACTTGTTTTACCGTATTTGTTGCATATAGCCATCCATAATAAGATTCTAGCGGTGTAATTAAGGGGAAATCATCAAAGTTTATTCGATAGTTGCATTGATATGGTTGAGGTTGTGTTAGTAATGATATTTCACAAATCATATTTTCTTTTGAGTTCTGCAGTAGTGGTTGTATATTACATATTTCGGTATTAGCAATGGAAATACATTTTTCAAAAAATGAATCTTTTATGATGTGATACTTACTATAATCGTGAGAGAGAATGATGTGATTAATATTAGATTCTATAAGGATGTTAATAGATTTATTTATTTGGATGTTGTGGCTAATTGGTAATTTATGTGTTTTAAATAATTGAAACTTTTCTTCACTTATTACCGATGTGTTTAATGTAAACATTAATTGATTACCAAATGAAAAGTATTCTATTTTTGATAGATGTTTCATGAGTGAAATTGTATAATTCATAAAATTTTTCTGTAAAACTTGTTGATAAAGATCTACTGCTGTTAGTGGAAAATGTTCTGGATGCCAGTTCATGTTTTCTGCATAAATTAGTAAGGTTAAAATATTTTGAAGGGTTAGTACATAAAAATCAAGTGTTTCGTGTATAGAATCTAACCATCGTTTGATGTGTATTGTATTGATTTCTGTTGGTTTTTCGTTTGTTCCTTTTAATATCCAATGTTTATGGTTTTCTAGATCTATTATTTTTTGAAAAAAGTTTTGGGTGGTTTCAATTATAGAATGCGGAAAAATAAAAATATCTTTCTTTGTACAATTGAATTTTGAAGAAAGTGTTATTTGTTTGAATTCGAAATTTTCGATTAATTTTGGTGTTGATTCTGGGAAGATGTTAATTGTATGTTGCAGATAAAATTTAATTTCTTGAATAAGTTTAGTGATTATGACTTTTTGATTTTCAAATCTATCATTGTTCGTAATTTGTAAACAAAAGTGAATATTTTTATTTTTACAATTTAGGACAGCTGTTTTATACATTTGTGAAATAGAAGTGTATATGAGTATAGTGTCTTCTATTTTTATGAAACTTACTAAGTGGTATTTATTTTCTGTGAATTTAAGGTTTCTTATGGGTTCGAAGTAAATTCCTGGCGAGTTTTCAAATATTGTATTCAAATATTTTTCTGTATCTACTGTTACTAAGTTTGGAAGTATAAGAAAAAGTGTTATTACATTGGGTATTTTTCTTTTCATTCTGCTTCTCTTAGATGTTTTCTGAAAGAAAAAATATATTATATTAGTGTATGGTGAGGATAGAGATAATAATAAAAAAAAGAATAACATTGGTTCGTATAATATGTTTTTTATTTCAAGGCTATTGTATATTGTTATATAGATAGACTATTATTATTATATAGGGAGAGGAAATTTTAATTGTAATATTTTATTAATTTTCTATTTTTATTTCTTCTAATTTGGTTAATATTTCTAGGGCTGCCTCATTTTCCGCTATAATTTTATATTTTCCCGATTTCGTTTCCTTTAGTCCGTTGAATTGAATTGTTACTGTGTTCATATCTGCTTTCATTGTGTTAGTGTATGTTGGTTGTGTTAATTTGTTTTCTTTTGCGTAATTGTCTAACTTCCTTTTGTAATTAATGATTCCTATGGCAATCGGTTTTTCCTTTCGTTTTTGATTTTCCTCATAAATGTTCAACAGTCGTATTGTCCTTCTTAGGACTGCTGGTAATTCCTGCTGAGACATCCTGAAAAATGAAGGGTTGTTTGTTTAGTTTATTTTGTTCGTTATGGTTCTGTTTATCACACTCTCTACAAGATTGGCTGGGTTGATTGTTGATAGAGTTTGGGGATTTCATCGTATTTTCTACTTGTGATTTAAAGTTGTAGGGTCGATGACTGGTCTATGGGGTGTGTTCTGTGGTATTACGAATTTTTCTTCTGTTAAATCTATAAATATCTCGTTTTCTGTTGGGTCATAAGTTCTTTTAGCTTTTGAAGGTAAATGTAAAACATTCTCTATTTTTAATTTTTGTAGAGCCTTAATGGCTGCATAAATTTTTGCTGCTGGGTAAGTATTTGAAGTTCCGTTAAACGACAAATTGTGTACCTTACATATTGCTATATAAACAAGTTCATCTGGTGATGTTTTTATTTTAAGGATTGAAAATGTTGGTTGATCAATATTGTGATACGTGCAAAATTTATTTAATTCTTGAATTATTTCGTGTGGAAAAGTGGGCGAAGTGGGTGAATAATTTCCTGTTAAGAGATAATATAATTGCTGAGCTGCATTTTGCATTGCAGTTCCTTCCTTATCTGCAGTGCTTATAATAGTGTGACCTTGGTGTTTTAACGTTATTTTGAAGTATAATTTGCTATCGAAATCTCTTTGTATTTCTAATTGGTAATTTGGAGTTGGTGTTTTTTTGTTGCAAGGCGAGTTCTTCTAATAGCGTTACAGGGTCTTTTTGTGTTTTGTCATTTGAGAGAGAGAGGATAGACATAATTTAATGTTATTATTATAGGTGAATATTATAGTTTTGATTTTCTTGAATGCTATTTAATTTTGGGTAAATGGTTGAATTTGTATGTGTTTCTATTTTACCTGAGGAATTTATTTCGGTGTAAGTCTTTATTGGTTGATTTCCTTCCAGGGGTTCTAAAGAGGTTCCTTCGTTCGGGTCCTGAGGAGGTTCTCGTTTTCCTAAATGTAATAAAAGATTAGTAAGTGAATCCCATATTGCTCCAATTAGGTGTATGGACCATCCGAATACGATGTATAGGGCATAACCATGTATTATGGTATCTGCTATTAATTTTATTGTTCTAATAATTATTATAATTCCGATGAATCCTGCACTTGCTGTACCGAAATTAGAGAATATTGTCCAAAATCTACCCCAAGCTGACTGTGCTATTTTGTCTAAAGTTTCTTCGTCTAAAAGGTTCATTAGTGAGATTTTATGATTTATATTAGATTGTCCCAGTATTTCGCGTGCTAGGGAGTTTAGTATAGCTGGTTTTTCCGCGGGGAACATTATGTGGTCTCTTAATTTATCTAAGTCGGATTGCGTGTAAATTCCACTTGTTGCCAATGAGGCTGGGTTAGTATATTTCCATGTAGGTTTGGTAGTAGGTTTCATTATTGAGGGTGGTAAAGATTCAATCGGTCTAGGGGATAGTTTATACCAAGCATCGTTTAAATAGTACATTAGGGGGAGGAAGATGTTACAAGTTGTTTGGGTTCCTTTATTCATTAAAATGTGTGTTCGTGGGGTGAGAAAGGATGTGTCGTTTCCTCTAGTGACTGGGATTTGTAAATAACATTCTTCTGTCTGTCTGAATTTTACTTCGACAGGTATGCATTTGATTATATGTGCCACTTCTCCGGCAATGATAGACATATATCCTGGTCCTTTCATTAAATGGTATGCGAATTCGTCGGGTGATTGAGTTGCTATTATTAATGAATTTTTGAATACTTGTTGTTCCAACCGACATTTGTGATTTAAAAGGTCGTAGTATAATCTGTTCATTTCTTTTCTTAGATGTTTTTCGACGTAAACAAATTTAGAATTTACATATGTGAATAGGTCCATATTTTCTATAAGAACATTTTTATTTTCTATGAATGTATTTCCCCGAGTAGTTTCGTATATTAGTAATTTAGGATGTTCTGTTCGTATTAAAACGAAGTTACATACTGGTTGTATTGCTTTTTGTGCTAAGACAAAGGTAATATCATCTGTTGTTAAAGAATAGATAATTTCTGGATTTAGAGTGCTATTATCATAAGTTCTATTAGCAGGTCCCTCGTATAATACAGAATACTTCTGAAAATTGCAATTATCGTTTGGTAGTGCATTCCAAAATGTTTGGCCTCCTCCTAATTCATCCGTACATTGAGTTTCAGAAAGTGGGCATATTATTCCGGATTTTAATTGAATTTTATCTGTGTTTAAGTTAATTGTGGCATAATATTCTTGTAAAGTTATGCGATATTTCCCGTGAACTATTACATTTTCCCATGTTCCGAATAAATCTGAATATTGAGATCCTGCGCATTGTCCATTTGTCTGTGTTGATCCTGCTAAGATTACTGAGTGAGATGAAGTTCTATTTACTTTTAATCCGCTTATTTGTATATTCGGTGATACCATAAAGATTCCTGTGTTATGCATTGAATTGCATTGTTCTCGTGAAATTTCTTGGATATATTCTCGAAATCCGTTGGTGACGGTTGATGTGTGTGAGTGCATTCCACAATATTCAATAACCCGGTCTACTTCTATTTTGCATTGAATTATTTTTGTTAAAGTAAAGCTGCTTAATTGTAAGAGTTGGACATATACCTTATCTACTTGTACGTGAGGTTCTGGTATGTCGCATTCTCCTACTTCTAATAACGATAATGTTGTAATGTTTAGGTGGTTTTGATCCACAGTCATACCCGATGATTGCGTGTACTGTAGTTCCCCATGAAAGTAGACAAAGAATTCTGAAGATGTTCTTGATTACGTGTTTCATTATCTGAAAAGCAATCAGAAAATGTCTTGGTCAGCAGTTTGCAACTGCTTATAAATTTTTGAATAAAAAATAATTCATTTAGGTGAATAGGATTTACTTAGTTAGGCAATGTGAGGATATCAGCTAGGAATTTTTGATTTGATTGTTCTAGGCTCCTTAATAATTCGTAAAAAGCGTAAGGTCCTCTTGTTTTTATTGTTAAAATTATTTCCTTTATTGTTTTGGGATTTGTTAAACTTTTGGTCCATTTTTGTACGTTGTAATCGTCATAGTTGTATATACCATTTATGAATAGATATGGCCATAAGGCTTGTATATCGATTTGTCGGACTATTAGTGCGCAATGTGTGTCGATACTTTGGCGATGTTTAGGTTCCATTGTAATCTGAAATAAAATTTTATTTTATTTATTTTATTATTATATTTTTTTTTCTAGTTCCTTGTCCTTTTATTCGTTTCTGTAGGAGTTATATGAGAAAGCCTTAGTCTATTTATATTCACTATTTTAGGTTTGTTCTTGACTAATATTTTGATATTTCCTTTACCAATTATTTCGAGCACTTCGTAGGGTCCAGAATATTGATTTTCAAATTTCTTTAACTCTCCTCCTTCTAATAGAAATACGTAATCTCCTATTTTGAAGTTTTGTGGGTTAATCTTCTTGTCGTAGTAGACTTTTGATTTTTCTTTGGCTGCTATTAAATTATTTCTTGCTATACTGCGCATTTGGTGTAATTTTGTTATTAGTTTTGTCATATACATATCATATGTTTCTAATTTTTCGTGTTCTGGAGGGGGAATGCTAGAAGGTAATCGTGCTAGTTTACCAAATACTAATTCGTAGGGTGTACATTTGGTACCTTCGTGAACGCTTGTATTATAAGAGAACATTGCTAATTCGATCCAATCGTCCCACTCTGTATTTTTCTCAATAAATTGTTTTAAATATTCCTTTAACACGTGGTGTGATCTTTCTAATGATCCATTTGATTGGGGATGATAAGCTGTAGTCTTGAATTGACGTATTCGAAATCGTTTGGCCATTTTTCTCATTAAATTGCTTAGGAAATCTGTTCCTTGATCTGTTAGTACTGCTTTTGGAGAGCCATAGATACATATAAATTTTTTGACAAAAGCGTCTGCTATCGTACTTGCTTGATGATTTGGAAGGGGAATTGCTAGAGAATATTTAGTAAAATTATCTTGGATTGTAAGTATGTATTGATTTTGCGGTGAAGTTATAGGTAGTTTCCCTACTATATCCATTGATATCTTTTCGAAAGCGATTCCTGGGGTGTCTGTAATAATCATTGGATTTTTAGTTTTGACTCGAACTAGTTTTTTAAGTTGGCATTGGAGACATTGTTGTATATATTTTTGTATATCTAACTTCATATTGATCCAATAATATCGTTGTCTAATTCTACTGTAGGTCTTCGTGACTCCTTTATGTCCTCCTATAGCGGATGAATGAGCTTCTTCAATCAATTGATTTATTTCTTCTTTCATAGGGTATTGTGTCATTCCAATACAAATTATTATTTTTATTGAAGAGTTCAGAAATGCTATTTTTAATGTGGCTAATATTTCTTCCCATAGAACATGATTTATATGTGGTGATTTGGCAATACTAATTGATTTTAAGTTTAATTTTTCTGCGGTTGAATGAAGGGAGTAAATTGCTAATTTAATATTTCTTGTTGTTTCTCCTAGGTTTTCTTCATTTTCCGATTCAATTGGGAGTGCTAAGTGATATTGTTGTCCTTTACGAACTTCTTTAACTAGACCTTTTTGAAGATTTTCAAATTTGGGGAGTTTGTTGCATTTTTCTAAAAGTTTAGCTCCTATATCACGAGGTTCTCCATTTGTTGTGATGAAATATGCATAGTTATCTTTTCTCATAGTCAATTGGTCTCGGCATTCAATTACATTTTTCTGTAGGTTAGACAATCCGGATGTTGAGGGTAAATCTGGGGGTGGTTCTGGGGGTGGACGTTCTTCTCTAAAATCGTATTCATCGGAGTTTTCAGAATTCTCTATTTCTAATTTATCGAATTGCTCGTTGTCACTTTCATTTTCTTCGTTCTGGAAATTTTCTTGAATTTCTTCTTCTTTTTCATCTTCACTTGATAAGTCAGAATTTGATTCAGAATAAATTTCTTCTTTTAATTGTTCGTCTTTATTTCCTTTAAAATGCTTCTTCTTCTTATTTTCTTCAGGCTTTTGCTTAACATCATAATCTAGATCAGAATCGGATTCGTCTTCTGATTCCATAAATTTACGTTTCTTATCATTTTCATGTGATTTATTTATAACTTTTCGGGGTCTACCTCTTTTTTTAATTGGTTCCTGTAATTTTACTTGTTGAATAATTTTTCGTGGCCTTCCACGCTTCTTTTGTACTTTATTTAATGCTTCAACATTTCTTACTAATTTATTTTTTATATTATCTTCATTCTCATCCATATTTATATTCCTTGAATTTTTTAATTTACTCCTTGTTTGCACAGCGTAGCAATTATCTTTATTTTTTAATGAACCTGGAATTGAATCCATTACATATTTTAAGATTTGGGAAACAAATGTTTCCGAAATGTTTTTCTTCCAATAAGTTTATAAAGAGCGTTTCCATTTTCTTCATTTTTCATTTTATTCGTTATCATATTAATTAACCTTTTATTAGTAATATTAAATAAATCTTCTTCGTTTAATTGTTCAATAGTTTCCTCAGTTCCATCAATTTCTTCTTCATAAGTATTATCATAATAGCGTTTTTTATCATCAATATTGTCAAATATAGTTCCTTCATTTAATTTTTCAGTAGTTTCGTCATTATCTCCATAAATTGTTTCCTTCTTTAAATCCTTAAAATCTAATTCAGTACAACATTCTTCATCATTATCATCATTATTTTTTAATAAATATTCTTCGTTTAAAAATTGTTTAGTTTCTTCAGTTCTATCGATTTTTCTTTCATTAATATCGTCATAATAGCTTTTTTTATTTTCAGTATTTCTATATAAAGTTCCTTTGTTCAATTGATCAGTTCCCTTATAATTTTCATAAGTTTTCTCTTTTTTTATATCTCCATAATTCATGCCACTTTTACACTTTTCACTCTTATTATTTTTGAAAAAATGTCCCTCCTTTGTCGGTATTTGTTTGTTCCCTTTAAAATTACCAATATCAATATTTTCATTATCATTAATCTTATATTTAAATTTATAATAATTTCCTTGATTATCCTTATTTTTAATTAAATTTATCCCGTTCATTGTTTGTTCAGTTTCCCTTGGATTGTTCTCGTCAATTTTCCTTGATTGAGGTTTTTTCTCATATATTTTAAAATCTTCAGAATCATTTACAAATTTAATATTGTCAATTTCTTCTTCATTTAATTCTTCATTACAATAAAAGTTCATATGAGATGCTTCTTCTTCATCATCATCAGTTTTTGATCCTCTTGATATATTGTCTTCTTTGTTTAATTTTACTTGGGAGGTATTTACTTCCTCGTTATTGTCATTATCATTAACATTTGTTTTGCCTGCTTTATATATGACGTCAAAGTCGTATTCTGCCAGTTTCAATTTCCATCTTGTCACTCTTGAACAGGGATCTTTTGAATTTTGAAACCATACTAATGGCTTATGATCGGTAACTAAGGTGAATTTTCGTCCATAAAGATAGGGGCGGAAATAAGTTACACAGTAGACAATAGCTAGGGCTTCTTTTTCGTATGTATCGTATTTTTTCTCATTCTCATTTAAAGATCGTGAAGCATAGGCTATGGGTTTATCTTTTCCAATTTTTCCTTGGGAGAGAATTCCACCTATTGCATATCCTGATGCATCTGTTGTTAAAATAAAAGGTTTGGAAAAATCTGGTCTTTGCAGGAGTGGTTCTTCGCACAATTTTTCCTTCAGAGTGTCAAATGCTTCTTGTTGTTTATTCGTCCAGTTAAATTTCATGTCCTTTTTTAAAAGTTGATTCAATGGTGTTGCAATTTTAGAAAATCCTTCTATAAATCTTCTGTAGTAACCGGCAAGTCCTAAAAATTGTTTTATATTTTTAGGGTTTTTGGGTATTGGAAAATGTTTTACAGCTTCCAGTTTTTGAGGGTCTGGTCTAACTCCTTCCTTGTCTATTAAATGACCTAAATAAGCAACTTCTGGACGTAAAAATTCACATTTATCTGGCTGTAATTTTAGATTTGCTGCACTTAATCTTTCCATTAATTTGTTGAATTTTTCTTCGTGTTCTTCCAAAGAATTTGCGTATAAAACAATGTCATCTAGGTAGACAAATAACTCAGTTCCTTGAAGACCTGTTAAAACTAAATCCATTAATCGCTGAAAGGTAGCTGGTGCATTTTTTAAACCAAATGGCATACGATCAAATTCATAATGGCCGTAAGGAGTTGAAAAAGCTGTTTTATGTGAGTCTTCCGGACTCATTTTTATTTGATGAAATCCTGAAGCAAGGTCGAATACAGAAAAATATTGAGCTGATCCTAACTGGTCCAAAATATCAATAATATTTGGTAGAGGATATGAATCTCCAATTGTTTTTTTCGTTAAGTTTGCGAAAATCGAGCACCATTCGCCATTTTTTATTTCCATGGGAATCCAATTTTTTAGGTACTATCCAAACAGGCGTATTATATGGTGATTGGGAGGGTTTGATAATTTTATTATCGATCAATTCATTTACTTGGCGTGAAATCTCTTCTTTATGTATTGGAGGGAATCTATATTGTTTTGAAAAAATAGGTTGATCATCTGTTGTTGGAATGTTGTGTTGTAAAACAGTTGTTGCTCCTAAAGGTTCTCCTGGTATGTGGAATTGATCTGCATATTTTTTAATCAAATTCTCAACATGTTGTTTTTCTTCATTATTTAAATGATCCAATCTTAATAATTCTTTGATATAATTTTCCCGATTTTTATTTGAAATGTTGAAAGATTGATAAGAATCCTGTACCTTTGGAATCTGGCTAATGAAATCGTTGAAAACGTGTTGTGAAAAATTGAATTCTCTAGTGTCTTCTAAATTTCTTTTTGTGTCAGTTTGATTTTCTTTGTGTATTGATATTTCTTCAAAATCGATCAATTCAACAGTTGGTATGGTTAACTTTTGCGGTTGTGTATTTGTGTTAAATATTTTCATATACGCTTTATTATTGTTATTAGAAACAATTGCATTTCCTAAATAAACTCCGTTGCATAAATGTAACCTTGGAATAAATCCTTGTTTTTGTTTCCTATTTTTAATTCTTACATAAAAATCTGAAATTGTTCTTGCTGGTATCAATATTGTTTCTTCTATTTCAAAAGGATAAATTTCATTATTAATTTCGAGTTGTTTTTCTGCATAATTAATTCTTGCGTTGTTGTTTCTAAAAAATTCTGAACCTAGTATACCATCATGTTCAATGGGTACTTCGTTAGGTATTATGTTGAGGGTGGTCAAGTAGCCGAAAATATTGATCGTTATTTGACCGAGTGTGAATACAGGGTGTTCATTTATACCTGTTAATTTTAGACATTCAAATTTATTTATTTTCACATTTGTTTTGACCGCTTTTTGTTTAATTAAATTTGATCCTGCTCCTGTGTCTATCATCATTTGTATGGGGTTTTTTAATCCTTCTGCAGATAAAATTATATGAGGAATTGCATTGTTTGTACTTAAGTTCACCTTTTCAGTTTTATTTTCCTTCAAATCAGGTGCATTCAATTGTTGATTCAAGCCCTCCTTTGTGCACCCGTTCCAGGAAGGGCGTTGGAGTTTTCCTGTTTATTAAATTCTTGACTTTGTTGTTGTTGTTGTTGTTGTTGTTGTTGTGTCAATTGTTGTTGTGGTGGGAATTGTTGATTAGTATTCACCTGTTTATTACAATTTCTAGATGTGTGTCCTGGTGTATTACATGAATAACAAATAACTTCAAAATTTTGACCTGGATTTGGATTCTGATTAAAATTTGGATTATGATTTCTATTTTGATTGTAATTCATATTATAATTTGGTCTTTGGTTGAAATAAGGATTTTGATTGAAATTTCTGTTTTGGTTGATATTTTGACTTTGATTGAAATTTGAATTTGGATTAAAATTTCTGTTAAAATTCGGATTTGGATTAAAGTTTCCATTTTGATTATTTTGATTAGCATTACGATACATATTTCGATTATTCCGATTAAAGTTTGAATTTTGGTTGAATCTATTTCCTTGGGGAAAATTAGGGTGGGTTGGGAAACTATTTACGTTTCTATAATCATTCCTACTTCCTTGTTGATTTAGACCTTGCATTTGGTATCTTTGTGAAGATCTCCCTTGAGTTCCCTGACCTAGCCTTTTCATCTCGTATTGATTACTTGGTCTGGTCCAGTTATTTCTAAACTGATTTTCTTGTAGATTTGCATTCGGTAATTGTTGAAGAATTCGAAAACAGGCTGCTGCTGTATGACCTGTTTTTTGACAAATTTGACAATTTATTGGTTCTTCTTGTGCTAAGTTAATTTTATTAGTTTTTGCAAATTCTCGATTACTATATGGTGATTTTTCAGGTTCTTGGAATAGTGAGTGTTGTTTATTTCCTCTTCTCAGTTCATTTCTTGCTGTTAAATTTCTTTCTTCTCGTATCGCCCTTTCTACTATTTCGTCAAATTTATCAGCTCTTCCTATTCGTATTTCTAATTCCGGTTTTAAACCTCGAAGAAAACAATCAATCACATCTCTTTCCAGATTTCCTCTAAATTCAGCGGCTTCTTTACCATTATTATTTTGTATATGGCATTCGAGGATTTCTGCTGCAATTTCCTGTATGCGTGTTGCGTAGGATAAAACACTTTCATCTTCCCACATATATATTCTACCTAAATCACCCTGTAGTTGGTATACAGTTTTTTAAGGGGCAAAAATTGTTTTTAATTTTGAAATAAAGTCTTCTAAATTATTGTAATAATTTCCGATTATGCATCTTCTTGCTTCTCCTGTGAGTTTGCTTCTTAATAATTTTACCAAATTTCCTTCTGCATTTGGAACCATTTCTTTGGCTTCTTTGCAGGCTTCAATAAAAATAGTTAGCGGTACCTTACTTGATCCGTCGAAATAGGGAACTATCTCTAAAGCATCTCGTAAAGATACTTGTTGGTTTGTTGGTAAATTCATTTCGGTAGGTTGTGTTGGCAGATTATTATCTTGTAAAATATTAATTACTGTTTCGCTGGGTGAATTATTTGTTGGATTTTTTTTTTTTGAGTTTTCTAGAAGTTGAATATGGATGCGAAAATTTTAATGAATCAAGAGCCTGTTCAATATTTGCAGAGTTGTTTAGCGTAATTTGATTTATTTCTTCAGGTAAATTTTCTTGGACTTGTTCCGATTCTAAAAATTGATAGTTTGATATCGCTGATTGGGTGAAAGGTTCTGGGGTTCTATTTAATTGTGACTTAGTTGCAAATGGATCTACTAATTCGTATCTTTGTTGAGATGGGGCAAAAATTTTATCATTTGATGTATCACTAGAGTTTTCTTGTGGGCACAAGGTTCTATCGCACAAGGTAGAGTTTGCTGTAACACTTTCAAATATTGATTTTTCTCTTAGTGTTATATCCCCTACTGTATCTTCAAATGAACGGTTAAATTGTGGGGTATCGTTATACTTATCTCCGGCAATAATTATACTATTATTCGGCTTAATAAAAGTTTTCAACTTATCGAAAAATGGACTCCTTGGATTTTTTACTTCGATAATTGATTTATTTGCAGTACTTGTTTCGGGATCAAAAATACTTCCTACACTGATATCTAAAAGATCAGTTTGGTTTAAATTGGTTGACGTTTCTGAATATTGTGAATTTTTATCAGAGATTTCTCGAGTGTTTTGTTTTGGTTTGGGTGGGCCTTGCGAATTCTCTTCGATTTCTTTCGCTAAAATTGGATTATTTTTTGCTCGACTACGAGTTACAGTGCCCTTTTTACTGGTGTCTCGTGGCGGAATCGACATCGATACTTTTCATATTATTATTATTTTTTTTTCTTGAAAAATGATTTACTAGGGTTTGATCCTATAAGTTTTTCTAGTGATCTTTGACTAATTTAACTTTATTTTTTCCTAAACTACGATATTCTACTATTTTTGGCAATCAATTTTTATGAGTATTGTACGCAACAGTGGGTTCCTCTGTTTCCGTTTCAGATCCTGAATCTGATGATATATTGAAAATTTCGATATTTGAGTGATTTACCTTATCAGGAATAAAATCACTAACGTTCACTTCATGTTCCGAGTTAGAAGATATATTCAAAATTTCGATAATTGGGGGTAGATATTCAGAAATTTTATTTTCGGTTAATATTGATTTAGATTCGGGATTTTTCGATTCAGAGTTTTCTGGTTCTGGTTTGGTTATAGTTTTTTCAGTTTGATCTTTTTCAACCTTATGGGCAGATTTTGAAATTAATTTTTCTGTCTTTTCCAACAATCGTTCGAAAAAATTGGAAAATTCGATATCGCTTTTAATTTCTTTAATTTTTATTTCTTGGGCAGATGTTTCCGGCTTAATTTTCCTTGCTCGAGGGCGTTTGAAAGTACGTTTTCGAGATGGTAAAGGCATGTGTTTCTCGTTGTTAATAAAATATAACTAAATATACTTTTACTTACAAACCGACTGAATTTTTTGTTACGTTTATTCTTATTTTAGCTATGGTTTGATTCAATTTGACTTAAATGTTTATTTTCAAAAACTCGGAAATGAAATTAAAAATAAGAAATAGTGATAAAAATTTTTGTTTCAAAATTATTATTATTATGGAATAAACAATGATAATAAATGTTTGATTTGGGATAAATTTCAATTCTGATTCAAAAATTCTAGTTTGAGGATGGCTGAGCGTGTTACAACTAGCCCTATTCAATATAACCCTCCTCGAGCGACTGGTTACGCTATGAGGGGTTAAATCCTCAAACAAATCTTTTAAATTTCAGTAATTGAAGTTTTAGGATGAAATTTATTAAATTACTTCCAAATCTACTTTCGAGATTGTAATTTGAGGACGGCTGTACGTTTTACTGCTGGCCCTTGTTCAATATAATCCTCCTCGAGCGACTGGTTACGCTATGAGGGGTTATGGTCCTCTACAAATCTCAATCGCAGGGTTGAAATTAATTAAAAATAAATTATATCTTATTTGTTTGTGTCTGTGTTTTATATTTGTGTAGGATAAATTTCAATTCTGATTCAAAAAATTCTAATTTGAGGATGGCTAAACATGTTACCGCCAGCCCTATTCAATATAACTCTCCTCGAGCGACTGGTTACGCTATGAGGGGCTAAATCCTCAAACAAATCTTTTAAATTTCAGTAATTGAAGTTTTAGGATGAAATTTATTAAATTACTTCCAAATCTACTTTCGAGATTGTAATTTGAGGACGGCTGTGCGTTTTACTGCTGGCCCTTGTTCAATATAATCCTCCTCGAGCGACTGGTTACGCTATGAGGGGTTATGGTCCTCTACAAATCTCAATCGCAGGGTTGAAATTAATTAAAAAATAAATTTTATTTTTGATATCCTTTTTTGGTATGTTCAACAATTCGGTATTTCAGTGATGAAAAATTAGCCAAGCTAGACTCAAGCACAGAATCTTGGGTAATTATGTCATTCACAGAAATCACGATAGTCGAAAATCAGAATTATTGTAGTACCAAATTAATTAGGCTCGACTCAAGCACAAATTTCCTGCTTAATTCAGGTACTTACAGAATTCTGATAATCGTCAAAGTTGAAAATGTCAGTTTTTGTAAACAGGGAAAAAATAGAAGTTAAAAACCGTAAAATGTAAGCACTTCGAATTTTGCCTTACCCAAGTGTTGGTGACCGTTCGACGTATCTAAAAAGGACTTATAGTCTCTAGGTGCTTAATTATTTTCTGTTTAAAACTTGAATTTGGTCCTAGTTAACAAATAATGAATTCTTGCAGTACCAGATTAGACAAGGATGACTCAAGCACAAGCCCTGAATAATCTATATACTTGCAGAAATTCGAAAAAATGTCAAGTGTTGTAAAAATTTGCGAGAAAAATTTTGATTAAAATTTTGAAAAAAAATTTTTAATTTATTTTCTTTCTATTTATTATTTTATTTAAACCCCTCACTTGTACAATCTTGCTACAAAGAATACATACAAGGTTATTTCAGGGTACCGATTTATTTTATTAACGATGGCAGAGCTTGCGATCACGCGAAGTATACCAACGAATATTAAACACAAAATTATTTAGTCACTTATGTTTTATACACTTCTTAATTTCTAATAAGCAAAGGATTTCCACGTATTTCATGTAATAAAATATTGAAAAAATGTTCAAAAAGTTATTAAATACATTCAATTAATTCTCTTTTTTTTTAAATAGCAATTACAATTTCATTTTTTTTTATTTCCTTTTATTATATAAATTAAAATTTTATTATTGGTTTATAAGTTTCCCGGCCGATGCACCAAAAAATTATTAAATAGATATGTAACGTCCCAGTCACATACCTATAATAACTTATAATTGAGTTTCCCCGTTTTTGATCAATAAAGAAATCTGAACGATTTCTAAACTGAATCAGGGACGAGGATAACCAATAATAAAATTGAAGGAAATATTAATATAATGGTCCTTTATTGAAAATTACAAGTGGAAATTCCCTAACTTGAATATGACTAACCTTAGTTAATTCTGAACCGACTGGAACCGAAGGCTGGAGCCACTGATAATCCCTTTCTGCTGAATTCTCGTACTGGAAGTGGAAACTGGAGAACAACTTCAACGATGAACACCTCGACGTCGATTGTCACTCGATGTGGAACTTAACTGACAACAGAACTTGACGATGGGAACTGACGATGTGTTGGACCTTCCGGGTCACAAGTCGAACTGGAACTGAAGAACTGGCCAACTGCCAACTGACAACTGCTAACTGCTGACTGACTAACTGACTACTGCTGAGACTACTGAGACTACTGGACTACTGAGACTACTGAGACTACTGAGACTACTCAGACTACTGAGACTACTCAGACTACTGAGACTACTCAGACTACTGAGACTACTCAGACTACTGAGACTACTCAGACTACTGAGCTCGTCCTTAGAATCGGGCTCCTTAAATATCCTGGGGGTTGGTCATTTCACCCTATTTTATGATTTTGTTTTTCTCGAACTCGCCCCCTTTGATATTTTCTAATTTCAATAAATTTCATTTCTTGTCAGTTTAGTTCTTTTTCTTCTGAGTAGACGTGCTGTCAATCCGTGTATATGACATGATTCATTGATTCGGCTTCAGTGTGTATAAGAATTTCCATTTCGGTTTATTACCAATTCTGCTGCCTAATTTTGTTAGTCCCCAAATTCAATTTTCCTTTACGGCCCTTTTTATAGCATTTTTATAGCCTTATTTGTGTAGTGCCTCCCACGCAGTGTTAAATAGTAGGGATCACCCATGGAGTCTGCGTCTAGGCTTTTAACCTTTACTGAGCCTGCGTCGGAATTTTGGGACAATCGGTTGTGTATTTTGGATCAATACTTCCCGCATTCCTGATGTCTACTTGTTGCTTCTGAATGACCCTCGTAAAATTGGGGTGCGATGACATCCCGCGGTGCATCTTCTGTTGTGTATCTCCATTTCCGGTGAGGGTGGAGATATTGATTTCTTACTTGGCGATTCTGAATACTATCTTCTGTGTTTACTTCTTCGTTTTCTCTTACAGTATTTTGATTTTTCCTCTCTGTAGATTTTTTCCAGTCGATTCTTATTTTTTCCTTAAACAATTTAGTTACATACATTAATGGTAAAAGTTATATTCAAGTTTTACATAATATAAATATTAACATTCATTATATTTATAATTAAAAGGTCACAGGACGTGACACTTGCAATCCTTTTACATTATTCTTAACATATTTTTCATCGGTCACAGTTTCAGATTGTTCAAGTTTCTTCATTTGTATTCTTATAGAAATATTTTTTTTTCTGTACAGTTCATTACAATTCAGTTTAAACCAATTTTATAGGTTCACATGCATAATTCATTTATATCATTGTATTACAATGTCTCTTTAAGGTTCTTTTTAGCAATTTTATGGAAAAAAAATTTTTTGTACAGTTTGGTTACAATTTTACTGTATTGCAAATTTAGTTACTTAGTCCAATTTTATTTTCACACCTGCGATTCTTATATCACTTTTTTACTACAATGTTTATCCTTCACACGGTCAATTCTTAAGATTCCTCCTTTGTATTTTTTATAGAAATAAATTCTCACTGATGAGGACTCCAATATGAGTCGAAACGTTTGAAAGAATGTAAGAACTGAGTTTTCATCATTTCTGGACCCTAAAGCCAATTTGCACATATATCGAATATTCATCAAAGGGTCGATACAAGTCCTATCTATAATTTTATTAAACAATTAAAATTAGCAATTTGAATGATTCATTTGAATAAACAATTAAAAGATTCGAACCTACACCAAACTGATGGATGTTGAGCGTTTGGTTCGAATAAACGTTTAGATGAGATAGATCAATAATTTTAATAAACAATTAAAATTAGCAATTTGAATGATTCATTTGAATAAACAATTAAAAGATTCGAACATACACCAAACTGATGGATGTTGGGCGTTTGGTTCGAATAAACGTCTAGATGAGGTAGATCAATATTTTTAATCAACAATTAAAATTAACAATTTCAATAATTCATTTGAATAAACAATTAATAAGATTCGAACCTACACCAAACTGATGGATGTTGGGCGTTTCGTTCGAATAAACGTCTAGATGAGGTAGATCAATATTTTTAATGAACAATTAAAATTAACAATGTTTGGTTGGCTATGAGCTTTTTCGCCCTCTCGTACGCTACAGCCAAACGATGAGTCCCAGCGGGGAAAGAGGCAAACCTTAGTCTAGCATCATCCGAGAATGTTATGGGATAAGCTGGTTCATTGCCCCATGCAGGTAGGGTCGATCTCAATCCTTCTACTCCAGCCCTGGTGAGCACATATATCGTGCTGCACCAGTGGCCCACCAAGTGCATAAGCTGCATCTTTACGTTATGTTGAAGGTCGGCCAGGTGACTGTTGGCGACTTTTAGAGCATAGCCAACCATCACAACTTGGCCGGTGTGATGGTTCATCGACCACCAATTTACAACATAAATCAACTAGTGCCAGACGGCGATTGGCGCTCTGTATCAGTGCCTGTCAACGCTACAGACGACCAAATAAACGCATTATCGCCAACTGTGTTCCACAATACTAATATGGCCCAAACTATGTTACTGTGCATCTCGGCCACCAAGGCAAGTTAGTGGTCGATGAACCATCACACCGGCCAAGGTGTGATGGTTGGCTATGCTCTAAAAGTCGCCAACGGTCACCTGGCCGACCTTCAACATAACGTAAAGATGCAGCTTATGCACTTGGTGGGCCACTGGTGCAGCACGATATATGTGCTCACCAGGGCTGGAGTAGAAGGATTGAGATCGACCCTACCTGCATGGGGCAATGAACCAGCTTATCCCATAACGTTCTCGGATAATGCTAGACTAAGGTTTGCGTCTTTCCCCGCTGGGACTCATCGTTTGGCTGTAGCGTACGAGGGGGCGAAAAAGCTCATAGACAACCGAATCTCGAGGCTATGTCCTGACGTATCAAATCCAAAGGTACCGTGACTTGTTACATACAGTGAATAGAATATAATTTTTATATTTACAATTTCCTTTGCGAGAATTCCTGAACAAAAATAACTGCGAAGACAATGGCTCTGCAGTCCATAAACCTGCCAAACATCAACCGCGCTTACGAACTAGGCTTGTCGGTTGGTATTGACGCCGGCGTCTCGGACGAACTAAAACTACCCGTGCTCAACTCGAATGACGACACAGCTGTCTATAGATCCATGATAGCTTTCATAGCGACCTCGCCGACATTTGACTCCTGGGGGCTACGTGCCAAACAATGTTTGGCAGCGGCAGCTACTGGGATATGTCAGACGAAACTCGTAAGATTAAGAGGAGTAGGATCAGACCTTACAGCTCAAAATTTAAAATGTATTATATTCGATTGAAACAGTGCAAAGCAATGTTGGAATGCTTGGCACTAAATTCGGTATAAATGAATAAATGAGATGTGTGATATAAAAATGAATTTAATTGATTTGATCAGTGCAAGACAAGGTTGAAATACCTAGCAAATAAGAAAATAATTATAATCAACTATAAATATAGCAGGCAATATAATATAATCACCTGTTGCAATAAAGCTAATCAGCCACGATGTGTTTATTCTCTTGACTAGCACCAGCCACACATGAGCACGACATTTTCTGTACTTCCACATCGTGCTCAATTTCAGATTCATTATTGGTATTTTTCGCTAGGATTAAAGTTCCAGTTATTGTATGTGGATCTAATGTAATTGCACTTTGTAGATGTACAGCATAAAGTTCGATCTTTCCACGACTGCGAGGATCTGAACCACAGGAAAAAAACATGCCGGAGTTTATATTTTTTTCACCTTCGATATAGCTTTGCGTTTCCCATATACGCGCACAATAATCTATCGATAAAATATTTCAAGAAAAAAAAAATTACCAAAATATTATTCTGATGGAAACCTTTGAAAATCTGTTAAATTGTGGAAAGTACTCTGAGTGCAGTACTTTGAGACTAGGGGAGCGCCCTTATCTTGCACTTTGACATGTTTATTGCACTCCTGCAGTCTGGGTAAGCTGCATACAAGTGTTCATTTTCTGTATATACTAGGTGGCCGAAATTCTTAAGAATCACTCAATTTATTTCTTATTCTAAATAAATATTAATGATTTTAAACCTATGCAGGATGTAAGATCAACTTCCGTTCTCAAATTGTGAGGCAGTCGATATTGTTTTGTATTAACTGGGTATTCGTCTACCGTGAGAATCCGATGTTTAGTTACTTGCTTTAATTTGTGAAGACGAGTTGCGTGATCAAAATTGTTCTTATTTTAACTTAGATTTTTTTAACAATTTTTTTTTTTTACAAAACAGTGGAATACTCTAATATAAATTATTAAATAAACTTTTTTACCTATAGCTAATTTTGCATTTATTTCAAACGTCTTTCTGGTATTGCCAGGAATTTTATTCGATGGTCCACTTTTTATCGACTGAATATTTGCATATTTATCGCATTCCACTTTGAAGTATGAACCTATCCCGTGAGTTGTTTCATTTTTAATGCCGCCAATGTGCAATTTGGCATGGCATTTATTGCAATACATTTGTTTTGACATTTGCTGTAAATCAACTATACGTGATCCTTCAACGGGATATTTTGAGGTTATCTCCGTACCCTCTTCTTTGCCCTCTTTAAGAGGTGCAATGATTCGTTTTACTCCTTTATTTTTACTACCATTCTCTGATCGCTGCAACATGTGCTCGTAAACCTTTTTGGATACATATTTTCCATGCCAATAGTACCTTTCGGGAGACATTGCACTTGACTAGAGTAAAATAAACAACAACCATCTGTACACGTGCTATACTCAACTCCGCAAGGCGACGTTGCCAAATTTCAACTAAATGTCGATAGTCAAGGTAACTGCTCTAGAGAAAAAGGTCCAGGGCAACGTCCTTAAACGGCAATCATGGTCAGCTTCATCATGACCTTAACTACACTTGTGACACTTTCCACATTGTACAGCATACGATAAAATTTTTCCGGAATAATGGCCTATAAGCGTACTGTTAAGTCAACTGTAGTACTTAAAATTCTTTTTTTTACCTTAGCCTTCTAAACCCGACCGGGTCCCTTGATGCATTTGTATTTCTGCTTGTATTTTGCTCATCCATAATTTAAATATCTGTTGGGATTTTTCTACGATTGCATTCAAGAACTACAATTTATAGCCTTTTTAGTTTCCTAAGATATCACGTTAATGTTGGTACAAGAACCATCAGCACGTTCGATGGATTGTTTAAGCCTACCGCAATAAAATGATCTTACGATCAGTCAGCTCAGCCTGACAGCCCTCCTGTATTTAACCAGTTTAGGTATCATCCAAGGTTGCCGGTAATTTCAAGTATCCTAAAATCTTGATGTACTTCATTTTACTTCTGGGTTTTTGGCAATTCCTGGTAATGTCGGAATTTTAGTCTTAAGCGTGAACGTACTTGTGTAAACCCAAAAGGATCAGTCAACAACCATCTCTGAACAGAGCACGACTGGGTCTTTTACCTAGATTCGAATGAGACTTCTTCAATTATTTACAAAACAATTGTGCTTATGTTATTTATCGTAACGTGCGTGGCCTCAAGATAGAAATTCCAACAGCTGACGACAGTGAGCCAACATGACAATCCGGAATATTTTTCCAATCGAGTGCGGTGTTGCCACGTCGCATGCACTATTTTTCAAGTTAGAAATAATGTTTGTTTTAGATGATTTTTTGTTAACACACATAAATAACACATTTTGAACCTTCCTAAAGTAACGTATGGTTATGCTTTATCCAGTTTACTTCATTATGACATTTTTTCAATTACGTTACTTTACATCTATTATTGTGGTATGAGGCATTGGTATCAAGTACTCTCCGGTGCCCCTAGCAAACATTGGAATATATTTTTTCAGAAATCCAAGAAAATAATATATTTGGATCGTGAAAATATAGTTATCTATGCATTTCTAACGCATAAAAGAATTTATAACTTACAAATTCCCGCATAGCACAAATATCACGCCCTTATGTAATGAAACTTCCATTCTTTCTGAAACATACAGTAATATATTTTGCAGAAAAATGACTGCATAAAATAATTATAATGAAAGTTTGTTGCGTTAACATGTGAATAAAGTTGTAATAAAAAGGAGGGTGCCATGATTTTTGAGAAGTATGAAATAGACTTTTTTTTATTCGTTTGTTTGTTTTTTCATTTTATTTTTTTTATTGGCATCGTAATTTTAATTTTCGAATATTATAGTTGAGGCTCCTGAGTCATAATCTACTACATTGGATTCAGAATCTGATTCTAAGTCGGATTCTGAGTCAGATTCTGAATCCGTTTTCAAAAGAAAGTGAAATCGTTCCCTTAATGTAAATAAACGTCTTTTTGACAAACATAACATCTCGCATCGTCGAGAAGTAGACAATTATTTCCACTTATTACGTTCACAAAACGTTCGTAGTTGGAAATGTCAAATGTGTAACAATATAAACATAAGGCTTTTTATTGTTCATATTATATAATGCCTCATTGATCGGAGGTAGTTTGACACAGCAAAATAAAGTATCAAATACATTTGGTTTTTGTTGCTCCCGTCCTTTTTGGGCTTTCTTCGCGATTTTGGGAATAGGTGTGTCGATTGATAATACATATGACAAATAATTTTCTCTATTTCCCCTTTTGCTATACATGCGTACTAAGATTTAAATAGTGTCAAATTTCAATTTCTATGCCATTTCGTATTAGACTTTAATTGTCAAGAAATTTTTCAAGGCATTGAGTGCATCGGAAGGCCGTGCAACAAATAAACAATAGTCTTTTATCGCAAAAGAAACATACTGTATTGAATGGTTGTATTTGTCCGATTGAGTGCCAAGCGTTTCGATGTTGATATCTTTGTTTTTCGTGATCAGATAATTTGGTTGGATAACAAATTTCGCAAACACGCATCGCTGAGAGAGTCTTATTGTTATAAATAATTGAAATATGTGGTGCTAATCGAAAATATTTGGTAACGAATAATACGTTATGTGTTTTATTTTATTCAATTATGAAAACAATAAAATTAACTATGTAAAAGATGTGGTTGGCCCAAATATGTTTGAAATTGAATTTATTCAAGTAAAGCTGGCAGGTGGCATTCCCCTTCATTTATCATTTTTATATAAAATTTATTCAGTGAAAATGACCGTTTCTATGGGTTATGGTTTTTGGCTTTACTTATCTACCCAAGAATTTGAAGTGGTGGTTCATGGGTCGTAAAATGTTTAGAAAGATTCCAGATCATGTCCGAAGCGTAGGTATTGAAGTGGTGGCTCATGTGTTGTACATGATTTGAGAGGGTCGTAGAATGTTTAGAAAGATTCCAGATCATGTCGGAAGTGTAGCTAATTCAGTGAATTTTTATAAAATCAGATAGAAGAGAGGGAAAGTTTTAGAAAAATGGAAGTGAGAATGGTATTATCTAAGGGTGGAAAGAGGCCATCAGTCGAAGTTGTGATCTTTTTGGTCGAACATGCAATTGTATCAGCAAGAGAATATTGAAAATGTGTTTTCAGGATTATTTGAAAATGGAAATCCATTATCGGTTAGTTTTCATAACAGTCTTTAGTTGATTTTGAGATTCCAGAGTGTAGTGAAGTATGTCTGTATTTTTGAATGAAAGACAAGAAGAAGGTGATAATGAATGTGAAGGTGTTGTGCATGTGGATGTTGGTAGATCTGGTGAACGTCTTGGTGAAAATGGAGATCTTGAGCAAAGTGAAGTTGTTGCTCCTATTAAAGACTCTGTTTTCAAATCAGAGGTGATAGACGGTATAATTCTTAGATTTGAATTGAGACCGTGGTCTTGTGATACATGGAAAAGTGTTCCTCATCAGAATGTTTTCACAATCATAATAGAAGATGGTATGAATCATTATGGACCTGGGTGGTGGACTGATTTACCTTTGGCCCAACAGGAGGAGTTAAGGGCAGAAGTTTTGTCCGAGTGATATTTGCAGCACAATAGTGTATTTAAGATACAAGGGAAGATTTGTTGTTTTAATGAAACCGTTCAGCGTAAAATCTTGACGCAGCGGCGTAGTTAATTAACCGCGGACGTAAGGGTAGACAATTTTAGTAAATTGAATTCAGTAAATCAATTTGTTTAAAAAATTTAAAGCGTAATGAAATTGGAAAAAAAAATGTTGAAATTTCGTGGTATAAAAATGGGTGTGAGGATAAGATAATTTGAATGCGATCTAAATTAGCCCATGTGTCAGTCATAAACCGTATACAAGAAATGGAGTTGTCATGGATTACAAATTGAAATCCATAAATTGTTTCCTGGGTGTATGAAACACCCAACACGTTGTTCAATAGAGAAAGGTAGGACTAAAATATAGAACTATCTAATAACTGCCTGGCTGTATTAAAAATTCAGCACATTATACAAAATGAAGTAGGATTAAAATTTGGAGTCAACTAATAACTGCCTGATTGAATTAGACACTCAGCACATTATTCAAAATGAAGTAGGATTAAAATTTGGAGTCAACTAATAACTGCCTGATTCAATTAGACACTCAGCACGTTATTCAAATAAAGTAAGAATGAAATTTAGAATCAACTAATAACTGCCTGGTTGTATTAAACACTCAGCACGTTATTCAAATAAAGTAAAACTAAAATTTAGAATCAACTAATAACTGCCTGATTGAATTAAACACTCAGCACATTATTCAAAATGAAGTAGGATTAAAATTTGAAATCAACTAATAACTGCCTGGTTGAATTAAACACTCAGCACGTTATTCAAATAAAGTAAGAATGAAATTTAGAATCAACTAATAACTGCCTGATTGAATTATACACTCAGCACATTATTCAAAATGAAGTAGGATTAAAATTTGGAGTCAACTAATAACTGCCTGATTAAATTAGACACTCAGCACGTTATTCAAATAAAGTAAGAATGAAATTTAGAATCAACTAATAACTGCCTAGTTGTATTAAACACTCAGCACGTTATTCAAATAAAGTAAAACTAAAATTTAGAATCAACTAATAACTGCCCGATTGTACTAAACACTCAGCACATTGTTCAAAATGAAGTAGGATTAAAATTTGGAGTCAACTAATAACTGCCTGATTGAATTAAACACTCAGCACATTATTCAAAATGAAGTAGGATTAAAATTTGAAATCAACTAATAACTGCCTGGTTGAATTAAACACTCAGCACGTTATTCAAATAAAGTAAGAATGAAATTTAGAATCAACTAATAACTGCCTGGTTGTATTAAACACTCAGCACGTTATACAAATAAAGTAAAACAACTACAATACTAGATTAGATTCGAGTGTACACATAAAAACTCGTATCCGCACCGAAGTCACATAAAATAGAATACGTGCCAATGCACACAATTCGGGAAGTTACGAGACTCACGACAATGCTCGCAGAACTGATCGCGCCTCGGCTTCGTCTCGGCTTTGTCTCGGCTTCGTCTCGGCTTTACCTCAGCTACGTCTCAGCCACGCCTCGACTACGCATCGGCTATACCTAGACTACGCCTCACCTACGCCTCGACTACGCGTTGGCTTCGATCTCCTGCGAGCATTGTCGTTCGTCTCGCAATAACCCTCATTGTGCGCCTAGGCACGTAATATACTATTTCTTTACTCACTTTGAACACGTTCCTTTATTTGAAAACAAGTCGGTGCACTGAAATGTCACTTGATACAAAAATGTGTGCTGTAGAAATGGATCTAGTCAAGGGATGAGCCTGGAGCTAGTCCTCATGCGAAGTGTATCAAATTCAAATTTCGACTCGGTATTTATATGCTTCCACCCCCATAAGGGCCATGTGTAAGACGAAGAGAGCATGAGAGCAGATACATTTTATACTGGGTGTCCTCATATTCTCTTAATCTTTTACAAAGGTTGTCATTTAAATTTTACATTTATTATTTTCTATCTTTCTACGTCATATTTTATTGATCCTAATTCATTGAATTATTTGTTGAAATTTACGTTGTTTAACAAGTTGTAATTTTCGTATGTAAGAAGTTCTTCAAATTTCTTATATCTTGTATATAAAAATGTAATATCTATATTATGAGTATAAATTGTGAGTTAAATTTATTCAGAGTTGTGCGAAACCTTAAAAACATTAATCTTTAATTTTAACAGAACTACCTGCATATCAAATCTTAGATGCACGTGTGTATTGGAAGTGTATATTTCTTCCACACGGCTTGCGTCAAAGTAATAGTACAATTTTTATGTATTATCTTTACTTCAACTAATTGGTTATTTACCTATCTATGCTACTTATTACATACATTATTTATATCTTATTTGCACGTGGCTACACGTCTACATACTTATTAGTTATTGAAACGCCTAATGAAGAAAACAAATTTGAATACGTATGATGTGAAGTTCTATTAATGTTCAACGGTTTTCCAATCGAGGCAATACTTGTTTGTTTTATCTATTAAATAAATGAACAAAAAAAAGCATATTATTAAATAAAATCTGACTCTTCAGAGTAACATCTGCACTCTTATCTCAAGTAAAGTTTATGTGAGCTTCATGTAAATTTTATGCAAACTTTATGTGAACGTTTATGTAAACTTTATTCAAATTTTATGTGAATTTAATGTAAATTGTTTGTGTACACTTTATGTAAACATACAGGACTAGCATAACAAACTTTATGTAACCTCGTAAATTCACATGTAAACAGAGTTTTCAGAGCTGCCGAAAATTTGATGAAAAAGTAATAAGTAAAAAATTTATTTTTGCAGGAAGTTGTAATAATATTATTATTCAAAAACTGTATAAAATGTAAAGAACCCTTGAACTATGTGACTTTTTTAAGCAGGAAAATTCGCACGTAAAAAATATACGAGATTGTAGGTTATGCTGCATGAGCGTGCGCTGATAAATGTGGATAAGACTTACAGCTTTTTCGCCTTCGATACTTATTGCGCTCTTGAAATTTAAAATTTTCAGTGGTAGAATGTTTGATGTCGAAGATTTTCCGATACTTTGTTTTATTGATAATAATGCGTAATTGTTTACGTTCGCGCGGGACAGCGCGAGAACGAATTTTTGGTGTAGCGCAAGCGCGAGTCCCGAGTTTGTCGACTTAGCGCGATCTAAACGTATTTGTAAAACGAATATATATTTAGTCAGCAAAAACAGGAAGCCAATACGCAGAAAAATTTATTAAAAAATAAACCAAAGAAAACTAGGTTATATAAATGGACCAAAACCTGCGAGCGTTGTTATCAAAGGGGCCATTCACCAATAAATTTTTCTGCCCCAAAGCGAAACCGAAATTTAAGGAACAAATCTCATAAAAACATATGAATATGAAAGAATGTAAATAAGAGAACTACTATAGATTTGAATTCCTTAAATTTTCTTTAATAATCATATAAGTTTGAAAATGTTGATTTCATCCTCATGTTCAAACTAAAGGGGGGAGGTGTTAAATCCTGTAATAATTGTAAATGTAATTATAAAGTAAGAAAATTGTTCTCTTTTATGGAGTTAAGAAATCTATAATTCAATTTAATTGTACCACATTATATTAAAGTCAAATGTTAATTATGCTTAAATTTAATCCTGGTTTGAGAATAATATACGCTAATAGCTTGAAATTAGATTTTAGAATATCGATCATGTATGCGTATTCTTATGTATTCGTATTTATATCTATACAAGGGAAATATTAATTATTATGGAAGAAAGTATTGTTAATGTGCTTAAAACTGTAGTTGAAAGGTAATAAAATCACAATTAGCTTTACATTTTATAAAATAGCAACCAGTAATTATATTATATTCGTCACTTTTGAATTACATTCAGCTAAAACCTTTTAGGATTATTATTATGATAGTCGATTTGGAAAGATAAACCAATAAATATTTAATGTTGTGTAAACAAGATCCTTGGAATATAAGCTGTGAATTTTTTAATATAATTGTAAAAACTAATATTTTATGGGAAACTGCATTCATGCTTATGCTAGCACAAATAAAATCAAATATATATGAGAACAAATAATAAAAAATAATAAAAGATTAAAAATCTGAAATATCAGTTATGTGAAAATTATATGATACTACAAAAATTATAAATGTGCACTGTGAAAAAAGCACTTGATTCTGGTTTGTTTGGAAAATAATTTTTATTACAAAAAATGTAAATGATAATTAATTAACATATTTTTGAAGAATTGCTAGAATCGACTGTTGATTCAAAATTCTTCCGAAAGTTTGAACATGGTTATTTTATTTCCATGTCCAAACTAAGGGGGGAGAATTGTCTTGTGACAACTATGAATGAATGAAATTAAGATTGTTTAATATTAACTGTGAATTGTTCCGAAATATGCAATCAAATCTTTTGATTAATACTTAATGTGGGACATTAGAAATATGTAATTTGAATTGTCTGAATAATATCGGATATCTGTGTATTTTATTGCAAGAGGATATCGAGGTCTCAGGAATGCTTGATGAATGTTAATTTGATTAATGCAAGGGCGACTACTTCCTCTACGAAGCTAAGAAATATCGAACTCTCCAAATAGAAGTGACTCATACGTTGAGTTATATAAAGAGGTTTTGTTTCTTAGAAAACAATTAAATTTCACACGGATATTGAATCGATTTCTTGAGGGAAGACTATTTCTTCTCGTCTAGAATCTGGGTATAAATACACCCCCAATTCGCCAAATCAGCCAGTTCTCCACCAACTTCGTCGGCGCGGAAACCCTTCTTAGTCAGTCCTTCAAATTTTCGTTACCAGTTTTTCATATCCCGTCAGAGAATTTCAGTCTTGTCAATGTTATTTTACAAATTCTACAGTCGAGATTGTCTATCAGTGAGGTTATTGGCAAGGAACAGGAGCACCATAGCTTGGAAAAACGAGAATTTGATAAGGGAGCTCAACTCTTCACTATTTGAAATCTGGGACCACTTACATTGAAACCTTCATCTAAAAGTACATTCGAGGATCACGTCATAATTGTATAAGGTAGGTGATTGAGACGTCACACGATGGGCGAATCCGAGAAATCCTTACTAATTTACTTCGCCCGTAATTGAGCTGCGAAGTACCCGGAAAATAGCGCTGTTTGTTGTTAGCATCTTTTTCAAACGCTCGCCCTGTAAAATCTTGCCTTGCAGCCTTAGGTCCCTTTCCTCGTGACAGGTCAAATATAACGCCATAACTTGTTTATTGCAAGGCGCGAGACTAGTCTATTGCAAGGCCCGAGCGTTCCTGTAACCCCCACTTTTGCCGTATATGCAACACTACGGTTAGGGTGACAACCAATCCATTGCTTGCTCTGAAAACCAACCTTACCGATCTCGTTTTGCAATAAACTAGTCTCGCTCGTTTCGGAGCCTTGCAATAAACGAGTCTTGACTGTATTAATACTATTGGGTTGTCCCAGAAGTAATTGCCGATTTCACATATAGATGCCTTTGACTATCTTTTTGAATAGCTTCTTTCAATGTCATGATTTTTTCCTTCTGGAATTTATTAGCTGTCACTCTTAGCTTGCTTTACAAATAAATTACGCGTAATTTCGTTTACAGCTGTTAGTTTGGCATAAACTTTGAGTTAGAGTGTAAAAACGAGCATTTTCGTCATATTTTGCTTTTTCATTTCCGTAAAGGAAAGAACGCAGCACAGGCTGCTAAAAAGTTATGTGACGTGTATGGTGAGTAAGCCTTGAAAGACAGACAGTGTCGAAATTGGTTTGATAGATTCCGTTTTGGGGATTTTTCCCTCAAAGATGAGTAACATTCAGCTTGCGAAATGAAGTTGATGATGACCAAATAAAAGCCATAATCGAATCGGAATCTCATGTAACAGTGCGAGAGATTGGAGAAATCTTTAAAATACCAAAATCAATAATCGACCATCATATACAACGTCTTGGGCTCGTTAAAAAACTTGATATTTGGATTCCACATGAATTGAAAGAAATTCACTCAACAAAACGCATCAACGCTGGTGATTTGCATTTTAAACGCAATGAATTCGATCCTTTTTTGAAGCGAATTATCGTTGGTGATGAGAAATGGATTGTTTACAATAATGTCTTTCGAAAACGATCATGGTCCAAGCGTAATGAACCACCACAAACAACCTCGAAAGCTGAATTGCATCAAAAAAAGATTATGCTGTCTGTATGCAGGGAATGGAAAGGTGTGGTATTTTTTGAGCTGCTTCCAAGAATCCAAACGATTAATTCGGATGTCTACTGTCGTCAGCTGAACAAATTACATGCAGTAGTCAAAGAAAAACAGCCAGAACTGGTCAATCGTAAAGGTGTAATTTTTAACCATGATAACGCTACACCACACATATCTTTAGTCACTCGCCAAAAATTATTAAAGCTTGGTTGGGAAGTGATGTTACATCCACCATATAGCCCTGACCTTGCACCATCAGATTACTATTTATTTCGATCTTTGCAGAACTCCTTGAATGGTAAAACTTTCAATGACGATGAAGCTGTGAAATCGCACTTAATTTAGTTTTTTGCCGATAAAGACCAGAAGTTCTATGAGCGTGGAATCATGAAGTTACCAGAAAGATGGCGAAAGGTCATTGAAAAAAATGGAAAATATTTCATTGATTAAAGTTCATTTCTTGTATTTAAAAAAATGTGTTTAATTTGTATGAGTCAGTTTCATTTATACAGAAAATTTTGTCTACAGAAACTGTTTTTTACAGAAAATACAAAGATTTAATTTAATCGGGAACCAAAATTCAGAAGATATCTTCCGATTCTGGTTTTTAATTTAATCAGATCTTTATATTTACTGTAAAAAACACTTTCTGTAGAAACAATTTTGTGTATAAATGAAACCGACATATTTGTATGAAAAAATCGGTAATTACTTCTGGGACAGCCCAATGGGTATACTTCAAACATGAATATATAATTTTTTTATAAGATCATTTTCTTGATTCAAAAATTTCATTAGTTTCTAAAAGCTTGAAACAATTTTAAATAAAAATCACTGATTAAAAGAAATAAATTTAATATTGGATAATTTCAATAAGGAATATTCATAAAAATATTGGTGTTTCATATTTCGTATGAATCTTAATATGAAAGTAAGACAAGCACCAAGCAAGTGCCACTCACATTTTTAATCATAATCTTGCGAACCCGTGAACATTTTTTAAGTTTCATTGGCTTAAATTGAATATGAAACTTCAAAAGTCACTAAAAATCTCTAACTCCATTTTTTACTAAATTATCGTGTTTCAAAATATTTGTTATGCTAGAAATAAAATTGAGAAAAATAAAATGGTATTTATTGATTACATATCCTAGTTGATATATATTCCTAGTTGTTACTTTATAATTATAATGGAATTATATTTCAGAACGAAACCAATTTTCAAAATCACACAACGAAGAGTCCTCGGCAAAAAAACAGAAAAAGTAAAAATGGACAGAAAGGAAGAAAAGATAAACATAGAAACGAAACAAGAGAGAAAAGTAAAAATAAGTGGGAAGAGCTTCGCAAATTAGGAAGAAAGGATAATTTAAATAGTTTAGAAGGTCATGAGAGTCCTTCAAACAGCGATGGATTTTTTTGTAACCTGCCCAGCTCAGCCTACTCTCGAGTAGTTTTAAGTTCTGGAACTGAAGAGAAAAGTCTATGGTCTATGGAAGGTGTCTTAGCTCAATGTCACATTGATGCTGTACTTCGTTCCAATCCAGAGTTTTTATCCCTTTGTCAAACGCATACTAAGTACAGTGCTGGAATTCAAAAATGCTGTCGAAGTTGGTCCCCGGCTAATTTCGTAGCTCTTCTTTCCAATAGAAGTTCTTGCCTTGGAGTTACCGAATCCGATCTAGGAAAAGTAGAAATTCTTCTTCGGAGATGCGCCTACTTTTATCATAATTTACAATTAACTCCAGATTGCGCAGAGGATCTGAACTGTCAAAAACGTGTTCCAGTTGAGTGTTATACTCATAATGCCCCTTATCATCTTCTGCATTATCTTCTTGACTTGAATTTTATTCCTGTAAATGAAAAATTATCTTTAAAACAATCTATCTTAATTAATTTTGCACGAAATAAGATCTTAAATAATTAATCTTGAAATGTTTTAATTTGTTCCAGAAGCAGGAATCTGTCAGTAAATTGAATTTATCCCTTGATACAGCGATGTTAATTCTACCAATTGCTGCCAGTTCCGCAACTCTAGACTTTTATGAGAATCTAAACTTCGCTGGATTAACCTACGGAAAATTTCGCGTGGTTGCAATAGAGTTGGGGCTGAAAACCACACTTTTTGATCGTCTTCTATTATCAGATTCGTCTCTTTTGTTATGTGGTTTCGCTTTTATCACCATTTGTATATGGGCTTATACCACTTCCCTTTTACTTACTGTTACAACCATTCTCGCTATTGTATTCAGCCTCGGAATTTCCTATGCAATTTACACATTGGTTTTAAGAATCAATTTCTTTCCTTTTATGAATTTATTGGCGGTTGTCGTTGCTGTAGGTAAGAAATTATTTTCTAAAAATGACAAATGAAATAATTCTTAACTGAAATTCTCTGAGTAATTCAAAAATTATTTTTTTACAGGTATAGGAGCTGATGACGCGTTTATCTACTGTAAATTCTGGGAATGTAGTAAACAAAAAAAATTATCAAATGACGCAATAGAACGACTAGTTCAAGAAACTATAAATCACGCTATTCCGTCGATGTTTATCACGTCTCTAACAACCGCTGTAGCATTTTTTACTTCTATCGTTAGCAATGTAACTACTATCAATTGTTTTAGGTATAATTAATTTAACTATCTAAAATTGACGTAATTTTTTATTTTTATTAAATTTTTAAAGTATTAATAGTAATGTTTAAATTGTTTATTCAGTTTATTTTCAGGAATGACAGTGATAGTGGACTTCTGTCTGATGGTCACATGGTTGCCAGCAAGTGTGGTCGTAGCGGAACACTGTCGTCTTTTTTTTCTAACCCCTGCTCACTTTGTAGTTAGAAAAATCATGCGGCCTCTGCGGCTGTTTATGGATAGATTATCAAATGGATTTACTAACTGCCTTGTACAAATCAGTATCAATCTGCGATGGTTGTGGTTCATGAGTCTAGGTGGAATTGCTATAGCAGGGTGTATGGTAGCTTTTCAGTATCCTGGTCTGCAATTACCAGACTCGCCAAGTTTTCAACTGTTCGATAGTTCTCACCCTTTTGAACAGTACGACCTGCTTTACTCAAAACGTTTCTGGTTCGAAAAACTCGAAATGGTAAATTTTTATGGAATAAAAGTATTTTATTAAGTATACGGCATCACTAGAGAATGTTGTGCGAGTCCATGAATGATTTCAATTTTTATTCGCGGTTAGGTATTTGATTCAAGTGAAACTGGGCTTATATTTTCGTACATGTCAAGACTAATATTTGCCTCTAGTTGAAATTTAAAGTAAAAAAATTAATCTAAACTAGTTGGTTGAGTTCGAAACTTTTGCCACTATCTACATTATCGGAGGATCACTAGTCAAGTATCAGTAAAGATACGTTTCTGACAAGTGTCCTTGTAGACAATTTCAAACTCTTATATCGAAATAATGCAAATTAACTACAAATTTAAAGAATTTGAAATCTTTCTATGGAAAAAGACGCTGTTGATCGCTAACGGTTCAGTTAGTCTATTTTACTTGTTCAGGGTGACGGAGGAGAAGTTCTTCCTCTTAGATTCGTCTGGGGCATGAAGCCAATCGACAACGGAAATTACTTAGATCCATCAGCAAAAGGAACTCTCGTTCCAGACGAAAGCTTCGATGTTACCCACCCGAAATCGCAGGAATGGTTACAGCAGTTTTGCCGTAGTCTCCGTAGTCAGCCTTTTTATCGCAGCACTCTAGGTCCTCTTTTACCAAATTGCTTTATTGATACTCTGCGAGATTGGATGGAAAGGCGCTGTGAAGACCCTTCTGATCCTTCCGTAGATAGAATGCCTTGCTGCGAACAAAATACTTTTCCTTATAAACCAGAGGTTTTACGAGAATGTGCTGCCGAGGCAACTACAAGGCTATATCAATCTCCTTCTCATTTATGGACTCGAGGAGCTCCAGTCACAGCAGGTCTGAAATTTGTAAGAGAGCCGATTCAAGCTTATGTTTTGACCAACAGATCGATGAGAATACCTTTTTTACCTAAAATAAGAGCATTAGTGGTGGAGTACGATAGCACATTTACTTATAGTCTCTCTTTTAAGGAAATGGATCATTTTTTGAAACAAGTAAGCTATTATTGTTTAGTCGGCTTGTTTTGTCGCAATTAGGCTACTCTTCAATTATTTAAAAAAATAAAATTATCTTTTGATGAAAGACTGTTTTCCTTTTTTGCAGGTGGAAACGTGGATGCAACAACAACTTGTAAATGCTCCATCAGGCATGAAAGGCGGTTGGTTCGTCAGTCGTTTAGAATTTTACGAATTGCCGAGGACTTTATATGAAGGTACTATTCGGGCAATGGGAGTTTCTATGATATTGGCATTAACGGTCTTAGGATGTGTAACTCTAAATCTTCTCGTCAGTTTCTACGCAATCGTAGCAATTGGTGCTGCTATAGTTGTCACTATTGCGTGGCTAGTTCTTCTGGGATGGAAACTTAACGTTTTAGAGAGCGTAGCAATTTCGACTGCAATAGGTTTGTTTTTTTAAAATAAATATTAAAAAAGAAATCCATTTCGTTAATCATCTTTCTAATCATGCAGTACACTATAAAAAAGTATTTCTGTATAATTACAATAAGCAATTGTAAATATATAAAGCGATTGTAAAAGTACAAAGGGATTGAAAAGTACAAAGCGATTGTAAAAGTACTACGTTGGACTTTGTAAAATTATTTATATTCTTTGAAATTACAATAGAATTGTAATTGAAGGACCGGATGCAATAAGCACCCAAGCGGTCGGAAATACGGAAAACTATTGTCCAAGAGAGTCAAAAATGAAAGTCACGAAATGTGTTTTTTGTATAAGCAATTATTCAATAAAAAAATTAGTTTTCCTAAAAAATTGCATTTAAATCAATGTTTTTCAAAACTTAAACTGCGAAATCTCGGTAAATAATTGTCCAAATGGCTTCAAATTTTAAATGGAATTTCATGACTCGATAGCCAAGCCTACGATACGGATCAAAGTATTATAGCGATCTAAGGTTCGACATTATCGATCGATTGATCGATAGACCCGGGAATCTATGTTTTTCCAATTTCACAAAGCGAGGAAGTTTTTCACTATGGAAGTCTCACTAAAATGAAACATGCACCAGTGCTCATCAAGATTTCAACCAGTTTTAAGCCAAATTCGACTCTTCTATTTAAAGTTTGAAACCATTTGGACAATTATTTACCGAGATTTCGCAGTTTCAGTTTTGAAAAACATTGATTTAAATGCGATTTTTCAACTGTAAAAAAATTATTTTTTATTTTGAAATTTTTATTAAAAAATTGCTCATACAAAAAAGATGCGTACTGGCAAGCCACATCCAGACATATTTTTTGTTCATCACATTTCACGACTTTCACTTTTGTTTCTCTTGGACAATAGTTTTCCGTATTTTCATCGCTTAGGTGCATATTGCATCCGATCCCTCAAATATGTTGCAACTAGATTTATTTTTATTATTAAATTTAAGATACTATTGAAGAATTCATAATTATGATTTGGTTCTAAAGAAAGTAGTTGGATTCTTTATTTGTAATTTTTAAAACTTTCAGGATTAACTATAGACTTTTCGTTACATTATGGTGTGAGTTATCGAGCATCCAGTTTCGAAAATAGATTAGATCGTGTCACGGTAGCGTTAAAACAAATGGGTGGACCGACTTTAATGGCAGTTATAACAAGTGGAGCTGCTGGTGTACTGATGTTACCTTCACATGTGCTGCCCTACATTCAAATTGGCGTCTTTTTACTAATAGTTATGGGAGTAAGCTGGATGTATGCCACATTCTTTTTGTGCCCTCTACTTGCTATCGCGGGTCCATCATTAACTTTTGCTCAGTTTCAATATCCACAGTAAGAAATTTTAATTAGAAATTGTTTTACTCGTAGTAACGTCTGACACTTACAAGCCCAGCCATTTACAAGCAATCAGATGATTACTTTCCAACATTATCATTTTTAATAATTTCAATAAAATTATATTTCTTTCTATGTTTGTAAATTTTGTCTTTATGTTCTCCAGAATTGGAACTTGTGGCTTTAAAGTTTCATAAACATCATTAATGTAACTCAAATTGAAATATTTAATAATTTTAAATTAATGATTGTATAATATTATTGTTTCAGGTTATTAAGGAGATTGTTCAATATACTCAAGGATAAAGCAAAAAGTGCAACAGATGTGGATAGGGAGGTGAGTACAAATCGGCGAAGAGGCAAAGGAAGAGGAATGCTTTCTGAATCAACTCTGAGTACATCTAGTACTGTTTGTCAAATACATTGCGGTGAACTAGAAGCCCTCGCCGTTCGCCCTTCTTCGCCATCTTCACCTCCATCTCCAGCCTCTACTTTATTTCATCTTGATTTAAGTCAAACAAATTTAAAGAGCAATAATCGTCGAAAACAAAGCAATTATCTCGAATAAAACTCGTTGTTAATATGTATTATCATCTTGTACCTTGGCTATGGCGGTAAGGCTGTGTACGGTCACTAGACGGTTATGACAAGATCAGCTTGTGATCGCATTGAATTTATTTCTCGTTGTTTGCATAATGTGGTAGACTGTCTTTCCAGAAAATACTTAGATAAACTCGATTAATCATCAGAAAATGATTTCTGAAGAGTGATTCATCCAATGTCGTTTGCGTTTCGGGCGCATAATTTGAATCAAATTGTTTTATCATTTTTAACGTTTGTACATAAAAATTAAATAAAATAGAATATTTTTTTAACAAATGTACTGTAAAATCATTGAGATGATTTTAAAAACTTTAAGATCATATAGTTACAAGTTTTTAAAAAAGTTAAGTGGTTATTTTAGTTGATACGTGTGCTATTTTACCGACTGAACAAATATGTTTCACATTTCTCAACGATAGCTATGTGTTGCAATTTTTTATACGATAAATCGCAGGATAATAATAAGAGCAAATTGTACATAACAGAAAAGCATACAACAAAAGTATACATAAAAAGCGCTTATGTCGTTGTATTAAGTAATGTACTCAGAAAAATACAAAATTTTGAGCATATGATATCAACTCTGCTGGAAGTAAAAAGATAGAAAAAGATAACAAATTTGGATAGAGAAGGATAAAGATTTTCTATCGCTGCTAAGTACACACGTTGCATTTTTCAAACTATTCTTATCCATATGTGTATCCGCCATGTTCATCAGGGTCTATCTTTTTCTATCCATCATGTCCACGAATACTATCTTTTCTATCCCTAAATCCATCCCGCATGTACTGGAATAAATACATATATTTCTATCTTTTAGTTTGCCTTTTAAGAAAAATTTCAATCTGTTTACATCTTTTTATTTATCCTTAATTTCTGAGTTAATATCTTTCATATTGTTTAAGCATACCCAACTAATTTATAAATACATCATTTTGCATATACATAATGTTATATCTTATCACCAATGCATGTAACCCTGGGAAAACCGCAAGCACGTGGACGCGAACCTTAAACATTCACGTATCAAGGTAATTCCCGAACGTTTGGCCAACTGAGCTAAGGGAGGATACTGGGAGGTTTCTGTTGAAAATAAGCACAATAGCAGGTCAATAAGTTCTCACAAAATGTACCATGTCACGGGGTGAAATTTAATACACATTTAAATATAATTTTTTTTATACACAATTTGTTAAGTTTACAAAGGTGTTCACTAGGAGTGAGAGAACCAAGAGTATTAGAGGGAAACAGACAAAAGTGAAAGTAGGTAGAAAATGTATGGAATTTCTGCACCACACCTCCCTCATTAGACTTGTTTTACACCTGGAAAACGCAATTTTACAGGTCGAATCTGTACTTCTGGTACCTCAGATTGATCTTCTACAGGAGCACTAGGCGTACTTACATAAGTTGCTACTCAAGGTGTCGCTTGTGTATTAACGCTCGTAGTTGCACAATAAATTTTTGGGAGACAGTGAGATAGTTGACAATTTTAGGATAATAAATCAATCCTTTATTGAAACTCTACATGGGACAGAACCGACATGTTGTGTCTTCGGCAACGTACAGCTTATGCCACGACGAACGAAGAGAGTCGATTTAGCTCGAGGGCCCGATGTCTTACAGGGCCGTAGATAGCCTGTGTCCACGGGTGCGCATTTTGTCAGGAGCAACCCTAACACTTTCCCTCAACCGTGGACACACAAGAGCTTTGTCCGGAGGGATTGATTCCCAATCCTAGTTGGTGTCTCGTGCTTGATTCCTACCAATCTTTTTGTTAGCACGTCAGCTGGAATCTTCTCTGTTGTCATGTATTTTATCTCTACGTGACCTTCCTTCAGAGCATCTCTGACGAAATGATGTCGAATGTCGATATGCTTTGAACGGGAGTGGAAAACATGATTTCTGGCCTCATCTTAAAAGTCTTTTTAATATTTGCTTGTCCTGGTCAACCTTTGTCCGAACCATTTTTTCTTAGATAATGCATTTTAGAAGGTATTTGGGATATTTTTGGTTTTCCCTATGCGTCGTATTTCTTTGGGACTAATCGAAGCGGTGAAATTACAAGTAAATCTGTAGTTTTGATTATTCTTCCGGACAGAATTTCTTCTACTCCAAAAATAGAAAGGGCAACACATCACTTAGCTATGCAAAGATCACCGGGAGCCAGTTTCTCACAGAGGAGGGGGAATGGCACATGGTGAGAAAAAAAATAAAGAGAAATAAAGAATGAAAAAGAGAATGAATTGGTGCAAAAGGCATAGAAATAAGAGAAAAGAGCCTTCAGAAGGGCGCTCGATCGAGTACGCCTTCGTGATAATTACCTTGAGTGCATTGAGTTCAGTATACAGGAACGGAGTCACCCAGTGAACATATGAATCAGCAGAAAATAAAGGAGCGTCTCCTGGAACACAAGACAGCTCAGGAAAAAGAAGCTCAAAGAATATTTCGAGGAAACCAGTCTATTGATGAGCTTAGTTGGACGAAATCTGCATGTTTGTTGTAAGACACAAATAGGGCGACGAGGTGAAAATTAGTCCAGCATGTGACCATTCGATGCGTCGTCGGAGGCACAGGCATACCAAGAACTCAAGTACTGGTGGAACGACCGTTTTAAGTCGTGAATGCGCTACAGCGCGACAGACGTGCGCTCGCTAGAAGCATGATGCTCAGCTGGATGAAGCATGGAAAACAGTGAAAACATCTCTGAGGCAAGGCATGAAAAAAATCCAATCTGGAGCTAATTTGTCTCGGCTCATTACCAACATTGGTGAATCCAGGGAAGCTAAAACCAGACTGATGGCAAGCTCCAGACTGGGCGAGTGCCCAATGAAACCATGCTTTCCAGCGAAGACTGTCCTCAAGACAGAGAGGTGTAGTGCTAAGAATAAAGTCAGCACACCGAACTGTCTCGAAGAGTGCTGTTTGGGTTTAATCCCGAAGCTCGGCACCTGGCAGGATAGCAAGTTTGGTGGAGTCGGCTTTTACCTGGCGCAAGCACTTTCAGGCAATGGGTGCTTTGATACGTATCCTAAAGGGCTTTAAAAAGAGAGACGATGAGTTGTGTCACTACTGTGGTGTGGACGGTGTGGCACACACTCTTTGTCTGCGCCAGGTGAGACGTAGCAAGGGAGACCGTTGACCGGGCGGTGAGTAATGAGCTCACTTTTGACACGCAGATTCCTCTTCTGCTCCAATCTGAAGATTTCTGGAAGCACATTGAGTCATTTTTCACTATAATGATAAGAAGAAAGTATCACGTGGACGTAGAGAGCGCAGCAACGGCGAAGACTGATAAAAATCGCATTGAGGCCTGCTTCTGCTGCCGCTCGTCGTGGGCGGACCGGGCTGCCTTGCCGGTAGAGAGAGGGATTTTTCACTGGAAAAATTACTCTTAAAGACTAGGATATGCATTGTTTTCAAGCAGAAACTATCAAATTAACGTCATTTGAAGAAACATTTGTTTACTTACTGTGGCTATTGTGTTACTTATGAAAATCCATTCTGTATGCGTGTGAATGACTTTTACCATTTTTACACTTAAAAAATTGACTCTAATTTTTCCACAGGTCGTCAATGAGGTAGTATTCTTTGTTTGATGTATGTTTTGAGTAATTTATCCAAAAATTTTCTTCTAAAATATTTTTCATCTGATATGACTTGCTGTTCTTAAGTCATGCTGCACATACTGCTTTTCCTACCATATACTACTGTGGGAAAAACTAAGGTGAATTTTGTTATGAAATGAAAAATCTTTATTTATTTATCCAAATTAATTTCATCCCCTTCAAAGTAATCCTGTCCCGATATAATTGCCTTCAAAGCCTTCATCGATTCGGCTTGTATCTCTTCAATCGTGTCAAAACGGTGTCCTCGGAGTAGTCTTTTGAGTTTGGGGAATAGCCAGAAGTCACACGGAGCCACGAGAAAAATCACGAGTTGGCTGCCCAAAATATCTTTTGAAACGGTGTTGAGTGATCCTCTTGAAATGCCAATAGTGTCAGCAAGGTCTCTAATTGTCAATCGACGATTTTTGTGCACTAATTCTTTGATTTGATTGACGTGTTGCTCGTCAGTTGATGTCGATGGTCGTCTGGGGCGTTTCAAGTCATCAACACGTTCTCTGCCTTCTTTGAAGTCTTTGTACCACTTATAAACATTTTTCTGCAACATAGTCAAATCACCGCAGGCCTTCTGCAACATTCTGAACGTTTTCGCAACTGAAATTTCATTCCGCAAACAAAATTTAATGGCACTTCTTTGCTCAACAAATTTAGACATTGTAGAAATCGAAAAAATCACTTTTAGTCGTTTAGAAAACACAAGCGTAACTATGTAAAAAATGATGACATTGACATGAAATTTGGCACAGATGTCAGTAACAGCAGGACCAACATAAAAATAAAAGAGTTTGCCCGAATCGGTTAGCCAGCGAAGTTTAAATTAAAAATTCACCTCAGTTTTTGCCCACAATAGTAATTCATATTTCCCATGGGATTAGCGGTTTGTTGAGTTCCATTAATCCATTTTGCTCCTGATAAATGAGTTTTAGAACATTAGGAGAGCAATGCAATTATTATTTTAAAAATTTTAATCGAGTGGGGCTCAAGCTTTAACGAATAATTGCGATCCTGAACCTCTCACACTAATACTTATGTCTTTCGTGTCAGTAATGTGACCGCATGGTACCACTCCCTGAGTGTGGATATGCTTGGGCAGGCAGAGAGTTTACATATTATCAAGATATTATAGCAATAATTTGTGTACTAAATGTTTGAAATCTATTGTCGCAAAATTGGAACAAGAATGGTTCTAGAAATGCTTCCAAAATTGTTTTCATAATTTTTCCAACGTTAGTCCTAACGTTGCGATTAGTAATAGGGAAGTAACGATTATTGCAGAAATAACAATGAATATTAGGTATTTCCTGACTGCACACTTCTAACTGGTTACTGAACAAGTAAATCAAAGATATCAAAAAAATAAAGGCCCTTACTATGAATTCAGATTGTATTGTCACCGGTAGGGAACAAGCTAATGAGCTAGTTTGTCGTAAATCGTCCAGAGGGTTCAAGCTTTCCTGTGCTTTTGAACTCGGATCTGCCCAAGGCTGCAGCCCTCCAGAACAAAAAATAGCATAGAAAGCCATTCCAAAACAATTAACACAGGCTGCTAGGACAAAAACGTTTCTCCAACTAAGTGCGTCCTGAAAACATTTTTTACTACTTTATATTCGAACTTAGGCAGAAAAACTATATGCGCCTCATTATTCTATTCTATTGCAATACGCTGTTTTTAATGCTTACTTTATATTCGGTGAAATGATCCACAAAGATGGGAACGAATAATCCAGCCATGGTACCGATACCGTTAGACAACCCCATCAAAATACTAGCATATCTGGGAGCAATATCAAGATGATTAACATTGAATCCAGAAATTGCAAATCCACTGCAAGCCACGCCAATTGTCAATCCTGAAGTGGCAAGGAAGCTACTTTTACTATTAGTTGCACTTGTTACTACCAAAAAGAAAAGCGCTTCCATCCCAAAACTTCCACAGGTGAAGAGTCTCCTAACATTGGTGGTCGTCATAGTTCCACGCTTTCGAAGGTGATCCGCCAGCAGACCACCAAGAGGCACGATTATAGTCACCAGTAAATGTGGCAATAGTCCCAAAAAGCCAGTCTGCAATTTTTTATTTCATAAATATTTTTGAAAAATTTACAAAAATAGTGTTGGTATAAAAAATAACCCAAAAATATGCATTGTGAAAACAACATTTTCTTAATTTGCTATTGAAAATGTTACCAGATTCAGCGGTTCTGTACCAATTAAATCTAATAAAATCAATTTGTTTACTGTATACAAATATACTTTAATTTCATTTTCTAATTGAGTTCTTTTAAGTTTTTCAGTAAATCTCAATTACACTTTTTCTCTAATATTCTGCTACTCATTTTACATGGTAAATACTTTTATGTCTGAAAAAATAGAATTTAGGGTACATTTATGTGCCTCGTTTACTGAAAAAAGTACCTGGTAACATAAATAATTTCGAACAGTAAAGCTGTGGCTTAGTGTTACCACTGCGCAACGAGCAGTTTTTACAGTATTGAACACAGTGTTAACCAATAATCTGAAAGTAAACTGTTCGAAATAGCTCTTGTTGAAATATACAAAGCAAGTATTGCGATCTAACACTGTAAAGTGGAAAAGGACTGGTAAGCACTGTTGAATGTACTATTCTAAATTGCAAGGTCTGACTCGTGAGCTGGCAAACAGTGGGATCTCATTTCTTCTACTGCCTCAGGTGCTAACTGAGAGTGTTAAAAGTATAGTGAGAAACAAATACATAGCGATTTTTTTAATTAGTGTCTAAATTCAACTATTGTAAATTGTCGTAAACGCTCTCATTTTCGGTAAAATAAATAATGTATTTAAGGCCATGGATCAACTGGACCACGTCGCGTCAGTAATTGCAATTAAAGTATGTAAGGTTAATCAAAAACTATTGATTAAAATCGATTTTTGTACCATACAGACGTGAACGAAAGAATCAAGCACGTCTGTTTGGTATGAAAAATCTATTTCAATAAATAATGTTTGATTGATCTTACATACTGTAATTGCAGTTACCGACGTCCGTGGTCCAGTTGATCCATAACCTCAAATGATTATGTAGAATTATTATTTACTGACAAATTATCAAGTGGCTGATTTTTAACTGTTACAGAAACTCGATTTAATTTCTTTTTATTAATTCTATAAAATTAATAAATTCCAAATCATTCTTGTCGAAAAGAAAAGTATACATAATATATTAGAATATGGTCAACCGAATAAGTTTGATTCATTACTTTGGCTGATAATAAAAACTCTAATATTTTCAGAATTTTCAGAATTATTTGAATTTGATGTAGTCACCCTTACTGTCTTCTCCCATCCAATAAAAACTACTGGGTAGCTGCACTGAAGGTTCCAAAATTGGTTTACCTAGTAAGATATGATCATTTATTATCAGAGTATTTATTACTGGGTACTTTTTAAAGTGTTTTTTGAAACCTGGCTTCAATTTAATTTTCAGGGTTGGAGATTCTGCTTCCAGGGAAGCCACCTAGACTATATTTTCCCTTCTACGAGGATTGTTTGATGAGTAACTTGGTTTGATATTAAAGACAACAATTTAAGTTTTGTAATGTTTTTTTTTCAAAACAAAAAAATGTTTTATTTTTCTACATGGTCCCTTTAAAGTTCAACACACTTCTTCCCAACGTTTCTTCAAATTCGTGATTCACAAAAAACAGTGGGCTAGATAGTGTTGCATCTCATTTTTTAATATTCTCAAAATGAAAATTTTTAGTTTTAAATGTTATATGAACATAGGATATCGGATTTTGAGAGCTGAAAATCTTAATAATAATCTGAAACTGAGACAAGTACTGTCTCTTTTTGGAGACATGAAACTTTAAGTTAAAGTGTCATCCTGCTCTCAATCAGTTTTGAACTGTTATATGCAATAAACGGATTGCCATACGAAAATTTATTTCAGAAGAAATGACCAGATATTTAACATTCTTCAATTCCACAAGGTGATTTACAGATTAATTTCCAGTCCAAGTATTTAAGTTAAGATATCAAGTCATGGCCATTTAAAATTTCCGGTACAAGCCATAATGAAGTAGGATAACGCCATGGAAGTACTTTCAATTTTTTCGGAAAATCGAAAAACTCAATGGCGTACCACAGTGGTCAAAATTCCCAAAAAGCTAGCCATAATGGAAAAAAAAATTTTTTTTTCGTAACACTTTTCGAGATTTAAATGTGTATAGTGGTACCCCTAGCATCGTTCGAGATTAATGGCGGAGGACAGATGCTCCTCTAAACCTGTTTTTTCCTGTCTCCTTCACAGACGTCAAACGCATCGATACGTGTGCACATCGCGACTGGAAAAATTTTTTTTTCCAAAGTGTATCGTTTTGGAATAAAGTGACCGATTCCAATGAATCAACATGGATTGTTCTTGTTACTGTAAGTACTTCAAAAAATAGTGAAATATTAGTACATATGACGAGGATAAAAGTTGGAAACAATTGAACGATTTACTGCGGTTTCGGTATTGTCATGTTATTCCACGCTGATAAAAATAGACTTTAGAAAAAGGTCTTGCTATATCGGGCCCTCTTTTCAATTCTGGATGAAAAATTACACATTCACCCGAAACATATCTAAAAATTAGCTGCCGAAAGTTGCCGGTTTGGCCTTGAGACATTAATTTAGATGTAATGTACAGATTCGCTCCGAATTGCTCATTGTACAGTGCACGTTATTAATACTGTAACATCGTGAACTTTTTTTAAAACTATTTAATTGAGTATCCAAGAATATTATCAAATAGTTGAAATTCTTCTTTTTTGACCAAATTCTGAATAATGTAACATAACCTCGAAAGATTGAAAAAAAATTCTTTTCAGATACTGATCATGAACATGGAGTCACAAAACAGCAAGTTTGTCTAACCCGGAAAGAATTATTCCAACTCATCACAAACAAAATTTCTTAGGGTTCTGATAGCTGCTTTGTTGTTATTGAACGGTTTTTCTCCGAAAAACACAATATCACTTACACTTTAGACGCAGAGTGTAAAAATCGACTTAGAAAATTATTTTCTGACTTGAAAAAAAGGTGAAATGATGCTCACAGGACGGAAAGAGATCTACATCTATACTGTAATTTCCACGATGATGAGCATGAATTTATATTCAAAAGTCTAAAAACGATTGAGCAATGGTCTTTGTCAGCAAAATAAATATCAATGAGAATTTACCGCAATTTTTTTGTGAAGCTAATATTGTATTCGTAAACCGCGACCATAAAGAAGTGTCAAAACAGTGGATTAAACCTGGTGAAAATGCACCAAAGCGTTCGAAAACTGCTGGGAAAGTAATGGTTAGTGTTTTTTGGGATGCACATGGAGTAATCTCCATCGGCTACCTTGAAAAAGGAAGAACGATTACTGGAGCATATTATGTTGCATTATTGGATCGATGGGTTGACGAAATCAGGAAGAAACAGCCACACTTAAAGAAGAAAATAATTCTTTTTCATGATGAGAATGCACCATCTCACACATTAAACATTGCACAGGCAAAAAACCGTACTCTCCAGACCTGGCTCCCAGCGACAATCATCTATTCCCATACCTCAAGAGATGGCTGTGTGGTAGGCGTTTTGAGTCGAACAAAGAAGTTAAATGGGAAACAGAAGGGTATTTTGTGGGGTTTGATAAATCGTATTATTTGGAAGGAATAGAAAAGTTGAAAGATCGTTGGACTCATTGTATCAACCTAAAGGGAGAGTACATTGAGAAATAAAACCGATAAAATTGATAAAAACTCACTATAATAGAAATTGATATTGCTCATCGAAATACAGGTATTTTATTTAAATAAATTGTGATGTTACTCAGAGAAAAACATTGCAAATTTTTTTTTTCAATTTGTACAATTTTTTTGTCCCCTTCCATTTCACGAAATTCATTCTTAATTCTTTTCTGAAACCATCCTAATTGCTTTAGCAACATATATCTGAAACAAGAAAATCGGTTCAATCGTTTTTTAAAATAAAATTTTGATTGTTTTTCCTTTCCTCCCCCACAACTCCCGTAAAAAATGTTTTTTGGACCTAATCTTTCATCAAAGCTAACTCATGATAAAAATCCCAACCAGATATAAGCGGGGACAACCCATACATGCTTACTCAGCTATGGCTTTACAGATAGTCGATCTTAATGAATCTTGAACTTTTTTATTTTAAATGAAAGCTCTTTTCATACACTTTTAATGTACGCAATAAAAAGTTATGAAAATTAAGTGGGACACTTGGAAAAATGCACTTTACATCTAAGAAATTTATAAAAAAAATTCCCTTAGTTGCAAAATTGAATTTTTTTATTAAACAATGATGATTTTCAATGTAAAATAGTGAAATCTATCGATAAAAAAATCAGCATCACCATATCTACTTCTCAGGTTCGTACAGGTTAATTGTTTATTAATTTGTTTATAAGGCCATAAGTCATAAACTCCAGGTTTTGCACATATAATTTTCAATAATAATAAGTATTCGGACGTTGCTGAACGGCGCGATAAAAGTAAAAAAAGCCTTTGAATGATTGTTTATTTAAACGTCATAAACATTATCTATTTTTATTCATAACTTTTGACCTAATTAATATTTTTCACGATCGGCATCTAGTTTTGTAGGGTTTTTTATGAGAAAAAAAAGTTATTAAACTATTTTCCGATAAAATGAAAAGAACCAAAGATATAAGCGAAAAACGTAAAATTTCGTTTAAAAATTATAAATAACCGTAAATTAAACAATGACGTCCATCGATTTGACACCACGGAAAAAGATATGTTGTTTCACTTATTTTTTGACGCTTAAACTCAATTTTTCAGTCTGCTCCGAGAAAACATCGCGCTTTTCACTAAATCGCCTGGACTACTCCATGTTCAGCCCAACGATGGAAAAAGACGCTGGCACTGTTATTATTACGCTAGTTGGCCCAACCACTGGCTTATAAAGTTAGGCCGGACTTTCGAAGGTTGGCCCGACTGTGGCCGGTTGACAAATTCGCACCTGGGATAGGCTTCATTATCAAACTTTATATAAATGCAGGTTGTTATAAGTGCCATTACGGGAATAATTTTAACAACAACTGAATGATAACATTCATATAAAAAATCGATCTTACTTATATATTATGATTTTCCGAAACTCAAATAAATTTGAAAAACAATAATAAACTATTTATTTATTTATTAATGCCAGCCAAATAATTCAAAAGGCCACGATTCTGCTGAAAAGTAGATTTTGAACTAGCCCCTTGTTTAAGGCTAACTATGCTGAAAAGCGCAATTTGTCCACGTTTGAGAAGTCTTTCAGGGGGAAAAATTACATTGACTTTGCCCTTGCACTGAACTTCACTTTCAGTTGCAAAAGATAAAAAATAATTTTAAAATTTTGACTCAGGCTGTCCGTTGTTGCCGTTTTCTGTGAGCACCGAAAGAATTATCAGGTTATATCAATCAAAATCTCCCAAAATAGAAAAGTGTAATAAATCATATGACCTTTTTACAAAGTTCCAATGAGAAACTTCACACCCCGTACAATTTCACTCCACCGGCCCTGACTAAAAAGATTCAAATCTATCTATTGGGTTGTTCCAGAAGTAATTGTCGATTTTTTCATACAAATTAAACACATTTTTTTAAATACAATGAATGAATTTTAGTCAATGATATATCTTCCCTTTTTGTCCAATGACCTTTTGCCATCTTTCTGGTAACTTCATGATTCCACGTTCATAGAACTTCTGATCTTTATCGGCAAAAAACTGAACCAAGTGCGATTTCACAGCTTCATCATCATTGAAAGTTTTACCATTCAAGGAGTTCTGCAAAGATCTAAATGAATAGTAATCTGATGATGCAGGGTCAGGGCTATATGGTGGATGTAACATCACTTCCCAACCAAACCTTAATCATTTTTGGCGAGTGGCTAAAGATGTTTGTAGTGTATAATAGCGTTGTCATGGTGAAAAGTTTCACCTTTACGATTGACCGTTTCTGGCCGTTTTTCTTTGACTGCTGCGTTCAATTTGTTCAGCTGATGGCAGTAGATATCCGAATTATTCGTTTGGTTCCTTGGAAGCATCTCAAAAGTACCATACCTTTTCATTCCCTGCATAGAGACAACATAATCTTTTTTTGATGCAATGCAGCTTTCGATGTTGTTTGTGGTGGTTCATCATGCTTGGAGCATGATCGTTTTCGAACGACGTTATTGCAAAAAATCCATTTTTCATCTCCAGTGATAATTCGTTTCAAAAAAGGATCAATTTATTGCGTTTAAAATGCAAATCACCAGCATTGATACGTTTTGTTGAATGAATTTCTTTCAATTCATGTGGAATCCAAATATCAAGTTTTTTAACGAGTCCAAGACGTTGTACCATATATGATGGTCGATTGTTGATTTTGATATTTTTAAGATTTCTTCAATCTCTCGTACAGTTACATGAAATTCCGATTCGATTATGGATTTTATTTGGTCATCATCAACTTCATTTGGCAAATCTGAATGTTGCTCATCTTTGATTGAAAAATCCCGAGAACGGAATTTATCAAACCAATTTCGACACTGTCTGTCTTTTAAGGCTCCCTCGCCATACACATCACGTAACTTTTTAGTAGTCTGTGCAGCGTTTTTTCCTTTACGGAAATGAAAAAGCAAAATATGACGAAAATGCTCGTTTTTACAATCCATCTTAAAGTTGATGCCAAACTAACAACTGTAAACAAAATTACGCGAAATTTGTTTGTAAAGCAAGCTAAGAGTGGCTAAAATTTCCATTAAAAAATATGGTCAAAGACATTTGTATATGACAATGGCAATTACTTGTGGGACAACCCAATACTTATATTTAACGCATCGTAATGAGTAACACTATAGATTAAGCTATTGGATTATCAAAAATTGCAATAGAAAGAAAGTCACTGTTAAAAGTTATAGTTGAAATCTTGTCACAACAAATATTCAATCTATTTCTAAATCTACTAATATTCACATGGAAAGATTATAAGCATGCATGTATATTTAACCTACGTGAAGGATTTCAGCTTTTTCGGAAGTTATGTAGCTGATTTTGTCAGGTTGATAAATCCTAGCCATTCATATTTTTATGGGATCATTTTCACTTTTTGAACCTTTGGAATTCGTGTTGCTCACAATAATAATAGTAATCAAATTTAAAGTTACGATTTTAAAAGAAGATTCACGTCATCTCGTGTCAATGTAGAACCAAGTTGTAATAACAACTTCTTGCCCTTTCGGGAAATTTTAAAATTGAAAATCTATGTAAATACAAGTTTAAAGTAAACATAGGAATCCTCGAAGATGCCCGAGTGGAAGCTAGCTGCAGTGGAGATTTCATATACAGTAAAACCCCATTTATCGCAACACCCGTTTATTGCAACTTGTCTCTCCCGTTTATCGCAATAAACTTTACCATTTTTTTCTCCCTCTTATTAGTAGAAGGAATGGTCACGTGATTCTTAAGGATAGGCGGGAATACCACTCACTTTTAAATTTGTGATGCATATATTTATATGAATTTTCGTATATTAGGGAGATATGAAATATATCGTTTATATGATATGAAACTATCGTTTATGTATATATTGCTACATATTTGTGTTTTATATGTAACAGAAAAATATATAAATTTTTCACATTTCAATGTATATTATTATGACAAATTATAGCATGAATTGTGCCTAGTACAGCAATCGCTTTACCAATTGCGAATCAATTGTTTTACAAAATGCGGGAATATTTATACTGAAAAAAATTCAATCATGCATTCGAAAATTATGAGAGAAATATGTAAGCTTTAAAGTAATTAAAATGTATTGTTTGTACTAGTCGTTTACGTACCATCCTTCGGTTCCACGTTTTCACTCATTTATAATTGCACATATAATGACAATAAAAAAACGCATTCGAAGTTATTGGAACACGACTGTAAACAATGATAAACAGCGAAAGCGCGTGAAACTATTCGTTTAGGCGCATGTGCTGATAATCAGTTGTTCAAGCTGGTGGCGAAGAAGTGGGAACCCCTCCGTTTTTGCGATAAACGGGAGGCATTTGATTGGAAGGTGTTGCGATAAACGGGGTTTTACTGTACGTTTAAAAATATTGAAATAGTAAATTTAAACTAAGATATGTTCAATGTGAACTTGGAAACCTAACTAGATTTCTGTCATCCAAGATCTAAGTAAAATCGGAAATAAGATCGAAAATATAGAATTTGGAATTCCAAGTTTACATTAGTCCAAAATGAACTTGGGGATTCAAGAAGATTACAATTATCTGATGTCCAAGAGAAAGCGAAATGCAATAGAGACTTTATGCAAGATGAGAAATAATGAGGTTGGGAATTCAAATTGAAACAACTAAAAAACAATGTTTTCTGTCATCTCCTATACTGAATATTTTTTTTCGTATTGACAATTAATTTTGAAAGAAACAAAACAAATTCATATAGCACATGCAAACGTTTTAGAAAATAACTTCACAAAAGAAATTATTTCGAATTATGGGTGAGAAATGGTGTATTTCCTATTTCGGGAATTCTCAATAGGGACGTAAAACACAATTTTCGAATATAAAGCAAAAGTTGAAAAAAGAACGTAAATTGTGCAATTCTGCTCATACATTTTCTGCAAGGAAATGAAGGATTTTGGTAATAAATAGCATATATGTTTCTATGTGTGCTTATTCTTCATTTACCTCTACATGAGTGTGATCCTATGCTGTATTCCATTTAGTTTCAATAAGCTTGTAGAAATTAAATATAATAAAATTTAAGTGGATTTTTACCTCAACCAAATCCATGTCAAATGCCTGGAGCATGAAATGAGACTTAAAGAACAGCAGAAGATAAAAATTCCAAGACCTGCAGAAATTGGCAACGATGATGGCATAAACTGGCATTGACGTACAAATACTTTTCCAAGGAGTAGTGGAAAATATTGGCATTGACTGAACAGTATGACTTTGACCTTGATCAAGGGATTCTTCAATATACCTTAACTCTTTTCCTGAGATGCAAGGATGTAACGATGGTTTTTCAAAAGCAAGCCGAAGCCAGAGTGCATACCAAATCAATCCAGCAATTCCTGAAATTTATTATTGTTTATAATTAATGTACTCCATACATTTTTTGTACGTTTGGTTGATCAATCCAATTTTTATTCAGTTATTTTTACCATAAACGTAAAAAGATGCAGACCAGCCTAAGGCAGAGCTGAGGTCAATTGAGAGTGGCATTCCTATAACCATCGCAGCATAGGAACCACAAAAGGCCAGAGTTGCTAAACGTGATCTTTCTAACGGTGGAGCCCAGTACCTCCAAATTCCATGGCAAGCTGGATAAGTCACTCCCTGAAAGAGAATTAATTCAAAAAAATGATAATATAATTTTATCTTTTATTTGCAATAAATCATGTTATAAGATTTGGTTTATTAAGGAGAAGCTCACCTCAACTAAGCCTTTGACAAACTGCACGAGCATTCCCAAAACTGGATCAAGCACTAAAGCACGTGGCATTAATAAATTCGAAAAAGATGAAACGGCAATCGCCATACCAAATACTTTATTTGCAGGATACAGAGATGCTAGAAAACCTCCTGGTACTTGAGTTACCAGGTAACCCCAAAAAAAAGACGAGTCCATGGCACTTTGAGTTGCAATAGACCAATTAAATGTCGATCTCTCAGGTGCTGTTGCATTATTTCGCAGGATTATTTTTGCCGCGCCCATGTTCAGCCGCATTCCAAACAATATGATGAAACCTATCAAAATAACATTTTATTTCCTTATTAGAAAATTTCTGCTCAGACGCGTATGTGAAAACCTATACCGTTTTAAAGAAGTTTATTTGATTTTTATAATACAGTCGTACCTATCGCAACCGAACTATATAGAAGAACATGCGGACACAATAGGTAACCAATCACATGCGTCAACAACATCAGCCACGTGACAGGTTCCAAGTCATAGCCAGATATGTCGATAGAAACGAAAACCCCAGATGCCGATCTTATATTGTTTCTTTATCATCCCTTGCCATCATTAATGCACATAATCCAATTCACAGCTTTGAATACATAGTCGGCATAGCCAATTACGGTGCAATATGTGGTAAGATAACGAATACAACTGTATCGACTATGATAGATCCGACTGTATTTCACAGTAGAAAAAAAATCGAGACAATTATACAACCGCCAAGAATATTCTAGAATGTTTATTCAAATATTTTTTTACAGATTTTACCGAAAATATTACAAGGCTCTCGAAGACCTTTTACACTTCTCAAATATTTTAGAATATTCCAAAAAATAAAACTCAATACTATTTGTAGATTGCAGAGGATAGTGAGTAATTAAAAAAAAAAATTTAAGACCAAAAGAAGTATGAATTGCATGCGATATTAGTCTATATTGTTCTAAAATCCGATAAAACTATATAAGTTATATAAAGATGTATAAGAATCTCAGCATTGCTCAGGAAGTATTTGAACTTACCTATGCAGGCTAAGACTGCTACTGTATATCTTTTAGATAAACAAGGACCTTCTGGTTTTAAATAAGTGTCAATATGTCGTAATGGAGGTCTTTTAGGTTCTGGTACTGAATCAAAAGAAGCGTGTTTACTGTATCCTTTTTCATCTTCAAATCCTTTATTGTCCCTAGTCCTTTTGCCGGGCATTGAAAATTCTTGATAACTCGAATGGTTCCTCCGGTATCTAACATAAAATTTGTACATTTTTAAATACTAACCATCGAGTTCGGCAAATTATCTATTTTTTGACAGTTCCTTCGTCAATGTCAACATTCATGTTCTGTCAATAAAAGCCCACAGCAGGATAAGCATCATCTGGATGCCGCCGCTCGGATTTGCCTCTTATTGTGAAAGTAAATTGCTAGCCCTACAAAATAACTTTTTCTTATGTCTCAACTAAAAGAAACTTTTTTTACAAAAGTTATGAACAAATTTTGAAAAATCAAAAAATTCAATGGTTCTTAAAAACGGCTTAACCGATCTTGATGGCCAAAATAATAATAAATAAAGTTATTGCATATCTCCATTACCTTTCAACGTTAATTTCAACGTAGAATAAGAACACAAACAAGGTTAATATTTATTTTGTCGCTTTCATGAGTTATATTGCTACTTTACGCTACGTTTATCTATAGCGTAAACCTAGCGTTCGGGCGACTCGCTAGGGAAGACAAACATAAGAAAGAATCAAGAACTAATTCCGTTAATTAGAAGGGAGTAGAAGAAATTGTTGTAATTTTTTAACATTTGTTTGGAAATAAATTTCTTTTTAAACATCCACTATTTTTCCCTATATTATGTTTACATTCCAGGTTACAAAATATATTTTGGCGGAAATGATCGGAGAGGTACTTCATGGTTCAAAGAAATAAAACCTGCTTTGGCCCCTACAATGTATGAAATTTCACGAGATCTGAGGGCCAACCCAATTTATAACCTATTACTCATTAAAGAAATAGTTTCTATACTCACATAACGTTTTTCATTGGTCATAATGTCTTATTTACTTATTAATTTAAATTTATTAAATTTATTAAGTAGAGGTAGCAACTTACTCCGGAAATATGTGGCAATTCCAAGCGGGAGCACCTAGGTAATGCTTATCTTGCTATACGTAAAAAAGAAAATGCTGGTGATCAGTAATCAACTGATGATTATCAGTACGCCGGCGCCGGTCGGTCAGCAACGGCAGTTGCTGCTGAGGAGCATTTTTGTACTGTGGCTCAGTCCGTGCACATACTGAAGGCCAGTGCTTAAGCCTAACATCATCACTAGTCACTAAGAGTCAGTAAGAAAATGCTGCTCAGCAGCAACTCGCATTCTGAGGTGCAGAAAGGCGATACCTAATATTATCAACTACGATTCACTGACCCGCAGTACGCGTTATAACTAAATCAAAGCATCTGACTCCCACTTTTTCAGTGAATTGCTCACTGAATATAAGAAACAAAGTACTCATGGACAGTATGCAAAGCAGCATTCAGTTTGCTGTATTATAGAAATTTATAAAACATCTAATTAGAATCGAAGTTACTCTACATCATCATTTCCCCTTGTGAAAGCAAAGTTAAGCATCTCAGTTTCTGCTGAGCAGCACGAAAATGCTGATGATGAGCATTTACTTTTTTGCATGTGTGGCCTTTAATCTTGAATGGAAGATAAGAGTTAATGAAACTTTGGTACGTGAAACACAGTCAGAATGATGCCGTCAAAACCACCGTACTGTTGTCGGGTCCCGATCATAATAAATATCTATGGAATATATCATAGACAATTTATTATACTATAATTTATTTTCACAGTTAATAACTAATGAATAAATAAATAATCACTATGACTAGTTCAAGCGCTCAAACAAACTTTTCAACTGAAATTAAAAGACACAGAATTACAGAGCGGTCACGAATGGATTGTAGAATAGGCTATGGGTGCGAAAAAGACAGACTTATGCAAAAGAATATTGCTGTCAGACTCGCACATCATAGCCTAGTTCTGCAACCCACTCATGTCTATTTTGTATGCATAACCTTAAATTTGGTTGAATTTCAATTTAAAAACATCATTCATTTTTTAAATATCAGTAAATCATTTTCACTTTAATTTATGAAAAAGAATTCGAGTGCGATGTATTAGCTGCTGCTTTCCTAAAATTTTAACCGATAAATATGTCCTTCGTTTGCTTTTTATTTCGAAAGATCATATTTTTATAGAGTACGCCCTGGAATTGATCATGATCCTGTTGTACGCCAGTACCGGGACTGGCTCCATGAAAGAAACGAGAAACAGCTGGAGTTGTTACAGAAGGTGGCGTCGGCCCTGGAGAAGATGGAGAACTTCTCCAGGACCAATAAGAACATGCACCTCTCTATCAGGGATGGAATCCAGGAGGCGAAGAAGGAGCTCGGGGCGCTGCGGTATGACATCGAGGATACCGTCTGCTACCTCGACTCTTTCGAGTACCTTATGAGAGGCCTGTTGGTGAAAAAATAAAGGAGGTAAAGCCACCCAAAAACAAGGGAGCTGTGGACGAGGGTAGCCAAACCCTCCCACAGCCGGCTGCGAGGTCCACGCTGGACACGCGCAAGCGGCATAGAGAGCCGACTGTGAGTCCGGAGGTTTCAGTGGTAAAGAAACCTGCGGAGAAGAGGCCTAAAGCCTCCAATAAAGAAGAGGAGTGGGTGGAGGTTCCTTCCAGGAAGAACCTCCGGAAGAAAAAGAGGAAGAAGGCCGAGAAAACGCCTAAGAAAAAAAGTCGTTCGCGCTCAGAAGCGGTGCTCATTAAACCAGGGGAGGGAATGAGCAACGCTTCTATCCTGCGCGAACTGAAGAAGAGCGTCAACCCTGAGGCACTAGGCGCCACAGCCCAGGGAATCAGGGAGACGCGCTCCAAAGACTTGCTGGTGGAAGTGAAATGTTCCATAAAAAGCAGAGAGAGGCTAGACGTCGAGGAGGCTGTGAGAGGCTTCTTCGAGCAAGAGTCGGAGATAAAGTTTACGGTCTCCGTAACGAACAGACCCTACAGCGGAAACAGGAAGGCGTTTGTTCTTTTAGAGGAGGTAAAAGCCTTGAAACTTTCAAGGCGGTCCACATCAAAATTGGGTGGGTATCCTGCAGGGTTCGCAGGAAGAAGGAGCTTAACCGGTGCGATCGCTGCCTTGGCTTTGGCCACATAGCAGCGGACTGTCGTGGGCCAGACCGAAGTAGGTGCTGCTGGAGATGCGGCGAGGAGGGACATACCGCGGGGTCCTGCACAAGGCAACCGCGATGCTACTTCTGTGCCGCAATGGAAGAAAAGCCCCGGAATGATCACATACCGGGGACTATGCGTTGCGCGGCCTTTAGGGAGGCAGCTCCCAATAGGAAGCCTTAGGAAGGCCGCCATGGAGAAGAGATCTGGAGGAGCAAGTCCACGAAAATAGACGAAGAAGCACAGAGGAGAGGTTAACATACCCTCAAGATGGCCCCCACCCTGAAGTAATGCCTAATGGCGGTTCCGGGGTGGGATACCATGGCCTAGAGACAGGGAGGGAGTTTTAGTGGGTAGGGCTGCGAGAGCAGCAGAGTTCCACACACCAGGGGGGCACGGATTCCCCTTGACAGAGCATAAAGCATTTCTCCCTTCCTACAAAAAAAAGAAAAAAAAGAAAAAAAAAAACATGATCTCATAGATTGAAAATCGGTGTGCCACCCAACGCATACTAGCAAAGGCAGCCCAGCCTGTCAACCTAACACACTGAAACCTAAGATTCTTATGGAGGTGCCAACCCCTGTTGAATACGATGTTGAAATACGTGGATCAATAAGTCCCGGGACTGACACATAGATGTCGTTGCCAACAAAAGTTCTGTATTATTTTTCATGAGTACCAACCTTCAAAAGATACCTGTCAAAATTTCATGACATTCTGATGTTTGGTCCACGAGTTACAGTGATTTAAGTGACGCTAGTCTTGATATTCTCAAAACAATGGATTCGAAACAATTTCGTGTGTTGACTTACCACTGCTTTTTGATGAAAAAAAAACACAGTGCAAGCTCAGCAGTGGCTTGAAAAGTGCTGCGGGGACTCTGCTTCATCAAAAACAACCATTTGTCGGTGGTATGCTAAGTTTAAACGTGGTCGTACAGACACTGAAGATGCTGAACGCTCCGGCCGGCCAAATGAGGTAGTTACACCGGAAACCATCAAAAAAGTCCACCAAATCGTTTTCGAAAACCGTAAATTAAAATTGCGTAAGATAGCTGACACCTTAAAGATATCATACGGCAGTGTGTACGCTATTTTGCATGAACATTTGTATATGAGGAAGCTGTTGTCAAAGTGGGTGCCGCGTTTGCTCATGGTGGATCAAAAACGACAACGCGTCGTTGATTCCGAGCGCTGTTTGGCCGAAATAAACCGAATTTTTTGCGTCGGTATGTGACAATGGACGAAACCTGGATCCATCACTACCATCCGGAGTCAAAGCGGTCGTCAGCCGAGTGGACTGCTGTCGGTGAGAAGCGTCTAAAGCGGCCAAAAACGCAAATGTGGGCCGGTAAGATTATGGCCTCAGTATTTTGGGATGCTCATGGAGTTTTGTTCATCGACTACCTTGAAAAAGGTAAGACGATCAATAGCGAACGTTACATTGGCCAATTGATGCGTTTGAAGAACGAAATCGGTGAGAAACGGCACCAAATGAAGAAGAAAAAAGTACTCTTTCACCAAGACAATGTACCGTGTCACAAGTCGCTCGTTACCATGGCGAAATTGAGTAAATTGAGCTTCGAATTGCTTCCGCACCCACCATATTCACCGGATCTGTCCCCCAGCGACTACTATCTATTTGCAGACCTCAAGAAAATGCTCCATGGAAAGAGATTCTACTCCAACGAGGAAGTCGTCACCGAAACGAACGCATATTTCAAGGCCAAAGATAAATCGTTCTACAAGAAAGGTATTAAAATGTTAGAGATGCGCTGGACTGATTGTGTTGCTTTTGAAGGAGTCTATGTTGATGAATAAAGTCCAGTTTTGCCAAAAAAATGTGTTTTTCCTAGTTAGTCCCGGGACTTATTGATCCACGTGTTATACAATGTCGTTTACGATGTCATTCACGACGTCATTTGCGACATCGTATTCAAATTTCAAAAATTAAAAATGGTGGATCCAATATGGCGGACGGTTCTTTTAAAAATCAATCGAATCTGCTTGAAAATTATTGCTCGGAGGTTTTTGGGGTCGATCATTACGAATATAATACTTGACTTTAGAAAAACCTTACAGTTTATACTTGATATTGTCTAAAGTAGAGTATTCGCAATCTTATGTGTACTACTTGGTGTGTTAAGTTTTAAAAAGATGCTACGTTATTTTGCCATCAAAATATTTTAATGTTGCTCGACTCTAACCGCGAGGAACTAAACGTGAAGTAGTCATTTTTTTTTTTTTTTTTGTATTTTTATACTTTTTTTTGCATTTTCATTTTTAAACTTTTATCTTTAGTTCTTTTGACATTCCCAATATAGAAATAAAATAAAAGGGAACAAAGTTCTCAACCGGTATGATTTTTTTCGAAATAAACCTTGCAATAATATTTATCGAAGTTTTCAGAATATAATTTTAAACGTGCTGAAGATTGATTTATTCATTATTTATTTAATTGCAAATTCTTTTGCACTTGACTTTCTTCCTTCCGTGAGAACAGCATTAGAAATAATGACTGTATTTGCGACAGACGATTGAATCAGTTCTATCAAAACCGGCCAAGTCCATCTCTTACTTCTTAGCGAAGGTAAGACTTCACTACGATATTGATCATGAACATCAACACCGCCCATGAATTTATCATAAAAGAAAAATTCCGCTGCCATTGAAATGTCGGACTGTGCTTTTTTCTCTTTAGAATAACACTTGACAGTTTTTAGTGGACTTTCTGCTGCAGTTGTTGAAAGCATTGATACTGATCGGCTTGTTTCGAATAAATTGTTTCATTTTCAAACGCCCGAAAAATTTAATAATCATTTCATCAATTGACAATGCTCTTTCAAAAAAGCCAAAACATTTAATATTTTTTCGAAACATTTCCAAAATGACTCGAACTCGCCATGCTGGATCATTTGGATCTTCATCTTTAGCTTTGGAGCACTTCAGATTCGTCTTTATTTGTAAAAATCGGTCGCGATGCATTGTTGACCTAATAATAGGGCATTCAACTAAATGACTTCTTGAACAATAATCTTTTTCTGTTGTCCTTTTATTGAAAGTGGTCAAAATAATTATTCCTATGAATGCATTTAGCTCACGCAGTGTAGTATATAGACCGTTTTCAAATGATGCGTCGATTATATAACTCTTCATTTCATTGGAGAAAAATATTTCCAAGAGTTCTGTTGGTGAATTATTACGGATCCTTTTCTTCTGCACATCTGTTAGGAGATACTGATTTTCAAGTATTCGATGGCACTTACTTTCCCAGTTTACTACATCAATGTAAGTATAACTCTCAAAGATTTCAATGCATTCAACTCATAAAATTCTTAAGACCTCAGTTTTAGTCGAACGCTTTCTTTGAAGTGGCCAGGCCGTGCAAACCTAATGGAAAAGTGGTGGACCGTTAGCAACTAGCGCCGCGTACAGCACTGCGCATGAACTACCATTATGTGTGCACGTGTTAGTGCATATACATGCATACGTAGGTTCTTTAAATGTGTTACAAAGAATATATTCAAATAAAATTAAAAGGAAATTGAAGATTTAGCGCAAAATTGTGAAAATTTAATTCAAGAGTGAGAAGTTATGTTGATATCAACTCACTCTTTAATTACATTTACACAATTTTGCCTTAAATCATGGTTTTCTCGTCATAAATAAAAATCAAAAATATCTCTAATTTGTATTTTTATTTTCAGAAAATATAGTTGCTTAGCACATTTTGCGTTGATTTTTGTACTACAAGATAATCGAACACTTTGTGGGGTCGAGATAGCTCTCTTCGGTGTTGTGTGAAAGTCTTCTCCAAATACATCCTTGCTGCTTCCTGCTTCTGGGATATCTTCTGATTCTTTTTTTCTGGAATATAGATTAAAAGCATTTAATTTATATGATTATTTGAAATTTATTTCGTAGGTATTTTATAAAATAAATAAAAATAAATTTTATAAAATAAAACTCCAGTCACATGTTTCGCGAAATTGTGGTGGGAATTTCTGACATACAGAAGTACACTGCCGGTCGAAATTATTTGTTCACTTGTTGTTTCAGCTATTCCTAAAGTGTCTTAATTTTTATAATAACAAGTTGAAATTTTTTTCCCTATCATAAAATAAAAGTTAATAAAATTTTGCAAATAACAAATAAAACAAAATAAAAAATAATAAAATAAACTAAATAACAAAATTGAAGAAATTTTTTTTTTCACAGAAAAATTTCTTCAATTTATATTGGAAAATACCATCTAGTTTTAAATAACGTTGGATTAATTCTAAATCAGAGGTTGATAAGGTCGATATAGTAGAGTTCCGTTGTCACGTACAGTGATACACTCTTCTAATGATCGACATAATCGACTGAAATGATTTAGAAAAATCAGAAAAAATAACAAAATGTTAATTTTATAAAAAAATATTTCAAAAAACTTGAAATTTCAATCATTCTGAGAAATATTAACAACTCTGAAATTAATTAAGATTTTTAAAAGTTTTTTGTCTCATTTAAATGGTAGGTTTTCATAGTATTTTGCTAACTAATCAAGATATTGTCAGATTTTTTTTCCTGGATTCTACCCGGCGTCAAAAATGATACAAAAAGGTCATAAAATTTTAAAAATGTGTAGCTACTTACAAGAAATTTTTAAAAACCAATGTGTATCATATTTTAATAAAATTTATAGATTACTGTCTTCATTTGAAAATTTTCGACATGTTTGTACCATGTTTGACCCCAGGTTAGAATCCAAAAAAAAATTCTAAAAATATCTTGATAAGTTAACAAAATACTATGAAGAGTAACCTTCAAAATGAGACCAGAAACGTTTAAAGGTCTTAATTAATTTCAGTGTTATTAATATTTATTCAAAAAGATCGAAATTTGACGTTTTTTGCAATATATTCTTATAAAATTATCATTTTGCCTTCAACTTGGGCTCACTAGATGCAAAATTTAAATAATTATAAAAATTAAGACACTTTAAGAATAGCTAACACAGCAGGTGATATTTTATTTATTGCACTTAAAATTTTAGAAATAAAGATCACTAATGAGGACTCTGATCAGAGTCGAAAAGTTTGAAATTATATACAATATCGTATGAAATTAAAAATATTGTTACTTACGTGTGCAAACTGCACGCTACTTTCTTCAAAGTCTCGTGTGCCTTCTGCAGGTTTTTCTACTTCGGGAATAAAAATTTCGAAGTCTGATGGGGAAGAAACACTCGCCGGTTTAATGTTCACATCACTTCCACTCGACACATCACTACACGACGGTAAATTTAACGTCGGAAAAATGTCGATGACAAATAAAAAATTGTCTTTCTAGTACTTCGAGGTATCCTAACCTCGACAAGTAGGGATTTGAGCATGCTTCTATCCATCGTTGTCCGGCATTTTCTTTCTTCGAAAACCGATGAATTGACACATTGTTCTTCCGAACCCTTTTGAAGGTACACCCACTCACAGCACACTGAATTTCGTACTTCGAATTCATTTTAAATGATTATAAAGCGCGATCGCGTACGAATTGTTGATACATGTATACAACAATGGCGGAACTCATAAGAAGCCGTTCCCTTTGCCGCACTCCGCCCGCTTCCGACAACTAGCACCGCGTACACCACCGCACATGAACTAACCTACGGGGACACCCAATACATTAGAGGTCGACCTGCCCTGGAAGTGGCATTGCCAAATATTTGAAATTATTTAGAAACAAAATTGAATAACAAAAAAAATGACAATTTTTTGTACTAATAAACCAAATGAAAACTGGCTACTCTTACTGCAAAAATGACAATTCGTTAGAGTCAGTGATAAAAATGACAGCTTGTTTCTCCACAGAAAAAAATGATATTATATATATTATTGGGAAAAAGTTCTTTAATTGAACGACATGAACAACCTGCAGTGTTATGAAGCTAACGATGCAGATCCAAATAATCTAGTATGGCAAGTTCAAGTTACATTGAAAGTTTAATCAGCGACCCCAAAAACCCCCGAGTAATAAGTTTCAAGCGGATTCGATTAATTTTGAAAGAGCCATCCACCATATTGGATCCGCCATTGTGAATTTCTGAAATCTGAATACAGATTCGTAATCAGCGACTCCGGAAACCCCTGAGTAACAAGCTTCAAGCGGATTCGATTAATTTTGAGAAGAGCCGTCCGCCATATTGGATCAGCCATTTAAAATTTTTGAAATCTGATTACAGATTTATAATCAGTAACGCCAAAAACCCCTAGATACCAAGTGGTATGTGAATTTAACATTTCTTGAAAAATTGGTTCGTGTTTAAAAAAAAATGGGTTTTCCATCGCCATTTTGGATCTACTGTCTTGAATTTTTCACAGTATGTTTCGCCTTTGTACAGCTTGGACATTGAGGACGCGATATTTTTGGGTTTTATGCATTTCTTGATATTTATTACCCTCGAAAAAAATTTATTTTTATAAAAAAAATGTCAAAACATCCGACTTTTTGCCAATAAAATGGCCACGACGTTTTAGTATTCTACTTTTTTGCAATTTTAATTTCAGATTCTGAAACAGCGATCGAAGAACCATAAGGAAAGAAAACTTTGAAAATTGTTGACACGCCAAATTATAGAGAACGATGACGTTGAAAATTTTGTAAATAAAGTGTCCCTCACGTCCTTAAAGTCTGAAAAAAAATCATTATGAATTTCTATCGAATAATACGAGGTCTGTCCGGAAAGTATCGGGCCTACCTTTATATCTCCGCGCTGACGTTATTCTTCATCATCGGGCGGGTGGCATCCTTTAAAGTAATCCTCACTTGATTGAATAACACGGTCCCAGCGATGTTTCCACTTCTCGAAACAGTCCTGGAACTCACTTTTAGGGATGGCTTTGAGTACGCTCGTCGCATTATTTTCAACCGTCGTTTTGTCATCGAATCGCTGTCCTTTGAGTGGTTTTTTGAGTGTTGGAAACAGCCAAAAATCACAGAGGGCTATGTCGGGACTGTACGGAGGTTGTCGAAGCAATGCGATACTGTGTTTACTCAGAAACTGCTGCACAAGATTCGATGAATGCGCTGGCGCGTTACCGTGGTGAAGAAGCCAATTACCGCACACACGCGAGTCATTCCTAAAATCTAGTTCAAAATTTCCCAAACAGTAGTTTTTGGTATTCCGAGATCATTTTCTAGTTCACGAACAGTTAATAGACGATCACCTTCAATCGCAAGTCGCACCCGCTCAATATTATCCAATGTTTTTGTCGTCGAAGGTCGGCGAGAATGAGAATCATTATCAACAGAAGTGCAGCCTCTTTTGAAACGATTATACCACTCTTTTATTCGTGTTCTGCTTATACACTCATTCCCAAAGGCCTTCTGCATCATCTGAATAGCTTCCGAACTCGTTTTTCCGAGTTGAAAACAAAATTTGATGCAAATTCGTTGATCTTGTTTTTCAGTCATTTTTAAAAATCACAAAATCCGCCGAACTCAAAAATAGCTTTGTAAACAAAGACACGTTGCGCATGAACTATACGTCCAGCAAATGTCAGCAAGCAACCGATAGGTTCATGAGGCTTTACTGTTGACGCTTATGCCCCGCAGAGGTCGCTCGAACACTATGGCGCGAAGATATAAAGGTAGGCCCGATACTTTCCGGAGAGACCTCGTATATTAGGTGTGCAACTACGTTCTCGCTGTTTTTTGATGAGAATGCAACTTTATTGTGAAAAAATGGTTACAAATGAATCATTCAAAGTATTGACTATCGTTAGCTACAACTTTTGCCTATCTTTCTGGTAGAGCTCGAATATCGTTACGGTGAAAGTGATCATCTTTTGAGGCCATCCACAAATCAAGCCATTTTTTGATCGCATCAATGTCGTTCGATAACGTTCCCAAGTGATGGTTTCGCTCGATTTCAACAGCTTATAATAAATAACATCAACGTCTTCGAAGGTTTTTGGCCTTCCTTCACGCGGACGGTCGTTAACATCGTAATCATCGTCTTTGAAGCGATAAAACCAATCACGGCACGTTGTTTCACTTAGAGCAGCATCTCCGTAAACTTTTTGGAGCTCTCGATGCGCTTCATCCACCGTTTTCTTCTAATGAAAGAAGAAAATCAACACTTCTCGTAAATGACGAATATTTGGCACAAAATCAGACATTTTCACACAACCAAAAGTATATGACTCCAAAACAAAATCACGAATGTGTCAAAACGGTTTGATTACCGTATGTCTAAGCTTGGTTCATGACATTTTGGATATGTCGAAATCAAGCAGCACTTACTGCTGGAACCATCTATTCACAAACAGGGGGAACTTAGTTGCGCACCTAATAGTATTTGTTAATGTATTCCCAAAATTTTGTTTTTAGTTTTCCCTTCCTATATCATTAATTATAAATAATAATGTATATGTACTCTAATTTTAAAACAAGGCAAGACTTATTTTTATAATCTACTTTTTCGAAATCATAATTTTATTGTCGAATTTTTGTTATTGTTTTTGTTTTTCAAATCACTTGCGGTGCTATCAATAAATGTATTTTTTCAGCTAAAAATCTTTCGAAAATTTTATCTCAAAATATAAATGAAAATAAAGATAATACTTGAATACTCGATCATTCGTTAATAATAATTTTTTGTGTAGATTTAGCCGAATCTTTTTTTGTAAAAATTTATTCTTTTTATCGATCGATATTTTTATATATTTAGAACTATCAATTGTAAATTTTTCTTTCTTTTTAACAGGGATTAGATGAGCTTCAAGATATAATTCGTCTTTTCGAAGATGGTTAGTCACTTGGGGTTGGAGGAGGGACAATATAAAACATTTTCAAAGTTAAGAATGAAGCTTGACGATCAATACCCCACAATGTTTGTCTGCAATTCTAAGCCATCTTTTTTCGCTTACAAAGTTTTTGAAATCGAAAAAATGTCGAAATCCGTGTTGCACGTGCAAAAATGTATGCGATCAATAAATTCTAAATACCGCCTCATTTCTTAGAAATAGCTTGATATAGCATCGAATGTTATTCTGCTATATGAGACTTTCTTTTTCGCTTACGAAAGTTGTGAAATACTTGTAAATACAGAAAGGCTAAGTTCAGCATTTATTAATGCACCGAGTGATTATAGAGATTTGGAAGTACAATATTTAACGGTTATGAAATCAATAACATGAAAATAGGAAATTAAAAGGGGTTATTTAAAAATAAAATAGTTAATAATAAGGTTTTCGATGTTACAAAAACTGTACAAAATTTTTCCTAACGTAAGTTTGAAGTATAAGTAAGCACGTATTTGTTTATTTCTCAATGAAACTATCTTGATAAACAGTGTAATACAAAATTTATGCAAGGTTGCGTCTGTCATCATGTGAAAATTTTATGCAAATATGGCGCAAAACTTAAAACACATTTCAATGGAATTAAAAAAAAAAATTTGTTTTCTCGAAATTAGTTAAAAACAGTTATGAGATTTTTTGACATTTCGGAATGTCAAAAATATATTCAATGCAAATTGAGAATAAAGATCGTTATTAGCAGCATTATTTATAGAACATTTCGTTCTAAAAAGTAGCATTCTATTAGTGATTTCAGAACTTTTGTGAAGAAGAAATAAAGACATAAAAGTTGTGAAAAGTATATTTCAGCGGTAATTGGAATTCTCATAAATGTGATTTAATAAGTATTATGAGAGCAGAATTCTTGAATTCGCAACAGTACCATTTTAATGTAATTTTCCCAAAAGCAGAACATAGTAATATCTCTACGGCCCCAATGAAGGAACATAAAAATAGCCTGGTATTCTTATGTCTCGTTATTCGGACAGTGAAATCAAAGTAGTAGGAACATTACTATGTTTAGCTATTGGCACATTTTCCTCAACGCAATTCTGGAACATTAATGCAAGTGCTAGTATCTCTACAAAATATTATGATTTCCATGTTTGGATAGACCCACACGTGAGCATTTTCCCATACAAAGAACCGTTAAGGACTTGAAAGGAGCGAATGCTTTTTGGGGCGAAGGTTTTTCAAGGTGAACGTTTTTTGAAGCGATCGTTTTTTGGGGCGAACGTTTTTTGGGGCGAACGTTTTTTGAGGCAAACGTTTTTTGGGGCGTACGCTTGTTCTTTACCTTCCGAAAGTCCAATTTTAAATGTTTTTAAACATTAGTAGTTACTCTCTAAACCTGAATCAGTGAACGGCCACTGATTCGCAGTGACTACTCACTGATGGCAGCAGCTATAAGTCTTTCACTGAGAATCAGTGAAATAGATTGAACGTACTTATTGAATCAGTGAAATATACAGGTGGGAGTAATAAAACCAGCAATACATTTTAACGATCGATGGACTCGTTTATTTTAGGCTAAACAACACTGAAACGAAATTACGTAATTATTATTATTTTTAAGGGACAATGAATCAGTAAAGTGTAGATGAAAGTTTTAAATCCGCAAATTCAAAAGTTATGTTCACATGACGCGTTCACTGATTCCTCAGTGAAATCAAAGCAGGGCACTGATTCATCAGTTGATATATTTTCACTGATATAATCAGTGACTACTTCACTGATTCAGGTTTAGAGAGTAACTAATAGTAACACATGAAATGCTGAACTTAGCCTTGCTTTATTTATTTCACAACTTTCGTAAGCGAAAAAGAAAGGCTCATATAGCAGAATAACATTCGATGGTATATCAGGCTATTTCTAAGAAATGAGGCGGTATTTAGAATTTATTGATCGCATACATTTTTGCAGGTACAACACGGATCTTGGACTCTTTTTTCGATTTCACAACCTTTGTAGTTTTATATTATCTCTCCTCCAACCCTAAGCGACTAACCATCTTAGAAAAGACGAATTATGTTTTAAAGCTCATCTAATCTCTAATAAAAAGAAAGAAAAATTTACAATTGATAGTTCTGAATATATAAAAATATCGATTGATAAAAAGAATGCATTTTTACAAAAAAATATTCGGCTAAATCTACAACAAAATTATTATTGACGAATGATCGATTATTCGAATATTGTCTTTATTTTTATTTATATTTTAAGATAAAATTTTCGCAAGATTTTTAGCTGAACAAATACATTTATTGATAGCACCGCAAGTGATTTGCAAAACAAAAACAATAACAAAAATTCGACAATAAAATTATGATTTCGAAAAATTAGATTATAAAAATAAGTCTTGACTTGTTTTAAAATTAGAGTACATATACATTATTATTTATAATTAATGATATAGGAAGGGAAAACTAAAAACAAAATTTTAGAAATACTCATAAAATTGTAGAACGAACATTTTACCTTTTTTAGCAGAACTATGCTTTTCACTGTTTGATTAGGCTGCAATAACCAGAAAAGAACAAAACATGAGAAGTTTTATTCTAGAGAGAAATTTCAAATCAATTTGTTGTTAATAACAATTTGTGACGAGAATCGTATAATGCGAAAAGATAGAAATAAAATGAAATGGACGATATTCCAGCAAAAAGTAAAATCTGTAAGACGCGCTACGAACAAGTTATAGAAAGTGACTCAGTTTTTACAAACAATGCACGTTTTCTTGTAGAAATATAGGTAACTTTGTTTCGAATCCAAAGAAAATTCGCGAAGATCTAGTTAGAAACTATAAATTCTTTGCACCACATGATGCTCGCATATGTACTGAAGGAGTAGGATTTAATAATTACGGTTCGCTGGTTAAACGAGAGCAAAAAATGTCATAAAGAGAACGTTTTTTATATACTCCCATTGATAAAATTAGGCATTACATCGGAAGATCGTAGCGGCCGTGCAACAGGTCAACCTTGATTAATCAACCTCTTATCTTATTCCTGATTTAAAACATACTTTACCACTAGGATAAAATTTGCCAAGTGTACCACCAAAAAAATTTCCTTGTTCCAAGTTTGTTTAAATTTTTAAAAAATGCACTAGATATGAACTCATGATTCTGAAAATAAATCTGCATTAGCACCTACAGTTAATAAATTACAGGGGTGGTAAGTTTACACATTTTACTTAACCACCTTTTTTGAAAAAATTGTAAGTTGCATTTATTTTTTTTAATCATGTCTTGCGCATATTGGTTTTCGTAGATTTTTTCACTTTCTTTTCAATGGCTCTAACTATTTTGAAAACAGAGTTTTTTTCATATAAATTCTTCAATTTGAATATTGTTTTTGCATTTTCTTGGAAAAAGCCCGAGTCGAAATATAAGTACTTTTTTGATCCTCTATGGTGCTGAATGAATCCTCCTTTAGATCTGCTTAGTCCTTAACATCCTCGTTGGATTCTCTTATGTTCTATTTAGTCTGCTTTTAATTCTCGGTTAGTCTCTTTAAAATTTTTATAGTATTTTGCAAGTACTCATTTATACCTCTACAATTCTCTTCAATATTTCAAGTCCGATTTTAATCCTCTGTAACCTCTGGAATAATGTAGAGTCTCGCTAAATTTAAAATTATTTAAAATAATATTTAATATTAACTAATATATTAATCTCATTAACTATATTTTGCTGTCTCATGAAGGAAGCTCTGTTTTAATATTTAATTTTAATACACGTTACTAATTTTATATAATTGAAAAAGATTACTATGTGAGGAGAATAATTAATATTTTCTGCAAATTTTAATGTGAGAATATTTTTATTCGAGTTCTTTTTGGTTAATAGGCAATCCAATGTATACAGTATTATCTACATTCATATGAATACAGACCGACACAAGATTTTCAATTGGAACAGCGATTACATTTTCAATAACTTCACATTTTTGTAAAAAGAATTGACTATTGGACTGAAAGTTATCGCCTTTAGCTTGGAAAAAACTACGACAAATGAGTTCACTTTGTAAAATTGCAAAAAATGAATCTTCACATTCACAGTTCTGAAACTCGCAATTACAATTATGGATTTTAATAAAACAGTATATGATACCTAATTTCAATCCATTATTATCAATGTATTGCACTGCAGATGAACAAGTTTGTAAATTGTTTTTATACGTATTTGCTACATACAATTTACTATTCTTTAATAATCTCAAAAACGTCCACATTCGGAAATTTCTAAAAATTTGAACATTTTGAATTTTCCTTTGAATTATTTCCGGTGTTTCTACAATAAACTTGTAAACTCCAACACTATAACAATGATCCAGAATTTTCTGATTAATTTTCACCTGCCGCTTTTTGTGTTGACAAAAACTTTTTAATTCGCCATTAGGTAACGTTTCCAATTGTTTTGTCATTGTGATAAATTGATTTTGAGAATTAGCTATTTGAGTATCGATGTGATTAGTACCATGGATAAGTCGTAAAAATTGACCATTTAAATCCTCATACTCAAAACAAGTATACAACCACAATGGTCCAAGTCTTTGTACGATATCAGGAAAATTCAAAATTTGGTGTATGTTTATTGAACAGTATCGTAATCCATATAAGGTCTCGAATTGCCTAACGTACTTATTTAAAAAATCGCGACTTATTTGGATCATTTGTAGTGTAATTTTGTCAGAACTAAGCAGTGCTATTCCTATTACTAAAAGAAGATAATGATCATAAAAATCCTCTCTAAGAATTCCTTGCAGAACTGGGATTGAATAATAAAAAAACCACATTTTCATTTCTGAAGCTTTCCAATGAACTAATTCTGTGATAGAGCGTGGGATGCGATGAATACATTTTGGAGGTTTAATTGATGTCAGCCTGCTATTAACGAGGTTAATAAACGCATACAAGGAAAAGGGCTGTGCACGATGTTCAACATTGAAAAATAAATTTAACACTTTTTTCACGATTCCACCATCAACGCTGTGCATGCGATCAAGCCCCATACCTAGAATGAAATCTGGCATTAGTTGTGAAAGGACTGTTGGGCCTTTTACACCCATTACGGGTTCATTTCCAGTAGCTCTGTAAGCAAATGCTTGTGAGTCTTGAGAAGTTCTTAGGGTTAATTTATTCTCATAAGGAAACGCATGAACATGGCCTTGAGGTTGTAAAGGAACAGTTATACCTTCAATTAAGCAAAATGAGCAACCGTATCTACCATTGAAATTTGTCAAATTTAAGCATTCACATCTAGCAGGCGTATCACAGGTTCCTGCAATAAGAACAGCTCTTACATTTATTGTTTCATTAATGCTTGATACAAATATTTGAACACCGTTTGAAAGTTTTTCTAAATCTGAACGAAGACTATAAAAAAATCTATTCATGTCAGGCTTACTATTACCATGCCATAATCCAGCAAGCAAAGTATTTTCTCTCTTCTTTCTGTTTTCAAAGGGCAACTCATTAATAGTTAAATAAATGGGCCAAAAACTAATTTTCGACGACTTAAACACAGGAACACCATCGGTGTACCAAGAAAGAGAAATGTTATTTGCATTAGACAGAAAACCGTTATTAGTCCACGCTTGGTATAAAGTACCGTCGTAAATATCTGATATGGTATTGGGTACATGCATTGGCCTGTAAAATCGGTGCTGTAAACTATTATAAAAATCCCTTCTTTTATACATTTCTTTTAGCTGTTCGAGAAATGGTAATTGAACAAAATAACCATTTTTTTTCTTCTGGCAAGACGGACAAATTTCTTCACTTGTTATTAATGCACGTAAACATGTTGTACAATAATGATGTTTTTTCATATAACTATTTTTTCCAAGACTAAAAAACTTTCGGAATTTGTACAAACTGTTTTTTTTTAAGTCTTGACTCAAGCAGTGAAAATTAATTACTGTAATAATATCGGACAGACATGTCATTGTTACATTATAATGAAGTAAAATTGCTAAAAGCAGTAGCATGCTTTCCATTACAGTTATTGGAGATCCTCGAAATAACGGTTGATCTATTAAATCGTCTTCATTGTCCAGGAATATATCAGCATATTCCTCATTATCTGATGAGCTGTATTCAGCATTAGAGTTCTCGCTAAATTCATTTCTTAAATCATCTTCATTTCGTGTTCTAGAACTCGCCTTACTCGAATCATCTGATTCTGTAGTGTTTCTGCAATATACAATCAATAGAAATATAAAAAGCTTCAATACTTGAATTAGTTTGCGAATAAAACTCCGAATAGTTTACCATGAAATTTCGATTCAGAATATATTTTGCATAAAGTTATTCCAATTTATTTTAATATGGGAAAAAAAGTTAACACTATCGATGTTGCTAGAGAATTCTTCGATACCAACTTTTGAAATTATTTTTCAAATATTTAGACTGGAGAACAAACTTATTGAAAATACTGAAAAAACGATTTCCATGCTCTATTTCAATTCATCACCAGAGTTTCAATTTTATTTTTATTTGATTAACAATCGTTGAAAACGTATTCCAGATGCGTGTGAAAGAATAAAGTATTCCCTAATTTTAGTTTAGGAGTGTGTATTAGGGGAGACCCTCAGTAACAGAAATTCACATTATAGCTACACTTTAGTTTCTCATTCCCCATTGTGGAACCACTCAATACAAATTTTTGGAGTAATCTACAAGTATTCCAAACTTTGATATCAAAGATTTTTAAATGAGGATTTTCCTACATATAAGAAAATAACTTTTTCATAGCGCCTCTTTTGAAAATTTGATTTTCAGCACCTATAGAGCGGGTTTCGACCCGTTCTACAGTTACATCAAATCAAATTCTCAAAAGAGTTGCTACGCAAAATAATATGCATTACTCGAAACAAAAAACAACGGATTCAACGAGTGTGAATGCAGCCCTCGCTGCGCTCGGGCAGAAGACTTCGGCCTTGTTGCAATCATTGTGTTTCATCTCTTCATACTATTTAATGCTTTTACTCACTCTGGATCATTTTTATATCTTTCAGGAATAATTCCTACAAAATCTTCTTTAGGATGAGCCTCAATTCCTGCTTGGTTCATATCGTGTTCCACACCCCTCAAATGAATTTTGATTATTAGAAAACATATGATAAATGAACAAAAAAAGTTTTGGAGCAATGATATAAATTTATACCTCTGAATTTCAAATAGTAAATCACAAATGTCATTTTTTATGAAATTATCACTTATTTTCTAAAAAACTATAAATTTTTTAAAAAGTTCTATTTATTTTTAAATTAGAATTGAATAAAGTGGAATTTGATTTTAAGATAAAAAAGCAAAAATAATGAAATACTCACATTTCAGCTGGTAATAAAACTCTTGTATTGTTAGGTACCTCAGTGTCGTTGTCTTCATTATTAATTTCATTTACTGTAAGTAATTTCAACCGATCACTTCTTCGACGATTACCAACTTCACTAAGAGCTTTTTTTGACATTATTCACCCTTAAATTAATTTTAATACCACTTAATAAAACACTGTTATAAGAAAATTAATAATATCACAATTTTGTACTTTTCTCTGTCATTCAGAGGTTACGTTATGCCTTATTTCCGATTGAAGTTACTACATTTTAGATACTAATAGTTGTATACATATATATCTACAAATCTTCCAGTTAATATATATGCAAGGATTTACTTTTCTTTATTTTTATTTTATTTATTTAGTGTGATTATAATTTTTGCAAGAATATTTGTGAGCTTTTCTTCCTAAAGATATGTAGGATTTTTAAAAGAGATCAAATTTAAACAATGCACGCGCATGCCGAAATGCTTGATACTCAATCGATTCGGAAATCGATTTACTGTAATGTTCAGTTCAAGTGTACGCGCCGTCAGTTAAACGATCAAACGCAAAAGCAAGATATATATAGCGTTGTTACGTGTTTTTTCGATTGTATTCAATTGCATTTTCTAAAGACGTTCAAATTTCCTAAATAAAGGTCCCTCAACGACATTCGGCATTATGAGACGTAAAAAGTTCGCTCTGATTTGGTGGATAAACAGCTCGTACAGAGATGTTGTGCCACTGTCAAGTTTTCCTGTGAAACACAGGGCTATAAACTCGATTGCCACATTAACGTGGACAGATAATCGAACTGGGTCACAAACGAAGGCTCAAGCCAAAATATTAGCAATAGCAGGTACGTACGAATTTAATATTTAATGATCGAAACATAAATGTGCATGCCACAACCTACAAATCTTCATGGTGAATTCTAATTTTAAACAAAGCCGCAACTAACGCCACGGGAACTCAGATACCTTTTTTTTTTAGTGTGGAAGGAAAAGGTGTTAATATATATTTTTAAAATTTTGGAAAAATGTAGGTATAATGTATTCCGGTTCATTTTTCTACATAAAAGGCATATTTTTCAGAAGATAAAAATGCTCTTGATGAAACCTTCGTGTCCGAGGAAGGCGAAGTATTGGACCACTCTAGACAAATTTTTTCCAAAGAAATTATTGATGAAAAAAAAAGCTTGGACCAGAAAAATAAGTTCAAAAAGAATATTATGGAGTCCAACAAAAGACAATTTGAAAATTCATTGAAAAATGAATCGTCAGTCGTTCCTAAGTGTTTTCCTTCACAAAAAAAGCATAGAATTAGTCAGCTTACAGCTTCCATACATTCATCAGATTCTACTTATCAGTCACCAATAATGTCACCCAACTCGACGAATCAGAATTTTTTACAGCAAGGAATAGGACATTCATCCATGTTACAGCAACAAATACCAACATTTGTACAACATTTCCACCCGGTTAATGAAACCATTTTACCAAAGGCACAAAAAGCGATGCTTGCATCTCAAGAAAATCTGCAGTTATCAGTTTCTAATATCTCCTCAAATTTACATCAGCAAACGACAACATCTGAAGTAAATTTACATAATAAAAATATAACATGTCAACCGAGTTATCAATATCAGAACTTGATGCATTCATTTAATTCTGGAAATGTTCAAACGCAAATTCAACAAGGTTATATTGCTCCTCAAATCTCGACATCTGAACAAACGTTTCAAAGAGAAGCTCATCATGTCAGTCCTGAAGTAGTGATAACAGCCGTTTCGAAAACAGCTAAATCATGTTCGATTGGGACCAAAACGGTTTCTGACAAAGTTTTGTCTTGGAGCAATTACGACAATTTAGATTATTTTTCATCAGAGGATGAAGCGATAACTAACGAGAATTGGAGTGGTGCAATTAATGCTATGGCGGCAACTATTCCTGGAAAAGGTAAATCTTATGATACTTACTCTACTTATTTTCTCTGCATTTACCTAATTATTATTTCACATTATTTATAGATAACTTTTTTTACAGTCACAAAAAGGGATATTGCGTTCCAGGAAATGTTATTGGCTGTCATGAAGCATCAATACAAGTCAGCTCACCCAACTGAGAAAAGTGTAGATAAATTTAAGGTGAAATTTATTTAAAAATTCATCTTGATTTCAATTTTGATAGTTTGATGTTTCCATCTCATTATTTTTCTTTAATTTTGTTTTCAGTTACCGTCTGAATATTTGCAACCGGCTCCGAATATGGTAAAAATATATTACGCATAATAGATTATTTTAAAAAACTATGAACCATGTTTTATTTCCTAGTTTTATTGTAATTTATGTAGATAATGTTCTTAATGCAGTATACAATAATTTCTTTAATATTTATTACAGCGAGAAATTTCGCCCACATGTGGATTTTATTTGCCTGAAAATATCATTGCCTACATTAATACGACGATCCAAACTGATGTAAATTTTGATGAAGATGAGAAATGGAAAATTGTAGTGCGAGAAGTCCTACTTGAAGTGTATGGGCACACTATTGCTAATTATACAGCCAAAGGAAAACGCGGAGTAAGACCAGCGATAAATCCTACATTATTTAAAGGACTTTTTCGTAAGTTATTAATATTAGGTTTGTAAAATAATTACAATTTAACCTGCTTCTTTAAATTTTTTAAATTGCAGAATGGGCATGCCAAGTGAAACCTAATCTTTCAAGAAAAGAATTCATTCTATATATCAATAAATTCGCTAACAACAAGCGCATATATCAGGAGTCGATAGCAACTTCAAAATTCTCTAAGAAGCGAAAATTAAATTCAGGTCTGAATATTTCAACTATACAATGGAGTTTAAATCAAATTGCTCCTTAACCACGATTTATTTATTTCAAATCAAAATTTTTTACCAAATTCTATCTAATATATTTTAAAAGTATAGGTTTAAAAATTAAAAAGAATAAAAATATAAGGCAAACGATGAAAATTTAGATCATTCCCGATAATTGGTCAAAGGTTTCAAAATTTGAACATTTTTTTAATATACTTTAAAAATTTTACAAATATTATTTTCGATTTATTTAGAAGAGACTGTACCAACTTTTTTTTTTATTAATACTAATTAATAAATAGCTTCAGTATATGTATTATAATTTATAATGTTCTCCATGTTAATCATAGGAAAAGGGATAATTGTTAAAAATAAAACCGAAGACGTCTTGAATGAGACCTTGAATGAGATTGGGCGGAATGATGAGTCTGATGAGCAAGAAGAGGAGGAAGAACTTGAAGAGGTTCAAAATTCTTTATGTTTGAGTAGTACCAAATACTGTGTTTTGTGAATAAAATTTAAGTGAAAAAAATAATTTAATCTTTATTATAATATAATTAGAATATTTATAGTTTTAAAAATAATTAAGCGTACTTTTTGAAATAGCAAAAATTTCAATTCAAATGTTCTTAATAAATAATTACTATTAAAGTTTGCAAAAATTTAATATCAATTTACCTTTTTACTTAAAGAATGAATAATAAACTTACTATAGACAATTCATTGAACATATAAAATTTATAATCTAGTATATATTTCTTATATTCTATAAAATCGCAATATAATTATATCTAGCATTTTTTATAAGTAAGAAGGTAGATTGAGATTAAATTTTTGCATACTTAATAGTGATTATTTATTAAGAAAATTTGAATTAAAATTTTTGTTATTTCAAAAAAAGGCGTACCAAACGACGCATGAGCAATAGAATATGTATAGCAGTGAATGGAGGAGTTACGAGAATCTAATAAGGATTTAATTAAGTCCGTTTTAAGTTCTCAAAACGTGCAAAAATGGAAATTTCCGCACAATTCGAGTACTTAAATAGGACTTGGATTATATTGAAATAAACCCTCATTAGATCCTCGTCAATTCTCTGAGGTAGAGAATTTTAGAGTATCAGAAAAGTACCTATATTTCGACTCGGGAGGACATTTTAGAAAAATTTTCGTCTTGCTTACTATGAAGCTAGATTCTTCAGCTTTCAAAATATGTGAATTACATAATGGGATAAACATTTTGTTCTGATGGTTTCAACTGTTTTAAGCGCGCGTGTCGTGTGCGCCGATGACCCACTCAAGTTTTTCATACGCTTAGTCGTATCATTATTACGCGTATTTGAAAAAAACATGTTATTGAAACAAAATATTGCCTAACGATATAGAAAAAAAACTAATCTTTTAATACATTCACAGTTCTGTACATATCAGCATATTTTACTATGAAACAGCTTTTGAGATCACGAAAAAGTGATTCAACTTTGTGCAATATTTTTTTATTTCAATGCATATACGGATATAATTATCATAAAGAGCAAACGTCTTCTTTAGAGTTTGTTCAACGGTAAATTTAACTGACATTTTTAATAATTCGTATTCCAAGTTTACGAACTGCATTTTTATTTATTCTTAAATTTTTCAATTTAAAGTATTAATTGACCTTTCTCTTCTGTTTTGCAGTATGCTCGTAGACATCAATCCCATCCAAGGACACAAGAGAAGTGGAAAATATCAAAAAGTAGCCAGAGATGCAAAGGCAGGAAGATTAATAGAAAATGTTGTAGGCTTCAGCAACAATTTATAATTTGATTTTTACTGTCGATAAATATATGTATAAATGAACAAAATAAAATATCTTATTTATACAAAAAATTTATTAAATCCCTATTTTTATTTCCCATTCAAATTTTAGAGGATATTTTCTTCAAGATATTTGGCAAATTTCCCAACTTTGTGTGAAATATTACGCAAAATATATTAGGGGAAGTTTCACAATAGTTTCTGATAGTTCCCAATTTTCAGGAAATATTCCAAAAAATATATGGGGGAAAGCTCCACAATAATTTTGAAAAATTCCCAATTTTCGGGGAATATTCCCCAAAAATATATGATGAAAATTTCCACGATAGTTTTGGAAAATTCCCAATTTTTGCGGAATATTCTCCAAAAATATATGGATGAAATTCCTACAATAGTTTAGGAAATTTGCCAATTTTTAGAAAATATTTCCCAAAATATTTGGGGAAATTTTTCCCAAAATATGTTGGAGAAAATTCAAAAATTTTTGTGTAATTTGAGTTACTAACATTTTGGGGCCAATTTCCCAAAAAATTTTTTAAATTGTGTTTCATAATCAAATTTCGTAAAAAACTACTTTATTGACTACTTATACCGTACTCCAATTGATGTTTACGTTAAATTTTATTTGCCCCAATCATCTCAAGTCCCGCTTTTAGAAAACTAGTTTCATCGTGTGGTAACAGATGTCTTATGATCATATTTTCTCATATAAATAATTCTCGAAACGTAATGTGAGGTTCGATTGATAACTAAACATTTTTTATTCATTATTATTATTGAGCAGAAGAAAGTGTATTGATTGAGTTTACAAATTTTTGTGTTTCGACTTAACGAGTTTAAAAAATTCCTGGTCACTGAAATGTATGTCGAAGGGTTTTAATTGTAAGTATGATTTCCAGTTCGTTATAAAAATCGTTTTTTTCTTTTGAATTTTGATTGAGACGAATAAAATTTAACGTAAACAACAATTGGAGAACGGTATAAGTAGACAATAAAGTAGTTTTTGACGAATTTGATTATGAAACACTGAAATAAAAAAATATTGCATGAAGTTGAATCACTTTTTTGTGATTTGAAAAGCTGTTTCGTAATGAAATATGCTGATATGTACAGAACTGTGAATGTATCAAAAGATTAGTAGTATTTGCTATACTGTTATGCCATATTTTGTTTCATAAATGTGTCTTTTTTCAAATGCTCGTAATAATGATACGACTAAGCGTATCAAAAACTTGAATGGATCATCGGTGCACACGATAAGCGTAATTAAAACTGGTGAAAACATCAGAACAAAATGTTTATCCTATTATATAATTCACATATTTAAGATAAATTTTTTTTTTAAGTGTCCTTCTTCCAAAAAAATGCAAAAACAATATTCAAACTGAAAAATTTATATGAATTTTTTTGTATTTTTCAAAATAGTTAAAGCTATTGAAAAGAACGAAAAGAAACTACGAAAAGCAATATAATCAAGACGTGATTAAAGAAAAAATGCAAATTACAATTTTTTCAAAAAAGGTGGTTAAGAGAAAAATTAGACACAGGATGAACTCTTTGACGCCCAAGACGACCTTGACATTCGAACTTGCAAATTATCAAATAATATGATTGTAGTTTTCGTTCAAGATAAGGACTCCTATAGGTCGCAATTCTTTGTGGTAATTTAAATAAAATTCTCCAAGAATAAGCAGAATAAAAACAATCTCCGAAGGACTGTAATGACCCATTATTGTTTCAAACATTTCGACTTGCTCATGTTCTTAATTTATTAATCTTAATGTATTCAAAAGCAATTTTGGCCTATTATGGCTCAAAATTACCTATTTAAAATTCAAACTTTGGGTCGCACGAAGGGGGAAAATTTCGCGAAACAAGATTTTTTATTTAACGACTGAGAATATAAAAAGCAACTCACGTTTTTACTTCTTTTTAATTGGAACAGAAACTAACACGCTCAATTCTTTTATCGTCCGGGCGTTTCAATTTTTGGGAAACTCTGAAACTTTTATAGGTGCGGCACTGGACTGAATGAACTGAAAAATCGAGCAGTGATCATAGTTTTGAAACCGACGCAGTGTCTCCCACTCTCAGCCTGCCTGTCCGTGTGAAGCGAGTAGGAAGAGAAGACGGGGCACGTTGCCTTTTTTTCCTTCTTTGTCGCTCTCGCATGCGAGAACGACTCATCCCCTTTCCCCTTATTCTCCTCGCTTCTTCGTTACAATGCATACGTTTTCAACTGTTCCAAATTTTAGATTTCAGGCTTAATGTGTTTAACCCTATCTCACGCGATTATTTTTGGGAATGTTATTCCAATTTACTCACAAGAAGGCCGAGACTTGAGGCTGGGACATCTCATATCTAAATATCTAGAAAAAATCCAAAAATTAATTCAATGTCAAATAAACGTGACAATTCAACTTTTTCATTAACACTTTTTTGTTATAGATACCTTCGAATCGGCTCTACATGTCACACCGCTTACTATTCGGCGCAGCGCAGAGTCAACTTCGGGCGTATAAATTTCGTAAACCATGCATGATTTTCGCGAATTAGAAATTTTTTAATAATTTTTAAACAAAGAAGTATGTGTTTAAGTTTAGAGTACCTAACTTGAATACCTTCTTTCGATCTACGCGCAAAGTTTAGATGTATATTTAGATCAGTAATAATTCTCTAGGAGTCAGTGACTATTCACTAAAATTGCAGTAGTTTCTTGTAGATTTATCAGTAAATAAAATTACTGAAACTTCAGTAGCTTTTCTATTGACAAATCCAGAGGAATACGACTGGAATATTAGTGAAGTCACTGATTACCAGTAAATTTTTAGGGTTTGAATGGAGTTCAGTTTTCGTTTGTTTTGAGTCGAATTGCAAACTCCCTACGTTAGGGACGCGACGTTACTCCGCGCGGTAGGGATCCTGGTCAGATTGCAGGTGAGTCCGCCGGTCTGTAAGTAATAAACTCATACCTCCTCAGTTCTAAGTATCAGGGCTTTCTAATTTTGACGAGGACAAGGTTAATTTATCTCACACCACAATGCTCCCTGCCGGGCAGTACACCTTTACTGGCTTTGTTACCTTAAAGGATCGGAAAATGGATCATTTTACACATGCTTGATTGAGGCAGTTGTCACCATTTCTAGCATCCTCTGAGGTTTAAGGATTTTGAATTTCAATAAGAGAATCAGAGTATCTACAGAATTTAAGCGTTTTGCTCGAATACAAAATTGGGCTCATCAGTGATGCTGCAGTAACTTAATCAGTCTTTTAATACTGAGATATTTGGACAGCCAGTACATAATAACAGAGAAATATCCTTTTTCTCAAAGGACCATCATACGTCATTTGCCGGTCACGCGTGAATATAGATGTCTGCAGTCTTGATTTTCTAAACCCCCTTCGAAAAATATTACGAGGCTGAACCATGCTTGATAATGATTTTAAATTTACAGAATGGTCAATACGGATAATTTTTCATCCTATTTGAGTTAATCTGAGAGTGATTTGACCTTCTGATGACCTCTGAAGGTAACTTGGCTCCATAAGCCACACCGTATGAGAACGTAAAATATCCTGCTTTTTCAAAATCCGTCGTCAAAAACGCGTTTCTATTTTATAAATAAAATTTGACCTTGGAATTAACTTGACCATGACCTAATAGGGTCAAAGAAATCTTCGATTCAAACTCAGCGGTCCCAAAAACGTATGAGAATCGTGGTTTTCTGTGCCTAAAAGTTTTTTCTTAAATTTTACATATATTATATGTATATATTTCACATATATTGACCTTGATTTTGGCCTGATGGGGTCCAACAGACCCCGGATTCAGATTCAGCGGCCCCAAAAATGTATAGTTATTGTGGTCTAGACTGATGCACAGAACAATTTTTTTGTGGAGCGGTGTTATTGAGCATGTATAAAATTTCAAATAATTTCGCGTTTATCATATTTGCGGCGATCACAAAGAAACCGACTGAGACTTTCTCAGACTAGTGCATCGTTGCACAAGCTGTTACGTACAGCTATCACTAATCCAAATGAAACCAAACAATAAAAACGGTACTTGGGGTACCGTTCAAGTTCCTGTACAGGATCATGTATGAGAATCATCAGGATCCTGTTCAGGATCCTTGAATAGGTTCCTGAAAGGATCCTATTAAGGGTCCTATGAAGGAACCGTAGAGGTTCATGTACGACATGAAAACGGTTAGCACAGGATCCTTTATAGGATCCTTTAAGGTGAGGGTACAGTATAGATGAAAGTTTCCTTGATGGGATTCTTTCAGGTTGTATGTAAAAAAATTGATCTCTGGTAGAATTTTTTAAAAAAGGAGCTGATGTTTAAATACAATAATTATTTATATGCTAAATTAATTTCAAATTTTTCAACCGTACCGATGCAGAGATAATTAATATCAAAGTCGACTACTTCAACACGTAATTCATGGGCAATGCATAGGCACTCTCCACATTTTAATTTGTAGTAATTAAACGCTCTGGTAGAGAAATTTAAAAAATGTCGGTATTTGTGCTGCTTAAAAATATCAATTTAAAAAAAAACATCAAATCTCTCCACCGTGCAGATTTATAGATAATCTAATTTAGAACATTTGAATTTCAGTCACTTTCAAACAGATAAACGTAACAGTGTCGCGACCCGGCAACACTGTTCCCTTTCTTCAGCTTGTCTGCTGTAGGTCTCGACATACACACACACACGCGCACACACAACCAGCTTGGAAGCATACGTGAAATTGCCGGCAAAATATTTTCTTTTCCTCGCTTCAACCAGTCTCGAATTTTGATGCACTTCATAGTCTAAAGTTTTGTTCTTTATGAATCTTCCTTTCCATCTCACTTGACCTGACATTTTTTTAACTGTTAACAATAACCTTTAACATCCAGCTATTCAAACGCATATCACAGTTAGCTTTAAATTGCAGTGTTGCACGATCTACGAGTCGGCCGCTGGCATAGGATTGGTGACTATACGTATGCACACATACTACGAATTCTAAGCCAGTAGCGCACTAAAATTTCTACCATGCGAGTCCATGAAATTTTTTCAAAACAGCATAGCTCGACGGCGCCCCACGGGACTCTACTATTTGTACGGGAATGGGACTTAAATTCAACCTTAAGTCGTCAGATGAACAATCTAATATTGTACATGATCCTGTACAGGCTCTTATGTGTGTTCCTTTACGTGTTCCTGTACAGTGAAACGAAGAAACATATTTGTGTATGCAGGATCCCACAGAGGGAAACTTCAAAGTATTCCGACTGATTTTGAACCACGAAATTATTCCTTTATAGGTTCTTGTAGAGGAACCCGCAATATATATATACATTTTTTCCTCATCAAGTCATGTACAAAACAAATGCAAAAGAAGTGACTTCTGAAAATGCTAGAATACCGTTATTGCAGTCAACCGTTCAATTGTAAAAATAAAACCAAGTGGGATCTTTTGCAGATTCCTCTATGAGAACCTATAAAGAAATAATTTCGTGGTTCAAAATCAGTCGGGATCCTTCAAAGTTTCCCTCTGTGGAATCCTGCATACAGAAATATTTTCCTTCGTTTTACTGTATAGGAACACGTAACGGAACACACATAAGAGCCTGTACAGGATCATGTACAGTATTAGATTGTTCATCTGACGACTTAAAGGATCCCATCAGGGAACCTTTCAAGGATCCTGATGATTCTCATAGATGATCTTGTACAGGAACCTGAACGGGACCTCAAGTAAGGATCCTCTAAAGGATCCTATACAAGAATTTTCAACAGGGTCATTCAAGTTATTAAACGGTACTCGGAGGCTATCTAAACTGCCGAATTCAAATAATACAAATATCATGCAAATTTGTTTATTATTAAATGGGGTTGTTGGTCTTCTACGGTCTGACTCAGGTTTTATTTTCTGCAGATCTACGTTTTTCATGCTAAGCTTCAAAGAAGAGAAAGGTTCTTTAAAATAAATATTATTAAAATATTTTTAATAAATATATCAAAATTTGTGGGTCTTTTTCTAGCCTTGAGAAACATGTGGTTCCATGATGTAGACTGAAGAATTAAAAAAAGAGTTTTTTGGACTACCCTAATGGTAATCTCTAATGTCTACGATATTCTCCAATTTTTCAAGCGAGCCTATTGCGATACAGCGGAGCGTAATCTTCTTCTTCTTCGTACAGCGTTGGCACCGTACTGACAAAGCCTTGTACATTTTAACTGCGCATGCGTCTATTACAATACGCTACTACTATACAAGAACGAGAAAATCAAAACGGTCGGAAGTATTCGCGAAATGTCAAGTGAGATGGGCGATAATCACGGCAATTTCGACCTTTTCAGATTGGATTCGAGTGTACCCATAAAAACTCGTATGTGCGCCGAAGTCACATAAAATAGAATATGTGCCAATGCACACAATTCGGGTAGTTACGAGACTCGCTTAAAATCCTCACAGAACTGATCGCGCCTCAGCTTCGTCTTGGATTTGCCTCAGCTACGCTTCGACTACGCCTTGGCTGCGATCTCCTGCGAGCATTGTCGCTCGTCACGTAATAACCCTCCTTATGCGCCTAGGCACATAATATACGATTACATGACAGATTCAATAAACAAGCTTTAATTGAGGGGTTCAATATTTAAGCAAGTTAATAATTTATATTTTAATTCACATACGAAATTACAATTACTAAACAATTTGATTATATGAAGTTGATTAAAAAAACCTTTACTACTGAGTAAAATACTTTAAATACCATTTTTTGAAATACATAACATCTTTTACGTGACAATTTCAATATATAAGTGGAAACAGAAGGTTTCTTTTTTTTTAATGAATAAATTATATGATCAATAAAGGGAAACCAGAAGTAGGGAGAAGTAACGGGACCCTTCTTTTCTAGGAATATATGACTACGGCACGTAAAACGCTGATTGCCAATTCGTAAAGAATGATATAAAAGAGGCCCACAACAAGAGCAAGCAATTAATTTTCGTCCAGTTCGTCAGTTGAATTTTCCTTTGAAATTATCACCGGTCTCGCGACAATAGTATAGTGCGGTTTCTCCAATCTCAACTCGAAGGACTATATCTCCGTCTCTTTCTTACGCCTTGTGGGAGCAATCATTTCGTGGTAGCCGCACTTGTAGGGATCCTTGGTACTACGCACTCTCGTCGTGTGGACTAACCCGTGAATCAATTCAGGGATTTATAAAGGTACCGAACTTCCCTCTCTCTCTCCTTTTCTGGCTTTTTCTTTCTTATGTACCAACTAGTCTGTGCCCTCATTCGTCGACTTCTTATATTAACACAACTTTTCAGCAAAGTTGGAAATGTCATCAGGAAGGCCCCTAAGCATCTAAAGCGCAATCTATTACTGGCTTCATGATTATTAACCTGTCCTTTACGTGTCCATAGGTACCAGTGTACCTTCCCTCTACCGCGTGCCTGGTCCCACTCAAAAGCCCTTGTACCCGATCGTTGTTATCACTAACGCTTTCCGATTGTTTCATTCGGAGGTTGACAATTGACTTAAAATACCATTGTTATTTTGTTGGTGATGCGAATTTTTTTTTTAAATGCGCAATGAGGTCTTTGACCTTAGAGAACTGTTTGTCGCGGACGCTTTCGCGAGCTACGCACCTTAATTTAGTCAGAACTACTTTAATAAAGCCAGGCTCGGTGGCATCTGTGACGCATACCGCACAATCTGACATATCTTGTAGGAAATCTTTTAAAGGTGAATTTTTTCCGTCAAAATGAAGGATATGGTACGTGCTCTACTGTAGAGTCATACATTCTAATACGGACGCCATTATTGCGCTGGTGTCAAGATAGGACACCGGAGGTGGTATGTTTGCAGGGTCTCCAGTTAGTGAGCCAGATATACTTTGGTTTAATGGCTGTCTAGGCTCCTGCCGTGGGGCTTGCTGTGACTCACTAGGGTCGTTACTGCCCCCATAATGGATGGAGCCCCTCGTGTTCGTCATGCTCCCTTATGCGGCTTTTATTCATCTTGAACCGCCCCAAGTTATCGGCTCGAGACTAATTAATAACTGTCACGTACAGAGAACCTATAAAATGCTTGTCAATTGCTAAATTAATATTATATATATATAATGTTTTATCAAAGAAAAGAGCGCGATTTATATATATTAAATGTTATGATGCTTACTTGAATGTAGTCGCGCAAGTCGCTGTTTAGATGGCTGTGTCCCTTTGTAGTGGTGCATGTCTAGGAATTAACAGAGATGGATGCGTCTCTCTACTGCATCTGTGACACTTGATGCGTTCCTGTCCATCTCCCGTGTATGACGTAGCGTTGGCTCGGCTCCTTATAATCGGCTATGTAACTCTCGATGCTACCTTGGGCAGGTAACGTCTTCTTCTCGGGATAGGGTTGAAGTAATTGGCAACCTTCTACTTTATTGCCCGTTCCTTGTTACAGAATATGAGGATGTTTCATAAAACATCGAGTGCTTTTCGTTTCCTTCTGTAGGTTCGAAATCATAGATCCACCAAGTTTGATATACAATCGTTTTGATGGATCCTGGCAGGATCGCCAAAATTATGTCACCGGGTAAAATTTAATACACCTTTCAAATATAATTATTTTTATATAAACTTTTGTTTATTAAATTTATACCATTTCTTAAGTTCACAATGGTCGTTAGTAACTATAAAGGGTACTTACCAAGGGGTAGGGATCATGAAGCGGTCGAACAGAGACGCGCTCACGTTCGAATATTAGTTAGTCGTTGCTTGTTTGTTGAACTGTTTACCAGGTTCCTTCCGTGCCACTTAACGCAGGCATTATGACTTCACATTTCTGTGATCAATTTGAATGAACCTGTTTAAAGTTAAATGGGTATTTCTTGATTCATTCCACCTTCTAGTCTTCTACCCTTTCTACCAGCAGTGTGGAGCTGCTATCGGCCTTCAGCTCTTAGGGCGACGTTTTATCAAACTCCATGAAAGAAATATATCCATAAAATAAAAAAATAAATCAAGTTAATAGGTGTAGTAAACTCCAAGATTTAGGGGCATGAAATTGACCAAATTTCATCAGGTGCGGGGAATTGCCAACTACCGGTAAACGATGAGGATGCACATTTTGCTTTCTCATAAGTTTTATAAATTATTTCAATTGAAGTCGTTAATTACAAATTTTTTCAGATTTGAGTTTGATTAATGATATTCAAAAACAGCATAATAGATACTGATCTTAAAAATATATACAGTCAAGTCCCGTTTATTTCAAGTATCCCGAAACGACAGTCTTGTTTATTTCCAGTCGCGATGGGTTCCCACCACTGCCTCAGTTGCCATACTAACTGAATTCACCTCGCCCCCACTCTTCTAACTTCTTCCGAGCGCTCCTCAGAGCGTCACGTGACAGTGAAATAGTGGGGCTTGGAGGGGAGCGTGAAACTTGAAATAAACGAGACGCTCGACTTGAGATAAACGAGACTCGACTGTAATATATTTATTTTAAATGCGAAATCAGCGAGCCGAAAAAACACTCAATACTATTTTTTATTCTAATCTTAATCATTATTTTCAATATGCAAAGATATATTTATTTGTTTAAAAGTTAAAAAATTTTAAACAAATTTATGGTCCAATGCATGAACCACTTGGCCTTAAAGGGTTAAGGTCATCATCAAATAGATCACTTTAATCCTAATCAATTTTTCGAGAGGAATTTTTTTCTGAAATACATTCTTTTTGAGTTCGAAGATTACGGAATTTTTCACCCAACCTGTATGTACATACATATGTTCATATGCAGTATAATTGATGTATATTACGTTACCTCTACTTGCTCCCCCGAAACAAAATCAATTATTGGTACACTTGAGGTTTCCCAGCAATTTAAATTATACCTATATACGCACGATACTTTTTTTCTAATAATAACGATGACTATACAATTACAGTTAAATAATTAAAAGTTAGTAATGAGCCTTCATTAACTGAACTTTGCAAGAACTTTCTTTCAAAGATAACTTATTTCATCATTTATTTTTATTGATCATTGTACGCAATAACTTGTTTCCATTTTACTATCTTTTTTACGATGAGCAAATGTAAGAGTAAAGCTGAAGGGACTGTCATGCAACATTGATTACCTGGTGAATTAATGTGGAAGGTTCATAAGCGTTTTCTTTAACAGTTTCGACCATATCTTGCAACAGACACGATCGTCTCAGACATGCTAGTAAAAATTTTCTTGCTAAGCACAATTTACAACAATCACAAAGATTTAATATATTTGTTACAAAAAAGCATTTTTACCAGTGAATTTTAAGATATGAACCAATTGAAAATATTTTGAAATGCATAACTTTTTGTCACATGATACTTATATCATTGGTATTAATTTCGGGATTCCATGTTTTTTAATCTGATTAAACAAAATCAAAAGTCGCGAAATATGTTTTACTTTTATTTCAAGTTGGAATTGAAGGATTTTAACCCTCTTTCTATCTAATATAGTATATTGTTATAAATGAAAAGAATAGAAGTTTATAAAAATGATATCCTTTTATGACCGAGAATCAGTAATATTTTAAACAATAATGTAATAAAAAACGACTCAATCGGAAAAATATGATTAATATATATATTTTTCTTCCTCTAAATTTTTGAAACCGTTATAGGTTTCCTCCTCAGAAATAAAATAATTTTGTCAACATTTTTTAAAATTAGTATTAAAACTATTTTCATAAAATATCTTCAAGATACTTTAATATTTTTAAAGCAATACAAATTAAATCATTTTTGAGTTTTCTCTCAAATAAAAGTATTTCAAAATTGCGCGATAAACTGTTAGGTCGAGTAGGACTAGCTACTCCATAAATTTTGATGCGATAATTGGAGTGTTAATTAGAAAAATCTGAAATAAAATAAAAGTAATTTGAATACACAAATTGAACGTATTTCTTTGCGTACAAAAAAAATTATAAATACTTGAAAAGAAGATTTAATAAAATAAGTATATGCGTTAATCACAACAATTTTACATGGTTTTCCCTCTTTATTATGATTTACGATGATTTAAAATGAGAATTAAATTTTTTTTTGTTTTTTATTCATTCACTAATCAATTCGTTCGTAGGGTCAAAAGGATTTGGATCATGCTGCGGAAATTTTTGCCTGGAACAGGTGGTTGCTATCAAAACTGGGACTATGGCCTGCCGATAGAAGCGATTTTTGGTTTGGTATCAGCTTTGGATATTTTATGTACCACATGACGATGGAATACTTAGACTTGTTTTTATTTATCGACAATTTAGAACATGTTATTATGAATCTGACAGAGAATATGGCTTTTTCGCAAATAGTTGTAAGGATGCTGATGCTTAGAGTCTACAATTTTGAATTGGGACAAGTCATATCGGATGCAATGTCTGATCTTGGTATTAAAAATTACAAAAGTGAAAAAGAAAAGCAAATGGTCCTTGACTACAACGCAAGATCAAAAACTTTTGTGAAATTATTAATGGTAAATGTTGCTTTAACTGCAACATCTTACTATTTTCAACCAATTTTGGGTCAAATGGGTTCACGTAAGTATCTGCATGCTGTTAACTATATGTGTATACATTATATTTTTTATTTTGTAAACTGGAAATTAGAAACATTAAAAAAAAGATTGTAGTTTTTGGAGCTTTAGATAATTCGACGTTTGTTCTTCAACTACCCTATCGCTTTTACTGCTTTCACAAAGTGGATGAAATGCAGTCTTATATGTGGACATACATTTCTCAGTTTCCGTTTGTTTTCGTTAGTGGATTTGGCCAGAGTGCAGCCGATTGTCTCATGGTCACTCTTGTTTATCACGTATCTGGTCAACTATCAATTCTTGCCCATCGAATTAGTGATTTAACCACTGATCCACAGATATGTACAGCAGAAATCAAAAAAATTATCAAAGATCATATTCGCCTCTTAAGGTAAATAAATGCGTATAAAAAATTTTCATTAAAATTTAGCAATATAGTGTTTTATTATATTTTGATATTGTTTGATATTCATTTAATTTCAATTTAAAAAATAAAATTTCTACAGTTCTTAAAATGAAAGCTTTCAAAATTTTCTCTTTTATTTTAGATTTTAATTTCTTTACTTTACCCCATCGCAATAAATGATGCATTAAAACTCATTTTTGCTGAAATTGATAAGCTTCATAGTTTCGATACACTATTATAAATACTAAAAGATACTAAAATCAAATTACTCGATTTACGGAAAATGTACTTTTTAATCTATAGCACCGATGCTATTGGCGACCGTTAAAGTATAATACTATGGGTTTCATAGCAATGGGTATGAACAAAAATTGAGTGTCATCGTTTCCTACCCACACGGAAAAAATATCATGGTTTAGCTAGATAATGTAACTGAAAATGACCCAGTCGTAATTTTAGTCTATGGTAGTGTTAAAGTAGCGTGCTATATAAGACTGGAAATTCGACTTTTATCACAAAATTTTATGTGGTATAGCTAAATTCTTTTTAAAACAGTGATCAATATAAATTTAAATAAAATTCACAAATTTCCATGCCACTCATAATACTGTATTTATTATAAATATATTTCGAGTCAGTAATGACTCAAATATGTAGCCACCACAGGTACATTAGTTTTGCTATTACAGTTTCAATGTTTTTAGCTATAGAATATTGTGTCTTTTACTATTAGAGCTAGAATATTGGAAATATTTCAGTCAATAAATTTTATGTACTACGATTATTTTTTTAATCTCACAAAAGCTTTTCAAAACATCACCACAGGGAAGGTTATAATGTGTAATGAATCCAATTTATTGGACACTAATGTATTTTTAATTATATTTTTCTTAAATTTACCTTTACTACACTGAGAGAAATCCTATTAGTTGTGCTGACTAAAAGGTCACAACTATATTCTTTTAGTAAGCAGTACCAAAAATGTTGTAAATGCTACTAATTTTTTTTGTAAAATTGATCAAATTCATTTATTTTGAGAAATGTAAATATTTTATTTCCGTATGCAATGTTTCGTATGTAAACATGACTTACAATTTTTTGGTAATAGTAAACTTTAAGAAATTATTGTTCAGACGAAGTAGATTTTACCTGCTTATCAACTGTTTTGAATCGTTTTGAAATTGTTACATATATTGATTTTTTTAAATTTTGCTTTTGTTCTTCATCGCAATGAGAAGAATTAAATCATGGTAATTTTAAAGTATAACTGTAAACTGTTGTGTAGTTTTTGATGAAAAACCTCTCAACAATTATCATCCTTTGTTACATTTTGAAAAACAGTAATTAAAAAAGTTTTTCTCCTGAACAATTCTAACCTAAGAAAGTTCCCATCGACATTGACAAAAATAAAATAGATAGAATGGTAAATTTAACATTTTCTTCAATGTTGCAATTACTATTTCAATCATGTACGGATGAAAAAAGTTAATCAGTTTCTAATTAAGATATTGGAATAGTTTTTGGTAAAACTTATCTCCGTTATGTCGAAAAAATATATATTTTTGTAATAACTACACTGAACAAATAGTAAAAGCAATTAACGCAATTAGTAAGTTTTACAAAAACGTATTAGTAAAATCTATTATAAGCTCGATACAATGTGGGAATGCATGAAAATTGTCGCGGCTACAAAACGGACCGACTAATCGGATTTTGTAAGTTTTACTAAAAATTTTAATCATTGCTACTCAGTTAATATTGCTGTAAGAACTAAGGTGCTTAGATGATACAGACTAAAAAACATACTTGTGACCCTTTTTTACAAAAAAAATAGGTAACCACGACTAATACTTTCTCTCAGTGTACTGTGGGCATAAACTAAGGTGAATTTTTAATTTAAACTTCGCGGGCTAACCGATTCGGGCAAACTCTTTTATTTTTATGTTGGTCCTACTGTTACTGACATCTGTGCCAAATTTCATATCAATGTCATCATTTGTTACATAGTTACGCTTGTGTTTTCTAAACGACTAAAAGTGATTTTTTTTATTTTTACAATGTCTGAATTTGTTGAGCAAAGAAGTGAATTTTGTTTGCGGAATGAAATTTCAGTTGCGAAAACGTTCAGAATGTTGCAGAAGGCCTTCGGTGATTTGACCATGTCGCAGAAAAATGTCTATAAGTGGTACAAACACTTCAAAGAAGGCAGAGAACGTGTTGATGACTTGGAACGCCCCGAGCGACCATCAACATCAACTGACGAGCAACACGTCAATCAAATCAAAGAATTAGTGTACAAAAATCGTCAATTGACAATTAGAGACCTTGCTGACACTATCGGAATTTCAAGAGGATCACTCAACACCGTTTCAAAAGATATTTTGGGCAGACAACTCGTGGTTTTTGCATCACGATAATGCGCGGTCTCACACTGCACTCGTCCTTCGTGACCATTTCGCCAAAAACTCAACGCATATCGTTCCACAACCACCATATTCGCCTGATTTGGCTCTGTGTGACTTCTGGCTATTCCCCAAACTCAAAAGACCACTCCGAGGATACCGTTTTGACATGACTGAAGAGATACAAGCCGAATCGAAGAAGGCTTTGAAGACAATTCCAAAAATCGAATTTAACAAATGTTTCGATGATTGGAAAAACCGTTGGCATAAGTGCATTATATCGAGAGAGGATTGCTTTGAAAGAGATGAAATTGATTTGGATGAATAAATAAAGATTTTTCATTTTATAACAAAATTCACCTTCGGTTTTGCCCACAGTAGTATATTCTTCATGTTCAAGAAATACCACATAAGTCTGTTGAGATCTTAAAAATACATTTCAAGTTTTATAAAGTATCAATTTATCGAAACTTATGTAAGTTGATTTGTTTGATTGTTTAATTTCATATACCAGTATGTGGTCAATAAATTGTATTGTTAACAAATGATCGATTACTAAAACAAAATATTTTATTTTCATTTCTTCTTTTTCAAATGTGTTTAAACAAATGTCGGATATAACAGTAAATTAAGGCATTTATTTTTATTCATTCATTTCAATGAGAATGACAGATGATTGTTTGAACTTTACATTATCAATTTTTGTGTTTTCCACTCTAGAATACGTCTTTTCTTCGAAAAAAATAGTATGAATTAAGAAAATGACTCTACCGATTATTTAAAACTGTACAATACTTTTTAATGGAATATGTTTTGCCTCAAATCAGATAACCCATATATTTCTGAAAAGGCCGTATCTTCTAATCAGTGGTGGGTACCCGAGTAGAACTATTCATTCTCTATTGATTCTCTTGGTACGCTTTTTATTCTCTTTCTCCTATTTAAATCTAATGATCAAGGGCTCATTTTACTCTTTAAAGGATCCCCTGTAATTCTATTCTGGTAGGTTTTATTTAATTTTTTTGTTTAGAAATTATACAGTTATTATTATTATAAACAATAATGGTTTAAAAAGTAATAAAAGCTACCTGAATAGAATTGCAGGGAATCCTTTAAAGCGTAAAAGGAGCCTTTAATCATTAGAATCAAATAAGAAGTGTATTTTTTGTGTGAAGAGAAAACAACAAATTAAAATCTAAATAAATTTTGTTAAATAAACTATTTTAATCTGAACTAGTTTTCTCTGAAATACGTTTAGAAGCCTCCTCCAAAATTCGTAGGAATTAGTAATGGATTTATTCCTGTTTATTTTATAAATCATTATAAATATTGGCGAATTTTGAGATTGACTGTACCTACTGTACATTCGCCATACATACATTTTTAATATTGAAATTATTTCATGATAAACTTGTATGGCAGTATTTTCGCTGTTTTAATTTTGATGGATGTATTAATTCTACTACAATCTTGATAGCAGTGATATTATGAGTAATATTTAAAACAGACGTGAAGTTTCTGTCTGTGTATAGTGATTCAATTGATTACTGTATAAATACGACTATTCTAGCTGTTACAGCTACACAATCTTGCTAGATCGTTTTCTAGTTACGAATTCTATCTAAAAGATCAAAATCGGCCATTTTTCGCTATTCACACTTCTAAAGCCACATTTTAAATGTAATCCAGCAACTTAATGTTACTATTGTAGTTGCATTTAAATCAGTTACATTCAGTGAAGTTAAAACAACTACGTGCATTTTTTCCGTGTAATGTTTTTAAATCTATAGAACGTGCCCCCGCCTGCTGCCAATAGCATTGGCGCAAGAGTATTTTTTCTCAGTGTACTACTCATGTAGAAATGAAATAGGCAACTGCGAGGCGCATCACGCTTTTCTATTTAATCCCATGTGTTGCCATGGAGCATGCATGACTTTGTCAAGAAAAGCGTGATGCTCCCCGAAGTTGCCTGTTCTAGGGATGGCCGATCTTCAAAGAAAAAGAATCAATACTGAAATTCTTGATTCAATTTTATCGATTAATCGGTTAAAAGATCGATTTTTGAATCGATCTTCAAAAATTGATACCTTCTTCTGAAAATTTCTGTAAAAAAATCCCTTTTTTAAAAATGTTTTATAAAATTTAGAGATATAATTTTTACTTGCAAATTTTGTGAATTTAAAGGTAGGGTGTACTTTGGACCGTATATCGATTCTCCAAAGCATTAATTCTCCCAGGTGCAGTGAACTTCACGCTGGAAATTCTAAGAATTTTCAGGCGCGCATTATAATTCACAAGAAAGGCGCCTAAAAATTCTTAGGATTTCCAGCGTGAAGTTCACCGCGCCTAGGAGAATTAATGCTTTGGAGAATCGATATACGGTCCACAGTACACCTTACCAAAAAAATATCAATCCAACCGATTAATCGAAAATCCCTAAGATCGATTTTTAATCGAGTAAAAAAGATCTCTCTCCGTAGAATCGAATCGAGATTGCCCATCCCTAGCCTATTTCATATCTAGCTGTGGGCAGGTTTATACTTTTATTTAAATATCGTTGTATTACACTAGATTTATTGAACAAATTTTGTTTCAAATGTATACATTAAATGTATATAAACTTATATTCTAAATTAGGGACAGAAATTTTTTGATAGTATACAATAATGGTCAGAACTGTCGGTCTTCTTTCAAATATTTTGAATGAATATTTCAACTATTTTAAAAAATACATTATTTTAGCTTTTCAGGATGCAAGTGTGGCAGTGAAACGTTTCCAGTCACGTCAAAAACGCACATCATTCTACCACAATCACTCTCTTCCGAATGTATTACACGCGTTTTGTAATACCGAGTGAAGCGTTAAATCTAGTACAGGTACATTGTATCAAATTTGCAAAGAAAAATATAATTTTAAATTTATTTTGATATAATTTAAATAAAAATTGCTGAGGTTTAAAGTTTTAGGTATACATTTTCTTCAGCTTCAGATTCTCTCCCTAGTGCATCAAATATATTTTTTTCAAGTATGTATTTATTAGGAGCACTGTAACTAGTTGATCACATGATTATAAAATATTTCCATCATTGTGAGCAACCAAATATTTCAGTTACATGATATGTTTATATCTAACATAATTAAAATTATTAAATAAAATTTGCAGAGAAGCTGATTGAAAGGCTTACGTCTAAATGGACCTAGATAGCCTATTTAACTTATTTTTAGCCGGCAAGCAGCGTCACTAATGCGCAGTGCTATTTTCAAGCGGATCAATGGGTAAAAATGACAAGATAAACTAATATAACCCCGAGTCCTCGTCAACTCAACGCGCTACAAAATGCGCAACTTAAATGTTTTCAAGTAAAAAAATATCGTGTGTAACATAGGGCAACAGCTAACTTCGATCTCACGTAATTTGCCACCCTCGTTTCGCTTGGGTAACAAGTTGCACGCTCGATAAAAATTGGCTAGTATTTCCCCTTATTGCACAATATACTATTTTATTTTATTATCCAAAGCCAAAAAAGCTACCTACGTCTGTTTTCATGATCTCTAATGAATTTTTTTATCTGAGGAGGAAAAATGACTTTCGAACTATATTACGGCTCGCGGAAGCGCTTTTCGGCTTTAAACTACCCGCGACCCCTGAGGGGCACCTTATGTCATCTTTTCTTTGAGAGACCATTTGTCGCCCTCGTATATCATCCACCTGTTGTTCAGATAGTCGTCCATTATCCGCAACAGGTAGTCTGGAACTTTCTTCCGCATCATCGCCTTGATGCAGTTCTTTCATCTCGTGGTATTGAACGCATTGCGTATGTCAATGCTAATCAACGCACAGAATCCCTTACGTTTACCAGTTCCCCTTCTCGCTTTAGTGGTGATGTCTGCCATTGCCTGGATGGCGTCCACTGTTTTAAAGGCGAGACCCCATGGGTCCTTTTCGAGCTTACCAATCAGGTCTTTCCAGCAATGAATTCGGCTTTTCTTTATACCTTGCCTCGGGGCTGTTTTAGATATTCTCCGTGCCTCATGCAGTAGAGCATCACCCTTTGATCCGGCGTATTTCCGCCGCGCTGTCATGCATTTGTAACGTAGAACAGACAACTGGTCGTTCCAACAATACTTTGAGTTCTTGGAACACCTGTGTCCCCAACGAAGCATCGAGTGGTCACACGCTACGACCACTTTCCACCACGTCGCCTACACTGTGTCTCCCGACGATTTAGCAAACTTCACCCAACCCATTCCATCTATGAGCCTGATTTCCTGGAGATATTCTCGAAGCTTGTCTTTGTTGAGTCTTGTGTTCCAGGACGGGCTCCTTTCTTTGCAACCCCTTCCTGTCTTCTCTGATACTATATGCTAAACTCGATGCACCACTGAACGCTCAAGGTAGTCACCTCGACTACGCACCAGTTGTTTATCCTTGACGCAAAACGGGGCGTGGAAGTCGTAAGGTCAATAACCGACCCCACAGCCCCTCGCCTGAATGTAATTTCCTGACCTCTGTTTAGCACAATCAGGTCGTTTCTGGCGTTCATCTCACCGATCAGAATTCCCCTCCTATCTAGGCGGGCTTCTTCCCACTCGGGGGACTTGCTATTGAAGCAATTAAGGTCCGTCCAATAGCCTTGCTGAGGCTTTCCTTAAGGAGGAGAATCTGAGTCTCGAAGTCCTCGAAGGGATCGTTCGAGGAGAAGTAGCAGCTGTATATACGCACCCCGTCCACCTCCACCTAAACGAACCCTGCTTCGATCTCCAGAATGTCCTCGATAACCGATGTCCGATACAGAGTTTTCGGACCATTTTTACTGTTCACTGATGAGTAGCACGTCAGCACCTCTCTCCCTGGACGAAGTTGAGCTGTAGGAACTTGACTTCCCATTCCTCAACTACTGGAGCCTTGCCCAAAACACTGGTCAAGAACCGCTCCCAGAAACATGACTGACATTTTTTTCACCCCTATCCGTGCATGTCAGGAACCTAAGGGAGGCCTTACACTCTTTGGCCTTGTGCGTCGTGTCTCCACGCTTCTAGCAGGCTTCATTCCTGCCGGGGCGTGTGCAGCCACGCAAGACGTGGCCACATCCCTGGCACCTGTAGCACCGGGCAACCTCGGCATGCTCTCTAATGAGGGAGTTTACCCATTCGACCCGCAACATTCCGGGCCAAAGAAAACTTGAGGCCGGGCTTGACAAGCGCAATACGGATCGAGCACCTTTTCAAAATCCGAGACATCGCCCCCCCTTTTCAGGACCAGAAGGATCTCCTCGTTCCTGGTCCATCGGATGGTTAGGACCTGTAGTCAAATCCAATGTGTGGTGTGCGCGCGCTGAAGCAGCCAGGCAGTTCTCCCAACGGAGCGTTTGACCAAGTGGTAGCCATCAGCGTCCGCTAGTGCTTAAGTTCAAATTATGTTTTGATCATGGTGAATGGTATTAATTATAGTCAGCCATTTGTATGATTCTGAATTAACGAAACAACATAATTTGAACACCATGAAAATTTACGATACATGGCAATACTATGCGCGCGCATCCAGTTACGGCATACGAAGTACTTACGTTAATGTTTATGTCAGCTGAAAATTGTCTATTCTGGACTTACCTTGCAAAAGAATTGATGCAAAGTTAGTCTTTTACTTTGGTCAAACTCGAGCACTAGCGGGCAGTGTGATGGCTTCCACTTCATTAAATGCTTCAGTAAGGAAACTGCCTGGCTGCCTCGGAGCGCGCACGCCACACATGCTCACACGTACATACAACGTGTACTCTCTGTAATTAGAAAAATAAGCTTCGTACCCAACAATTTTTGGGGACTTTTTTCTTCAATTTTTGGTTTTCTATGCACCTCTAAAATTAACTACAGTTCTTGTGGGACACCCTGTACATATATATATATATGCGTGTGTATGTGTCTCTCTGATCTACTATAAAAGCTGATTCTGATTAACACAACGTGCTTCTCAAATCATTGGTTAATCTGCATATCTGTCACCGTTATCGACGACACAGCATGCCCTGCGTGATTGTTATCTGGGTAGCAATAATTTTGAAGTGACAAATTAAGTGAAACGGTTCTTTTAAAATCGGTTCTTTTCCAGACATTCTATCGCCAAAATTAGTTGTTTTGAAATTGAAATTTGGTTCCTTTTAATACATTTTTAATGTGTGAATTTTACAACGGGCCAGTTCCTTTCTGTTGCAGTTCCATTGGACTCCAAAAATCGATTCTAAATAATACTCTAGCTTTTTCAGTGCACTAATATCTTTTTAAAATAGTAATTGATTATGTTCTTCTGCGACTGTCCAACTGATATTTTCTAATTAAATTACAAAAAATCAGCACTAGCCGTTTATTTTTATTACTTTATATTTAATATGCGTATTTACGCATATTTTAAGTATAGGAGAAACAAGATATATGGATTTTTATGTATAGATATAGATTTTTATCATAGAAAATAGTGAACTTGCTTTCAGGATATGATATTTTTCTAATATTTTTGAATTTCTGTAATATTATTGAAGTAATTTTTTTACGGCGCGTCTTGAACTTGGGCCTTAACATGGTCAGCGAATTGGAAAGTGTAAGACTTTTGAGCGTCCGTGAGAAATGAATCACACAAATTCACTACTGTGGTGCTGTCGTTATGTTGACAGATGTCCAAGCTTACTGTGTGATATTTTGGATTCGCCTATTTCGAGCAACACTTACCGCCGCAGCCATCTATCGTAAAACGTCAGAAGCAAAGTTGTTCACCCAAGATATTTTACACAAGAAAAGATTCCTTTACGGAGAAAAAAAAACTGTTGAATCAACAGATGTCCAGTGTGTCCAGATTTGACACGCGAACGTTACACACACAACGCCAACAGCAGTACGTACGTGAAAATGGTTGCGCGCGCAGCGTAGTGTGTCTGCTATTCGCGGTGGTTCTCTGAGATTTCTCTCATTTACTCTCCTTTTATCTCCTTAACGAGGAGCCTTCAACCAGAGAAAACTCAGAGAACCACCGCGAACAGCAGACACACTACGCTGCGCGCGAAACCATTCTCACATACGTAATGCTGTTGGCGCTGTGTGCGTAACGTTCGCGTGTCAAATCTGGACACTCTGCAGATGTCATCTGCTGGAATAGGGACAGCAGTTTTTTTTTGTAATATTTACAGATTTTTCTGTTGGATTCACAGATTGTTTATAAACTCAACAGATGAACCTGTAAAATCTACAGACATGTCTGTTAGAATTGCGGATTTGAAGAAAAAAGATTTCGATCCAAAAAAAATTTCCTTGCATCAAGAAATAGTGCATTCCAGATGAAAAAATCATTATAATTTCAAGAAAAAGTTCTTCTTATCTAAAAAATATTTTAAAAAACGAATTCAGTATTGTATTTCTTTGATTCAAGTAATCTTTTTACATTCTCATCATGGATGAGAAGGTATTGGTTTTATGTGAAAAATGACTTTCGAAATTTTCATCAAATCTTTACGTTTTGAGACCCCCTGAGTCAGAAAAAATGGTTTTTACGAAAGTGTCTGTCTGTCTGTCTGTCTGTAGTAGGTCGTGTGCGGCATAACTCTCGATAGAATTATCAGATTGAATTGAGCTTTGGTACACTTTATCGGAGCCGAAAAAGTAATGACAAGTTCGTTAACCAGCCACATCCAATCAAAATTGAGGGATGGAGCACTACTTTTGTGTTTTTGAAAATAATTTTTTGAAAAAATCAAAAATTCCAATCCTGGTTTTTGATAGTGCTCATAAATCTCTACAAATTATCCTTATAACATTTTTTGATTAAATCAAAATTAGAAATGTTACAGCATATTCAAATTCGAAAAAAGTCAATATCAAAATTCCATTTTCCAGTTAAATTATACGAGATACGAAAAAACGTTATGATACAATATTATTGAATACATAAAGGCCTACAAATTTGAATTATAACATTTTTTCATAAGATGCATATTTTTCTTTTTAATTAAAAAAAAAACTATTGAAAATCCAAAATTCAATTTTTTAACAATAATATTGGAAATACCAAAAAAACGTAAGAATACAAAGTTGTTCGTTTCAAAAATATCTACAAATTTTGTCTGGCGCAGTTTCTGAAAAAACATATATTTTTCGTTTCAATTCCAAAAAATGCGATAAAAATTCAAAAATTCCATTTTTTAGACAAAATATGTGAAATACAAAAAAAACGTTTAAATGGAAAATTGTTTTCCTAAATGAGGTCTACAAATTCTGATAAAGAAATTTCGGGACAGGATGTATATTTTATGTTTTGATTTTTAATATTGAAAAAATTCGATTTTTTTCACCAAAATATGTGAGATACGAAATAAGCGTTGTTCTGCAAAATCGTTTCCTTAAATAAAGTCTACGATTGTTTTTCCTTTTTAGATATGTGGAAGAAAGTAAATTCTTTTAATCATGTAATTTATTAAAAAGTTATACTGAAATGTATACAGAAAATCGAGCGCGAAGCGCGAGTGTCATGATGAGAATGTGTTCCTTAAGGCCGATACAGCCTTAAGTAAATTGAATTTCCTGTTTCACTTAAATTCAAAAAGAAATTCAGTGACTTTGAGAAAATGTGTAATTCACGTCATCTGTAATATTATTATAAAATTGGTTTGAGCTTCAGTATCAAAATATAAGAAATAAACTTAAATGTATGCAAAGAGCACAAGACCGAGCGCGAAGAAGTTTTGAATAAAATATTTGTTTGAATCAAACAAAAATCGCCAAACAAAGAATTTGTTCCAATCAGACAAATAGTTATTTAGCCGTACAATAAAGGAATCTTTTATTTGCATCAAGCAAATGTTGTTTAGATTAAACAAATATTTTTCTCAGTGAAAACGCACAAGCGAGGTGTCACTTGATGCTGACAGGAAAACAATAACTATTAATTATAATGAAAAGAAAATATTTTAAAATAGTCATATTTGGAAAATAATGGTTATGATGGAATAGATTTATTTCGGAATAATCATAAATAAAAAAAATTAGTGTGTGCCAAAACCGTGCTGGTGAATTAAAACTTTTCACGTTGGAGAACAATGGTGCGCATTTGATAAATAATAAAACGGTGCGCGTTATGAAAGAGAAAAAAATAGACTAAACATTATGTCTTAGCAAAGTGAAACACGAAGTTTACTTGTTTACTACAAAAAGATCTACAAATTTAAATTACGACATTACGTTATAAGATGTATATTGTTCACTTCAATAAGGTCAATAAATTTTGTCTCACACAGTTTCTGATAAAATGTATATTTTTCGTTTCAATTTTAAATAATAAGATTAAAATTTTTAAATTTCATTTTTTAAACAAAATATTGAGTTACGAAATAAGCGTTGAAATGCGAAATCGTTAGCTTAAATGAAGTCTACATTGAAAAAAACGTATAGTCATCGCATAGGCGCTAAAACTATCTAACAAACAGGCTCACTGCAAGCTCTAACGCGTGATACGTATGCGCGCAAATGCATCAATTTCGCGAAAAATTTATATTCGGTCAATTAATATGGACGTGTGGGTAAAAGAAAAGTTCATTGACTGGGACCTGGAAATTACAAGAGATTACAATAAAAAAACTATATGAATCACGAATTTCGAATATAATTTACATTTACAGATTGAACAATTTTTTTATTTGAATTAAAATTCATGATTGGTCAAGGTCATTTCAAGGTGATATGAAGGTCAAATAGGCGAAAATGAGTTAAATTCTATTGATTCAAAATGTGAATATTCGAAGTTCGTGACCTTCAAAAAGCCAAGGTCGTTCATGCTTGGCCAGTTGACCGACCTTTGGAAATTTATTCGATCTCAATAATACACGATAGAATATTCACATTTTGGATCAATAAAATTTTACTTATTTTCGCCTATTTGACCTTTATATCACCTTGAAACGACCTTGTCCAATAGAACATCTTATACGTAAAATGTTCCGCTCTTTTCAAATCCGGCGTCACAAATAGAGGTTCCTATTAGAAAAAATCACTTTGACCTTGAAAAGAAGTTTCAAGGTCAAGGTCGTTGATACCATTAGATGACCCCCTCTGCCCCTTCAACTTTTGTCCGCAACATTTTTCTGTATCTGGTATAGATTCCGAGAAAATTAGGTAGGGCAATTGAAATGGTCCACCCTGTATATAGAAGTACTTTTTTGTGCATCACGATCTGTTTACAAATAACCTAACCTCAATGTTGAGATTTCAAATAATTTCACATCATTTTAAGAAATTAAACAAGTTCTTCAAAAGATATATAATAATTAACGAGGAGTTCAGAAATATCAAAACAATCGAATTATTATCCATTGAAAAATACAGTCAAATCACAGTTCATATGACTCGCCGCAACATTATCTATTCGGAGCAACAGCATTCCCTCCTGTGGAGCAACAGCTCTCCTACAATTGCACGATTGCTTTGAAACATCAGTTGATATTAAATTATCGACTGCTTTGTCAGGAATCGTCGGAAGAAGTATTAACTGCTGGTCACCAAAAGAGAAATTCTTTCGAACAGCTTCCCCACTTTGATGAATTTCACGATTACTTTTTTGACGAGCACTTTCAAGCCTTTAGAATTTATGATTCAAATTATTTGGTCCGACAGCGGAGCGAAACCAACCGATTCCACGCCTGTAAATGGGGGAAGATCGAAAACGTTCGTGACGCTACTGCCGTATAACCGGTAGTTGGCAATTTCCCGCGCCTGATGAAATTTGGTCATTTTCATGACACTAAATCTTGCAGTCTACTACACTTATTAACTTGATTTTTTTTTATTTTGTCAAGAATTGAGTGATGAACAACTTTGACCATGGGTTTTGTGTTTTTTCAATAACAGCGACAAGGAGACAGAATTATTCCCAGTGTTCAAAAATGGCATTTTTCAACAATTTTCCAGATTCACTGTATTTCCCCCAAGTTTGTATAAAATAATTTCCATTGTCAAAGTTGTTCATCACTCAATTCTTGACAAAATAAAAAAAAATCAAGTTAATAGGTGTAGTAGACTGCAAGATTTAGTGTCATGAAAATGACCAAATTTCATCAGGCGCGGGAAATTGCCAACTACCGTTAAACTTGTTTGTGTGAGTCAGTATAGGTACAGAGTGACGCCAAGCATACGCGTTGCTTTTGAATTTTCTCTCGCGTTCTTCGTTTTTTGAATATATATTTTAATGTTTTTAAATTAATTTTGATAAACAAAATGAGTGATAAGAGGAAATCATTCCGGGAATGAAAGGGCAAAGAAGGAGGTTTGCCTTTTAGCAAGAGACCGAAAATGGCATCGCAGCGACCGTTAAACCGTATTGAAATAGAAACGCCGGACCTCGAGCAGGCTAGCACATCGGCACATCGGCACATGACACAAAGCACAGGCCACTGGTCCTACTTACAAGCACAAACCAGCTTTGTCCAAGGTTGTATATGATGCAATCTCACCAATATATGAAGATTTGAGCAGCGACGAACTGCTTACTCGTTGCATTGGGGGGTGCACTCAAAACAGCAACGAAAGCTTCAATTCGACCGTCTGGTCAATGGCCCCGAAATCGACCTCCAGTGGCAAGCATGTCCATGACACTGCAATATATATCGCTGTTCTAAAGTCATCCAGAAAGGAAGAGGAGAAAGCAAACATCAATCTGGATGGACAAATGTATGGTGCAGGTATCGCTGATTAGAGGTAAACAAAAATTTCAAGGATTTAAAAGTTTGTGAAACTTGGAACGCGTTTTTCTCGAAACGACTTTTTTCAATAATAGCGAACTGATTGCTTCAAAACGGTCGCATGAATCAAGTTGAATTTTTGCATGTAGCTTCACAATTATATTTTACATGGAATTACGTACGGAATTTTCGATCCAATTTTAACATTTTTTTATAAACAATGTAATGGTGATTTCTTGCTGAAAAATCGAACTCTTTCTTTCAAAAGTGCACCATTTTCACAATAATTATTTTTTTAAAATCCATACGTAGTTCCATAGCCAATCGCACATAGTCATAAAATCATTTTGATTTTTTGTTCCAGGTTCAATATTTCACGAGAAACCGGTTTGCTACTTTTGCTACTTTTTAAAATGGTAATAGACAAATGTATTCTAAAGAAATCCTTTTAAAAATTTGTCTATTCCCTTCATTATATTTTTTTAAAAAATTCTGTAAATTAGGCCTTTTTTCGGCCGCTAAAGTAGTATTATCCCTTAATACGCGAAAACTCGCTTTCGCTCCGCTGCCAGACAAAATAGTATGTGAACCTCGAGCAAAAACTGGCGTTTTCGCTCTCGGTGCACAATATACTGTTTCTTGGCATGTCCTATCATCGAAACATATTAGTGAAGCTACATTTACCACGGCTCACAAAACGTGCACAGACCTTTCGTAAGCCCAAATGATCGGTTAAAATGCGATAAATCGATGTTTCGGAGATATTCAACTCCGATTCCATGAATTTCAAAGATGATTTCGGCTCATTTTTGATAAATTCACGCACAATTTCGATGGAGTTTTCGGTGATCAATGATTTTGGGCGGTCCGTATGTTCATCGTCATTTATGTTCTCACGACCATCTCTGAAACGTGTAAACCACTCATGAACTCTGGCACGAGATAGACAATCATCGCCATAAACTTTTTTCAATATTTCACGAGAAAACGGTTTGCTACTTTTGCTACTTTTTAAAATGGTCATTGTAGAAATTAGCTCTCTCACCTCCATTTTGTATGGAAATAGTAATAAAAAGATTTTTTTTTATAAACAAATGTATGCTAAAGAAATCCTTTTAAAAATTTGTCTATTCCCTTCATTATATTTAAAAAAAAAAATTCTGTAAATTAGGCCTTTTTTCGGCCGCTAGAGTAGTATTATCCCTTAATACGCGAAAACTAGCTTTCGTTCCGCTGCCAGACAAAATAGTATGTGAACCTCGAGCAAAAACTGGCGTTTTCGCTCTCGGTGCACAATATACTGTTTCTTGGCATGTCCTATCATCGAAACATATTACTGAAGCTACGTTTACCACGGCTCACAAATTACGCGTTGAACATTATTATATCTAAAAAAATTGGTTGTAAGTTACAATTAATATAAGAAAATACGCTGTATTTTTCATTTTACATATTCTTTAGTCTATTCCTTTCCCAAAAATTTATTTTCGTAATATTTATTCATTTCCCTAATAAAATTTATTCAAAATATTTTATCTTGCTTTAAATTTAATTATAAAACGTGAATTAATAATTCTTTTTTAACTGTGGATAAAAAATGAATATTACATTCCATTGCCATCTGAGAATGAAAATAGTTTTCATTGTAACTTCAATATGAAATAATAAAATCCTCAATGTCCCAACAAAAATGATTATTAAGAATTGTAAACAGATTTCAAATTTCCTTACATTATATAACAATTTACTACTTTCATTGATATTATCTCAAATTAATTAGATATTGCATAAGGAACGTTATATTCTTTATATTATTAATGATTAAACTTTTTTGATGAGATAAAAGTAGATTCTCATTCATATTTTTAATATGAATGGAAATTTATAAACTAATCGATATACAGAGTTAAAATAAAAATAAATTATTTGATCCTGAAAATACGAATGATTAAAAAAAATAAATGTCGTTACTAAATTATTTGTTTTATTTAATACTATACAAAATCCTATTTCATATGTAAACTTTTATTTAATTATCTTGGGGCCCTCAAAATTTTTGATCCTTCACTGATAGACTTTAGGGCCCAGGAATTTTTAGGCCGGCACTAATCTTCTCTCACAAGCGGTGACACATTCTCCTAGTTAGTATATAACCAGACTTCGAATTTTACTTTTCAGCATGACGCGAGCGATATATCTTATAGATTGCGGCGTGTTCTTACTTGTATTATTTAGGTTTATGTAAGCGTATATAATTAATATAAATAAGACCAGAAACTTATGTCACCCTGCACCCAAATTGAGTCGACATCTTGTGCTAGCACACGTTTTACTTAACTGTCACTTAAAATTTCAGGCGTCTTTGGTGATAAATTTATGTGCGTGGACTATATCCTACAGGGTTTTCCAATTAGATGTTTAATTTTGAATAGCCCGCTATTTTGTCAGCTGTCATAATAAGAGGTGTTATTTTCTGTCAGATGACAACTAAAAACTATGCCATTAATAAAAATGGAACGATGAACGCTTCAACAACGCATTAACATTGTTAAAATTCATTACAAAAATAGTGAAAATTTTGCTGAAACAGTTCGTAAAGTTAAAAGATTTCTCGAAACGGCGATTACAATTGGCCGCCGAGATCATGCGATTTAACACCTCTAGACTTTTTTCTTTCGGGCTACGTGAAAGATGAGGTTTATGCTGAGCTCCTCAGTCAATTCAAAAACTCAAAGAGAATATTCGTGCCGTTATCGACGAAATAGAGCACCAAATGTGCGAAAATGTAATGAAAAATGTTATCAAAAGAGCATGGTCCTGCAAACGTAGCCGTGGAGGCCATATAAATGATATTGTTTTTTATTATTAATGGCAAACCTTCCACTATTTAATAAAATAAAACTCAAATTTTTTTTTCACAAAAAATACGCGTTTTTCTTACACTGAGAAAAAAATGCTATTGAGTCAATAGCATTTCTTTCCAAAAGCATGTATATCACGGATTCAAATCAATATGCTATAGAATTAGTAACATATTTATTGGTTCTTGTAGTATATTTTTATGAATTCGTAGTATACATGCTTTTGGAAAGAAATACTTTTGATTCAATAGTATTTTCTTACAGTGTATAAATCAAAATGAAACCTCTAATTGGAAAACCCTTCAGTATGTTTTTACTATTCTATACTCCATTACACTTGACATTCTACTCAACTGTTACGTCCGAAAACGTTATAGTATCCTATTAAAAAAAAATGATTTTTAGGTCAGAGCTCGCGCTCTATAACCTGGGAATCGGACCTAACTATGAGAAGAGAGTATTTCGCAAAACGGTCCTTCAAATCGAAATCAGCGAGTAAACCCTAATGCTCTTATGTCACGATAAAACCTTTTGAATAACGCAAAGAGAATTCCATTAATTCCCTAATATTTTGACTGGTTAAATAAGTGAGTTTGAGTGAACTTGATGCAAGCCTTTCTAATTAAAGGGTTTCCCAATAGGGGTGATATGATTTTGAATGTCCCTATCGGGCTCATTTGATCTGAAATTTTTGACGTCTGCTGTCAGTTGTCATCAGTAAGGTTTGCCATTTAATCATGAGTAGTTTCACGCTTCCACAACGTTTGGAAATTGTCCAATTATTTTATCAAAATTCGAGAAGTTTTGTCGGTGTTCAAAGAGCATATCGTGCAAAATATGGTCGTCATTCTGCTCCATCCGCGCTCTCAATTCGTCGAATAATCGATAAGTTGGAGAGTGAATTTACTCTATTGGATACTAAGCCTAAAAATCGTATGCGTACCGCACGTTCTACACAGAATATAGCCGCCGTACCGTGAATTGTCCGTGCCACGCCGATCTCAGGAATTGGGCCTGTCCAGGATGACTACCTGGCGTATTTTGCGATTGGATCTTGGCCTGCATCCCTATAAGATGATTCTGGCCCAAGAACTGAAGCCTAATGACCATCGTTTGCGTCGGGAGTTCGCGGATTGGGCTCTGGAATCAATTGAAAATGATCCCAATTTTCATCAAAAAATCATCTTTTCTGATGAGGCGCATTTTTGGCTCAAGTCTCGGGGGACATTTGGCCGATATATTGTTTAAATCATAAATGGCATAGAATATCCAATATAATAAAAAAGATTTCGATCAATTCCGAATGAATATTCAGTGTTTTTTTTCAATTTCAAAACATAACTAAAATGATTGCTCAATGTTTAAACAAACTTGGAAATAATCAAACAAACTTCAACACTGAACTAAAATGATTGCTCAATGTTTAAATAAAACTTCAAAATAATCAAACAAACTTCAACACTGAACTAAATTGATTGCTCAATGTTGAAATAAAACTTCAAAATAATCAAACAAACTTCAACACTGAACTAAAATGATTGCTCAATGTTTAAACAAAACTTCAAAATAATCAAACAAACTTCAACACTGAACTAAATTTATTGCTCAATGTTGAAATAAAACTTCGTAATAGTCAGACAAAACCAACAATGAACTAAAAAGATGGCTCAATGTTTAAAGAAAACTTCAAAATAATCAAACAAACTTCAACACTGAACTAAAATGATTGCTCAATGTTGAAATAAAACTTCAAAATAATCAGACAAAACCAACACTGAACTAAAATGATTGCTCAATGTTTAAACAAAACTTCAAAATAATCAAACAAACTTCAACACTGAACTAAATTGATTGCTCAATGTTGAAATAAAACTTCAAAATAATCTTTAAGTATTTGATCAAAATTAAATGCGTTAAACGACTTAAATGATAAAAATGGAAAAATTGTTGGAAATACAGTTTAAAGAAATAGACAAATTTTTACTTACTTGGATATATTTAATAAGCAGAAGTTTTCTGATACACAATTTTATTCTCGTCAATGAGGTTTCGATGGTACAAAATTGAAAAGGGCTTGATATGGGTCTACAGCCCGTGTCGAGTTACAATGGACCGTTGAATTGTAAAACTTGAGTGAGGGCCAAAGCCCGAGTCGAACTGGGGCGAGAGCCCAAATCGATCTGGGACGAGAGCCCAGTCGAACTGAACTGACTTTTCATGAAAATTGTCGCTGTATTTATATGGTTTTTTCACCATAAGTAAGACGAAGTGAGTATGAGGATGTAGGGTTTGATCCAAGTGACCTCATAATCACTTCCCCTTTACAAAATTTAAATCTAGTTCGATTTTCTATTCTGTCAATTTCCTGTTTGTTGTTATATTTTAAATTCAACTTAAGTATATTAAAAGGAAATTCTAAAATCTATAGTCATTCTAAATGCAGTGCCTTGAGTTTGGGAAAGCGGCCCTTCCTGTATATTTGACATTTTATTGCTCTCTGCACTCCAGGTCATTCGCATACGAATGCTCATTTCCTGTATATACTGGATTAGAATTTTCTCACGGATTACTATTTTCTATTTACTACTTAAAAAATAAAAATAAAATATCTAAGATTTATGTAGGATGTAACAAATTGTTGTTTAAATTTCCTATTCTACTTAAAATATTAACAACTTAAAATTATGCAGGATGTAACACAACTGTAGGTTCAAATTTGACCAACAGTTTAATTATTTTTTATTGGATCTATAACTTAATTCGTGCGGTTTTTTTCAAAATTTGAACGTTTATTTAAGAAAAACATGTACAATTGTATTATTCAAAGTATTGCCCATCTGAAGCTATGACTTTTTCCCATCTTTCTGGCAATTTCTGGATTCCATCCCAAAAAAACTGCGCCGGCTTGGCGGCCAACAATGAATCAAGCCAATTTTTGATACCCTGTTCTGATGTGAACCGTATTCCAGTGAGGGCGTTCCGCATTGACCGGAACAAATGGTAGTCAGAAGGGGCAAGGTCTAGGCTATAAGGCGGGTGGGGTAAAACTTCCCATCCACTGTTTTCCAAATAGTTTTTAACCGGAATAGCAACATGGGTCCGAGCATTGTCATGATGGAAAATTATTGCCTCGTGTCTGGTCGCATATTCCGGGCGTTTTTCGGCTACTTCTCCCTTCAAACGGATTAATTGTGTTCGGTAACGTTCTCCATTGATGGTTTCACCCGGTTTTAGCAGCTCATAATACAGCATACCCTTCTGATCCCACCAAATACAGAGCATTACCTTCGCGCCATGGATATTCGGCTTTGCCGTTGATTTGGCTGGTTGGCCGGGTTTTACATACTTCTTTTTGTGGCGTTCCAGCAGCATTTCGGACATGCAAAACGCGCCTTTCAACGTCTCTCGGCTTGAGTTTATGTGGAATCCAATCTCCTTGCTTTTGAATGTACCCGGCTGCTTTTAAACGTTTTGAAATGGCTGCTTGAGTGACTCCCAAAGATTCTGCTAGCTCTTCTTATGTTTGGCAACAATCTTCATCGAGTAATGCTACCAGTTCTTCATCTTCAAACTTTTTAAGCTGCCCAGGACGTTCTTCGTCTTCCAAGCCAAATGCACCACTTTTAAATCGTGCAAACCGTTTTTGGCACGTTTGCTCAGCTAGAGCATGTTCGACATAAACTTCCACCCAAATACGATGACTTTCGGCAGCAGTTTTCTTCATATTAAAGTAATGAAGAACTCCCCGCAAAAACACTTTTTCAGGCACAAAGTTTGACATATTTGAGTGAAAAAAAATTATTATTGTTTACGCTTCAAATGAATGACATATACTGAAAAAGACGCACAATGACAGTAGCTTTCCAGCGCATGTTCGGAATATTGGAACGATGGAATAATAATCAAGTTACGCCATCTCTTAGCAAACCGCACGAATTAAGTTATAGTTATATAGTTATAGTTCAACTGTTCTTGAAATTCTCTTATTTCAGTTCATAAAATCGTCAATGTTTACTAAAGGTTAACCAATTTTTTTTCCTCAACTGTTAGTGAAATTATAATCAAAAGCCGCTACGTTCCCGTTTTACTCAACTACTTTATTAAAATTTTACGAATGAAGTTTCCCGGTGTGGTAATTACAATTTTGCATGAGGAATTGTTTATGGAAAATCTGTTGTTGAAATGGGTGCCGCGTCTACTCATCGTCAAGAATAAACGTAACCGAGTTACGTCGCTACATCACTGCCCTTGTGAACCGGCCGAACGCTAGGGTGTTAATGAAACTTGGATCCATCTTTACACGCCCGAGATAAAGGATAAGTCGAAACAGTGGACAACACCGGGTGGACCAGCTCCGAAGAAGGCAGAGGCGGTGAAATCGCCTGGTAAAGTGATGGAAAGGGTTTTTTGGGATGCGAACGGAATCATAATTATCGATTACGTAGAAAAAGGACGAAAATTGAATGAAGAATATTATTCGTCATTATTGGCCCAGCTGGGCAAAGAAATCAAGAAAAAATACCCCTATTTGGCAAAGAAAAAAGCGCTCCATCATCAAGACAATGCATGCGTGCACGCCTGTGGTCGGAAAGAGATTTGAGTCAAATGAGGACGTCATCACCGAAACTGAGGCCTATTTTGAAGAACTTTTAAAATATTTATTTTTAGACGGCTTGAAAAAATTGAAAGATCGCTAAGCAAAGTGTATTGAGCTATAAGGAGACTATGTTGGAAAATGAAAATAAGACAATCCGAAATAATGTGATTTTTTGTGTTTTTGTAAAATCTTTTTGACCTGCCCCCGTAATATAATTAAAAACATCTTATAAATTATATTGGCTGGATAGAATAATGTTACCACTGTTATAGCCAAAGCGTTTCGTTGCTGATATTATTTGTGCTTTTAAAAATTAAAATATTACGTTAAAAACTAATTTCTCTGTCCTTTATTTCAAAATTTGAAAAAATCTTATGCATATGCTTATGTTTTTTGAAAATAGGCTGACAGTTTTGACCTGGACAATAGTCTTAGATTAAGACTATCAAATCTGTTATGACATGAATAATTATTATCATAAATAATACTAAATTCGTAACAACTTTTGTGCAATCAAGTAACAGTTCTTTTACAGAATGGGCACAATAATACAAGAAGCATTCAGTGCAACTTTACTGGCTCATCTTGTCGGCGCCACTTCATTAGTATGCATCCTGGGTTACCAAATTTTAACGGTGAGAAGTCTGTTTGCTTGAAATGTTGAACATAAATCGTGCGTCTTCTGCCTAATTACACCTGAGATCATATACGGCTTTAGCGAATGTTTTCAATCAAAAAATTATACCCGAAATGTATTATATTTAAACTCATCCTGTTCTTATCTAACAATAGATTAAGGAAATAATATATATTATGTGTTAGGCGTAAATATGCTGCTTGGCCTTGTCTGTTAGACTCTTATCCGGTTTTGAATAAATAAATATAATATCATAAAGTGGCTGATATGAAACAAAATGGTTAAATAAATAAAGTGAAATTTCTCAAACTAAGATCAGATCCATACACGGAGAAACTTTTTATATCAATTTTTACTATAGTATTTTTCAATTTAGGGAAAAACGTATCACTTTGAGAATTTTTGTTAGTAATAATACTAAACTTTATAGTAATGATATGAAACTTCAGCATAGTTTATAGCAAATTGTACTATAGTTTATACTAAAGTTTCATATTATTATTATAAAGTTTAGTATTTTTACTAAGAAAAATTCTCAAAGTGATACGTTTTTCCCTAAATTGAAAAATACTATAGTAAAAATTGATATATAAAGTTTTTCCGTGTACAGATAATGCGCAATTGTTTATCTCAATTCTCATCAATTCGTATTTTCATGAAAATTCCCGACAAATGTTGAATAAAATTGAGAATATCCCGCTCCAAATGTTTTAATTGCCGTCGAAGAGTCCGACTTAAACAGATTTACGTTGCAAAAAGTATCATAACAAGGCCAAGGAAATAAACTATAAAATAAGGAGATTTGCAGCACAAAACTAGCATATGCACATGGGGATGGGGGCCCTCAACCTCGACTCGTTCTGTGAACATCATGCGAGACGTAAACGCCCATTTCCCTGCCTTTTGTCTGTAATATCCTATTATCCATTGACAAATGAGTTAATTACAATTGGGAAAATTGCGTCTCCTGCCCGCTTTCTAATTAGTTTCTATCTAATCTTTCTTTTTTAACTGGAATCTTAAATCAACTAATGCTTGAAAATTCATAAAATAAAAAAAATCACGTATTTTTTAGGACGGTTCTGCGTGCGTGATGGAGTGAAGCTAAGATTCTGTCAAGAATTTCTAAGTATACGAGGGCCGCGAGGGTTATACCCCTAGGAAATGAATATACGATTCCAAGCCGAAATTATAAGCCTACTTACATATTAATGGATCATAAGTCTCAAAATCATAAGAGGATCACTTTTTAGTTTTCGATGTAGTCGCCATACAAGTTTATACACTTATTTCGTGACATGTTTGTATTTATGTCTTTATTCTTTGTCTTGACCCACAATTAAATTCCTTAAAGTATCATTGTATTGGCATTGGGTCAGTTCTTTTTGATTAAAAATCTATAACTAATGAAACATATTATATAAAGAGGAAAAAAAACATATCATATAGATGAAAAAGGGGAGGCAAACGTCTCGGCCACAAATGAGGGCCCTCTTCAGTGCCAGCCAATTTCAAGGACTAAAAGACTGAGCTGAAAAATCTAATTTTAATACATATAACTAATTTTCTTGCACGATTACAGCTCATTTATTAAGTCCTTGAAATTGGCTGGCACTGAAGAGAGCCCCCATTTGTGGCCGAAACGTTTGTCTTCCATTTTTTATCTATATGATATGTTTCCTGCTTTCCTATTTATATATTTTAATATGTTTAATTAATTATTGATTTTTAATTAAATGGAACTGAGCCAATACCAATACAAAGATACTCTAACGAATTTATACACTTAGTCCAGCGCTGCTATGTTATAGTTAGATGGGGGTGTATTATAATGAGCTTCGAATTGTTTACGGTACATATCACGTCCTTCTCACTAGTGATGGGAAAAGTATCGATAAATATCGATACATATCGATTATCCATCGTATCAACGATAATCGATACATTTTTCTCTTAACGATATATATCGATATTTTGTTGCATTTGGTGGTAGGCAGGGTTGTGCAGTGACGCGTCACTCGAGGCTTATTACGTAAATTACCTAAGGGAGGTATTTTACGTAGAAAACCAGTAAAATACCTAATAAATTACGTGTCAAGATGACGGCCTTATAGAACTGTATATAACCTCACTTTTTCAAAGTTCCGTTCCCGAAAAGTTTGTTTTGAACATGAACATTGTTAATTAAAAAATATCATCAATGTCGACTGAAAATAAACGGGGGAAAATAAAATCCCACTTCGGGCTTCCATATATTCCATGGAATAAATTGAACTTTCTGCGCCTGCCAGAAGAAATAAAAAAAATGTTACAAAATGTTTATTTTGCAGTAAAGTCCTAAAAAATGTTGGATATAATCGCCTTTTGGGTGAGGTTAGGTTTGTTCTTTGTTGGCGGGACCGAGAACGGGCATCGCAGGAGCGTTAAGTCCCGTATACACGTAATTTACATCATGTAGAGAACTAGTGGAGTAAAATACCTAGTAATTTACGGTAAAAAACTACGTAAATTACCTAGAGTATTTTACTTACCCAACTCTGGTGGTAGGGTGTACTTTGGACCGTATATCGATTCTCCAAAGCATTAATTCTCCCAGGCACAGTGAACTTCACGTTGGAAATCCTAAGAATTTTTAGGCGCGCATTATAATTCACAAGAATGGCGCCTAAAAATTTTTAGGATTTCAACGGCAGGAAATAATATCACCGATAAAAGGTCGCGTTTGTCGCCAAACCTAGCCGAACAACTGGTTTTCCTGAGGCAAAATTTTGAATTTCTCAAAATGCAAATCCATGGTCAACACAGTTGAGTAAAAGGGGCACGAATTAGGAGCACTGGGTCAGGTTAGGATGGCGAAGAGAGGGGGAAGTTATCGATAAATATCGATATTATCGATACTTTTTCCAAAAACATCGATATTAATCGATACGCGATTTGGTCGATATTTCCCATCACTACTTCTCACTATCATTCCGCGTGTCTTAATTAAATGCCTTTCGTCCCGCTACTAATACATCTCGTGGCAGCATGTAACTATAAGGCCAGGTTGAAAAATTTTGAGCCACAACACGAAGATGGAATTACTAGTTTTCGTCACTCTATTACTACCATTGTATATGCCTCCTTGTTTCATATACGTTGGGTGATTTATTTATCACATTACTATCGCGTTGAGATATTATAATACAGGGTTTTCCAATCAAAGGTTTCATTCTGATTTATGAGAGAAATGCGTGTTTTTTGTGAAAAATCATTTGATTTTTATTTCATTCAATAATGAAAGGTTTGCCATCAATAATGAAAAACAATATGATTCATATGGCCTCCACGGCTACGTTTGCAGGACCATGCTCTTTTAATGAAATTTTCCATTACATTTTCGCACATTTGGGGCTCTATTTCGTCGATAACGGTATGAATTTTCTCTTAGAGTTCTTGAATTGATTGAGGAGCTCAGCATAAACCTTATCTTTCACGTAACCCCAAAGAAAAAAGTCTAGAGGTGTTAAGTCGCATGATCTCGGCGACCAATTGTAATCGCCGTTTCGAGAAATCACTCAGCCTGGACAATGACTGCGCGTGTAAAATTATACGTCTGTCTATACTATACATTGAACATTTTAGGTATATACACAGTGTGATCTAAAAATAACCGAACTTTTTAGTTATAGAATAAAACAAGCATTGTATTATATTTCAAAGCTAATATTTATTCAAAATAGGATCCATTTAACTCAATACAATGTTTGGAACGATTAACCAATTTATCCATAGATTTTTTAAACTCGGTTTTAGGATGCTCTTTAACATCTATTTGACAGCTGCTTGAATGGTTGGAACGTCATCGTAAAAAGCTCCTTTCATTGCAATTTTCAGTTTTGGGAACAGAAAATAGTCACACGGTGTTAGATCAGGCGAAATTGTCTCTTTCCGATTATTTTTTGTTTCCTAACATGAAAACTTGGCTTGGAGGTAAAAGATTTTCATCGAACGAAGAGATCATTGCTACGACAAATGAGTATTTTGAGGGGTTTGATAAAAATTACTTTTTGCAAAACAGGCACTAAAGTAGTACTTCGAGCCCCTGTAGAGCGGCTGTAAAGTTGTCCATTTACGACCAGCATGTTCATATTGTATCTGTTTTCTTCCTTAAGTCCTACTTTCGTTCCTTATGTCCTACTTTTGTTCCTTACGCCCTCTGCACAGTTGCGAAAAATGGATTATATTTCCCCCCAAGCAAATACTTGATCGGACCGCAAGATGGCGACAGCAGGGATTAAGCTAACTCCTTCATTGCTCACCAGGGAGCCATCTCGCACGTTCTGGGCTCAGTGCTAATACTTAATTACTCTAACCAAAGTTTATATTTTTCCATACGTTATTAAATTCAATCAAATTTGTTTCTTGAAATACTGAATACCCCAAAAATTGTACCTAAAATTTTTTAAACTTGAAGAAAAAACATTTTACGTTCCAGAAAAATATTTAATTAATCTAACCAAAGTTTATCCTTTTCCATAAATTATTAAATTCAATCCAATTCGTTTTATACAATTGGGGGGGCACAGCCCCCCGAAACCCCCGGCAGGGGCTTTGCCCCCTGCACCCCCACCGGGGCTCCGCCCCTGGGCCCCACCCCACCACAGCCCTTTCCGACACCTTTCGTGCCATATTTATCAATATTATTGTTATAACATGTTACTATTCCACCAAGTCGTAATTGGACACTCTCAATACCATTCTACAGACACTCGAAATACTTCTTTAGGACGTATTTTGCAAAAAATATCGTGTGTACCACGGAGGTTGGTCATTTTGGGACTCGACCGATGTATTCAGTCCTAGTCTCCTCCTCGCACGCGCCTTCGGCCCGCGCTCGGCTACGAGTTGGCCTGAATACATTGGTCCTCGCCCCAAAAGACCTACTTTACCTCCTAGATGCACAATATACTATTTTAGAGGGCATAAAGAAGCTCGAGTGCCACTATAATAAATGTATACAGTTAAAAGGGGACTATGTTGAAAAATAAATTGGAATTTTTGTTATAAAAAGTGTTCTTCATTTGAAAGTCACGGACTTATAGAACAGCCCTCGTACATTGTCTCTTTTGTCGTTACCGATAGAGTCATGTACTCGGATACAATAATGCGATGAATAAATGCTGATATGAATATATTTCCATTTCTTTCGTATTTACATACTCTGGCTTTGAATTTTATCACACGTAAATTCAATATCCAAACATCGATCGATTTTACCCAAATATTTTGTCTCAAATGGTTGAAATGACGACTTTTTGACTCCACTCAACCATACAATATTGTTTAAAGCTAATAGCATGACATTTAAATAAATCACGATGAACATTATAAACTCTTTTTTCATTTTCTATCTTTTTCTACATACAAATATACACGGATCTTGTGGCATCGCTGTAAACCCTAACGTGTACAATGTATTTACTAGTTTCTCATGCCACTGTACTCCCAACTGACGCAGACTATACAACGATTTTTTCAATAGACGCACACTACTACAAGCGATGAGCTTGTTATACCAACTATTAACGGTCCCCTGTTAATTTATCATAATTGACACTTTTATTATTATAACCAAATGTTTATTTTGTACGGATTTTATTGATCACTTCGCGTAATATTCCGGCACTTCCATATAAACACATTCTTTAAGTTCACCGTTGAGATACGCTGTCACTACGTCGAGTTGATGAATCTCCAAATTTAATTCTGCGGTTAATGCTAATATTGATTGTATTGATATTGATCTGACCACCGGTAAATATGTTTCACTTAAATCTCCTCCAGGTTTATAAGTTTGCGTTTATTTGGATGTTTGCTTACTCAACAAATACGTCGTCGTCTATCACCCCTTTTTCTTTTTCTTTATTCTCTGTTATACGTTGATATTTGTTACTATTCTCATTATCACTCACCGATATACACAGTTTGCGAAGCCTTTCCACCGAGCCAGTACATATTAGTTTCGGGCGTTGCCTTCCACGTTTTCCCGGTTGTACTAGCAACTCCTATGAGCACGTTGCCAGCCTTTTTCTTTAACGTCCTCGTTCGGACACTCGTTCCCTTTCTACTCTTCTTTCTTCGGCTTGTTCTTTACGTGCTTCTTGTTCACTTTCATTGTTCGTTGAAGACTGTGTATCACCTGTTTTAATTTCTTCCATTACTTCACGATCACGGTGTGCCCACTCCCATGTATTTTGAAGGGGTACTTACAGATGGTGGCGGGGTAAATGAATTTATATCAGCAACATCTAGGGGACGTAGCAGGAACTAATTTTCACGAAAACTACCCCTCCACTTCAGATACAGAAATGAAGGGCGCGAAATTTTCGCCTTCCCATGCGAAAAAGGAAAAATTAGGATTTTATTATATTTGAGGTTACTTTACATGGCTTAAATCAGCTTTGAATGGGACTGGAGTTTTATCTTTATCGACACTTGAATCCGGATTTAAAATTGAAGAACGAAAATACTTTTTAATGCAAACTTTCTTACCGCGTCTTGCACTATAATACGTAATTAATTTTTATGAACAAAACCAGAAACCAAGCCTTTATGAGTTTTATTTTAGATTCAAAACAAAATTTATTGATGACTTACCCGATTTGCAGCTACAATTATTTTCATTTGGAGGGCAAACAGTAAAGTACTGCTGATTGTTGGCACATTAGTCCAGGTATTAGCACTTTAAAGATCGAAGTTCATTAAAATCACTTAAAATCGCAATCAATTTTAATCAGTTACAACATGCAGACAAGTGACAACATGTCTACCGCGCACGGCGTTCATTTCGATGACACACTAGCGGCGACTAGGGGACGTAGCAATCACTATTTTTCTTTCGCCACTTGGCCTATGGGAGTGGGCACACCGTGTTCACGATATTCCGTTTTAAAACCAGGGTACTTGTAAATTTTAAATCACGACTAATGGTGCTTTTATACCTCTTCAACTGCGCGCCGAGAAATCCATTTACAGTACTTTATTGGTCTTAGCAAGCAGGATTGAACGAAATGGACCAATCGATTTCTGTGAATGAATTTGCCGGCCCGCAGCTGGTGAGGTATAAAAGCACCTTTATAATTGTTTCTCTTTTATTTGTCAAATAGATTCTGTGTTATTTAGATTCTTCTGAATAACCAATAAATATTCCTTCTTGTCCACGTGAATTAAATTTGGCTTTATTTTGTCGCTTGTCTAACGAAAATACTTTCATTCCAAATATTTGAAAATATCTAACAGTGGGGGTTTGCTCTCTTCACAGTAGATATGTAATTTCACTATCTAAAGCACTGGTTATGAGCATTACGTGCTCAGATTCATTAGGATTGATTCTAATTGAAAATTCGGTTTTGTTACGGATTTATTCGAGTTGATGTCTTGGATTTGATCGGATTAAGTCGGATTGATTTGTGACCGTTTTTCATAAAAAAAAATATGAAACGCTTTTCGGTTGGGTTTAGAATGTCTCGGAATGGTTCGGAAAAAGCTTCCGGAATCAATAATTTATTGACCATTTTGTTCGATGACCTTTTGCCATCTTTCAGCTTCATAATTCCGCTTTCGCAGAAAGTTTGGTTCTTAGAGGCAAAAAACTGAATCAACTCATTTTTGACAGCCTCATTTGAATCGAGCAAACCAATTCTGGCACTGGCATTCTATTAATGATTTTTCACGATAAACATCATACAACTTTTTTCGAGCTCACACTGCGTTTTTACCTTTTCCGAAGTAATAAAGTAAAATGTGACGAAAATGACCGTCTGAAATCTCCACTTCAAATCAATGCAAAACAATGAATAAACAACAAAACTTGAAACTTTTTGTTACTGAATAATCTATGAAACGTCAGCTGTCAAATACCATATACGGCCTGAAGTTTGCAATGGAGAAGAACGACTTCGAACGACTATAGTCATCTTACGGAAAAAAGCGAAATGACTTTATTGACAACCCAATATTATTCTATTAAATCCGGCCGTATTTCTGTCCGTAAATACAGTTTCTCATACATGTTGCTAATATGGCGGTAAATACGACCAGAAATATGAATGTTAAAATATGCCTTGTACTTGAAGTTGCTGCTTTAAAATAAATTCGTAATAGACTTTCAATTGTAAGCAGCAACTTCAAGTACAAGGCATATGTGAACATTACTGTACATACATAGAAACCTATTTAGAAACGTATATAAGAAGCTATATGTAGGATTAAAATAATAGTAATTTTTCCATCTACGTTATAACAATTAGAAAAACATAACGTCAGTTATCAAAACTTCATTTTTTCCTTAAATAGAAATTTTTTTCTATTTTATAACAATGCGGAATTTTATGCATTTTCATATGAAAAAAAATTGTAAATCAGATAAAAATTGTAGACTGAAAGTTAATTTTCGTAATACCTTTATCGAAAGATCGTTTTTCGATACTTGTAGAGCTGATTCTAAAACATTAAACCGCATGTGATTGCTCGAATGGAATAATGCTAATCGAATATGTTTTGACTAAATCAGACTTACGAAATTTTTACTAAATTAGATGTTGAAAATACATAAAATGTTAAGTAAGAATTCTATGTTCGATTTAATTAAATTTGGTAACAAATTATAACATTCGATTACTTACAGACCTATGCTAATGGCGACACAGCAATTCTTGTGACATTTGTGGCGTTTGGCTTCTGTGTTCTTTTGGTGCTTTATGCCCACTGTACAGTTGGCGAGTGTCTAATAACTGAGGTAATTTCATACGTATTTACTTTTATGATACTTCTTTATGCTTTAAGTTTTTTTCCAATCACAAGAGCCGTCCGACAAATATGGTAAAAAATAAAAAAATCATCATCGGGAAAATTCAATACAGGCCATATTTAGAGAATAGCGTGGACGTTACAGTCACAAAGTAATAGTTGAAAGACTATAAAGTCCGTATTAAAAATCTGACAGCAAGCAATGTGCTTACTTTAAATGTTTGTCATATGAGGCCAGAAAGGCAATGGATGTACGCTATTTTTCATAAATATTAATCGAAGATCGGTTTTCTTGCCTGTAGAGCGAATGTGTAAACGTGGTACAAAGCAATTAATATATTATGCATAAAGAGAATACATAACGAACAAAAAATTCTTTTGACAACTGTCTAATTTTTGTAGGTTAGATTTCGCGTCTATTAGAGTTGAATACATGAAGTTAGCTGCATCGTCTAATGTGCAAGCGCCAGTGTGAATCATTCCGAAACAATCCGAAAAACACGTTCTTCGAAAACGATACAGATATCGGAATGATTCGGAATAGTTCTGATTGGCTAGAAATAAATTCCTATCCAAAATCTTTGCCAAGGAAATAGAACTTTCTTCGTTTATTTACAAATATTCAGAGTTGTGTTTTATTCCATTATTTGGGGCATAAAAATGAAGTCAGTTTGATTTTTTGAGCAGCTCATATTTTCACTTAAAGCCGGCCGTATTTCTGACCGTTAATATGGTTTTCTATACACGTTCGAATTACGGCCGTAAAAACGACCATTACTACGAACATAAATACGTCCGTATATTTTCAGTAGAGTGAGAATTTTCAGTAAAGTGAGGAATCTCTTCTAAATGAATATTTCTTTGAATGAAATATTTTGTATTCATATACATCAACAACATATTCATTGCTTCTACTTCTGTTTAACCCCTTAAGGGCTGACTTTTTTGGAGTGGTTCAAACTATGCGACACATAGTAGATCTAAGTATATAGATATTTAACTTGTTATTTTATTCTGATGTGAATAATCCCTAAAGAAAGTATTGATAATTACATTTCCTGTTCTTTTATCATACTTTAAATTGAAACTCATTCAGGGATTTTGTGAGTTCCTGCATCAGATTCACGCGATGCTCATAGCGCGTAATTATAAAAAGCGTACGTTCTTCTCCAAGAAGTCATACCACCTTGATCAAAAAGTTTTAGGACTTTATTTTTAAAATCAAAAATACAAGTTTATTCATCATAATCGATATCGTCCCCTTCAAAGTACTCCCCATCGACTGCAACGCACTTATCCCAGCGCTTGATCTAATCCTCGAAACATTTTTTATAATCGGTTTGCGGTATCAGAGCCATCTTGTTGACGGTCTGGCCTTCTGGAAGGAATTCATGATGCACAACACCTCTGTAATCCATGAAAACCGTAAGCATCACCTTCTTTTTCGATTAGAAACGACATGGTTTTCTCGGTCGCAGCTCATTGGGTGAACGCTATTCACTCGCTTGATGTCTGGAGTGCGTGTCATACTCATAAATCCACGTCTCGTCACCAATAATTATCCGTTTGATGAATGATGGGTCGGAGTCGACCTTGAAAAGCATGTCTTTTGCGAGATCAACGCAATCCCTTTTTTGCATGAAATTCAGGTCTTTCGGCACCAGCTTTGGAGCGACACGTCTGAGGCCCAAATCATTAACCAAAATGTCTTGAGCGGATCCGTAAGTAATATTCAACTCCTCTGCAATCTTTGTAATGGTCAATTTGCGGCTTACGGTCATCCACCCTTTCATTTTGTTAATATTTTCATCAGTTTTCGCCATCGACGGCCTGCCACTGCGCTCGTCATCCTCGACCAACTCACGACCACTTCTGAAGCCTTCGTGCCGGCGGAAAACGTTTGATCTCGTTAGAGCATCGTTGCCGAAACACTTCTCCAGCATTTCCAAAGTCTGCGCACCGGTAAATCCATTTTTAACACAAATTTTAATGCAAACTCGTTGCTGCAAAGTCGATGAAATTTTTTTTTTGAGAAAAATCGAAACCACACACAAAGATAGATGTACACAATACAGCATCACTTCCACAAATGTCAAGCTATCAGGCTGAAAATCTGACAGAACGTCAATGACACTTCTACCAACACAACAAAAGAAGCAGAATTGAAATCGGCCGAACGAGAATGCCACACGCTGACGAGTACTAAGACTTTTTGATCAAGGTGGTATACTTGTAAATATGTTTTCAAGCGAAATCTGATGAAAAAGGCTTTAGATAGACCATGTTCCGGTTTACATGAAGCATAGCCACAGCAATACGTTCCAATGAAACTCGCGTATTTTCGTTTTGAGGTAGTTGTCGTGCGAAAAAAAGGTCTCTGGAAAAAAAAGTTTTTCTATAATTTCAAGAGTTGAAATGATATTATAAGTTGTGTTTCATGAAAGGAAAAACATAATATCTTATGAAAGAAGTGTAAAACTTACGAAAAATATTACTTTCAATAGCGTTTTTGGTAAGAAAAAATTCTTTCACAAAAAACATTATTAAGAGTATTATTTTTCGTAAGTTAAAAATTTATTTAATAAAAAGTGATGTATTTTTTCATATACATGACTGATAATATCATTTCAGATCTTGAAATCATAGAAAAACTTTTTGTTTCCAGAGAGATGTTTTATTACATGACAACTACTTTGAATAAATATTCTCCTTGAGGTTTTGATAAACATAAGGTTTAAATCTCTTTTGGTATGGCATATTTTCTTATTTTTGAATATTTTTAGAGCGAGAAAGTTTGCAATGCATTTTATGACTGCGAATGGTACTGCATGTCTACAAATAATGCAAAAATTATCATGCTCTGTATGGAACGATCGCAGAAGCCCCTTCGATTAACCGCAGGAAAGTTTGGAATGTTTTGTCTCACCACTTTGACTGACGTGAGTTAAGAAATGTCATTTAAAATTTATAACGTAGAGTGGAACTCTTCATTAAAAGTTACTATATAAAAGTAACACGTTACTTCGCTATAGAAACAGCCCTAGCGGACTCAGTTCAGTGAACGGTCAACGAATTCGATCACCATTCACTGACCGTAGAAAAGATATTTAAATTGTTGCAAATATAATTCTTTGTTGAATTTGGAGTTACAAGGTTTCGCCCGCTCTCCTTAGTTCTTCGAGAGTGATCAAACTTCACACTCGAAAAATACATTTTTTCCCTAGTTGCACAATATACTATGCGATGCCTCGTGCAGCCAAGTATCACCCTTGAGCAGGTATATTTCCGCCGTGCTTTGAGGCATTCGCGACGTAAGACAGACAGCTGGTCGTTTCACTAGTAAATCGAGTTCCTGGCACACCTGTGCCCCTGACGAGGCATCGAGTGATGCCTGACCACATGCTGCTACCATTTTTCGTTTCGTCGCCCGCATTGCGTTTCCCAATGGCCCAGAAGACTTCGTCCAACCAAGCCCATCTATGAGCATGGTTTCCTCGAGGTATTCCCGAAGCTTGTCTTTGCTGAGTCGTCCTGTGTTCCAGGAAGGGTTCCGTCTTATGCCGCCCCTTACTATGTTCACAGGGTAACTCTGTTCCAGTATGCTGAACTCGGTGCACCGGTGGTCACTCCAATGACCTCCTTACTCGGGTGATTTGCTATTAAAGTCAACAGCAATGAGGGTCCACCCACTAGCCTCACTAAGGCTTTTCTCAAGGGGGAGAATCTGAGTCTTGAAGACCTCGAAAGGATCGTTCGGGGAGATGTAGCAGCTGTACACACGCACCCCCGCCACCTCCACCCAAATGAACCCTAGGTCAATCTCCAGAACGTCCCCGATTCCATATTCGGAGTCGCACACAAGGATCCTGGCCCTCCTTCATGCATCCTGGTACGAGGCAGAGTTTTCGAACCATTTTTACTGTTCACTAATGAGTAGCACGTCGGCCCCTCTCTCCCTGGCCATCTGCTTTAGGAGGTCTTGGGCTTCCCTCCCCCTCCTGAAGTTTAGTTTTAGGAACTTTACCTCCCACCTGTCAACCTCCGCAGCTCCGCCTGAAACGTTGCGCAGGATTCGCTCTCAGAAACATGGGTGACATCTTTTTCGCCCCTATCCGTGCAAGTCAGGCCTTAAACTCCTTGTCCCTGTGCTTTGCGTCACCGCACCTCCAACAGGCATCATTCCTGCCAGGGCGCGTGCAGCCACGCGAGACATGGTCATATCCCAGGCACCTGTAGCAACGGGCAAATTCGGCATGCTCCTTAATGCGGCAGTTTACCCATCCGACTCAAAGCAAACTTTGGGCCTCCGCCTCGGCCAGCTGGACCGTCGCAGTTGGTACACCGGCAAAGCGTTTGTAAAGCCTGCATGTATCTTCAAGGTCGGACTTCACCAAAGCAATGCAGAGCGCAACAACCACTTCCTCATTTGTCATGGTCTCGTCCAGGTCTCTAATTTCAGGAGACCTCATCGAGACCAAAGACTAAACTGTAGCCTTTTCGCCAACCACCTGGTCGAGCGTCTTTTCAAATGCCGAGACATTGTCCCCCGTTTTCAGGACGATAAGGATCATATTCTTCCGTGTCTTTCGGATGGATAGGACCTCCAGTCCTGCATCCGAGGGGTTTACCCTAGTCTTTATCGCCTCCAGGATCTCAGCATAGGGCTGTCCGTCCTTCGCCGAGACCCTGACAGCATCATTCGACCTAGCGTCCTTATTAGCACACCTTTCTTCTCCTGCTTTCTTTTCTTCGTTTTCTTTCTCTTCTGGATTTTCACCCCACTTTGCAAAAGACACTTATGAGTGCCAATCCAACATTCGTTTTGATTGTAACTTGGGTGCTCTGGCGCATCCCGTCTTGGATAATTTCAAGCGCCAAGCCCAGCTTCTCCATTTTAACACTTTGCTCCCTCAAGAGCTGAAGAATGTCTTTCAATCCCCTATCTTCCGAAAGAGTCTCACAGACAATCTTTTCCACATTTTTTTGTTTTTTATCCACAGGTCCCGGAATACACGAATCAGTCGGACTGTTCATTGTCGCAGACTGTGGAAGTTTCGCAGTGTCCAAAGGACATCTAGCACAGTCACGTAGCGTAGTCAATCATCCGTCTACATTCAATTCATTTACTCCTCTCAGATACTCGCAGACTTATCTGCGTGGTCTTGGATATACATCCTTCTCCATTCATGGGGATAAATGCGTCTATAGCGTACCGCTCTTTCAGCTTGGAATAAATCCGTTTATAGGGCACCACTCATGTAACTCGGAAGATGACCATTTATAGAGCCTCCTGCATTTTTTCACCGATTCGTCGGGACATTACAAACCTCCATGACCCGAAGGCCGTCCGCTAAGCCTCCCCACCTATCCTTTTCTTGCATAGCAAACATAAGGACTTCGTCAAAGTGACATTCCAGGGAGAGAAGACATCTGAACATTGGTCCGGCACCTGGAATCGACCTAGTGGTCGGAACAATCTCTAAAACAGGAACTGTCCCGAGGTAGTTGCGTGAAAGATATCTGTTCATCGATCCGGTACCTGGGATCAGCCTCGTGATCGAAATAATCATATTAACGGAAAATTCCTCGAGGAAGTTGCGCAAAAGACATCTAGACACAGGTCCGGTACCTCGGATCGACCTATTGGTTGGAACAATCTCCAAGACGAGAATTATATTTACATCGATATCTTCTAACTCTAAATTTGATGCAGAATTATAATTGCAACAATGATAACGTTTTTTTTGTTGTTCATAGTTATATTAGTAGGTCAGTCAATGGTCAGTCAAACGCATTCAAAGTATTGCCAACAAGTTTTTTGTATACATGTCTTTGCAAAAAATGTTAGAAAGAAAGCTTTAGAAAATCATTTTACTTGAGAAATGAGCTACTATTCTTTAGATTCGTATTGTTTCTTAACCTTTTAGCTGCGGGGAAATTTCAGTACAAATCGACCTCTTATAAAATGCAAAATTTATACCTAAAATCTCCGGATATCTCAGTTTGAGTCCCCGACCTGACTGCTGGTCGATATATCGACCAGCCCCGCAGGCAACGTAAAGTGCAATGTAAAAAATTTGCCTCATTTGTCATGAAGGTTTGAAAGGGAATTTTTATGTGATTTCACGCACTGAATATGAAAAAATAGTAAAAAAATTACCACAGACACCCTTGACCTTGAAAATCGCTAATTCTTTTCGTATTCAGTCCAAAAAATTAGGTAGGAATACACTCTGAAACCTTCGCTTCTACTAGAAATGAACTTTGATCTTGAAATACCTATTTTCAAGGTCAAAAATGTTTCGAGGAATTTTAAAACTATTTTTTACGTATTCAAAACATCAAACTTTGCCTAAAAACATTAAATATTTTCTGCCTCTTGAGTGGTCGATACATTGACCACCCCTGCAGCTAAAAGGTTAAAAAGCCGCAGCTGGATAAGCATGGGTTAGACTGTTATAGGTACGTACATTATACTGATCTGTAACGCTTGACCCTTCAATAATAATGGAAGAGCTCCTATCTACGTTATATTATAATGGTTTTCATTATAAGGTACATTTTTTGTATTATGCAAAAGGACTTGCCATGAGGAAAAAAAATACATAAGGCAGACCGGGGCAAAGCGTCTGGGTTAACATTCATTGCTCCATAAAAAGTTAATAAGTTAATTAGTGTGATTTCTTCCGTGTACCGCATTATTTTATATCATATCTTTATAGTGCAAGAGCTCTAGTCGTTAGCAGTGGCACCAATCGTTAGCTCCCTCTCAATCTGCTTTAAACAATATAAAAATGCAAATTAACGTACTTTATCCGAATTATTCTCATGCAAGAAAAATGTGATCAATATTTTCACGTTTCTATTTTGTAAAGCGAATTAGAGTGGCGTGCCAACAATTGGTGCTCTTACCTATATAAAAAAATGGAGTTTATAAGAATAAGAACAACTACTCAAAAACAGGAATGATTACTAAAAGAGGAAAGAAAGTATTGGACAGTACAGGACTCACTCCCAAATTGTGTCATTCTCTCTTCTGCCATCTAATAATTATTCCTATTGGATCTATAACTTAATTCGTGCAGTTTGCTAAGAGATGGCTTAACTTGATTATTATTCCATCGCTCCAATATTGCGAACATGCGTTGGAAAGCTACTGTCATTGTGCGTCTTTTTCAGTATATGTCATTCATTTGAAGCGTAAACAGCAATAATTTTTTTTCACTCAAATATGTCGAACTGTGTGCCTAAAAAAGTGTTTTTGCGGGGAGTTCTTCTTCATTACTTTAATATGAAGAAAACTGCTGCCGAAAGTCATCGTATTTTGGTGGATGTGTATGGTGAACATGCTCTAGCTAAGCGAACGTGCCAAACGTGGTTTGCACGATTTAAAAGTGGTGATTTTGGCTTTAAGGACGAAGAACGTCCTGGGCAGCCAAAAAAGTTTGAAGATGAAGAACTGGGAGCATTACTCGATGAAGATTGTTGTCAAACACAAGAAGAGCATGCAGAATCTTTGGGAGTCACTCAAACAAACATTTCAAAACGTTTAAAAGCAGTCGGATAAATTCAAAAGCAAGGAAATTGGCTTCCACATGAACTCAAGCCGAGAGACGTTGAAAGGTGCGTTTTGCATGTCCGAAATGCTGCTGGAACGCCACAAAAAGAAGTATGTAAAACCCGGCCAACCAGCCAAATCAACGGCAAAGCCGAGTATCCATGGCGCGAAGATAATGCTCGGTATTTGGTGGGATCAGAAGGGTGTGTTGTATTATGAGCTGCTAAAACCGGGTGAAAACATCAATGGAGAACGCTATCAAACATAATTAATCCGTTTGAAGAGAGCAATAGCCGAAAAACGCCCGGAATATGCGATCAGACACGAGGCAATAATTTTCCATTATGACAACGCTCGGCCCCATGTTGCTATTCCAATTAAGAACTATTTGGAAAACAGTGGATGGGAAGTTTTACCCCACCCGCCTTATAGCCCAGACCTTGCCCCTTCTGACTACCATTTGTTCCGGTCGATGCAGAATGCCCTCACTGGAATACGGTTCACATCAGAACAGGGTATCAACAATTGGCTTGATTCATTCTTGGCCGCCAAGCCGGCGCAGTTCTTTTGGGATGGAATCCACAAATTGCCAGAAAGATGGGAAAAAGTCATAGCTTCAGATGAGCAATACTTTGAATAATACTATTGAACATATTTTTCTTAAATAAACGTTCAAATTTTGAAAAAAAACCGCACGAATTAAGTTATATATCCAATATTTTCTGGAAACCACTCCTGTTATCCAGTAATCATTAATATTCGCCTGATCTTCATTTTTCTCCGTATGTTATGTCGAAAAATGATACAGCTAGATTTCCACTTTTTCTTTCCCAAACAGAATTAATAAAAATTAAACTCTATTATATTAAAAATTAATGTGAGTAAATTTTTCATTCCATACGTCAAAAGTTGAAAATTGTTTCCTGAAATATTTTAATTGTTTTATTTGATTTGAGTATATGCCGATAAGAAAGCTTGCATTGAATAGTCCTGAAAATTTCCAATACCTTCGAGTCCTTTCTCTGCCCAACATTTTTGAATCCATGAGCGAAAATTGAAAAAGTCCATATTCAGTCCTTCTCAATGACTTTAAAAGAGGTAAATCGCAACCTTAAATGTGAATGTTATTTGTAAAAACAACTTTTCCTGGGTGAACAATTTTGCCTCGGTATACCCTATGTACTTTTTTGTATTCGAATCAATATTTACATTCTGACTAAGAAGGGATGTTAATCCTCGGTTACTCACATCAAATGCTCGTACGTGTGTGACGTTTTGCTACATTGTGAATTAATATGAGTCAAAATAATACAAGTAGAATAGAAGGAAAATGTGAGAAAATCTTATTTCTTTTTTAAGCCATGTAGTGTATTAGGAATCTCACATAAATATAAAAGACATATTGTTTTATCGTAATACCTTCTCATTCTCATATGTAGGATTAACCTTCCTAATGCAAATACACACAGCTAAATCTATTTTTTCTACTTAGGATAGGAAAAAATACGGACCAACAAGATAATGACCCGCAATGCTACACCATACATTGAAACCCTAACGATACCGCTTTGTCAACTTGCCTGTATCAATGCGGTGTAACACCCGTCCAATAATGATAGTTGTGTCTTTTCAGCTCGCCAGTGTTTTTGAATGTTGCTTCGTCTGGGAACATAACAAAACAAAATGGATTATTTAGAATTGTTCGTTAAGCCTACTGGTAAAGATCGCGGCATTCTGAAAACAATACTGTCGGAGATTTTGAACCAAGATTTGGGGATGAGACGCATGGCTGCATTTATTCCAGGACTGCTGATAGAAGATCAACAGAATTATCGGGATTTGGAAACAATCAGAAATCGTAAATGTTCAAGAAAGTCATTACCGGCAACGAGTCATGGATTTATAGCTATAATCCTCAGACAAAATCCCAATCTTCGCAGTGGGAGATGTCTAAAGAGCAAAAATTTTAGAAGGCGCACCAAGACTTGCGGCAACATCAAGGCAATGCACCTGCTCATTCATTACAATTTTTTCAGAATTTCATGGTAAAACATGGCATTTTCGGCTTCGTCAGCCCCTGTACAGTTCTGAAATGGCTCCTTGTAACTACTGGATGTTCCTCGAACTAAAGTATCGACTAAAGGGAAAAAGATGTTAGGACGTAAACGGAATAGGACAATGCGTCGACGCAGCTCTTGGATATTCCGGAAGATAACTATTAGGAGTGATTCCAAAAGTGAAAGGATCGCAGAAAGAACTTTTTTTATTTTATTTTTTTTACAATACAAGCCATAACTGTTCAGAAAGTTCCAGAGATTGTAATTCTCAACGGATTTCAACTTTTCCATCTTAAATTGAAGCTTATTGATTCCCTAAGGGATCTGTCGAGGTCGATTTCTTAAACAGATTTAGAACAATTTGTTACATTAGTTGAAAAATGTCATGAAACTACAATTTTTATATTTGAGGTAATTTTGCAACGCACATGAAACATTTTCAAAAAATTGTTATAGTTGCTCATTTGATCGCTACCGGACTACCTTAAGTAAACATTTTCATTGCCGATGAAATTCCTTCACTTCATCAATTGTTATAAGAAAATTAATGGATGAAACTGGCACATGCCGTATTTTCGAGATTGAAATGCATTATTAATATTTATTTCGTTGTGGAATTATATAAAGTCAATGTTGAATTACGACTGAACCCTACACGATAAAAATCGTTAATTGTTTACATAATTTTTTTAACATATGCGCTTATTTCGCTTTGCTGATCATAGAGCTTTTTTCTTACCGACGGGATCAATTCTTTTCATCTCCAGAATAACATTTTTGCATATTTAATTGCCGTCGAACAACATTGGCATTGTTATAAACAATTATTATAAACAACTACAGTCATTTCTCATTATTAAACATTTAAAACTTTTCTTTTTTAAGAATTTATTTGTTTTCACCTCAAAAATAATATTGTTGCATAATCAATTGCAATTGAAAAACATTGGAATTGTTATAAACAATTTATTTATGCCCCAAATCTTTGTTTGTTCCTATTCGACTGATTTTCTGCGTGTTAATTTTGTCTTATATTTTGTACTTATGTTGTGTACCTATATTTCTGTATGTCTGTGTCACGATTCTTCCTTGTTTTACTTTTTCGTTTGTTCTACGTTGTTTTGTCTCATCAATTATTCTCTCCTAAACGCTGAGTATGAAATTTATTCAATGCAAGATATCAACTTAATTAAGTTTTATCTTATATTTTGTACTTGTATTTGATTGTTATAATAATGACTGAAAATTAGTATGAAACTATTCGTATTCAGGCAGAAACTAGGAATGCAAATATTTATCCCCTTTACAAAGGCATTAATAGATCACACAGCATCCCATTTGTTGGAAATACTTGACATTCTACCCTTCGATATAATCAAAAAACAGAATGTTTTAAATACATTAACTTTGAAGTATGATTTTGATGGGACATCTAGTCATAACCCATACAATCAGGCTTTTAGTGACTCAACAAAATCAGATTGAAGTATTTTGATGTTTTGGATGGTTCTACTGGCCTTAGAGATGAAGGACAAGAAAACTAACACATCTAAAACAGTTTTGAAGAATCAACATCCTGGTTCAACAAGAATTTGTACACTTATGAAATTTCATTAAGCCAAAAAATAAAGTAAACTACCATTTTTTAAAGTAGCATAGATTCAGGACCAAATCACTAAACTAAAGCTAATAAGTATTCAGTTGCAAAGTAAGCCATAAAATGACAATGACGATGATAGACGGGGAAGGATGTCATCATGTTACATACACTACCGGTGGAAATTTTTACTAGGTCCGTTGGAAAGCTTATGAAATTTCCAATCGAATGAGACTCATTTGAAATGATTTGCTTTTATAGGTATTTAAATTTCATGTGGGAAAGATCGGAAAATATTCACAATTTACTACCTCAACTCTAGCTCTATGTATGAGCTAGGAAAATTGTAGGAACTAATGAAAATTTCTCAAACGTTAATCTCCCAATTAAATATGCAAAAATATTATTCTGGAAATGAAAACAAATAAATTCTTTAAAAAAGAGTTTTAAATGTTTAAAAATGAGAAATAACTGAAGTTGTTTATAAAAATTGTTTATAACGATAAAAATATTGTTCGACGGCAATTAAATATGCAAAAATATTATTCCAGATATAAAAGGACATGATTCTGCCAATGAGAAAAATGTGTTATGATAAAAAAGGCGAAATAAGCGCATTTGTATAATCAACGATTATGAGGAACCAACGGAAAAAGAGGAAAGAAAAAAGAAGGCAAACTTCCAAAACCCTTCCTTCTTTTTCTTTCTTTCATCCTTTTTGTCTTTACCAGCCACAACCATCTACATTAAAAATAACTCGCCGACGCTTTGGTGTTCGTCCAGTACCCTCTTGAAGCTAAAAAAGAAATTAATAGTATATTACATAACAAGGGCAGAAAGTTGAAATTCCTGCACTGCGCGCCATAATGCCCGAGGCGAAGCCGAGGGTATCATGGCACGCAGTTCAGGGCTATCAAATTTCTGCCCATGTAGTGTATACTATTTTTCTTGCTACCCGGTCGAAAGTACGAAAACAATTGCATGTGTCCATTGGAATATATTGATGTCTGCCCCGACATTTGCGGCACGAGCGGAGCGAGTGCTGCTGGTCGGGGGGCCGGCATCAAATACATCTATAAATTAAGGTTTAGATTTCTACTTCCTTGTTTCCATCTTTGGTAATTATCATAGACTAGCATGTATCTGTCAACGGACTTTTTGGGTAAGGTGTCAGTTTCTACTATTAATTGAGCTTCAGTTTCAAAGTTTTTATTAATTTCTTCTTCATCTGTCGATTCATCAGATGATATGTCCTTCATTTTTTTATTTTTGTTACACTTCAGTCACTACTATTACATTCTAAATAATATCCACTCATTGCCACTAATAAACATTAGCAGAGAGCGGACAAATTTTGACGCTTGAGGTTATTGACGTTTTTACTCCCGCTATTATAGAGGGCGCGCATATAGCTTGACCAATGCATGAAAGTTAGACTTTCTGCCGTGAAATTGGTGCCGAAACCACGTACTTTCGACTAGGGTAGTAAGACAAATTTTTTAATCATCAAACATTCTTGACCTGCCACCCTCCATTCTACCGCGAGCGCCAGCAGGAATCCTGCTGAATTCTTGAAATTTTGAATTATACTTTTGTTTGGACATTAAGATGAATTTGAGTTTGTAGTCATACCGGTTCGAATTTATTTTTGAATTGTATTAAATAATTAATGTTTTGAGGATTTACAAAACAGAATGTAAATGTTGAGTTCAGTGCTCTTTTATACATCTTGTGTAGCACTTCAGCTTGAATATTTTCTTGTAGACTTAATGTTGATTCACTCTATTGAAAGAAAGTGGATAGTAAATAATGAAATAAAGAAATATATATATCTTTTAGGTGATTAAAACAGCAATGGCTTACTTATCAGTGCTACGAAATTTCCTGTGATTGTATGTATAATCTTCAACGACAAAATTTGTATTCATAAAATTATAAATAGAATTATCAACCCCTTCTTGAATGCATGCTTTATAAAAAGAATATATGCATCATCATAATAAAGAGTTTTAGAAAATTATATAATAAGAAGTAATAAAAATAACAAATTTCTGAAAAACAAAAAATGCTTGTTTTTATTTCCTTTTTTGTGCCACTATAGTTTTTGAGGGATAAAACACGAAATTTAGAAGTGATTTGTCATAGAAAATGCAAAGTAGACTACATCTTTATATTACTAAGTTCATCATCAGAAATCACATTGTTTACACTATATGTATATAATTCTGTGGTGTGCGTAAATTTCGTACCCCACGCATCCATGTAAACGCCAAGGGCACTCTCAGGACCCGATCTAATGGAACAGGTGCAGGGCTCAAATATAAAAGCCTCAACTCTTGAAGGATCTGTTCCTTTCCCCCTGCAACTGGAACAACAAGGCAGCGGCCGAAAAATACCTTTCCAAGTCAGATAGCTAAATACCTAGAGCTCCGGTGACTGGGACTTCGACCTGGAGGCTCAGAAAACTCACAGAGACCTTACTAGAAAAAACGAGCAAGAGACGTAATGGAGCTTTTGTGAGGATAAGAAGAGCATCCCTGAGACAGCGAGGCGGCACTAAAACTTAGCAAAAAACCCGGAGGCTTGATTGAGACTGATAAGACTTGGATCTGGTAAGTACACCGAAAACGAGGGGGAAAGCAGAAAACATTTCCTGGAGGTCCATTCCCCAGGGCTTTAGTGAGTAAGCAGAGACCATCAGATAGGAGGCCAGTGCGACTCTAGAAACAGAAGGAGTGAGTAGAAGCTGGCCTCTCGGGTCATGAATTTCAAACAGGGTGGTATGGACTGTAGGGACATTACAGACATTTAAGGGAGTAGACCTGTGTGTCACTTTCGAAAAATCAATTTTTTTTTATTGCTGATTTCTTATCTAAAACATGTTAAAAAGACTTTTCTAAAAGGGTTTGTTCGAGAACAGCTTAGTTTTTGAGCTGTAGGACCTAAAGGTTCCCGCGGTCGGTTCAGCGTCGTGTTCGCGCGCTCGACGTGGGCGGTCACGATCTATTCGATTCTAAAGAATTTGTCCGTCATGAGGTCATGGTCTCGTGTTGATTTTTTTTTGTACAGAGGGAATTCATACACAATGAAGAAGGTGAACTCTACGGTCCTGGAATCGCAGAATGAACTTAAGTTGATCAAAACAATGATTTATCCCGTTTTTAAACTTTGAGCTCGTTTTTCAAGTTGGTGTGCAGGATTGCGAAAAATCTATTTTATCAACTTGGCTCAAATTTTGTGTAATTAATTTTTATGGATAATGCGAGGTACTGACGTAGGGATTTCTAAAAAAAAATTCTTCCCGTTTTTTACGGCTCATTGCGCTCAAAAAAAGGGGGAAAAACGAATTTTTTTTGCAAAGTGCGCCATTTTGTGAATTTTCTAAAATTTACTAAATCCCTACGTCAGTACCTCGGCAACTTAATTACGAATAACGAAGTATTTTCGTTTTTTGTTTCAGAAGACAGTTGCGTACTGTACCTTGCACACCGTTTGGGTCTGCCATTTTGAGAAAGTCTCGTTCCCGCTTCAATCTTTTATTTACTAATTTAATAACACCTTTGAAACAATTAATGTAAAATATTTAAGAATAAAGCGAGAAAATCGTGAAGGAATAATTAAAAAATCTTAATTACTTTACCTATACGTTGATCCTAAAAAAGCGCTCGAAAATCGCTCTTGGCACAGGTCTACCCCCTTAAGTCACTAGGGCTAGTCGAAGTCTCACCGGTTTTCCTGAAAAAGGAACTCGGGGTCCTTAAGCAGACCCTGGCAGAAGTACTCAAAGCAAGCATGGCTCTAGATTACTTGCCGTCAGCATAGAAAATAAGCAGAGTGGCTTCCATGTCTAAATCGGAGAAAGAAGGCTACACAACAAGACTAGTGTGATGGTACTCACGACAAAATATAAGATGATTCTGGCAAGGCATCCCATATTCTGTAGGAATATGCTGCAAATTTCTGGCTTGGTTAGACATCTAGGAATAATCCTAATTCATAAATTGAGCTAGACGGGGCATCTAGAAAGACAGCGCAGTAAACTATTTGGAAAACAGTGGATGGAAAGTTTTACCCCACCCGACTTATAGCCCAGACCTTGCCCCTTCTGACTACCATTTGTTCCGGTCGATGCAGAATGCCGTCACTAGAATACGGTCCACATCAGAACAGGGTATCAAAAATTGGCTTGATTAATTCTTGGCCGCCAAACCGGTGCAGTTCTTTTGGGATGGAATCCACAAATTGCCAGAAAGATGGAAAAAAGTCATAGCTTTATATGGGCAATACTTTGAATAATACTATTGTACATGTTTTTCTTAAATAACGGTTCAAATTTTGAAAAAAATCGCACGGATTAAGTTATAGATCCAATATGTCGACGATGTCTTTAATGTTAAAAACGAACGTAAAACGACTCTTCGTTTTCAATTTTTTTCCCGGAAAATATTTACTAAAGTGAAAAATGTTTAATAAGGAAGTTTGAGCCGTATTTCATTGTTTACACTCTAATTCACATATTTTTTTTACTTTTTAATAGGCTTTTAATTTGAGATGAAATGGACGTAATTTGTGGGTGCTTCGATACTTTCATCTACCAATCCGAGCGCTGCCGTGGTTATGATTTCCACGCACTTAATTGTTGTTCGCTGAAAAAGATAATGATACTCATTAATTTTTCCAAAGAAGCGTTTCCGAGATATTCGCAAAAAATGTGTATTTTGGCTCTTTTTCAGTTACTGACATAAATCTTGATAATGCTTAATCCAATTAACATAGTACTTTGTCCAAATGGAACCAAGAATTTCAAATTTAAATTGCGCGGGTATATCAAATCTCAAAAATACTTTTTTCTAAGTTGGTAGCACTGTTACAGACACCCGTGTCAAATTTCATGTCATTATCGTCATTGGTTTAAGGTTGAATGCAAGTCCCATCCTCGTACAAATAGTAGAGTCCCGTGGGGCGCTGTTGAACTATGCTGTATTGAAAAAATTTTATGGGTCCACATGATGAAAATTTTAGTGCGTTACTGGCTTGGAATTCGTAGTATGTGTGTGCGTTTGAATAATTTAATGTCAACGATTTCAATATTATTCTTTCAAATTTAAACTTCATTAGAAATGTAATAATACTGGGTATTTTCTTCATAGTTCTTTTTTGATTGAATAACATTCTTAATAAATAACATTCATGGTTTTATACAGCTGACTTGATTTCACGTACGCTTCCAAGCTGGTTGTGTGTATTTGTATGTAGAGTACCCACAGCTGACAACCTGGAGAAAGGGAACAGTGTTGCCGGGTCGCGATACTATTACGTTTATCCGTTTGAAAGTGACTGAAATTTCAATGTTTTTTATTAGATTATTATCTATAAAACTACACGGTGTAGAGATTTGATGTTTTTTCAAAAATTTATATTTTCATGCAGCACAAATACCGATATTTTTCGAATTTCTCTACCAGAACGTTTAATTACTACAAATCAAAATGTGGAGAGTGCCTATTCATTGCCCATGAATTAAATGTTGAAGTAGTCGACTTTGATATTAATTATCTTCGCATCGGTCCAGTTGAAAAATTTGTAATTAGTTTAACATATCAATAATCATTCTATTTAAATATAAGCTCCTATTTTAAAAAATTCTACCAGAGATCGATTTTTTTACATACAACCTTAATAGTGACGCTCGTTTTGTGAGAAACGAAAAGTGTTTTTTTTTTTCGATTTTTACAATGTCTGATTTTGTTGAGCAAAGAAGTTGCATTGAATGTTAAACATTGGAGCGGCATAAAGTGCTCAGAGAAGGCAGTGAATGCGTTGAAGAAAAAAAGCGCCCTGGACGTGAAAAAACATCAACTGATAAATAACATGTTGCTGTCCCCCAAATTAAGTTTATTTATTCTGGGGTTACAGCCGTGTTACAGTCGGTCCCTGAATTAGATTACGCGGCCGAGGAAGGGCCAGGGTTAAGAGGGAAGGGGGCGCGTTTGACCTTCTGTGGGGGTGGCGAGAATTTTCCGGGTGATTCGTCGACCGGAATAAAAATTGTATCCTAGTCAAGGAGGCTTAGCAATTTTCAGCGGAAAAGTTCGATGGTTGTAGGCTGTTCTTTTCGAAGGTGGCTCGTTCAGGGCCCGAATAGTTGAGGTCCAAGAAGAGACGTTAGGGGAGGCTAGAGGCGGAAGTTTGAAGTAACCGGTGCTGCTTGACACAGCTGGGCGCGAGGGGCGACTGATCAAGTCACGCGGGGGTGTCCGGGCGACAGCCTTGCACCGTTCCTTTTCACTACGCTTTTTACCTGAGTAAAAAGCTCTTTTGCCTGAGTGTTTTCCCCGTTTCTGGGCCTCCGGGGCGGCAACGACTAGCCGGGCGGCCAAAGCTGGCGCAGAACGGGCGACTAACTCCGCTTGGAACCTGCGTTCTTCACGCGCTCGGCGTTCTGGGTTTGGTCGTTTAAACGAATGATCCGAGACGTTAACGCGTAGTACGTTTATTAAACAAGACCACCGGTAATCAAAGTCTTTTGTGGTAGTAAAATGCAGGCGAAGAAGGAGGTCACAAAGATGACTAGGCCTATAAAAAATTGTACTCGCTCAAGGAAAAACGGAAGTCAGTACGGCGCGTAGTGCGGGATCCAGGCGCTGAATCGACGGTCGTGGCCTTGCAGAGTCCGACGCCCGTCGACTTGCCAGGAATTGGGAGCACGTTCGGAGGAAGAAGCGTGGCGAACGAGTGCTAGATCGATAGTCGTGGCCCAGCAGGACCCACGCCCAATCGATCGTGAGGGCAACGCAAGTCGATGGTTATGGCCCTAAAGGGTCCGACACCCGTCGACTTACCCGCTGTCCCCTTAGCACCCGTTGGGTACGGACGAGTGGAGCCGATAAATATGCACTACACTACGCGACGCGACACAACACACCACTAGTCGGAAGCAGCACAATCCTGGAGGTGGCAGCTGCAACAGGCTCGGAATCGGGAACTCGTGCTCGTAGGTGGAGGAATTTAAGAGAACCCTCTGGGTTTGAAGAACAACTCAACTTTTAATTCATTAGCACAAGTGGTAGATTGAATTTATCTTTACAAGGTCTTGATGAAGGATAGACTATCTCCTTCGTCGACGATTTCCTACTTTGGCTCGATTTCTTCCTCCTCAAATTTCGAGTCGAAGCCTCTGATTGGCTGGACATGTCAACGTCGTCCTAGCAACGACCAATGCTCGTTGCAAAAAAAGTGGATTTTCTGATCTTATTTGAAAATCACTTACTTTCAGTTGCCCCATTTTAAAGAGATTGACACAAACAGTATATTGTGGGAAATGAAATGAACATACCTTTCAAACAATATACAGTTCATGTTATTTGGATCAACTGTTCTCGAAATGAATCGATTCATGGATCACCTCAAAAGATACTACTGTGATCAAATTGAAAGGTGAATTTTGTTATAAAATGAAAAATCTTTATTTATTTATCCAAATCAATTTCATCCCCTTCAAAGTAATCCCCTTCCGATATAATGCACTTATGCCAACGTTTTTTCCAATCGTCGAAACACTTGTTAAATTCGATTTCCGGAATTGCCTTCAGAGCCTTCAGCGATTCGGTTTTTACCTCTTCAATCGAGTCAAAACGGTGTCCCCGGATCGGTCTCTTGAGTTTGCTGAACAACCAGAAGTCACACGGAGCTAAATCAGGTGAATACGGTGGTTGCGGAACGATATTTGTTGAAGTTTTGACGAAATGATCGCGTAAAACCAGTGCCGTGTGTGATGGTGCATTATCATGCCAATAGTTGTTGTCCAATAAATCCGGCCTTTTTCTGCGAACAGCTTCATACTAATGAATATTTTGATGTGAAATTTGGCACAAATGTCAGTAACAGTACTACGAACTTATAGAAAGAAAAATTTTCAGTTTCGAAAATCCCGGGAAGTTTAAATTTAAAATTCACCTTTCAATTTGATCACAGTAGTACATCGTTTTTTCGAGATGGTAACCGATGATTGCCAGAAAGATGAGAAAAAGTAGTGGCTAGGGACGAACAGTACTTTGAATCATAATTAGGTAATCATTTTTTAAGAATAAAGCCTCAAATTTTGAGAAAAACGGCGGAATATTATGAAAAAATGGTTACAAATGAATCATTCAAAGTATTTCCCATCGTTAGCTACAACTTCTGTTCATTTTTCTGGTAGAGCTTGAATACTGTTACGGTAAAAGTGTTCATCTTTTGAGGCTATCCACGAAGCAAGCCATTTTTCGATGTCTTCATATGAGCGGAACTGCTGATCAGCCAGACCATGTGCCATCGACTGGAACAAGTAATAATCGGATGGTTCAATATTTGGGGAATGCGGCGGGTGGGGTAGGACTTCCCATTTAAGCGTTTGCAGGTAGGTTTTAACAGGTTTGGAAACATGAGGCCGAGCGTTATCATGCTGTAGAATCATTTTTTCGTGCCTCTGCACGGAGAGAAGTTTGGTGGAACCGTTCACCCAACACGTAGAACTATTATGTTAAACACACGAAGAGCTGCGCGACCTGTATTTAGTCAAACGGTTCTACCAATTTGTGGGAATGATTACCCCAAACCCCCAAAAGTAGGCGAGCCGTTACGGGAAATGCTTAATCGCGCCGTTCTCTCGCAAGCTTTGTTGACGCAAGTGACTAAATTATTTTAACATTTTTTCATTCTCTTTATGGTTCAGAATGGAAGCTTTCTTTTCTGAATACAAATTTCATGATATCTACAAAGTATTTTTAGGTAAGTACAAATGCTTAATATGCTTACACTATGATTGTTTGTAGCATAACCTAAAAATTACATCTTGTTTTCTTCATTTTATTATTTGTATTTCAAAGATTTTTCGCATGTTTTTTTCACGATTTTGATTTTTTCTCACTCAGCAAGTGGCATAACAGATGAAGATTTTTATTTGCTGAGCAATGATCACATTACCTCAATTTTAAGAAATCATCTCAATGTCTTAGTTGCTTTTTTAACAGTTTTTAATTACGAGAAAGGAATAATCACATTAGAGGAGTTTAATGCAAAAAAAGAATTGTCAATTGAAGAAATGGACGTTGATATTGTTCACAAAGAAGAATGTGATAGAAAAAATCAATGTCCGGAATTTATAGATTCCAAAAGGCTTGTAAGTAGCAATCCGCTAGGTTATTTTTGTTCAAATTCCATATTCTTAAATTCGCTTCTATTTATTCAACGTATTGAGTATTTATTTCATAATATTTATAGATGTGTTTGATTATGCGGCAAATGATATGTATCGATTTTTAAGTAACAGCCTTGAAGGTCAAATCATCTTAAGAAAATATAAGAATATCAAGATACTTGACCATTGTAGATTGACAGATATGTCAATTTTAAATGGATTGAAAGATGACTCTATTGACTACAAGTAAGTCTGGTTACTTTCTAAATGAAAAGATAATATTGTGAATTATAAAATTTTGAGGATATTCCGGCACACAACCTAATGTCAAACTTTTTGAACAATTAAAAAAAAGTAAAGGAGAACTTCAGTGAATTCTCCCTCATTTCAAAAGAGGAACCCAATCAGAGGTTTAAAAAAATAGTTGTCAAAATTGTTTATTGAAAGAAGTTATCATTAGTTTATTGATTTTTTTCATCTGAGAAAAAAACTATTTACAACTTTTTTTAACACATTGAGCACGACCGGAGTATATACATTAACCCCACACGGTCATTTGGTTTGAGGTTCGGTTGAATGCCGATACATCCTAAAAAAGTCGGTTATTTTTCATTTAGTAATCATAACCAATGCTTCGTGTACATTATGAAGTCATTTTAGAAATGACTGAAATAATATCCATGTCCGATTGTGTTTAGTTTTTATTGTGCATTAATTATTTTTAAAATACAAATTATATTTTTATTCAGCAGCAAATTGTTCTGCATGACAGAATATTTAGTTCGCTTTTGAAGTTTCGTGTGGTGTAGTATTGCTTTTCCTTATTGCTTGATATCCAGTGTTTATTAACATAAAGAAAAATATTGTAGCATTGTTAATGAGCCTGTTCTAATAACGTACATAATCTTTCTTTATATTTCCTACAAGTTGCTTTTTCCAAAATTCTCGTCATGATGATATTTTTTTAGGATAAAAGTTGACAATTTAAAGGAACTGGGTGACCAAATTCCTGAATTGTTTCCCTCGGAGGACAAAGGCCTATTTTACGTTCCATATACTAAAAATTCAAGTGAAGATGTTTCAGGAGCTCGCGGTAGTCTTTACAATCGATATAAATATTTAAGAAAGCAAATAAGTGTGGCCGGTCTTTTATCTGTCAATATCTCCGAAAATAGTAACTGTTATGTAGAAAATGAAAACGAAGTAGACGGTAAGGAAAAATAATATTCTTACAGAGTTTAGAAAAAATCAATATCAAAAGAAAATGTTATAATGTTATTTGATATAGATAATATATTAAATTACTTAACGGATGCCAATCGGGAGAAGTACTCGGCACAAGTTATTCTGAAATACTGGGAAGATACATATGAAGAAAGGTTGAAGTCTCTATTAACAAGTGGAAGGAAAAAGGTGCTGATGCCTATCGATAGATATCTGAAAAGTTTTCCTTGTCTGTGCCCGCCGCTTGGGATAGTACTGGTAACATAACTGATTTTATTACTAACCCTGAAATGAAAATTATTTTCAGAGGTAGATTGATCCAGAAAACAGTGTTTATAATTATAACTCTAAGTTTATTCTTGGATGAAAATTGGTTAGATTTTACTTCCTGGAAATGTTTTTTGAAATCTTACTGCACAAGAGACAAATAACAAGAATTTTTGACATTGAATTTGTAGCTAGAACTCGATTTTCACAAATTCATTTTAAATTTGGGAAAAGAAAATGTGATCAATCAAGATGAAAATCCATCGTACCACTATCTATTTTATGAACAATGGTCACATTTATCGATTAAAATTATTAAATATTGTAAAGAAAGCAGACCTAAAGAGGTGAAGGATTTTATTAAACTCCATGAAAAACTAATTCTTGAGGGTAATATCCGTCTAAAACTGTTGGTATTTTAGCTTTTCGATATATTTTTTTTTTTCTAAAATATTTTTACATTTTTTAATTTTATTTTAGGAAAACACAACGATCTATTAGTATTATTGCTGTTGACATTATGTATTATGTTATGCATATAACACATATACATATATATAATTTATACATATGTATATGGTATATATATTATATATATATACATATATATAATATATAACATATTATGTTATGTATAAAACAGTGTCTAAGACTTTGAAATTAAAAGACTCACAGTCTATCACGCTGAAGAAAGCTGATGTAGCAAAAACTTTTATTTTACAGGTGCAGGTATGGAAAATAAAATTTTATATTCACAGTTATAGACTTTCATCATTTAAATAATTAACTCTATTTTAATTGTTTTAGAAATTCGAAGATATAGTTATTGAAAAAAGAAAAATGCGAAAACTGGCTAAATACCATCAATCAGCCGATTTATCCCTACATTTTGATTTCCGGTACCGTAGAAAATTGTAAATCATACGTAGTTCTAAATGGTGCAAATTACCCATACGAGAATACAACCAGAGCTGTTGAGGCTTGCTTCAAATGCTTAATTGCATTGAGGAAGTGGCCATTTTTATGTGACTACGTGTGGTACTTCATTAAACAATTATTGTATGGTTTACATCCCGATAAATCAAATGCTGCCGTAAATAAGTTAATTGTTGATTTAAAAAAAAATTGATTCATCGTAAGGTCTGATAAACTGAACACATGTGCATAATATCAATTGTAATTGACAACATGCTGTGATTAATTAGAAATTTATGTTGCTCAATTGATGACAAGCCTTTTCCATATTATTTGTAAAGTGTTACAATGTGAATTAAATATTTAACTACGATTTTTCTATTGCCTATTAGTATAAGCCATGGATCCTTGGGCAATTTTAAATCATATCTTGACGTTTCTTCATTTATTGTATGGAGATCCGAATCTTCCAAGGAAAGAAGTCCAAATAATGGTGGATTTTTTTGACAATTTTATTCGCAATGTGTTCGTGCCATCTTTGAAGAGTGACGTTTTAGCAATATTAAAAAATACTGATATTGCTGACTCTTATTTGAAAGAAATAGAAAAATGTTTTGATAAACACAGCAGAATATTTGATGATGTGGCAAGTGAATCTAAGTGATTTACAATTTTAAAAAAGAAAGGCTTTCTTGATTTTAAAACTTTTACAATCGGAAGAACTTTTGTAGAAAAATTGGTCAACAATGATGTGCTGCACGTACCTGATATTTTGACGAATTAGAACTTGGAAATCCTTTAGGTAGTCACGCCGGTACAAACAAATTTGGCGCACCACATATGGCTTTTTGTCTTAATAGTTTCCTTTTTCAACTTTGGTGCGTGCAGAAGATAAAAAAGAATGAGATAATAAGAATGTTTTTAGAAAACTTATAGCAGAATTCAATTTTCTCGCTAGTAATGGAATCACGTTAAATATAAATGGTCTCCAGCTTGTTGTGAAATTCCAATTGGTATTAATATTAGGAGACAACTTAGGCCTAAATGGTATGTTAGACTTCGTAGTATATTTCACTGTATAGGTTAAAAAATAAAGTAAATTGTAAGATGTCTGCATCCGAAATGCTCTGTTTCGTAAGATATTTTGGATTGATCGTTGGAGATTTGATCCCTGAAAATGACAAGCATTTGGAATTGTATAAATATTTAAGACAGATTATTGATATTGTGACTAGCCCAAGGGCAATTCATTCAGATGCAAAAGTTTTAAAAAAATTGATAGAAGAACACAATCAACTGTACATCGATATTTGTGGTGTATTAAAGCCAAAATTTCATATCTTACTCCACTATCCTACAATTTTATTAAATAATGGACTATTAATCAATTTTTGGAGTATACGATTTGAATCAAAACATCGCCATATAAAGGCTAATGCGCAGTCAACTAATAGTAGTAAAAATTTATAAGTTCCCATTGCAAATAAACAATTGCTGAAAATGTGACAAGTTATACATTCTATAGAATTCGAAAGTAACGTTAAATTCGATTCTTGTGACGACAGCGAATGTGTATCGAGATTTGACTTTTGTAACATTGAGATCCAAGGTGAAAAAGAATATTACAAACAAGTAGAAGATAATGGTACTTTATATAAAACTGGAACCTTTCTGGTAATTGACATAAAAGAAAGCGAAGTCGAATTTGGCAGGATTTTAAAAATTTTGAAAGTGAAAGATAATATCCTTCTTCACTTCAAAATATTCAGAGAAATAACTTTTGACGATCACTTTCACGCATTTATTGTAAATCTTAATTGTAATGAAACCAAATTACTAAATTATAATGATTTACCTAACATTGCTCCCGCATTATCTATACAAAAAAACGATACACATTTCATTGCTCTGCGATATAAATTATAAGTTGAAATTTTATATTCCGATGTAAAATATAAAGAATACTAATTTTTTGTAATAAAATTTTTTGCATTTTAATGACGAATAATAGTAATTATTTATCACAATTTATGATGCTATCCTGGATAGTAGCAAAAATAAAATAAATTTAATATTTAAAATTAAGTTAATTTTTCATTAAACAAGAAATGGGAATTATTAACTTTTGTATATAGGTATTCAATTAATTTTTCAAACTAATTGCGATTTACAAAATGATTGCTTTTATACACGGAGAAAAATAGTTGAAGTAATTTTACTCAACTCTGTCGATTAAACTTGGGACATAAGGACATTTGAACATCTATTAAATCCTAATCGGGTAAAATGAATTTGATAAATGCCTAATTTACCCAAAGTGAATAACAATAAGCGTTACATGGGAAATAGTAAGGCAGCGCCGGGGATCGACGGAGTGTCGAACGAAATCCTCAAAGAGGTGATCGGAGCATATCCGGAGATCCTCCTAGAAGCCTTCAACTCCTCTCTTCGGGAGGGAAGATTCTTCGCACACTGGAAGAAGCAGAGATTGGTCCTGCTGACGAAGGGCAACAAACCTCTAGGGGATCCATCATCGTATAGACCAATATGTCTATTGGATACGATGGAGAAGCTTTTGGAGGAGTTGATTCTACAAGGCCTTCAGACCCTTCTGGTCGGGGAGAACGGTCTCTCGGAGAACCAGTTTGGTTTCAGGAAAGGCAGGTCCACGGTGGACGCCATCCAAGCTGTGGTTAACATCGCCACAAATGCAAGAAAGGGAACTGGTAAGCGTAAGGGATTCTGTGCGTTGGTCAGCATTGACATACGCAATGCGTTCAATACCGCGAGATGGAACATCTGCATCGAGGCGATGATGCGGAAAAAGGTTCCAGACTACCTGTTGCGAATGATAGATGACTATCTGAGCGACAGGTGGGTGATTTACGAGGGCGACAAATGGTTTCTCAAAGAAGAGATGACATGTGGCGCTCCTCAAGGGTCGCAGGTGGGTCCACTCGTTTGGAACGTCATGTATGACGACTTCCTGCGCATGGACCTACCTGCTGGAACGAGCATCATCGGCTTCGCTGATGTCGCACTTGTCGTTTGCGCCACTGATGACGTCGGAATCCTGGAGCTGAGGATCAATGAAAGCCTGCGGCGGGCAAAGCGTTGGTTGGATAGATGGGGCCTCAAAATGGCCCCTGAAAAAACCGAGGCTTTTCTCGTCACGGACAGGAGATCCTTTCAGTACCCGAGGATCGTTCTCGGAGAGCATGAGGTCGAGTGGAGAACAAGTATAAAGTACCTGGGCGTGCAATTGGATCGTAGGCTTAGCTTTGGCGAACACCTAAGGAGCACAGCTGCCAAAGCCATCCAATGTGGAGCAAGCTGGGCTCGGCTCATGCCAAACATTGGTGGACCCAGGGAAGTAAAATGAGCATCGGGCGTATTATTTCAACTGGCAATGGTATGGTTCTCTTGAATAAAAAAAAGTTCTTACCTCGAGCCTGCCAATAGTCATCCGGTACATACATAAACAGCATACAAATACATTCACACCATTCAGTCGTAGCCAATCATATTTTAAATCACAAATACACTTAAAAACATATAACCTTATATAAATAAACCTAATAACTACACTTATATATAGTATGATACGCTTTCGTCGAATCATGCACACGCTCGCTTACAATCCTTAGACATAAAACTTGGAACTTTCTTATACAGTGACTGCAGGAGTTATTCAAAGCTTGTGAGAGTAAGTGCCGTCAATAAAATTTTTGAGCCTTACTCAAGTAAAAATAATTAAACTTTTTTCATAAATTATTCATAAAATATTTTTTTAAATTAATATAATTAATTGATAAATTATTATAATTATGATTGTTGATATATATAATATAATTATTAATTAATATTTAGTATACATTTTTATTATAACTACGTATGAAGTTTACTGAAACTAAAGTTTGAAATGTACATTAAAAAATCTGCCCGCCTCGCGGGCACATTCTCATTGCGCGCTTCGCGCGCAGCTCGCTTCGCTCGCAAGTTTGAGCGCGCCTAGGGCGCGCGATTTGATCGTCGCGCTTCGCGCTCGGTCTTGTGCTCTTCGCATACATTTAAATTTATTTCTTATATTTTGATACTGAAGCTCAAACCAATTTTATAATAATATTACAGATGATGTGAATTACACATTTTTTCAAAGTCACTGAATTTCTTTTTGAATTTAAGTGAAACAGGAAATTCAATTTACTTAAGGCTCTATCAGCCTTAAGGAACACATTCTCATCATGGCGCTCGCGCTCGATTTTCTGTATACATTTCAGTAACTTTTTAATAAATTACATGATTAAATTAATTTATTTTCTTCCAAGTCTCGCAAAAAGAAAAAACAATCGTAGATTTTATTTAAGGAAACGATTTTGCAGAACAACGCTTATTTCGTATCTCACATATTTTGATGAAAAAAATCGAATTTTTTTAATATTAAAAATCAAAACATAAAATATACATCATGTCCCGTATTTTTTTTATCAGAATTTGTAGACCTCATTTAGGCAAACAATTTTCCATCTAAATGTTTTTTTTGTATCTCACATATTTTGTCTAAAAAATGGAATTTTTGAATTTTAATCGTATTTTTTGGAATTGAAACGAAAAATATATGTTTTTTCAGAAACTGTGTGAGACGAAATTTGTAGATCTTTTCGAAACGAACAACTTTATATTCTTACGTTTTTTTGGTATTTCGAATATTATTGTTAAAAAATTGAATTTTGGATTTTCAATAGTTTTTTTTTAAAAAAAAAGAAAAATATGCATCTTATGAAAAAATGTTACAATTCAAATTTGTAGGTTTTTATGTAGAAAATAATATTGTATCATAACGTTTTTTCGTATGTCGTATAATTTAACTGGAAAATGGAATTTTGATATTGACTTTTTTCGAATTTGAATATGCTGTAACATTTCTAATTTTGATTTAATCAAAAAATGTTACTAGGATAATTTTTAGAGATTTATGAGCACTATCAAAAACCGGTATTGGAATTTTTGATTTTTTCAAAAAATTATTTTCAAAAACACAAAAGTAGTGCTCCATCCCTCAATTTTGATTGGATGTGGCTGGTTAACGAACTTGTCCTTACTTTTTCGGCTCCGATAAAGTGTACCAAAGCTCGATTCAATCTGATAATTCTATCGAGAGTTATGCCGCACTCGACCTACTACAGACAGACAGACACTTTCGTAAAAACCATTTTTTCTGACTCAGGGGGTCTCAAAACGTAAAGATTTGATGAAAATTTCGAAAGTCATTTTTCATATAAAACCAATACCTTCTCATCCATGATGAGAATGTAAAAATTGCATAATTATCAAAAAGCATCTTGTGTAAAAAAATTTAAAAGAAGGTTTTTTTATTTACTGTGTTGTATATTTTCAAAATATGGATTTTACAGTTGCGATTTCCAAATTATTATTGTCCCTAATAAATTTATGTGCAATCTAAATCCTGTGTAGATTTTTCAAATTTTATGTAATACACTTATTAAGACTTTTGTTGTTTAAATTTTCATGAAATGAATTCAATTTAAGAAACTTAAGTGAAAAAGAAAGAAGTAATTATAAATTAATTAAGAACAAATTTTGTATCACGCTTTCATACTTCATCCTACACTTCTGAATTTCACTCAACTTTGATTCATTTTTGAACATTTAATATGTCACAAATAATTACAATGATACTAAATAACTTCTAACTTGTCCATGCGTCCCAAATTTGATCGGAAGTTTAGTAAAATGTCCTCCTATTTTTCTCTGTGTATCGTCTTTAGATTCTAATTCTCATTAATCTCAGACTACATTTTATAAACCTCAAAATTGTATAAGCATATATTTTCTACTTTTCGACATTCTGTTAAGAAATTAATAAATAAAATTAATTTTTGATAGTACAGATAAACGGAAAAAGGGGAAAAAGCACGTTTGTCTACTATGGAAATTGTATTTTAGTTGTTTCGGATAATTGATCCAACTCAACAGTCAATCTTTTTATTTCAATCATGAAATGGAAAAAGTAAATATTTTCTTCATAGTCAATGTGGTATTCCTTTTTTAATTGTTAGCATGATTAATGAATGATCACATTTTTTTATCCAAATACTTTTAGCGCAAAATAAACAATATAAATCCTAACCTCAAAATTTGTCTTGCTTATTTTGCCAGAAAAGTATTAATATTAAACTTCTGTTTATTCTATAACCGTATACTTATAATTAAAAACGGAATATCAATGACTATTTATTAAATAATACAATTAATTAATATCTTGAATAACGGTAGTTTAATTAACTTAAATTGTTAATTTTTCTAGTACTTAGTTTATACACTTATGTATTCTATAATTGGTTGTAAATTAAACTAGATCTTCTGCAAATAAGTTTGGTTTTAAAATTTACATTGCATCAGTGTCAATTCAATAATGTCCGGTAGTTTCGGACCACTTGCCAAAGAAATTTAAGTAAGAAAACAACTTACGCTACTAGACCAAGCCACAGGGAATTTGTTATGAATGATTTATTTCAAAAAACGGACTGGGCCATCAGAAGAGAGGTTGGTCATAGAGTAATTGTGTCATGTTTTGGACAACGAAATATGATTTATAAATTTGTTATTAACATTTAAGACAAAAAAATCGCACTTTTTTTAGTTTTTTGTTTATAACATTAAAGGTAATTATCCAATCTTGATGACATCAATTGAAGAGTTGTAGAAAACTTAATTTCGAACAATATGAGTCGTCGCTTGATCTGATTGGATAATTAGAAGCGGAGAAAATTCGGAAAAACCGGGAAATTGAGCTTTTGTTAAACAAATTAATATCTCAGTTAATTCTTAACTTTTCAGGTTGAGGTTTGGTGGAAAAGTAACCGACTTTATGCTCTTCAAATTTATAAGAAAAAGAACACTTTAAGATAATACTTTGCAACATTTTAGCGAAAAACCAAGATTGACGTTCTGTTTTCCTTGATTTATATTTTTGAAAGCCGTTTTCAAAATAAAAATCGGACCACCTCTGCGGCAAGCAGACATTTTACAATTAACGCATGAAATAAATTAAAGTGTCAATAGCGCGGAAACGTATTATCTTAAAGTGTTCTTTTTTTTATACATTTGAAGAGCATAAAGTCGGTTACTTTTCCACCAAACCTCAACCTGAAAAGTTAAAAATTAACTGAGATATTAATTTGTTTAACAAAAGCTCAATTTCCCGATTTTTCCGAATTTTCTCCGCTTCTAATTATCCAATCAGATCAAGCGACGACTCATATTGTTCGCAATTCAATTTTCTACAACTTTTCAATTAATGTCATTAATATTGGATAATTACCTTTAATGTTATAAACAAAAAACTAAAAAAAGTGCGATTTTTTGGTCTTAAATGTTAATAACAAATTTATAAATCATATTTCGTTGTCCAAAACATGACACAATTACTCTATGACCAACCTCTCTTCTGATGGCGCAGTCCGTTTTCTGAAAAAAATAATGTCATAAATCATTCATAACAAATTCCCTGTTACTTGGTCTATACCTGTATAACATCCTGGAGATCCGGGTCGTATTTTAGAATAAACTCGCCCTCCATAGCGGCGTAAAATTTCCAAGAGAATTTCCCTTCGGGAGACAAAACAAATCCGACTGTTCCTTAGAACAAATCCCGATAAACGAGGTCTTTACATTTCAAGGGCGTCCCGATAAATGAGGTTTTACTGTATATTTAAAAAGAAATACGATTGTGGGTGGTATATTTAGGTTGAAATTTCAAAGTACAAAGTTTATTACGTTTACCGATTTCTAAGCAAGATTCGGGTATTTGTATTGACGCAGCTGTACATTTATCTTAAAAGGTTTTCTTTTCAATATAATCTAAAGTGGAGATTATATTTCTAAAATGTTTTACACCTATATTACTTTGAACTTCAAAGAAAGAATAAAATAAAGATATTAAATTTTAGAATTACAGTGATTAAAAATGAAAATAAAGTTTATTACATTAGGTAAGGACCTAGCACGTTACAGCAGAAAGTGAACTGTTGGAGCATGAACTGATATTACTTCTATATGAAGTCTAATCAATAAAAAAGCTTATCTGAATTACTGATTGATTTTTCGAATGAACCAAAACGGTAAAAATAACGATTTTATCGGTTACCGCAATTAAAAAAGTGTCGAAACCACCAAGATTCGCGAAGGAAAACGAAGGCCAACCGCGTTAGGACGATGTATTCGCGATTCGCGTAGACTAATAATCATAAATGAGAACCTCGTTTGTATTCCAAATTCGAGGCCAAAATCTGTAAAAGTCTAAAAGTTTTATTTTCTACAGAGGTTGCAGCATCTTCAAAATACACTGAAAAATTCTAAGGTATGGAGCGCAAATGGAGAATGCTTATAATAGCACACAAAACATATCGAAAACATAAAATGTAAAATGAAATCTATTCAGAAGTCTATCTATGATTTCGAAAGATGATGACTTGAGAAAGGCATGAGTTAAAATAAAGAAGATCCCTCGTTTCAATGTATACTTTGCGGAGACCAAAAAAATAATTTTTTTTATCTGTGCAGTACCATTGGGATCATGCTCACGAACATATATCTTAATACTAGAGGCGCCAGTGTATTCTATTAGGGAAAACATTGGTGGAAACGTATTACCTAAATATGAAAAAAATATCTGCCAAGGCAGACCAACCATGCTTACCCAGCTATAATCTTTGTTATAATTATTATTTTAATTATGAAAAGGTCGTATATAATTGGTGACGTCAGAGTGTACCATACGGCCTTAAGTAGATTAAATACTTAGTTTTGTTTATTCAAACGATAGTAACGTTGGGAAATTTTTAAATAAAACTTTCTCATTGCTTACAGAATTTGATAAACAAGTAAACTTATACTTTGTGAAATATGCATAACATCACAAGTAAATATCGCTCAAAAAAAGAAATAATAACAAATAAATTTTAAGAAAGAATCTTCTCGTATTTTCTCAAAAAATTCTCACCCTATTGGTGATGTGCCGGAGTTTTCTTTATTACCTTCTCCGATTCTATTATACCGAGAATTTTCGAACTTTAGTAGTCCAGAGGAAATTTTAAATAAAACTAACTAGATGCATAAATTCTACAGGACATGAATTAACAAACATGTAATGCCAACGAGGAAGAGCTAACCGTGAGGCAATATCAATTACCAAACCCTGATATCAAAGTAGATAGGATATACTAGGTAACACCTATAAGCTGCAACAGCCCGACAGACTTTGTCACTATACTAAGCGACAAACAGGGTGACAACGTACGTCTGATGGGAGAGCTTTAGGAAATCTATTTAGAAGAGCCTGCATGGGTAAAACTAAAACCCTCGCATGTACCTCAACAAATCTCAGTGGTTTTAGTTCATCCTGATAACTGGGTGAGACGCAAATACATCGTCACAGATAGTCTCGGATCCGAACACATTGACATGAATTGCGATGACGGGACAATCCACAACATAAACCACGAAAACCTTTATTATTTAAGCAAGGAATATGGAACCGCGAAATATGTAAGACTTTCCGTGAAAAGATATGAAATACTTCCCTTAACTTCTACGTCAACATTATTAAAGAAAATGCCGTTATAGGAGACGCTATATGTCGGAATTTCGGTAACTCTTTGACTACTTGGTTGGTTCTTAAAAAAATGCTATCAATAAAGATGGAAAAAAAGAATATTTAAAACTGAGGAAAATGAATTCCTTACGTTTGAAGAATGAATTTCTTTTGATTAATGTATTCCATCTTTACATTTACATATTAACTTACCCCCGTCAACGGCTAATATTTAGTTAAATGATCGCTAAATCTGAGTCAGTAAAATTCTTTGCAAAACAGTGCATTTACACTCATAACTTCACTGGAATTCTACTGCAAAACTTATAACTGGTAATAAGTGTACAAGGTCTGTTGAAAAAATAAGGTGGATTTTCATTTTTTTCGAAAAATATTAATTTATTTATGAATTTCTATGTTGTCCCCTTAAAAGTAATCTCCCTCAGATATAATACACTTGTGCCAGCGTTTTTTTCAATCTTCGAAGCACTTCTGATATGCACTTTTTGGTATGTCCTCAAGCTCTCTCAGCGGTTCCGTTTTTATCTTCTTAATCGTGGCAAAACTCCGTCCTTTCATGGGTCTCTTCAATCTTGGAAACAGGAAAAAGTCACAGGGGGCTAAATCTGGTGAATACGGTGGCTGAGGCATAATTATGGTGTTGTTTTTGGCCAAAAAATTAAGAACAAACAATGACGAGTGAGCAGGGGTGTTATCGTAATGCAAAAGCCATGAATTGTTTTTCCACAATTCCGGGCGTTTTTTTCGTATTGCTTCACGTAAACGGTGCATAACTTCAAGGTAATACTCCTTATCAACCGTACGACCTTGTGGTAAGAACTTCTGATGCACTGCACCATAATAATCAAAGAGAACAGTGAGAAAAACCTTGACATTTGTCCGAACTTGACGTGCTTTTTTCGGTCTTGGTGATTCAATGTGCTACCATTGGGATGATTATGCTTTGGTTTCGACGTCGTAACCATATACCCATGATTCATCACCAGTTATGACCCTTTTAAGCAAATCTGGATCGTCGTTGACGTCATTCAACATTTCCTGAGCAATGGTCATGCGACGGATTTTTTGGTCAAAATTCAGCAATTTTGGAACGAACTTTGCTGCCACACGCGTCAGACAGAAATATCCGAAAAAATTGCATGGGAATGAGCCAACCGATATGCCGACATCCTCAGCAACTTTTCTAATAGTGTTGCAACGATTCTCCATATCAATTTTCTTCACTGCTTCAGTGTTTACATTGGTTGCTGACGTGCTGGGCCGTCCAGGGCGAGCATCGCCATTCACCTCTTCTCGACCTTCTCTAAAGACCTTGTACCACTTGTAAACACTTTTTTTACTTTCAGTACATTCACCGTATCCCACTTTCAACCTTTCAAGTGTTTTTCAGCACTTAATTCCATTCTTTACACAAAATTTGATGCATATTCTTTGATCGATTTTTTTCGACAGCAGAAAATCGCCAACACACGCAAAACACTTCTAACCTTTATGCCTCTCACAAACAAACAAAATGCTATGTTGCTGAAACTGTGAACATACATTCGGGACAAGTGCGCCAACATAGGAAAAAAAAATCGAAAATCGAATGTACATAGCCCGCGAAATTTGAAAATCCATCTGATTTTTTTAACAGACCTCGTATAGTATGCACTTTTATGCAGTGAATTTTAATGGTAGTGTAATTTATTTCATCAACAAATATCGACGGTTGGCAAATGAACACACAAAAGATACGTGGAACATCTTTCCTATTAGGCGTAACGCGTTTAGTGGACAACTGATGTCTCCCGGTATTTAACACAATCCATCTTTTTTACACTGGTGAGCTGATTTCAGTTTGTTCTTTTTTAGATTTTATTCTAGGAACACTTCTTGGAAGAGATGAGCACTTCTACTTATTGTTATAATCCTCAGCGGGTTATCGTAGCGATTTAGAACACCTAGTTATTAGGCCTTTGTATCCCCCTCCCCCCTCCCGCTCGTTCAAGGCTGCTGTCTGTACCGGATCACTCGAAAAAAGCTCAGTATCAAATCGGTTTCAAAATCGCCTGCCTCAGCAGGGACTGCCTTTGGCGCAATAATGTAACACACTTGCACAGGAAGTACTGAGAATTTTCCTCCTCTTCCTGGTACTTTTCACACCTCGGAGACCAGCCACGCCAGCCAGGGGAGGAAAAGGATCCCTCCTCTCACCGACGTGACGGGCCAGCCCGCCTGGGGCGCGCGACCGAGAGCGTAGGCTCTGATGCGATTTTTACTGGCCCTCCCCATAGTTTCGTTCCCCGCGCCCATCGAGCTCCCTCGTCTTAATCACTAGTGTGCTGAATGGCTCGATGAGCATCAAATTTCATTTGTTTTAGGTTTCTACATGGTTATCTCTATTTGAATGAAAATTATGTTTTAAAATTTTAGAAAAGATCAGAAAGAAAGAAAAGGACGTAAATAGACTACTTTTGGTCTTGATTATTTAAAAAAGTTGAATTATTAGCAAATTGTCATAGAACTTAAAACTTTAAACTTATTGATTTTATGTTTCTACATTTTTGTGTACAAAATACATCAAATTTTTTTTCAAAATCTTAGATATGATAGAAAAAATAATGACGGACTTAAATACAAGGTCTGTCACAAAAGTTTGCAGACAACCCAAAAGTAGCCAATACTAGTGGCGGAATTTGTTAGATCTTTCGGTTTTTTAATCCTACACCATCCATCATCCCATCCATCCCATCATGGATGTTGTGTTAAAATTTCATGCCATTTAGATGCAGAATGTACGTAGCAGTTTTTAAATTTATTAATTTTTGCCCAAATGGCGCACTTCTAATGTAAAAAAGTATAAACTTCCATGAAAAATCGTCAGAAAATTGGTTATAAAAAAGGAACTATGCAATATATAAAAAAATCCTACGTACTTCTCTAGCTATTCTTATGCGTAATCGAAAAAACTTCAGTGACTCATGATAACTCAGAAATTACATGAGCTGTTTGTTCATCCATGTACCTTCCAAAAATAAAGGCGTCATCGAATAAATTCTGAAGAGTCGCCATTTTGACATCTATCGCTTCAAAAAAATTATGATGTACAGTCAATTACATGCATAATAAGAACCCTTTTTATAGTCTCGATTTGTTTCATGGCTTCGCTGAAAAAAATCACAAAATATGCCTATTTTTGCTTTAGATAGCAATGAAAAAATTTATTTGAACAACTGTTTACCGTTCAACGTATGATATTAAATCTTCGCAGTTAACAATAATAATCGTTTTATAGATCTGTGACAATGATTATGTAAAACACTTAAGCTATGTATAATGTTTGTACTAACGAAAAATATTATATAAAAGCTTAATTCGAAAGTTTGTTAGTTTGAAAAAAGTCAGCAAAAATGATGGTTATAATTCCTTATCTACTCTACGTTATGGTTTCCATCACTAATTCTATGGGTAAATGTTTTAAATATTAAAATATAAAAGGCATAAAAGTTGTGAAATTCATTAACAATTCATTTATGATAAAAAGTTTTTAAACGTATGACTTGTATGCTTTTTAAGGCATTATGAAGGTATAGAAAGAATTTCGGAATGTCCCCTCAATGGATCTTGAAGAAATACGTATCAAGTGACAGATTAAAGTTGACAGCATGAGTTTTCGTTTTCAATTGATCTTGACCTATAAACTCGGGCTGACTGATACTGTTTATTTTCGATATCTGTTTTATTAAAAAATTAGAAATAGTTATCTCAATACACTCAACAATACTAATTGAACATAATTATGTTTCATATTCAGTTATTCAGTCTCTATTTTATTGTTTCCTGTATTTAAAAAATTTCAGAAACATCCAAAAATATTAATAGCATTTCTCTTTGCCTACATAAATAGAGAAAATTCACGATTAGTATGCGAGCATGCTAAAAACTCATCAGTTGTATGTGATTGAAGCTTCAGTCGAAGTTCATGTAGGGTAAAGATATACAATTTTTTGCTATCTTAACCCTCCGTTACCAAACTATGGAGGGCTTCCCTCAGAATTCACGTCACCTTTGGTTTTGAAAAGTGATTATTGAATGAGTATTCTACTTGAACATTTTTTATTGATACAAAAAGCTTCAGGAATAATTCGTGGAAAGGTATTCAAACGGACCAGACTGTGTGAAGCGTAAATTAGAAGTTATTTCGAAAAAACTGACCCCACTGAAGGAATCCCTCATATGTTTGGTAACGGAGGGTTAATTAAAAACTCTTTAATGTTTTTGGCTTTACTAAAAAATATGTTACCCTACAACAGTATCTGTCTTGGTCTACTTGTCCTTGAGAGAATATAAAAGTGCAATAAAGCATAGTACTGGTGTATTTATCATTGTTCTGATACACGGAGGAAAATAGTTGAAGTAATTTTACTCAACTTCCGATCAAATTTGGGACATAAGGACACGTTAGAAGATATTTAGTATCACTGTAATTATTTGTGATATATTAAATGTTCAAAAATGAATTAAAGTTGAGTAAAAGTCAGAAGTGTAGGGTGAAGTTTTAAAGCGTGCATTAAAAGTTTCTAAATATATATGGTGTGTTCCATGTCAAATCGGACGGGTTCAGGACTCCATGTTTCCGATTTACTTGAAATTTTAAGGATTGATAGACTAACATAAATAATGAAGAAACCCAAAATTTGAGATTATTTCATGCATTATTTAAAAAGTTATGGGATAAACGAAAAAAAAAAATATTTTTGTTCTTTTTCAATTATTTAAAAACTGAAACTAGGAAAAATTCTGAAAAACATATTTAAAACTCCATATTTAATAATAGAAAAAAATTTTTTTTCAAACAAATTGATTTTTTTTTAAAACCCCATTTTTGAAAAATCTGAAAAAATTCATAGTGATAGCCCCAAGTATTACGCAAACTTTGGGTATATAATTAAGGTGCGCACTCGAAAATTGTGCGAAATATGACTTTTTTGTAAAGTGATGCGCGTGGAATCACGATCTTCGATCGACGGCGTAGGGCGCAAGTTCCACTAATGTTCTAGTACTATCTGCTTTTTCGAGAACGTTACTATCAAAAAGTGATGGGGATTGATTATTAATTGTTTAATTATCGCTTTATACTCATAACATATGAATAACGTAATGAGTTTTATGATTATACATAAATTATCAAAAAAAGAATTTTTTTATTATCATAAAAATAAATTTGTTCGTAAAAAATCCACGAGAGTTTATTTTCAAAGAGCAGTTGACATTAGGGTAAGTGTGGGTATTACTGTGGATGCCCCAGTTACTGCGGTTTCAAATAAAACTAATGATATACAATGTTTTAAAGATATATAACGCTACAGAACAATTAAAAACAATTAATTTCTAATCCAAGTATAATAAGTATCAACGAATTATCAATAGTTACGATATTGGTAGCTAATTGATTGCAATTTGAAACTCTCATGTTCCCGATTCCCATAGTTTTAATGCTTAGATTTGTTGACAGGCCATGAACACGTTTTGAAAAACTTGTTATAATTCCGTATCTGAAAATAAAATATTCATTGTGATATTATTTTTTGCAAAGTAAATATCTTATTTTTCTAAATATTTATCCAAAATAACAAAAAATACGATTTTTAATCATTTTTTTACCAAAACAGTATTTGGTACATGATTTTCATAGGTGTATGAATTACTGCGATCTGTCAGGCGGCACTGCATAACCTTTCAATTTATTACAAATGCTTCGTTATGCTTACTTTTTATAATTGAGATTAAACAAAATGTTGAAAACTCCAAAATCGTTGCTAATAAGGCAAGAGGAAGTCAAGTAATATAATTTTAAGGTAAATTAAATAAGAGTTATAATATTATTTAATCTTAATTTGTTAAAAATGCTTCATGTTCACTTTTTATAATATAGTTTAAATAAAATGTTCAACACTCCTTAATCGTTGCTAAAGATGCAAGAGGAACTCAAGTGATATAATTTTAAGTTAAATTAAATAAAATTAATAAAATTACTAATCTTAATTTGTTACGAATGGTTCGTCGTGTTTACTTTTTATAATTGAGATTAAATAAAATGTTCAACACTCCTAAATTAATTGTAAGTTTAAGTACTCAAAATAATATCGCAGTATTACGCGCGCAGAAATTTGGGTTTCCGCAGTAGTTGGAGCGCAGTAATTGGGGATTCCGCAGTAATTGGTGCGCAGTAATTCATGCAAACCCGCAGTAATACCTACATGGAACATTTTTTTTAGATTCGCATTTTTTAAATAAATCTGGTTTCTTTTCAGGGTTTAAGGACTGCATGCTACTTACTTAATACCAAATACTGCTTTAAAAATTAATTCGCGACGACTTTTTCATCTCAAAATCTTTTTTTTTAACTTTAAAAGCCGTCTTGATTTTCGATCCGCAGTAATTGGCACATTTACCCTATTCGACAAAAAAGGAAACATTGTTGTAATCCATACAAAAACAAAAACCGTAAGTGAATATTACGTGATTTTTCACTCTCGATACAAATAGAAATATAGTGAAATCATCACGTGCTGATCTATAAATAATTTATCAAACCTGAGCTTAAAAATCATTTCCCTCTTAATACATTAAACTCGAAAATTCAAATGAAAGCAGTTTGAGGAAATTCCCAGAGCATTTTCTCAATAAAGTCAAAGATGTCAAAAAAAAATGCTCTCCTTTGCAACACACGCAGGATAAGAATTATAAAAGATGAAGGTTTAGAAGAAGGATAGAAAATAATAAGATTTTTTCCTCCTAGCATTTATGTTTTCTTTCTTGAATATTAAAATTATCAGAAATCGGTGAATGACTCGCAAAATCTTCCTTCTCACTGCCTCCAGGTATCTACCGATTCCAAAAATCTCTCGAAGAAAATAATATTGACGAAAAATCAGAGTCCTTGCGATTCATCACATTCTCATCAACGTAACTTTTCAAAAATCACTCTTCATAATTTCTGACGTAAAAAATTTGTTCGTCGATTTTTTACAAACAAATTTATTTTTATGATAATAAAAAAAGTAATTTTTTTGATAATTTATGTATAATCATAAAACTCATTACATTATTCATATGTTATGAGTATAAAGCGATAATTAAACAATTAATAATCAATTCCCACCACTTTTTGATAGTAACGTTTTCGAAAAAGCAGATAGTAATAGAACATTAGTGGAACTTGCGCCCTACGCCGTCGATCGAAGATCGTGATTCCACGCGCATCACTTTACAAAAAAGTCATATTTCGCACAATTTTCGAGTGCGCACCTTAATTATATACCCAAAGTTTGCGTAATACTTGGGGCTATCACTATGAATTTTTTCAGATTTTTCAAAAATGGGGTTTTTAAAAAAAATCAATTTGTTTGAAAAAAACATTTTTTCTATTATTAAATATGGAGTAAAAATTTTTCCAAAAAATACTACTACATCGGCCATCTAATGATACGTTTGTGTAATTTTTTTTAGTATTTTTCCTAGTTTCAGTTTTTAAATAATTGCAAAAAAACAAAAATATTTTTTTTTTCGTTTATCCCATAACTTTTTTAATAATGCATGAAATAATCTCAAATTTTGGCTTTCTGAACCCGTCAGATTTTCCAGGGAACACGCCATATATTATTACTCGTAGTATAATTATAAAAAATCAGTATTTTATTAAATCACAAAAATAGTAGAGCTTACCATTCTTTCTACTCTACGCTTCAATCGAGTTGAGTAAACCGTGAGTCGCAATATTTATTCCACCAGCTATATCTATTCACGCAGGAACGAATGAAAGTAATCTTCGCCTTGGCCACACATGAACATTTTTTAATCTCAGAAACGTGTTGAATTTTCAACATACTGATGTTCCACGTTATTATATTTAATAATCAAAATCAATTAAAAACATACAAAATACAATTACAGTTTATTTTAGTACTCTCTAAATCCAAAATAGTGTATTCCACTTATAAACTATTGATTTTAAAAATTCATCGTATTGCAGTCGCGTTTGATCGTGTTTTGTCTGTTGGTCACGATGCTTTCGTACATACTCCGCAGTGTTAACCACTATTTGTTTTAATGATAATCCACTAGTCTATATAATTTATTTAAAATTTCCATATAATCTAGTTAGGGTAAGTGTTATGCTTACTTTTTATAATTGAGATTAAAAAAAAGTTGAAAACTACAAAATCGTTGCTAATGAGGCAAGAGGAAGTCAAGTAATATAATTTTGAGGTAAATTAAATAAGAGTTATAACATTATTTAATCTTAATTTGGGAAAAATGCTTCATGTTCACTTTTTATAATTTAGTTTAAATAAAATGTTCAACACTCCTTAATCGTTGCCAAAGATGCAAGAGGGACTCAAGTAATATAATTTTAAGTTAAATTAAATAAAATTAATAAAATTAATAATCTTAATTTGTTACGAATGCTTCATGTTCACTTTTTATAATTTAGTTTAAATAAAATGTTCAACACTCCTTAATCGTTGACAAAGATGCAAGAGGAACTCAAGTGATATAATTTTAAGTTAAATTAAATGAAATTAATAAAATTAATAATCTTAATTTGTTACGAATGCTTCGTCATGTTTACTTTTTATACCTAATTGAGATTAAATAAAATATTTAACACTCCTAAATTAATTGTACGTTCACTCAAAATAATATCGCAGTATTACGCGCTTAGTAATTGGAGTTTCCGCAGTAGTTGGAGCGCAGTAATTGGGGCTTCCGAAGTAATTGGTGCGCAGTAATTCATGTAAACCCGCAGTAATACCTACTTTAAAAATTCATTCGCGACGACTTTTTCATCTCAAAATATTTTTTTTTAACTTTAAAAGCCGTCTTGATTTTCGATCCGCAGTAATTGGCACACTTACCCTATATAGATTCTGTAAATTTAATAAATTCTTGATTCATAATATCTTCTCAATTCATTTATAATTACTTTTTTCTTTTCACTTAAGTTTATCTTGGTACTGTGACCGTTTCTTCTTCAATGCTGAGTTTAAACGCATCAATTGCGTTCAATACCGATCTCTTGTGATGGTTTCACTTGGTTTCAACATCTCATAATACATCACACAGAACTGGTCCCACCAAATGTGGAGCATAACCTGGGCACCGTAAATATTCGGTCTGGCCATCGACGTGGAGGCATTTCTGGGCTAGAGGTGTGTAAAAACATTCGATTCGATATTGGCCTCCGACGGATGTCGGATATATTCGAAGCGCGCTTCTTCGGATATTGAACATTAGATCAGCGCAGGATGTAGTTTGCAATTTTTAATCGGACATTACACAATATACGTACTGTCACGTCCCGCGATTCTACCGTCTCGAGTAACAAACGAATCAAGGAACCAATGAAGAGATCAAGACAACATTACTGCGTGCGTGATTTTATCGACGCAAGTTATAGACAGATCTACAGATCAACAGAATGATCAATATGGAATTTTCATGTGTCGTTATAATACCTACACATGATAACAAATCGACTGACCCATAAAGAAAGTAAATGAAGCCCTACAGTACCAACGCACTACTACATGCAATTATCACATACATTACAGTCACAACATGTAACTTGCAATAATATGTGACTGTTCATAACATGTAGCTCGTCATAGTTGACCTATCAAAGTTCTATAAAAAGCGAAAGTTCCAATAGAAGTCCAGTCAGTCCAGTGTCATCATTTTTTACCGCGAGCTCAGTCCAGTCAATGCAGTCCAGTCCAGTGTCATCTTTTTTATACCGCGAGTCAGTCCAGTCTCATCAGATTAATCACCGCCAGTTGGTCCAGTTCTAATTCGTCGCTGAGTTCAACGACAGTAGAAAGTGAAGGGGAATCGTCTTAGAGAATAATCTCTATACCCTGGGATCAGAGAAACAACCATCCCAACCGGCTGGACCACAAATTCACAGAGTAATTAAAATTCATCTCAACATCTACAAGGTGAGGACTCGACTTACTACATTCTATCTTCTGGACTCAATTGTAACCAACTTACTTACAACCAAGGGTAAATACGACCAACTTCAACCTTATATATATTTTTCACTTCCATGGTGCTTACTCAACAATAATTTTATATGTTAATAAATATATTTTATATAATCAACCTTTCTTGTTCACTGATTATCCCTCATCCCTTAGAGAAGATCCTTTCGATCCTTGCATAAAAGGAGGAAATCTTTAAAGAAGAGAAATGTTACGTTTCTGACGTAACATACCCAATCTCTTTTTTTGGTGTATCGGCTGGAAAACTTAAAGTCAGTGAATGGGATATCGCAATTTTATAATTACTAGGAATCGAAAATTAATAAATTACATTTATAATTTATCTGATTTCACACATATTTTGTTAAATTAAATAAATTTATTTACTGGTAAGAAAATAGGTGGCCTTTCCGGTCAACCTTATATAATTTGATGTCTGTAACAAGTTATTGATTGTATTCATTTCGTAGATAGTTGTATAATCCTTGTGTATTCTGCATATTTAGATGTTATAAAGGTTTTAGGCATGATAATTAATTTGTAGTTATGGTATTATGGTTACCTATTTTCTTCTGTAAATAATAATTTTATTTTATTTGAAATTTTACACACATATCTTGTTAAAATGAAATAATTTTTTCAAATCATAAAGGGATCTGACCTTGAGGCTAACCTAAGTGATTAAATAATTATTTTACTTGAAAAATTGTTTAATTTCCTGATTTCTTGTTATTCTGTACAAAATGTGTTAAAATAAAATAAATTCTGTAGTTACGCAGGGATTTGAACTTGAGGCTGACCTAAGTGATCAAACGACTTATTTTCTTTGAAATTTTATTATCTGAATTTCTGAAAGTACAAGGATTTTGTGCTTGAGTCATGCCTATCAGATTTCGTACTTCTTTAATTCTAAAATGTTAATTAAGTTCTAATTCGAGTTAAAACGAGAAAAAAACAACACACGAGACTATAAGTCCTTTTTAGATTCGTCGTACGGTCACCATTGATTACGGTCAATTGGGTAAGGCAAAATCCAAAGTGCTCATGCAGTATCGTTTACAACTTCTATTTCGACTCTGTTAACTAACAGAATATTTTTAATTGCAAAAGATTGACCAAGGTGTTGTGCTTGAGTCAGGCTTGTCCAATCTTGCATTACTAAAATTCTGTACCATGCTATAATTTTTTTTAGTGTCTATTATAAAAAAAAATAATAATTTTTTTTCTGCGATTGTAAGAAATATTCAAAAAACACATTTGTGACTTATATCATTCGACAATTGAAATTCTGAATTAAAAAATATAATACTTCATGACTTAAAATAACGAAATATATATATGTATATTGGACTGTCAACAAAAACAGTGTTTTGATTTAAAAACAAGGTAAAGAGACATCAAGTATCCCAGGTAAGGCAAAAGACCAAAAAATAGTTTCAATAAGAATAAATTTGAAACATGAATTCTAAATAAATATTTTTCTGTAAAACTGGTAAAATGAGGGTATAATATTCTATGAATTTTGTTTGATAACTATAAAATTACCTGACACGGAACATTGAGAGAAATTCTTATTTTTTGATGAACAAATTATCAATCACATTTAGTGATTACAAAAAAAATATCTTAAAACAAAAGATATTTTTAATTCTTTTCGGTTGATCCAATTGAATATTTATGTATTGCAATTTCAAAGATGTCTCCATGTACAGGGTGCGCCATCTAGACCTTCGGTATTTCAACATTGAATAACTCTGTTGTTATTCAGCCGATTTTGACAAATGAGCACGATTCTGAAACGTCATTCAGTACCTGAATGAACTTTTTTTTTGGGGTTATTTAAAAAGCAAAGTTTATGCCAGCAAGCCAAAGACAATTGACGAACTTAAATGTAACATGCGTGCCGAAATAGCTGCTATAACGCCCAAAATGCTGGTCAATGTCATGCAGAATGCGCGAAAAAGATCTGATTTTTGTGTATGGAGGTGGTCATTTAATCGACGTTGTGTTCTAAAACTAATTTAAAATAAATGGTCAAATATATCCTAAACTAATCTTGCTCATTTGCCAAAATTGGCTGAAAAGTGTCATAGTTATTCAATGTTGAAATACCGAAGGTCTAAATGGCGCACCCTGTACGTATCAATAAATTTCATTTTATAATAACCTATGTCGGGACCCAATCCCAGTGAATCAAGGAAATCCCAAAATCAAAAAAAATCCTATCACGCGCAGTCAAGTTAAGAAAAATACTGAACTTGCAAACTTTGTAGCACAAGATCAAATTGGTCGACTTAAGTACGTTTGAATTTTTCATGAATTTTCCTCGTATCTCAAACTTAGGAACGAAGTTCGGGACTTCTTTTTAAACTAATCTTTTCAATTCTTACGGTTCTCGAGTCATAAGAGAATCTTAACACCACAGCCTATTGGAATTTTTATTAAATATCAGCTACTCATAGATTAAATTACTATCTAACTTATTTCAATCCTCAGAATCATAAACTATCTATTGATTTATAAACTAATCTCTGAATAAAAATGGGATATCACTCTAAAATATAACATCAAATTTATGAAACCTTAGTTTTAAACATAATAAAAATAGCATTTCTACAACATTTCTAATACCCTTTTTTATTTTACAGTATTTAATTCATCTTTACTACAAAGTAAAATGAATGGTGGAAAGACAGTAAGGAGTGAAGAAATGCGTTTTGTGGTATCCTTGAGAATGCGAATGGTACACTTTTGTGGCGGGTACTTCATTTCAGAGCACCACATTTTAACAGCAGCACAATGTGTAATTAATATTGATGAAAATGGTGGACGTAATTTTATATTTGCAACAGTACTGGTTGGAACTATAGATTCACGTGGTGGAACTGATTATCGTATTAGAAACACAGACTATTTCAGGGGATATAATTCTGATTTTCCAGCAGAGTCTAGAATGTTAAGCATTGGAATGATTTTGGTAGGTTCATTAATTCCTTTTAATTATTAATTGATTAAATAGTAACTATAAAATCCTGACAGTAAAACACATTCTTTATTTCCGCTTATATCACCTTTTTTCTACTTTTGCATGTGCATCAAGAAAAGACCGCTCTGCTGTCCCAAATGAAAGCGTAGTAAGTCGCATTCGCTATAGAGGCGAAAGTCGTGCGGTCCTTTGTTTGCTCACGTACATTTCACACAGCCATACGATGCCCCGACTACCGGCGGAGATTCCCGAACGTAAAAACTAATGAGACCTTTAAATTTTCGTCTTTCGCATGTTTTTTACTTTTTGACAGATTTACAGTTTGACATTTGATACTGATTGGTATTCTAAACTATGCTAATTATAATAATTGTATTGAGTGAAGGTTTCCCAAAAGAAATTAAAGTAAGTATATGTATATGTGTATAAGCAAGTATGGCTGTGTGAAATGTACGTGAGCAAACAAAGGATCGCGCGACTTCGCCTCTATAGCGAATGCAACTTCCTACGTTTTCATTTAGGACAGCAGCACTGCGCTTGCCTTACACGATGTATTGCGAGAGTTTTCCACAAGGAATGACGGGGGAAAGCGTAATTTCGGCAAAGTGTAGGCTTTATTTATATTATTGAATCTTTTTATTTATAACTTCAACTTTTTTTACCGCAGCGGCTTCATTTTTTGCCAAAGATTTCGAGTTATAAAAAATAAATAAGGATGGAATTCATATGTATGAATATAAACATATATATTTGAGAAAAGGATACCTGGTAAGAAAAGGTGGATTGAAAAGCATTGAATTGTTTCAATGCGATTGAATTCCGTTTTTGGATTTACAATCGAATCTCCTGCAATGCTTTGAAAGAGATTCAAACGCATTAAATAGAATTCGATTGTTGAAACGGAATTGAATTGTATCAGTTTCAATGGCCTGCTAAAAAAGACGCTATAAAATTGATCATTAATTAAAATATCCTAAAAAATATGGAAATAAATAAGAATCCATTGATATCCATGGTAAGGTATATGAGTTTCTTGTAGCCAAATCTCAAATATTGGTGTTCGAATATAATTTTAATTTACTAGTAAGAAGGAAGCAACTGCACTGATCGTGTGAACGGTTAAACTTTGTTCGATAAAGAACGTTGTCAAAAGAAAAGACAAATTCACTTTACACTATCAAGTATTACCTTGTTTCATTCACATTTCATTGATGAGGTTACAAATATTTGAGATTATATTGGCATATGTATATTGGCAATATTCTACGGAGTTTGGCACTTTCGGGTGACACCATATAACACCATCATAGCGACTCAGTGTTATCAAGTGTGGTCTGTCTGTCGGCTATTCACTTCCGTTAAATGGTGAAGACTCATTGGCTTCTGATGGCGGATGAATTCAAATGACATAATATTACATAATCGTAGCCAATGAGTGTCCAACGTAAAACGCGAGTGAAAAGCCAACAGGCAGGCCAACTTTAGAATTACTGTAACGATTAACGGCCATGACTAGCATTCAATTTTGAAGTTACCTTACAGCATAAAATCGCATTGGCCCTTTTCAATCTGAATCCCACGAAAAGCATTGACACGCATTCATTTCGAAATTCACCTGACAGCATTGAATCGCATTGGCTTTGTCTCAATTTTAATTCAAAATGGTCTCGCCTGATTGAATCCGATTAATAAATCGGTTTCAATGATGTTTTTGAAATGGGGTCAATTGGATCAATCGGTCCCAATCGGGTCCAATTATTTTTTTCTACAAGGGAACTTGAATTCAGTCAACTGCATTAACTAGAATTCTTCTTACCGGGATGCGTGATTCGTAGAGATGGCTGTAATTTACTTCGTCCGTAATTAAGCTACAAAGTACACTAAAAAAATGCATTTCTCAGGACGCAGTCTCATGTCGAGGAGAATAGAATAATAAAGGAATAGGGGAACACGATTCACCCAATGAGATTATCACACAGACTAAGGCGTCTATCTCATTAGTTGAATCTTGTCCCCCCATTCCTCCATTATCCTCTTCATGAGACTCACCCTTAGGAATATTGGTAACAAGAGAAATCAATCCCTTCCACTTACAACTACCATCGAGGCAGCGGTCTAGGGCCGATTAACCTCTAATGGATGAGGTGTCCGCGTAACATTATTATTATTTTTAGTTCAGGTGAACAGTTGTACAAGTCATTACAAGTATTTAACTATTCATTGAGCGTGTCGTTTTTGACGTTAGTATAAATATACGAATCATAGATATTTTTTATTTTCAATTATTGCGACAAAACTAAGATTTTATACAAAATTTTAAAAATGTAATTAAAGAGTAGGAAGTTGATATTAACTTTTCAAATTGTAAATCTTGGTTTTGTCGCAATATGTAAAAATCAAAAATATTTGTGATTTGCATTTTTATTAACGACAAAAACGACACTCAAAATAAATTGTTAAATGCTTGTAAATAACAATGGCAATGCATTTAAAGAACCTACATATGCATTTATGTGCACTTACACATGCACATATAATGATAGTTCATAATCACAGTTGTACGCGGCGCTAGTTGCTATTCGGCCACCATCTATACATCAGGCAGGAAGTAGTATAAGGAGGCCGAACTCATGTACAAACTTCATTCGAAATCGGCCGCAGTAAATGTACAATAAGTGACGAGCTCGAAGGATTGCAACCATTCAAAGTATAATATATACGTTACAAACTATTTTTTCCATTGAAAATTATAATGTACTAACAACATTTTGACACATTTGTGTGAAATATTTAATTGTTTGTATGTTGTATATACCATCTTTTTTTCAAAGCGCAGCACTCAGAACCAAAATTACACAAAAAACCATAAATAAATGAGAAATTGCATGCCGGTATTTAACCTTACTAACTGACTTCTTTGTTTAAATGTGTCGTCGGACCTTTCTCACTAACATTTTCTATGAATAGATGAAGTTAGATGTGCGCAAGCGATTTATACTTAGAATTGGTTGCATTTCTTCGAACTTGTTACTTATTGTACAGTCACTGCGACAAGCTCCAATGTATGGATTTCGGCCTCCTTATACTACTTCGTGACATTAGGCTTACACGACCTGCGGCGGTCGTATTGGCGTTCGTGCGACTTTCCCGTCGATTGTATTGGTGAAGATCATATTAAACTAATGTCTTGGGCTGGTGCTGTGATCGCGACTGGGCGCTTACTTCTTCTTCTTCTTCTTCTCTTAATGGCCTCTGTTTTAAGGAACAAATGGCCAGAACAACTACGCGGAGCCTAAGCGGCTCAAATTAACATTCAAAATACGAACAGTTTATTAGAGTACTTGACATTGCAATTTCCAGGTTCCAGGTTTTAATATCCGTGGGATGACTCAGCCCCGTCCAATTCGCTGAGCACGGCATAGAGGTAAGAGAAGTTTCTCCACAGGTCTTGCGCGGTAAGATCTCCGTCCCAGGCAGGTCCAGACTGAGCGGCCTCGCTCACAGTTGTGGTGTCAAATCTGGTTGGAACAGACATACGCACCCCCAATGCATCAACAGGTCCAGTCGTCGACGTCACACATTCCGTGCGCGTCTCCAGGCGATAAGGCTCCAGCCATCCAAGTGAGGAGGAGCAGGAGGTAGCAGAAGCCAGGATCCGCGCAAGGTGGACCACATCGCCGAGAACTACAGCACGCGGTCGCAACGCCCCAGATATCCAGCCAGCGCTCCCACGAACCCAGGACCGGGGTCAAACTCCAGGTCCTCAATGGGGAAAGCGTAATAGCCAGGCCTGATTTCATCCAATTGGGGGCAGTCGCGCAGAACGTGAGACAGGTCCCGCAAGGGAGCACCACAAGAGCACCCGACCTCCAGGTCCCACCCCATTCTCTGAAAATGATCACCGGTACACACGTGGCCGGTACGCAGCTTCGTTGCGTATTTATTAATTGCGCGCCTAGGCAGGCTCAGGCGTGAAAAACAAGGTCTGTCAGACTTGTAAGTCACTCGAGCGAAGTATCGAGAGCAGGAGGCACCCCCTCGAAGTCACGTCCGATGGGGCCGTACAGGTCACAAAAGGGTAAGACGTACTGAATAGTGTAAGGCAGGCCCCCCACTGCCCGCGCGACCCCATCGGCCGCCTCGTTTCCAGCTATACCAACGTGACCAGGAACCCACATGAATTTCACCACTCTACCCAGATCCGCCAAAAGATGAGCGATCTTAAATACCAAATAATTCTTGACCGATACGGCCAAACAGTCCCCAAGGCAGGTGAGCGCCCTCATCAAGTCAGTCAAAATCAGAAACCTACTCATTGCAGATCGTCCAGCATAGTGGACTGCCCTAAGGACGGCATAGAGCTCCGCAGATAAAACCGAGGTGAATAGTTGGAGTGACAGGCCATATCTGAAATTATCACTCTCCACATAAAAACTGCAGCCGACGCGCCCACCACCGCCCCATCCGTGTAAATGGTGACATATCCCGGATAATGTCAAGCGAGGAACTCCGTGTAAGCCCGATTCGGACTATCCGAGCGCCTAAAATCATGCCCAGACGTGGAATCCATAGGCATAGGAACAACAATAGACTCCCATTGCCAGTAAAAGTAGCCCGGCCTTAGCGACCGAGCCATCATACCCAAACATCCCCTAAACCACAATAGGCACAAACCAGTGATGACCTAAGCGATCCAGAAAGAGGAACCGAAGCACAGCTCTCTGAAAACAACTTGAGTTTCGGGATAAGTGGGTTACCTCTCCAGGAGAAATTCCTAACAATAAGGCGGTTGCTAAGAAGGTGGCTCCTGAGCCACAGGGGGGGCTCCCCAGCTTCTGATAGAAGAATGGCGATAGGAGTAGACCTCATGCAGCCCAGAGTGGCCCAGAGAGCCATGTACTGCATGCGATCAAAGAGCCGAAGTGTCCCACGGGGTGCCGATGAAAAGAGTGGAGAGCCCCACTCGGGAGTGGACCGAACCAAGTTTCGATAAGCCACCAGGAGCAGATATGGGGTAACTCCCCAACTAACTCTGGCAAGAACTCGAGTGACGTTAATCGCTCTTATTGCCCTCTCCGAAATCATACGGATATGAGGGGCCCATGTAAGACGGCGATCGAGAATCACCCCCAGGTATTTAATCTCGCCGACACGGGAGGTCGCGGCCCTTCACCGGGAGAACGAGGTTCCGGCAGGTTGCTCCTTGACCTGGTAGATCCTAGCAACCGAAGCCACGAAATCACAAGACCAATCGCCCCAGCCAGCGCATCCCCAGCAGCCGAGATCACACGGCTCCTCACATGGAGAGATGTCATCAGCATACATGGCGTATCGCACCCCGAAAGAAAGGACATCTATTAACCGAATCGTGTAGATGTTGAACAGGATTGGAGACAGTCATGTGGGAGATGAAATTGAGGATTCTACTCGACAGACCAAGACGGCGAAGCTGCTCAGAGAGAACCTTGGGCAACGCCGAGTTAAAGGCTCCCTTAATGTCCAAGGAGACCGCTACCTCCGACTCCCCCCCTACTAAAAGCCTGAAAGACATCGGTAGACACCATGGCGACCGCATCCGATACAACAAGGTGGGCGACTCATTCTCCTCCAGACCAGGACCGGGAGGGGCGTAAACACACAGAATCGCCACGGGACCGCGGACCGTGGATAAAACCACTCCGACACAGTCCATCGCTCCAGGCCGGCCCGGCATAGACACAACCCTAGACGCCCGCAACTCCCTCCTCAACCGGACGAGCAAGTCTTGCGTATGTAGTAGTGATTCGATCTCAGGCCTCTTATTTTAGATGCAGTGGGAATTCCAAGTGGCCGAACGGAACGGAAACCCACCCGAAGTCAAGCCCAGAGATCCTATAGTTAGAGAAGGTGGGACATCGACAATAATACAAATAAAAAGGAAAAAAAATTCAAAACTAAGAAATTAAATTATACTAGAAATCAGGAACCCTAGAAAAACCTAAAATAGAGAGCTCTAAGAAGCTCTGGGAAGTGCAAACGAAATATAATTAAACCTAACATGCAGTAAATTAGAAAAATTAGATTAAATTGAGACAAACCGGCAGTGCCGGATGAAATGAAGGCCCAGTTTAGTAAGAACTGGCCAAAAATCGGGCAGCTATTGACCCGTCTCCTCCTCGTTCCGGACCGTCGATGTACAGACAGGGAGGGCCATGTTGAGAAGGATTTCAGCCACCAAATTCGCAGAGGACAGCTCATCCCCGACCGAATGTATCGAAGAAGCCCCCTCACCAACGTCCAAGGGGAAATTTTGACCCACCCTGCAGGCCTCGGCTGAGAAGACGGGTTTCAATATTCCCTTACTCAGCAGAAGATTTTCGGCCTTCTCATATCCGCAGTTATTCAGCGCCCTCTCTTTCATGACTGCAAATTTAAACTGATAGATGGTGCAATCGCGGCTGTATGACGAGTGCCTATCGCCACAGTTGGCGGAGCGAGGGGACAATTTCGTGTTAGGACAATCCCGGGACGGATGCTCCTCAGAGCAGTACTTGCAGGTGGGGTGAGTAGAACGGCACTGTTCGGGAATGTGCCTAAACCGCTGACAGCTGAGGCACCGCTTAAGAGGCGGTATAACTGGCGTCAGGTCAAAGGCCACACTGGCGAGGGATAGTCTACGCGGAATGTTGACGGTGGAAAACATGAACTCTATCCTATCCGAGGCCGAACCGTTGTACAAAGTGCGGCGCCTAATAGACAAGATGTTAGAGAGCATTTTAGGGTCCAATGTTGTACTCAAGTCTGAAGCCGAGTACTCCGTCGGAATATTCCTGGCGAATGCCTTTTTCTAAACGAGAGACGCCGGTTTTTGGGCTTGAACCCCGAACTCCTGAAGGGCAGAAGAGTCAACCAGGATGTTTGCTGCCTGACATTGGTCACAAAAAACCTTGGCCTGATTTCAGCCGTTGAGGGAGACCTGCCTTTTGGTATCCGGAATGAGAGAGTCAAACAAGTCACCAAGAGCAATCAAATTAAACCTACCCAAATTATTGCCGGGGATCCTGCACTCAAGCAGGACAATAAAAGGTGGGAAGGAAGTGTCGTCAAAACGGGTATTAAATGAGCCCTCGGGGTTATTCCAAAAAATGGGGCCCTGAAAACCCGGGATAGTACCGCCAGCCAACACCGAAGGGATGGGAGCGACTCCCGCAGCAGCTAATGTTGTTAGCCCTGAATCCATCATATACCCAGGGACAGAGACCATAATACCAGCTCCAGTGTCCAGAGTCCGCCCAGTCTGCCTTCTCTTAACCTCCCCAACTCCATCAACTGGAGGCATTGGCGAGATGACGTCGCTTTTACGCTTCTCGCTGCCGTTCGCCACAGGTGGCGCACGGCATCGATCAGCAGACCCCTCTCCAGAAATCAGGCCCCGAGCAGCTCCAAACGGAGGGGGTGGAGCCCCCTTGCAGCCCTGTGACTCACAAGCGCCATCCGAAATGAAACCCCTTCCCCTGCCCTTACCAGATACCTGGGTTATCACTAAAATGTCAGAAATTGTCGTATAAATAGGAATATTAGAGATCGTAAAGCAGGCCTGATGCGTACATGCAGATAATTACCATGAATATAATAAATTAACTTAAAAAATAAATTACAGTATTACAGAGCATCAAAATACTATTTACTAATTATGATTAAGAGATCAGGCCGGACTTCTATACGCCTAGACTACACTTCCCAGAAATAGTAACTATATTAAATATTAGGCAAACAACTATCAGACTACAGAAGATTAAGAAAGGTCAATATCTACGTACTGCTACAGCGCGCTCCCAGATTACAACCTATGTGAATTAAGGTTAAGCCAGTAAACACCATATTGCGATTAAGAGTTATTGAACATATTTGGAATCAGTATATCAACAAATTGTAATCCTCTGGCGCTGCAAAGGGCCGTAGCCAAAAACAGACTTGAAAAATAAAATTAAAAAATAAAATTAAACTGAGAATAAAATTAGAATTAAAATTCAGCCAAACAAATGCAGCGCAGCCACGGAAACATAGCACCCCGGCTTAGATAAAGACAAGGGTCAGGTCAATCAACACTTTAAAGAAGGATTACAGGAATGAGCAGAATGAGCAACGGCGAAAATTATTAGGCAGGAGCTATATATAACAGAAGCAAAAAGCTGATATAAGCCAACAGAAGCGTCGTTCTCTTGCCATCCAATGACCTGTCCACAGCTTGTGTACATAACATGCCTGGTCGATAGCGCAAGGTCAGGGTGCCAAGATTTCAGCAGGCGGTGCGTCCAAAGCTCAACTCAGCCAAGAAACAATTTAGTTTCTACGCACTTGAAATATGCTTCAATCTCCTACCTTCCTTATTCAGCCGTAATACAAATCATCTATAGCCGTCCAAGCGTCCTTCCTTCGATAGCTTCCAATTTTACTGAGTAATGCCAATTTGAGATAAATATTATATTATTGAGATAAATATTATATTATTGAGATTGGTTTTCGTGCACGTGCTCGTACCTTGGAACCTGGAATCGAAACGTGTGAAAGCTTGAACGAAGCTGCGCCTGTCAAGATCACGCTAATTGTATCCACTTTGATAAACTAGTTATATTGTACTGTACGGAACTGCACCTCATAAAACAAACCACAGTGGAACAACCATAGGCGCGAATCTAATCACGCCTCAACTTTAACAGAGAACAACCATTACGTACAGCGGTCGAAACGCGACACCGACTGGGCGCTTAGTCAATCACAGCAAACCAGTCGACGCTGCAGCCCGTATGGAAGATTAGCTACTTCACCAAATCGCAACTGGTAGTGGCAGCCAATCACAACGCAGCATTTTCTGACGTACTACGTCTGCTGCATGTGCGCGGCCTCCGTGACCATCGCTGTGTGTGATGAAGGACAGCCGCGATCACAGCGCCAGCTACAGTCGCCAGTGTGATATGACTTCTAGGTTCCTTTTATTGTGAGACGTCACATGTATTCCAAACATTTTTATTTTGTGATAGATCTGGTATATAAAACAGTATTGCTAATATTTAGGTACCATTCAGACATCGTTTACCCATTCAATGACATACAGTACGAACCATTTTCAACCATGCGAAGAAGACTAGAGGTTCGCGTTTTGTGACCTCTGCGCAGAAGTAAGAAATTTACTTTGTGCGCAGCCACCACTCACGTGTGGTACTTAATCTGGACCGTGTCCGAATTGCCGAAGTACATTACGTAGCAAATACTTCCACCATAGGATGAAAAGAGGCCGACGTTTGCTGACGTAACAACTGACTCTTTTCATCCTATGGTGGAAGTAATTACTTCGTAATGTACTACCCACTATGGTATTTATATTTTGTCTCATACAATTTTACCCCTTCCACTCGAGTTAACTCTCCTGTCTCTAGTCTTCTTGAAGCGTACATAACTAAGGTGGAATTCACCCCCTCCACTTTACCATTTTATTGAAAAAATCAGTTTTTAAGTATAATTTGGGAAACTTTTTCAATATAATTGAAGAAGAACTTAAAAAATAATATAATTTGAAAATTTCTCCAAATTATACATGAATAATTGTTTTTTTCAATATTTGGTAGAATGGTGGTGGTATACTCCATCCGCGATTTGAGAGCACCATGCGGTTAGTGCTGGTTAAAAGAGACAGATCAAAAATGTCACGCAGTAAACTTGGATGAATCATAAATTTATTCTCGATCGAAGGTGGCAGTTTTTGAGTCAAATTCTTGTCATTTGCGGGCAGTTTTTATTTTCTGCTTTCATTTGAAGAAAACTACCGTTGAGGCTCATCGAATGCTCTCAAGTAATTACGGCAAGGATGCTCTTAGTGAAAGAACGTGTCGTGAGTGTTTGAATGCTTCAAAAGCGGTGATTTTGATGTCGACGACCGACATGGTGGTGGAAAAGAAATATTTCGAATATTCCGACTTGGAGGCATTACTTACTGAAAAATTATGACAGACGCAAGAAGAATTCACAGAATCATTGGGAGGAACTCAACAAGCCAATACGAAACGCCTCAAAGCCATGGGATATTTATAATTGTAAATTTATCTTTGACCATGAGCATATTTAAAGTAACAATTCGATAATAATTATTTAATGAAAACTTTTGATTCGATATAATGTAACGAAAACCGAAGTCTCCTCAGTTCGACAACTGCCGCAAGCATGCAGGTGTTCCAAGCTCTTTAAAAATGAATTATATTCACGAATAAAGTCGCTTTGAAACGCCTTCGTTGGTTGAGAGCACCAAACTTGGAATGAAGGCATAAAACCCTCACCCTACCCACTGCATCTCAACATTGATACGAATCAGAACTCAGCTAAGGGCAGGAAACCCTTAGTCTGCCCCGAGAACGTCTCAGGAAATAAATCAGGACTCTTCTAAAGGCAAAAAACCTTTAGCGTGTCTCGAGAGTATTTATCTCCATGGATCCAGCTTTTCACTGTGGTCCATTAGTGGCGGGTGGGAGATGCTTGGATTAAGAAAATACAGGGTGATGGTTTCATAGAAAAGCTGCTTGATTCTATCGAAGCTTTTCTGCATGTTTTTATTCCATTTCCAGGGTACTCCCTTTTTTATTAGATGTAGTAGAGGCACTGTTTCTGCTGCATCTCTACTGCTGAACTTTGAATAAAAATTCAATAATCTTAAGAATCGTCTAAGTTGTTTAAAATTTTAAGGTACCGGGAAGTCCATGATTCCTTGGACTTTTTCCTAATCTGGTTTGATTCCCTCGGTTGTCAAAATGAATCCTAAGAAATTTGTTTTTTCTCTAAAGAAGTTCGATTTACTCAGGTTCAGGGTCAGATTGTTTCCAATGTTCTTCAGTTGATTTAAAGATTATAAGCGTATCATCTATGAACGAGAAGATATGATCTTTAAATCCTTGTAGAAGCTGATCTAGTCCTCCTACTAGTGCAGCTGTGCTTGTTTACAATCCAAAAGGCACTACATTGAATTCATAGCTTTTTCCTCGATGCTAGAAAGTTGTGTATGTCTCTTAGTCTGCCTCTAAAGGTGCTTGCCACAAGCTGCTTGTCATATCGAGGCTTGACATGATTTTCATTCCTTTGCATCTCTGAAAGAGAACCTCTGCAGGTTCTGGGCATTCCCAGTAATCCAGCAGAATGCCATTCAATCTTTTTTCTTTTTTTTTTTCTACTTTCAGTATGGAGCTTATTATCTGTTTCTTTTTCAGGTGGTGCTATTATCTCTTCATTTACGATTCTGATAGACGGCTTTCCTTCAAAATTAGGAAAGGATATAGTTTTGCTGTCCAAGTCTATGTGACTTCTGAATTCCTTCAACAGGTCAATTTCTGCGTAGATTTGTTTGTTCGATCTAGTCGCCTTGTCTCCCAGTGTCCCTACTAGAGTAACTCCATTGATTAGTAGTGTGGGATACTCTTGCAGTCTTTCATTATTTTTGTTGACCAATTTTTCTGATATACAAGTTACTATGGCCTCTGTGTCTATCAGTGTGGTGATGAGAATTCCACCAATGAGAATATTCGCTCGTGACATTTTAAGCGCTTTTTTATTCAAGTTTCTCCTGATTCTTCTAAAAGTTCATCCCTAGGTCGTTGTAGTACATTGGTATGGATAACGATCTCTGGTGCAACGTCTATTTGTTGATTGTCTTCATTTCCTATAGACGTGGCTAGCACTCGTTTCCCGATTCTGTGCTCGTGATTCTTTCTTCTCCAATGTCTTTCTATGGCATTATTGCTCCTACTTCCACACCACGTATTTGGTATGTTTCCGTTCTCTTTCTTCTTCCTTGTTTATATTGATCGGACCTATTTTATCAAAATGTTCTTGTAATTCCAACAGACTATCTATATGTGTTACTCCTCGTCCTAGTGAGTTTTTGGATAATCTCACTAGGCGTCATTATTGGCCTTAATTCCTTTGCTTTCACATGTAAATGTATGTCCTTGATCCCATTCTTCCTCCTTGATGAGATCCAAATGTTATCTTCCGTCTCAGCTCCCGCTGAGTTTGCTTATTCCAGAATCTTTGCGAGAATTTATTCAAGAACATTTGAAAGTCACTAACTTCATCCTTGACAACTCGCCACCAATCTACCGGTGGCTCTATCAGTGATCGTTCGATAAGATAATGTGTCACTGTCTCTTGGCTTCATTGCTTCCCAGTACTGTTTCAGTTAATTCATATACCAAATCGGACTCGTATTTCCCTGGAACTCAGGAAGTATATATTTGATGCTGGAGTTCCTCTCCGGCCCTCTAACTTCTTCTCTCCTTCCCTCCTCTGCATTTATTCTTTCCATAATTCTCGTCTGCTGGGCTTCCAGTTTACCAAATTGTGTCTTTATCTGGTTATTTCTTTCCTCTATGGCTTGCGTGATTTCTGTAGCGACTTCCAGTGACCGATTAATTCCGACCACCATTGATTTTAGCTTCTTCTATAGACTTATATCTTGTTCAGCTTCCTGCTTTTTTCTTCTTTTTCTTTCATCATGTAGCATTTTTTTACTCTTTTTCCAAGTCCTTAAATTTCCTTGTCAGGGATTCTGAGAGTTCCTTAATTCTATTACTCCTATGAGTCGTGTGCCCCCCTAAATCCATGGTACTCCATGATTCAATTTCTTCCTGTACCTCTGTCAAAGTTCTGTCCAAAGCTTCTTGGCTTTGTTCGATACAGCCTGTTTCCTCTCTTGAGGTGTGTTCATCTATTTTGGTCGAGCGTAAGCCTTGAAGACTTATTTTAAGCACTTTTATTTCATTATTCTTCCTCTTCACTAACACTTTCACTTTATTTCTTCTATTTCTCCTTGTTGTTTTTTAACACTCTCTGCCCACTTAAATATTTGTCAAGGTCTTGTATTCCCTGCGGTATAATTTTCCTAACTGTTGGGCTCGCAGATATATTTTACGCAGAAGTATCTGACCGTTGAATAGATCCAATGGATTCATCCTAAATAACGAAAACTCTCAGTGTAAGAGAAAAATTTCGTAATTTTAACAGAATTACTTCAATCGATATTAAATCAAAATTTATTAATTGAGCCACCTATTTTTCGATGGTCGAGCTTTTTCCGCGGTAATTACTTTATTTGGTTCACAGGATAAATAAAACATACAATTTAAACGATTTGGCGAAATTCGAAGTTTTACAAAAGTTATTGTTAATAACATTTGTATGCATGAATTTGGTCATTATTTATTTGCTATCGATTCGCTGTGTGCATTTTGCTAATTTTTTATGTGGTAATTGTCAACTAGACACTCTTTCGATAGACATTTTTTATTTTTACAATAAACGTAATGTGTCGTAAATATAAACAATTCAAATGATATAGTTATTTTGTAAACAATGTCCAAATAATACAATATAATATAATAATAATAATATAATAATATAATAATAATGATACCAACAAATAATACACAATTTTTAATAGTAAATTAATCATAAATGCCTAGTATAGTAGTATGTAATAAGAATTACAAATTAATTTCATCTATTTGAAAAATGTATGAATCAAAAAAATATTTATTGTTGATTTTCTTTAAATATTGCGCTAACGATCCCTTATTAAATTGATACATGTATAATGTTCTTAAAAAATAGACTCTTTCATTACTATATATCTTAAGTCAGTTAAAACTAATAGCTTCTCTATTTGAAGGAAAAATTCAAATATAATTAGACTTGAAATATTGTCTTATCATGAGTAATAAATACAACTGAAATATTTAGTTAGTATAAATAAACTGACAATTTCTGTTGAATTAACTTGAAAAATTCTTCAGAGTATCCGAAAACTGTTGTTGCTTTTAATGCTTTTGACTTAACCGAAAATTTTCAGTTGAGATTACTGACGTCAATTTCTCGCAGTGTGTTAAATTAATGATGCATGGTAATGTTGCATCAAATTTTGAAAAAACTTTTACTTTTTGTTTTGTCAAATAACAACAACTGTTAATGAAAAAATGGAATGGTGGTGCAGGGTCCTTTTATTATCCTCAACGTTCGATGTAATTTTACGTAGCCATAGTGAAATTATGTACACTACTATTGCGTATTTATATTTCAGTGTAATTTTACGACAACTGCCTATGTAACATTCCGTATCAGACAGTTTTTACAGTGTAGTAAGTTACCGATTAAAAATTTTGCACCTTATATGAATTATATGATATATATGAATTATATAATTATTTGTTATTTAATATCAACTTTGTCGCTTTGATTACTAATATTATTAATACTAATAATATTATTATTAATTTCATACGATGTTGTTGTTAATAATTGCCTTTAGGGTCCAGAAATAATAACTCAGAAGGTTACATGATTTTATGATAAATTTTATAAAAATTCTGTTACAGTTTGGTAGTTTTAAGATACATACTCTTTTCTAGTTCAATACTGAATATTTTAACACAATGATCTAATTTTTGTTTATTCCAATACTTTATTAAATAAATATATCTATATATTTTTTGTTTTTCTGAGTTTTACACATTTTTGATTATTAAACACACTAAAAAGGGAGTTCAGAAAATCGGAAAGCATTTGCAGAATACGAGATAAGCTTTTTCAGATTTAAGCAAAAATCAGAAAAATATAAAGTATTTTGTTAAAATCCGAAAATTACTTTCGGAATTTCGGAATAACGATTCAAGGTAAAATCACCAATAGCCGGACGTCAAAGGAAATGTCATTCAATTTTTTGTATTAAGCGTTCTAAATGTGAAGCGGAATCAAGAATTGCCGCGTTTATTTTGATGTATGTGTCCTCCCTACTATAACAAAAAGTCCAGAGTTGTGTTAAATCTGAATAATCCATTTTAATAATTCTGTTTATTAAATACTGCTCTGGACCCAATTGCCGGACGGGAAAAGTGAATTGATCCGATAGCCGGACAGCGCTGCACCAATACTCGGACAAGAGAATATTATAATTTGATTGATATGGATTTGATATTTTTAAGCATAATAAACACTGAGAAATATTTACGGAAACATTTTTTAGGTCTACGCTTATAAAAAACAATATTGAAAAGATTTTACAAATAGAATATATTATATTTAGAGCTTGCAGCACTAATTGTCAATCGTTTTTGCCTTATATCCTCAATCGCATTAATGATATCCGTTTGGGTATAAAGCTTTTTAATCTTTTTTTCTGATACTTTTTGCATGATCTATAGTAAAGACACCATATACATAAAACCCAGAAAATACATATGTTAAAATCAAAATACTTTCTCAAAATATCAGATTTTCAGCAAATCCATAGTTCGAACATTATTTCTTTAAAAAATTATTCATTATTAATCATAGTCATCCGTTCGCCCAGTACTTTCATCCGCGGCCACACGCCCGTTTGGCAAACCGACTAGCCGCGTCGGCCAGGGGAGGAATAAAAGGAATCCTCACCCGAACGATGTGGACAGCCAAATCCGCCCGAGATACAGGACCGCAGGTGCAGGCCCCTATGCAATTTATACTGGCCCTCCCCGTTGTTACGCTCTCGACGCCCATCGAGCTCTCTTGTCTTCATCACAAGTGTCACGAATGACTCGGTGAGCGTACAGTTCCGCTCAGACTGGAGCATGAGAGAGCCATCGTGTCAGGAGCGAGCTCGGCACTCACTGCCTGACCGAGAGCGCTTGCGCCAAATAAAAGCCGACTTCTACGTACTTTCTGTTCAGCCAGGTGACGAGCTCCAGGATCAGGCGGTAGGTCCTACTACCGGTCTGCTCACCATGCCATCTCATCTGCCATTTCTCAATGAGTCTGCGCCTTCCGTCCTTGCGGATGGCCTCCTTTGCGCGAACTATTTCCTGCAGGTCGGTACAGGTAAGCCCCTTGTTGAGCTGGAAGGTCTCCTGCCTTTCCTCCGCCAATAAATCTATTGGCGGAACACTCGCCAGGACCAACACAGCACTCGTCGAGACAGTTCCATATGCTGAAACTATTCTCAGCGCGACAGATTTCTGCGCCGAGAACAGCCTCCTCTGGATAGCTTGGTTTAGCCGGGCATTAGCCCAGACCGGAGCTGCGTAAAGCAGCTTCAAATGGACCACGCTCGCCACCAGTCTCCTTTTCGCTTCCCTGGGTCCATCAATGTTTGGCATAAGCCGAGCCAAGTTTGCTCCACATTGAATAGCTTTGGCAGCTGCGATCTTTAGGCGTTCGCAAAAGCGATGCCTACGATCCAGCTGCACCCCCAGGTATTTAATGCTTATTTTCGACTCGACCTCATGCTCTCCGAGAACGATCCTCGGGTATTGGAAAAATCTCCTGTCCGTAACGAGCAAAGCCTCGGTTTTCTCAGAAGCCATTTTCAGGCCTCTGCTTCCCAACCAGCGCTTCGCTCGCCAAAGACTTTCATTGATCCTCAGCTTTAGGATTCCGACGTCATCAGCAGCGCACAAGACAAGTGCGTCATCCGCGAAGTCGTCGATGCTCGTTCCAGCAAGTAGGTCCATGCGCAGGAAATCGTCGTACATGACGTTCCAAACGAGTGGACCCACCCGCGACCCTTGAGGGGTGCCACATGTCATCTCTTCTTCGATAGACCATTTGTTGCCCATTTGTGGAGTTGTTAACCACAGCTTGGATAGCGTCCACAATGGACCTGCCTTTCCTGAATACGAACTGGTTTACCGAGAGACCGTTCTCCCCGACCAAGAGAGCCTGAAGTCGTTGTAGAATCAACTACTTCGGAATATTCCTCACCGTACCCAATAGACATATTGGTTTATACGACGAGGCAACCCTCAAGAGGTATGTTGCCCTTCCTGACCCACCTCTGCTTCTTTCAGTCTACGAAGAACCTCCCTTCCCAAATACAGGAGTTGAAGGCTTCTACGAGGATCTCCGGGTATGCCCCGATCACCTCTTTGGAATGGTTCTACGTGTGGAAACAAGCTCCGCACAATATATTTGACTCGATCGGGATTATCCAGGCCTGGGGTCTTTCTTCTAGTCACCAGTCTCTTGGTGACTATTTTGAAGTCCTTCTCGACCTCACCGATCAAGTCTTTTCAGCATCGAAGTCGGCTTTTCTTTATGCCTCGCCTCAAAGATGCTTTTGCCCCTTTCCATGCATCGTGCAGCATAGCATCCCCCTTTAAGCGGGTGAATTTTCGCCGCACTGCGAGGCATTCTCGACGTAGGGCCGCCAACTGGTCGTTCCACCAGTACATTGAATCCTTGGCTTGCCTGTACTTGCGGCGAGATATCGAACTGTCGCAAGCTGCGACCACCTTTCGCCTCGCTGAATGCACAGTGTTTTCCAACGACCCAGCAGGCCCGACCCAACCAAGCTCATCAATGAGCCTGGTTGTCTCGAGATGTACTCTTTAGTCTCTCCCTGCAGTCGTCTCTTGTTCCTGGAAGGGCTCCTTCCTTCGCCGCCCCTACCCTTATTCTCTGCATGGTACCGTTGTTCTAAATTCAATTCGATGGACCGGTGGTCACTCAAGACTATTACCTTGAGAACGCCCCAGTCACCTATCGTTGAGGCGAGACAGGTTGCGGCAATCGTGAGGTCAATAATCGACCCCCCCCCCGATCCTCTTCTGAACGTAAACTCCTTGCCCTGATTTGAGACGATCAGGTCATTCCTAACGACCATCTCGCCAACCAAGATTCCCCTCCTATGTAGGCAGGCCTCGTCCCACTCGGGCGAATTACTATTAAATTCACCCCATATGAGGCACTGCCCAACAGCCTCACTGAGGCTTTCCTTAAGAAGGAGGATCTGGGTCTCAAAGACCTTAAAAGGATCGTTGGGGTAGAAGTAGCAGCTGTACACACGCACACCTACCACCTCCACCCAAACGAACCCCGCGTCGGACTCCAGAAAATCTTCGACACTCAAATCAGGGCTACAAACAAGGATGCTGGCCCCCCCTTGATGCATCCTGATACCAGGTAGATTTTTCGGACCATTTGTGTTGCTCACTAATGAACAACATATCGGCCCCCCTCACCCTGGCAGTCGTTATCAGGAGGGCATCCTTCCCCTTTCCGAGGGTTTTGGCCCCTGTCTAAGCACGTCAGGCACCTTGGTGGCGCCTTACAGCTCCTGGACAAGTGTCCCCTGGTGCCACATCTCCAACAGGCATTCTTCGAGACCAGGGCCGAAATTTCCGCCCTCTCCCCGACCGCCTGGTAGAGTTCATTGTGGAAGGCCGAGACGTCTCCCCGCTTTTTGAGGACCAGAAGGACTTTCTCTTCCCTCGTCCTCCGGATAGACAGGACCTCGAGTCCTGCCCTTCGGGGGTAGTGATCCCAGAACGTGGGAGCTGGCGGCTCCCACCATAGATGCCTCGAGCTCATTGTGTCTTCCTCATTCAAACAAGCTATGGCAGTTGATCTTTTACGCAGATCTTTTTTCGCCCATCGACTGATTTTTTAGGGTATCTCCGAGAGACGCCGAACGCGGTTTCTGAAAGATCCCCAATTTTTTCATGGCGGGGTGAGATTCCATTTTTTGTTGGATTTTCACCCCGCTTTCCAGAAGGCATTTATGGGTGTTGAGCATTCCGCCCAACACCTCATTTGCCTCATTCACTGAATCAGTGGCATGGCGAGGGTTGTTTCTCAGAATACCCTACTGGATGACGCTGAGAGCCCTCGACAATTTTTCCATTTTCTCGCTTTGCTCCTTCAGAAGCTAAAGGACGTCCTTCCATCCCTCAGCTCCCAAAGAAGCACCCAAGTCCGTTTTCCACACGTTCGTATCCTGTAAAAGCCATGAAACTTTTTACCAGTGCATCGTGCGTAGAGGAGCAGGTTGGAATAGTAGGGAACGGGTGTACCCTCGGGCGGGCAAGACACCACTCGGCGATGAAGCACTCCCAGTGGGATGCCATACGGAAACGATCGTTTGGACTGTTCTTGGTCACAGACTGCGGAGGCTTTGCAGTGTCCCCCAGGAGATTCCATACATCAGTTCATTCATTTGTTTCCAAAGTCTAGATATCGCATTTAACTACAGCAATTTATTGCGTGATAAAGTCCTGGCACCAAGGAAAAGTTCATAAGTTGAGGGACATCCTTATAGTCGACTATTCTGAAAAAGTTCGTGTAATGTTTGTTCAGTATTAATGTGATTTTAATAATTATTTTTTTAAATAAAACGAACTAATTTGCACAAGACTGCTCCAGCTATATAATTTTGGAAAATATTTTTAAGAGATGTGACCAAAAACTGCCTTAAATTTTGCGATGCGTTAAGGACGTATTACTGATCTGGAAGTGTAATTTATTTATTAGAAAATATAGATGATTCAAATTTTTTGATAATTTTTCGTCGTATAAAAACTGCAAAAAATGTCGGTATGATCGTCACAGAATTAATGTCCAACAATGTAATAAGTCAGTCTATTCCTCCATTTATTGAATAATATAAAAATGCGAGCATTGACTTCAAAGTTTCTTTTACAACACTGTACCCAATGATTGCATTTTGTGAATCGAAAAATGTGCGCAAAATGGCGGATTTCTGTTCACATTAAAATGTAAGCGTGAATGTATTTAATCCAGCACACTTTTTACACTGAGAGACTTTTTGTTAGAGTAAATCATAAAAATTGATTATATTTTAGTATAATATTGTTTTATAATGAGGCAAAAAGGGTTAGTTATCAGATATTAATATTCAAGGTTTTCCAATTATTTTGAATAGTCCGCTATTTTGCCAGCTGTCATAATAAGAGGTGTCATTTTTTGAAAGATGACAACGAAAAACTATGCCATTAATAAAAATGGAACGATACACGCTTCAACAACGCATTGAAATTTTTAAAATTCACTACAAAAATGCATGTGAATGAAGCTGAATTTCACCGAAAAATCATTATGAGCGATGAAGCTCATTTTCACTTTGGAGGCTACATTAATAAGCAGAATTGTCGCATTAAGGGCTCGGAAAACCCAAAAGTGATTATTGAAAAGCCTCTCTGTACGCACCGTGTAACTGTTTGGTGAGATTTTCGGGCAGGAGAGATCATTGGGACTTATTTTTTTGAAATTTAAGCTGGAGTGGCTGTTTCGGTGAATGGATTGCGCTATCGAGCCATGATTAATGAACTTTTATGTCCAGAATTGGAAGATATGGACGTGGACGATGTTTATTTCCAACAAGACGGCACTACGTGTCACACAAGTGGTGAAACCATAGTCCTTTTGCGTGAAAAGTTTCCAGGCCGTGTGATTTCTCGGAACGGCGATTACAATTGGCCGCCGAGATCATGCGTTTTAATATATCTAAACTCTTTTCTATGGGGTTACGTGCTGATGCTTATCAGTCAATTCAAGAACCGTTATTTTGTTTCGTTATCGACGAAACAGAGACCCAAATGTGCGAAAATGTAATGGAAAATTTCAGCAAAAGAGCATAGTCCTGCAAACGTAGCCGTGGAGGCCATATGAATGATATTGTTTTTCATTATTAATGGCAAACCTTCCGCTATTGAATGAAATAAAAATCAAATGATTTTTCACAAAAACCACGCGTTTTTCTTATAAATCAAAAATGAAACCTCTAATTGGAAAAGCCTGTAGTAGTTTTCAAGCGCTAACCCAAGCAGAAAAAATGGCACTTCACCGATTATGACGATCGGTTAAATGTTGGTCCATCGTAGGAGATCGACTGTTGATTACCAACGTTGGTACAATCTTGGGAAATAATTGGCCCAACCTTATTCGGATTGTGGAAAAAGTAATTTCCTGATAGTGGATGTACAAGTTCCATCCAATATATATTCAGCCCTGGTAGTCGACTGTAAAATACCAGCATTTGTACAACGTTGGGTGTACAACAGGTCCAACCTTATTCCGACTGTGGAAAAGGCAATTTTCCGATAGTGGATGTACAATGTCTATGCAATGTCTATGCAATGTCTATTCAGCCCCGGTATTCGACAGTAAAATATCAGCGTTTGTACAACATTGGGTGTACAACAGGCCCAACCTTCTTCCGACCGTGGAAAAAGTAATTTTCCTACAATAAATGTGTAAGGTCCACCCAGTGTCTAATCTACTCTGATAATTGACGGTGTAAAATTCCAGTGTTTGTACAAAGTTGATTCGACACTGGTAGTCTTCTTTAAAGTACGTATTTACCCTTAAAACATTGATTTAATAATAAAAGTACATAACCAGTATTTTATAAATGTTGATAGCCAGAATTGAAAATATGTTGGTTCCCATCATTGGTACAACGTTGGAAATCGGTGTTGTACTAACGCAGTACATCGTTATCATTTCGACTGTTCGCCGACAGTCGGAAGTTAGTATCCAGCGTTAGATCGACGTTGGTCTGATTGTTGATTTCTGCTTGAGAAAGTTAATATATTCGTTTGAATAAATAGAATATGTGACCTGGCTCGAGAAAAGGGACCTAATGCGGCAAAGCCGAATTTCACAAGAGAGCCGAGTGAAAGGTCGTTGAAATCATGCACCTCAGGTAGAATTGGGCGATCCTGAAAATGACCTCCTCCACTTACCACTACAAAAATCACGCTGCCGCGTCTGTGAAATCTAGATGTTCGTACGACTTCGGCTCCGCTTGTCCTTTTCTAACATAAAGAAAGAAAGAAGAGCTGAATCTACCCGAAGAGAAAGACACCCGCGTACGCACATGGACACGATCAAGCATGAGGTGTGAGTAAGTGGAGGGGCACGTTTTTCTCTGCTCGCCGAGAGCAGTGATGCATCCGGTTTCGACCGAACTTTACAATTATTTTTCGATAACAATGAATCTTCAAATTTTTTTTTGAAAAACACCATTCGATAGAGGAAAAAACGATTTTTCTATAAGTATCAAAAACAGAAAATCGATTTTTTCTGCATTAGGTCCCTTTTCTCGTGGCAGGTCACATACGTGTTCTACTAACTGTTATAAAACCTACGAGAATTTGAAATTCACTATATTAAAATTTTCTAATGCGTGCAAAACAAATAAAAGAAAGAGGGAGTTCGGTACTGAAAAGATGGGAGAAGTTCCAGTGGAAACATGGACACAAATATTATTATGATAATACCTTTTTATGTTCAAATAGTCAACTTACAAAACAAAAATGACGGAAGCACTCTAACGACATTCTGAAACGAATTATATGAAAAACCAAGAATGAATGTTTCGATTTTTACTGCGCGTCGCCAGGTTTCTAGCAAGTTTATATTAATAATATGAATTTCTCAAATATGCTTTCCATGTTATTCATTGTTTGACTTATTAGAATTATTTTTATAAAACTTAGTAATTATAATATCATTTTTTCGTACTCTTAATTTTTCGAATCGAGATTCATAATATTTGGTATTTAAAATAATAATTTGTCTTCTACACGTTTTAAAGACTTTTATGACTATATTGAATTTCGATGCCATAATATGAATAAGTGTATTAAAACCTGGGCTTTCCTCATTTTAAAACAATATTATATTAAATATTCATTTATTTTTATCATTTACTCTAACGAAAAGTCTTTCAGTGTACGATCATCAGGAATCTGACATTGTGCGAACATTTTTTAAGTGCAAAGTGCAAACTCCCGTACAGTGTTGCAAAAGATTGTATATAATACGCGTGCGGGTTCATGAATCTTCATTTGTTTGAGTTATAGCACTCATCGGAAATCACCAACTTTCTGCACTAGTATCATAATATACTATTATAATAAGCGCCATATAGTGGCCTGGTTTGTATTGAGACAGACCATTTATTAATAAAATTGTTCCAGGTTGCAAGGCCTTTTTTAGATATAAATGAAAGTCCAGCGTGTACGTCATTTAGCCAGATTTCAGTTTTTAACAATTATAAACTCGTTGGGTGGAGCCTTGAAAACTCTCAAGATCCGATGCAGCTACCTTACTTCGTTTTAAAAGAATTGAAAATAACAATTCGTTATATCAGTGATTGTAATTTTTTTCTTGGATCTAGATTCTTTTCTGCGTATGTGGCCTGTGGATATGCAACTCGAATGGATGGTGGCGTTGATGAGGTAATTAATTAGATCGTAAAATTTGTGTATTTACAAAACATTTTTGAATATTATTTTTTTTTAAATGTAACTTTTACGCGTCTGTGGTTAACAGACAGATCTTGGTAGTCCTTTGATTTTCACCGATAATTTACATCAACCGAAGCTTGCTGGAATCGTTTGTAGGGGAACTGGCGTTTCAAGAGAAAATCCTGTCTTTTTTATCAGGACTACGTTCTATGACTCATATATTACGAATACGATGCAAGAAAAATTGAATCCAGAACAATATACTAACCATCTATAAAGTCAAACAGATATTGGTAGTAGCAGCAGACAGTTTCATTAAACAAATTATTATGATCACGAACCGAATTTATTATAAATTGATAATTTTTAGAATCCAGCAGTAATCATTACTTTCCAAAGTTTTACGCTTTTCCTTCTAAGGTCTTGTCAAACGGTGGGTGAATATACAAGAACGCGATATTCTGAAAGATTTACTTTTTTCTCATTTCTATTTACATTGGGGAGAGCCTATAATGTTGTCTTTGAAATATTCCACTGTATTTATAATATTATTCGATTATAGGATCTTACAATAGCTTTAGAAGTATTAATTTGGTGTATGTATTAAATAATAAATATAATATGTATAAATCAATATAAAATTAATCTGTATTCAATATTTAATAATATGCAAGCATCAATTTTTAAGTGATCGAATCGTGTTTCAAAAAGTATAATGTACACGGAGAGAATTTATTGACAAAACATTACCCAAAAGTTGAGGAAAACTGGGACATAGAGACATTTGGGGAAAGTTTAAAATAATTTTTCGCGTTTATTAAAAAACAAATTCTAAATAATACTCAAGCAGTTGAGTAAACTTTCAAAGCGTAGAGTAAAAATTTAGTAGTGTAATAATTAACATGAGTGTAATGTTTGCAAACATTTTGTCATAAAGAAACCTAAAATAATTGAATCTTTCACCTAAAGTTAGGTAAAATTTATTCTGAAAAAAGATTTTAATTTTTCAACTACAGAGTATTAATCTTTCATTTAAAATAAGTCAAGGTATGAAAAATTTTTGTGAATCTTTTCGAAAAAAATGTTATTTATTACATTATACTATTGTAAAATTTAAACCAAATCTCAATGAAAGTTTAGTGTGAGTTTTAATATTATCTCAACTATTATATGTGAAAGTTGACGCTTCATTGGCGAGCTTTTGTTATCGAGTGTGTTACGGTTTACTCAAGAGTTGAGGAAAACGAAAATCCTTAGTCACACGGGTCACATGTCACCATAAATATATAAACATACTTTTTTCCATTCGTTTCCTACCATCTAACATCCTAATCAGTTATTCTTTTCCACCGTTCCATTTACTTTGAATATTAATCTCCAAATACATTAAAAAAGGGTTGATTTTTATTTATTTAATTTTTAATTGGAAGAAATTGTATCTTAGACGATAGATATGAATTTCTCACAAGCACTAATATATTTTCCCAGTTAGTATATAAGGACAATTCGAACCTTTAAACTCAGCGAGAAGCAAGCAATATTTAGACATGTAACAGCATATTATTATAAGTATTAGGTTTATTTATTCGTCTTGTTAGTATAGTGTTGTGTATATATCTTTCTTCCTGAAATTGAACGGGTCCTGTGTGCGACCATGTGTATGCGAACTAGACGTGTGCATTCTGTCGGATCGAATGTCGAAAAGTTCTATTCGATTCGCCTTATTTGTTCAGAAAAAGGGCATCTGGTCGTTTCTCAGACATTTAACCTTAATTTTTTACCTTTCCAAGGTTTCAAAAACCATTTTTCCACAGGTCATTTTTGACGTAAAATTTCCGGCTCTTTTCAAATCCGCAGTCAAAAATAGGGGTTCTCATTTAAGAAAAGGGTCTTACCTCCAAGCAGAAATTAACAATCAGACCAACGTCGATCCAACATTGGATACCAACTTCCGACTGTTGGAATCCGACTGTCGTCGGACAGTCGAAATGATAACGATGTACTACGTTGGTACAACACCAGTTTCCAACGTTGTATCGATAGTGGTGACCAACATATTTTCAACGCTGGCTGTCAACATTTCTAAAATACTGGTTATAAACTTCTATTATTAAATCCATGTTTTACGGTTAAAGACATTTTTTAGAGAAGACTACAATCTAAGAACAGACTATTGACTCTCAAACGATTCCCTTCACTATTAGAGGATTTTCTATTGATCAATACCACAATAACAGTAAAACGATTCTGTTGATAGACAAAAGAAATCTGCTTAATTTCAATTGATTCATTCTGAAAGGAACCTAACTTCACTATCAATAGACTTTTTTTAGAGTGTACCAGTGTCAAATCAACTTTGTACAAACACTGGTATTTTACAGTGTTAATTATCAGAGATGATTAGACACTAGGTGGACCTTATACATTTACTGTCGGAAAATTACTTTTCCCACAGTCGGAAGAAGGTCGGGCCTGTTGTACATCCAACATTCTACAAACGCTGGTATTTTACAGTCGACTACCGGGGCTGAATAGACACTGGATAGACCTTGTACATCCACTGTCGGTAAATTACTTTTTCCACAGTCGGAATAAGGTTGGGCCAATTATTTCCCAACATTGTACCAACGTTGGTAATCAACAGTCGATCTCCTACATCGGACCAACACTTAACCGATCGTCACAGTCGGCAGAGTCTCATGATTTCTGCTTGGGTCACCGTGTATATATTATTAGTTTATCATATCGGAATGGTGAGTCGAAAGAATTTGTTTTTGTTTTATGCGATTTATACATGTCAGGAATGTGTATTAAAATTGTTTGAAGAATTAGGCAACGTAATTTATCTTTAATAAAATAACTACAAAATTAAATTTTATACGCTTGAAAACTCGAGACAAATAATTATACGCACAGGGACTATACAGAGTTATATATATTTAACAATTTTAATATTTTTACTAACTCACTAAAGTTAATCCTATACCATAAAACTCTACAACTGATACAAGGCATAATAATTTGAATTTTGGAAATTTAAATAAACTTTACACAATAAAACTCTGTAAAATAAAAGAGAAAATCCTACGGAACATAATTTCATTAATAAAATTTTTCAAGCACAATTAAATTGTACACCTTATAACTGTACATTAAATTATTGAAAAATTAATTTTGTACATTTAAATGAACTCTATTAGAGTGTACGAGAAAATATTCTACACCCGATTAAATACTTTTTACATTCTCATCATGGATGAGAAGGTATTGGTTTTATGTGAAAAATGACTTTCGAAATTTTCATCAAATCTTTACGTTTTGAGACCCCCTGAGTCAGAAAAAATGGTTTTTACGAAAGTGTCTGTCTGTCTGTCTGTAGGTCGTGTGCGGCATAACTCTCGATAGAATTATCAGATTGAATTGAGCTTTGGTACACTTTATCGGAGCCGAAAAAGTAACGACAAGTTCGTTAACCAACCACATCCAATCAAAATTGAGGGGTTGAGCACTACTTTTGTGTTTTTGAAAATAATTTTTTGAAAAAATCAAAAATTTCAATACTAGTTTTAGATAGTGCTCATAAATCTCTAAAAATTATCCTGATAACATTTTTTGATTAAATCAAAATTAGAAATGTTACAGCATATTCAAATTCGAAAAAAGTCAATATCAAAATTCCATTTTCCAGTTAAATTATACGAGATACGAAAAAACGTTATGATACAATATTATTGAATACATAAAGGCCTACAAATTTGAATTATAACATTTTTTCATAAGATGCATATTTTTCTTTTTAATTAAAAAAAATACTATTGAAAATCCAAAATTCAATTTTTTAACAATAATATTGGAAATACCAAAAAAACGTAAGAATACAAAGTTGTTCGTTTCAAAAAGATCTACAAGTTTTGTCTGGCGCAGTTTCTGAAAAAACATATATTTTTCGTTTCAATTCCAAAAAATACGATAAAAATGAAAAAATTCCATTTTTTAGACAAAATATGTGAAATACGAAAAAAGCGTAAGAATATAAAGTTGTTCGTTTCAAAAAGATCTACAAATTTTGTCTGACACAGTTTCTGAAAAAACATACATTTTTCGTTTCAATTCTAAAAAATACGATTAAAATTCAAAAATTCCATTTTTTAGACAAGTTATGTGAGATAAAAAAAAAACGTTTAGATGGAAAATTGTTTGCCTAAATGAGGTCTACAAATTCTGATAAAGAAATTTCGGGACAGGATGTATATTTTATGTTTTGATTTTTAATATTGAAAAAATTCGATTTTTTTCACCAAAATATGTGAGATACGAAATAAGCGTTGTTCTACAAAATTTTTTCCTTAAATAAAGTCTACGATTGTTTTTCCTTTTTAGATATGTGGAAGAAAGTAAATTCTTTTAATCATGTAATTTATTAAAAAGTTATACTGAAAAATTGAATTTCCTGTTTCACTTAAATTCAAAAAGAAATTCAGTGACTTTGAGAAAATATGTAATTCACATCATCTGTAATATTATTATAAAATTGGTTTGAGCTTCAGTATCAAAATATAAGAAATAAACTTAAATGTATGCGAAGAGCACAAGACCGAGCGCGAAGCGCGAGGTCCAGAAAGAACGGAGCGCGAACCGCGACGATCGAATCGCGCGCCCTAGGCGCGCTCAAACTTGCGAGCGGAGCGCGCGATGAGAATGTGCCCGCGAAGCGGGCAGATTTTTTAAACTAACTTTCGGCCACACGAAATAAGATATCGATTATTAATAGACCATTAAAAAAAAGCATTATTACAGAAAAATCCGAATTTAGTTGAAAGAAAACTTTCTATATTGAGACTTGTAAGTCAACTTGAAGTTTTAGGCAATTCATTATATCTACCTTGATAACACGCAATTAAGACTTAATACCTTATGTCAGATGTAGAATCTTATACTTGAAAGTCCTTCTATTTACTTTCCTGAATAGGGCGAAGAAAGCACCCGAAAAAAAAATAAAAACAAAATTTGAAGTCAGTTAATATCTTTTGTGTCCAAACGGGCGGAAAAAGTCGCATTGCATGCTTGTGCGTAGAGCGGCATACAGTCAATTCTGCCTCGGCATCAAAATCGGGCGAAATGTTCATACCGCCCGCTTCAAAGGGCGGAAATGTTCATACCGCCCGCTTCAACGGGCGAAATGTTCGAGCGACATGGCGACGATGTGACTCGTGTGAATACCGCCCTCGCTACGCTCGGGCGGGTACACTTCGCGCTCGTCACAATCGCCACCATGCCGCCCTTGGTATACAATCTACTATTATTTATTTTCTTCATTCGAAACTTTTCCAATATTTTATTATTCCCTTAAGAAACCTTAATATCCACCATTTTGGAACGATTCAAACACCACGAAAATATTTTCTGGCTTTTCTGGAATATGCATTTACAATTTTGTGAATGCAAATTTTCGAACAATTCTAAATTCACCAAAATAGTTTTAATTCATAATTCTCTATTATTGTTATTATATTATTATTATTTGCTGAAGTTTTCTAGCCAATAAAAATTTTTTAAGATTTTCGAATAAAAAATGTGAACAGAAAATATTAACTGATTTCAAAACTTTTCATTCTTATTTTTTTCGTATGTTGAACCCAGAAACTGTTGACCCTCAGCTCAAACGATTCGATTAATAATGCTTAACTTCCATATCTTTGTATCATTAAAACACAACCCCTTTAAAAATCTTGAGTTGAACTACATTTTCTAAATGGGCTTTTTAATTTCCATTACTAGTTGTTATACATATTCTTGTAAACAAATAATTCAAATTTTTTAAATTTTGATTAACAAATCTAACTGACTAACTTTTTTATTTGATGGACTATAGTTTCTGAATGGATCACATAAGATTAAAAAAATTAATTCTTTCGACTATGACGGTATAAAATTAAAATACAATGTATGAATATTGTGTAATGTCTGATTAAAAATTGCAAACTGCATTCTGCACCGATCGAATCTTAAAAATCCGACATCCGAAGCGCGCTTCTTCGGATGTCGAATATTCGACATTTGACGGACGGCTGATCGAATGTCGAAAATCCGACATCCGAAGCACGCTTCTTCGGATGTCGGATTTTCGACATTCAACGCCGGACGGCCGATCAAATGTCGAAAATCCGTTATCCGAAGTGCGAACTACACTATGGACGTTCCATTTGAATATGTCAGAGTTTTCAAGGTCGAGATTGTTTTTTTTTGCTTTCACTGCTTCAAACTTTCCATAACAGTAGCTTACGATTTACTCAACTCGGGCATAAACTTTCCACCATACGTCGATGATACATTAATATATTTTTGAGTACGTTTTCTAATGTTTTAATCAAACTGTACTCCATTGTAGTTTACGCTTTTCTCAACAGTTAGATGAATTGTCACCATCAGTTCAATTACTTTTTATAAGACTGTACGTTAAATTCTCACTTTTTTTGGTTAAAAAAATTTCAATATCTATTGAAGATTAACAGAATTTATTTTACTCAACTGTAGGTGAAACTTTATTCTAATGTCCATATGTCCCCTTTTTCCTCAACTCAGTCGAGTAAAGTTTCACCAAATAATTTTCTCCATGTAGATAATTACTAGGCAATTGCGAGCGGCTCTAATAAGAGAAGAAAAATATACTATTCAACGCACACTAATCTTCACACTTAAGGACATGTGATATCTGGAAGAATAAAAAAGTTGATGAATTACACTGGTCGACAAAATTAGAATATTTTCTTCCACGGCACGTCTCTAGTAATTTTCAAAGGATTTTTCAGCGCTGATAACGAATTTGGAGTAAAAAATGTCCTATCCCAGGTGTAAATTTACAATCGGCTTGGTACCTCGCCAGTACCGTAGAAGAATTTTCAATAATGGTGCGGTACTGGCATAGTGCTGGCATAAGCACGGTCTACCGCCGGCGCGGCTCCGAAAGGTAACTTGGCTGGAAGTTTTCCATCGGTACTGGCGCGGTACTGGACATCGGTATCACGCCAGTACTGAAATATGTACTGGTTCAGTACTGGCATTACTCCGAAGTCGGAGGCGATTGGGATTTTATGGACAATAATCACGATTTTGATCAATTTTATGACATTGTAGTAAAATGTGCAAAAATTTGTATGTATGTATGTGTACATTATCATAAAGTATTATTCTTCGCCTATAATTTCCATTTGTTTTCGTTTCTGTATGACCTTTTTTCACTGAGATATCCAACCTTTTATTTACAAGTTTTTCAAAGCACATCACACGGAGAAAAACGGAGGGTCGAAGTTAGAGGTTCAAAATTTTGAGAGTCAGACCGACCTTCTAGATTATCAAATAGTCCTTCCATAATTTTATGGACATAATCAGGGAGACTCTCGATTTATGATCAGCTTGATTACCACAGAGAAACAGTCACACTATCAAGATAATCAAATCGATCCTCTGGGATGATCAAGTCGAATATCTTGTTTTAAATTTTCATTTCGACCCTCAAGGATGATCAAATCGACCTTCTACAATGATCAAATCGATTATTTTTTTCTGACCCTCTACAGATGATCAGTTTGATTATCTAGAAGGCTGTCCTATAGTCGATCATCATATTTGGTCGACCTGACCCTCTAGATATTCAGGCTGACCCTCCATTTTTCTCCGTGCAGTGATATGGGTGTGCTTAAAGTACGTAACGCCATTTTCTGCAATTTTTGACCACCTCTTCCCCTCCCTTATGGGTATCACATCCAGTAACATAGATTTAGTTTTTTAGTTTTTTACTTAACCATATTGAAATCGGCCTTTAATGAAATTTTTTTTATCAATTCTATAATGTTGGGATTAGTTTCAACACACTTTTAAGTCCATTAAGTAGGGAATTCATGGTTGCAACTATTTTTGCATTCGAAATTCCCTGACTTTTCCTGGTTCTCCAGGTCTGAAATTTTGATTTTATAACAATAAATTATTGGGTGGCAGAGTTTAAATGAAGTCTTGCGAGCTGCTAAAACGAACATCGCAGTGGTAGACCAAATGAGGTGACCTCGACAAAAATGGTGAAGAAAATCCACAAAATGGTATCGGACGTATGAGCGACGACTAAAAGTTCCAAAGAAGGTATAGACAGTTCTGTCTGCTGGCAAGATCATGGCATCAGTTTTTTGGGATGCACGTGTGATAATTTTCATTAATTATCTTCAAAAGGGAAAAGCAATCAACGCAGAGTATTATGCGAACTTATTACAGCGTTTGAGTGCTGAAATCAAGAAAAAAACGTCCGCATTCGGAGAAAAAGAGTGTTGTTTCATCAAGACAATGCACCAGTTCACACATCTATTATCGTGATGGACAAAATCAATGAATCAAAGTTTAAATTGCTTCCTTACGCATCCTATGAGCCAGATTTAGCCCTCTCGGATTATTTTCTCTTCCCATACTTGAAAAAATGGCTCGGTGGTCAAGGATTTGCCAACAATGAAGAGGTGGAGTCTACGGTTGATGACTATTTCGAGAAGCTCGGCAGTTTTCACTATAAACAGGATATCAAAGCTATTGAACCTATAAAACTTCCTCAACTTATTTTGATCGACGAATGACAACGTATCGTATCTGATACGCAACTGTACTGAAAGACTTTTCGTTAGAATAAATCGTAAAAGTGAATCATATTTTAGTATAATATTGTTTCAAAGTGAGGCAAGCAGGGTTAAAGGGTTTACGCATCAGAAATTAATATAGTGGTTTTCAAGGGGCAAAGTTGATATTTTCGTTTGTATAAATGGAATATATGTTTTACCATCTGTTATAAAACGGACGAGAATTTGAAATTCACTATATTAAAATTGCGAATCGAATTTGAAGTGGTGTTAATACATTTTATTCGAAAGACTGAAAGAATGTTTTCAAATTTTCAAACAAAGAATATAGGAATCTGAAAACCTCATACCTTATTTATATTCACATATTTAAGCCCTAGTGGACCCGTGTGAGAGAACGGCCATAGAATACTCTGACCGTTCTCTGACTGTTCTATGACCTCGCATTATTACGGCTAAGATCAGTAAAAAAGACATTAAAAGCTTTGCAATTATGATTCTGTGGCGAAATTTGGATTAGAAGGTGAAGCAATAAATACAATTATCTTATTTTTCAGCGATAAAAACTAGAAAAACATAATACCTGTCATTGAAGGCAATGCAGTGGTTCACAATTGGCGGAACTTCTCCACCGTGAAGGTTTACTATTGGTGGACACGTTCCGCAAATGGTGAACCACTGAACTGCCTTCAATGACAGGTATTATGTTTTTCTAGTTTTTATCGCTGAAAAATAAGATAATTGTATTTATTACTTCACCTTCTAATCCAAATTTCGCTACAGAATCATAATTGCAAAGCTTTTAATGTCTTTTTTACCGTTCTTATCCGTAATAATGCGAGGTCATAGAACTTCACGGGTGGTTGGTTCCATTAAAGTCGCGTACAACTCTTCCGTCATCCGTTCGCTCGGAACTTCCATCCGCGGCCATACGCCCACTAGGGTAACCGACTAGCCGCGTCACCCGGTGGAGATTCCTCCCCCGAACGACGCGGACAGTCAAGTCTACCCGAGACGCAGGACCGCGGGTGCAGGCCCCGATGCGATTTCTACTGGCCCTCCCAGTTGTTTCGCTCTCGACGCCCATCAAGTTCTCTCGTCTTCATCACAAGTGTGACGAATGACTCGATGAGCGTCCAGAACCGTTCAGACTGGAGCATGAGGGGGACCATCGTGTCAGGAGTAAGTTCGGAACCCACCGCCTGACGGAGGACCTCCCTAGCCACATCCCATTTTGCGCAGACGAAGAGTGCGTGCTCCGCGTTATCCACCGGGGAATCGCAGTAGCAACACGTCTCCTCGTCTCTCTTCTTAAAGCGCCTCAGGTACGCGTTAAAACAGCCATAGCCATAATATGGATTTCTCAAACATGCTTTCCAAAATGTGATATTCATTATTCATCTTATTTAAATTATTTTTAGACAACTTAGTAATCATAATATCATTTTCTCGTACTTTCAACTTCTCGAATAGAGATTCATAATATTTAGTATATGAAATACTACTTTATCTTCTTCATGTATTGAAGACCGTTATGACTATATCAAACTTCGATGTCATAATATGAATAAGTATAATAAAGCCTCAGCTTTCCCCATTTTGAAACGATATTCTACTAAATTTTGATTCATCTTTATCATTTACTCTAACGAAAAGTCTCTCAGTGTGATGATCCCCCAATAATGTAGGCAGTGACAAAAATTTCGAACTCAACCATATAATAAATTGTAAAACTAATATACAAATAAAATATTTAATCTTTCTCATTCAGTCTTTTTCAAAATATATTCTAAAAACTTAATAAAAACATGCAGGCATGAGATCAAGTAAAATCGAGTAAAATTCAATAAATTGCTTCCTATTTATTAATTCTTGTCATTCTATAATATTATTAATAAATAAAACTCTATATAATATGCAATATAAAACTGACAATAAACAATATGATAAGGATGAAAATATTTAACAACAAAAAATTTCACAAATTTTTCAAAAATTTTCAGGAGTAACTGCCAAAAAATGTTGATTTTTACATCAAGAACTTCGTATTCTTTGATTACAATATTAAAACTATAGAAAATTGAGGCGATCACATTTCGATGAGAATAAAGCTCCTTTTAATTGAATTTCAATCCAACATGGTCTTGAAGTAACATCCTGCCAGTGGCTTTCTATTCCCCGTAATTTTATAAATGATACTCTGTAAAATAAAAAATAAAATTTTCAAACTATTTTCTATCCAAAAAGTGCTTTTTAGAATTTAAACTGTAAAGTTTAAAATCATTAATTGCTAAAATTGATAAAAAGCTAGGCACAGATGACGATCTTCATAACTCCTTTCTCGAACAAATTTACATAAAAGCTAAGAATCCATGAAGACCTTCCAAGCTCCTTTCTTCAATCTCTTTCGTCCTTCTATATTATTCAAGAAATATTGAAAATGTAACAAGTGTTCGAAAAAATGCTATAAGAAGATATATGTTATAAGGAGTAATGGAAGTCATCTTCCTTACTTCTTTTAGTTTATGAGTTTTAATTTATTCAGGATTGCTTTTTTTGTCCAAAGTTGGACGAGAATCTATGGAGTATTTGTCAGTAAAAGAATTTTGAAATTAAACATTTTTCTTCTTGCCTAATATTGCACATCGCAGTTGAGTCGTAAACCGCCTCATATCCTTTGGTAACCAATAAAAAAAGTTTGGTTTTTACATCAAGATCTGCGTATTCTTTGATTACGACATTGAACCTATAGCAAATTTAGGCGATCCCATTTCGATGAGAACTCTATCTAACCATTGCAAAGGTCCTTTTAGTTGAATTTCAATCCAACATGGCGTTGAAGTAACATCCTGTCTGTGGTATTCCGTTCCCCATCCTTTTACAAACGATACTCTGTAAAATAAAAATAAAAATTGTTTAAAATATCTTTTATACCCAAAACAAATTTACATAAAAGTTAACAATCTACACGGAGAAAAAAAAACTGTTGAATCAACAGATGTCATCTGCTGGAATAGGGACAGCAGATTTTTTTTGTAATATTTACAGATTTTTCTGTTGGATTCACAGATTGTTTGTAAACTCAACAATCTGTGAATCCAACAGAAAAATATGTAAATATTACAAAAAAAATCTGCTGTCCCTATTCCAGCAGATGAGATCTGTTGATTCAACAGTTTTTTTTTTCTCCGTGTATGAGGATCTGCTAAACTCCCTTTTTCAATCTCTTTCATCCTCCTATATTATTTAAGAAATTTTCAAAATGCAACAAATGTTTGAAAAAATGATAGAAGAAGATATACGTTATAAGAAGGTGTAATGGAAGTCATCTTCCTTACTTCTTTCCTTTATGAGTTTTTATCAGCCCTATCCGACGACGAGGTAAATTTCGGTCTCTTAGTGATGCCAGATGGAAACTAATCCGTAAGGCGGCACCACCTCTGTCCTCTCCTATGAAAGTATTGTTTTGCATGGTTTTCATAAACAAATTTAAACAATTATCGGAAAAATGGAAACATTTTGTAATTTCTAATAATTGTTTTTATTATTATTGAAGTTTAGTGTTTTTAGTGCATATTTATTTAATCATAAACATGAGTGTACACTGAGAGAAATTTCGGGTTTCACAAACCAAAGTTTTTTTGTTAAAATCGTCTTTACAAAAAATGTTAAAGTTGTCATGACAATCATGGTAGTGGCTGTCATACTTTGGAAAAGTGTTAACTCCAACTGCAAGGAACGTTACTGAGACCACGATTATGGTAGGCCGAGTGGCAAAAACTTATTAATGTGTTCGGGGTAACTGCTCTTATGTACTTGAAATACCGTAAGAGCTGCGGTTATAGGAACCAAAATCCATCGTAAAGCCGCGCATAGAGTTTAGTTAAAATGACCAAGTACAGTTCTTATCAAATTGCTTTGTTTATAGAATCTACATTATTTTATGAAAATTCATCTTTATTTTCTTAAGTTTTCTGCATAAAAACCAGAATCACTAGGTTATGATCATTTTCTAAGATTAATTTGTAATGAATTGTTTATGGACAGTAAATACCCAGCCAAAATTATTTTTGAGGTTATAGGTATGGTTCTCCTAGTTTTCAAAATACGAATTCAATTTGATTACAAAAAATAAAGTTTCACCGAAAAGATCTAGAAAAATAATCCGGTATAATGATATTTATGATAACTTTCGTCAATTAAGTTAAAAAATTGTCACTTTATTCATCACCATAAAATTTTTTTGACTGATTATAGTTTTCACAAAATATATCTTTTTGGAAGTAACTACTTATCTCCAGTGCAGTGCAAGTTAAATTGTGTGACTATTACAAGGTTTAATAGTTGTCAGGACAGGCTTACCTCGTTGTAAAAAATGAAAGTTATACTTGATTTGTCTAGCGCAACAGCGAACGCTGTGGTTGTAGTAACTACACTCTAAAAACAAGTATGTTCCTTCTACACGTGAAATACGATAGTAACTTTTTAAGCATTTGAAGTGTGTATTTTTAATACACATTACAAACGTAACGTTTAATTTCCAAACACTTTAACGTTTTGTACCCAAAATGTGTGTTAAAAATACACACTTCAAATGCCTTAAAAGTTACTATCGTGATTCATGTGTAAAAGCAACACACTCGTTTTTAGAGTGATAAAGGAGCTTGGCAGTACATATAAAGAAAATGTATGTGTACTAACCGTTGGGGTACGCATAAAGCTCATTCTAATCATCAACTTTGGTCACAACAACCGAATACACAAAAAAGTTCAAATTACTGTCATGATAACTACAAAAGTAGTAGCTTCTATGGACTTTTTTGGTCATGGCAACTACTGTACAAAAAATTTATGTGCTATGTGCACAGGAACCAAAGCCGATTTCTCTCAGTGTATACATAATATCATTTTCAATTATACATATCTTTTCGGCACGTGAAAAAGAAATTGGTGAACATATTCATAACAAAATACAAGCATATATTTATATTGCGTGTGACTGATTCTTCATTATTTTGAATTTTTTTATTTGTGAAAATAAGACATTTTTATCAATTCATTTTCTCAGAAAATAATATTAAGGGCATGTTATACTTGAGAGAACTAGCAAGTTCATGTAATGAATTTGGTCCAGTTACTACATCTTTGTATCCAAAATATATTTGAAAAAAATTATAATTCAGGAAATGGTAGAATAGATAAAAATAGACGTAGATAATAAATACACTTAAAGTTTTTGAAAAATGCTATTGAGTGATTTATTTATTAGTTTGAGTGTATATTTTTCATGCATACTGTAATTTAAAAAACGGATCAGAATATTGACAATTTCCGCATGAAATATTAAAGTTTCTTTGATTTAATGGAAGAACCTTTTAATAGGTGCTATAACAATTTTTGCTAAAATTTATTGGTCGACTTTTTCTCTCCATGGCGCAATTATTTCAGTGCAAGATTTCTTATGGATTTCAATTGACTAAATATTTTAATTATTTGTCAATTTAACGTTCAATAATGTTTCATATTAGTTCATTAAAATAATTTGCATATGATTAATGTTTCATAATAATATAATAATAGACAATTTTTATTTTTTCGATTAATTTATTAATTGAATTTTTTATTAGATCATTAATAATTGATTGCTTGAATTAATTATATATATATTAATTCAATCCATTAATTAATACTAATACTTTATTAAAGCAACTATATTAGATCAAATTATAAGCCCTAGCGAACTGGCTGAACGATAGCTTTACGCTGTAGCGTAACATTATCGTAAAGTTATCGTAAAGTAGCATTATAACTCATGAATGAGGCAAAATAAACATTCAAAATGTTTTTATCCTTATTCTACGTTGAAAACAACGTTAACTGGTAATTGAAATATGCAATAATTTTATTTGTTTACGCTAAAAATTAAAAAAAACATAATACCTGTCATTGAAGGCAGTGCAGTGGTTCATCACTTTCCATGTCTTCACCGTCAGGATTGACTATTTGTTAGAGTGAGATGAAAGTATAGTGGTGTCTTACTCTAACCAACATTCAACTTTAACGGAGAAGTTCCACAAAAGGTGAACCACTGCGCTGCCTTCAATGACAGGTATTATGTTTTTTTTAATTTTTAGCGTAAATAAATAAAATTATTGCATATTTCAATTACCAGTTAACGTTATTTTTAACGTAGAATAAGGATAAAAACATTTTGAATATTTATTTTGCCTCATTCATGAGTTATAATGCTACTTTACGATAACTTTACGATAATGTTACGCTACAGCGTAAAGCTATCGTTCAGCCAGTTCGCTAGGGAGGTCTTGTTACGCTCATAACGCAATGCATAATAGTTTGTATTATCAACATAAAATAAGGCAATTAATGAAGAAAAGCAATAAATAAATATATTGCTAATATTTCCATTATTATCGATATTGGTAAAGAAATATTAATGAAGAAATAATTTTACTCTAATTATTCGTGATATAGGGATCCTATATGCAAGACAATTTATTTTTTGTACTTTTGCGATTAATTTCCTAGTGTTATAATTATTTTATGTTTCAAGTTCTGATTAGTATTTAAAAATGTTATTTCAATAAAATTGATAATCTTAGTTCTTCAAAAATCATAAAACTTTAATTGTTTATCAATTTTCTCCATATAAAATAATACTTTAATCGGAGAGGACGGAGGTGGCGCCGCCTTACGGATTAGTTCCAAGTGGCATCACTAAGGGACGCCTTTTTTAACATTGCAAAAGGCTTTCATCGGACAGGGCTGGTTTTTATTTATTCACGATTGCTTCCTTTTTGTCTAAAGTTGCTTGAGAATCAGTGGAGTATTTTCAGTAAAAGAATTTTAAAGATAAACTCCTCACCTAATTAGGCACATTGTTGTTAGTTCGTAAACTGCTTCATATCCTTTTTTGACAGTTTCCTGAAGTAGAGACCAAAATTCCTGATTGCTGAAGATCTTCAGCGAGCATTTCGGCGGAATTTTGCAAACAGTACTCAGATGAAAGCCATGCGAGTGATTACAGTTTCTTGACTGGACGAAGACTGCATAATCCGAAAGACATTCAGCATATACTTCTCCATTAATATAATGAAAATGTACGCCTTTTCCAATATGCCTTCTTGTATTTTCTATCGTTGAATTTCTATTTATGTTAGACAGTTGGCCCAAACAAAATCTAGCTGAATTATTAGGATTAGTGTAACCATCCACAATTATATTACGTGATTGACAATTGAATGGCTCGCCAACTCTTGAATTTAATTCATAATAAGCAATTGTGGCCCAGTATTGTGGTTCTTGATAGATAACTTGAGCAAGCCCCTGTGGTCCAATGTCCATTGGATTTAAATCCATTGATTGATATTGATTGTACTGAGCTCCTTCTTTGGTCTGATCATAGGTTGGAGGAGGTGTTTCGGAAAATCCATTACTACCTTGTGGACTCTGTGAGTGAAAGAAACTTTCTGGACTTGGAGTTGAACCGATTGAGGATAATGGGGAAAGTGGAATGGAGTTAATAGTATTAAAGCCATTCGATGAATAGGTCATATTTTTTGGCATCATCGGCTCCGATAATGCTTGTTGAAAAGGCATAAGTGTATGATCTGGTGGATATTCAGAATGTCTAGGAACAAGAATTGGTGGCAACATTTGAACCTCGACCCTTTTGTAATGATAAGGATTGATACAAACTTCACTTTTCTTAGCTGTGAAAGAAAATTGACAGTTTTCTAAAGCTTTCAACTCGTTGTGTGACTGCAAATCTGGCCATCTCCATACACGACAATAGATAACATGCGGTAAACCCTTTCGATGAGAGACTTGTAATCTGCCGTCGAGACTTCTTGGAATCGTGATACACTTACTCGGGATTCCAGGATTACTTAAAGCTCGCTCCAATTCCTCGAGAGACCCTTTTTTCTTTTTTAATTTTTTTACTAATGAATCCACAGCTCTTTCGGCCCATTTTTCTTCTTCGTCGCCCTGCTTCCAGCCGAGAAGCTTCTTTACAGCTGGATTTGTGAACGAGAAAAATTTCATCAAGGAAGATTTTCGTCCAGACGACCCTTCCTCGTTGTGCATCATGTCTGACTTTTTTCAAAGAGACTCAGCCCTGAAAATAAAATTTTTTACTTCTTAGTGGGTTCAAATACAAGTTTATAAAATAAAAACTTTTGTGAATATTTTTAATTGATTTCAATATGAAGAAATTTGTACATAAATGGAAATAAATGTACCTGAAAGAATAATTTATGTATTTTTGTAATAATTTTTTGAATAATTATGTATTTTTTTTATTAATTTTTAACGTTAAAAAATAAAATTATTGTATTGATTTCGGTACCTTCAAACTCAAAATGTACCGCAGAATCATAATAAAAACAATTTAAATTTTTTTATGTTCCTCTTATTCATATTATTACGAGGTCAGCGAATTCGCTGACTTTGTACTGGACTGGGTTCGCCAGGGAAGCTTATAATATATCTTGGCACGAATCTTTCAATATAAGAGGGAGTCATCTGCGGTATTGAGAGATTTACCTCTTTACCAGTTATATATATTTTAGAGAGTAGCTAAAGAATAAGTAGCTGGAATTACGTTTCTGAAGTGAGAGGACCAACCATGGCCAAGTTACTTGCAATCATTCATGTTTGCTTTGGGCTTTTAGTAACTTGAAATTTGTAATGGAAGCAATTTTCATGAACGTAAATAAAAATAGTTTAATCCACGTAATAAAAATTCGGTCCAAGTTTATCAAATTTCATGAATATATCAATGTTATATACAGGGTGGGCCATTTTAATAGCCCCACCTTATTTTCTCGGAATCTATACTAGATACAGAAAAAGGTTTCGGACAAAATTTGAAGGGGGCAGAGGGGGTCACATAATGGTTACAACGACCTTGATCTTGAACTTGGTTTTCAACTTCATTTCAAAGTCAAAGTGATTTTTTCTAATAGGAACCTCTATTTTTGACGCAGGATTTGGAAAAGCCGCAAATTTTACGTATAAGATGTTCTATTGGTCAATGTCGTTACAAGGCGATATGAAGATCAAATAGGCGAAAATGAGTTAAATTCTATTGATTCAAAATGTGAATATTCTATCGTGTATTATTAAGGTCGAATAAATTTCCAAAGGTCGGTCAACTGGCCAAGCATGAACAACCTTGGCTTTTTGAAGGTCACGAACTTCCTGTTTTTTGCGTTACCCGGGAATATTTATATTTTGAATCAGTAGAATTTAACTCATTTTCGTCTATTTGACCTTCATATCACCTTCAAACGACCTTGAACAATAAAACATCTTATACGTAAAATCCGCGCTTTCCAAATCCGATGTCAAAAATAGAGGTTCCTATTAGAAAAAATCACTTTGACCTTGAAATGACCTTGATAACTAAGTTCAAGGTCGTTGATACCATTAGGCGACGCCCTCTGTCCTCTTCAACTTTTGTCCGAAACATTTTTCTGTATCTGGTATAGATTCCGAGAAAATTAGGTGGGGCGATTAAAATGGCCTACCCTGTATATGTATATATAAACATAAATTTAATAAATTTCTAATATGTCTTTATACATGACATCCTTTAAAATTTCAAATTGTATTATCTTATGGTTGAGAATACAATACATTTTGTACTGCACGAGGTATCTTAAATTTTAAATTAGTCATTAAAATTTAATTCGCTTTTACATTACGAGTGAGTACCTTCAACCTCATGCTCGCAACCTACACTGAGAAAAATATATCTGAATTTTTCCTGTTTTTTATAGGAATTCTACCTCAGGGGGTAGAAAAGAGGAAAATTTGCTAGTTGAAAAGAAGTATATACTATTGCAAAAGTGAAATAAGGGAATAATCGAAAGACCTGGGCTCGAATCCCAGCGCAGTCGAAAGCGTCTTTTTTCCCACAGAAAGATTTTCAAATTCTTTAAATAGTACCTTACTTAAAGAAAATATGTACAGTAACTGAATCTAAAAAAGTCCGGTAAATTATGGGACTTTCTATGGTCTGTCAGATTTCCGATAAATCATCAGAATAAAAAATTCAAGTTCAAGGCAGATTTTACTGGTTTTTTTCGGACTGATGGCATCAACTATACACGAATCTGTCCATTAGTGTACGGCGTGCTCACGCGAGCAGTGTACATGTGTGCGTGTGTATAGAGACGTGCGTCATGCTCGAATGTAGTACAGTAAAACCTATCGTAGCCGACACATATGGGAGACAAGTTCGGCTACGATGGGTACCAATGACATGCGATGATTGCTAGGGACTTATTACTAGCTTGGTTCAGTGCTGTGGCAACAGGTGCCCCTGTGTTTAGTAACACACGTGTACCGGCTTGTACATATTTTTTGTGTTTACTTTTGTGCAAACAGGTGAGTAAAAGTTAGTTTGAAAAATAATCAGTTCTTTTTGTTGATAATTTAAAAATTTCATGGATAAATTCAGTCAATAAAAAACTATAAAAAAAACTTAGTTCTTTTAGTGGAAAATGTATAGATGACAGTTGAGGTTATGTTGCACGACTGTTCATACATATTTAAGATCTTAATAAGTTGAAATATAATTGGTTATGAACATTCTCCAATTTTTCGAAGTTAAATTGTAATTAAATTTTATAATTCAAATATAATCATTAATTAAATTAATATATAATTTGAAATATTCATTGAAAAAGAAAATTACTAAGACGTTTTACAAAAATATGAGGACCCTCCAAAGACGGTATTTAAGACGGCCCTGACCATGCACATTTCTCGACCAATAATGTGAAGCGTCAGAGTGGGATGTTCGTTAGGAGTGTCGGCTACGATAGGTTTTACTGTAATGTATTTTTGGCGCAGAAAGTGACTTAGCGTGCATGTGTACGTGTACCTATTTGAGGAAGTAAACTTGAAAAAATATTTATAAATTTTTGCTTTTTTTTAAATAAAACGCTACTTTATATGAAAACACAAAACTCCATAAAATTAATGATTTTTTATGAAGTCAACTTAAAATTTTTTTATAGAGTCCGGTCTTTTTATGAAATGCGATTTTTTTATAAAAAAACGAATCCTCATAAAAATACTGACTTTTCAAAAAGTCTACAAAAATTTTATAAAGTTTAGTCTTTTAATAAAAAAAAGTTCTTTATAAAACTTTATAAAACTTTCATAAGGCGTAAACTTTACAAATATTCTAAACAGTTTATATAAAGTCATTTTATAAAAACTCTATAAAAATACCAATCTTCGATAGTCAACTATATAAAAATTTTACAAAGTTGAGAGTTTTTATAAAGAATTGTACCTTTATAAAAAGACAAGACTTTATAAAATCACTGATTTTTAGAAATTTTGTATTTTTATAAAAAAAAAGCATTTCATAAAGACAATTTTTATAAAAATTCTCATAAAGTTGACTTCATAAATTCACTAATTTTATAAAATTTTTATTTTAAAAAAGTGGCTTTATAAAGTTTTTAATTACTAAGGACCATCTGTATATCGCTATGTAGAATCTACATTTAGAAAAGCAAACTTGTTTTTTCACGGTTGGGAAACGATTTCACCAACAGTAGGGTTTTTCAAATTAAAACTCGTAAGAAAATGGGGCATCTCAGGCTGTGGGTCATGTAACTAATAAAATCGAAGTACCGTTGGAATGGTTTCACAGGTCAGTGGTCTACGTTCTAACCTACGGACCACGAGTGCGCGAGTTCGAACCCAGCTTGGAGTAGAATTATTTTCAGATTTCTTCAGCTTTACTACATAAATGTTTAAATTGCCTTATATAATTACTAACATTGTTTAATAAAAGGAAAAGGATCGATAAAAGGGAAAAGAAATTTTTTCTTTTTTTTGCGTTGAAGAAGTCCGATAAAAAAAAGCAAAAAGTCTGATAAAAAAGAGGAGAAAAATTCTGACAAATTTATATGAACTTTTTAGTGTTCCAATCACGGGAAAAGGTCCGATAAAAAACAGTAAAAATTCCGGAATCAAAACAGTGATATTTTACTGTTTTGAAAAAGTATTAATTAGAGATTTGAGTAGGAAATTATATTAAATTATATTATATGATAGGAAAATGTTCTATAGGGATTTTCTGGGGTTAAAATGCCATAAATTATAGAATTTCGCCTAAAAAAAAGAAGAAACTAAGATATATTTTTCTCAGTGTAGTCTTGTCCGATAATAATAATGTTACGCGTATGCATACATCTGCGATCAATAAATTTAAATTCACTATACTTAATTTAGAGATTAGAGATATTAGCATTACAATTCAGAGACAAGAAAAAGATTCTCAATTCACTCAACAAAAAATTAAGCAAATGTTGCCAACACAGATTTACCAACAATTCTTTTTCTAAGAGTCCAATAAGGCACAAAAAAATTTCTTGGCACAAAAAACCATTTGTAAGTCCAAATTTGAAAATCTTATCAAAGAAAAATACAATTTTTTGGTAAGTGACAACGTTCTTTGCTACGATATCGATTAATACTGGTTCCCTAACTTGACTGACACACGATTTTCGCCTGCAGTATCAGAAACTCTTACGCCTGAATAAAAAATTTTGGTGTCCCCTTTCCTCATAAAACAATTCCCTCAAAACACCTAATCATTGATTTTGAATCTAACATCCCCAAAATCAACAGTCACCAAACAAAAAAATGTATTCGGACCTCTAAACCGTGTCAAAAATGATGTGAAATATCCGAATGCATGAAATTTGAAGCACCAATACGCCTTTCAATGCAGAGCAAAAAAGCCAGAAGCATTACTTGGAACAGAACTAAGGACAAATTTTGCAACTTTATACTTAAAGGATAATAAGGAATTTGGAGAGACGACATCATATAAATGAAGGATATAGAATATACTGATGCAATATAAGTAGCCAATGAAGTGCCTTCAATGATAGGTATTATGTATTTTTAAGTTTTAACACTAAAAATAAAATTATTGTACTAACTTCTATATTCAAACTCAAAATGTACCGCAAATCATAATTTGAACAATTTAAATGTTTTTTATACTCTTCTTATTCATCTTACTACGAGGTCAGCAAATGGTAACCCTGGCGGACCCAATCAAGCTGAACGTTCGCTAACCGTTCGCTGACTTCGTAATAATATGAATAGGAGGAGCATAAAAAACATTTAACTGGTTACTATTATTATTGTGCAGTACATTTCAGATTTGAAGGTATCGAAATTAATACAATAATTTTATTTGTTAGCGTTAAAAATAAAAAATACCTGTCATTGAAGACAGTGCAGTGGTTCATCATTTGCGGAATGTCTATACCATTAGTTGGAGTGAGACACAGCAACACTTTCATCTCACTCTAACAAACAGTCAATTCTGACGGTGACGACATGGAAATTAATGAACCACTGCACTGCCTTCAGTGACAGGTATTGTTTTTTTAATTTTTAATGCTAAAACATAAAATTATTATGTAACTTTGACACCTTCACTCACAATTTACCGCAGGATCATATAATAGCAACCAGTTAAATGTTTTTTATATTCCTCTTATTCATATTACTACGAAGTCAGCGAATTCGCTGACCGTTCATGCAACCGGGTCCGCTAGGGTTAAGAATGGTGAGCGAATTCGCAGACAATTCACCGGACCGGGCACTAGGGTTATTTTATACATAATTCTGAGCCAAACTAATTTACTCTAATGATTTTATTGATGCCTTTTCCAAAATGCATTACTCCTATAAACTGTTATTTAGTTTGATGTTATGTCAATTAATCTACCCGCCTTAACCCGGCAAAAAGGACTGAATTGAGAAGGATTGAAAAATTCGCTTTTTCATGTGAAAATTGAGAATACTGAAATCTTTTTAACTCCATTTCTGTCTTATCTCTTTTAATTCTCTGGTGGGAGCAATTAAATTATCTTTTCAATTCTCTCGAGCCGGAGTATTGAATTCGTTTCAATTCCACAATATTAATAATAATTATTATAATTTTTGAGGAAATTTTTCTTTATCCCTATGATTTCCACTATTTTTTTATCTATGAAATTCATTACTTTTCAAGTTTTTCGATTACTAAAAATCCGATTCTTCTTAATGCCGCTATGCAAATTTTATGCTCACCAATTCAATCTCTTTCTATTCCATTAAAATTTGCAATCTCTTTCAATTCCTTTATATACAATTTCTACATTTCTTTCAATAGAATTCAAAGGAATAGATTTGTACTCGATTTCGTTGCCGTCTGGGGAATAGAAAAGAATTGACAAGAAATGAAATCAAAAAGGATTGAAAAATCTCGAAAAATTTTCAATCCTTTTCAATTCAGTCCTTTTTGCCGGGATAGGAATAAAGAAAACTTTCCTCAAAAATTATAATAATTATTATTAATATTGTGGAATTGAAACGAATTCAATACTCCGGCTCAAGAGAATTGAAAAGAATTCACGAATTATTGCGTCGCCACCGAAGTCACATAACGGAATTAAAAGAGATTAGTATTGACCGATAACTTGCTCCCACCAGAGAATTAAAAGAGATAAGACAGAAATGGAATTAAAAAGATTTCACTATTCTCAATTTTCACATGAAAAAGCGAATTTTTCAATCCTTCTCAATTCAGTCCTTTTTGCCGGGAACGTAATTTGACTTCGATGTACGAAAATTATAAGTTCAAATTAAAAAAAATTTAAATTATCATTTTTGTATTACAACTTATAAAGTAATAATAAACTACCATACTATATTGGGCAATGGTATCGGGTGGTCAATCAAAACGAATTAAAACAAAAACTACAAACCTTTGAAGCAGCTATCGAGTTGGGCCTAAATTTCCCAGTGAATTCAAGCTGGTGAAGCGTAGAGAAGGAAGAAGGCCTCTGATTAATTCACAATTAAACATTAAGCGTAACCGTCCCTTAAAACCACAACACAAATTTATCACTAGATGCACAAATCTTTTTGGCAAACACTGCAGGTTTCATCAGAGTTAGTACCGAAGAACACTTCCGTATTGAAAAATATTACAAGATCCTGGCGACCCAATCGTGACTGCGTACTCGAACTCTCGAAGACGACTAACTAATTGACAGACTGTCGAATTGTAATGATGTCAATGATGATGGCCACAGCAGTTCCCTAATAGAGTACCTAGACGCTCATTGAAGATTTGTCAAGGGGGCTGCAACCCCAACCCCACCACTTTGGATCGCCCAATCACCGTAAAACAACTGTCAGGATTCGATGGTCAGGGTATCTGTCTGTGATACCTTCCCACTCCATACCTTTTTCTCCATCATACCCGTCCTGTCCTGGCTTTCCTATTACTACTAAACTGTTTTACTTCATGCGTATTAAAATTCATAATCACATATATTGAAGTTTATATGCTGCATATGCAAAATACTTCATATCGATGGTCTCGAGCCACTTTGATTTAAGGTAGTTCGTTCACGAAAATTAGACCTAAGGCAAAAATAGATAATTTTGCTTTCAAGAATAGCAATATTATTATTGAAGGGCTAATTTGAAAGAGAAAAGATTATTTTTCATGCAAAAAATTTGAAACATAGAAAAATAATTTTATTAATAAATTTTATTTTTCGCCAAACTTTTTTTTTATCGCTTCGAGCCATATTTTTAAAAATGATGCATTTCTAATAAATCACGGTTCATTTTTTTAGGAAAAAGATTCTCTATAACTTGACCGTTTCCGATTTTTGAAAATGAATTAGTTATTATCAAATAAAGCTATTTGTTTATAAAAATTTTGTTTTGGAAAATGTTTTTTTAATGGTTTCAGCCATTAAAGAATTTATTTTTAAAAATCAGAAACGGTAAAGTTGTGGGAAATCTCTTCTCTGAAAAAATGATTCATGATTTATTACAATCGCATAATCTTTTAAAATTTGGTAAGAAGCGATAAGAAAATAAGTATGGGCAAAAATAAAATTTATTAACAACATTATTTTTTTGAGTTTCAAATTTTTTTCATGAAAAATAATCTTTTCTCTTTCAAATTAGACCTTCAATAATAATATTGCTATTCTTGAAACCAAAATTATCTAATTTTGCCTGAGGTCTAATTTTCGTGAACGAACTACCTACTCTCTAAATCTGAATCAGTCAAATTTTCACTGATTCATCAGTGAAAACAATATTTTTTACTGTTAAATCAGTTATTTTTCACTGTTAAATTATTGAAAGCAATATTTTCCACTGTTAAATCAGTTAATTTTCACTGAAGTAATCAGTGAAATTTGACTGATTCGCAGTAACCTCTTTTTAGCTATTTAAATCAGTGAAATTTCACTGATAATCAGTAGATTTTTACTGATTCAGATTTAGAGAGTAAGTGAACAAACTGTCCTATCTGAAAATCTCCGTTCCATTTTGACTTGGCTGAAATCGCTTGTGACATTTTATTGTAACTCTTATTTCACAGTTTTAGCGAACAAGATGTATCAAGTTTGCGACTCATTTTAAAAATATTACTCTTATAAATTTTCCTTATTTTAATATAATTATAAAAAAGGGATACATCACAGATTGTGAAAAGACAAAAATTACTTATAATACACAGAAGTGAAGAGTTAAAAATCAAATATTAAAAATCGATTGCCAATCCATCATTTACATTTAAAACAAAAATTCATGAAAATTGAATTTTTTTTCATTACTTACCCAAAATTAATTTATATTTTTTCTTGTTGTAATCATTCCTAAAGATAAATAGATTATCATGTCAAACTAGAATATTTATGTGTATTTGAGTGCAGAAAAAAAATATTAAAAAAAATACCAAAAAGTCACTTTGTGATGCAACATTGCAATGAAACATTTTTAAAACTTATAACTTATATAAATTCCAGTATAGATTTTAAACTTTGTTCAAAAAGACATTATAAGGATACTTCGGATAAGTTTTTGTTGACAGTACGAATTTATACGTACCTTTGGAAATAATTGGATTAAAATCACTTTCATCGATTATCAACTTCGAGCGCGCGGTTTGATCGTCGCGCTTCGCGCTCGGTCTTGTGCTCTTCGCATACATTTAAGTTTATTTCTTATAATTTAATACTGAAGCTCAAACCGAATTTATAATATTAAAGATGATGTAAATTACTCATTTTCTCAAATTCACTGAATTTCTTTTTCAGTTTAAGGGAAACAGGAAATTCAATTTACTTTATTTAAGGAAACGATTTTGCAGAACAACACTTATTTCGTATCTCACATATTTTGGTGAAAAAAATCGAATTTTTTTAATATTAAAAATCAAAACATAAAATATGTACCCTGTCGAGAAATTTCTTAATAAGAATGTGTAGATCTTATTTAGCCAAACAAGTTTTCATCTAAAAGTTTTTTTTGTATCTCACATATTTTGTCTAAAAAATGGAATTTTTTCATTTTTATTGTATTTTTTGGAATTGAAACGAAAAATATATGTTTTTTCAGAAACTGCGCCAGACAAAACTTGTAGATCTTTTTGAAACGAACAACTTTGTATTCTTACGTTTTTTTGGTATTTCCAATATTATTGTTAAAAAATTGAATTTTGGATTTTCAATAGTATTTTTTTTAATTAAAAAGAAAAATATGCATCTTATGAAAAAATGTTATAATTCAAATTTGTAGGCCTTTATGTATTCAATAATATTGTATCATAACGTTTTTTCGTATCTCGTATAATTTAACTGGAAAATGGAATTTTGATATTGACTTTTTTCGAATTTGAATATGCTGTAACATTTCTAATTTTGATTTAATCAAAAAATGTTATGAGGATAATTTGTAGAGATTTATGAGCACTATCAAAAACCAGGATTGGAATTTTTGGTTTTTTCAAAAAATTATTTTCAAAAACACAAAAGTAGTGCTCCATCCCTCAATTTTGATTGGATGTGGCTGGTTAACGAACTTGTCCTTACTTTTTCGGCTCCGATAAAGTGTACCAAAGCTCAATTCAATCTGATAATTCTATCGAGAGTTATGCCGCACACGACCTACTACAGACAGACAGACAGACAGACACTTTCGTAAAAACCGTTTTTTTTACTCAGGGGGTCTCAAAACGTAAAGATTTGATGAAAATTTCGAAAGTCATTTTTCACATAAAACCAATACCTTCTCATCCATGATGAGAATGTAAAAGGTAACAATACTAGAGAGAGGCTAAAATAGCTTCTCTTAATTTTGAGTTAGAGAGACTTTGTTCATTTGCAATTAATTAAAAAATTGATTAATATTGAGTAATGTTCGAAGAATTAATAAGCCCCAAAATTTCTGCAAGGGCTGTTGTCAGAAAACTTTTCTCAAATCATAGTTTCAATGATTCTTTAAAGATTTCTTTCTATAAAGAAGATAGATAATTGTGTTTTAAGAATTTTATATGAAACCCCATGCAGAAATTTTATCATGGTCTAAATTAGATACATATATGATTATTTCAATAATATTAATTTATCGACAAATCTTATAATCACAGAAAATCGGTAAATAGCATTACATATCTGTGTAATTTACAAAAACGTGTATACTCTTACTATTTCCACATATATATAAACTCTGTAAATCTATGTTACAGATTTTTTTTCTTCGTGATATTTTTGCAAATAGTTTTTCCCCAAATGTTATTTAATTTTCTTTTTTTTGTGGCGCAAACTGCAAGTGACCTGGAATTACTTTTTAAATGTCAATTTAATTTCCTACAATAGAATTCACAACAGTTTTATTTTGAATGACATTCTCAACTTTTTTTAAAATCATTAATGTATCAAAACTAATTTTAGCTCAGAAAACTATAAATCGTAAAAAGATGCAAATATCATTATGGGTAAAACAAAGACCATCTCTTAATTTCAAATGGCCGATTTTTAGTAGGTGGTAGAGGAGGGGATATTTAATTTTATGATCCTCACATGTGCCTTAATCATCCCTTAAAATTTCAAGCTCCCGCAATTTTTTTCGAACTTTTTACCTTTTTTAGACTACTGTGACTAGTCTATCATGAACAAAGTATTTTATGCCCTCAACTTAAAAAATTACCAGCTCTTTGCAAGTAATATTTCATGAAATTAATTTTTTGCAAAACAGGCACTAAAGCAGTACTTCGAACCCTTTGTAGAGCGGCTGTAAGGACGTGCATTTACAACCAGCATGTTCATATTGTATCTGTTTTCTTCCTTAAGTCCTACTCTCGTTCCTTATGTCCTACTTCTGTCCCTTACGTCCTCTGGACAGTTGCAAGAAATGGATTATATTTCCCCAATCAAATTCGTACCATATTTATCAATATTATTGTTATAACATGTTCCTATTTCACTGAGTCGTAATTCAATGGCCAGATCGAATAAGGGGACGCGACGCTTGAACTGGACAATACTTTCCCGATAATCAATAAAAAGTCGAAAGGCATAAAAATTCAAAATAAAATATGTGATTGCTCTTCGAGTCGAGGTGCATCTTTTTTTTATTTGATATTTTTTTATTCGACAAATAGTTTTCGAGATAAAAAATAAAAAACGTCGTTTTTGCATAGATCAAAAATCAATGTTTCTGAAAATATAAGTCGCGATTACTCGCTCAATTTACGATGAAATGATTCGCAACATTCACCATTTCATTTCCCTGACTCTAGCGGAGCCGTCGGGTCTTAAAAAACAATAAAAACCACTATTGTTTATAAAATATTTAATAACAAACTCAAGGCCTCCGAAACTTGTGCACTGCGACGTTCTCGTGAAGAAAGAGTCGAGAAAATTTCAGGACTCAGAAGACTTTCAGCGAGGCGATTGTTCCTTAAGGTTCAATGAAGTTTTTTGTAAAATTTCACGCAATTATATTCATAAACAAAGAAACAGTGCCGAGTTAAAAATACTGTCGTGCGATCATGTGGAGCGCTTTGAGCACGAGCGCCAGCAAGTTTCAACCGATTGAGTATTCTCGAAGGTTTTTTTCTGTTTTCACCTACTTTTTCGGAGATTGTTTCAAATTTTATTGTTTAAATATAAAAATGAATTTATTCTCAAAAATCTGACTTGTATTTCGTATAATAATCTATACATAATTTACATGAATGCAACATAGTATTAGCCATGTTTTTGTATTTTAATACTCAGTAATGATGACACTTTTGTTTTATTATTGCCAGTAATAACATTTATATTATTCATATGAGTTTTATTCTCTTCACATTATATTGAACACGAATTTCGCAGTATCGCCGATATCTTAATTCTTAATCCTAAATCCGTGTAGAAATTGCCCTATCTTTCCTTATTTCAAGTTGGGTTCTAGTGGGGCCCGGACTAGAATTTCCTCTTCTAGAAAAAACTGGTGGGGGCCCTGTTAGCACCCGATTAGTATTTCTTGTCCAGAAAAAACTGATAGGGGCCCTGTCAGGTTCCAGTGAGGAATTCCTTGTTTCGCTCAAGTATGGAAAATCTATTTGTATCTAGCGGGGCCCCGACTAGAGAATCCCTACTTGTAATATTTGTGGTTAAGGTTAGGTCCATTAGATACAACATAACCTTTATTCTTTATTCCCATTAAAATTTGATCTTATCTGAGAAAAATGGAGATTTTCTGAACACGGTCTTGAATATATGATCAATACTTAAGAGGAATCAAGAACATCTAAGAAAACTTTTTGATAATTTTGACTCGAATTCGCATGTAATTATAATAATCATATGCGAGCACGTATGTGTGTATATCTTATTGTGTCGAGGTAATAACGATAATTTAATTTTCTTGATACAAAAGTTTCATTATATTTTTGGAATTGAAAAAACTCAAATTTTTTAGATTCTGAACATACGTTGATTTTACTCTTGAAAACAAAAATTAAAGGAATCATAATCTGTATAAAGTATCACTAATATACAATAATAAAAGTTAATAATTCTAAAATGTATATAAATCTTTCTATTATGTAATGTTCTTTAATTCAAAAATTTGATCGCTTTCTTTCAAAAATATTTTATTTTATAGAAAATCGATTTAATAATTAAAAGTCTTAAAAATTTTAATCAGAATCATAAATTGGGCTAAAATCTAAAAATTCGCGATTACACGGGGCCTATACACTTCTTACACGGCCATGCAGTAGTTGAAGGTTATAAGCGCTATTTTCTTTTTCGTATACCAAGCGTGCGCAGCCGAGAGGCTTAGTCGTTAGGTTAGTAATGCGTAATTATAAGTAGAGAGGGTTTGAACCCGCAGCGTTAAGAATAATTTTTAATACCACCTAAACGAGCGTTTGTGTAGTGTAGAGAGGGGGGTGTGTGTTTGTAGGTGTGTATATAAAAATAATAAGTTAGAGTCTACTTGAAAGTATATACAGTTTTGAAATGTACTAAGAATATTCATCGATTCAACTACTGCTCTTATTTGATTTACCTATGTTCCTGCAGTTCAGTTAACTTCAAAAATGACACTTGCGGCCTTTACAAACTACGGAAAGTAAGTTAAAAGGTAGTCAAACCTACTGAGATTTCACACCTTACTGTGAAAACAGTAAACTTAACCTTCCAAGCGAATATCCCTCCGTTTCCGTTAAAAACGGTAAATATTAGAGTCGTAACTCGCATTTCCCCTGTAATTTTTCTATCAGTTCTGAAAAATCCTTTTTATTTATTATTTTCTCAGTGAGACACCTGAACAAAATTGGTCACGTGACTCTGCTGATTTTAGCCCTTAAATTCAATGCGGAGGTCCAATAGGGCCCTAATGGTGTCCTTTTTTGTAGGTGGGGTAGTGTAAGGGCTGACGTCACTAAACCCCTACTAGAAAGTCTAGTAGGGCCCACGTCGACAAAAGAGTTACGTTACCGACGGGGCCCTGACTAGTTTTCCACGCTAGATCCCGACTAGAGATAGGGCAAACTCTTCGGGGCCCCACTAGACCCCTATCAAAATTTCTACACGGGAACTCACAAATTTTTGGCATAACGAAGACACATAATTAAATTAAACAATTGTTTAATTATTCGATCCGAGCATTGAATTGGACACTCCCAAACCACTCTACAAACACTCGAAATACTTCTTTAGGACCTATTTTGCAAAAAATATCGTGTGCCACGGAGGTCGGCCATTTTGGGACTCGACCGATGTATTCAGGACGAGTCGTAGCCGAGCTAAATACCTCCTAAATACACAATATACTATTTTAATCGTAATTCTACTTAAATAAATTCTTATTTTTTGTTCTGGCCATTTGTTCTTTGAACAAGAAGCCATTAAGAGAAGAAGAAGTAAATTCTTATTTGTGATTCTAGTGTTGAGTTATTAAGTTAAATCATATTTTCCGGCTTCCTTCTTTCCATGGTCCTTAAATCCTATTAGTCAGTGCCTCAATTCTCCAAAAGGTGACAATAAAATAATATCCGAGCCTTCTCGGAAACTTAACCATTGTTTCTTAATTGAATGTATAACAAAGTGTCGACACAGTTGTTGCAGATTTGTATATTATACACAAAGTAATGTACAAACACAGGGAGGTAATCTATAGAAAGGTGCTGATGATTAATAAGTACTAGTTCATGAATTGGGGGGGGGGGAGATGCATACAGCTAGATTTAAGTGATAAAAATTTGGGAAAATAGATAACGTCTTATTTACAAACAAAAAACTGGTAAGATGTGCTTTCTACATAGCCAATTTAGTAACATTTACGAGGAAAACTAGCAAAATTAAAAAAAAATTGAGAAAACTATTCTCCAAATCCGAATTAATGAAAATTTTAATATATTGAAACAGGGTCGTGGAGACGAAACCGAGCCTGGGGGTGAAAAATTTATCGGGACCCCACCCCTTTCTGTTTTTTTTTTAAAGCCTTGTTTTTTTTCGAAGACTGTTTTTTTCAAAACTTCTTGACCTCTCAGTTTTTATAAATTAACTATGAACTACGCTAACCGCAAAATTTTTAGGGTAAACAACATTCCGGGCCCCCCCTAAGAATTACGAGCGCGGGGGGAATCGACCCCCCCCCCCCCTCTCCACGGGCCTGTATTGAAATCAGTGGTTCATTTTTGTCCGTGCATGTGTTAGTAGTCGTAATCATAGTGATTTGTTACTTAAGATAAGTGAAAATGAATTTCTAAGCTGAATAAATAATGATATTGAATCTATAGCATTTCTGCCAAAAGAATGTAAATCATTGATTCAAATCATGAAGTGATAATTAGCACCAAACTTGGGCCAGACTGAAAGTCTAGAAAATACCTGATCTGGGCCAGACCCGACACGAGATTGCCGTACAATTCTTCTACAGGTAGCATTGATTTGGCAAGTTACATTGCATAACTAAAAAAATATTTTGTTGATTCAACCAAAGATTATTTCAAATAAGTTAGTTGAGTTTGAAATTTTTGTCTATTTGTTGAATAAATTTTTAATTAATTTAGCCAAAGCCAAAGAAAGTTTTTGTGGATTTTATCAAAATTTCAGTCAACATAAAAATTAAAATATCAACAAAATACTATTAGGGAAATAATTTTTGAAGGAAATGAACGATTTTGTGAATTTTAATAGAGTTTTCTGGGCTTGTGACCGATTGAAAAAATTTTATGGATTCAAGTTCCTTTCGGCTCTAGTCTTCTCCACGGAAAAAGTGAACAAAAGATTGTAATTTATCTATTTATAAAATTTATTGATTACTCTCAAATAATAGTAAATGAGAAAGTCTGTTTTCATCACTCTTTGACTGCATCAAAAACAATTTATTTATTTAATCGACAATTTTTAGTAGTTCTATTACTCAAAATTCAAAAAATGTTATCTAATATCATTGATAATTAGTGTTTGCCAAATTTGTATTGATATTCTGATTATTATTGTTCTAATAAGGAAAATAGTATATTGTGCAACAATCAATCAAAATTATTCCAATTTATAATTACTAATGGAATATATTTCCTGTAGAAAGAGTTTATTATATTTTCAGGTGAACATTCTTCAGATTTTTAAGTAAATTTATGCTTTCCTATCTATTGATAATCAGGCCCGTGGATATGGGGGGGGGGGGTTCCCTCTGGGCCCGTAGTTTTTAGAGGGCCTCGGAACGTTGTTTATCCTGAAAATTTTGTGTTTAGCGTAGTATATAAGTATTAGTAGTAAATTATGGTATAGTTCAAGTTTATTTACAATAACTTGGAGGTCAAGAAGTTTTGAAAAAAGTAACAGTCTGAAAAAAAACAAGACTACAAAAAAAAATAAAAAGGGATTTTCTGTCCACAGCCCTGTAGATAATCATGGAAACTTTACGTACAATTCCAGATATGATTCTTTGACTGAAGTAAATCATCTCCTGAATTCTAAAACTATCCTTTCAAAAGTGGCATTTTGCTAATTTCAAGAAATAATCCTGAAGTTTTATGACATTTTTACTTTGTTTGAATGAATGAAGCATAGGTAAAAGGGATTTCATCTACCGCCGTAGTTTAGTTCGTAATTAAACAATGAGTCATTATCTTGTACTCAGAACATACCAGCTGGACAAAACAAACTTAAGCTTTGAAGGAGGGAATTTACAGGTACAGAGGATTTGCCCTTTTATTCATGCTCATGTCATTACCAGCAGAATCTTCGGTTTGCCTGGGCCCAAAATGCTGTCAAAGTAAAGTATGGACACGGGTTCTAAATACATTAATTCTTATGAAGAAAATGAGGTTCCACCCTAAAAGAGACCGGATTTACAAGGTAATTTTGTGCACTGTTTGGCTGTTTAGCTGTTGTCTAGCAGGCCTCCTGCTTGTATGATCCTTTTTACGAAAGAAGACCTTCACAGTTGACCAGATGACCCAAGCTTTGCATTTTTTAGCAATTTTGTATGAACAAAATGTAGACATTAATTGTTGCATATGTGTAGCTTCCAGCAAAATTTCTGTCATAAATGGTGTATATAATTTCCGGAGTGAGGAGAGCCTGAACTAAAAAGACAATAATTTTCTCTAATACCTGCGAAATAAATTCATTCTTTAACCCCCAGTAGAAAAGAATCATGTGCAAAACGGGAAAAGAATTTATTTTACTCGCAAAATAAACTTTTTTTTTCCTAGTACAACAATATACTATTTCTTCAAAGCATGCGTAAAGTACGTCTTTATACATCGTTTTTGAGGTGTGAGTTGATTTTTGCGCATATTGTGTTTTAAATAAAAAATTTGAAATTTGAAGTTAATAATTTTTAAAATAATAATAATCTATCATTATGAAAAGATATTATGAAGCTGTTTTGATGGAAATGTAATAAAATTTTAGAGAGTGATGTCATTTCATATGATGAGAATGCAATAATCTTTTCCAAACATAGCCAAACACTATTTGTCGATCTGTTTCTTTTCGCGAAAAATTGGGCCTTTTTGCAGTTACAAATTTAAAGCTTTAACATTAAAACTTGTTGAAGTTGAAGGTATTGTCCTGTTTCAGACAATAATTTATCTGAATTACCAAAAGATTAAAAACTAATTAAAGAAGTAAAAGTTGAATTTTCTTGTATAAGTACTCTCTAAATGTGAATCAGTCAAAATCTACTGATTATCAGTGAAATTTGACTGATTCAAATAGCTAAAAAGAGGTTACTGTAAATCAGTCAAATTTAACTGATTATTTTAGTGAAAATTGACTGATTTGACAGTGAAAAATATTTTGTCACTGATGAATCAGTGGAAAGGCAAATCACTGATTCAATCAGTGAAAATTTGACTGATTCAGATTTAGAGAGTACTGTAGTAATTGATAAAAATTACGTCTAGCTTTTTAGGATTTTGAAATAGTTTTGTACATATTATCTATTTTTGAGAACTCGTTTGCTCATTTAGAAAATGTTCTTTTCCATGTAATTTCTTTGATAAGAACTGACAACGAGTAATGCAACGATTTTTCCATAAGAAATAATTTTTTTGTTGTAGCTGCTGAAAAAGATATGTTTTGTCAAGAAAACCGATTTAAATAAGATACTTTTGATGTTCAAAACCACATGATATACATTTTTACTGAATATAAATTAAATTTCAGAGTCCGAAGTTTTAACTGGAAAAGAGAGATTAGTAATTTCTATTATTCAATTTCTACTATAAATTCTAACAATACAAATGATTTTTCGTTAAAATTCAAAGAAATTTCAATACGATGCAGAGAAATAATAGTTTTGGAGTATTTTACAATGTACTATTTTAAAGTTTTTAAAATTATGAATTTTTGTCATTGCGAGACACGCTTGTTGATAATAATGTTGGTTTTTAATTAATATCCGACACTTTTACACTGCAAATCAAACAAACAACCTCCATCACGTTAGGTTCAAGGTCATTTGAAGGTCAAGTGTATAAAAATGCGTCATAAAAATCTGGAAAAATTCTTACTTATGTGTTTGAGGTCACTGAGTTCGAATCCAAGGTCAGTTAGTCTTGATCACGTCAGATTCAAGGTCATCTGAAGGTCAAATGTAGGAAAAACTTTTAGAAAAATCTGAAAAAATTCATACTTATTTTTTATGGTCACTAAGTTCGACACCGAGATCAGTCAGCCTTGACCGTGCGAGGTTCAAGGTCATTTGAAGGTCAAGTGTAGATAAATGCGTCAGAAAAATCTCAAAAATACTTACTTATGTGTTTGAGGTCACTGAGTTCGAATCCAAGGTCAGTTAGTCTTGATCACGCCAAATTCAGGGTCATCTGAAGGTCAAATGTAGGAAAAACTGTTAGAAAAATCTAAAAAAATTCATACTTATTTTTTCATGGTCACTAAATTCGACACCGAGATCAGTCAGCCTTGACCGTGCGAGGTTCAAGGTCATTTGAAGGTCAAGTGTAGATAAATGCGTCAGAAAAATCTCAAAAATACTTACTTATGTGTTTGAGGTCACTGAGTTCGAATCCAAGGTCAGTTAGTATTGATTTAAGTTGAGTTGCAAATGATTTAAACCGATTCCTTGTTTTTGTTTGTTATATTTGTGTCTCTGTTTATGAATTGCTTAATGAACTAAACTCCATATTAAATAATTCATTATATTTTTTTGAATACTTGGGAAGCTCCTACCTTTTTTGTAGGTAGTGCAGTTCCAAAAATAAATTTAAATTTTTATCAGGATTCAAAAAAATATAATGAATTATTCAATATGCGGAGTTTAGTTCATTAAGCAATTCATAAACAGAGACACAAATATAACAAACAAAAACAAGGAATCGGTTTAAATCATTTGCAACTCAACTTAAATCAAGACTAACTGACCTTGGATTCGAACTCAGTGACCTCAAACACATAAGTAAGTATTTTTGAGATTTTTCTGACGCATTTATCTACACTTGACCTTCAAATGACCTTGAACCTCGCACGGTCAAGGCTGACTGATCTCGGTGTCGAACTTAGTGACCATAAAAAATAAATATGAATTTTTCCAGATTTTTCTAATAGTTTTTCCTACATTTGACCTTCAGATGACCTTGAATCTGACGTGATCAAGACTAACTGACCTTGGATTCGAACTCAGTGACCTCAAGCACATAAGTAAGAATTTTTACAGATTTTTCTGACGCATTTTTATACACTTGACCTTCAAATGACCTTCAATTATTATTGAAAAATTTCATCACCTATGTATTTTGAAATTAGGATTTTTTTTTACAGTGTGCGAGTATAGTAGGAGCGTTAGGTTTTTCCCATCGTGTTTGAAAAGAACCGTCCAATGCGCGGCAATGTTTCATGACATAAACTTTTTCGAAAACTATTAGTACTATCAAACAAATTTATGAGACATAAAGTATGTATTTTGATGAAGTCTACAAGTTATATTTAGGAACATTTTGCGAAATTTGACATGTTGGCTGAGATAAACGCCAAAAACCATGATTTTCATGGTTTTTGCCATAACAATCGGCTAGTCGGCAATCTTCACTATTATATTGGTAATCAGTTCGCCAAAAACGTAAGTACACACAGTTTCAAAGAAATCGGAGGATTCTCCTTTACGAAACTTCATCCGAAATATATGTACACCATTTGTAACAGAAACTTTGCTTAAAACTACACATATGCAACAATTATTGCCCGACATTCTTATCATACAAAATTGCGAAAAAGACGCATAGCTTTTTCATTTGGTGAACTAAGAGGGACTTGTTCCATAAAAAGGATGTATACCTTTTTACGAAAGTCAGTCAAGACGGAACCTTATTTTTTTCAAAGGAATTAATTTATTTAGAAACTGTGTTGATATGTTTGTTTGACAACATTATTGGCCCAGGTAAATCGAAGAAGCTGCTGGTAATGACAATTTGATCCAACACAGTAAATCCAGTTCGTAATTACACAATAACTCATTTTGTACCCAGAACGTACCAGCTGGTCGAAAGAACCTAAATTTCAAAGGAGGGAATTTACAGGTACCGTGGATTAGCCTTTTTACTCATGCTTCATTCTTAGAAACAAAGTAAAAACGTCATAAAACTTTAGAATTATTTCTCCAACTTGGAAAAACCCCACTTTTAAGAGGATAGTTTTCTAATTCAGGGGAAAAATTATTTCAGAGGACTCGATTTGCGTCCCAGCAGAGGAGGTATACCTGCGAACCCTACCCCCACCGCAGCGTATGAAGTTCTGTCCTGTGGCCTCTTGACTGACTACCTGGGGAAATAATCCTATTGTATTCAGCCTGACCCAAAAGGATTGATTTCTACAAAATAAACTTTATTTTAATTTTTTAAAAAGTGAATTTTTAATGTTATATTCATAATCAACGTTTTACAACACGGAGTTACAGATCTGTCCCAGATTTTTTGCTAGTTAGCCCAGTATATGACATAAAAATTTCAATGTATATATTACTTACATTTTTTTCACCATTTAAGAAAAAGGCTAGGGTGTCTAAAATGATCAAAAATAGTATATTGTGTTGCTAGGAGCTGAGGCACGCTTTTTGGGCCGAGGACTGAACACATCGGTCGAGCCCCAAACAGGCCGATCTCTGTAGTACACTCGATATTTTTTGCGAAATATGTCCTTAAAAGTGCTTCGAGCGTCTGTAGAGCAGTATTGAGGGTCTCTATTTACGACTCGATGCACTACGAACATGTTATATCAATCGAATTAAATACAAGCATTATGGTAGTGAATTCAAATATTTAAAGAATATGAAAATCGACCGGCAATCGAAAGACCTGGGCTCGAATCCCAGCGCTGTCGAAAGCGTTTTTTTTTCACAGAAAGTTTTTTAAATTCTTTAAATATTTGAATTCCTTTGCATTGTTTGCGATATAAGAGTTTGAAATTGTCTACGAGGACACCCGTCGACAACGTATCCTATCTGATACGCGACTAGTGATCCTCCGATAATGTAGGCAGTGGCAGAAATTTCAAACTCAACTAATTAATTTGAAAATCGTTCCTAATACCATTCTGCAGGGACTCGAAGCACTTTTTTAGTGCATGTTTCGCAAGAGAAATTATTTCCTTGCTAAAAAAAGTTTTTTCTCCCTTATCATCTTGTTGTTGTCTAACTAGCACCTGAATCAGTGATTCCAGAACGTGGGAGCTGGCGGCCCCCACCATAGACCCCACCAGCTCATGGCTTCTTCCTCGCTCGACTGCCATAGGTTGGTTGAGTGAGGAAGACACAATGAGCTCGAGGCATCTATGGTGGGGGCCGCCAGCTCCCACGTTCTGGGATCACTGACCTGAATATGCGTTGGTCAGGTTGGTCTGCGTCTTGCTAAATTGTCTTGCCGCAGACCATACCCCTTCTTCCTATCGCGATTAGGAAAAAAGTGTCAATTACGGAATGGGGCTGCACATTTATTCTACCGTACCCGTTCTTCCTATCGTTTTTAAGAATATAATGTCCATTGCGGAATGGAACTGCATATTTTTTCTACCATACCCCTTATTCTAATGGCGTTTAACCAGTTAAATGTGTTTGACGCGTATACACGACATAAATACACTCGAGATTCCCTATAACGAAACCTCTCTGTAACAAGCGCGTCACGCCTCCCTATAACGAGCAGACGATCGACCCCTGTTCCCCCACTACTACGGAATGAAGCGCGCTCGAATTTGAAAAAGTAATCAATGAGTTTGATGGCTTTTATCTCAAATTAATGAGAAAATTATTTGTCAATTATTGAAAAAATACTTGATAGTGTAATTTTACAGTATTTGAAATAAAAAAGTTTATATTTAATTTTTCCAATCTGAAGTTTTCAATATTTTGAAGTAAAGTCGGTTATTGAACATTAAAATTGCATAATTTTTTATTGAAATTTTGATATTTCACACATTAATGTAGATAACTAAAATTGTTCCTTTTTAAACAATATGTATAAAAAATTTATATAATTACAATTTTTAGTATTTTGAGTACATACCGTCAAATAAGTTAATTCCATCTTCAATACTCACAGAAATCTTTTTTATACCGTTTTAACTATGTAAATATATTATTCACATAGCCTCACTGACAGACAGACTGCGCGCATTATATAATGCGCATAACAGCGCTTAGCAACAAGTAGGATATGGAGGGGATCCCTCTCGCGTTTGTTACAGAGAGGTTTCCGATGCTCGAGCTTTTCGTTACAGGGAATCTCGAGTGTACATGGAAGTGACCGCATGGTCGCCTCGCCACAGCTGACTGGTTAAGAGTAGGGATGGCCAAGTCGATTCCGATTTCTTCGAAGAATCGATTCTTGGGCGTCGATTCTTTGGAATCGATTCTTGAATCTAGGGAATCGATTCCTAGAATCGATGCTTCGTAAGAATCGACATCGATTCCGATCACAGAGCTAAGAGAAAATAAATTTTCGCTTTCCTAAAGGTTATCTGTGATTGGTCACTGGCGAATTGGCGTGTTTCGGTCATTTCATTGGAGGTCTTTTCCGTAGGTTGGATTTTCTGGCGCCTTCGTGTCGACTTTCTTCTTTTCAATTTTCAATGTGTGGAATCGGAATCGAGGAATCTAGGAATCGATTCTCACCGAGCATTACTCATCCCTAGTTAAGAGAAAACTGTGCATTGTGGAATAGGAATGCATATTAATTGCACCTAGCGATACTTAGATCTTTTTGCTATCGTGTTTTAAAAACAACCATCCACTGTGGACGGGTCTACACATTAATTCTAACACAACCCTCCTCTCACAATGAGAAAAAGGTTAATAAAAATAAATATATATTCAGTTGTAATATCTGGATATTTAGCTGTAATAAATGAAATATGTAAATATGCAGAAATGAAGTATCTTAGGTGTTACAGTTGAGTATTTACATAAATATTTCAACTGAATATAGTACCAAAAACTTACTTCTTACAAAATTAAAATAAAATTCAATCCTTTTGGGTTAGGCTGAACACAATGGGTATAATTCCGCAGGTGGCCAATCAAGAGGCCGGGATTCAATTCGAGTGCCACCAATTATTTTAGTGTAAGAATCCTGTCTGAAATTTTAGGGAAAGTTACCATGCATATCAATGAGTAGAAAAGCATTTATTCACTTTAAAATGTGAAAAATATTCATCTGAAAATATAATAAAGTCTTTATTCAGAAAATGTATTCCATTAGTATAAATTGCAAACTGAAATAATTTTTATTGACAATACCCAAAAAAGAAAATAGCTAAAAGTGTCATTTTAGATGGACATTCTTAGCTCTAAAAGGCAAAGTAGTAAATAAAACATTCTAATTTTGCAAGTGTTACCACTTGAATCACATTATTTACCAATTTTTTAATTTCTAAATAATAAGTAATGAAATTCAGGTGTCAATACTTGCAGAAATAAAATGTCTTATTTACTATTTTGCCATTCTGAGCGCAAAATAGCCATATAAAATGGCACCTTTAGCTATTTTTTATGCCTGAAGGAATTTCGGTTTCTTCAAAAACCGTGAGATACGACAACAAGTTAGAAAAATTATATTGTTTCGTTACAAAGTTACAAGACAGTGCTCTCTAGCTTTTTAATATTTTGAACTACTTCTCTTTCTATTCTGCAAGGTTTTGTTGTTGAAAAGCTATGGGTCGTTTCCGGAGTAATTTTTAAGGTAGAATCCGAATCCGGAATCAGAATCAGCCTATTACGTCAGGATTTTGAGATATTTGAGGTTATGTGCTCGAAAAATGGAAGTTTTCGCTACTTTTGAGGTTATGTACAGGGCGCAAGAATATTTTTTGGTTTTTTTCTCAAATGTTATCATTTAGCACTACTCTTTCCCTTCCATATAAGCTATTAAACAGTCATGAGCGATTTTTTTTCACAAAGATACGGCCATATCAAGTTTTGACATTTATCCGAACAGCCTTATGAGCATTCACATTGACTCTTTGGTGCATACCATTCTGCATTCGAAAATTTATCTTGAAAATTTGTGCTTGCAGGTTTTAATGGTCTGTGAATAAGAATTTACAGTCAGAAAATTGTTATTTCCATTTCTAAGATGGCGGATTCAAAATGGCGGATCGAAATTTACGAAATTAAACGATTTCGCTCTCTAAAAACTCTTACTCGGGGGTTTCGGAATTGCTGATTACGAAAATGGGGTCGCAAGATTGACATTTTCCTTTAGAAGATGGCCGGCCGTTTTAAAATGGCGAACTGAATGCTTATAAGGTTGCTCGGATAGATGTCAAAACTTGATATAGCCATATCTTTGTGAAAAACAATTGCTCGTGACTGTTCAATAGCTCATTTTGAAGGGAAAGAGTAGTGCTAAATGATAACATTTGAGAAAAAAACCAAAAAATATTCTTGCGCCCTGTACATAACCTCAAAAGTAGCGAAAACCCCCATTTTTCGAGCACATAACCTCAAATATCTCAAAATCCTGACGTGATAGGCTGATTCTAATTCCGCATTCGGAATCTATGTTAAAACTTACTTCGGAAACGACCCATAGCTTTTCAACAACAAATACAAACCCATTATTTGCAGACCTGTGTAATTATACGTAAGACCAAGATTATTTGCAAATTATTTTTTCAATATTCTGGTTTGATACCGACAAATTTTTCCGAACAGCTTCCGTGTTTGCGTCTAGAAATTTTGTGCTGTATTTGTCACAATTTTAAGGCAGGAAATGTTCTAAAGCTGTTTCGGCTGTATTCTTGATAAAGTTTCTTGGTACACGCAAGAACGTATATAGTTAAAAGTGCCATTCTGCCTTCTTAAAGGTAAGATTGTAAGTAATATATTTGATTTACGGCAAGTGTTACCACTTGAATTACACTGTCAACCATTTCTGCCTATTCTTAAATATGGAGCAAAATTTTCCAAGTGTACCCGCCTAAAAATGTTTTGTCTTCAATCTTTTTGAAACTACACTCAATTCAAGTCCTAGTGAACCTCTTTTAATCCACCAAAGGAGACAGCTCTAGTATGACTGGTTGTCAACATAAAGGGGCTTAAATTTTCAACATTTTAACACGCGCGCCGTTATTCAATCAATCATAACTTCTGCTAACGTTGATCATTTTCATTTTTATATAAGTGTTTTTTAAACGTCTTTTCATGATATTTCGATAACAATAATGATTTTGTAATAAAAAAATATTTTATGCTCATTTTCCCATTTTAAACATATTTTCCAGTTTTTTCAATATGCGACCCCTTCCATTTCTTTAAAATTTTTTGAATAAAAAGCTTAATTCTTTCCACTCAAAATCATGCAAGGTAGGGAGTAGGGTGAAAATTGCTATCGGACTTATAAGAGGATTCTTGCGTTCGGCTGCCGCGCCGCGAGCTGCTATACACACTCTAAAAACAAACTATTGACTGTTAAAGGATTTTGGCACGACAGGAAATCCTTTGACTGTTGAAGGATTGCCATTTCAAATGCTGTCCTTTTACTATCAAAGTATTTCCTTTGGTCTGGAAATAAAATCATTTTTCGTACAAAGGAAATATAATTTTATGGATAAAAGAAAAAAATTGTATGATATAACCTAATAAGAATTTTAGGCAAGCCTAACAATGTAGGCACTGACAAAAATGTCAAACTCAACTAATTAATTTGAAATCATTTACAGCCGCAAGACAGAGCCACTAGGCGATATAAGGGGATCTTCCTGTGGAGAAGATGTCGGACGCCTGTGTAGCTCAGTGGTTAGAGCATTCGACAGGCAATCGAAAGACTTGGGCTAGGATCCCAGCGCAGTCAAAAGCGTCTTTTTTTCCACAGAAAGATTTTCAAATTGTTTCTTTTGGTATACGTACCTTCCAAAATTTTTACGTCGCACTCTGGGATTCCTAATATTTTAAAGAAATCCATTTCCTTGACGCATCCACGTTAATTAATTGCGATGATAAAGGAATATATCACGCAACATAAAAATTACTCGCGCATATTCCACTGTTAAGACCTAGACGTTGTGCATTCACTGATGCGCAGGCGCACTTCGTCTGCTAGCCCAGAAATGCAATCCTTTAATAGTTTGAAGATTTCTTTTCAGAATCCAAAGAAATCGTTTATCGGTCAAACAAATATGAAGGAATGTAATTTTACTATCAATAGACTTTTTTAAAAAGTGCAGTGTAAGTAAGCGTTTTTTAAGTCTTATTGTGTAGTGTCTCTATTAATATTATTATAATATAACTATAGTTATTGTACATTTTTAAACATATTTTTTAATTTTTTACATATATATTTAAAAATTTTGTATATTTAAAATTGTTTTCCATTTATTTAAAAAAAAATTATTCAAAGGTAAATATAAGTTTCAAATTCAATTAATTCGGGGTGTTTTTTGGTGTGAGTCCCCTCGCCTCTCACATCAATGATTGAGCAAAGTGCTTATTCAATTACTCGTACACTTATTTTTCTACTTTGTCGTACAGTTTTCTTTGGAAAAACGCCAAACTGCGAAGGCAATGAATATTTTCTCAGTGTTAGAGTTCAATCACAAGAGGTCACGAAAGAGTGGTGCTTTTTATGATTAAAGAATACTGAGGTTTCAACTAGATTTATTTTCGCCCAATAATAAAGGAAATCTGCATTTGAAATTGGATCTTTTAAAGATGCCTGAAGACTAGCACGCGCGGCGTATTTTTTTAAGTTATCACCGATTATATTATTATAATATTAATGGACACAATACAAAATAAGACCTACGAAGTGCTTACTTACACTGTAAAGCGGCTCGCAGCGCGGCAGCCGAGCGCAAGAATCCTTTTATAAGTCCGATGGCAATTTTCGCCCCACCTTCTACCTTGGATGATTTTAAAGGGAAAGAATAAAGCTTTTTATTTAAAAAATGTTTTAAAAAATGGAAAGGGTCACATTTTGAAAAAAAAACTTAAAAATATGTTTAAAGTGGGAAAATGAGCATAAAATATTTTTTTAATTACAAAATCATTAATTTTATTGGAAAGTTCATAAAAAACGAAAAAACTCAATGAAAAATTACATTAATCAATTTTAGTAAAAGTTATGATTGATTGAATAACGGCGCGCGTGTTAAAACGTCGAAAATTTGAGCCCCTGTATATTGACAACCAGTCGTATTAGAGCTGTCTCCTTTGGGGGATTAAGGTAGTACCGTCGTTAATTAAATACCGTAACGATATTAATTAAATTGAATATATTGATTCATATAGGTCTGAAAGTGACTCAAAAATTTTTTTATAAGGCCAGGGTACGTATGAGAAAAGTTATAAGCATTTTAGTTATTACTTATTTAACACGTAGTTTTATGGGAAATCGAGTTTCCAGCACAGTTATCCCCAAACTGTAAAAAAAACTACCGTAAAGATTTGAACAAAAAAAGAGAAAATATAAATTGGATATCCGCAGAGCATTTTGAGACCTTGGACGTATTGATTAAATACGTGTAATGATAGGAAATGAGCGATAAAATATTAAAAATGACGTTCAGCAACGGAAAACGGCCATGACTCAGTAGATGTGGCAACGTCGCAAAATAGGTTAGGCGCGCGATCTATTTCAAATTCCGCGTGCTGCGTATATACGGAAATGAAGGTTTTGTAAATTTAGAAATATTAAGAAAATAGTGAAAGATAAATAGTGTTGTTTCTCTATATAATAACAATTTCAAAGATTACATATAATGCATTTATTAACATATATACAGATCGTAAGAAGTAATATAAATAATAGTATATTACGTGCCTAGGCGCACAATGAGGGTTATTGAGTGACGAGCGACAATGCTCGCAGGAGAACGAAGCAGAGGCGCGATCAGTCCTGCGAGCATTGTCGCGAGTCTCGTAATTTCCCGAATTGTGTGCATTGGCACGTATTCTATTTTATGTGCCACCGGCGCGCAAACTCGTTTTTTCGCTACAGTTAACAGTAGCGCAATGTAGTACATTGCGCTGCAGAGGAATGAAATTTAAAAATTGAGCTGCGCATGCGCCTATAGTCATAAGGCGGAGCACAATCTTCTTCTTATTCTTCTTCTTCTTCGTACAGCGTTAGCATCTTACTGGCAAAGCCTTGTACATTTGAACTGCGCATGCATCTACTAAAATCCATTACTACTACACAAGATCGATAAAATCAAAATGGCCGGGACTAGTCGTGATATATCAAGTGTAATGACTAGCGCCGCAAACAACTACAATACTAGATTAGATTCCAATTTACGCAAAAGAACTCGTATCCGCACCAAAGTCACATAGAATAGAATACGTGCCAATGCATACAATGCGGGAACCCGAGTCGAAGTTCTTGCCTTCTCTTTGCCCTCGCTACACTTTTTATTTAAAAAATCGAGTGTTTGGCGAGTGTGGAGCGAATATTATGTCTCAAATTCTTGAAAAACTGAAGGTGATTAGTTTACAAGTTGAACGCAGAGAAGAACGAATACGAAGCGATACTGAAACGAGAGCGAAGTGATATTGAAAATTACAATTCCAAGATCAGAAAATTTAGAATTCAAGAAAGTATAATTAATTATTTGGGGCAGATGTATATAGTTGTAATGAGTAATATGCATATGGGACATTCTTATATTTTTGTAGCTTCCTTTTAATAAATTAACCAACGCGTATAACGGGATTTAAAAAAAAATTTTTTTTGAGAGAGATATTAATTTAAACTTTTGATAAAATTGGATAAAATGCTAAATTCTCTTATACTTATAATTCATTATTTCCGGTTGAAATAATCAAATCGATTTTAGGTTTGTTTCATTTTCTAGCTTATTACGTTAGGTTTTCAGATAAATAATTTTATAATTTATATTTGGTTAATTAACTACAGATATAGGCAATTTAATTGTTCAAACAATTTTTCATGTTTGCCCCCTCAGTAGAAAAATTTGGAAAAAATACAGCCATATGCGCTATTTCTCAATATAACTAGCGCATATTTAATAAACGTGGAGACTCAATTAGATCGGACGATATTAAATATTTTTACTATTTAAATACTATTACACAAGATACTTTTTGATAATAAATAATGCAATTTTTTAATGTATATTTCAAACTTTAGTTTCATTAAACTTTATACGTAGTTATGATAAAACTGTATGCTAACTATCAATTAATAATTATACTATATATATCAACAATCATAATTATAAAAATTAATTAATTAATTATATTAATTTAAAAATAAATAATTATTATATGGAAAATTTGTGAAAAAAGTTGATTTATTTTTACTTGAGTAAGGCTAAAAAACTCTAGTTACGACACTTTCCCTCACAAGTTCTGAACAACTCTTGCAGTCACTATATAAGAAAGTTTCGAATTTTATGTCTCATCATTGTAAGCGAGCGTGAGCGTGATTCGACGAAAGCGTATCGTACTATATATAAGTGTAGTTATTAGGTTTATATATGTAAGGTTATATGTTTAAGTGTATTTGTGATTAAAAATATGATTGGCTACGACTGAATGGTGTGAATGTATTTGTATTCTGTTTATGTATGTATGTATGTATCGGATGACCAATGGCAGGTTGGTGGTAAGAATTTTTTTGTTATTTAAGAGAACCATGACAACGTATTTCTATAGAGTTGGCCATCGCCTCACCCTCGAAAAATGGGAAAACGGTAATATGTGCAGTTTTCGATGACTAGAAGAGAGTTGACTATGAATGCTGAACATTTATAGACTCTTTTCTCACATTCTCGTAACCGTCGTCACACATTCGCCTCAATCTCGACAGTAGAAACTGAGACGAGTGTTAGGATTTCGACTCGGGAAATTACGAGACTCGCGACAATGATCGCAGGACTGATCGCGCCTCAGCTTCGTCTCGGCTTTGCCTCAGCTACGCATCGGCTACACCTCAACTACGCCTTGGCGCCGATCTCCTGCGAGCATTGTCGCTCGTCACGCAATAACCCTCATTGTGTGCCTAGGCATGTAATATACTATTATGTGACTTTGGTGCGTATACGAGTTTTTATGCGTACACTCGAATCTAATCTAGTATTTTAGTTGTTTGCGGCGCTAGTCACTACACTTGATATTTCGCGACTAGTCCCAGCCATTTTGATTTTATCGATCTTGTGTAGTAGTAATGGATTTTAAAAGACGCATGCGCAGTTCAAATGTACAAGGCTTTTCCAGTAAGGTGCTAACGCTGTACGAAGAAGAAGTGAGAAGAAGAAGAATAAGAAAAAGATTGTGTTCCGCTGTGTTCCGCATGCAGTCAATTGTGCCTCGGCGTCAAAATCGGGCGAAATGTTCATACCGCCCGCTTCAAAGGGCGATAATGTTCATACCGCCCGCTTCAATGGGCAAAATGTTCATACCGCACGAAACTTGACTGCCCGCGGCTAACTACGCACTCGCACGCAACGCGACTTTTTCCACCAATTTGCACACAAAAGGTCGTGTGTACCTCGAGCGACATGGTAGCGATGTGACTTGTTTTAATACCGCCCTTGCTACGCTCGGGCGGGTACACTTCCCGCTCTTCACAATCGCCACCATGCCGCCCTTGGTACACAATCTACTATTAGTTTACAAACTCACATTTCCATACAGCCCGAATAAGCCTGCATACAAGTTCGGCGTTCGTCTGCTATAAGAGAGCGAGTCTCCCGATTCCCGATATATATATATATATATAATCACCGATATAGTATAGTATCTAGATATTAAAATTGATTGTATTTGAGAGTCAACAATGTGACAGCTATACCGAATATTCAAATGTAGTATCGTAGGATGTTGAAAAGGTGATACTAGTTGGTAATATCTAAGGTACTACATTTGAGTATCTAAAATTTAATTTGAGCCGAGTACATGAAGTAACGAATACATTGATTGTACATTCGAAATTTTATAAAACTTCAATTGTTTTTTATTGAAAAGAAAATAATAGGTAAAAAAAGGTTATATGGTTGAAAAAAGTTTTCATGACACGCGCAACGAAAATTTGGCTTTCGCTGCCTCTTCAACGATGCAAAAACGGCGGATTATTTAGAAATCGAAAAACAAATGAGCGAGTGAGGCGAATAAAAATATCAGCTATAGATGCGAAAGCGATTTTCGTATGTCTTTGCGTTGACACGACTGAATGAATGTGTTGGAGTTACGCGCACGCATGTCTCTGCTTCTAATTTCACTATTGTAGCGACGCTGTGTTATTGTTTTATCGTTTTGTGAAACTAAAATCAGCAATTATGACAAGAAAAACAAACACATCTTGTACGAGCTTGACAAGAACTGGCTGATTCTTTTTCTTCAAATCCACATTTCAATGGCGATTGTGCCATTTGGTATTTCGCTATCCCTCAAGAGGCAGCTAGCCAAATTTTCGATTCGCTTGTCATTCGCGTACATTTCTCGTGGCGAATGGCGGTGATTTTTGACGAGTGTAATATACTATTACTAAAAGAATATTGAAACTAAGGTTACCAGACGTCCGCTTTTCAGCGGACATGTCCGCTTTTTATGTGAAATGTTCGAATTATACATATTTTTATCTTTTCAGTATATATTCAGCTTGATTGGTCTGGTTCCGCGCGCTCATTTGAAATCGTTGAAATGATTGATATTTCAAATGAGCGCGCGCAACCACACTAATTAGATGGGTTGCGCAGAGACTGTGCAATTGGAAAAGAATCACTCGTTATGACGAAACCATACCTCCTCTTGCCGGCAAGAGAACTTGTTATAGTTTAGCAAAGCACGCATCACTGAGAATTGTAACTGTTGTTTTGTTTTGTCGTGTCGTGTTTTTGATCAACCTGGTCGTCTTAATCAAATTATAACTGATGCACAGAAGAACAGGTACGAATTTTTCTCTTGTTATTCACGGTACATACGCCATGTCTCAGTTTTTTTACATTCTGTTTACATATGAACTTATCAAGATCCTAACCTCTTTGTTTATTTCACACTGGTTTTGAAATTTCTAATATCTTGCAATCTTGCTACAACTCCGAAAATTTAATTAGCTGCTACTTATCAAGAAAATCAGTATTTGCTGGAAAAAATCGGAAATTCAGACAAATATAATACACCAGCAACTAAGTGATGATACATTATATGAATGTAGGCCTATATGAATGAAATGAAAATGTATGAATATATTTTTTATTTTGATTTAAATTCCATCAAACTCCAGGTAGAGTATGATATGGTTCGAGAATCACCAAATAAGTCACGCTCTTTCGAATTAATTTTTTTATTTTTTTTTATTTCAATTTTTTTTATTATTCCAAATGTTTTTGAATTATTTTTTCTTCTTTTCATTTTTAAGGGGTTTTCTCACTCGGACCATCTTGAAACATTTCGACCTTTCCGATCTTTAATTTATCAATTTTATTTTAATATTTTGGGCCAAAATTACCTTCGACTCTTTCTCGTTTAATTTTATTAATATTTAATTATTTTTGAACCGAGTTTAAGCCTAATTGAGCCAAAAGTTTCGCTCTTCAAATTCATGTTTAAACTCAAAATTCTCAAATTTGAATTACACCAGTTTTCCAAGTTTTAACCAGCAATTTTGCCCTGTTTTGCGTCAAAATTACTTTCGAAATAAATGAGTGGGTCACACGAAGGGTGAAAATTTCGCGAAATGGAATTCTTAATTTAATGAGCTAGAATGCCGAATAAAACTCACGATTTTCCGGTTTTTTTGAGAGAACAAAGCAAAACGGGCGCGTCCTCGTGACAGTTGTCCGTGATTGCAATTTTGAGATTTCGAATCTACAAAACGTAGGAAAATTTTGACCAATTTTTATTTTGGAGAATTTCACGCAATCGCGCCATGAACAAAAACCCGTTCTAATTTTGGGGTGTTGTCCCTACTCCTGAAAATAAAAGATTTCGACCAATGATTTTTTTTTATTCGTAGCATATGTAATTTTTCTCCGTTTCCCTTCTCCGTTAACGACTTCCTCCCTTCTATTTGAAATTAATTTTAATAAAAATAGGCATCAGGTGTGGATAGGGCATTGCAAAATTTGTGACACAGGCCTGGCACTTATCATTTGCCACCTCCCTGAGAATATTCAATATTTATATTTAACGCGCGCAACTCGGCAGGCTTTACCCAGTGGAAAATAATAAAAAAAAGTTACCAAAAAGTGAAGCTCCCCATGGGGATTCGACACTCACGTGGTGTGGATACTTGGAGTGGTTTATCAAATCTGGAATGCGTTCGATGTGTCTCTCGATATGAGAGTTCACACTACTAGTGGCGCGAGTTGACCTAACCGAGTTGCTGATAAGGTAAAAAAACGTATTTTAAAAGAAAAATCCCCCAAAAAATAAAAAAAATTAAACACCTAAAACCATTGATCCCTAACTAAGGGTGGACAGGAATCATAAGCGATGAGTTCTCAAAAGATTAGGTGCGGTGATGCTACAATGCACCACACCTAATCTCGAGCCTCGATCTACGTTTGTCTTCAAAATAATATAAGATGCCCCGGTGTCGATGGGTGTCGAGCTGTGCTCTCACCTTTTCGGGCTGCGCGCCTGGAATAAAATTCGAGGATCAGCAACTAAGCACGTTACCTCGGTTTTCCACCTCTTTAATAATTTCCCCCCTTAATTAATATGCGCGCGCTTCAATTAGCGACTGCAATCAAATCCAATTTAATCGATAAATCATCAAATTATTACACGATGTTTTCCACCTTTTCGCGACCGTTTTAGGGTTGGAAATCGGTATCGGAAGAGAGATAATATTCTCGCGATTATGATGATGTCTTTCAAGTTTTAAAAGGTCGCATACTTCGTCCCGTGGAAGCGTTTAAAAATTGACGTGCACTCAAAAGCGAAAGCACACCACGCGACGATGACGAGAAAGCCTTTCCCCCATTTCACCTCCCGATAACGCGTGCTACCTGCGTGGGCGCGGGCTCCCATTGGACAGCGGCATGGGAAGGTCTAAACTTTGTGTAAAGATAAAAAATGATCTAAGGAGGGTTGAAAACATTGTTAATAAGTAATAACTAGTTTAAAAAAGAATAAAAAATAAAGAAAAGCGATGTATAAAATAAAATAAAAATGATCAAATGGTCGCATATTGTTATATTATTTACAGATTTGGCATTTTGCTTATTATCGAGAAAAACCCTTTTATCTTCAACTAACTAATACAGATTTATCATCATCTGTAATTTATATCTACAATAATAATAATCGCCCATAATATTTAGTGTTTATAATGTTAACAAGTACTAACAATCATATCCACTCACAATGTTTAAGTTTTACAGTATTCATAGTGTAGAAATAATTATGTTCGTTTATTGCTATATGTGCATGGTATTAGGGGTAACAATAATTATATTTATTAATAAATATCATGGTCATAGAAATTCGTAATGTGGTAATGACTATATTTATTTGTGACCGTTGTATTTATTTGTAAAATTCATGTATTTGTTCATTTATCTATTCATTTGCATATTTAGTTGTTAATTATAAACCCCTTCCATACACATAGGTAAACAAATCTGCAATAAAAATTAAAAAAAAATATAAAAGAAATATGAGCGTGGGACGCCTATCCATCCAGCGACCATGCCTCACGCTTCTTGACCTGAGTGATCGGTCGTGTGGCAGCAACCACAGGTTAGTGTGGCGCTCGCTAAGAGTACGAACGAAAATGTCTGTGAAAACGAGACTGCCTCGCTCTTGCCACATTCACTTCCGGTTTGGAAGTAAATCATTAATTGTGAGCCGAATACTTAATGAAACCTCGCAATTCTTTCGTGCGAGTTTCGTGGGAACCTGCTTGTTCTGAAGGTAGGCCTAATTTTGTGGATTTCGTCCCCGTTTCCTCGCAAAAGGCGGATACTTGAGGCTGGGCCGTCTCAATCTGGTAACCCTAATTGAAAAAAAAACAAAATTATTTTTGAACATTTTTTTTACCATAGTTCTAATTCATCTGCACCAACCAAAAAAATTGACAATATTGTTTATAGTATGCAATTTGACCACAAAAAGTTTCATCAAAATTGAAAAGGCGCTTTTTCTGCAATAAATAATACACTGTTGGTACTATGTTAACTATGGTAGACCGGGGCTAGTTGAAACATGGGGCCTGTTGAAATTTAGGGTCTTCAGCGAAAAGTATTCACCAGAGTGCAGCACCGGTCATAGTATTTGATGTATGTGTGAGTGCAAACAATAATACTATGACCGGTGCTGCACTCTGGTGAATACTTTTCGCTGAAGACCCTAAATTTCAACATGCCCCATGTTTCAACTAGCCCCGGTCTACCATAGTTAGTTCAAGAATGAATCAGAGTTGAGTAAAATTCAAAAGTGTAGAGTAAAATATGAAGCGTGCATTAAATATTTCTAAAAATATATATTATTACTCGTAGTATAATTATGAAAAACCAATCTTTTATTCAATCACAAAAATACTAGAGCTTTCCGTTTATTTTACTCTATCCCTGATAACACGGTTTGCACGGATTTTGACAGATTTGTGTCAAATTTGTTCAAGGTCGCGTCCGTGATTATACGCAAATTTTATGCAAATCTGGCCCAAAATGTGAAAAAAATTTCAATGCAATTAATACAAATATTAATTAGTTGAGTTTGAAATTTCTGCCATTGCCTACATTATCGGAGAATCACTAGTCGCGTATCAGATAGGATACGTTGCCGACAGTTGTCTTCGTAGAGAATTTCAAACTCTTATATCGCAAATAAATGCAAATGAATTCAATATTTAAAGAATTTGAAAATCTTGTTGTGGAAAAAGAGACGCTTTCGACTGCGCTGGGATTCGAGCCCAGGTCTTTCGATTGCCGGTCGACTGCTCTAATACAAATATTCCTTATTATCTTTTTCATTTATATATTACTTTTTGTTAAATAATATATTGTTATTTATGAAATCATAATAATTATGTTTGTTTATGTTTGAAATCATTAACATTTTTTTTCAATGTACAATTTTTTTTGTTCATTTTTTTTTTAATTTGCTACAGATAAATCTATTTATAAATTTGATTATCGGTTATGCATTATTTCAGTTCCTGGTAAATTTTCTATTGATACTTAATAGTTACTCATGAATTACTGAACATTTTATTTGTTTTCAAATAAGAAAATCTAATAATTTCGCAAATAAAAAATGTGTGATGAATTCGTTTTTGTAAAACCTCAGTTACTTTTTTAAAAAAAAAAGGTTATTCATAGCGCCTCTTCTGAAAATCAAATAAAATTCTCAAAAGAGTTGCTATGAAAAATAATGTGCATCACTCGATACAAAACACAACGGGTTCAACGTCTGTTAATGCAGCCTTCGCTTCGTTTGGACAGCAAACTTTACACTCGTTGCAATTGCTGTGTTACATCCCTTGTAATGCAATATACTATTTCTTATCTAACACTTTTTTGATATATATATAATTTATTCAAGAGTTTCACATAATCTGGTTATATAGATCATTTAAGTTTAATAATATTAACATAATAACAAAAGTTTCAGTGTTCGAGAAGGCCGTCATATTGGAACATCCTATTTTTTTTATCTGTGGAGGCTCTGAAAGAGTTTGAATTTACCAAGCATTTGGAAATCAATTCTGAAAAGTTTGGTAAATTTTCCAAAACTCTGCTCTGTAAATGCCTGTATTCCCAACTTTTGCACATTTCTAGAAACTTTATTAAACTATTTTTTCCGTGTGGATTCTAAATTGAATTTTTTATTGAAAACAAAAAAACATATTTTTTTTTAAAACAGCCTCTCATTAGGCGTTAAATTGCGTCTATCGACGCGTTTCAAATGGATTAGAAATGAACAAGGATGGTAAAGGGGTGTTTCATCTTCAGACTGCAGGTTTTATGAACTTCTAGAAGTAAGTGAAAGGCGAGATATTGCTATTCTCGCTAGCGCATCAATTCGTCTCACTTTCCTGAAGACGAACTATCTAAGCGCCAACTTGAGATGAAAGGTCAGATAGATCTCTAACCCTTCAAAATTCATCCCCATAGCAGGTAATCGACTACGGCAATAAACGCAATAAATGCATCGTCTATAAACCGCTCGAGCAGAGCACCCCTCTTTGATAAAAAATTTACCTGTGATGAACACTTAAAAAATCTTCAATTTTAACACATTTTCACAAAATATGTTCCAAGTGTATATTTTTTAAGTGGCTATATTGTTTTACTTAATAATTCATAATTATTCATATTCATAAATCATGCTTTTCTATAGAAGATTATGCAAGGATGTAAAAATGAATGGTGAATGTTGCTTGTTTATTTGTCAAACTGTAACAACGAGAAATGAGCCTTCTAAATATTAAAATCCCTGCTTTTTTTAAAATAAACGTTTTCATCAACTCGTGGAAATCAGAATTTCTCAAGTGATTTCAAATGTATTTACTCATCGGTACTGGCTAAAAGTTTCTAACAAATAAGAGCCACTTACAAAAACATAACAAAAATTACATCCCACTGACTGCTACAGCTTTCCTCACCCCTCTCAACTTACTTACATCCATTATTTTCAGCTTTGCTCCGCTAGTTATATCATAGCGATCAGTGGAAGGCAAAAATTTTATTGAATGATTAGTTTGTAAAATTAAAATATCTAAAAGTGATGGTGCATTTATAATGTATATATTATCTACACGATATGAAATGACTCGCTCAGGATAGAAACGGATGATGAACTGCATCAAACCCAGTCTCAGGAATGCTAACAATAACAAAAAGGGTTAAGGCAAGTGGTTTGGAGCGAGGACCGATGTATTAAGGCCGAGTCGTAACCAAGAGCGCGCCGAAGGCTCGCGCAAGGTGAAGTCAAGGACTGAATACACTGGTCGAGTCCCAAAATAGCCGAGCTCCGTAGCACACACGATATTTTTTGTAAAATACGTACTAAAGAAGTATTTCGAGTGCCTGTAGAGCGGTATTGAGGATGTCCATCTACGAGTCCGTGGACTACGAACATGTTATACCAATAATATATATAAATATAGTACTCACTCGGTGGGAAATTTGAAAGTGCGCACATGAATACTACCCAAGAAACGAAAAGCGATAGGCCAAAATCGCTATGAATTGCGTATTTTAAAATGGCAGATTCAAAATATTTTCGTTTAATTGTGTTGTGGGCATTTGAGTTGGTAAGCTTTTTCAATCATCAGTTTGATCCCAGACCGATTAAATCATTACTTTGTTGGATTTTTTTTACGCTTCTTCCATTCGTAAAAATTTATTTGACTCATGTTAATCGTAATTTCACAATTAAGATGAACAATTCACGAAACGTATCTTGACGATTTAAATTTTATGGAATGTGCCACTTAATCGTAAAACTGCAATTCAACGTTATTGGGACACATTTATACGATTGAAAAGTCCTAAACGCAATTCAACAATGTTTCGATGCAATCGCTTTCAAATAAAACTGCAGATTTAGAAACTTTTAATCGTAAATTTTAAGATACGCAATTCACAGAAATTTCAATTAATTGTTTCTTTTTTCCTGGGTAGCCATGTGAAAAACGTGGGCTACGTGCTAAAGATGCATATTGGAAAAATGTAACTCCATTGTCACAGCTGTTGGGCGGACGTAAGGAACAAAAGTAAGATCTAAGGAGCGAAAGTAGGAACTAAGAAACAAAAACAGATGCATCGTTTTTTTCTTTTTAATACTAACTTTTCTTACCGTTGAAACATCGGCTCAAGTGCTTTACAATAATTCTGCGTTTTCCCTCTGGTTAAATAAGAGCAAATTATCTTCTTTTATAGAAATTCGTGTGAATCACACTTGCACGAACAATTATTTCGAAAAATGAAGATACTTCAATGGAAAAACAGATATAAAAATGTTTTAAAATTTATATAAATTGTGCACAAATAATAATCGTTATAATATTCAAATACAATTAATTGAAAAATTTTTTCTTTATTACTGCTTACAAAATTAGTTACATTATTCAGAATCTTCGTCGGAACTATTGTCGAACAATTGCGGCAAATCTTCGTTATCGTCAGGATTAACGTCATTGACAGACAAAATTTCTTCGATGGTCATGGATCTCGCATGTCCATCAGCCCCTTTTTTAGCAAGACATTCTTTTGTTTATAATTCTTCGGCAATATGGTTCTGAGCAACGAATAAAAATAAAAAGAGAAATTTATCTAATGAAAGTAATTTAACAGATATTTTTTATACACAATAAAAAGGTATTTTATTCTATTGTGAAAAAAAGTGTCAAAATTTTGTTTGAATAATATTTTTATTCGTTGTTATAAATTATGGTAGTAGCTTCGAAATCGACTCCATTTAGTATCGCTTCTTGCTTGTACAATTCGATTAAACGTTCAGCACAAGTTGAACACTGATTCGCTCGTCGCCGTATACAAAAAATTGCTGCTTCGCAAATATAGTAGTTGAAACTGGAGAATTTTGAGGCACAATGCAAATTTTTTGTGACAATATGATTTATTTCAAGGGGTAATGTTACTTCGGATTCAAAAACCGTAAGTTTTGGCCTATAACATTCTCCGTAAATAAGTTTTTTTTTCTACTATATTCATATAAAGTTTTTACATTTGGGTTCCGCAACAAAATTCTGACCATAAACGATGTTTAAAATACGGTTGTACATCTTATTCGCTTGCACTAACTTCTTCTACCTCGATTGTTTCGAAAAGTTTCGAAGCGATGTTTTCTACAAATACATACTTCGTTCTCGTGGTTACTTTTTAATTTTTTGTTTAGATATTGTTCGATGCATTCTTTACAATTAGATGTTGTTTGTCACGAAGTAATTAATATTTCATGGCAGCCCTAGCAGTTCATATTTACACATTCCAATTTACAAATGGAATGCCACGAAATTAAAAATTTACATTTATTTTGAATCTCCTGCTCTAGTTTTTCAAAACAAAATAAACAGTATCTTGTTGTGCTTTCACGATTATAATATAAAAACAATGTCAAGGGTTCTAAATCGAAGCAATAAGTATTTAACAAATACGCGTAAGTTATAGGATATTCTTGCGCACATACACCGTCTACTGGTCTAGGATGGATAACAATAGGTTCTGCTGAAGTTGGTACGTATTATTTTTCAAAAAATATTTTATAAAAGGACTAATATTACTAAGGTTTGACAAGGAGGTTGAATAATTTTTTCTTTATACATTGTCTAATCATGCAAGGTGAAATTGGGTTCTACGATTTTACTAAAAGTGTGATATCTTTCCGTCAGAAAAACAACTTTTATATTACAATTTGTCACTTTTTCGGTTCAAAACATTAGAGATATGAGTACAAGAACTGTCCTTCTGATGGTATAGAATTTTCAACTGTCATGCAAGTGGCTTTAAGAAAGGGAAGGATGGAATGTACCTGTATCTGAAAAAATTTCTAAAGTGACTTTAAGTCTATATATAAAAAAAAGGTTGGAAGGAAAGTAGAAGAAAAGAAAGGTCAAAAGAATATTCCGATGCTCCCTAGCGACTTTGACTCAATAAAATAGTGTAAAAAGTAGTGATATTGACTTAGACAAATTAATTGAGGAAGTGAGAGTTGGGTATTTTACAGACAGGAGTGATTATAATAGTTTAGTTAAAAAATTAGATTTTTCGAGTGACGCGCATGCTGATAAGGACAAAAATAAGTTTAGTTTTATAATAAGTGATTTAGAAGACGTAGGATTAAGTTTTAGCAAAAACAGTAGTGTGAATTTTAAAGTGACATGCTTGAATGATGCTGCATACTGGACTACTTTATTTTGAATTGCAAGCTATGAGATAAGTTCTTGAATTCTATGATAATTCTTAATTTAATTGTTTCCTATATTCTAATGTTCTACAGAAATTTTGAATTAATCTTTGAATTTATGGCACTGAAGAGGGACCCCATATGTGGCCGAAACGTTTGCCTTTCTTTCTTTTTGCGCATTTTTACATCTAATAGTAATATTTTTAATCAAATAAAATAAGATGGAACTGACCCTATGCCAAAATAACAAGAAATTAAAGAAAAGTAGTGTGAATGTTCGGAGTATAGAGACCGTTCATATGAACTTGGATCAAGTTAACGCCAAAGAGGAACTGGACATTTTCTGTGGGGGTGTTACGATAAAATGTCCTTTTGACTGGAATTGATTTCCAGCCAATGCGAGGGTTATTTTATTTAATAAATTAAGGAAGCAGATAGCCTTTCCTATTAGAAACCTTTTTTAATAATCAAAGGGAGGGGACTCCTTTTGTAATAAATGAGCAGAGGTATCGTGTGGTCAGTGACGAGTTTGAAGAGGTAATAGTCGTGATTTTAGTAATTTTGTAAGGTTTTATATCTATATTTGTTTCTTATTCAGTTGGATCCGACCAGGATTCGTTGGATGATGGACGGTCGGAGGTTAAAAAGGGTTACTCCTAAGTTGGAGGGTAATACGTTTCATCTCCCTCTGGAATGGTCATCTAATCGTTGGATGAAAATAAACAGTTGGATAAGACCTTACTATAAGAATCTTTTATCTCTGTTTACGACTTTCTGTAAAAGTATCAAACAGTTCTTAATTTTAGGACATTTTTATATTCCTAGTAAAACTTGAAGTTTCACAGCCGCCATGACCTTTTGAAAATCACAATTCTCTTATATTCTCGAAAAATTTCTGGTAATTTACCAAAATTCTCTCATTGTTGACATTTTGTACTGCCTTTAGAACTCTAATGCGTAATATATCGGTACTATACATGCGGGATTTACGTATCATACATACGTAAATTACGACGCAGTTGCAAGATGATAGGCTACCAAAATGACGCTTATGTGAATGAAAATTCAGTTAATTCTCCTCATTATATAATTGCTTGAGTCGGTCATCTTTAGATTTTACATTTAGTTTCCTTTTGTATACGTAACTTATGTTTTAAATTCTCTAATGGATTACAAGAATCTAATATTCTACATTTTTTATGGATTACAAAAACCCAAAAATTCTAAAATCACAAATTTTTTTTTTACAAAGATTACAAAAATCCAATATTTAAAAAAAACCATTTACAAAATTTTAAATTTTTAATTGATCATGAGTATTACTATTTAAACAAAATGCTATTTTTAAGAAAAGAAAAAAAAGCGAAATTTAGTTATTATTTTTTATGAACTATAAAATTAAAAAGTTAAATCCCTATTGTAGTGGACGGAGTAAACCACGGGTATTTAACCCATAGACAAAATAGACCTACAAAAAGGCAACGATTGAGGAAAAAGGCGAAATTGAAAAAATTAGCAAAATTACAAAAACAGTAAGAGGAATTCATCCCACCTCTTCCAACAGTTGAACCGAAACCTCAACCCCAGGAAGCACCAATTATATTGACTGTGGATGAAAAAATAAGTCTCTTTCGTAGCAGTTTATGCGAAAATTGTTTAATTCACGGTCTTCGTGAAACGCGTTATTCTTGCTGGTGTGACGTCTTGAGTTTTAAATTAATATAAATATTTCCTACCTAAAGTCTAGAGCCAATTACCCTAACTATGTTCCTCTGTTTATTGTTAAAATTAACAATTAACCGGGTAGAGGACAAGCCAAATGAATCAAATTACAATTATTGTTAATAATAATTTATTATTAAAATACAAATTTTATTTTAACCCAAGCGACTTTTTAGTTGTTGGTTGCAGGTTGTTTTCCTTTGGTTGGTCGAGTCTGATTGGTCCAACCTTAAAGAAAAACACACCGTGAGTCTAAAGGGCTCAAAAGAAAAGAGAACTTTAATAAAAACAAGTTATTTGACTTACCGGTTGCTTTTGATGAGGTGGGCCTCTTGAAAGCGATAATCCCTTAACTTCTGTGTATCCTCTGCTAATCGGGTACCTCCCATAATTATCCTTGTTGACCAACAGTGGCAGGTGAATCCTTTGTTTAACAGGTATCCTTATTTTGATGCCTCGATTACAATGACACTAAATCCAGTTTTATTGAAATTCACTCCGTTGTTATTATATTGGTTTTCCCGAAAACGTGGAAATTACGGCCACTTAGATTTATTGCGGTACGGCGACGAAAACCGGTTCTAACGATGCTGCTTGATTGTACGCTCCCTTAGACTCGCTTCGACTCAGACTCAGACTCCACGCGCTTAGACTTAGACTCCGACGCGCTTAGACTGGTGTTTAGGCCTTGCAGCCTGGTTTATATTGTCGTCTGTAGTTTCAACTCGTAGGTAGAAAGTATGGGAATTTGAGTTCCATGGTTTCAATAGCTTTTTCGAAGTCCATTAGAATCTTACGTGTCAGTGTGGTGAGTTGAGACTATGGGCCAGTAGAACGCAGGATCCCCACAGGTGTGTGAAAGCGACGGAGATATAGGCCGCACAGGTATATTCCGTAAAGGCGGCGATCCAAATTTATGACACTGTTCGAAGATCTTTACAAAGATCTATACAAGTCCACGATGACTTTTACGACTCTCGAACTTGGATTTTAAATTGTCCCGGTCGAATTTTATTCATCTCGAACTAAGAGATTTTCGAAGTTAAATTGAAATACCGCACTGGAATATTGTCGCGAGACCGGTGATAATTCCGAAGGAAAATTTAAGTGTCGAACCAGACGAAGAATTAACTGACAGCTTGCTCTTGGTGTGGGCCCCTTTTATATTTTTACATACAAATTGACGGTCAACGTAAATCGTGACGTAGTCATATTTTCTTATAGGAGAAGGGGCCCTATACTGCTCTCTACTTCCCTTACTCCTTATTCCCCTTTATCGATTTTCTCATAGATTTCTAACTCAATCCAGCCTGTGTTATAAAATACATTCAAATACGTCGCGGGACGTGACACCTCCCCCCTCAGTTCGAGCGCGGTGGCAAGGCTTCCGCGATCGAATCTTCGGAAGAAGAATGCATTAGTTTATGTTTTAAAGAAATACATTCAAATTCTTTTCCTGATATAATAGCAACCTGTGAATGGTAATTGTAACATTCATTTTGACATTTGTTTTACAATTTGTATTTTTTTTTGCCTTTTACTATTTGATACATTCCAATATTAACATATTTGTTGGATTTTATAAAAATTCATATCATTTTAATATTATAATTTTGTTATAAATTAATACATAGTTTTTTTTTTGAAATAGTATGAACTTAACATTAATATAAGATTACATATGATTTTTTTTTATATAACTAAATACATCAATAATTTTTATTCGATATTCGTAAATTATAAATAACATGCTGTAACATTTTATATAAAACGTAATTTTATGATGTAGTAGATTAGTGAAAATTTTATTTAAGGGTTATTTTTATATTTTTTATTACGTAAAGGGTTGCGGCAGTTATGAGCTAAATGTCCGCTTTGAAAACACCTTTCACATGAATTAGTCCATTTTTGTGAAGCTTTTTTATTGTCTTTATCACTTATATTAAAAAATTTTGATTCCGTTATCAAGCATTGTTCTAGTTTCTCTTCTAAAAATATATATTTCGTGGAAAGTGTTTCCAAGACTTTAGCTGCTGCGTTCTGTTTGGCTACTTTCGTATTCAATACTTATTTCATTAAGTATTTGTACATTTTAATTCATTAAGATCCGTCGTTACAATATGGCGGTCAAGGAAAGGTACAGATATTTCTGATTCAAAAAAGGTAATTTTAAATCTGTAACATTCTTTACATATTAATTTTTGATCTAAGGTATTCTGATATATTTCGTTTTCTGGAGAGTAACAACAAAAATGTTTAATAATTATTTGATCGATATACGGTTGGTAGTACTGTTCGTCGTTTTCTGGTTTTTCGGCTTGAATGGATTCGAAATCTTGCGGCAGCATTTTTCTATGAACAAATTCGTTATTGAGCTTTAAAATACTAATTAGATTCTAACAGTGTTTTGCTTAAAGAGAATTTTTTAGACATGTTTGAAATTTTATTTGTGACTTTACAATCTATAATATTTTATCGAAAAACATTTTCAACTATATCTTCGTTTCCTAATTGAAGTTGCATTTTATTTTTCAAGAATTGCTCAGTACAACCTTTATAGTCGGTTGCCCTGCAGCGTGGCGTTATTAATGCTTCTCTACAAACGTTACAATTCATATTAACGCATTGTATTTTACAAACTGAGTGCCATGAAGTACAGAATTCATATTTATTTTGTTCTCTTATTGGTAATTTTTCGAAACAAAATTGGCAAAATTTCTTTGTTGTTTCTTGACTCTAATAAATGAATAAGGTTGACGTTTCTAAGTCGAAACAAAAACTATTTATTAAGTGTCCATATGTGATTGGATAATCCTGTGGACATACACCGTCCACAGGTCCTGAGTGGAACACGATCGGTTCTGCCGCAGTCGGAATCATTCTATAAATTTAAAAAAGGAAAGGATCTAATTTTACTCAACTATACCCTTGATTGTATAATTTTCATACTTTATCCATTTAAATCGTGCAAAAGTACTAAAATTTGATTCTAACAGAGGTTATAAATTATTGGAAGGTATTCTATTTCTCCATTAGAAAAACAATTCTTATATTAAAATACCCTTACAAAAACTGTTCTTCTAAAGGTACATTCCCAGTGATCATGCTGTGGTTTTACAATATAGAAAGAGAGGGATGGATTGTACCTGTACCAGGAAAATTTAAAAGAATGGAAAATATGGGTTTCATCTAGTTTAGAGACGTTTGAAAAGAAGTAGTTAAAATTTGAATGATAGGTCACTTAGAAGTGGTTTTGTTGATAGGCTAAGAGGAGTTTTTTTGTACTAGTTTTATTTTTTTTGTATTTGTATTTGGTTTTTTTGAAATTTTTTGAATTTTAATTTGTATTATTAATATAATAAGAATTATAAGAAAAGTAACTATAGTATGTGCCATATATATTTTATGTGCACTAGAATTAAAAATATATGGGATAATTTTTTAAATATTTGCATATTTTGTGGGTAAGAAAATATGACTTTCGAAAGTCGATATAAGCATGTCATCTTTTTTATGAAAAAGATTTAACACATATTTTAACAAGTGAGGTTCTGTGATCGACATATTATATAAGAAGGAAGAAATTATTTCAAGAGAAGTAGTCGATTTACTAAGTGGAATTGAGTTATCCATTATTTTTGGATAATTTTTAATATTGTAGTATGGAGTTGCTGAGTCCAAATTACAGTCAGATTCTATTTCTAAAATTCCTATTCCTTAAAGAGTAATACGGGGTTTGGAATTTTTGGGGAAAAGTAAAAAGATTTGTTTAGGAAGAATAGTTGAATAAAGCCATTCACGGTGTGACGACAGTGGCGTTAAAAAAGGATATTCATTGAAACTTATAAATGCTTTATATTTATACGGTTGGGATTTTACAATCCCAGATAGGATTATTTTGAGTACTGTATATGGAATGAAGACAGTGACAAAAATTTTGAAGTCCATTTTGATGGCATGAAGTGAGGAAATTTTCATTTGTTGTGAAGTAGGATTCGTTATTTGGAGAAATCGCGATATAAGAAATTTGAGATTTTATAAATATAGGTGTAATATAATCAGTATTGAAGTCAGAATATATTGGGGTTGAATGTGTTTTAAATACTTGAAATTCTTCAGAAGATGGAATTGGTATGGTCATAGTAAAAATTAAGTAGTTATTGAAAGTAAAGTATCTTATTTTAGAAAATGGAATGACCATAGAAAAAAGAGACGTTGGAAGGTGAGTGTCTTCTTTCTTAATTTTGAAGTCTAGGAAGGTATCTGGAAGCAGCATGGGGTGCCATAAATTTGTAGCGGCATGCGTTATAGCTTCCGTAAGTTGTGTTAGGAGTGATAGAAAGGATCAGGATATTTCATGCAAGTCCATTAGCCAATTTTCTGCAAGAATTCTATAAATGTGAAATTTGGGTAAATTTGTGACTTATGCCAGTCTTTGTACATCGTAACGTTGTAGAGATTGGATGAAATATTTTCAAGTTGTTCAGAAAATGGATTTGGAAGTAGGAACAAATTTTCTTTAGGCCAATAAAGAGAAGTTTTTTGTTTTATTTTTGACTGTATAAGAACTTTTTGAATTTGGTGTAAAAATGGATCACTATTTTTGGAAATATTAGTGATGTTATGAGCTTGTCTGGATATAAATAAAATTTCTCCGAGAAAATAATTTATACGTTTTTTCATAAATTCAAGCTGAGTGTGGTGATTATATATATTACAGTTGTTTGCAATATTTGTAAGTATACAATGTTCATAAAGTTTGTGAGAAATATCTACTATTTTATATTTTAAGTTTTCTGGTTGCAAAATGTCAAAATAAGAGATAAAATTGTAATTTTCAGAAAATAGACGTACTTTTGTAATTGGTTCAAAGTAAATACCAGATGAGTGATTAAATTGTGAATTGATATACAAATTTTCTGCTTTAGAAGTGAAAAACAGAATTAACATCAAGTATACGCCAGAAGGTAGTTGGCATTTTCCCTTGGCGGCGTGTCCTTTTTATATTATATTTTTTGGTGACGTCACGCGTTGCGCAGTCTCCCGCTGTGTGTGACGTAGTTATACCTCTCTTTTCAATAGGTGGTTTTCTCTCTCTTTTAGTAATTTCCCCAGATTTCTCTCTAGACCTAGCCCATGCCTATAGTACATTCTAATGCGTCGCGGGACGTGACACCTCCCCCCCTAGTTCGAGCCCGGGGGTGAAGCATCCACGATCGAATCTTCGGAAGAATAATACATTCGTTAATGTTTTTGAAGAGATACATTCAAATTCAAAATATGAATGATGAATATAACATTCATTTCGGCATCTGTTTTACAATTTGTATTCTCCTATTTGATACATTTCAATATCGACCATTTTTTTTGATGTCATAAAAATTTATATTATCTTGATATCATAATTTTTTTTGTTATAATTAATTACATAGTTTTTTTTTGAAATATTAAGGACTTAACATAAGGTTACATATGATTTTTGTTATAAAATTGAATACATCAATGATTTTTTATTTTATATTCGTAAACTATAAATAACATGCTGTAATATAAAACGTAATTTTATAATGTCGTAGATTAGAAGACAAAATTTTTTTTTTTTTATTTTTTTTTTTTTAAGAATTACTTTTACATTTTTTATTACGTAAGGGGTTGCGGCAGTTATGAGCTAAATGCCCTCTTTGAAAACACCTTTCATAAGAGTTGGTCCATTTTTGCAAGGTTTCTTTACTGATTTCATCACTTATTTTGAAAATTCTCGTTTCTGTGATTAAGCTTTTTTCTTTCATTTCTTCTAAAAATACATATCTTGTGGAAAGCATTTCCAAGAGTTTCGATGCTGCATTTTGCTTTGCAGACTTCTTTTGAGGGGCTGGTTCCCCAATACAAGAAAAAGTTATTTAATTTTTAAAGATTTCGCAAGTTGCTTGGAACGGTGGCAGTTCTTGGTCTTTCCCAAGCGATTTTACAATATATGAGGGTTCGGAGAAATCATACTCAATGCTTATCTCGTTTAAAACTTGTACAGCAGTGCCTTTCGATAGGTCTCTTGTCTGCAAGACCATTGTTTTGATCTGCAAAAGAATTACCTGTTTGAGTTGATGATTAAATTTATTGAAATTCTAAAGTTAGTTTTTTTTTGTTAATAATTTTGTGTTTGTTGATATATTCACTTTCCGCGTTTCCTAACTCAAAGAGATATTTCATGCAGAGAAAACAGTGGTCCGTTTTTAAGAACATTTTAATTTATAAAAGTTTGTCATTACATTATGGCGGTTAAAATAGTTGTGATATATATGCAATATGATTTTAAACAACGAATAAAAAATTAAAAGGGAAAATTTTTTAACAAAAGTTACTAATAGATATTGTTTCTATTTAGAAAAAAGAATAATAAAAAAATGGATTGATTTATTATTTTTATTCGTTGTTATTATAAATAATTGTGGATGCTTCGAAATCCACGTCGTTATACAATGCTTCTTGTTGGTATAAATGAATTACACGTTCGGCACAAGTTACGCATAAATCTGCTCTTTGCCGCATGTAAAAAATTTGTGTATTCCAAAGGGAGCAGTCGAGGCTAGATAGTTTTAAGGTACAATATGAGTCTTTAGTAACTATGTGATCTATTCGGACGGGTAATGTTACTTCGGTTTCGAAAAAGCTAAGTTCTGTCATCCAACAATCCTCGCAAACAATTTTTTTTTTCAAGAACATTCATGTAGAAATTCTCGACCAGGGTTGTGCAGCAGTATTCCGACCATAAATGATGTTCAAAATACGGCTGAACATCCTGCTCGCTTGCTCGAACTTCTTCTGCTTTGATTGTTTCGATTTCTTGGGGCAGCATTTTTCTGTTGGGGAAATTTACAATATTTAAGGAATTTGAAATATTTGCAAAATTTACAATTTTTTAGTATGAAGGATTTTATTAAATTTAACAAAATTTTTCATGCATGAATACATGCGTGGAAGGTAGATACGTATAATCATGCAGGGGTATTTTCTACTAGAACTTCGTTTCCTCGACTGATTTTGAATTTGTTATTTAAATATATTTCGATGCATTCGTTACAATTAGCTGCTCTTTATCGCGGATTAATTAATAGTTCTTGACAACCGTAACAATTCATATATATGCATTCCAATTTACAAATGGAATGCCATGAAGTAAAAAATTCACAGTTATTTTGAGTTTCCTGATCTAATTTCTCGAAACAGAATTGAAAATATCTTTTTGTAGTTTGGTGATTATAATATAAAAACAATGTTCAGGGTTCTAATTCGAAGCAATAACTCTGTAATAAGTGCGTGAATGCTATCGGATAGTCTTGCGGACATACACCGTCTACTGGTCCAAGATGGTTAACAATAGGTTCACTTGGAGTCGGTACCATTTTCTACAAATTGTTAGAATAGATTTATTTTATTAAGGTCTGATAAGGAGGTTGAAAAATAACTTTGTATATATTTTCTAATCATGCAAGGTAAAAGATTTTGCTAAAAGTATTTTACTTTCCGTCAAAAAAACAACTTTTATATTACAGTTCGTTTTTTTAGAAACATTTAAAGGCGTCGGTACAAAAACTGTCCTTCTGACGGTATAGGATTTACAACTTTCATGCACGTAGTTTTGAGGAAGGTAAGGACGGAATGTGCCTGTATTTGAATAAATTTCTAAGGTGACTTTGAGTCTATATAAAAAAAAGGGTAAAAGGAAGATAGAATAAAGGGATGGTCAAAAGTAGAGTTATGAGTCATATATAAAAAAAAGGTTTTGTTCGAAAAGAGATTATTTGGTACAAGGTAATAAAATTGTTCTTAGAAAATTAGTTACGGATTTTCTCTATTTGCTGGTAAAAAAAAGAAAATGGGAGGAGGAATATGGTTAGGAGTTAGAACTTGGATTTTAAGATTTAGTCTTGTAGATTCTTCTTTCAAGTTTGAAGTATTACGTGCGATCGAAATGGAGGAATTTTTTGAATGGTTGAGTGAAGTTGATTTTAGTTCTGTAGAATTTGAGCGTAGTGACGAAGATATAGACATAGAAAAATTGATTGAGGAAGTTAGAGATGGAAGTGTAGCGGACAGGAGTGATTATAATAATTTAATTGATGAGTTAGGTTTAATTGGAAATGAGATTGAAGTGAGTAATAGAGAACCAAGAGACAGTAATGCTATTATAAGGGAGTTAGAGAGTGTAGGTTTAGAGTTTAGGCAAAAAAGTGGTGCAAGAGTTGAATCCGTGGAGTCTGTTAATCTGAATTTAGGTCCAGTCAACGAACTAAGAATAGAGATTTTTTGTGTGTGGGGGGGTTTAATAAAATGTCCCTTAGGCTGGAATGAATTTCCAGCTTACGAGAGGGTCACTTTGCGTAATACTCTGAGGGAGCAACTAGCTTTCCATGGAATAGCTGGTGCGTTTTATTTGAAGAATATTTTTTATGAAGTTGATGAGAAGAATGACCTGAAGATTGTACGTGTTTAAGACGATAATTTTTCTCTAATGTATATATTTGAATATTTCTTAGACATATTTATTATTTTTTGTATACAGTTGGATCCGACCAGAATTTGGTGGATGCTTGATGGTCGGAGATTGAAGAGGGCGCTGCCAAAGTTGGAGAACAACGTTCTTCAACCTCCTTTGGCATGGTCATCCAATCGTCGTATGAAAATAGACGATTGGATAAGGCCATATTATAAAAACCTTAGGAGTCCTTTTGTTTCCGGTGGCATGAGATGGAAATTACAGGAAGGACGAATCGTACGAGTAACTGTGAATGAGAGTGTTAAATTTCAGTAAGACCTAAAATTATCTCAAGATTTGTATTTATTAATTGTATTTGTTTTTAGGTAGGAAGAGAAAATTTAAAATGCACTGGGCAGGATTCATCAATGTCCATAACTGAAAGGGATCCTATCTTCGAATACAGGGGCAAAAATATAAAGGTGCCCCTGGATTGGATGTACGTTAACCCGAGTAGGTTGAAGAAAAACAAGGCCCTGCTGAAGGTTATCTTGAATAATCAAAGGGAGGGGGCTCCACTTATAATAAATGAGCAACGATATCGTCTGGTCAATGACGAGATTGTAGAGGTAATATTTGCAAATTCAGTCAATTTTGCTTTTGGATACCGAAATTAAATAGTATTAATAAGAAATTTTTATTCTTTTTTAGTATTGGGACAACTGCGAGGAATGATTTTTAAGATAATTTTGTACATTTAAGTTTCGTGTGATGTTTATTGGTATATTTATTGTTATTTATGTATATTGTAGTAGTAGTGTTGTATATTTTGTAAATATTAGTTTATATAATAGTGATAATGTTTCTACGATAGTCATAGTGTGTATATTTGTTTATTTATATAGATTTATGTATGACGATTTGTATCGATTTTGTTATTTACTATATATTATATTTTATCCTAATCTCTGTGCAATTTATTTCAATGTGAATTTTCATATTATTCGTAGTCAAAGTTAAATGTTAAGTCAGTGAGTCAAAGGTTTTGTTACTGAGCTTAAAGGTGTCTTTTGTACAAATTCTATATTTTTTGGCTTTTTGTTTAGTTTTTTTGACATTTTTTGAATTTTCAATAGTACTAATCCCAAAATTGTAATCATAAGTAAAGTGATAATAATTAGTGCTAATGTTCATTTATGTGCACTAGAAATAAAAATAGATGGAATAATTTTTTGAATGTTTACTTTCATATATTCCCAAAAAAATTCTTGGCGAATTCGGCTATAAGTTTTTGTAACGCCTTTATGGCCTCCAAATGCTGAAGAATGAGCTTCTTCAATTAAATGAGTTCGTTGTTCCTTTGTTGGATATTGCGTTATTCCATTGCAAACTATAATTTTTGTAGTTGAATTTGAAAAAATTGAATCGAAAATTGATTTCACTTCTTTCCAAGATATATGATTAATTCTGGAAGTTTTTGAAATAGTAATTGATCGTAATTTAAATTTTTGAGATAATTCATGTTCTGAGTGAATTGATAATTTTATATTATTTAAAGTTTCTGATAAATTGTCCTTAGTTTCTTCTTCAATTGGAAGTGCAAAATGGTAGTAGTTTCCTTTTTTAATCTCTTTTGCTATTCCCATTTGTAAATTTTTAAATTTTGGTAAAGTTTTTACGTTTTTCTAAAGTTTTTGATCCGTTGTCGCGAGGAGTTCCATTTGTTGTAACAAAATATGCATAATTATCTTTTCGCATAGTTAATTGATCGTGACATTCAACTAAATTTTATTTGTTATAATTTTTTCTGTTTGAGAGTTTATAGGAGGAGGTTCTGGGGGTGGACGATTATAATTATCATGATCTTTATCGATTTTTTCAGGATTTATTTGAGATCTTCCGTTTAATCTCAAATTTTCTTCAAAATAAGGCTCTTCAAATTCTTCTTCCAATTTTTCTTCATGGTTTTCTTCAAACATCTCTTCAAAATTTTCCTCAAGATTGTCTTCAAAATTCTGTTCGAAATTCTTTTCAAAATCGTCTTCAAGATCATCTTCAAAATTCTCTTCCCAATTTTCTGCATAATTTTCTCCATCATTTCCTTCGTGTGAGGTTTCAATGTCGTTGATTTCATCTTCTGAGGTTGAAAAATAATTCTCACTGTCACCACTTTCGTATTGATTAATATTTTTTTGCTTTTTGGCATTCTTCTTTTTTCTGTTTCTTGCTTGAGCTTGTTTTAAATAATCTGAATAATCAGGATCAGAGTCGGAATCTGATTCTACTTTTGTTCGGCTTCCCATTTGCATATTTATTTCTGGTAATTCGTTTTTAAATATTTGTTTTCTTGGCCTACCTCTCTTTCTTCTTGTTTGAGAGGAAATATTTTTCAAATTTGTAAGTAGATTTTTTCTTGGTCAACCTCGTGGTTTTTTCACAAGAGGTTTAGAAGAAAAATTTCGTCTAATTTTTCTTGATTTCATTTCAATTCAAATTTTTTGCTTTTTCTTCCTCTATTCTCTTTTGAGCTCTTGTATTAATAGTTTTCCATGATAAATTTTCGTATTTTTTGGAAAACATTGGACTTAATAAAAATATTGTCATAAAAATAAGTCTTGAAGACATATTTTTGAATAAATTTGTGTATTTTAAAATATTCTTACCAATCTCACTAAATAATTCTTCACTAAGAAATTCCTGAAAATACTCTGGGATTTTTGAGTCGATATTTAATATTTGGGCTTCCGAAATTTCGCTAAAACGATCTACGTCGTCTGGTACGATTTCTGGATTCAAGTTTCTTCGTTTTGAAGGTCTTACCTCATTTTTAGTTTTCTTGTTTTTTTTCGTAAAAGTTTTCTTGGAAAACATTTTTTCTTGGGAAGTCATAAAAGTATCATTGTCATCAACTTGTAAATATCTTGATTTCTCTTTGTTATCATCAATAGGGTTTCTTGAGAGAGCATCTGCATTTACATTTATTTTTCCTGCTTTGTAAATTACATCACAATCATATTCTGCGAGTTTCAATCTCCAACGTGAAACTCGTGAACAAGGGTCTTTAGAATTTTGAAACCAAACTAGAGGTTTGTGATCAGTCACTAAAGTAAATTTTCTCCCATACAAATAAGGACGAAAATGAGTTACACAAAATATTATAGCAAGAGCTTCTTTCTCATATGTATCATATTTTGTCTCAGTATCACTTAGACTACGTGAAGCATATGCTATTGGCTTATCTTTACCTATTTTACCTTGTGATAAAATACCTCCTATTGCAAATCCTGAGGCATCTGTTGTGAGTATAAAAGGTTGAGAAAAATCAGGTCGTTGTAAAAGTGGTTCTTCACATAATTTTGCTTTTAAAATATCGAAAGCTGCTTGTTGTTTTTCTGTCCAATTAAAAGGTATATCTTTTTTCAGAAGTTGATTTAAAGGACTTGCCATTTTTGAAAATCCATCAATAAATCGTCTATAATATCCTGCTAAGCCTAAAAATTATTTAACATTTTTCTGTGTTTTTGGGACTGGAAAGTTTTTTACAACAATTATCTTTTTGGGTCTGGACGTGCTCCATTTTTATCAATTATATGACCTAAATATCCTACTTCGGGTCGTAAAAATTCGCATTTGTCTGGTTGTAAGTGAAGATCTGCTTTTCTAAGTCTTTCTGCTAAATTGTTAAATTTAATTTCGTGCTCTTCTAGAGTATTTGCATATATAACTATGTCATCGAGATATACAAAAAGTTCCGTTCCAATTAATCTAGTTAATGTTAAATCCATTAATCTTTGAAATGTGGCTGGTGCAGTTTTTAAACCGAAAGGCATTCTATCGAATTCTTAATGACCGTGAGATGTAGAAAATGCGGTTTTATGCGAGTCTTTTGGATCCATTTTTATATGGTGAAAACCGGTAGCTAAATCAAACACTGAAAAATATTTTGCTGATCCTAGAGAATCAAGTATATCGTTTATATTAGGTAGACGATACCAATCGCCAATTGTTTTTTCATTTAATTCACGAAAATCAAGAACCATTCTCCATTTTATTTTTCCTTGAGAATCAGGTTTTTTAGGAACTATCCACACTGGAGTGTTATATAGTGATTGTGAGGGCTTTATTATTTTATTTTTTAATAATTCATCGACTTGTCTTGTAATTTCTTCCTTGTGAACTGGGGGAAATCTATACTGTCTTGAAAAAATTGGAGCGTCATCTACAGTAGGAATTGAATGCAGTAATACATTAGTATTATATTATATATGTAATTTTTCAATTTGTTTATAACATTCTTGTTCTTCAAAATCTTCTAAATTAACTATTGGGACTGATAATGTCATTGGTATTTCATTTGTATTAGCAAATTTTAAATAACTGCGTCACCTACGTAGACGCCATCTTGGATATGCAATCGAGGTACATCCCCGTCACTTTTTTCTGTATTTTTTATATTAACATAAAATGTTGTAACTGTTCGAGCTAGAATAGTAAATGTATTGGTAGATTTAAAAGGGTAACAGTGGTTACTATTATCTTGAAAAAATTCTGATCCTAATACTCCATCTTCTTATACTGGGACTTCATTCGGAATAATGTTAAATATCGTTGGATAACCAAAAATGTTTATTTTTACTTGTCCTAATGTGTAAAGTGGTAAATCATTAATTCCTGTAAGTTTTAATACGTTTTGGCTATTTATTGGTACTTCAGGGTTGAGAACCTTTTGTTTAATTAAATTTCGAGCAGCACCAGTATCAATCATCATGTGTGTTGGATTTTTTAAACCTTCCGTTGATATTATAATTGATGGAATTGAAGTGGACTTTGAAATATTTATTGTTGTTATTGTATGATCGTTAGAAGTGGATGCCAGTGGTTCTCGATTTATGCTTTCCTCAGTGCACCCGTGCTGGGGAGAGCTTTGGAGTTTTCCTGATGAGCTGTTTGTGATTGGCTATTTGGTCGTATCTTGCAGTCTCGTACTAAATGACCGGGTTTTTTACAATAATTGCAAATTATTTCAGTATAATTTAAATTTTGTTAAGTGTTATTATTCTGTAAAAATCTATTTTCATATGATTTATTTCTATTTTGGATCTGTCCTGAATCAAGGTTTTTATACTGTCCTGGATTCCATTGTCTATTATTATTATTAACACTATTGTTATTATTGTAAGAATTTCTAGGAAAATTATTATTATTGTTGTATCTTTGTTGTAAAAAATTATTACACAGGCACACAAAAAAAACCAAGTCTCTGATATTTGAACGCGACACATATGTTCCCATGTAATTTGATCCGCTGATCACGAATCCGCGGTCCAATTGACCCCATGACATCTGGGTCAAGGGCATTTGAAGGTCAAAATTGAACACACACATTTGAGTTGAAAAAAATGACTAATCTTTATGTTTTTTGGGTCGCTGAATAATAATTCGAGGTCGGTTTGACCTCAAGTAGTAAAGGTCAAGGTCATTTGAAGGTCAAACGTGTTTATTTTGGAAATAATGCATTTTTGACTGCAGATTCTGAAAGAACGGAAAATTTTACGTCCAAAACTGTATTTTTTAATTTTTTTAATATGATCCAAAGGTCATTTCAAGGTCATTATAAGTGGTGATGTGGAGAATCAATTTAATCACTGCAAAAATACGAAAATATGGTTCCCTTCACCTAAACTATTGCGGTAATATATTTTGGTGATCGTTGAACCAGAATACAAGGTTCGTCTGTCTCCTCAAGGACAAGATAAGGGTCGCCCCATCAAGGTAAAAAAAGAACTGAATCTCTGCAGAACTATAAATATGAGACTTAGCTATTGTTTTTTCTTCTATAACGCTTTCTTTTACTTTCGAAGGATCTGTGTAGCGGATTTCTAATTCTTTTTGCGCTCTCGTCATCTTCTTCATCATCTGACACTCGATCTCTTTTCAGTAACCAACAGTAGTCCGCCAACATATTCACGTCCCATTTCCCTTGCCATCTAGTTTCAGCCTCTTTCGGATCTTGATGGAACCGTTCCCCTTGTTCTTCGCTGTAATCTCCCAAGTTATCAGGGAAATAGCTGAGATGAGCATCCATAAAATGAACTTTGTGACTCATCAAACATCCCAAACACTTATAGTTTCTTATCATATTTGCTACAATAGTTTTGTAGTCATCGCTTTTGTTATTTCCCAAAAAGTTCTGACAAACATCTCGGAAACTGAGCCATGCAGCTTTCTCTAAGTCATTCATGGTATCAATGAATTTTTCATCGTTAAACATTTTACGGATTTGAGGTCCATCGAATATCCCTTCCTTCAACTTCGCTTCACTTAATCGAGGGAATCGCTCCACTAAGTACTTAAAACATTTTTCACCTTTATCCAACGCTTTGACAAACTGTTTCATCAGCCCAAGTTTTATGTGAAGAGGCGGAAGTAAAACTTTTGAGGGATCAACTAAAGGCAGTTTCAGTATATTGTAACTTCCAGGAACTAGTTGTGCTCTTGATTGCCAATTTTTTTTTACATAATGGTTTTCGCGATCTCTACTATCCCATAAACATAGGAAGCAGGGATACTTTGTAAATCCTGACTGTTGACCAAGAAGAATCGTTATTATTTTTAGATCGCCACAAATCTGCCAATTATGTTCTTTATATCGTATTTTATCCAATACGTATTCCACATTTTCGTAACTTTCTTTCAATTGCGTTGAGTGCGCTAAAGGTAGACTTGCGTACCCATTTCCATTATTGAGAAGCACTGCCTTCAGACTCCATTTTGAGGAATCTATAAACAATCTCCATTCTTCAGGAACATAAATACCTTCTTTCATTTCGTTCATCAAACCTAAAACATCTGTGCAATATACCAGAGTGCCTTCTTCGTCTTTCTTGAAATATTGACGGAATTGTTTTTCTCTATTTCTGTAGACTGATGACTTCGTTCCCCGTTCAAGCATTCCTCGATTTTTCAACACAGCGGCCATGTATTCAGAAGCATCTTTAGGAAGCCCCATATCCCTGATAAAATTACTTAAACTTTCTTGATTGAATAGTTTTACAGGTTTATTTTTTTCCTCCCTCAATTTTGGAACATATTCTTCTTCATGATCATCTTGGTCGGAGCTATCGAGAGATTCTTCTACACTGTCAAACCATTCCTCCCTATCAGTTTCTTTACTCGTTGAAGCTTCATTCATTGATGGACTCGTATCCATTTTTTCGTCAGCACACTCTACCCTAGATTTTGCTGGTACAACGGAAGATACTAGTGCGTATGATATCTGTGACTTTGTTTTAACGTTGAATCCTTTAACATTGGTATTGCAAAAATAACAATCTTTCTCGGATTCAGAGTATTGACCATATTACTGGTGAAGTATATTTCAAAATTTTATCATTTCTGGTTTTATCCCATCGGATAAGCATATTAAAACAAGAGCAGCAAATAGTTTCTGGAGCAAACGTTGAATTTTGAACAGAAAGTTCTTTTTTATAACATTTCTCATATATATCTGTACATTTTTTATTCATTGACCTACGATATTTGCTTACTTCATATTTCCCGCAAACGTAACAAAAAATATTTTTATCAGTGCCACAAAAGTGGCTTGCAGCATCTTCAATTCTTCTTGTAGCATCATACTCCTTATTAGCCAAGTCACCAACTAGTAAAGAGCTGCGATCACTTGATGACGATGATTGCGGGCCCGCTTGCTCACCCTGACCAACCGCCGATACTGGGCATCCAAGACCCTGCATCGTAGACTTTCCTGTGCCAGCCATGACGGCGTCATGCCTTCACCCCAGGGCTTAGCCGGAAAACAAACAAGAAAAACAAAGCCGTTTCCGCCGTCACCACGTGGAGGTGCCCTGGGTGCTGACACAAGATAGGTATTACTGATAGATACTACTCCGTTCTTTCAGAATCTGGAGTCAAAAATGCAGTTTCTTTTCAAAATAAACAAGTTTGACCTTAAAATGACCTTGACCTTCACAGCTTGAGATCAAACCGACCTCAAATTCGAATTCAGCGAACCAAAAAACATAATGATAAGTAGTTTATTCCACTAAAACGATATTTTTCCCAATTTCGACCTTCAAATGCCCTTGACCCAGATGTGATGGGGTCAAAAAGACCTCGTATTCTGATCCAGCAACCACCAAAATATATTACCACAGTAGTTTAGGTAAAGGAAATCATATTTTCGTATTTTTGCAGTGATTAAATTGATTCTCCACATCACCACTTATAATGACCTTGAAATGACCTTTGGATCATATTAAAAAAATTAAAAAATACAGTTTTGGACGTAAAATTTTCCGTTCTTTCAGAATCTGCAGTCAAAAATGCATTATTTCCAAAATAAACACGTTTGACCTTCAAATGACCTTGACCTTTACTACTTGAGGTCAAACCGACCTCGAATTATTATTCAGCGACCCAAAAAACATAAAGATTAGTCATTTTTTTCAACTCAAATGTGTGTGTTCAATTTTGACCTTCAAATGCCCTTGACCCAGATGTCATGGGGTCAATTGGACCGCGGATTCGTGATCAGCGGATCAAATTACATGGGAACATATGTGTCGCGTTCAAATATCAGAGACTTGGTTTTTTTTGTGTGCCTGTGTTATTATTGCTTCTATAATTATTATTTCTATTTTGCAAATTATTATTGTTATTGTTATTAAAATTATAATTTTTATTTCTTAAAAAATCGTTATTCGGAAAATTATTGTAATTGTTTCTTGCAAAATAATAATAATTATTATTATTATTACTTCTCTGACCATTGAAATTACTATATCCTGGTTGGTTAGGACGCAAACAATTTTTTTGTTTATTATTAAGAACTGCATCTTGAGCTTTACTTAAATGAAAACATTTTTCAGTTGTGTGACCTGGTTTTTTACAAATTAAACAAATAGTTTGGTTTTCAAGTGCTACGTTAAATCGGGTTGTTTTATTATTTTTATTATTAGTTGATTCGTCACTTTTTGAATAATCCATATTTTTATTTCTTCGTAGTGCGGAATTTGCAGCTAATCTTCGTTCTATTTCAATACTGTCGCTAATAACTTCTTTAAAAGTATCCTTTCTTCAACACGAATTTGTAACTCAGGACGCAAACTGCGTATAAAACATTGAATTACGTCCTTTTCAAGGTTTAGTTTAAAATTATTATCTACCTGATCATTATTATTGAGCCTGTGAGCATCTTCGATTTTATCGGCAATTTCTTTTTCCTAGCAGCATAGGAAAGTACATTTTTTCTTTCCCACATAAATGTATTACCTAATTCTCCCTGTAACTGGTACACGCTTTTCGCAGGGGCATATACTCTTTTCAATTTTTCTATCAATTCTTCTATTGTTGTATAAGTAGAACCAAAAATGCATTTTCTAGCTTCTCTAGTTAATTTACCTCTTAATAACCTTGCGAGGTTTTCTTGAGCTGCAGGTGTCGGTAGCATTGCTTTGCCTCCATGCAACCCTCAATAAAATGTGACAATGGGAGGTTGCTTCCGTCGAACAATGGGACCACCTCTAGCGTTACTATTTATAGATGCGCGTGCCAATGAGGTTTCCAATCTTTCTTTCAAAGTTTTATTATCTATTGTTATTACTGTTGAGCTTAGCAAATTGAATTCGTCAAAATAAGATAATTCGTTCGTTAGAGTTTGATCTTGATTACTAGATCCTGTTACAATGCTTAAATCTGGACAGAAACTTGAATGAAACCCGCTAGTTTTTTCTGAATTTTCACTTGATATACTTTGATTATTAATTAATGTCTTGTCTAAACTTGAATCATCTAACTTAAGAGTGTTATCTAATTCTTGTTCTGTAGGGATTGAATCAGAGATATTTTGGCACTTATTATCAGTTAAATATTCTCTATTTCTAATTGGTTTTATTTTTAAATTACCCTTCTGATTCAAATCTACTATTTTCGCAAGCTGACTATCCTGTTTAGCTTGACTACGTGTTATAACTTTCGGGGTAGATTCTAAAGGGATATATGGTTTTGACATTGAGTCATTATAAATTTACAATATTTTATATTGAGCGTTGTCTTAGATTGTTTATTGTTATTTTAAATTATAAATTGTTTATAACAATAAAAAAACTATATATAAAATTTGTTTTTCAAGAAAAATAAAATGGGGTTAGTAAAATTTATTTTTAATTTGTTTATTTATTTTTAATAACAATATCATTTGAAATGAAATTTGTATTTCTTCATTTGGATATAAAATAATGATATGAAAATATAATTATTTCAATATTTTAATTAAATAAATAATCGCTCAATTGATTGTAAATTTATAATTTTTAATAATAAATTTCTTAAAATAATAAAATATTTTTCTTTACCAACTGCATGTACCTTTTATGTAAATTAAAATAATTTATTTTATTTATTTATAAATTTTTTGTAAAAATATGTTTATAACAATGATCAATCGAAATATTCATAAATTATTTTCATTATATTGGACAAGTTAACTTAAGTGCAAATCTTTGGACAATTTGTTTTTTTTTTTGCAAATAAAAATATTCTGTTTTTTATGCTTGTTTTAACTTAAATCAAAACTTGGTTAACAAATTAGAATATCTTTTTAAATAATATAAGTCACTTAATCACTTAGGTTAGCCTCAAGGTCAGATCCCTGCGTGATTTTTCAAACTTATTTTATTTTAAACAATTTATATAAATTATAAAATTTCAAAGAAATGATTTGATTATTAAATCATTAAGGTTAGCCTCGAGGTCAAATCCCTTTGTGATCTAACAAATCTATTTTATTGAAATTTTAAGTTTTCAAGTTGAAATAATATTTCATAATCATTTATTTATTCACTATTAACAATAAATGTGTTAAATTTCAATTGACTTGTGTTTCCCGGGCCGATACACCAGAAAAAAGGAAGTATGTTACGTCACAAGTACGTAAATACTTACTTTGATCGAAGATTCCTCGTTTTAAGTTCGGATCGAATGATCCTCGCTTAGGGATGAGGATAAGTCAATGAAAAGAACACAACGATTAGTAAAGCAATACAAATTGAATTTATTTGAATTAACACAGATACAAACAAGGTTAAAATTTTACAAAGATTCAAACAATGGCACAGGGAATAGGTAAAGAGTAGAGAGAATTTTCGGTACCTTTGTTGAGTTGTGAATAGTCCCCTTTTTTTATGAATGATCCTCACAGGTGTGAGGGAGAGAGAATGATTCTTTCACTGGTGCGACGAAGACGGCAATAGGTATCCCACTGGTTTGAGGAAGACAGAAACAAATATTCCACTGGTGTGAGGAGGACAAGAATAGTTATCTCACTCTACACTGACTCTAAGATCCCTTCAAAGATTGAAAGTGCAATCGGAGAATTTACGACACGTTTCTTCGGAAAACTGAATTAAACACGTATCTCACGCTGTGAATCCTTTTAAGATTTTAGAAATTTGCCGCACTTAATTTTGCTCACAAGACTAGTTTTCCCTTGGCGGCGTGTCCTTTTTATATTATATTTTTTGGTGACGTCAAGCGTTGCGCAGTCTCCCGCTGCGTGTGACGTAGTTATACCTCTCTTTTCAATAGGTGGTTTTCTCTCTCTTTTAGTAATTTCCCCAGATTTTTCTCTAGACCTAGCCTGTGCCTATAGTACATTCGAATGCGTCGCGGGACGTGACAGTATTTTCACGGAGCGAAATTTCGGATTTCATACAGAAAATTCTTGGATATATCAATCACCTACGAATCTATTTTATTTATTCATAAGAGTTTTACTAACATCAAAAAATGATCAATCTTTTGCAAAATTCGATTTAAGTGGTTAATTCTACTTATTCAATAATATGATTTTGTAAATTAAAATATTTTTGATGCCATAAATTTTGAGATATTCATAAAACGGTAAGAGATACACAAAAACTTCAACTTTTTGCATGACCTAGGAAAAATTTTTTCAATATCTGAAAATTATACAACATAAAGTCTAAAATCTCATCTTTAATTTAAGCCAAGAAAACTTAAAAAATATTCATGGGTATCGGAGATACGATTAAAAATGTTCAATCATATCTGAGTTGAATTTTAATCGACGATCACGCTTCTCGGCCGGTTTGTTGCTCGCCTTCTTCGTTGAGGCAGGACCGAATAGGCCACGCACAAAGGTGGCGGTTAAGTGGAGCTCTCTTATATGTTCTTTGATCCAAGAACGTGTTTCCTTTATTTCCTTTCCTTTTATTCTTAGTTGATATTTACAATGACTATTAAAAGTTTTATTAACACCCAAAGAAGCAAATCTATTAAGTAAACTAAGATTCGAGCATTTAAACGAAGAAGAAAAAGAACATACTATGATTCTAATACTTTCCAACCAAGACAGATTTTATCAAGAAGGTCAAAAACTCGGTGTAGCCAGCACGGTAATGCATCGAATTCCAACAATCAATGATATACCTATAAACGTAAAGCAGTATAAAATACCCATATCTCTTAAAGATGAAGTAAAAAGACAGGTACAGGAACTACTAAAGGACCCAAAAGGACAATATAATGTATGTTCATTGATAATAAAAAACCGACATTTCGACGACCTAGACAAAAAATATCTCCAAACAGCCCTCCACAATTTAAGAGTGGCCCTATTCAGAGAAAATATCACCGAATTTCGTATTTCGCAACAAGGAGACTTGACAGACGACCTGACGAAGGAAGAACTGCTCAAAATGATAATCAACGAGTTTGAAAATAGTAACATAAAGATAAGTATGTGTTACGGAAATGTAAGTACACCCCCTGAGGAATCACGTCTAGAAATAATTTCTGAAAACCACAATAGTAAGATCGGAGGGCATAAAGGATGGCAAGTGTGAATCAAGGGAAAACTAAGTATAATTTTGAACCGTTGAATGGAAATAATGATCACAATTGGAAGTTTAGGATAAGTATGATATTAGACGAGAATGCATGTAAAGAAAAAGTCGAAAAAGAAACGGATATAGCGACTTTAGATGATGACGCAAAAAGGCAGCTCACGAGAAAGAAGATAACAAAGCAATGTCTTTAATTGTACAGTGCGTTGATGATTCACAACTGGAATGGTTGCGAGATAAAAAATTAGCGTATGAGATACATGTGGAAAGCATTAGCAGATAGGTATGAAAAGAAAAGTTTGCCAGATCAAATACACTTAAAAAGAAAAATATATCAGTGAAAATGAATGAAGAAGAAAATTTAGAAAAACATATTTTGGAATACGAGGACCTACTAAGGAAATTGAAAGCAACAGGTGCTGAAGTTAAAGATGATGATAAAATATGTAATTTATTGATTAGTTTACCAAAATCGTATGACACAGTGGTTGTCATTTTAGAGAATACAAAGGGCATTAAGTATACACAAGTGAAAAGTAAACTTTTGTTTAAGTTCGATAAAAGAAAAGTCACAAATAAAGAACTTAAATCGTATCCACAAAAACTTTTTAACGGTTGGCGTAGGTAATATTGATGCGTATTCGATTATAAATAATAAAAAAGTTCAATATACTTTGAAAAATGTTCTTTATATACTAGGTGTAAGAAGAAATTTGCTTTCAGTAAAGAACTTAGATATTGTGAATATATCAGTAATTTTTGAAAATAGATTTGTGAAATTAATGTCTAATGAGTACGGTTTGATAATGTCTGGGAAAATGAACAGTTTATATGAGATATTTTTTGTATCAAAGCCAGAATGTTTAAATATTGAAAATGTTGTTAATACTTTTGAGAAATTACACAGTAGATATGGTCACATAGGTTTTTCAAACTTAAAGAATTTGATCAAAAATAATTTAGTAGAAGGTTTAGAGAAAAATATTAAAATAAATAACGTGCAATTTTGTGAACCGTGTGTGAACGGAAAAATGTCAAAATTGAGTTTTGAAGAGAAAACGAAACCGAAAAGAATTTTAGAAATTACACTCAAATGTATGTGGTCCAATGGCTCAAACAACTTGTGATTATTTTTATTTTGTAACTTTTATCGCTGACTATTTTAATTTTACTATGGTATATTTATTAAAACATAAGAGTGAAGTTTTTGACAATTTTAAAGAGTATTTTAATATGGTGCAATCAAAATTTAATATCAGAATTTCTAAATTTGGATGTGACGGTGGGGGTGAATATATTTCAAATAGTTTAAAACAGTTTTGCGTTGATAAGGGAATATTTATAAATTATACTGTGCCTTATAACGCCCAGGAAAACGGGAAGGCAGAACGTATGAATCGCAGTTTGGTAGAAAAAGCACGAGCAATGATTAATGAATCAGGAGTTAATAAATATTTTTGGGGTGAAGCAATAAGAGTTGCAAATTATTTGATAAATAGGTCGCCAAGTAGAAGTCTAGATTTTACGCCAGCAGAAATATGGTACAAAAAGAAACCAAATGTAAGTAATTTGCGTGTATTTGGATGTACAGCATATAGTCTTGTTCCAAAGCAGTTCAGAGATAAGTTTGATGGAAAAACTGATAAATGTATAAAGATTTAGAAGAGAAAAATGAATTTAAATATAAGGCAAGGTTAGTTGTAAGGAGTTTCCAGCAAGATAGAAAAACAAGTTTTGACGATATTTATTCTCCCCTTGCTAGAATTGTCACTATAAGAGCATTTTTAATAATCGGTAATCAGTTAAGGCATTACTTCCAACAACTTGATGTAAAGACCGCGTTTTTAAACGGAACAATTGATGATGATATTTATATTTATCCACGTGAAGGTATTAACTGCAGACAGCGTAAAGTTTTTAAGTTGAAAAAGTCATTATATGGACTTTGACAGTCATCAAAATGTTGGAATGAAGAAATAAATAGTTATTTATTAGAATTAGGGTTTATGAGATCTGAAAATGACTTTTGCCTATACATTTTGAATCATGAAGGTAAAGTAGTATATGCTTTGTTGATTTAGATTATGGCGGTGATTTATCTGGTAGAAAATCTGTAACAGGATTCGTTTTTAAGATATGCAATAATAATGTAATGTGGGCCACGCGTAAGCAAAATCGTGTTTCTACATCAACTACAGACGCTGAGTTAGTTGCACTTTGTACAGTAGTAAGTGAGGAATTGTGGTTGAGAAAACTGTTGAATACAAAATTAATCATTTCAAACTCTACACGGTTTACCGAATTTACGCGGAAGTTACCAAGTCTCTCTCTCTCTCTTTCTTTTGAAAAGTTAATTTTCGACAAGTTCCAATTATTCACGACTAAGTGATGTGCAATTTTGTTTAAATTCTCACCTTCCTTCTTCCAACTATTAAAACTCCCCTAGAATAAGAAAGAAAATCCGATCTACTGTCAAGTTACCGAGTTATTGGAACGCTAGTTCCAGACTCAAAATATATATTTTTAAATTACTCTTAAAGTAATTTGAAACTTATGTGACCTTAGACGTCACAGTCATTTAATCGTCGGATGAAAATAGGCGATTGGATAAGACCTTACCATATGAATTTCAAGAGTCCTTTTGTTTCCGGTGGAATGAGGTGGAAACTTCTAGAAGGACGAATTTTACGGGTAAGTGTGAATAAAAATGTTTAATTTTAGTAAGACATAATTTCAGAATTTGTATTGAGTCAATTACATTTTCGTTTCAGATGGGGAGTGAAAATTTAAAATAGACTGGGCAGGATTCTTTTATATCTATAAATGAAAGGGCTCGCATCTTCGAATGCAGGGGAAAAAAATATAAAGGTGCCCCTGGATTGAATGTATGTTAATCCAAGTAGGTTAAAGAAAAATAAGGCTCTTCTAGCAGTTATTTTAAATAATCAAAGGAGGAGACTCCCTTTATAATAAACGAGCGAATTTAGTAATTTCGTTTAAAAGTAGTAAACATTAATAGTATTAATGGGACATTTTATTGTTTTTCAGTATTGAGACCACTGCGAGGAGTAATGTATTTAGTTAATGTTTTTGTTTGTATATTATTTTCATTATTATTTACATAATGTATAGTGGTAGTATAGTAGAATATGTAAATAGTAGTATGTATAATTATAATAATAATGTTTCTATTTTAGTCATAGTTACATATTTATATAGATTTTTATGCAAGAATTTGTATTAATTATTTTTGATATAATATAATTGACATTTTATGTTAATATGTGTTGAATTTATTTGCGTGTACAAAGAAATTCATTAATATTTGTAGTCAAAAGTTGAATGTTAAGTTGGTCAGTAAAGGTTTTATCACTGAGCTTAAAGGAGTTTTTTGTACAAGTTCTCTACGTATTGGCGTTTTATTTTTTTTTAAGATATTTTTTAAATTTTTATTAATATTGATCCTAAAATTGTAATTATAAGTAAAGTGATAATAATGAATGCTAATGTTAATTTATGTGTACTAGAAATGAAAATAGATGGAATAATTTTTTGAATGTTTGCATATTTTGTAAGGATAAAGACATGGTTTTCGAAGATTGATAATGACATGTCATCTTTTTGTTGAAGGAGAAGTAACACCTTTTTTAGTAAGTGTTTCTCTTAAATATAAATATTATATAAAAATGGTGAAATTATAGCAAGAGAAGTAGTTGATTTGCTGACTGGAATATAAGTCTTTTGTGACTATATGGTCTATTTCGACAGGTAATGTTACCTCGGACTCAAAGAAGGTAAGTTTCGTCATATAAAAATCTTCATAAACAAGTTTTTTTTCATTGACATTCATGTGAAAATTTTCGGTTAGGGTTGTGCAACAGTATTCTGACCATAAACGACGTTCAAAATACGGCTGGACATCCTGCTCGCTTGCTTGAACTTCTTCCGCTTTAATTGTTTCAAATTATTGGGGCAGCATTTTTCTAAGGAGAAATTTAAAATATTTAAAGAATTTGAAATATTTGATTTGCAAAAATTTACAATTTTTTAGTAATAAGAATTCTATTAAAATGTACAAAATCTTTCATGCGTGAGTACATGCGTGGAAGGTAGATGCGTATAAATCATGCAGGAATGTTTTCTACCAGAACTTCGTTTCCTTGAATAATTTTAAATTTGTCATTCAAATATTGTTCAATGCATTCTTTACAATCAGCCGCTCTTTGTCGCGGAGTAATTAATAATTCTTGACAACGGTAATAATGTATGTAGATGCATTCCGGTTTACAGATGGAATGCCATGACGTAAAAAAATCACAATTATTTTGAATGCCTTGTTTTAGTTTTTCAAAACAGAATTGACAATATCTTTCGGTGGTTTGACGATTATAATATAAAAACAAAGTCGATGGTTCTAATTCGAAGCAACAACTAAGTAATAAGTGTGCCTATGCTATAGGATAAGTATTGTCCATGTGTATATCAAAAAAGAATCAATAGTTCAACTCGAGATGGTAATAATTTTAAAGCGTGTATTACTGACCGTGAATAGCCTCATTTGCACAGTAATAAACATAAGATGCATTTGAATCCAAATTCCAAGTCGAAGGATCTGGAATCCCTGTGTACTTACTAGTTTTTGGTAAAACTAGATTAACTTTGCAAATTTTTTCCGCTTCCTTTGCTGCTTTAGCTGAACAAATTCCTATTAAAAACGCACATGTTATATACTCGACGAACTTACACGTAGATAAAAGATTCGTGAAATTTACAGAAAGTTCGGTGTTTATTTGGGCAACATCATTTTTTAGTATGTTCTACAAGAACTTTAGATGGATTAACAGATTTTTGTAGATTTCACTCAGCTTCAATGAAATCTATAAATTAATTAGTTGAGTTTGAAATTTTTCGACCGGCAATCGAAAGACCTGGGCTCGAATCCCAGCGCAGTCGAAAGCGTCATTTTTTCCACAGAAAGATTTTCAAATTCTTTAAATATTGAAATCTATAAAGTATGAAAAAATCGAGGTTTAGTAGATATAATACTCGAACAATATTTACTGAAATCAAGTTGAAACGTACATATAACCAACTATTTTTTAGTTACTTCATATGAATTTCAAGCATTTATTAGATTCAACCAAAAAATGTTGTTTTCTGAGTGTACGTAAAATCAACTAAAAAATCATATAAAAATATTAGGTGTACAACTTTGCTTCCACCGTTTTTCGATAGATGGCTGCAGTGGTAATTACTGGTCGAATTATGCAGATCAAAAATGTCACACAGTAAGCTTGGACATCTGTCAACATAACGACAGCGCCCCATTTGTGAGTTTGTGTTTGCATTATAAATTTATTCTCGATCGAAGATGTCAGTTTTCGAAACGAATTCTTGTCATTTGCGAGAAATTTTGATTTTCTGCTTTCATTTGAGGAAAACTATGGCTGAGGCTCATCGACTGCTCTCAAGTACTTAGGCTGAGGCGGCTCTTAGTGAAAGGACGTGTCGTGAGTGGTTTCAACGCTTCAATAGCGGTGATTTTGATGTTGACGACCGGCATGGCGGTGGAAAAGAAATTTTTTCCGAAGATTCCGAATTGGAGGCCAATACAAAACGCCTCAAAGCCATGGGAATGATTCAGAAGCAAAGAAATTGGATTCCGCACGAGCTGAAGCCGAGAGATGTTGAACGGCGTTTCTTTGCTTGTGAACAGCTGCTTCAAAAAAGAATCGGAAGGGGTTTTTGCATCGCATTGTGACTAGCGACGACAAATGGGCCCACTGCGATAATCCCAAGCGCAAAAATTCTTGGGGAATGCCCGGACATGCCTCCACGTCGACGGCCAGGCCGAATATTCATGGTGCCCAGGTTATGGTCTGCATTTGGTGGGACCAACTCGGTATGGTATATTATAAGCTGTTGAAACCGAATGAAACCATCACAGGGGATCGGTATGGAATGCAATTGATGCGTTTGAGCCGACCATTGAGGGAAAAACGGCCCCAGTACCAAGAGAGACACGACAAAGTTATTCTCCAGCATAAAAATGCTCGGCCACATGTTGCAAGACCGGCCAAGACATACTTGGAAACGCTAAAATAGGAGGTCTTACCTCACCCATCGTACTATCCAGACGTTGCTCCTTCCGACTACTATTTGTATCGATCGATGGCATATGGCCTGGCTCATCAGCATTTCCGCTCTTATGAAGAATTCAAAAAATCGATCAATTCGTGGATCGACTCAAAAGACGCATCGTTTTTTCGAGATGATACCCGACAATTTCCAAAAAGATGTAAAAAGTAGTGGGTAGCGGCGGACAGTACTTTGAATCATAAATAGGTAATCACTTTTAATAATAAAGCCTCAAATTTTTGGGAAAAACGGCGGAAGCAAATTTGTACACCCAATACCTAATATAAGTACCGGACATTCTGTAAATCTGACGAATCTTTTTCGGGTGTGAATTTGAATATTACTATTAGATAAATCTTACGTAAAATACGTTATATACATTTGTTCTTACCAGTAACTAAATAATCTGCAGTGCTTGATTCTTCCATCATATTAAGAGACACTGCTGCGGAAATTCCAGTGCCAGAACGTTGCAGGAATAGAATTTTATAATTGTCTGTAATTTCACTAAAAAAAAAACAAAAATTAATTCTGGTCCCTCTAAACTAATCTAGTTTTTTTACAACATAAATACGTGAATTACTTACAGTAAATCTTTTACGCTAGCTCGAGCATCGTTAATTATTTTATTAAAGTCGGCACTCCGATGACTCAATTCCAAAATGCTAACCTTAGCATCTCCATATGCAAGAAGTTATTTTTCAACCTCTTGTATCACCTAAAATAAAATAACAATTTTGTTTTTATCGGAATAAATTATTTTCACCCAGAAGCTAGTAATTTACTTTTTTAGAACCAGTGAAGTTTTAGTATTTTTTGCTTCTTATAATATTACGTTAATTGAACTGCACCACCACACGGAAAAAATAAGTACTGGGAAATTTACATGACAGAGTGCTCGACTTTCAGATACGTTCAAAAGTTACTTAAAACTAGAAGTACCGTTCTTGTACAATTAGATCAATAATCCTGGAAAAAGTATAGAACTTTCCAAAAGTATATTCAGTAGAAAGTCCATGAAAATTCTGAGTACGCAAAATTTATAATGGCTATGAATCATTTGAGAAAATAAAGTTCAAAGATTTGATATTTTTACGAATTAATATGAAATTCTGAATATAGGAAGATAGAGCTCGCACAGCACTCGTGCATGAAAACTTCAAAGCCAGTCAATGAAATTTTGATGGACTATCAGTATCAAAGGCAATAAGAAACAAAAATTATTTTCGCAAGCTGTCTTTTTTTTTATATACTATTTTATTGATTTTTATTACAAATTATATTACCGCTGTTGAAATTAATATTACGCTGATAGGATTCGAACCTTAACTTTTACCTAACCTACATGTATAACGCAGTCTAACCTTATAAATTAAACCGCACGGCTACCGAAGCACTTGCGATACTTCTCAAAAAATGTTGGGTACATTTTATCCTTTGAAAATGCAGGGCCGTGTAAGAAATTGCTGCGCCTTGTTTCGCCATCAATTTTATGTAAGGCTAAGAAAAGTTTTTAGATGAAGAGACTTTTAATAAATTAATTACTGAATTCTAAAATATCAAATATAAGAATTTCATAATTTCTGAAGTTTATGTCAATTTACAAAGTAATAAAAATTTTGCGTATCTAAAAAACTAACATTGACAACTGCGAATCGTACCACTAAAAATTTCACAAGACTTTCAAGCGCAGTCCAAGAATTTTTCTTTGATTTGTATAGCAGGTATCCATCTCTTCCGAATCAAATTATTCTATCCAAACTCTTTTAAAACGTGAAGCACTCTTTAGAAGAAGTATTATTTGCCTTTCTATAATTTTTTCAAAAACTATACAATAAAATTTGAAAGAATTTCATTCATTGACTGTGCTTGAATTAATCTAGGACATTCTTTCTTTTTTTCGATGAAGTTCTAAGCTTCTTAATAAAAAGTATATAGGATCTTCGGAAAAACTTATCCTGTCCAAAAGTCGAGGACTCTCAAGTAAATTTCCCAGTACTTATTTTTTCCGTGCAGATTCTCTTGATATTTAGAAAACAGGAATTATATTGACCCTCAATAACAATATTTGCAGTGTTCGCTGATTGGCTTTAGAGCCCATAAATGGAGAAAACAATAGTTTTATATCTTTTGTCTCAACACATCTGTAATAGTACATTACGCATAGAGAGGCGAAAGTGAGCGAATGCAGACGAAGGTGAAGTTGGCCGCACGAGGCCGAATTGATCGCGATTGAGCGTTATCGAAAGCGAGAATGACAGCCTGAGGCCGAAGGCCGAGGGCTGTCAGCGCGTGAGATAACGCAAATTCGCGATCAATTCGACCGAGTACCGCGAACTTCACGCGAGTTTGCTTGAGCACTTTCGCCTCGAGGTGCGTATATTATTTTTCTCGATGAGAACATGAAATTTGGCGGCTTGAGTGAGGTCATGGAGTAAATACGAAATTGCCTGGGGGCAGGGGGTTCCAGGGCGCAGCCCTGGTGGGGGTGCAGGGGGCAAAGCCCTCGCCGGGGGGTTTGGGGGCGGAGCCCCCCTACTCAAAAAAACAACTCTCAAAATAGAAAACATTATTTTCCATCAATAAATAATAATAATATCAGAGCAAACATTGTTAAAAAAATTTATTTAAAAGCATAATGTAATGAAAGTTATTATGATGACCGCCTCTGCGTTTAATTTGAGTATGATCGAATCGTTAATATTTTCGTCCTCCGTAACGATCGATAAATTCAACTGATTTTTAACCTGCTTTATAAGCTGTCAAAACCTTAAACGTTGTGAAGTTGTATTCTATACGCTTTTCTTTTTATTTTCTTATTTTTTAGTTTGCGAGGTTTCGAGGTCTTCGATCTATCGACCAATCACAGGCGCGTAAGTTACTTAGCCCATGTGTTTTTTTAGTTTCGCAATATTACAGCACAGTTTGCTGCATAATACCATTTTCTCAATGCCCAACAAGCCACGAAAGCCGCCATTTTCTATGTTAGTTTCGAGAAAAGTATTTATTTTTAAGCTATATTTAGTAAGGTGGAGTAGCGTTGCCATTTGCAATACAATTGTACTCAAAAAGTACAACCTGAAAAATTTGAGTACATGAGTCCCACAATCACAATTACAATACAATTTATTTTGTACTTTGTTTTTCCAAGTACATTTGAGTACAATTACACAATTCGTGTTTCAGAACTTTTTGCATGCGTTTAGAATTGACGCGTTATGTTTAAATGGTTGCGATTAGAGAAAAATACACTGGGGGGTGTGGGAGTCTCACATCGTTATATCTTTTTCTATTCAAACTGATGCAATAGGTACAATAAAAAGGATAAAGACTAAAGAGAAAGAGATGCAATGACGTGAGAGTTCGAGTGTAGAGGGGAGTTCAAGTTTAATGTTGACATATTGAATGTGTATTGAAATTGAGGTTAGGTGGAACGTTTTTTCAGCCCTATCCAACTCCTACATTTTTGCATGGAACGCGTTTGTAAATATATGACCCCCACATGATAATTCCTTGAGAAATGAGAACCCCTATTTTTGAATGCGGATTTGAAAATAGCGGGAAATTTCACGTCAAAAATGACCTGTGGAAAAATGATTTTTGTGACCTTGGAAAGGTAAAAAATTAAGGTGAAATGCCTGAGAAACGACCAGATGCCCTTTTTCTAAATTATCTTGTTTTTTCGGGGTAAACAAACGTTCAAGATGCTTCACAAAAGTCGATAAAATGTTAAGGTGTACATCACCTTGACTATCATGACGTTCTGGTCAATTTTCAAGGTGACTTGAAGGTCAAGACGATTTTTCTTAGATTGAACTTTGTGCCCAGATAAATTTTCTTTGTAGACTTTAGGTTGTGGATTGTTATCACAACCCCCCCCCCCCCCGACCCCCATACACTCCCAGAAAGTAACAATGATTTCGGATAAGATGTAAAGACTGTGACTATGTAGTTACAAAAGTGAAAATCTTGACAATGTCACTTCTCTGTGACTAGTTACAAAAAAAGACACTTTAATTTTTAATTTTGAGCATAGATGTTTTGTGAATTCCTTTATGATAATTGTATTTCGTGAAAAATAGTAGCTACAAAATAATGTCTGATTTCAAACATGCACAAAAGAAATTATTTTTTATTATAAAACTAAAAGAAAATTTTCTTAAATCCATAATTTTGAATTAGAATAATATAATAACAATCATCAAGTTCGTGTCGAAATTGCAGGAGGAAAAGAAGGGCACGAACACGCTTTTACAGCAAATATCTACTCACTAACAAACAGTCATACATATTATCCAATGTAAACGATAGCCATGATGTCATTGACCAATCACAGCTCTTCTTACATTTGTGAAGTAGTGTTCGTTGAAAGAAGAGTTATCTATATTTTCTTCAAAAGACGCTTAGGAATTTAGGGTTTCAAAAATTGCTCACGTGTGGCGAACAGATCGCTCGTACAACACTGCTATCAACCATCCCTGTCGAGGTACACGCTGCTCGGAGAATAGTTTCGTGGAAGCACTCGCACAATATGTAAAACTGTTGCGCTAAACACACGGAAAGATGCGCGACCTGTGTCTACTCGAACGGCTCTGCAGATTTGGAGGAACCATCATCCCAAGCTAGGCGAGCTCTTACGCGAATCGCTTCGGTCAGCCGTTCTCTCGCAAGATTTGTCGCCACTTCGCAATAACCAGTGCCCCAATCTTAGAGTAGACTTCATACTAAACCAAAATTACCGAAGAGGAGCCGCTCTCCGACCGCTAGTGTGACGGTTATACCAGAGATGAGTTGGGAGATTGCTAAACCGTTGAGTGAAGATAGGTATAGAGGAGACATCGAGGGCGATTTATGGTACATTTATACCTTTGTCTGCCTGACCGGTGCGGACAGAAAATACATAAGAGCAAAAAAGACAGACGTTTTCTTTTTGTCCAATTTTACACTATCTGTCTCCTTTACTCCTATGTATTTTCTGTCTGCACCGGTCAGGCAGACAGAGGTATAAATGCACCATGAATGGTCCAAACCTTGCGGGGAAAGACGCCAGGGGTAGGTAAAGTTCCAAACCCGAACACCAGGATCGACATTTTCGAAAATCGCCAAAATCTCATGGATAAGAAGTAAGTTTTAGGAGTAAGGCCCAAAAATGTGTTGGTGAATCTGCTGTATTCATGATGGGTCAGCTAGTCCTCGTCAATTCAACCCTAGCTTGTGGACAGAATTTCACAAAATAGCTTTTTACCTCTTTTCCTTCTACTTCGCTCTTTACTAGTATTTTCCTAAAATCGGATATATATTTAAAATATATATATATATATATATAAATAAAATAATATATAAAATATTTTATATTATAAATTTTATAATAGAATATATATATAAAATATTTTATATTATAAATGTTATAAAATAATATATGTATAAAATATTTTATATTATAAATTTTATAATATAATATATATAAAATATTTTATATTATAAATTTTGTATTATAATATATAAAAGAATGTATATAAATATTAAATATATATAAAAGAACAATTTATTGAAAATAACAATTTTTTTTTATATTTATTACATATTTATTGACAAATTGTTTTCAATATTCTTTCATTATGTTGATTACAATAATGAAGACATAAAGAAAATGGAAATAAATTATCAATGATGATATTTTGAAAGTTTAATATTCATACAATATATTTTTCCTTTATACAATACGGTTACAAAATTAATATTATTCTCTATAGGGATACAATAATAATCGATTTTTTAAAGAAATTTACAATTCTCAGAGAAATTAAAATTGAAACAAAGTATTCCTCGTAATATATAATAATTTATTAGAGAATGTAAATGACCAGCTTCAGATCTGAAGTAATTTTATAGACTTTGAGAATAAGATAGGCGAAAGGGCTCTTTTACGACTACTTAACAGTTACTGTAAAGCAGCATCGTAATTATAAAGAACCATCTCTTCGATCGTCATCTTTTCAGATTATAAATCTCAAATCCACCTATCTACAGGTGCAAAGTATAGGTGTTATGAAAGAATTTTTACAAAGGATAATAAAATCTTAACTTAGTTTTCAGATCTACAGAATTATGACATGAATGAACATTATTATTTGTACAAATACATCAATATTTTTCTTTGAATTTAAAAAATTTGATTATAAACTAATTCCTGTAAATTATCTGACTTATTTCAATCAATTCAATTCACAATTTTTTTTGGAAGTTATTACATATTACAAACCAAAAATAAAAAATGAATCATTTTAACTTTATTACTTCTTTACTATACATTAATTGAAATAATAAATTGGAATATAGGGATACAATAATAATTGCTTTTTTAAAGAAATTTACAATTCTCAGAGAAATTGAAATTAAAACAAATTATTGCTATTAATAGATAATAATTTCTCTATATAATAATATAATAATAATGTACATATCTATATGATGATTTGTCTAATGTAGAATATCATTCGGTCGTTGAATAACTTTCGTTATCATATAATAATTTTAACATTTTAACGCTTACTTCGTACCTCACATATTTTAGTTGAAAAATGAAATTTTTGATTTCCAATAGTGATTATTTGAATTTATTAGCTATATTTCAATTTTTTACTCTAAATGTTTTTTACGCATTGAAATCTTGACTATTTCTGCAATAACTTCTTCAAAATTTAACAAAACGTATTCATGCTGGGCTCATTTTATAAAGAATTTTGATAGCTTTAAATTTAATTAAGAGAACAAATTTTTTCACTTACATAATTCAAATTAGGATAATTTAAGCAATTATCGAAAAACAGGTGGCTGGACAATTCTGACCGGTACTGTATATAATTTTCAAATACGCGAATTTTTAACAAAATATAAAATGGTTAAATGCTTAATAAAAAAAAATTCTTACAAATTTTTGTCATCAACTGGGAAACGATGAAATGGCACTCCTTTCGTGACACCATACTTGCTCATGCAATTCTTGAATTTGCACGTCATAGTTCTTTTTTACACTTTTTGTATTTGAACAGACTTTCAATTCATTCACTGAGATCTCGATCTTCCACGAAAATTTTTTACTTTTTTACTTGACACAACTGTTTTGTTCGAAGAGTCAGTAGCTACTGACAATTAGGAAAAATAGTCTTGAAATGAATTTTTATGATTGAAAAATTCAGGTATTTTTCTTTGCCTTCTAAATAAAAGTTATTTCATAGACTTTGACAGTAAGATAGGCAAAAAGGCTTCTTTACCACTGGTTTACAGTTTCATAGTTTCTGGCAGGCAGTATCGTAATTGTAAAGAACCATCTCGACGATCGTCATCTCTTCAGATTATAAATATCAAATCCAAGCACCTACAGGTGCAAAGTGTAGGCGTTATAAAAGGATTTTGACAGAGGATCAATAAAATCTTAACTTAGTTTCTAGATATCCAGAATTATGACATGAAAGAATATTGTTATTTTTACAAACGCATTAATATTTTTCTATGGATTTAAAAAAATTTGATTGCAAACTAGTTCTTGTAAATTATTTGTCTTAATTTAGTCGATTCAATGGAATTTAATAAATAGAATTTATTTAATAAAAAACAAATGACAGAATTTACGTAAATCAATTATTTGAGTCTCCAGCAATTTTTAATTATGATTAAAAATGTTTTTTCATCACTGAAACGGAGAAAAATTATTTCATTTAATGTCTAATAAACAAGTAATAAAGTTAAAATGATTCATTTTTTATTTTTGGTTTGTAATATGTAATAACTTCCAAAAAAATTGTGAATTGAATTGATTGAAATAAGTCAGATAATTTACAGGAATTAGTTTATAATCAAATTTTTTAAATTCAAAGAAAAATATTGATGTATTTGTACAAATAATTATGTTCATTCATGTCATAATTCTGTAGATCTGAAAACTAAGTTAAGATTTTATTATCCTTTGTAAAAATTCTTTCATAACACCTATACTTTGCACCTGTAGATAGGTGGATTTGAGATTTATAATCTGAAAAGATGACGATCGAAGAGATGGTTCTTTATAATTACGATGCTGCTTTACAGTAACTGTTAAGTAGTCGTAAAAGAGCCCTTTCGCCTATCTTACTCTCAAAGTCTATAAAATTACTTCAGATCTGAAGCTGGTCATCTACATTCTCTAATAAATTATTATATATTAAGAGGAATACTTTGTTTCAATTTTAATTTCTCTGAGAATTGTAAATTTCTTTAAAAAATCGATTATTATTGTATCTCTATAGAGAATAATATTAATTTTGTAACCGTATTGTATAAAGGAAAATTATATTGTATGAATATTAAACTTTCAAAATATCATCATTGATAATTTATTTCCATTTTCTTTATGTCTTCATTATTGTAATCAACATAATGAAAGAATATTGAAAACAATTTGTCAATAAATATGTAATAAATATAAAAAAAAAATTGTTATTTTCAATAAATTGTTCTTTTATATATTTAATATTTATATACATTCTTTTATATATTATAATACAAAATTTATAATATAAAATATTTTATATATATTATATTATAAAATTTATAATATAAAATATTTTATACATACATTATTTTATAACATTTATAATAAAAAATATTTTTTATATATATTCTATTATAAAATTTATAATATAAAATATTTTTTATATATATTCTATTATAAAATTTATAATATAAAATATTTTATATATATATTATATTATAAAATTTATAATATAAAATATTTTATATATTATTTTATTTATATATATATATATATATATATATATTTTAAATATATATCCGATTTTAGGAAAATACTAGTAAAGAGCGAAGTAGAAGGAAAAGAGGTAAAAAGCTATTTTGTGAAATTCTGTCGACAAGCTAGGGTTGAATTGACGAGGACTAGCTGACCCATCATGAATACAGCAGACTCACCAACACATTTTTGGGCCTTACTCCTACAACTTACTTCTTATCCATGAGATTTTGGCGATTTTCGAAAGTGTCGATCCTGGTGTTCGGGTTTGGAACTTTACCTACCCCTGGCGTCTTTCCCCGCAAGGTTTGGACCATTCAATCGCCCTCAATGTCTCCTCTATTGGCAATGAAAACTACCACCGCGGGCAAAGAGGCGCGCGTGTCGCGAAACAAATATGACCGGCAGTGGTATACATTTTTCTACAGCTGCATATGGATAAGTTCACAAAAAACATATAATGAAAATGGTTAAGTTTTTAAAACATGTTAACTCTGCAGCTACATACACTGTGTGAATTTGCGAATGCCATACCGTCCTCAAGAAACCTAATAGAAGGTCAGAAAGTGGTGAATTCTGACATAATTATAATGAGTGGCGTGACTAGCAGAAGCAATGAAAGCATTGAGTTGTTCGCATTATGTCTTCAAACAAGTGCATTAACGTCAGGGCCACACACAATTACTGGCACACTAAAAATCAACGATTTGAACAATAATTATCTGGACCGAAGTGCTTTGAGCAAATTACCACTTGCTTGCTCTGATCTTTTATTTTTAATCTTCTAAGCCACTCTGCTCTTTTGTCGACAATTTCAAGGCTTCCGAACAAATTTTTGATTTCAATATTAATTCCACTCTCTGGCACTTCATGGAAACTTAAGTTCTTATTTTTGTTCATTCTCGAGTCACAACCTTTTACACAACCTTTTTTTCTGCACTCCGATTTTCGCTGTTGAGGTGAAAATTCCATTTTGAAAACTTAAGAGGAATGAATTAAGATAGATAGGCCACAAGATATATGCTCTTTTAAAAAAACTTTTATTAAGTTTATTGGCAGAATAATATTAAATTTCCATATGTCAACGTTAATGAATGTATACCACTGTCGGACATTATTATTGGTTTATGTTGCGGCCGGTGGTGTCGCATGCTAATTTTAAACTCCCAATACCAATCTTCACTCAGCGGCTAAAGTAATGGAATAAGAGAATTTCACAAAAGTGGGCTGATAAACGCGCCCTCTGAACGCGTAACCTGGAGTTACTTCAAAGGTGCACTTTGCGCGTCGGTAAATAATTAAAGTTAGAAATTAATGCAGAGATGACTTACCATCAGAATTTCTATGGGTGGAGTTATCATAGCACGCAATTCAAAGTGCATTATTATTTACTATGAAAATATTCTTTATTGAATACAAAAATAAATCTATGTTCATAGTTACTTTTAATGTCCGGGAAGTTAGCACCGCCATTTTGTTTTTTCAAAAAAACAAAAGTTGTGCTGAATTGTGCTGCAAACGATTTTTGAAAAAAATGAAAATTAGGGCTAAAATTTTGAAAAAACGATTTTTTTACCAGCACCGCCATTTTGTTTTTTTGAAAAAACAAAAGTTGTGCTGAATTGTGCTAGGTTTCTACTGAATTGTGCTGCAAACGATTTTGGAAAAAAATCAAAATTAGTGCTAAAATTTTGAAAAAACGAATTTTTTACCGGCACCGCCATTTTTTTTTTTGAAAAAACAAAAGTTGTGCTGAGTTGTGCTAGGTTTGTGCTGGATTGTGCCGTAAACGATTCTTAAAAAAAATGAAAATTGGGGCCATAATTTCTAAAAAAAAAAATTTTTACAAGCACCGCCATTTTGTTTCTTCGAAAAAATAAAAGTTGTGCCGAATTGTGCTAGGCGAGCACAATAAATATCTTCCTCATCAATTATCTCTCAGACGCATCATTTTCAAAATAAATACATATTTGTCAATTTCAAAATTTGTTTAGACATAAAATTTTCAAAAATGCGAATTTCGAAAAAACACAAGTTGTGCTGAGTTGTGGTAGGCGAGCACAATAAATCTCGTCCTTATCAATTATCTCTCAGACGCATCCTTTTCAAAATAAATACATATTTGTCAATTTCAAAAATTGTTTAAACATACAATTTTCAAAAATGCGAATTTCGAAAAAAGAAAAGTTGTGCTGAGTTGTGCTAGGCGAGCACAATAAATCTCTTCCTCAACAATTTTCTCTGAAACGCATCTTTTTCAAAATAAATACATATTTGTCAATTTCAAAATTTGTTTAGACATACTATTTTCAAAAATGCGAATTTCGAAAAAACAAAAGTTGTGCTGAGTTGTGCTAGGCGAGCACAATAAATCTCTTCCTCAACAATTATCTCTCAGACGCATCATTTTCAAAATAAATACATATTTGTCAATTTCAAAATTTGTTTAGACATACAATTTTCAAAAATGCGAATCTTTTGAAAATCCACACAAAAATCCGGACAAAGTCGAAAATCCTGTAGGACAACTCACACAAGCACTAAAATGAGGGCATGTCCGGGGAAATCCGGACGGATGGTCACCCTAACTAGACCATACATTGTGTGCATGCCAAATTTCAATCAACTTAAACAACATTTGTCCAACTTAGGACGATTCATATTTTATGTGCCACCAGCGTGCAAAATCGTTTTTTCGCTACAGTTAACAGTAGCGCAATGTAGTATATTGCGCTACAGAGGAATGAAATGTAAAAATTGAACTGCGCATGCGCCTATAGCGTGGCAACGGAGCAAAATTTTCTTCTTCTTCGTACAGCGTTAGCACCTTACTGGCAAAGCCTTGAACATTTGAACTGCGCAGGACAAATCGCGCCTCGCCCAAGTGCGAATTGCCGAAGGTGATAATACGGCACAATATTGGCCCAATATCGGCAGCCAAGAGTCGGCCATTGTTATTGGGCCAGTGTCACTGTTTACATCGGTCAAGTGCTGGGCCGATGACGGCGACCTTTGTCGAGTGTTTAAATTTACCGACCTTCAGCCGAAACTTGGCCCAGTGTCGGCCCGATACCAAGCCGCTTGTCACTTTCAGTATGGCATCCAGTTCTGAAAGTAGAAGAGCCAGAGTCAGGCTCATGGACGGCACATTACTGGGCTATGTATCACGTTTACGACGGCAAACTATTCTGGAAGTGAAAAAATCAGAGTTCGGCACAGCATTGGCCCGCTGCTGTGCTGAAAACAAGTGCTGGCGGCCAGAGTTTGGGCCAGCATTGGCCACCAAGTGCATACCGGAGTTATAATTCCAGCAACGGCACGATATTGGCAGCCGATCTTCGGAAAATTTTTGGCGATGCTGGGCCAGTGTTGGGCCGTATCTAATTTCGCACTTGGGCGGCTTCGTTTCGGCTTTGTCTCGGCTTCGATCTCCTGCGAGCATTGTCGCTCGTTACGCAATAACCCTCATTGTGCGCCTAAGCACGTAATATACTAAAGGGTTTCCCAATAAGGGTGATATGTTTTGAAATTGAAAAAAAACACTGAATATTCATTCGGAATTGATCGAAATCTTTTTTATTATATTGGATATTCTATGCCATTTATGATTTAAACAATATATCGGCCAAATGTCCTCCGAGACTCTTCTTGCAAACCCGAATGCGTTCAAGCCAATTTTCGATGACTTTGTGGAGCATTTCTGGTGGTATGGCTGCTATAGCGGCTCGGATATTGGTTTCAAGCTCTCCAATTGTACGCATACGATTTTTAGGCTTAGTATCCAATAGAGTAAATTCACTCTCCAACTTATCGATTATTCGACGAATTGAGAGCGCGGATGGAGCAGAATGACGACCATATATTGCACGATATGCTCTTTGAACACCGACAAAACTTCTCGAATTTTGATAAAATAATTGGACAATTTCCAAACGTTGTGGAAGCGTAAAACTACTCATGATTAAATGGCACACTGTTAGAAATGTTTGCAATTTTAGTATACAGGGGTATATTAAATTTCCTATATGTTTACTAAATTTACTACACTTGGTAATTTTAGTATACTCAGGTATACTAAATTTTTTAAGTGTATACTAAGTTTCTTTTACGTATATGAATTTCGTAGTTTCTGTATACTAAAATTCATATATCTGTATACGAAATTCATCTGCGCAAGCGCGTTTCGAGTTACGCGGATCATGCAACATGCAGACTCGTATGCCGATGTATTTGAGGTTAACTACGTTGTTGGATCGACATTTGATGTCGCGCAAAAGTTCGGATTGTTTGGATCTGCGTTTTTCTTTTCAAAAGGTAGGTTTAATTTATTTACTTGTTTACAAATGTAAATTTACGTATCCCAGAATTTCGAAGCTTTATAAGTGTAATGTGAAAAAAGTAAAATAAAAATTCCAGAAGTAGTTAGACATTTTAGGTTACATTAACGCGCGAAAAAAGTTGCCCAAGTAACACAAGATCATCTATTAGACGTCTAAAACATCTTTTTGGGGAAAACGGGAGAGTTCTAGAAGACGTTCCGATTTTCTACTGAAAGTGCTATTACTATTTTTTTAGATCGCGTACTCATTAGAGTTCAAGATATTATGGAAGGAATTCAAGTAGCTTTCGCATCGTACTACGTGTTTGGATATTCATACGTTGCGGAATTGCCAAAATCTTTAAAGTTCATTCAAAGGTAATTATTTAATGATTCATTCAATATACATATAGCTTTTACGTGTCTTTGAAGTACATATTTACAAAACGAAATTATTTCTTCAGGTTCATATTTGACATTAACCCTCTGTCTCCAGGCGACAAAAGAGTGAAGGGCGCTAAAAGGATCATTATCTTTGATAATTATTAATAATTCTTAATAAAGTGATACTCTGTACTTCAACTGTATTTATTTTACAATATACCCTATTGAATAATAATTGTAAAACAAAACATTACAAATCGCTATATACTTTATTTTTAATAGTAACATTTATATCCTTTCGGACAAAGTTTAGAAAAAAAGATTTAACTTCAAATCGATAAGGAAAACAATTAAATACAAATTTTAATTTATATTAATTATTTTCCTTATACTTTGAGTTTTACTGGTTCTCTAGCATTAGTACACACATATTAAAATTAGTATACCCATACAGTAAAATTACTATATGTGTGTACTAAATTTCATGTACACGTATACTAAATTTAGTGCACCCGTATTCTTAATTTCATATACATGTATACTAAATTCAGTATACGCATATACTAAATTTCATATACGCGTATAATAAATTTAGTAGACGCATATACTAAATTTAGTATACGCCGGTAAACTAAATTTAATTTCATGTTGTGCATTCATGCTTCCATTACATGTATACTAAATATAGTACAGATTTTTCTCACAGTGCAAACCTTACTGATGACAACTGACAGCAGACGTCAAAAATTTCAGTTCAAATGAGCCCGATAGGGACATTCAAAATCATATCACCCCTATTGGGAAACCCTGTATTAAATAGTCATTTTATATCAGGTTCAAATCTGTTCAGTTTTTAATTCTTAATTTTGAAAACAATTATGCGACAAAAAACGTTCCGTCTCGGCATTCTCCACGTGCGTATATTTTTGAAACATTAATTTTAAGACTTTTAAAATTAAAAGTTAATATTTTCTCGAAAATGAGATTTTGAGATTATTTTGAATACTTTGAAGTACCAAAGTTTTATGAATTTAAATTTCAGAATAAAATGTATTTGGACTTATTTTTAGAACTATTTCAGAAGAATATTTTTTGAGAAGGATACATCTGAGAGAAAATTGTTGAGGAAGAGATTTATTGTTCTCGCCTAGCACAACTCAGCACAACTTGTGTTTTTTCGAAATTCGCATTTTTGAAAATTGTATGTCTAAACAAATTTTGAAATTAAAAAATATGTATTTATTTTGAAAAACATGCGTTTCAGAGAAAATTATCAACCAAGAGATGTATTGTGCTCGCCTAGCACAACTCAGCACAACTTTTCTTTTTTCGAAATTCGCATTTTTGAAAATTGTATGTCTAAACAAATTTTGAAATTGACAAATATGTATTTATTTTGAAAATGATGCGTCTGAGAGATAATTGTTGAGGAAGAGATTTATTGTGCTCGCCTAGCACAACTCAGCACAACTTTTCTTTTTTCGAAATTCGCATTTTTGAAAATTGTATGTTTAATCAAATTTTGAAATTGACAAATATGTATTTATTTTGAAAATGATGCGTCTGAGAGATAATTGATAAAGAAGATATTTATTGTGCTCGCCTAGCACAATTCGGCACAACTTTTATTTTTTCAAATAAACAAAATGGCGGTGCTGGTAAAAAAATCGTTTTTTCAAAATTTTAGCCCTAATTTTCATTTTTTTCCAAAATCGTTTGCAGCACAATTCAGTACAAACCTAGCACAGTTCAGCACAACTTTTGTTTTTTCAAAAAAACAAAATGGCGGTGCTGGTAAAAAAATCGTTTTTTCAAAATTGTAGCCCTAATTGTCATTTTTTTCAAAAATCGTTTGCAGCACAATTCAGCACAAACCTAGCACAATTCAGCACAACTTTTGTTTTTTTGAAAAAACAAAATGGCGGTGCTAACTTCCTAGACATTTACTTTTAGCTACTTATTGTGTGTTTATTGTATGTTGTATGTTATGTATGTTATTTATTGCAAGTCTGAGAAAGAAAAAAATTCGTAGACTTCATTGAAGCAAACAATTTTGCATTTTATCGCTTTTTTCGTATATCTAAAATATTTTGGTGAAAAAATGGGATTTTCAATAGTGCTTTTTGAAATCCAAAAATAAAATATACATCTTGTCAAAAAAAGTGTAAGTTAAAAATTGTCAACCTTATTAAAGTATAGTAAAATATTTCAAATTAATTAGTTGAGTTTGAAATTTTTGTCACTGCCTACATTATCGGAGGATCACTAGTCGCGTATCAGATAGGATACGTTGTCGACAGGTGTCCTCGTGGACAATTTCAAACTCTTATATCGCAAATGAATACAAATGAATTCAATATTTAAAGAATTTGTAATCTTTCTGTGGAAAAAAAGACGCTTTCGACTGCGCTGGGATTCGAGTCCAGGTCTTTCGATTGCTGGTCGACTACACATTTGCATTCATTTGCGATATAAGAGTTTGAAATTGTCTACGAGGACACCTGTCGACAACGTATCCTATCTGATACGCGACTAGTGAACCTCCGATACTGAAGGCAGTGACGAAAATTTCAAACTCAACTAATTAATTTGAAATCATTTACAGCCACAAGGCAGAGCCACTAGGCGATATAAGGAGATCTTCCTGTGGAAAAGGAGATGTCGGACGCCTGTGTAGCTTAGTGGTTAGAGCAAGAGACCGGCAATCAAAAGACCTGGGCTCGAATTCCAGCGCAGTCTTAGTTTTCGATAAATTTGCACACGGAAAAAATTAATCGCTTAAAATTTGAGTTCTTGTCAAAAATTCTTAAACATAGAGTTTCATAAGACGCAGTCGCAGAAAATTTCACTGAATTTTTATTAAATGTCACAAGAAGTTTATTAAATTATAGAACAAAATTAAGCGCTATTTAATAAAAGTCACTGATATTTTCTGCGACTGCATCTCATAAAACCCTTTATCCATGAGTCTTCGACAATAGTTTCAATTTTAAGCAAGTAATTTTTTCCGTGGCATTTGAAGATTTAGTCTAATAATAAGGATCGCTTTTTATTTAATTTTGTTTTGGGTAATCTATATTTCATTCACATTTTTAAGTACTGATATAGGAGAATGACTGTTTAAAAGCAAGAAGACCACTGCTTTAAAATATGGCTTTCGTAGTTTAAAGTAGTTATGGCTTTCGTAGATGAAAAAATAGAAAATATAATGATATTTTTCTCAATTTTACACGTTGTGGTGGCGAATGTAAAAAAAAATTTCAAACAATTTAATTATAATTATTTTTTATTAATTAGCAATAAAAAAAATACTGTCAGAATGTAGTTGATAAACTAACATAAGAAGATGTAAAATGTCGAAAGAACGGAATCGATCCGATCCCTTGGTTTTAATTACGTTAACATATTGTAATTTTTTACTTGGACTGCGATTTATCTACAGAATGTCTTTTGTATGCAACTTTTTATAACTGAATAAGAAATTTAAAATTTTTAATTGTTTTAAAATGTTGTTGCGAGTTTGAATTTGGAGTCCAATGAAATCGAAACCTGATTAAAACGTTTCTCCGGATAACGGTTGTCCTTTTCAGTAATTTTTTATTCCTGTGAAGATTTAATATGTCGCAATTCTTGTAAAATCATAATTATAGTTAAAACTTGTTCAAATGTTTTAACGAAGTTTCAATTTGATTGAATTGAATAATAATTGATTGAATAATAATATTATTCTTGTGACATGTTTGTGATTATGTCTTTTGTCTTTATATTGATCCAGATTTAAATCGTTATATTATTACATTCTCATCATGGATGAGAAGGTATTGGTTTAATGTGAAAAATGACTTTCGAAATTTTCATCAAATCTTTACGTTTTGAGACCCCCTGAGTCAGAAAAAATGGTTTTTACGAAAGTGTCTGTCTGTCTGTCTGTAGGTCGTGTGCGGCATAACTCTCGATAGAATTATCAGATTGAATTGAGCTTTGGTACACTTTATCGGAGCCGAAAAAGTAAGGACAAGTTCGTTAACCAGCCACATCCAATCAAAATTGAGGGATGGAGCACTACTTTTGTGTTTTTGAAAATAATTTTTTGAAAAAATCAAAAATTCCAATCCTGGTTTTTGATAGTGCTCATAAATCTCTACAAATTATCCTTATAACATTTTTTGATTAAATCAAAATTAGAAATGTTACAGCATATTAAAAATCGAAAAAAGTCAATATCAAAATTCCATTTTCCAGTTAAATTATACGAGATACGAAAAAACGTTATGATACAATATTATTGAATACATAAAGACCTACAAATTTGAATTATAACATTTTTTCATAAGATGCATATTTTTCTTTTTAATTAAAAAAAAAACTATTGAAAATCCAAAATTCAATTTTTTAACAATAATATTGGAAATACCAAAAAAACGTAAGAATACAAAGTTGTTCGTTTCAAAAAGATCTACAAGTTTTGTCTTACACAGTTTATGAAAAAACATATATTTTTCGTTTCAATTCCAAAAAATACGATTAAAATTCAATAATTCCATTTTTTAGACAAAATATGTGAGATACAAAAAAAACATTTAGATGGAAAATTGTTTGCCTAAATGAGGTCTACAAATTCTGATAAAGAAATTTCGGGACAGGATGTATATTTTATGTTTTGATTTTTAATATTGAAAAAATTCGATTTTTTTCACCAAAATATGTGAAATACGAAATAAGCGTTGTTCTGCAAAATCGTTTCCTTAAATAAAGTCTACGATTGTTTTTCCTTTTTAGATATGTGGAAGAAAGTAAATTCTTTTAATCATGTAATTTATTAAAAAGTTATACTGAAATGTATACAGAAAATCGAGCGCGAAGCGCGAGTGTCATGATGAGAATGTGTTCCTTAAGGCCAATAGAGCCTTAAGTAAATTGAATTTCCTGTTTCACTTAAATTCAAAAAGAAATTCAGTGATTTTGAGAAAATGTGTAATTCACATCATCTGTAATATTATTATAAAATTGGTTTGAGCTTCAGTATCAAAATATAAGAAATAAACTTAAATGTATGCGAAGAGCACAAGACCGAGCGCAAAGCGCGAGGTCCAGAAATTACGGAGCGCGAAGCGCGACGATCTAATCGCGCGCCCTAGGCGCGCTCAAACTTGCGCGCGAAGCGCGCGATGAGAATGTGCCCGCGAAGCGGGCAGATTTTTTTTGTACTGGCATTGGGTCAGATCATTTCCATTAGGAATTAATGATTTGAGGAGAAGCAATTTTACGATCACACTCTTCACGGATCGGCCAAACAGGAGTTGTTTCTCTTTTTTGAGGACTATTTTGGAGCGGTCTGGTTCCTGGACGCCTTGGAGCTTGCCCCATTGCATAAGTTCCTTGCACGTTTTTTTAGGAATTATAATACCTGAGAAAACAAAAACAAAAACAAAAAAATCTAGTATTACCATAAGTAATTATTTTGCACGTTTACAGCTTAGTATTTAAGTTCACAAAATTAGCTAGCACTGAAGAGGGCCCCCATTTGTGGCCGAAACGTTTGCCTTTTTATGTCTTTCAAACTCCTTAGTACTTTTCCGGTTTTTTCATATCTATATTATGTTTTTTAATCATTAATTCTTAATGGAAATGATCTGACCCATTGTCAATACAAAAATAATATAAAATTACAGAATTACAGAATATATCATTTAAAAAATTACATTTATTTTCTAGATATTTTGAGAAAGATTGACCTGAAATAAATATCTGAAAGATTTTGTAAAATTTGAAGATGATTTAAGCACTTAAAAAATAAATTTTTAATGAAATTTAAAGTCAATAAATGTTTAAAGATTTAAAACAAAATATCGATTTCAGCATTTTATATCTTTATTAATCGGGTACTTTAATTAAAAATGTATGTGGAGAATATTTTATAATAAGATATGATTTAACATGAGATACAAGTTTTAAAAATGAAGGGTTTTAAATTTTTATTTTAAAACAGTTTTTAAATTAATTTTAAATTTACGTACGCACGAAATTTCACAGGTCAGTTTCGATATGCAGGAGCGATTAAAAGATATGAATATTCAGAAACACAACAATTTCGTTGTGTAAGTGTGACTAAACGATTTGAGTATTTAAAAAAACGAAAACTATTTCCTCCAATAAAATACTTTGGAAATTTGTATAATAGTATATTATTGTGTATCTAGGAGGTAAGATAGGTCTTTTGGGGCGAGGATTGATTACATCGGTCGAGTCCCAAAATGGCCGACCTCCGTGGCGCACACGATATTTTTTGCAAAATACGTCCTACCAGGGGTGTTAGTTGAAATTTGCCGGTTTTACTCATAGATGTCGCTAGAGATATGTATACATTTCCATGATTTAGCATCTATGTCATATTTTTCTATGAACAATAACCTTCAAAAATACACAATTACATTCTGCCAAAATAATAGCATCATAGTTGTTTACCTCAGTGAATATGTCGAGTTTCGTTCCAAGTAAATCGCATTTGCGGCATTCGTTGCTTTTCTTATTTCATCAAACACGGAGAAAAATAGTTAAAGTAATTTTACTCAACTTCCGATCAAATTTGGGACATAAGGACAAGTTAGAAGTTATTTAGTATCACTGTATTTATTTGTGATATATTAAATGTTCGAAAATGAATCGAAGTTGAGTAAAATTCAAAAGTGTAGGGTCAAGTATGAAAGCGTGCATTAAAATTTTTTAAATATACATATTATTACTCGTAGTATAACTATAAAAAACCAATCTTTTATTAAATCACAAAAATAGTAGAGCTTTCCGTTCATTCTACTCTACGCTTCAATCGAGAGTTGAGTAAACCGTGAATCGCAATATTTATTCCAACAGCTACATCTATTCACGCAGGAACGAATGAAAGTAATCTGCGCCTTGGGCACACATAAAAAAATTTTAATTTCAAAAACTTAAATTCTTAAAATTAAATTGATATTATGAAAATTTATACAAAAAAAAATCGATAAGTGTATTACATAAAATATGAAATATCACATAAATTACTCAGGCAGAATAATTTGGAATTCGCAAATGTAAAATCCATATTTTGAAAATATAAAACACAGAAAATAAAAGAACCTTCTTTTAAATGTTTTTATACAAGATACTTCTTGATTATAGATGGGACTTGTATCGACCCTTTGATGAATATTCGATAAATGTATAAATTGGCTTTAGGGTCCAGAAATAATGAAAACTCAGTTCTTACATTCTTTCAAACGTTTCGACTCAGGTTGGAGTCCTCATCAGTGAGAATTTATTTCTATAAAAAAATACAAAGGAGGAATCTTAAAAATTGCCCGTGTGGCGCATAAACTTTTTTTATAGAAATAAATTCTCACTGATGAGGACTCCAACCTGAGTCGAAACGTTTGAAAGAATGTAAGAACTGAGTTTTCATTATTTCTGGACCCTAAAGCCAATTTATACATTTATCGAATACTTCTTAATAATAATGCAATTTTTTAATGTACATTTGAAAATTTAGTTTCACTAAACTTCATACGTTGTTATAATAAAAATGTATACTAAATGTAATTTAATAATTATATTATATATATCAATAATTATAGTTATAATAATTGTGTAATTATATTAATTTTTAAAAATATTTTATTAATCATTTATGAAAAAAGTTGATTTATTTTTACTTGAGTAAGGCTAAAAAATTTTATTGACGGCACTTACTCTCACAAGCTCTGAATAACTCATGCAGTCACTATATAAGAAAGTTCCAAATTTTATATCTTAGCATTGTAAGCGAGTGTGTGCGTGATTCGACGAAAGCGTATCGTACTATATATAAGTGTAGTTATTAGGTTTATATATGTAAGGTTATATGTTTAAGCGTATTTGTAATTTGAAATGTGATTGACTACGTATGAATGGTGTGAATGTATTTGTAAGTTGTTTATGTATGTACCGGATGACTATTGGCAGGCTCGAGGTAAGAATTTTTTCTTATTTAAGAGAACCATACCATTGCCAGTTGAAATAATACGCCCGATGCTCATTTTACCCAACTACGGTTTGAAGCACCTCAAGCGTCGGTGATATACTTATACATTTCATGTTAACCCACTGACGCATGTTGGTGCCCTGTCGTCGATAACGTTTTACTCAACTCCTTACTATTCCCTATGTAACGCTTATTGTTATTCACTTTGGGTGAATTAGGTATATATCAAATTGATTTTACCCGACTAGGATTTAATAGATGTTCAAATGTCCTTATGTCCCAAGTTTAATCGACAGAGTTGAGTAAAATTACTTCAACTATTTTTCTCCGTGAAAGAAAAAAGCAGTTAAAGCTCATCGATTGCTGGTAGAAACTTATGGTGAACATTCTCTAGTGATTAGAACATGTGAGACATGGTTTTGTCAATTTAATAGTGGAAATTTCCATTTAGTAAACAATGAACATCCTGGTGCAGCGAAAAAGTTCGAAGACGAGAAATTGCAGGCGTTATTGGATGAAGACCCAACCCAATCGCAACAACAATTGGTACAAACACTAAATGTGACCCGAGGAGCAATTTGCCAACGTTTAAAAGCCATGGGAAAAATCCAAAAGTATGGAAAATGGGACCACACCAACTGAACGATAGACAAATGGAAAATCGAAAAACCCTTTGTGAAATCCCTAGCGGACCCGTGTGAGAGAACGGTCATAGAATACTCTGACCGTTCTATGACCTCGAATTATTACGGCTAAGCAATGTGACTAAATTTTTGCGATTTATAATAACTCTCGTATTACTTCCGCATTGCCCAGAATATCATTCAATTTTTTTTCTGTCACTTCGGTCCTTTTTTCTGCTTACAAAGGTTATGAAATCAGAAAAAAGGCGAAGTTCTGCAAGCGATGTGACTAAATTTTTGCTATTGATAATTACTCTCGCATTAATTTTGTATAAAAAATTCTTGATCTTGAAAAAACAATGCGATATAGCGTAGATTTATTTTTATACATTTACCGTTCGACGTTGGCCTTTTAAGTCCGTAGCGGCTTCTTGAATGAAGATAAACTCAAGATTAACTGAATATAGATAACTGATAAAACTTCTTCAAGGTAGGAATTAGGTTCGGAGTTAAAAAAAGTTTATTGCCAAAATCTGAAAATGCATATAGTAACTTTAAATTTATTTATTACAATTTGATTGACCATAATAAAATAGTTTGTTAAAAAAAATACATGCTCTTCCATTAGTTTAAACTGTATATTAATTGCGAATTTCAGTTACTGAATGAAACCAGGTTTTTTTTCATACTGAATTTCAACTTCTACCAACTTTTCAAAATCGTCTTTATCGAATTCCACGTTTATTAAAACAAACCGAGATGAAAGTGCGTGGAATAAAATTTCTTTCGGATTTTTATGCACAAAGTAAAGTTGCTAAAAATCCTTTCGATTTTTATCAACAAAATCTATGAAATAAAATAATTGTTAAGTATTGTGTTTCTAAGATAAAGTCTTTAAGAAAAAATTGAAAATAGCAATCTACTAATAGTTGTGCCACTATTCAAATTTTATTCTGCTTTAAATGAAACAATTAAAAGTATTCGTGATTCAGAAAACTAGATCCATAAATATTTGCAAAAGTTTATTGAAACATGATCTGATTTTCATTTTCATCCAGCATCTAAACATGCATAAACGTAATTTCATAGAGGAGTCATCTTCTACATGAAATTCATTTTGAATTAAGATACATAAATGAAAATGAATGCATTCCTTTTCATTCAACTCTACTTCACTTAATCAGTAGTTCAAATTATATATATGTTAAAAGAAAAATCGTCTCATCAAGAAGCCGATAAGGACTTAAAAGGCCAACGTCGAACGGTAAATGTATAAAAATAAATCTACGCTACATCGCATTGTTTTTTCAAGATCAAGAATTTTTTACACAAAAGTAATGCGAGAGTAATTACCAATAGCAAAAATTTAGTCACATCGCTTGCAGAACTTCGCCTTTTTTCTGATTTCATAACCTTTGTAAGCAGAAAAAAGGACCGAAGTGACAGAAAAAAAATTGAATGATATTCTGGACAATGCGGAAGTAATGCGAGAGTTATTATAAATCGCAAAAATTTAGTCACACCGCTTGACAAACTTAGCCTTTTCTCTGATTTTACAACCTTCGTAAGTAGAAAAAAGGCCCAAAGTCACAGAAAAAAATTGTATGCATTTACCAACATTCGTGAGAAAAATAAAAGGTTCGAACTTTCAGATTAACATCGCGAGGCGTTAAACCTTACCCTTAAGTTAAAACATTGAAAATTTTATCTGAGGGGGGGGGGGGGTGCATTTCTTAATCCAAATGAATTGTTTGATTTGTTACGGCGGTCGGTAAAGTCGCATCATGTCCAAAGTAAAAAATGACAATTGAATGACGTCAGAGACTTTACATTATTCATGCAACTTTAATTAATATCAGCAACTTTTATTACGTAAAGTTCATTATTAAATTCATTTATTTTACACATTTGCTTTTTTCAATCCAAATGATTTGTTTGATTAGTCACGGCGGTCGGTAAAGTCGCATCATGCACAAAAGAAAAAAATTACAATTGAATGACGTCAGAGGCTTTAAAAAATACTGTTTACATTATTCATGCAACTTTAATTAATTTTAGCAACTTTTATTACATGTATCACATGTTACTTAAAGTTCTTAACGATCTTCATTGCGAAGAATATTTTTAAAAACTGGTAAGTTGAAGAAATGAAAATATTTAATAACAAAATTAATATGTCAGTCGCTGGCACAATTGCCGAGAGCTGCAAGCGAAAGGGCACAGCAAGCTAACACTGATGACAACATTGCAGAGAAGGCACGCCAAGAAGGTGGTCGGATAATGTGGGAGTGGTAGACAGAAGAGTTGCGCGAGCGACTCCACTAGGCGCCTCTATCTACTTTGGTTGAAGTTTCAAATTAAAATATTATGAATCTTGATATTTATAAAATATGTATAAGACGAAAAAGTTAGAAAATATATTCCTCAGTCAGCTTTGGTTTTTCAGCGAAAACGCTTAGCCGTGATTGCTTTTAACAACATCAAAGCGGTTCGATAGCTCAGTTAGTTAATGCGTGTGTTATGTATATGCTTAGGTAGTTGTATGTAAGGGGTTCGATCCCACAGCGAGCACGATTTTTGAAAACGCCTCAACGTGCGATTATATGCGCAAGTGACAGTGCGTTAAATTTTGTATTATTAAATGCAAATGAATAACAATAATATGTTAAAAAAGTTTTTCCCAAATTATCATTTGTTTTTAAGATAATGTAACCAAATTCTTAGAACATAATTTTAAGTATTTCTCATGTTATAGCGTATAAACGTGACCCTCCTATTCTTTGCGTTTGAGCGCTGTCAGAGGTATAGTTGAGCAGTCAACTTTCTCTACCTGTTTCTTGAATTCCCTTGCACTGAGAAAAAATCCTGGGCATAGTGACGTGATATATGTAGTTGAAAATGTCCTTAACTACTTTTTGTGGTGGAATTCAAGCAATGGTTGACCCGTCAGTGTAAGTACTAAGTGGTCGCCGCGATTTAAGTAATGTAGTCACAGTCACTATACGTAAGTATCAAATATAAGGTTATGTAAAATCAAATGCATAAAATTACTACGCGGAATATTGTATTTTTTATAGCACCTCTTTTGAAAATATGATTTTCGACATCTGTAGAGCGGGTTGAAACTTTAAAAGTAGGGTTAAAAATCACAATATCGACACGCTCTACAGTTACATCAAATCAAATTCTCAAAAGCGTTGCTATCGGTTGCTATGAAAAATAATATGCATTACTCGAAACAATACAAAACGGATTCAACGAGTGTGAAGTTTGCTGCACTGGTTATAGCGATTACGTTATTCTAGCCATGAGAACTCAACGTTTCAAGTTCTCATAGCGAGGTTTAAGAGTTAAGGACAATTTCAACGATGTTAACTAGTCGCCACGACCAGGTATTCAGAATATGGCTACATGGCTAAAAATCATGTTTCTATAGCCATGGGTCCAGTAGCGACAGCAAGTTTCCCTCGTTACAGTCACTACTTTTTTCCAACTACATTATTCCTGCACTGGGAAAAAAAAAACATGGTGAAATCAACGGGAAGGAGTCCCGTCGTCAATTTCACGTTGGCGTAGCGTTGCTCTCCCGTTGAATCGCCGGTGCTATTCAACGTTGTACTGGCGGTAGAGCCAACGTTAAATCACCCAAAAATGATTAGCTGTGGCAATACTCGCGATAGTTCTTGTCAGTTCTTTTGTTTTCCTAATAAAAGTTTTCCTAATTATATATTAGTATTTAAAAGCAAAGCACTGCCAATTTCATTATGGATATGAAATTGCGTCATCGTGTGATGAAATTGGCGGGCACGATAACTCAAAAAGTTATTTATTTAATCCCTGAAATTTTGCACATATCTTTTCAATGAAATTACTTTCTATGTGTAACTACATATTTCCAAAAGTTTGTTGAAAAACTTATTTTATCGAAGCTATAATAATCCAAAAATTCGGTCAAAAATTCAAATTATTTTTATAAACTGTTTCATTCTGCGAATTGTTTTTCATTTTTTTAGGTTCTCCTACAAAATATGACACTAATAATCATACGGAATTTTGGTTTTTATTTTCAGGTCCACCGATCGAGGTTTCGCTGCGACCATCTCAGAAGAATGTAGTGTACATCGGCCATTTTGAATAATTGAAATTTAAGAAAAAATGTTTTGTATTATTTAAAAATATGAATAAACTATATGCCAATTTTCAGAAATATAGAATGAATCATTCATTTAAAAAAAAAATTCGTGAAAATAGAGCTTAATACACGCCTCTACATGTATTTCTCCCCTTAAATCATTAGTTTTGAGCACCTATAAAATGGCCTAACAACGAGCCTAAAATGTTTACATTTTTCCTCACTGATCCAAATTCTAAAACTATACTATTGATAAGGAATAGAATATTCTGATGCATTAAGTAGCCAATCAAGTGGTTGCTCTATTTCCAAAAGGCTTCGAACACCGCATTGGCTGAGATATTTTTAGGTATATCAAACCAAACAGCAAAAAGTGTAAAAGATTTAATTCTGATACCGATGCTTAGTAAGATTGACGAAAAAATACAAAATGTTCAATAACTATTCCCTACACCAGAAAAAATTTCTTCGTATGATTTTATCCAAAAATGGCATATCTATTATACACGGAAAAAATTAGTCGCTTAAAATTTAAGTTACTTTCGAAGACTCTTGGACATAGAGTTTTATAAGATGAAGTCGGAGAAAATTTAAGTTACTTTTTATTAAATAGTGTTCAACTTTTCCTACCATTTAATGAAATTCTTCTGTTATTTAATAAAAAGTAACTTAAATTCTCTCCGACTTCGTCTTATAAAACTCTATGTCCAAGAGTCTTCGAAAGTAAATTAAATTTTAAGCGACTAATTTTGTCCGCGTACTAATATCACAAAAAAGTTGCGTACAAAAATTGTAAGGGCACCTCTTACGAAATTCGAAAGAGTTATTTCGGTGTAGCGAACCCGGTCCAGTGAAGGGTCAACGATTTTGCTGACCATTCGCTGACCACGTAGTAATATGAATGAGATCATTTAGTGAGAAAGATAAATCTCCAATTAATGTGCAAAGTAAGAATATTAATAATAATGAATAAACGATACACAATACTTTATTGGGCAGTCATTCAAAACAAAAAAACACAAACCTATGAAGCATTTATCCAGTTGGACCTAAATTTTGCAGAGAATGCAAGCCGCTAGAGAAAAGAAGGCCTCTGATAAATTCACAATTAAACATTAAGCGTAAGCGTTCCTTGAAACCACTACACAAATTTATCACTATAAGCACAAATCTTGTTGGCAAACACTGCAGAATTCGTCAGGATTAGTACTGAAAAACACTTCCGTATTGAAAAATATTAGATTCTGTCGGCGCAATCGTGAGTGATTACTCGAAGACGACTGAGTAACTGGCTGACTGACTCACTGACGAATTGTAATGATGATGGCCACAACAATTCCGCAATAGAATACCTAGAGGCTTATTGTGAATTTGCGAAGGGGGGCTGCAGCACCATCCCCACCACTTTGGGTTGCCCAATCGCCGCAAAACAACTGACAGGTAGTGATGGGCGATACAGTATCGATATCGATACTTTCCTACGTATCCCCCTTCACTACTGACAGGATTCGCAGTTAAGGACATCCGGCTGTTCCCCTCCCCCACCTTTTTCCCTATTCTGACCGTTCTGAAGTTGAGTGAAGATAGGTATAAAGGAGACATCGAGGGCGATTGAATGGTCCAAAGCTTGCGGGGAAAGACGCCAGGGGTGGGTAAAGTTCCAAACCCCAACACGGGGATCGACACTTTCGAAAATCGCCAAAATCTCACGGATAAGAAGTAAGTTGTAGGAGCAAGGCCCAAACTTGCGTTGGTGAGTCTGCTGTATTCATGATGGGTCAGGTAGTCCTCGTCTATTCAACCCTAGCTTGTCGACAAGATTTTACAAAATAGCTTTTTACCTCTTTTCCTTCTACTTCGCTCTTTACTAGTCTTTTCCTAAGATCGGATATATATTTAAAAAATATATATATAAATAAAATAATATATAAAATATTTTATATTATAAATTTTATAATATATATATATAAAATATTTTATATTATAAATTTTGTATTATAATATATAAAAGAGCAATTTATTGAAATTAACAATTTTTTTGTTGAAATTGATTACATATTTATTGACTAATTGTTTTCAATATTCTTTCAGTATCTTGATTACAATAATGAAGACATATAGAAAATGGAAATAAATGATCAATGATGATATTTTGAAAGTTTAATACTCATACAATATAATTTTCGTTTATACAATACGGTTACAAAGTTAATATTATTCTCTATAGGGATACAATAATACTTGCTCTTTTCAAGAAATTTACAATTCTCAGAGAAATTAAAATTGAAACAAAGTATTCCTCGTAATATATAATAATTTATTAGAGAATGTAAATGACCAGCTTCAGATCTGAAGTTATTTTATAGACTTTGATAGTAAGATAGACGAAAGGGTTCTTTTACGACTACTTAACAGTCACTGTAAAGCAGCATCGTAATTATAAAGAACCATCTCTTCGATCGTCATCTTTTCAGATTATAAATCTCAAATTCACCTATCTGCAGGTGCAAAGTATAGGCGTTATGAAAGAATTTTTACAAAGGATTAATAAAATCTTAACTTAGTTTTCAGATCTGCAGAATTATGACATGAATGAACATTATTATTTGTACAAATACATCAATATTTTTCTTTGAATTTAAAAAATTTGATTGTAAACTAATTCCTGTAAATTATCTGACTTATTTCAATCAATTCAATGGAATTTAATCAATAAAATATATTTAATTAAAAATAAATGAATTTCCTTCCACTTTGTTCTTTACTTGTCTTTTCCTAAGATCAGATTTATATTTTGAAAAAATGAAGATATTCACAGTTTTTTTTTGGAAGTTATTACATATTGCAAACCAAAAATAAAAAATGAATCAATTTAACTTTATTTCTTCTTCTTCTTCAAAACAAAGAAATTAATGCATTGATATATGGTCAAAGATATAATTTGTTTTATTTAAGGCAGAAATTTATTTGATTCGAACAAATATTTATTTGATCCAAAGATATTTTGTTTGAATCAAACAAATTTTGTTTCATTAAAACAAAACTTTTCTTTACATCAAAAAAAGTGTTTCAAACAAATAATCTTTTTGATTCAATCAGATATTTTTTCTGAGTACGACTTTTCAGGCCGTTGCTATGACTTTTCAGAGTAGTCCCTCCTCATTTATCGCAACTTTTATAAGTTTTCTGTATCGGCCTAAAATTGGCAACTTTCATTTCTCGAAACGGGCTTGTAATACAACAATTTCAGTGGAGGCATTGGAAAGAATTTGTTTTTTTAAAAGTATGGAGAGAGACGGAAAGTATGATCGGGGCAGGTAGTATGACTTTTACAAATAAAGTAAGTGCTTTTTGATTTTTATGATAATTCTTGGTAGGAAATGGTTTTTCTTCACTGAGAAAAAAGAATATGCGCGCTCCGGAATTTTTAAACGTCGCGCTTCACGCTCGGTCTTGTGCTCTTCGCATACATTTAAGTTTATTTCTTATATTTTGATACTGAAGCTCAAACCAATTTTATAATAATATTACAGATGATGTGAATTACACATTTTCTCAAAGTCACTGAATTTCTTTTTGAATTTAAGTGAAACAGGAAATTCAATTTACTTAAGGCTCTATCGGCCTTAAGGAACACATTCTCATCATGACACTCGCGCTTCGCGCTCGATTTTCTGTATACATTTCAGTATAACTTTTTAATAAATTACATGATTAAAAGAATTTACTTTCTTCCACATATCTAAAAAGGAAAAACAATCGTAGACTTTATTTAAGGAAACGATTTTGCAGAACAATGCTTATTTCGTATCTCACATATTTTGGTGAAAAAAATCGAATTTTTTCAACATTAAAAATCAAAACATAAAATATACATCCTGTCCCGAAATTTCTTTATCAGAATTTGTAGACCTCATTTAGGCAAACAATTTTCCATCTAAATGTTTTTTTTGTATCTCACATATTTTGTCTAAAAAATGGAATTTTTTCATTTTTATCGTATTTTTTGGAATTGAAACGAAAAATATATCTTTTATCAGAAACTGTGTCAGACAAAATTTGTAGATCTTTTTGAAACGAACAACTTTGTATTCTTACGTTTTTTTGGTATTTCCAATATTATTGTTAAAAAATTGAATTTTGGATTTTCAATAGTTTTTTTTTTAATTAAAAAGAAAAATATGCATCTTTAAAAAAATGTTATATATCAAATTTGTAGGTCTTTATGTAGAAAATAATATTGTATCATAACGTTTTTTCGTATCTCGTATAATTTAACTGGAAAATGGATTTTTGATATTGACTTTTTTCGAATTTGAATGTGCTGTAACATTTCTAATTTTGATTTAATCAAAAAATGTTATTAGGATAATTTGTAGAGATTTATGAGCACTATCAAAAACCAGGATTGGAATTTTTTATTTTTTCAAAAAATTATTTTCAAAAACACAAAAGTAGTGCTCCATCCCTCAATTTTGATTGGATGTGGCTGGTTAACGAACTTGTCCTTACTTTTTCGGCTCCGATAAAGTGTACCAAAGCTCAATTCAATCTGATAATTCCATCGACAGTTATGCCGCACACGACCTACAGACAGACAGACAGACAGACACTTTCGTAAAAACCATTTTTTCTGACTCAGGGGGTCTCAAAACGTAAAGATTTGATGAAAATTTCGAAAGTCATTTTTCACATAAAACCAATACCTTCTCATCCATGATGAGAATGTAAAAATTTGCATTGGTTCAAGTAAATTTGTTTTCCATTACAATATGTAATGTAAAATATGTTTGTAATGAGCGTATTGTAAATTGAGAGAAATATTTCTTTGAAATGAGGAGATAATTTTTGGCAGGATTAAATATTTATTTGCTCCGAAGATGTGATTTACTGATTAAAATGGTCAAGTAGTAAAGTGTATTGAGTAATAATGTATGCAAAGAACGATAATATTGCCTATGGTAAGTTAGAGATTTGTGTCAAAAAGATGTTACTGATATGAATAAACGTGTTTTGAAATTTAAAAAATATTTCTTAAATTTAAAGTAATATAAACTTCATGAATTGTAAGGAGTTAAGTAAAACGTTGTCATGGTTCTCTTAAATAACAAAAAAATCCTTACCTCGAACCTACCATTAGTCATCTGATACATATCACGGAGAAAAATAGTTGAAGTAATTTTACTCAACTTCTGATCAAATTTGGGACATAGGGACAAGTTAGAAGTTATTTAGTATCATTGTATTTCTTTGTGATGTATTAAATGTTCAAAAATGAATCAAAGTTGAGTAAAATATAGAAGTGTAGGGTGAAGTATATATGAAAGCGTGCATCAAAAATTTTTAAATATATATATTATTACTCGTAGTATAACTATAAAAAACCAATCTTTTATTAAATCACAAAAATAGTAGAGCTTTCCGTTCATTCTACTCTACGCTTCAATCGAGAGTTGAGTAAACCGTGAATCGCAAGATTTATTCCAACAGCTACATCTATTCACGCAGGAACGAATGAAAGTAATCTACGCCTTGGGCACACATAAAAAATTTTTAATTTCAAAAACTTAAATTCTTAAAATTAAATTGATATTATGAAAATTTAAACAAAAAAAAAATCGATAAGTGTATTACATAAAATATGAAATATCACATAAATTACTCAGGCAGAATAATAATTTGAAATTCGCAAATGTAAAATCCATATTTTGAAAATATAAAACACAGGAAATAAAAGAGCCTTCTTTTAAATGTTTTTATACAAGATACTTCTTAATAATAATGCAATTTTATAACCTAAATTTGAAAATTTAGTTTCACTAAACTTCATACGTCGTTATAATAAAAATGTATACTAAATGTAATTTAATAATTATATTATATATATTAATCATCATAGTTATAATAATTGATTAATTATATTAATTTTTAAAAATATTTTATTAATCATTTATGAAAAAAGTTGATTTATTTTTACTTGAGTGAGGCTCAAAAGCTCTAGTCACGACACATTTCTCTCACAAGCTCTGAATAACTCTTGCAGTCACTATATAAGTAAGATCCAAATTTTATATCTGAGCATTGTAAGCGAGCGTGTGCGTGATTCGACGAAAGCGTATCGTACTATATATAAGTGTAGTTATTAGGTTTATATATGTAAGGTTATATGTTTAAGTGTATTTGTAATTTGAAATATGATTGGCTACGTCCGAATGGTGTTGAATGTATTTGTAAGTTGTTTATGTATATACCGGATGACTATTGGCAGACTCGAGGTAAGATTTTTTTTTTATTTGAGAGAACCATACCATTGCCAGTTGAAATAATACGCCCGATGCTCATTTTACCTAACTATGGTTTGAAGCACCTCAAGCGTCGGTGATATACTTATACATTTCACGTTAACTCACTGACACGCATGTTGGTGCCCTGTCGTCGATAACGTTTTACTCAACTCCTTACTATTCCCTATGTAACGCTTATTGTTATTCACTTTGGGTGAATTAGGTATATATCAAATTGATTTTACCCGACTAGGATTTAATAGATGTTCAAATGTCCTTATGTCCCAAGTTTAATCGACAGAGTTGAGTAAAATTACTTCAACTATTTTTCTCCGTGTTTATACATATATAAATATCATACAATTACATTCACACCATTCAGTGGCAGCCAATCATATTTTCTATCACAAATACACTTAAATATACAACTTCGCAAATATAAACCTAATATCTAAAACTTATATATAGGACGATACGCTTTCGTCGAATCACGCACACGCTCGCTTACAATTCTGAGACGTAAAATTTGGAACTTTCTTATATAGTGACTGCAAGAGTTATTCAGAGCTTGTGAGAGAAATGTGTCGTGACTAGAGCTTTTGAGCCTCACTCAAGTAAAAATAAATCAACTATTTTTATAAATTAATCATAAAATATTTTTTTAAATTATTATAATTATGATTATTGATAAATATATAATATAATTTTTAATTAATATTTAATATACATTTTTATTATAACTATACGTATGAAGTTTAATGAAACTAAATTTTAAAATATATATTCAAAAATTTCATTAGTATAAAAAAGAATCTTGTGTAAAAACATTTAAAAGGAAATTCTTTTATTTTCTGTGTTGTATATTTTCAAAATATAAATTATACAATTGTGAATTCTAAATTATTATTGTACCTAAGAAATTAATGTGAAATCTAAATTTTGTGTAGATTTTTTAGATTTTATGTTATAAATTTATCAAGACTTTTGCTGTTTAAATTTTTGTAAAATCAATTTAATTTAAAAAACCTAAGTGAAAAATAAAGAAGTAATTATAAATGAATTAAATTTTAAATGATATATTTGATATTGTGAATCAAAACGAATATTTCCTTTGAAGTGACTGATAAATCTTCAACCCTATGAAATATATTCCACATTTGAAAGTATGTATATGTATGTTCATATCAACTATGAAAAACAGTTAAATAGAAAAAAAATGTATACCATGGTGGGACGAACCCGGGACGAAAAAGAAGAATCTCTCCTCAGTCTCTCGCGTCTCCCCAGTCTCTTTTCGAGTCTCTCTCCGCGCAACCAGGTAGACTCCGCAGAGACTGGCGCGTCTTTACTGGGTCTCTGAAAGCAATACTCAAGTCTCGGGTAGAGAGACTGAGTATCTGTGCGACAGATTCTTAGGAGACTACCAAGTCTTTCGTAAATCTCAGAATCAGAATCTTTAATCTCTCTATACTTACACGGAGAAAATTTATTTTAATAAAAAAAATACTTCTTCCAGAATTCACTATCTAAACGATTGTTTACATTCTATAGTTAGATATAGACGACCAGGATGTCGACTCAGTTTGGGTACAGGGTGATATAAGGTTGAAGGTCTTAAGTATATTAATTCTATACGCTTACATAAACCTAACTAATACAAGTTAATAATAACGCCGCAATGTATAAGATATATCGCTCGCTTCACGCTGGCAAGTAAAATTCGAACTCTCCTTATATACTAACTAGGAGCATGTATCAGCACTTGTGAGAGAATCCAGCAGGGTATGCTGAGAAACAACCCTGGCCATGTTAAGGACAGTGTGAGTGAGGCTACGGAGGTGTTGAGCGGAATGCTCAACACCCACAAGTGCTTACTAGAGAGCGGGGTGGAAATCCAGAAAAGGATGGAATCCCACCCCGCCGTCAAAAAGATGGGTATCTTCCGGAGACTGCGCTCTGCGTCTCTGGGAGATACTCCAAAAAAGCTGACAAAGGGGGAGAAGAGGGTTGCTCCTTCTCCCCCTGAAGCTCGGCTTCCCAAGAAAGGGAAGGGCGGCATATCGCCCACTTACGCTGCGGCCACCAGAAGCCAAACCCCAAAAAAGGATGGGGAATGGCAGCTGGTGGAGAAGAAAAAAAAGAAAAAAAGAAAAAAAGAGAAGAAAAAAGAGGTTCCTGTGCCATCTGCGCAGGAACCTAAAACAAAGGTGAAGTTGGCGAGGCGCTCTCCGGCCGCACGGTCGGACGACGCTATCAGGGTGTCGGCGAAGGATGGAGAGTCCTACGCCGATATCCTGAAGGCTATGAAGGCGAAAGTAAACCCCCAAAACGCAGGGGCGGAGGTCCTCTCCATTCGGAGAACCAGGAGGGAGGAGATTCTCCTGGTCCTCAGAAAGGGGGGCGACGTCTCGACCTTCGAAAAGGCGCTCGACCAGGCGGTCGGAGAGAAGGCCGAAGTTAAATCTTTGGTCTCGAAGAGGTCCCTTGAAGTTAGGGACCTCGACGAGACAGTCACAAGAGAAGAGGTTGTTGCCGCGCTTTGCATCGCACTGGGCAAGCCAGACCTCGGGGACCAGTGCAGGCTGTACAAACGCTTCGGCGGTGTGCAGACTGCGGTGGTCCGTTTAACCGAGGCGGACGCCAGGAGCTTGCTCGGGCTTGGTAGATTAAGGGTAGGGTGGGTGAACTGCCGCATCCGAGAGCATGTCGAGGTTGCCCGGTGCTTCAGGTGCCAGGGATACGGCCATGTGTCGCGTGGCTGCACGCTTCCAGGCAGGAAGGATGCCTGCTGGAGGTGTGGGGGCGCGTCACACGTGGCCAAGGAGTCAAGGCTCCCCCTCGGTGCCTGACTTGTACTGATAGGGGCGAAAAAGATGTCGCCCATGCTTCGGGGAGCGGTTCTTGCCCAATATTCAGGGCGGAACTCCGGAGGTTGAGAGGTGGAAAGTGAAATTTCTACAGCTCAACCTCGGGAGAGGGAAGGAAGCCCAGAACCTTCTGATGCAGACTGCCAGGGAGAGGGGAGCCGATGTGTTGCTCATTAGTGAGCAACACAAATGGTCCGAAAACTCTGCTTGGTACCAGGATGCATCAAGGAGGGCTGGGATCCTTGTCTGCAGCCCTGATTTGAGCATCGCGGAGTTCCTGGAGACCGACGCGGGGTTCGTTTGGGTGGAGGTGGCGGGGGTACGTGTGTACAGCTGCTACTTCTCCCCCAACGATCCTTTCGAGATCTTCGAGACCCAGATCCTCCTCCTTGAGGAAAGCCTCAAAGAGGCTAGTGGGCGGTCCCTTATTGCGGGTGACTTTAATAGTAAGTCGCCCGAGTGGGGAGAAGCCCGTCTGGACAGGAGGGGAATCTTGGTCAGTGAGATGGTCGCCAGGAATGACCTGATTGTATTGAATCGGGGCAGGGATTTTACGTTCAGACGAGGAGCGGGGGGGTCGATTATCGACCTCACAATTGCCGCGCCCCGTCTTGCCTCCAGGATAGGCGACTGGTGCGTCCTCGATGTAATAACATTGAGTGACCACCGGTGCATTGAGTTTAGCATCCAGGAACGGAGTCACCCAGTGAATACGGGAAGGGGCGGCAAGGTAAGGAGCCCCTCCTGGAACACAAAACGACTCAGCAAAGACAAGCTTCGCGAACATCTTGAAGAAACCAGGCTCATAGATGAGCTTGGTTGGGCAAGGTCTGCTGGGTCGTTGGAGGACACTGTGCGGGCGGCGAGACGGAAAGTGGTCGCAGCATGCGACCACTCCATGCCTCGCCGCGGGCACAGGCGTACCGGGGACTCGATGTACTGGTGGAGCGACCAGTTGTCCGTCCTGCGTCGAAAGTGCCTTACAGCGCGGCGGAGTTTTACCCGCTCAAAGGGTGAACCTCTGCTGCGCGAGGCATGGAAAAAAGCAAAATCAGCTCTGAGGCAAGGCATAAAAAAAAGCCGACTTCAGTGCTGGAAAGACTTGATCGGAGAAGTCGAGAAGGATCCATGGGGTCTCGCCTTCAAAATAGTCACTAAGAGATTAGTGACTAGAAGAAAGACTCCGGGCCTGGATAGTGCCGATCGTGTCAAGTACATCGTGCGAAGCTTGTTCCCGCATATAGAGCCGTTCCAAAGACAGGACCGAAGTTCCTGCGTGGTCCGGGGCGAAGAACTCTTCACTCTCGAAGAACTAAAGAGAGCGGGTGGAAGGCTCAAGGCAAACACAGCGCCGGGGATCGACGGGTTGCCGAACGAGATCCTCAAAGAGGTGATCGGGGTATACCCGGAGATCCTCCTAGAAGTCTTCAACTCCTGTCTTCGGGAGGAGGTTCTTCGCAGACTGGAAGAAGCAGAGGTTGGTCCTGCTGAGGAAAGGCAACAAACCTCTAGGGGATGCCTCATCGTATAGGCCAATATGTTTATTGGATACGATGGGGAAACTTCTGGAGGAAATGATCCTACAAAGACTACAGGGTCACATGGTCCGCGAGAATGGTCTCTCGGAAAACCAGTTCGGCTTTCGGAAAGGCAGGTCCACAGTTGACGCCATCCAGGCAGTGGTGGACATCGCCACTAAAGCAAGAAGAGGAACTGGTAAGCGTAAGGGATTCTGCGCGTTGATCAGCATTGACATACGCAATGCGTTCAATACCGCGAGATGGAACATCTGCATCGAGGCGATGGTGCGGAAAAAGGTTCCAGACTACCTGTTACGAATGATAGATGACTATCTGAGCGACAGGTGCGTGATATACGAGGGCGACAAATGGTCTCTCAAGGAAGAGATGACATGTGGCGCCCCTCAAGGGTCGCGGGTAGGTCCACTCGTCTGGAACGTCATGTACGACGATTTCCTGCGCATGGACATGCCTGCTGGAACGAGCATCATCGGCTTCGCGGATGACGCACTTGTCGTGTGCGCCGCTGACGACGTCAAAATCCTGGAGCTGAGGATCAACGATAGTCTGTGGCGGGCAAAGCTTTGGTTGGATAGCAGATGCCTGAAAATGGCCCCTGAGAAGACCGAGGCTTTGCTGGTCACAGACAGGAGATCCTTCAAATACCCGAGGATCGTTCTCGGGGAACATGAAATCAAGTGGAAAAAGAGCATTAAGTACCTGGGTGTGCAGTTGGATCGAAGGCTTAGCTTCGGCGAACACCTGCAGATCGCGACTGCCAAAGCCATCCAGTGTGGGGCCGCCCTGACTCGGCTCATGCCCAACATTGGTGGTCCTAGGGAAGCTAAGAGAAGGCTGGTGGCGAGCGTGGTAAATTCGAAGCTGCTTTATGCAGCTCCGATCTGGACAAGTGCCCTTAACAACCATGCTATCCTGAAGAAGCTGTTCTCGGCACAGAGAGGTGTGATGATGAGAATTGTCTCAGCATACCGAACTGTGTCGACGAGTGCTGTGCTGGTCCTGGCGAGCGTCCCGCCAATAGATTTATTGGCGGAGGAAAGGCAGGAGACCTTTCAGCTTCGCAAGGAGCTTACCTGCGCCGACCTGCAAGAAATCGCTCGCGCGAAGGAGGCCATCCGCAAGGATGGAAGGCGCAGACTCGTCGAGAAATGGCAGACGAGATGGCATGGTGACCAAACCGGGAGATGGACACACCGTCTGATCCCGGAGCTCGCCACCTGGCTGGATAGAAAGCACGGTCAAGTCGGCTTTTACTTGGCGCAAGCGCTTTCGGGGCATGGTTGCTTTAATGCGTACCTGAAGCGCTTCAAGAAAAGAGACGATGAGTCGTGCCGCTACTGCGGTTCCCTTGTGGATAATGCAGAGCACACACTCTTCGTCTGCGCAAAGTGGGGCGCGGCAAGGGAGGCCCTCGGTCAGGCAGTGGGTGCCGAGCTCACTCCTGACACGATGGTCTCTCTCATGCTCCAGTCTGAACAGATTTGGATGTCTATCGAGTCATTCGTCACCCTGGTGATGAAGGCGAGGGAGCTCGATGAGCGTGCGGAGCGCGGCAACAATGGGGGCCAGTAGAAATCGCATCGGGGCCTACACCCGCGGTCCTGCGTCTTGGGCGGACTTGGCTGTTCGCGTCGACCGGGGGAGGAATCTTCTTATTCCTTTCCTGGTTGGCGCGGTTGGCCGGCCTGCCTAGCGGGCGTATGCCCGCGGATGGGAGTCCCGGGCGAACGGACGACGGAAGAGTCGTACGCGACTTTAAGCTGGAACCAACTGCCCGCGAAGTTTAAAGCCGAAAGGCAGTTCCGCGGGCGGTGCATTGGTTCGTGAGAGGTGGTTTTTTGGTTTTAACAGGTATGCCTAGACCCGTCCTAGGAGAGTCCTGTACAACGTCTATAAAAGATTTCGCCATTTTTCCTCCTCACCAAAAAAAAAAAAAAAAAAAAAAAAAAAGCACTTGTGAGAGAATATTAGTGCCGGCCTCAAAATTCCTGTGCCCTAAAATCTGCCACTGAATGATCAAGAAATTTTGAGGGCCCCAAGATAATGAAATAAAAATTTACATGTGAAGTAAGATTTTGTCTAGTATTAAATGAAACAAATAATTGAGTAGCAAAATAGATTTTTTTTAATTATTCATACTTTCAGGATCCACTAATTTATTTTTATTTTATTTCCGTATATCGATTAGTTGAAAAATTTTCATGCATAGTAAAAATATGAATGAAAATCTACTTTCATTTGATCAGTCAAGTTCAATCATCAATAATATAAATAATATAACTTTGCTCAAGCAATATCTAATTTATTTAAAATAATATCAATGAAAGTAACAAATTTTTCTATAATATATGAAAAATTGAAATTTGTTTACAATTTTTCATAATAATTTTTGTTGGGACATTGAGCATTTTATTATTTCATACTAAAGTTACAGTGAAAACTATTATGATTTTCAGGCGTCAATTAAATGTAATATTCATTTTTTATTCACAGTTAAAAAATAATTATTAATTCACGTTTTATAAATAAATTTACAACATAATAAAAGTTTTTAAATAAATTATATTAAATAAATGAATCAATATTACGAAAATAAATTTTTGAGAAAGGAATAGACTAAAGAATAAGAAAAATTAAAAATACAGTGTATTGCTTTTATTAATTTAAACTTACATCCAATTTTTTTGTATATAATAATGTCCATCGCGCAATTTGTGAGCCGTGGTAAGCGTAGCTTCAGTAATATTTTTAGATTTTCAGATTCTGTGCAAAAATATAAAAATTCATATATTGGAAAATATGAAAAAAAATTCATCTGGGCCAAATTATTATAGTGGATTATTTTTAAGGTTTACTTTTGAGTAATGAACAACTGTACAAAATTTGTAATTATAAAACTAATTTTTTTGCAAATTACAATTTCTTGAAAATGTTGAAAAAACATGTTTTCAGGATTTTCGTAAAAAAAAATTGATCATATTGTGTTGCCATTTCTTCAGCTTAAGCCAAAGAAACTTGTAACTTGCACAAACATTAGTTTTTTCATTCCTAATGTTTTATTGTTGTTCACTACTCAAAACTGTACTTAATAAAAATTTGCCATAATAATTGGGCCCAGATAAAATTTTTACACAGAACAAAAGATATCCGATCGAACTAAAACTTTGAGGGCTTACTACTGTATTATTTTCTATTATTGTTTATAAAGAATAGGAAGGTAGGAAGTAGGAAAAAGTAAAAGTAGGAATGAATTTATTTGATATAATTATCGTTAGTACTTGTAATGATAGAGTATGAAACATTTCTTTTCTAAATGCATTATATAATGGATCAAGTTTTTCAATCTTGGAGACTAAAATCTCTGAGACAGAGCTTCAAGTCTCCGAGAGACTGAGTTTCAAAAAGAAAGACTGGATCACTTTCTATTGATCTCTGGCCGGGAGATCACGGAGACTGTGAAAGACTGTTCGGCTCACGAGAGAGACTGATGGAGACTATCAGAGACTCATATAGAGACTGGGGAGACGCGAGAGACCGAGGAGAGATTCTTATTTTTCGTCCCAGGTAATATGGCAAACCTTTAAATTAAATAAACAAATTTTTTAAACGAAAAATACCTACAGTTTTTTCAAAAAAATATTTCTTTCTTTTAAAAAATTGGTTTTTTTGGTTTAAATTATTTTATATTGATAATGTAGGCGGATATTTCCTAGGAAAAATCTAATAAAGATTTAATTCTACAAAATATGTTGCAAGTTCAAAAAGATTGACAATTGTAACAATGATGCCAAACATTTATGTAAAAGAAATTATTTATTTTAACTGAACGTACTTTCCGTCATTTCAACAAAATATCGTTTTCTTTGAAATAAATGTTCTTTTTTGAATGAATTCTTCTATTCGACTGTTCACAAAAAACATTTCTTTCAACTAAAGAAATAAATATTAATGTAAACACAATATTTTATTCATATGAAGAAACGTTACATTGATATACATGTATCAACTCTTTGAATCGAATAAATATCTTCCAAAATTAATTAATGAATGCCTCAATTAAATTACTATTTCCTTGATTCAACTAAACCTAAAGCTTGAGTCATCCATGGATAAATTATTTGATTCAAATGCGTCTTGTTGAATTCATAAAATAGGACTTATTGAATCAAATAAATATTTCTTTGAGTGCGAAAACAAGATTCAAATAAACTAGGTACTTAGTTTCAAAGAAATGAATTGGTTGAGTTAATTCGCTCACATTCACAAGCAAAGAAATATTTCTTTGTATTGAAGAAATGCCTATCAAATAAATTATTTCTTTGAATCAAAGCACGCGTTTCGTGCTTCTAAAAAATATTTAATTGAATTAGGTAACGAATTGTTTGATACAAAGAAATGAAATCAATTAAATACATTTCTTTGGATCTAAGAATCTTTTTTCTCAGTGTAGTGACTGCAAGAGTTATTCAGAGCTTGTGAGAGAAATATGTCGTGACAACAGCTTTTGAGCCTCACTCAAGTAAAAATATATCAACTATTTTTATAAATTATTCATAAAATATTGTTTTTAATTATTATAGTTATGATTATTGATAAATATATAATATAATTATTAATTAATATTTAGTATACATTTTTATTATAAATTAATTAGTTGAGTTTGAAATTTTTGTCACTGCCTACATTATCGGAGGATCACTAGTCGCGTGTCAGATAGGTTACGTTGTCGACAGGTGTCCTCGTAGACAATTTCAAACTCTTATATCGCAAATAATGCAAATAAATTTAATATTTTAAAGAATTTGAAAATCTTTCTGTGGAAAAAATGACGCTTTCGACTGCGCTGGGATTCGAGCCCAGGTCTTTCGATTGCCGGTCGACTGCTCTGACCACTGAGCTACACAGGCGTCCGACATCCCTTTCTTCACAGGAAGATCTCCTTATATCGCCTAGTGGCTCAGCCTTGCGGCTGTAAATGATTTCAAATTAATTATCTTCCTGTGGAGAAAGGGATGTCGGACGCCTGTGTAGCTCAGTGGTCAGAGCAGTCGACCGGCAATCGAAAGACCTGGGCTCGAATCCCAGCGCAGTCGAAAGCGTCATTTTTTCCACAGAAAGATTTTCAAATTCTTTAAAATATTAAATTTATTTGCATTATTTGCGATATAAGAGTTTGAAATTGTCTACGAGGACACCTGTCGACAACGTATCCTATCTGACACGCGACTAGTGATCCTCCAATAATGTAGGCAGTGACAAAAATTTCAAACTCAACTAATTAATTTGAAATCATTTACAGCCGCAAGGCTGAGCCACTAGGCGATATAAGGAGATCTTCCTGTGGAGAAAGGGATGTCGGACGCCTGTGTAGCTCAGTGGTCAGAGCAGTCGACCGGCAATCGAAAGACCTGGGCTCGTATCCCAGCGCAGTCGAAAGCGTCATTTTTTCCACAGAAAGATTTTCAAATTCTTTAAAATTTTTATTATAACTATACGTATGAAGTTTAATGAAACTAAATTATAAAATATACACTGAGAAAAAAGATTCTTAGATCCAAAGAAATGTATTTAATTGATTCCATTTCTTTGTATCAAACAATTCGTTACCCAATTCAATTAAATATTTTTTAGAAGCATGAAACGCGTGCTTTGATTCAAAGAAATAATTTATTTGATAGGCATTTCTTCAATACAAAGAAATATTTCTTTGCTTGTGAATGTGAGCGTATTAACTCAACCAATTCATTTCTTTGAAACTAAGTACCTAGTTTATTTGAATCTTGTTTTCGCACTCAAAGAAATATTTATTTGATTCAATAAGTCCTATTTTTTGAATTCAACAAGATGTATTTGAATCAAATAATTTATCCATGGATGAATCAAGCTTTAGGTTTTCTTGAATCAAGGAAATATTTATTTAATTGAGGCATTCATTAATTAATTTAGGAAGATATTTATTCGATTCAAAGAGTTGATAAATGTATATCAATGTAACGTTTTTTTATATGAATAAAATATTGTGTTTACATAAATATATATTTCTTTAGTTGAAAGAAATGTTTTTTGTGAACAGTAGAATGGAAGAATTCATTCAAAAAAGAACATTTATTTCAAAGAAAACAATATTTTGTTGAAATGACTGCAAGTACTTTCAGTTAAAATAAATAATTTCTTTTATATAAATGTTTGGCATCATTGTTACAATTGTCAATCTTTTTGAACTTTCAACATATTTTGTAGAATTAAATCTTTATTAGATTTCTCCTAGGAAATATCCGCCTACATTATCAATATAAAATAATTTAAACCAAAAAAACCAATTTTTTAAAAGAAAGAAATATTTTTTTGAAAAAACTGTAGATATTTTTCGTTTAAAACATTTGTTTATTTAATTTAAAGGTTTGCCATATTTGTTATGATAACATATTTTTTAAACTTGAAACATATTTCATATAATTAAATGTTTATTGGATTCCTCCTAGAAAATATTCGCTTGCATTATGAATATGGAATAATTTAGACCAAACAAACCATTTTTTCAAAGAAAGAAGTATTTTTTCGGAAAAACTGTGGTATTTTTCGTTTATAAAATTTGATTATTCCATTTAAACTTTTGGCGTAGTTGTTATGATTACATGTTTTTAAAACTTGAAACATATTTTCTATAGAATTGAAAATTTATCATTCCCGTTCTAAGAAACATTCGCTCTCATTATCAACTTGAAATGTATCATTCCAAACAAATATTCGTCCTACCCTAGTATCCATTTTTTTCTATATTCAACTGTTTGTCATAGTTGATATAAACATACATATACATACTTTCAAATGTGAAATATATTTCATAGGGTTGAAGATTTATCAGTCTCTTCAAAGGAAATATTCGTTTTGATTCACAATATCAAATATATCATTTAAAACTTAATTCAATTATAATTACTTTTTTATTTTTCACTTAGGTTTTTTAAATTCAATTGATTTTACAAAAATTCAAACAGCAAAAGTCTTGATAAATTTATAACATAAACTCTCAAAAATCTACACAAGATTTAGATTTTACATAAATTTCTTAGGAACAATAATAATTTGGAATTCACAATTGTATAATTTATATTTTGAAACTATACAACACAGAAAATAAAAGAATTTCCATTTAAATGTTTTTACACAAGATTCTTGTTTATATTAATGTAATTTTTGAATATATATTTTAAAATTTAGTTTCATTAAACTTCATACGTATAGTTATAATAAAAATGTATACTAAATATTAATTAATAATTATATTATATATTTATCAATAATCATAATTATAATAATTTAAAAAAATATTTTATGATCAATTTATAAAAATAGTTGATTTATTTTTACTTAAGTGAGGCTCAAAAGCTCTAGTCACGACACATTTCTCTCACAAGCTCTGAATAACTCTTGCAGTCACTATATAAGAAAGTTCCAAATTTTACGTCTCAGAATTGTAAGCGAGCGTGTGCGTGATTCGACGAAAGCGTATCGTCCTATATATAAGTTTTAGATATTAGGTTTATATTTGCGAAGTTGTATATTTAAGTGTATTTGTGATAGAAAATATGATTGGCTGCGACTGAATGGTGTGAATGTAATTGTATGATGTTTATATATGTATGTATCGGATGACAAGTGACAGGTTCGAGGTAAGAATTTTTTTGTTATTTAAGAGAACCATGACAACGTTTATACTTGACTCCTTACAATTCATGAAGTTTATATTACTTTAAATTTAAGAAATATTTCTTAAATTTCAAAACACGTTTATTCATATCAGTAACATCTTTTTGACACAAATCTCTAACTTATCATAGGCAATATTATCGTTCTTTGCATCCATTATTACTCAATACACTTTACTACTTGACCATTTTAAACAGTAAATCACATCTTCGGAGCAAATAATTATTTAATCCTACCAAAAATTATCTCCTCATTTCAAAGAAATATTTCTCTCAATTTACAATTCGCTCATTACAAACAAGGAATCAGATATTGGAATGGAAAACAAATTTACTTGAACCAATGCAAATTTTTTTGAATTAATGTATTGTTTCTTTGAAGATGCATCACATCATTTTACATCAAAGAATTCACTTCTCTTATCAAATAATTGCTACACAATGTTAATAACATATTTATTCAATCTAATGAATATTTAATAGTACTAGAAAAACATTTTTTTGCTTTAATTATTCATTTTTTAAAGACAATAAAAATATTTCTTTGATCTAAAAAAATATTTAATCGTCACCATCCAGCTCAACCATCTATTTGAATCAAAGAAATATTCTTTGATTCGAATATTCTTTTTTCTCAGTGTGAAGATATTAGATTTGGATAGAGTAGTGGGTTCTAATAAGTTCTTCTTTTAGTTCAGAGTGAGGATAAAGAGTTGTGTTTGTATTATTGTGATCTTTACCTGTAGTAGTATTTGCGTAATACGATGGACTTTTAGGTGCCTCTTTCGAGCTTTGTGGCGCTGAAGCTGTTAGCAGTTCTTGATGGCTCTCAGGAGGAGGTCCAGAAGGTCGACGGGTACCTAAGTGTAATAAGAGGTTAGTGACCGAATCCCAGAAGGCGCCTAGTAGATGGAGAGACCATCCAAATAATCTGTGTAGTGCATATCCAAGAATAATGGTATCCGCTATCAATTTAATCCCTCTAATTATTATTATTAATCCAATTGGGCCTGCACTAGTAGTTCCGAAACTTGTAAAAATTGTCCAAAATCTACCCCATGCGGATTCAGCAATTTTATCAATTACATCTTCATTGAATAAATTCGTTAATGATATTCCTTGATTAATAGTTGGATGCCCTGTTATTTCTCTAGCTAAAGAATTTAGAATTATTGGTTTTTCTGCTGGAAACATAATATGATCTCGCAGTTTATCAAGATCAGATTGAGAATAAATGCCACTTGTTGCTAAGGATGAAGAATTTGTGTATTTCCAGGTTGCTTTTGTGAGAGGTTTAACTATAGTTGGTGCTATGGATTCGACAGTATTTGGAAGTAATTTGTACCAGGTTTCTCCAAAAAGGTACATTGGTGGAAGGAAAGAATTGCAATTTGTCTGGATACCGGATTTTGTTAATATATGAGTTCGTGGAGAAAGGAAAAAGGACTGATTCCCTCTAAATATTGGTAGTTGTAGATAACATTCTTCAGTTTTGCGATATTTTACTTCAACCGGTATACATTTTACGATATGTACTACTTCTCCTGCAATTACTGACATATATCCTGGACCTTTCATTAAATGATATGCAAATTCGTCTGGTGATTGGGTTGCTAAGGTTAATGTATTTCTAAAAACCTGCTGTTCAAGTATACATCGTTGAGTAAGAACGTCGTGATAAAGTCTATTTATTTCAGTGCGTATGTGTCTTTCCACATATATGAATTTAGAGTTAACGTATGTAACAATTTCCATATTTTGAACTTCTAAATGTTTATTTTCTAAAAATGAATTTCCAGGTCTGGTTTCAAAAATTAATAATTTTGGATGTTCAGTTTGTATTAAAACGTAACTGCAAACTGGTTTTCTTGTTTTTTCAGCCAGTACGAAGGTTATATCTTCAGTCGTTAAAGAATAAAAGGTTTCAGAATTGTCTGTCGTGTTGTCATAAGTTTTATTTGCTGGTCCTTCATAAATAATTTCATATTTGTTAAAATTACATACGTCATTAGGTAATGTATCGCAGAATGTTTGTCCATATTCTACGTCTGTACAGAATGTGTCTGAAAGTGTGTATGTTATTCCAGATCCTAATTGAATTTTATTTGAATTTAAATGAATAGTTGCGTAATGTTCTTGTAAAGTTATTTTGAATATTAACTTTGATATCTGAAGAGAAGGGGTTACTAAAAATGTCCCTAATGTGTGCATTTGATTACATTGATCTCGTGTAACATCATGTATATATTCACTGTGGCCATTTGCAACTATGGAACTGTGAGAATGCATACCACAATGAGAGATGGCACGTCGAATTTCTATTTTGCATTGTATTACTTTTGTATTTGAAAATCCAGTTAATTGTAAAAGTTGTATATAAGTTCTTTCAACATGTACTTGAGATCGAGGTAGATCACATTCTCCTACCTCTAGTAAAGATAATGTCGTAATATTTGATTGATTTGAACCGCAATCGAATCCTATGATGGCGTAGACTGTTGTTATATAGTTGAAGTTGCAAGTGAGCAGTGCCAAAAGGAAGCCTCGTAATCCCATCTCTGGAAAAAGGAGGTTCCAATTAGCAGCTTGCTTTGTAATATAAGAATAGGAAAATGTTTTATCATTACATATGTATATTTTTGAAGTTATTAATTTACTTTTTGTATTTTGCGTTCCTAGTTCATTATATCGAACATGTCGGCTATGACAATGTGATTTGATAGCCGTAAACTGAGAATTAAATTTTTGTATGCGTCCGGTCCTCTTGTTTTAATTGTTGAAAAAATGTCTTTTATTATTTCTGGATTGTTTAGGTTTCTGCTCCATGTGGGAATATTACAGTCGTCTTGGTTAAAAATTCCAGTTTGAATTAAATATGGCCAGAGAGCTACCATGTCGATAAAACGGGGAACTATTTCAATGAGATCATCTATGCGTTTGCGATGAATTTGTTCCATTATATCTGGAATAATGTGTTATGTTTGAAATTTCATTTTCATTTTGTTTTATATATTTTTTATTTTATATATAAAACATATATTTTCATAAAAAAAGTTTTTATTTTTTATATTTTTACTATTTATCGACAAAATAAAATTTCTATATCTTATTTAAATTGTATATGTATATATATAAATATATATATATATTTTTTTATAATTAAAGTACAGATATTTTGTTTTAATTTTTATTTATTTACTTTTGTACTTGCACATGTGAGCGTTTTAGTCTATTAATGTGGACAACAGTAGGTTTGCCTTTATAGCTTATTTTTACATTCCCTTTTCCTAACACTTACAATATTCCATAAGGCCCTGTATAATGACTATCAAGTTTTTTAATGTTACCTCCTTTTAATAAAAACACGTAATCTCCAATTTTTACTTCTAAAGGATTTATTTTTTTATCATAATATAATTTCGATTTTTCTTTTGCTGAAATAAGATTTTCTCTTGCTTGTGTTCGCATTTCATGTAGTTGTGTTACGAAATTAATTAAATAATCGTCATATGTTTGTAATTTTTCTTGTAATGATAAAGGTTCACTGGAAGGTTCACGAGCTAGTTTACCAAAAACCAATTCATAGGGTGTGCATTTTGTGCCTTCATGTACACTAGTATTATATGAGAACATTGCTAGTTCAAGCCAATCATCCCATTCTGAATTTTTTGCAACAAATTGTTTGAGATATTCTCCTAAAACATGATGTGAGCGTTCTAATGGTCCGTTTGATTGAGGGTGAAAAGCTGTGGTACGAAATTGTTTAATTCTAAAACGTTTTGCCAATCTTTTTAATAAATTACTTAAAAAATCTCTGCTTTGGTCAGTAAGTACTCCTTTCGGTGATCCAAATATGCAAATAAATTTTTTCACGTAAGCATCTGCTATCGCACTAGCTTGGTGATTAGGAAGAGGTATTGCTAAAGAATATTTGCTAAAATTGTCTTGTATCGTTAGAATATATAAGTTACCAGATTTTGTCTCAGGTAGTGGACCAACAATTTCCATTGATATTTTTTCAAAAGCAGTAGTGGGTGTGTCAGTGATTACCATAGGATTTTTTGTTTTGACTCTGATTAATTTTTTCAGTTGACATTGTAAACAGCCTTGAATATATTTTTGAATTTCTACTTTCATATTTTCCCAAAAAAATTTTTGGCGAATTCGGTTATAAGTTTTTGTAACGCCTTTATGGCCTCCTAATGCTGAAGAATGAGCTTCTTCAATTAAATGAGTTCGTTGTTCCTTTGCTGAATACTGCGTTATTCCATTGCAAACTATAATTTTTGTAGTTGAATTTGAAAAAATTGAATCGAAAATTGATTTCACTTCTTCCCAAGGTATATGATTAATTCTCGAAGTTTTTGAAATACTAATTGATCGTAATTTAAATGTTTGAGATAATTCATGTAATATGTGAATTGATAATTTTATATTATTTAAAGTTTCTGATAAATTGTCTTCAGTTTCTTCTTCACTTGGAAGTGCAAAATGGTAGTAGTTTCCTTTTTTAATCTCTTTTGCTATTCCCTTTTATAAATTTTTAAATTTTGGTAAAGTTTCACGTTTTTCTAATGTTTTTGATCCGTTGTCGCGAGGAGTTCCATTTGTTGTAACAAAATATGCATAATTATCTTTTCGCATAGTTAATTGATCGCGACATTCAACTAAATTTTTCCTTGTTATAACTTTTTCTGTTTGAGAGTTTATAGGAGGAGGTTCTGGGGGTGGACGATTATAATTATCATGATCATTATCGTTTTTTCCAGAATTTATTTGAGATCTTTGGTTTAGTTTCAAATTTTCATTAAAATAAGGTTCTTCAAATTTTTCTTTCAAGTTTTCTTCTTGGTTTTCTTCAAACTTTTCTTCAAAATTTTCCTCAAGATTGTCTTCAAAATTTTCTTCAAAATTCTGTTCGAAATTCTTTTCAAAATCGTCTTCAAGGTCATCTTCAAAATTCTCTTCCAAATTTTCTTCATAATTTTCTCCATCATTTCCTTCGTGTGAGATTTCAATGTCGTTGATTTCATCTTCTGAGGTTGAAAAATAATTTTCACTTTCTTCGCTTTCAAATCCATTAATATTTTTTGGCTTCTTGGCATTCTTCTTTTTGTTTTTTGCTTAAGTTTGTTTCAAATAATCTAAATAATCAGGATCAGAGTCGGAATCTGATTCTACTTTTGTTCGGCTTCCTTTTTGCATATTTATTTCTGGTAGTTCATCTTCATATATTTGTTTTCTTGGTCTACCTCTCTTTCTTTTTGTTTGAGAGGGAATATTTTTTAAATTTGTTACTAGATTTTTTCTTGGCCTACCTCGTGGTTTTTTCACAAGAGGTTCAGAAGAAAAATTTTCGTCTAAATTTCTTAAGTTTCATTTCGATTCAAATTTTTTGCTTTTTCTTGCTCTATTCTCTTTTGAGCTCTTGTAGTAATAGTTTTCCATGATAAATTTTCGTATTTTTTGGAAAATGTATTTTTTTTTAATACGGGCACGAGAACATCTGGCGCGTGTCGAAGCGCGTTCCGCGCTCTCAGTAAAACGTTTCTATCTCATCAAGTATTGCTTCAACCAACATCACTTTTTCCCAAAAACTTTTTCAAACGATCCTCATCAATTCCTCCGCTGGAAGTTTTTCCTAGCTTCAATAGGAAAAAACTTCCTCGCATGTCGAAAAAAAATTGATTGATTTCCAACCGCTGCTGATAAATTAATAAATAATAATAATAATAATATCATATTTTTCAAAAATTCTATGATTTCGGTGCCGAGTATAACGTCATTGGAATTCACAAACCAAATTTCAACAAAATCGGTTGAATATTAGTTGAGTTTCAGCAATTTTAGTTCCAAACGGCATTGATTTTCGAAGGTATGAAAAAACCTATTGTTTATTTTACAGGGAATAAACAAATTATCAGAGATGAAAATTAATATAAAAAAAAGATGCGCTTTATTGAGCTGAACATCACAGTATTTTTTGTTTAACGTTTTTTTGAAAAAAAAAATTTTCGCCTCGGTTTGGAATGTGGACAATACTTCTACCCGTTTTCGAACGGAGAGGCCCTTATTAAATTTGTGACCAAGAGGAGAAAAGAAAGGGAAAAAGCAGCAATTTTGCACTTAATTTCCACCATTTTTCAGTGCAAAATACCACCAATGCACTTTCAAGCCACATAAAGAAATAAATTGTCACTGATGAGGACTCAAATCGGAGTCGAAACGTTTGAAAACATGAAACCTTGAGTTACATTTTTTCTGGACCCTAAAACCAACTAAGAACATCAACAATATCGGATATTCTTGTGTACCAGGCACTGTGTTTGCTGATGCAAATCTACTCTTCAGTTCTTGAGCTGTGATGGCGTGATTTTCTTTGGGACTAAAGAATACTAAAGTTTCAACTAAATTTTTCTTTGCCCATTGATACAAGACATCAGCAGTCAAAATCGGATCTTTAGATGACGCTTGTAGGCTAGCACGCGCTGCGAGTCTTTTTAACCCTCCGTTACCAAACATATGAGGGATTCCCTCAGTGGGGTCAGTTTTTTCGAAATAACTTCTACTTTACGCTTCACACAGTCTGGTCCGTTTGAATACCTTTCGACGAATTATTCCTGAAGTTTTTTGTAGCAATAAAAAATGTTCAAGTAGAATACTCATTCAATAATCACTTTTCAAAACCAAAGGTGACGTGAATTCTGAGGGAATCTCTCCATAGTTTGGCTTTCGTACAATGGAAATAGCTTGAGTTCTAGAGTGCGGTGTTGCCATATTTTGATGTTACACGTTCAGCCAAGTAGTCGCAACATTTGGCAACACTGCAGATGTTCTAACACGCAGAGGGAAATCCTCTAGGGTTTGGTAACCGTGTAACAATTTTTAAGTTTGGTAACGGAGGGTTAAATTTCCCCCAATACCATCACAAGGGCGTTTCCGTGCGCCGTTGTATGGAAATCAAATCCTCTCTAAAGTCTCAAAAATGAAGTATCGACATAAAAGTGGATTTTACTTGTCCAATAAATAATAAAAATTATTATCCGTAAAATAATTTATAACGATAATAATTATTTGGTTAAAAAATGCAGTTTGTAGTAGATTATTTGAAGCATGGGCGCTCGCGAGGCAGAAGCCGCGGGCAAGGAGTGTTATGAATCTCCAACAATTTCTTTCGCCCCACTTTCGACCATGTCTCATTTTGAAGGGGAAAAGTCTAGCTTCTTTTTAAACATAAGTTTGGAAAGAAAATTAACGGCCGCACTTGGAGAAAAACTCAAAAATATGCTTAAAATTAAAAAATGAAGCTCAAATAATTTTTTTAATCTAAAACCATTGCCTTAAGCGTAAAGCTGATAAAAACAAGTTTCTATGACCTCCATAAAAAAATTAATTTGGATAACTTTTGTAGAAGTTATGGTTAATTGAGTATCAGCGTGCGCGGTAAAAGGTTGAAAATTCGATCCCCTGTATACTGACAACCCGTCGTACTAGAGACGTTCTCTTAGGGGAATTAAAAGAGGTTCACTAGGAAAATAATTTAGCGGACTTTCAAGGAAATCGGAGACAAAAAGTTTTTAGGCGGGTACACTTAACGAATTTTGCCCCATATGTAGTTGGGTAAAATGAGCATCGGGCGTATTATTTAAACTGGCAATGGTATACTTACTTTTTAAAGAATTAAAATAAAATTTATTTCGTAAAATTCAATCCTTTTGGGTCAGGTTGAACACAATGGGTATGATTTCACAGGTGGACAATCAAGAGGCCAAAGGAGGGAACGTCGTATGATATGGTTTGGGTAAGATTCGCAGGTATTCCTGCTCCGTTGTGACTCAATTCGAGTGCCGCTAATTATTTCAGTGTAAGAATCCAGTCTGAAATTTTACGGAAAGTTACCATGCATATCAATGAGTAGAAAAGCATATTTATTCACATTAAAACGTGAAAAATATTCATCTGAAAATTTAATAAAGTTTTTCTACAGAATATTTATCCCATCAGTATAAATTGCCAACTGAAAGAATTTCTATTGGTAATGATTTCAAATTAATTAGTTAAGTTTGAAATTTCTGTCACTGCCTACATTATCGGAGGATCACTAGTCGCGTATCAAATAGGATAGGAAATGATTTTGTTGATAGATAAAAGAAATCTGCTTGATTTCAATGGATGCATTATGAAAGGAACGTAATTTCACTATCAATAGACTTTTTTTAGTGTGTTTTCAGCTATTTTCGAAATGCTTAAAGAAATGATTTACAAAAATAATTCGCAAATAATTTCGGGGTTACGTATAATTATGTAAAAAGAGAAGTAGTTGAAAATATTAAATAGCTAGAGAGCAGTTTCTTGTAACTTTGTAACGAAACAAAATCATTTTCCGTATCTCACGGTTTTTGAAGAAACTGAAATTCCTTCACGCATAAAAAATAGCTTAAGGTGCAATTTTAGATGGTTATTTTGCGCTCTGAATGGCAAAATAGTAAATAAGACCTTTTTATTTCTGCAAGTATTGACACCTGAATTGCATTATTTATTATTTACAAATTTTAAAAATGGTAAATAATGTGATTCAAGTGGTAACACCTGCAAAATTAAAATGTTTTATTTACTATTTTGCCTTCTAAAGCTAAAAATTTCCATCTAAAATGACACTTTTAGCTATTTTCATTTTTGGGTATTACCAATAAAAATTATTTCAGTTTGCAATTTATACTGATGGGATAAATTTTCTGTGGAAAGACTTTATTATATTTTCAGATGAATATTTTCCACATTTTAAAGTAAATAAATGCTTTTCTACTCATTGATATGCTTGGTGACTTTCCGTAAAATTTCAGACAGGATTCTTACACTGATATAATATGCGGCACTCGAGTTGAGTCCCGGCGGAGGAGGAATACCCAATGGGAATACCTGCGAATCCTACCCAAACCAGATCATACGACGTTCCCACCCTTGGCCTCTTGATTGTCCTCCTGCGGACAGTGACATTCGCATTAAAAAAAAAAGCGGTTTATTTTCAAAATATTCAAATTTAACACCGACAACTCATATGAATCTTATTTATTTCTTATTATTCTAGGATAATGCTTATAAAGATTATCGTAAGGCTTTTCATCATTTGACATATGAAGGGGGAAGTACCTTTAGAGGCCGAATAAAAAGGTCTTTTTTGCAACTGATTTGTAGGGAAATGAAGACATTTATTTTTAAATCAGTATAATATTTATTTTAGGCAATGTTTGAGGTTGAAAAAAAACATATTCTACAAAAGTGAAAGTTGAAAATTAACAAATTTTTCAAGGATCTTGAAAGCCATGTCGTCGCTTACGTCGTAAATTGCGTAAGCGATGCTGGCTGCAATTTTCATCTGAAATCAACAAACCAAACATTTTCTTACTCGAGCGGGTTTTTTTTAGTAGATAGACTAAAATAAATGCGAAATTCGAAAATTAACCCTTCAAAACAGGCTCAAAAAAAAAAAAATTACGATTTTTCGAAAAATTTCGTTGTACTCCCAGTCAAAAACGGTCCGAAAATAATTTGTTTTTTTTATTATCACTTACGCAATTTTAAAAAACATGGTTTCGAGAAAAGGCCGTTTAAAGTTTGTGGTCAAGAGAAAAAGAACTTACTAAAGGGAGATTTCCGGGATGCATCTCTTCCACAATTTTGAGAATTAGCTTTTGAAACTTTTACATGATATTCTTAGGCGATATATCTATCGATTAAAACAATAAAAAAAATCGATTTTTTGAAGTGTCTAAAGGTACTTCCCCCCTTAATGGAGAAAATATGAATAAGTATCCACAAACTGGTACATGTTCACAAACTGGTACGTTTACCTTATTATTACAGCTAAATATCCAGATATTACAACTGAATATATATTTATTTTTATTATCCTTTTTCCTCATTGTGAGATGAGGGTTATGTTAGAATTAATATGTAGCCCTATCCACAGTGGACGGTTGTTTTTCAAACACGATGGGAAGAGGAGCTAGTTACGGTTATGTGCAATTAATATGCAGTCCTATTCGACAGTGCACAATTTTCTCTTAAATGCGATTAGAATAAGGGATATATGGTAGAATAAATATGCTGCCCCATTCCGCAGTGGACACTTTTTTCTTAAACACGATGGGAAGAAGGGGTATGGTAGAATAAATATACAGCCCCATTCCCCAGTGGACACTTTTTCCTAATCGCGATAGGAAGAAAGGGTATGGGTCTTCGACAAGACAATCTAGCAAGACGTAGACCAATAGATATTCAGACGCTAGTTAGACAACAACAAGATGATAAAAGAGAACAAAATTTTTTTAGCAATGAAATAATTTATCTTTTCCGAAACATGCACTGAAAAAGTGCTTCGTGTCCCTGTAGAATGGTATTAGGAACGTCCATTTACGACCGGTGTTTTCATATTGTATCTCTTTTCGTTCTTTAAGTCCTAGTTTCGTTCCTTAAATTCGCTGAACAGCTATGATAATATAGATTACATATTTCCAATATGCGTCGTTGGCATACAGCCCAAGTTTTGACACGGCCACTACCGTAATTCTTGTATTCAAATCGATTAATATATCATGTTCGTAGTGCACCGAGTCGTAAATAGAGACCCTCAATAGTGCTCAACAGACGCTCGAAGCACTTTCAAGGACGTATTTTGCAAAAAATATCGAGTGTACTACAGAGATCGGCCTTTTTGGGCCTCGACCGAAAAAGCGTGCCTCAGCTCCTAGCAACACAATATAGTATTTTGGATGATTTTAGACACCCTAGCCTTTTTCTTAAATAATTAAAAAAATGTAGGTAATAGATACATAGAAATTTTTATATCATCATCTGAAGCACGCTTCTTCGGATGTCGGATTTTCGACATTCGATCAGCCGCCCGTCGAATGTCAAATATTCAACATCCGAAGCGCGTCCGATCGAATGTCGGATTTTTAAGATTCTACCGGATGTAGTTTGCAATCTCTAATCAGACATTACACAATATTCGTACATTGTTAAATTATATTTTGACTTATATCGTCATAGTCGAAAGAATTAATTTTTTTAGTCTTATGTGATGCATTCAGAAACTATAGTCCATAAAATAAAAAAGTTAGTCAGTTGGATTTGTTATTCAAAATTTAAAAAATTTTAATTATTTGTATATAAGAATATGTAAAGGATTTCCCAATAAGGGTGATATGTTTTGAAATTGAAAAAAAACACTGAATATTCATTCGGAATTGATCGAAATCTTTTTTATTATATTGGATATTCTATGCCATTTATGATTTAAACAATATATCGGCCAAATGTCCCCCGAGACTTGAGCCAAAAATGCGCCTCATCAGAAAAGATGATTTTTTGATGAAAATTGGGATCATTTTCAATTGATTCCAGAGCCCAATCCGCGAACTCCCGACGCAAACGATGGTCATTAGGCTTCAGTTCTTGGGCCAGAATCATCTTATAGGGATGCAGGCCAAGATCCAATCGCAAAATACGCCAGGTAGTCATCCTGGACAGGCCCAATTCCTGAGATCGGCGTGGCACGGACAATTCATGGTTTTCCTCGATACTGGCCTGTACGGCGGCTATATTCTGTGTAGAACGTGCGGTACGCATACGATTTTTAGGCTTAGTATCCAATAGAGTAAATTCACTCTCCAACTTATCGATTATTCGACGAATTGAGAGCGCGGATGGAGCAGAATGACGACCATATTTTGCACGATATGCTCTTTGAACACCGACAAAACTTCTCGAATTTTGATAAAATAATTGGACAATTTCCAAACGTTGTGGAAGCGTGAAACTACTCATGATTAAATGGCAAACCTTACTGATGACAACTGACAGCAGACGTCAAAAATTTCACTTCAAATGAGCCCGATAGGGACATTCAAAATCATATCACCCCTATTGGGAAACCCTTTATAATAACTATAGTAATGAAAATTAAAAAGCCCATTTAGAAAAATGTTGTTCAACTCAGGATTTTTAAAGGACTTGTGTTCTAATGATAAAAGATATGGAAGTTGAGCATTATTAATCGAATCATTTGAGCTGAGGGTCAACAGTTTCTGGGTTTAGCATACGAAAAAAATAAAAATAAAAAGTTTTGAAATCAGTTAATATCATTCGTTCACATTTTTTATTCGGAAATCTTAAAAAATTCCTGTTGGTTAAAAAATTTCAGCAAATAATAATAATGTAATAACAATAATAGAGAATTATGTATTTAAAAAAATTTTCTGAATTTAGAATTGTTCGAAAATTTGCATTCACAAAATTTAAATATGCATATTCCAGAAAAGCCAGAAAATATTTTCCTGGTCTTTGAATCGTTCCAAAATGGTGAATTCTAAGGTTTTTTGAGGGAATCAGAAAATATTGTAGACATTTTGAATGAAGAAAATAAATAAAAGATATTAACTGACTTCAAATTTTGGTTTTATTTTTTTTCGGATGCTTTCTTCGCCCTATTCAGCAAAGTAAATACAAGGACTTACAAGTATAAGATTCTACATCCGACATAAGGTCTTAAATCTTAATTGCGTATTATCAAGGTAGATATAATGGATTGCCTAAAACTTCAAGTTGACTTACAAGTCTCAATTTAGAATGTTTTCTTTCAGCTAAATTCGGATTTTTCTTCAATGATGCTTTTTTTTAATTCTACTTTCTTTGATATTTATTATTTGAGAAAGTGTGTGCAACTTAGTTTAAAATTTTTATGCTGGCCTATTAATAAACGATATCTTATTTCGTATGGCCGAAAGTTGGTCTAAAAAAGTAAGGTAGGAATCCGGTAAGTGTGTCATGGCCTTGAAATTTATTTTTATTTCTAATTATTCTAAATTTAAAAAAATATTTATTGTTATTTGTGATTATTGAAAATTATTTAAATCCAATATTATCCCCATATTAATGAATAGAACAATGATATGTAAACATTTTTTATTTCTTAAAACTCGTATAAACTAGAACATTAATGCAAATTTGAATAGTCATTGTAAATATCAACTTAGAATGAAAGGAAAAGAAATAAAGGAAACACGTTCTTGGATCAAAGAACATATAAGACAGCTCTACTTAAGCGCCACCTTTGTGCGTGGCCTATTCGGTCCTGCCTCAACGACTCTATGTCGTATAATTTTCAGATTTTGGAAAAATTTTCCCTAGGTCATGCAAAAAGTTGAAGTTGAGGTAGAGAATTTGAGAAAATCTTGAATTTTTTTTTTTACTCCTTACGTGCTGTATTATTTTCAGAAGATGAAAAAAATATTTGTTGAGCATCACTAAACGTGGAATTTCATAAGCTTTTCAACTGTTTTGTTAAAAATGCCCTATCTCTTTTTTTCACCGAGATATTGTGGTTCAAAATCAGCAGTGATTTCTAATAACGCTCACAAGCACCGTGCGCACAATTTCCGACGGTAGTGTATATTGTTGAATGTCTGATTAAAAATTGCAAACTACATCCTGCGCCGGTCGAATCTTAAAAATCCGACATTCGACGAACGGCCGATCGAATCGAAAAAATCCGATCCAACAAATAAGGCGAATTGAATCGAATTTGCGACATTCGATCCGACAGAATGCACACGTCTAAGGTATACCTCCTCCGCCGGGAATTAAAAAACTATCCTCTCAAAAGTTAGATTTTGCCAAGTTCAAAAAATAATTCTAAAGTTTTATTTCGTCAAATTGTCATTACCAGCAGCTTCTTTAATTTACCTGGGCCAAAAATGTTGTCAAAGGAAAATATTAATACAGTTTCTAAATAAATTAATCCCTATGAAAAAAATAAGGTCCCGTCTTAACTAACTCTTTCGTAAAAAGGTATACATCCTTTTTACGGAACAAGTCCCCCACAGTTCACCAAATAAACAGGCTCCCGTGTAGAAATTTTGATAGGGGTCTAGTGAGGCCCCGACGAGTTTGCCCTATCTCTAGTCGGGATCTAGCGTGGAAAACTAGTCAGGGCCCCGTCGGTAACGTAACGCTTTTGTCGACGTGGGCCCTACTAGACTTTCTAGTAGGGGTTTAGTGAGGTCAGCCCTTACACTTCCCCACCTACAAAAAAGGACACCATTAGGGCCCTATTGGACCTACGCATTGAATTTAAGGGTATATATCAGCAGAGTCACGTGATCAAATTTTGTTCAGGTATCTCACAGAGAAAATAATAAATAAAAACGATTTTCCACACTGAGAGAAAAAGTACAGGGGAAATTCGAGTTACGACTCTAATATTTACCACTTTTAACGGCAACGGAGGGATATTCGCTTGGAAGGTTAATTTTAACTGTTTTCACAGTAAAAAATCTGTTTTCAAGCTAGGAAATTGTTTTCTGAGTAAATTGACAGTACTTTTTCATTACACGTACACTGAAAAAAAATCTCAGTAAATTTGACTACTTTTTAATTTACTTTCCATAGTTTACAAAGGCCCCAGTGCAATTTTTGAAAGTAAGTGAATTGCAGGAACATACGTAAATCAAATAAGAGCAGTACATTTCAAAACTGTATTTACTTTCAAGTAGACTCTGACTTACTATTTTTATATACACACTTGCCTACAAACACACACCTCCCTCTACACTACACAAACGCTCGTTCAGGTGGTATTAAAAATTATTCTTAACGCTGCGGGTTCGAACCCTCTCTACCTATGATTAACGCATTACTAACCTAACGACTAAGCCTCTCGGCTGCGCACGCTTGGAATACAAGAAAGAAAATAGCGATTATAACCTGCAACTACTGCAGGGCCGTGTAAGAAGTGTATGGGCCCCGTGTAATCGGGAATTTTTAAATTTTATGCCAATTTATGATTCTGATTGAAATTTTTAATTATTTAATCGATTTTCTATAAAATGAAATATTTTTTAAATAAACAGATCAAATTTTTGAATTAAAGAACATTACATAATAAAAAGATTTATATACATTTTAGAAGTATTAATTTTTATTATCGTATATTAGTGATACTTTATACAGGTTATGATTCCTTTCATTTTTGTTTTCAAGAGTAAAATCAACGTATTATTATGTAAAAATTATGAAAAAGTTTTCTTAAATTTTGTTGTTTCCTCTTAAGTATTGATCTTATCCAAGACCGTGTTCAGAAAATCTCCATTTTTCTCAGATAAGATCAAATTTTCCCGTGCAGAAATCGCCCGATTTGTCCTCATTTAAGGTAGGGCTACGGTTAGGCCCTCGCTAGAAAAAGTAGACTAGGAAGTTCTAGGCGGGCACCGGCGAGGCGTTGATAAGGTTCACCCTGTTTGGTTTCTAGAAAAACTAGTTCCTTCTAGTTGGGCCCTATTTTTGGATTTTAGTCAGGCCCTAGGTAGTTCCTTATTTTAATAAAAAGTTTAGATATTCTTTGCTGCGCATGCTCATGCAAAAGGCCTTTACATACACGAAGAAAAATAGTTAAAGTAATTTTACTCAACTTCCGATCAAATTTGGGACATAAGGACAAGTTAGAAGTTATTTAGTATCACTGTATTTATTTGTGATATATTAAATGTTCGAAAATTAATCAAAGTTGAGTAAAATTCAGAAGTGTAGGGTGAAGTATGAAAGCGTGCATTAAAATTTTTTAAATATATATATTACTACTCGTAGTATAATTCTCAAAAACCAGTCTCATTAAATCACAAAAATAGTAGAGCTTTCCGTTCATTCTACTCTACGCTTCAATCGAGAGTTGAGTAAACCGTGAATCGCAAGATTTATTCCAACAGCTACATCTATTCACGCAGGAACGAATGAAAGTAATCTGCGCCTTGGGCACACATGAAAAATTTTTAATTTCAAAAACTTAAATTCTTAAAATTAAATTGATCTTATGAAAATTTATACAAAAAAAAATCGATAAGTGTATTACATAAAATATGAAATATCACATAAATTACTCAGGCAGAATAATAATTTGGAATTCGCAAATGTAAAATCCATATTTTGAAAATATAAAACACAGAAAATAAAAGAACCTTCTTTTAAATGTTTTTATACAAGATACTTCTTGATTATAGATAGGACTTGTATCGACCCTTTGATGAATATTCGATAAATGTATAAATTGGCTTTAGGGTCCAGAAATAATGAAAACTCAGTTCTTACATTCTTTCAAACGTTTCGACTCAGGTTGGAGTCCTCATCAGTGAGAATTTATTTCTATAAAAAAATACAAAGGAGAAATCTTAAAAATTGCCCGTGTGGCGCATAAACTTTTTTTATAGAAATAAATTCTCACTGATGAGGACTCCAACCTGAGTCGAAACGTTTGAAAGAATGTAAGAACTGAGTTTTCATTATTTCTGGACCCTAAAGCCAATTTATACATTTATCGAATACTTCTTAATAATAATGCAATTTTTTAATGTACATTTGAAAATTTAGTTTCACTAAACTTCATACGTTGTTATAATAAAAATGTATACTAAATGTAATTTAATAATTATATTATATATATCAATAATCATAGTTATAATAATTGTGTAATTATATTAATTTTTAAAAATATTTTATTAATCATTTTTGAAAAAAGTTGATTTATTTTTACTTGAGTAAGGCTACAAAATTTTATTGACGGCACTTACTCTCACAAGCTCTGAATAACTCATGCAGTCACTATATAAGAAAGTTCCAAATTTTATATCTCAGCATTGTAAGCGAGCGTGTGCGTGATTCGACAAAAGCGTATCGTACTATATATAAGTGTTGTTATTAGGTTTATATATGTAAGGCTATATGTTTAAGTGTATTTGTAATTTAAAATATGATTGACTACGTCCGTAATGGTGTGAATGTATTTGTAAGTTGTTTATGTATATACCGGATGACTATTGGCAGGCTTGAGGTAAGAATTTTTTTTTATTTGAGAGAACCATACCATTGCCAGTTGAAATAATATGTAACGCTTATTGTTATTCACTTTTGGTGAATTAGGTATATATCAAATTGATTTTACCCGACTAGGATTTAATAGATGTTCAAATGTCCTTATATCCCAAGTTTAATCGACAGAGTTGAGTAAAATTACTTCAACTATTTTTCTCCGTGTAGCTGGGGCCCCATTGTACGGTTAGGCAATAGATATGTGTTCTAATCAGGGCCCGACTAGATGTCTAAAATAGGGCCTGCCTAAAACAGCGTTACAGAAGTAGATGGGGCCTGACTACTTTTCCCTACTAGATCCCGACTAGAAGTAGGGAAAAGTAGACAGGGCCCTACTATATCCTAAATGAAATTTCTGCACGGGTTAATGGGAATAAAGAATAAAGGTTATGTTATATCTACTGGACCTAACCTTAACCACAAATATTACAAATAGGGATTCTCTAGTCGGGGCCCCGCCAGATACAAATAGATTTTCCATACTTAAGCGAAACAAGGAATTCCTCACTAGAACCTGACAGGGCCCTTATCAGTTTTTTTCTGGACTAGAAATACTAATCAGGTGCTAACAGGGCCCCTACCAGTTTTTTCTAGATGAGGAAATTCTAGTCCGGGCCCCACTAGAACCCAACTTGAAATAAGGAAAGATAGGGCAATTTCTACACGGGCTATGCGTCTTTTTCGCAATTTTGTATGAAAAGAATGTCGGCAATAATTGTTGCATATGTGTAGCTTCCAGCAAAGTTTCTGTTGCAAATGTGTACTTATTATATATTTCGGATAAAGTTCCGAAAAGGTGAATCCTCAGATTTCTTTGAAACTGTGTGTGCTTACGTTTTTTAGCGAACTGATTACAAATATAATAGAGAAAATTGCCGACTAGCCTATTTGTTACTCGTTGTCAGTTCTTATTAAAGAAATGACATGGAAATGAACATTTTCTAAATGAGGAAAAGAGCTCTCAAAACTAGATAAGATACTTATTTATAAGGTACTTATAAGGTACTTATTTTCTAATGCGTACAAAAAATTTATTTCATCCAAAATTTAAGGAAATATAAAATTCATTTGAAAATATTGTGACTAATGCACTTTATACAAGAAAATTCAACTTTTATTTCTTTAATTAGTTTTGAATGTTTTAGTTATTTAGATAAACAATTCTCTGAAACAGGACAATACCTTCAAATTCAAGAAGTTTCAATGTTAAAACTTTAAATTTAAAACTGCTAAAAGGTCCAATTGTTAGCGAAAAGAAAAAGATCAACAAATAGTTTTTGGCTATGTTTGAAAAAGATTATTACATTCTTATAACATGAAATGATATCACTCTTTACAATTTTTTGTAGTGAAATTTTCACTCTTTTTTTTAACAAATTTCTAGGTTTCAAGGCTCCCTGAATCCGAAAATATATTTTCTCCATCATGTCATTCTGACTTTAGTCATTTTCTTTAACTGAAGACACAATAACCTTTGAAAGGATCGCTTCATCGGATTAGGCTTTGATACACTTTTTCAGAGTGCGAAGATTATGACAGTTTACAATATTATTATATTATATATAATATTATAATATAGACAATTCACAATAATTGTACCAACGACTTTTTGAAAAATCCAGAACTTCTAATCTTGTTTTCTAATGATACTCAAATAACTATACCAATGGTTTAGATGACATTTTTCAGATTGACAAAAGTTAGCAAAGTAGTTGCATATTCACAATAAATCATTATTGAAAAGAAAATTGATTTTTATGAGTATAAATAATTTTTAGTTACAAAAATATATCGATTATCTGCTAAACGATAGAAGAAAAATTGCAATTTCACTTATTTAAGAAATCATTGTTAAAAATTTTCATATTTTATTACATTTCCATCAACACAGCTTCATAATATCTTTTCATAATGATAGATTATTATTATTTTAAAAATTATTAACTTCAAATTTCAAAATTTTTATTTAAAACACAATATGCGTAAAAATCAACTCACACCTCGAAAACGATGTGTAAAGACGTACTTTACGCATGCTATGGAGAAATAGTATATATTGTTGTACTAGGAAAAAAAAAGTTTATTTTGCGAGTAAAATAAATTCTTTTCCCGTTTTGCACATGATTCTTTTCTACTGGGGGTTAAAGAATGAATTTATTTCGCAGGTATTAGAGAAAATTATTGTCTTTTTATTACAGGCACTCCTCACTCCGGAAATTATATACACCATTTATGACAGAAATTTTGCTGGAAGCTACACATATGCAACAATTAATGTCTACATTTTTTTCATACAAAATTGGGAAAAAATGAAAAGCCTGGGTCATTTGGTCAACTGTGAAGGTCTCCTTTCGTAAAAAGGATCATACAAGCAGGAGGCTTGCTAGACAACAGCTAAATAGCCAAACAGTGCACAAAATTACCTCGTAATTCCGGTCTCTTTTCGGGCGGAACCTTATTTTCTTCATAAGAATTAATGTATTTAGAACCCGTGCCCATACTTTGACAACATTTTGGGTCCAGGCTTAAGTTTGTTTTGTCCAGCTGATATTTTCTGAGTACAAGATAATGACTCATTGTATCGTTTGTATAATTACGAACTGGATTACGGTGTTGGATGAAATCCCTTTTACCTATGCTCCATTCATTAAAACAAAGTAAAAATGTCATAAAACTTGATAATTATTTCTTGAAATTAGGAATATCACACTTTTGAAAGGATAGTTTTAGAATTGTACGTAAAGTTTCCATGATTATCTACTCTCTAAATATGAATCAGTCAAAATCTACTGATTATCAGTGATATTTGACTGATTCAAATAGCTAAAAAGAGGTTACTGTAAATCAGTCAAATTCCACTGATTGATTCAGTGAAAATTAACTGATTTAACAGTGAAAATATTTTTTCCACTGATTCAATTAGTGATAATCAACTGATTTGACAGTGAAATATATTTTTACATTCTCATCATGGATGAGAAGGTATTGGTTTTATGTGAAAAATGACTTTCGAAATTTTCATCAAATCTTTACGTTTTGAGACCCCCTGAGTCCGAAAAAAGGGTTTTTACGAAAGTGTCTGTCTGTCTGTCTGTCTGTAGGTCGTGTGCGGCATAACTCTCGACAAAATTATTAGATTGAATTGAGCTTTGGTACACTTTATCGGAGCCGAAAAAGTAAGGACAAGTTCGTTAACCAGCCACATCCAATCAAAATTGAGGGATTAAGCACTACTTTTGTGTTTTTGAAAATAATTTTTTAAAAAAATAAAAAATTTCAATACTGGTTTTTGATAGTGCTCATAAATCTCTACAAATTATCCTGATAACATTTTTTGATTAAATCAAAATTAAAAATGTTACAGCATATTCAAATTCGAAAAAAGTCAATATCAAAATTCCATTTTCAAGTTAAATTATACGAGATACGAAAAAACGTTATGGTACAATATTATTTTTTACATAAAGACCTACAAATTTGAATTGTAACACTTTTTCATAAGATGCATATTTTTCTTATTAATTTAAAAAAAAACCATTGAAAATCCAAAATTCAATTTTTTAACAATAATATGTGAAATACGAAAAAAACGTAAGAATACAAAGTTGTTTGTTTCAAAAAGATCTACAAATTTTGTCTCACACAGTTTCTGATAAAAGATATATTTTTCGTTTCAATTCCAAAAAATACGATTAAAATTCAAAAATTCCATTTTTTAGACAAAATATGTGAGATACAAAAAAACTTTTAGATGAAAAATTGTTTGACTAAATAAGGTCTACACATTCTTATCGAGAAATTTCTCGACAGGATGTATATTTTAATTTTTTGATTTTTAATATTGAAAAAATTCGATTTTTTTCACCAAAATATGTGAGATACGAAATAAGCGTTGTTCTGCAAAATCGTTTCCTTAAATAAAGTCTACGATTGTTTTTCCTTTTTGAGATATTTGGAAGAAAATAAATTTATCAATAATCATGTAATTTATTAAAAAGTTACAAAAATGCATACAGAAAATCGAGCGCGAAGCGCGAGTGTCATGATGAGAATGTGTTCCTTAAGGCCGATAGAGCCTTAAGTAAATTGAATTTCCTGTTTCACTTAAACTGAAAAAGAAACTTAGTGAATTTGAGAAAATGACTAATTTACATCATCTTTAATATCATTAAATTGGTTTGAGCTTCAGTATTAAATTATAAGAAATAAACTTAAACGTATGCGAAGAGCACAAGACCGAGCGCGAAGCGCGAGGTCCAGGAAGAACGGAGCGCGAAGCGCGACGATCAAATCGCGCGCCCTAGGCGCGCTCAAACTTGCGAGCGAGCGAGCTGCGCGCAAAGCGCGCGATGAGAATGTGCCCGCGAAGCGGGCAGATTTTTTAACTGGTGAATCAGTGAGAAGGCAAATCACTGATTCAATCAGTAAAAATTTGACTGATTCAGATTTAGAGAGTATATAGGGGCCGTGGAGAGAAAATCCCTTTCTGTTTTTTTTTTTTTTTCAAAGCCTTGTTTTTTTTAAAAGACTGTATTTTTTCAAAACTTCTTGACCTCTAAGTTATTATAAATGAACTTGAACTATACCATAATTTACTGCTAATATTTATATGCCACGCTAACCGAAAAGTTTCAGGATAAACAACGTTCCGAGGCCCCCTAGAAACTACGGGCCTGGAGGGAATCTCCCCCCCCCCCCTTCCCATATCCACGGGCCTGATTATCAACAGATAAAAAAGGATAAATTTACTTAAAAATCTGAAGAATGTTCACCTGAAAATATATTAAACTCTTTCTACAGGAAATATATTCTATTAGTTTAAATTATAGATAGACATAATTTTGATTAAAAACACCCAAAAAAGAAAAAGTAGAAGGCAGCTCTAGGGATTTACCTTTAAATAGCTTTGTCCGAAACTCACGTGGAAAAGATGACATTTTGCGTCTGAAAAATATGCACAAAACAAGCGATTTCTCGGTCGTTTCTTATAACTGTTAGGAAATGTTATGTTCCTCAACAAGTGCGGCAAAATAAATAAAAAGAGTAAAGAAATAGCAGAAGAAGTGGAAGAAAAAAAACAGCCGCTTTACGTTTGTCAAAATAGTTGATCAATGTTTCATTTGTTTTTTCATATCCGACAACTGACGTTCATTCATCAAATGCTTGTTTTGTTCATTTTTTTCAGACGCGAAATGTAATCATTCCGCATGTTTGCTGGACAAAATAATATCACTTTCTTGCAGCGTTCGCTTCGCTCGCGCGACAAATGAATGCTCATTCAGAATCGACCATTTCCCCCACTCGTTGCACAATATACTATTTTCCTTATTAGAACAATAATAATCATATTATCAATACAAATTTGGCAATCACTAAATATCAATGATATTAGATTACATTTTTTGCATTTTAAGTATTAGTAGAACTTCTAAAAATTGACGATTTAATAAAGAAATTGTTTTTGATAGAGTCAAAGAATGATGAAAACAGACTTTCTCATTTTGATTTGAGAGTAATCAATAAATTTTATAAATAGATGAATTAAAATCTTTTGTTCACTTTTTCCGCGGAGAAGACTTGAGCCGAAAGAAACTTGAATCCTTAAAATCTTTTCAATTGACCAAAATCGCAGAAAACTCTATTGAAATGAACAAAATCGTTCATTTCCTTCAAAAATTATTTGACTAACAGTATTTCGTTGATATTTTAATATTTATGTTGATTTGATAAAATCTACAAACACTTTTGTTTTTTATAACAAAATTTCTTTCGAAAATTCTTTGGCTAAATAAATTAAAAATTTGTTCAACAAATAATAATCAAATTTGGTTGAATCAAAATATTTCTCTAGTTGTGCAATGTAACTTGCCAAATCAATACCTCCTGTAGAATAATTGTATGGCAATCTCGTGTCGGATCCGGCCCAGATCAGGTATTTTCTAGACTCTCAGTTTGCCCAAGTGTGGGGCTAATTATAACTCCGTGATTTGAATCAATGATTTATATTCTTCTGGCAGAAATGCTATAGATTCAATAGCATGATTTTCTCACCGTAGAAATTCATTTTCATCTATTTTCGGTCTCCACGGCCCTGTTTCAATGTAGTAAAATTTTCATTAATTCGGATTTAGAGAATAGTTTTCTCATTTTTTCTTCAATTTTGCTAGTTTTCCTGGTAAATGTATCTAAATTGGCTTTGTAGTAGAAAGCATATCTTACCAGTTTTTTAGTTTATAAATAAGGCGTTATCTATTTTCCCAAATTTTCATCACTCAAATCTAGCTGTATGCATTACCCCCCCCCCCCCCCCAATTCATGAAGTAGTACTGAATAATCATCAGCACCTTTCTATAGATCGCCTTCCTTTGTTTGTGTATTACTCTGTATATAATATACAAATCTGCAACAATTGTGTCGACACTTTGTCACATTCAATTAAGAAACAATGTTCAAGTTTCCGAGAAGGCTCGGATATTATTTTATTGACACCTTCTGGAGAATTGTGGAATAGACTAATAGGATTTAAGGACGATAAAAAGAAGGAAACCTGAAATATGATTTAACTCAAGAACCGAACACTAGAATCACAAATAAGAATTTATTTAAGTAGAATTAGGATTAAAAAACTAATTTCATGAAATATTATTCGCAAAGAGCTGAAAATTTTGTCTAAAAAAAGGTAAAGAGTTCGCAAATAATTGCGGGAGCGTGAGACTTTGAGGGATGATTAAGGCACATGTGAGGATAATAAAATTAATAATCCCCTCCTCTACCACCTACTGGAAATCGGCCATTTGAAATTAAGAGACGGTTTTTATTTTACCCATAAGGATATTTGCATATTTTGACGATTTCTAGTTTTCTGAGCTAAAATTAGTTTCTATACATTAATGATTTTAAAAAAAGTTGAGAATGTCACTCAAAATAAAACTGTTGTGGATTCTATTGTAGAAAATTAAATTGACATTTAAAAAGTAATCCAGGTCACTTGCAGTTTGCGCCACAGAAAAAAAATTAAATAACATTTGGGGAAAAACTATTTGCAAAAACATCACGAAGAAGAAAAATCCGTTACATAGATTCACAGCCCGAGTCGAAATTTCGAGGGCCTCATATGAGCCTTTTGGTGATGTTAAAGCTCATTTGAAACATTTTAAGCCTCCACAACCTCTTTAAAGCCTATTGATAATCGTTAAGTCACCATTTAACCCTCTTTAGCCTCTGTATTTTATTTTTCAACCTCCTTTAACGCTCAGGAACCTCTTCGATCGAGAATAGCCTCACAGGCACTTTTCCCGTCGTAATGTATGACCTCATTTGAACCTCTTGAGCCTAAAACGGACGTAAGTCAAGTCTGGAGGCTTAAAAGAGGTTAAAAAAAAAAAAAAGAAAAGGAACCTCTTTTACCCCTCTTCAGCCTCAAAATTATGTCGACTCGGGAGAGTTCATATATGTGGAAATAATAAGAGCATACACGTTTTTGTGAATTTCACAGATTTTCTGTGATTATAAGACTTTTCGATAAATTAGTATTATTGAAATAATCATATATGTACCTAATTTAGACCACGATAAAATTTCTGCATGGGGTGTTATATAACCCCTAGCGAACTGGCTGAACGGTAGCTTTACGCTGTAGCGTAAAGCTATCGTAAAGCTATCGTAAAGTAGCATTATAACTCATGATTGAGGCAAAATAAACATTCAAAATGTTTTTATCCTTATTCTACGTTAAAAATAACGTTAACTGGTAATTGAAATATGCAATAATTTTATTTATTTACGCTAAAAGTTAAAAAAACATAATACCTGTCATTGAAGGCAGTGCAGTGGTTCACCTTTTGTGGAACGTCTCCGTTAAAGTTGACCATTGGTTGGAGTGAGACACAACTATATTTTCATCTCACTCTAACAAATAGTCAATCCTGACGGTGAAGCATGGAAAGTGATGAACCACTGCACTGCCTTCAATGACAGGTATTATGTTTGTTTAATTTTTAGCGTAAATAAATAAAATTATTGTATATTTCAATTACCAGTTAACGTTATTTTCAACGTAGAATAAGGATAAAAACATTTTGAATGTTTATTTTGCCTCATTCATGAGTTATAATGCTACTTTACGATAACTTTACGATAACTTTACGATAGCTTTACGCTACAGCGTAAAGCTACCGCTCAGCCAGTTCGCTAGGGACGTTTTTAAAACACAATTATCTAACTTCTTTAGAAAGAAATCTTTAAAGAATCATTGAAACTATGATTTGAGGGAAGTCTTGTGACAACAGCCCTTGCAAAAATTTTGCGGCTTATTAATTATTCAAACATTACTTAATATTAATCAATTTTTTCATTAATTGCAAATGAACAAAGTCTCTCTAACTCAAAATTAAGAGAAGCTATTTTAGCCTGTCTATAATATTGTTACCTTTTTTATATGGAGCAGTTTCAGAATATGATTGCTGGATACATGCACAGAAAAGAAAAATATCTAACACTTATTGGATCTACAAAAGTTCAGAGTGAAAACATAAAATTTCTGTAAATTTATCAAATATATCAGTAAAATTTACCGTATTTCAGTCAACATAACAGATTTTTCGATACAAATTATAGAAATGCCTGTCAAATTTACAGAATAAGAGATTTCCATGAAAATGTTAATACAATAGTCAATTTTGTTAAAATTAAAATTAATATAAAAGTATATCGATGGTCCAGAGCGACTTTGACTAAACTCGCAAACAAGTGAAAAAACTGTCCTAACTGAAAATCTCCGTTCTATTTTGAGTCAACTGAAAATGTCAATTCCATTTTGACTTAACTGAAATGACTCGTGATATTTTGTTCTAACTGATTTTTTGTGGTCATTTGAAATTTGTGATAAAAATTATAATAACCTACATGAGAATGTAAAGAAGCAAATTTTGATTTTTCATTCAGAAAAGGGCATGTTCCCTTTCATTGTAACTGTAAATTATCATATTTTTTTCGAATTTTTGTTTTAAATGTTAATGACGGATTAAAAATCGATTTTGAACTCTTCACTTCTGTGTATTAAATTAATTTTTGTTTTTTTCACAATCTGTGATGTATTGCTTTTTTATAATTATATTAAAATAAGGAAAATTTATGAGGGTAACATTTTTAAAATGACTCGCAAACTTGATACAGCTTGTTCTCTAAAACTGTGAAATAAGAGTTACAACAAAATGTCACAACCGATTTCAGTTAAGTCAAAATGGAAGGAAGATTTTCAGTTAGGACAGTTTGTTCACTTCTTTGCGAGTGAAGTCAAAGTCGCTCGGGACCATCGATATGAAATATTTTGCATATGCAGCATATAAAATTCAATATATGTGATTATGAATTTTAATATGCATGAAGTAAAACAGTTTAGTAGTAATAGGGTATGATGGCGAAAAAGGTATGGAGTGGGGAGAGATCACAGACAGATACCCTGACCATCGAATCCTGTCAGTTGTTTTGCTGCGATTGGGCGACCCAAAGTGGTGGGGTTAGGGTTGCAGCCCCTTTTGCAAATCTACAATAAACCTCTAGGTACTCTAATAGGGAACTGTTGCGACCATCATCATTACAATTCGACAGTCAGTCAATTAGTTAGTCGTCTTCGAGTACGCAGTCACGACTGAGTCGACACGATCTTGTAATATTCTTCAATACTCAAGTGTTCTTCAGTACGAATCCTGATGAATTCTGCAGTGTTTGCCAATAAGACTTGTGCATATAGTGATAAATTTCTGTTGTGGTTTTAAGGAACGGTTACGCTTAATGTTAAATTGTGAATTAATCAGAGGCCTTCTTCCTTCTCTACGCTTCAGCAGCTTGAATTCTCTGGAAAATTTAGGTCCAACTCGATAGCTGCTTCAAAGGTTTGTGGTTTTTGTTTTTATTTGTTTCGATTGATCACCCGATACTACTGGCTAATAAAATATGGTATACCGTGTATTCATTATTAATACTCTTACTTATTTACATATGAATTGAAGACTTTTCATCGTCGCGAAATTTGAATAAATTTTCTTCTTCATAAAGGAAGCTTTTGAGGCTGTAGATATATAATAAATTTCATCCTGTGAAGTTCATTATTAATTCGAAAGCTGTAATAAAAGACATTGAAGATTTAAATTTTTAAAATTTTAACTGATAATTTTCGGACATCGAAGTCAAATTATGTGAAGGCGGGTAGATAAATTGACATAACCTCAAACTAAATAACAGTTTATAGAATTAATGCGTTTTGGAAAAGGCATCAATGCAATTATTAGAAAAAATTAGTTTGCTCAAAATGATGTTTATAATAACCCTAGCGCCCGGTTCAGTGAACTGACCGTTCGCTAACGGAGGTCCATCAAGCTAGCACCTCCCTTGTAGAAGAAAATAATTGGACCCGATTGGGACCGATTTATCCGATTGAACCCATTTCAAAAACATCATTGAAACCAATTTATTAATCGGATTCAAAATGGTCTCGCCTGATTGAATCCGATTAATCAATCGGTTTCAATGATGTTTTTGAAATGGGGTCAATTGGATCAATCGATTCTAATCGGGTCCAATTATTTTTTTCTACAAGGGCTCCACAATCGGAATTCCTCTTTTTTTTTATATCAGAATTTTGGGCTTTTTTGGACTCCATTGCCGATTTTTGGGCTGCAATAGTTTTCCGAAAAATCAAATCTAGTGTGGAGGTGCTAGCTTGAATCAAGTCAGCGCCTCCACTATACAAAAATTTCAATAAATTCAAAATAAACTGCACCAGAATTTTGACCTTTTTTTGGGCTTTTGTGTTTTTCTCAAAAAAGCAAATTTTAGGTGGAAGTGCTGACTGACAGATCAGCCAGCACATCCAGTACATAAAAACCTCACAGTTTAAAAAACTGATTATACGTAAATTTCGGGCTATTTTTGGACTTGAAATACCCAAAAATCATTTTTGAAAAAACAACCCCTATCACTGACAAGTAACCTTTAATTTTGAAAAATGCTTTTTGGCCAAAATAAATTACTCGAGACTCTCGGGATATTTTCGGGCTCTTGAAATACCCAAAAAGATGAATCTTTGCAAAGTCGTGTCTACATGGCCATGCAGGGGTGCATTTTGATGTTAAGTGTTGTAGCCAAAAAATCGATAGAGACATTTTTGAGGAGCCCGAAAATAGCCCGATATTCTCAAGTAGTTTTTTTTGTCCTAAAAGCATTTTTCGAAATTAAAGGTTGCTTGTCAGTGATAGGGGTTGTTTTTTCAAAAATTATTCTTGGGTATTTCAAGAGTCTGAAAACAGCCCAAAATTCAGATATAATCAGTTTTTAAACTCTAAGGTTTTTATGTACAAGAGGTGCTGGCTGATAGGTTCTATTAAAACCACATATCACACATCCATGCTATCAATAATAAACCAAAAAAAATCCAAAAATGTTAATTCATTTCAAAATTCTTCTATATACCAAAGAAATTTCGATGTACAATTTCGCGGACAAAGCTGGGCAGAATTCTATGGATCATTCCATGCGTAATTTACAACCAAACATTTATTTTCGAAAAAATATGTCTTGTCGCGTTCTATGTTCAAAAATAATCAACACGTATTTTTTTCAATATGATATTTGAAAATTTCGAGAAATGAATCTTCAAAATTTTGAAATCGGGAAAATTGATGTTTTTTCAACAGGATACAGTAAAAAAAAGTTTTCGATATAAAAAATTGTTTTCATTTTTTTTTAATAACAAATATAATGTTGAAAAAGAAATGCATGTCGATTATTTTTTAACATAAAACGCGACAAAACATATTTTTTACGAAGAAAAATTGTGGAGTGTAAATTACACTTGGAATGAACCCTATACTTTCTTTTCGCTAAATGATTGCGATCAAAAGCAATGTTATCTCTAAAATTTGTTTTTTACCAAGCAAATATTTGGTGGAGTAGTAGTCCCGAAGTTTTAAATCAGTGAGTATTCGTTTTGCTGATTGTTGGTAGAAATTCTTACTGATTTCATTCAGTGACCCATATCCAGCTATTTTAATCAGTGATATTTCACTGACAATCACTAATATTTCGCTGTTTGACTGTAAAATATCTATACATATTTAATTTAATTATTTATTTACCTACATATTCAAGCCAAATTTTTTGCCAAAGTTTTCCCCAAGTTTTCCCCATTTAATTTATACCGAAATATTGTTTGTATTTTTTCAAATTATACTTTATACCAAAGAATTTTCAATCTACAATTTCATGCACAAATTTTAACCGAACATATTATTCTTAGACGTTTAATCCAAAAATGTTAGCTTCTTCAAGTTGTTTAAGTATTTATTCTAAAGCAATGTCATTTTGAATTTGTTTTATACTAAAGAAATATCTACTGACACTTACACATTTAAGAAAAATTGTTAATTTTCTTCCTGCTTCTTTTTCGAAAATGTTTTTCTGTTATTCAGAAAAAAATGCTATAGTAGGAACCCTTTCTTCTGTACTTTTAAGTCTCATTATATCTTGATTAACACCTTTATTGATTATCTATTTTTTGGGGAAAATCACAGAGATTTGAAAAATTCCTCATACTACTTGGAGTTCACTTATCCTAAGTCCTTATTTTTTTAACAACATTTTCCTAAATTTATCGTAAATTTTTCCAAATTTTTGGAAAAATCAGAATGTTATTGAAAAAATTCCCTAAAATTTCTAAGATTCGCTTATTTTCTCGATTTTTAGGGAATATTTCCTGCTTTTTCTGTAATTTATCCATTTCTTACCGTCTAAAAAAATTTCTGGGGTATTTCTCCCAAAATATTAGTAACAATTTGGGAAAAATTTCACAAACATATTTTGGGTAAAATTTTTTAAAATTTGGAGAAATTTCCTTAAATATTGCTCATAATTTCCTAGCAACGATATGGAATATTTCACATAAATTGCGGAACCTTCCCTGCCATATTTTGGGAAATATTTCCCAAAAATGGGAATTTTCCAAAATTATTCTGAATATTTTCCCTACATATTTTGGGGAATATTTCATACAAGTTTCGGAAATTTGTCAACATATTTTGTGGAATTTTCCCCAACGTTTTTCAGAAAATATTCCATGCAAACTGGGAAATTTTCCCCATTATATTATATATAATGATATCTATATATTACATCCTATATAATTTAAATGAAAATTAAAAATACACCGAAAAAAATTCCTTGTACCCGCCTACAAGGAATCAACTATTTTGCCTAGTTAGGACAGGCGCCAACTTTGCAATCCTAATTGAAATGACAAAGTTTAAGTTTAGTAAGAAAAACAAAGAAAACAAGTTGATTTGACGGACAGATCCTATCAAGCGCATGTATTAAACATAACCAAAAAACAACTTTGCGTTTATGATCTACTGGAGGAAAATTTATATTTATAAAAGTGTGTCTTAATCCGTTTCCGCCGAAAACGCCACTCGCGGTACATCGGTCTTCGGGAACTCATAACTAATGCTGTAGGCTTAAAAAAAAAATCAGAGAGATATATTTTTAAAGTTTAAGACCTGCCCTTCTCCATAGCGAACTCAAAATTGCTTCGACATATCATTAGTTATGAAAAAATGTTGTTTAAACAAAAAAAAGCATGATTTTTCCATTCTCTTTTTTTCAAAAACTTAGTTTTCAAGAGCTTTCCTGTCAGCAATCAACCTGGAACCTTTTCAATCGGTGGAATAAATGTCTGAACTTTAAGAATCCATGGTTCAAACTTCGATTTTAGGCCTTGGTATTAATGATATGTCGAAGCAATTTTGAGTTCGCTATGGAGAAGGGCAGGTCTTAAACTTTAAAAATATATCTCTCTGATTTTTTTTTGAAGCCTACAGCATTAGTTATGAGCTCCCGAAGACCGATGTACCGCGAATGGCGTTTTCGGCGGAAACGGGTTAAAGAATTATTGACAAAAATAAATTTTTATTTGTACAGTGAAAAAGTAATAAATACAGAAGATATTCTTTTTACAGCGGAGTTTTGTAATAACAGCATAGCAATATTAATTGAATTTAATTGTTAATAGTACTAGAATTATTTATTTTTCTGTAACAAGGTTTATACTGGTATGTTTAACTATATGTACGTGATTCTCTTAAACAGGAATCCGTGTTATTTCAACTAGATACTTAACTATGGGTGATACCCTAGCGGACCCGGTTGAGAGAAAGGTCATGAAATACTCTAACCGTTCTCTGACCTCGCATTATTATGGCTAAGAACGATAAAAAAAGCATTTAAAACATTGCAACTATGATTCCGTGGCAAAATTTGGAATAGAAGGCGTAGGAATAAATGCAATAATTTTATTTTTCAGCGATAAAAACTAGGAAAACACCATGTACCTGTCATTGAAGGCAGTGCAGTGGTTTTTATCTCTGAATAATAAAATTATTGTATTTATTCCTACATCTGCTAATTCAAATTCAATCGCAGAATCATAATTGCAATGTTTTAAATGTTTTTTTGTCGTTCTTAGCCATAATAATGCGAGGTCAGAGAACGGTCAGAGAACAGTCAGAGTATTCTATGACCGTTCCCCCAACTGGGTCCGCTAGGGGAGTTGACTCTCGGAAAAAAAAATTTTTCAGTGTAGGAATTATGTGAATTTTCTTTATACATTACAAACTTTATTTCAGTCACGCATGCATATATTTATGGAAATTAACATAAAAATAAAATTATAAATTACTACTAAAGCCTATAACATTTTCTATTAGTTTTCCTGCCTTTGCATCTCTGGCTACTTTTGGATATTTTCTGCTTCTCTTGTTAAATTCGAATTATTAAAAATGACTGTGAAACTTACCGTTAAAAAAATTCTAAAGAAGATGCTTGTTCTTTAGAATAATTATATCCATATACGTAATACGTTAACATCAAGAGCAGAATACCCTGCAACACTGATTTTGATTCTAAAATTATTTTATTTCGACTTCAACGGTACAGCAACACGGTTCATCAAAAAGGGACATCCCTGAAACAAAAATTAAAATATATCATTGTAGCATACGTTGGAAATGTAGTATGCTTTTCAAAAAAAGAATATGGCTTTGTCCAAAATTTACGTTATACAACTAATATCGGCCTGGAAGAGTCCTTAGCATTTTTTAGGTTCTCATCTGAAGCGTTTGGATCCTAATTACAAAAATAATTGTTTCGTTGTATTCATAATTGGAGAAAACCTATCTTCAGTTGTTCATTCGATTTAACAGTTTGGATATTTAGCACGTTCCGTACCGCGTGGTGCATCCTTTAAATGTTTCCGCATTTGCTTCACTGTTTTAAGAGCATTTTCCTTACCTCGGTAGAATCCACAATAGCATTGGTAATAAGAAACTATTTCTGAAACTTTTAATTCAATGTTTTGATTTCACAATTCTTGCACTTTCTTCCAAGAACTGTATCAGCATGGGCCAGAAAGTAAGTTTTCTTCTTCAGATAAGGCCAGTGACTAGGATATTTTCTCAATTCCTCAAACTCTGCTCCATCTTCGTCAAGAACTAACTGAAAATTAAGAGTTTCATAAATATATTTCATAAAAATTTGTTCTCTTGATTAAATTTAAAGCTATCAAAATTCTTTATAAAATTAACCGAGCATGAATTCGTTTTGTTAAATTTTGAAGAAGTTATTGCAGAAATAGTCAAGATTTCAATGCTTTCTTAAATTTTAAATAACTTTCGAAGTAAAAAACATTTTTTAATGTTCTGGGACTCATTTTAGAGCTAAGATTCTACAGAATCGCATTAAATTATCATTATAAATCTATAAATTTTTTCTTGCATAATGCAAGAAGTTAAAATTGTAACAAAAGAGTAGGAAAATAACGAAAAAAATTCATCTGTAGGTAAATCATAATAAAGATCATATGAATATATATTTTAAGGGGATTCGATACAAAATTCATGATTATATGTTTTATATATCTTATAAAAATGTTTTTCTAAGCAAAAGCAATATTGGAATTTTTCCAACTTTTTTATTTGAACTTTAACCTCGTGCAGTATGTAAGAAAAAAATTACACATCAATTCCAAGAATTTTGATCGATTTTGTAGAAATTTAGCTTTAAAATTAGTCCAAGAACATTAAAAAATGTTGATTACTTTGAAAGTTATTTAAAATTTAAGAAAGCATTGAAATCTTGACTATTTCTGCAATAACTTCTTCAAAATTTAACAAAACGAATTCATGCTGGGCTCATTTTATAAAGAATTTTGATAGCTTTAAATTTAATTAAGAGAACAAATTTTTTCACTTACATAATTCAAATTAGGATAATTTAAGCAATTATCGAAAAACAGGTGGCCGGACAATTCTGACCGGTACTGTATTCTTTACATCTTTCCTTCCCCTTTTCACAGGGATTTTTATCCATTACCTTTGAGACTATTTTATTTAATAACACCGATACCCTAGTCCCATAGTGCAAGATAGTTTCCTCGGGATTTCTATGAATATTTGCCAGCTCTTGAGTAAGCTGACTAGTATCCTCCCGGGTCATATAGATTCCCTGAAAAACGCGAAGAATGTCTCATGCAAACTAACCCTTACCCTATCCTGGATGTACTTTCGAGCCGGTCCTGTTATTTTATTTCTAATTATTATTAATAGGAAAGGCATTTCATGGGCTTCCAGAAGAGCGACAGCAGTTTTACACTGTTCTATGAACATTATCACTGACATGTTTGTTCCGTCAAATTCGAGAATTAATTATGTCGCGAATCTAAAACCCTCTCCCATTCTCTTCACCTTCGGCGAATCGACGTTTTCCTGACGTGACAAAATTTGGCCAGTATCCTACGAATTAGATTTCGTTAAACGTTTCCTCTCCGAAATGCCTTTACCTCGTTTCGCATTAGAATTCCTTAACATCATTTTGGTTTGGCGGATTTCTTTATAAAACTAATTTACAAATTCTATTTATATTTATGAGTCATTCCACGAGAGATTTACCCCCTACATTTTTTTTTGCGTGAAACATTTTATTTTTCGTTCTTTGTTAAAAAATATTTGATACGTATTTTTTTATTCCAATATGATATGCAAAATTTCCGAGAAATGAATTTTTGAAAATTATCGTGTTAAAAAAAGTGATCGTCTTAACTTTTTTATAACTAAAAAAGTACTTATCAAAAATATGTTAAATATTTCATCTAATATGCGGCTGATCCAAAACTTCTAAATGACATATACTGAAAAATTGTTCCAATGAATTTTCATAAATAAATTAGCCATTTTTATAAACAAATAGAGATTGCTGAAAAAGGACCTAATTTTTTTGACTTTTTTTTGTCGATTAATTTTCCTAACACATTCCAGGATATACTGTAAAAATTTGAAAGTGGAGAAATGAATAATTGTTGAGTAATAAATTTGTTTATACGACACATCGAAAAATGATATGTTTGTTTCCATGTTATTTTCTTTAATGAAACAAAATACATGCTTATACTTTAAGTAACAAACTTCATCTACAATTTTTTCGGATGGCTTTTTTTTCTGATGTAGACTTTAGAATGAAATTTAGTTAAAAGTAATCGCACTGGACATCGTAACTTGACAGAGTAAAACTTTAATTTTCAACGTGCTTCGTAACGAAAATGTCGTTTAAAAGCAGAAAAGATCGTTGTTGCAATCCATTTAACATGTCAAAACATTCTGGAAAGAAACAAAAAAAGAGTTTGCGTCGTGTTTCTTTTTCGATTCTCGAAAACTTTCAAATTGTAAACTTCACGAAATCAGAAAAAATTGAAGATGAAGTTTGTTACATAACGTATAAGTATGTATTTTGTTTCATTAAAGAAAATAATATGGGAACAAACATATCATTTTTTGGTGTGCCGTATTTACGTATATCCAAATTTGAATCACACTGAGAGAGTCGTACGTCCCGCGCCTGGTAGCACGCGTGCTTGAAAAGTGAAACGGCTTTAGTTGAAAATTTGTTAGTCAACAACTATTTATTTCTCCATTTTCAAATTTTTACAGTATATCCTGGAATGTGTTAGGAAAATTAATCGACAAAAAAAGTCAAAAAAATGAGGTCCTTTTTCAGCAATCTCTATTTGTTTATAAAAATGGCTAATTTATTTATGAAAATTCATTGGAACAATTTTTCAGTATATATCATTTCGAAGTTTGGGATCAGCCGCATATTAGATGAAATATTTAACATTTTTTTGATAAGTACTTTTTTAGTTATAAAAAAGTTAAGACAATTACTTTTTTTAACACGATAATTTTCAAAAATTTATTTCTCGGAAATTTTGCATATCAAATTGAAATAAAAAAATACGTATCAAATATTTTTTAACAAAGAACGAAAAAAAAAATATTTCAAACAAATAAAAATGTAGGGGGTAAATCTCCCGTGGAATGACCCTTATATATTATATATACGTGGAGGCAAGAAGTAAAAATGAGATAATTTTTTTTTAGACTTCAGGCTGCCTACGTTTGTGTCTACAAGCCAATGGAGATAATTTGATTAAAGACAGATTATTCTGTTTTAAATTATTGGTCGATCTTGTCATTTCGCTTATTCTCGTTTCAGTTGATGGCTCATTATGTATAATTTTAGGATTCTTGTGATACTTTTAAGATTTTTGTAATCCTATTGGGATTATTCCTAAATCTGAATATTGACGTTAATTATTTATACCGTAAATTAAACTACATTACTACACTATTTCTATAAATATCATGATAAAATTATATTATTTTCACTAACTAGTCCTTTTTTGAAGATTTCTACTTATGAAAAAGTTATAAAGGTTAAAGGATTCACAAGACTTTTATATGTCTGTTTCAGGATCGCCAGAGGCTGTGCCTGCTACTTTCTTACATAGTCATCAAGATCATTTTAAAGTGCAAAGATGGCACATACTTCCACACCAAGCGTCAATTGTTCGCTCAACGACATTAACCTAAATGCACTGAAGGATCCTGCAGGAATTTTTGAACTGATTGAAGTCGTTGGAAGTGGTACATACGGACAAGTTTATAAAGGCCGGCATACTAAAACAGGACAACTTGCAGCTATCAAAGTCATGGACGTCACTAAGGATGAAGAAAAAGAAATAAAACTTGAGATAAATGTCCTTAAAAGCTATTCAAACCACAGAAATATAGCAACCTACTACGGTGCTTTTATAAAAAAGTCACCTCCTGGCAGAGACGATCAGCTGTGGCTTGTCATGGAATTCTGTGGAGCTGGATCTGTGACCGACTTGATTAAGTCGACAAAAGGACAAAGTCTAAAGGAGGAATGGATTGCTTACATCTCGAGAGAGATTTTGAGAGGACTTAATTACCTTCATATTAATAAGGTCATCCACAGGGATATAAAAAGTCAAAACATTTTACTCACGGACAATGCGGAAGTAAAATTAGTTGATTTTGGCGTTAGTGCACAACTGGACAGGACCATAGGCCGAAGAAATACATTTATAGGGACACCCTACTGGATGGCTCCAGAAGTAATTGCTTGCGAAGAAAACCCAGATGCTACCTATGATAATAGAAGTGACTTGTGGTCTCTTGGGATTACGGCATTAGAAATGGCGGAATCTCTACCTCCTCTTTGTGAACTTCATCCCATGAGAGCTCTATTTTTGATACCAAGAAATCCACCGCCAAGACTAAAATCAAAGAAATGGGCAAAAAATTTCGTTGGATTTATAGAAACTGTCCTCGTGAAAGATTATCACCAACGTCCATATACAGAACAACTTTTAAAGCATCCATTTATTAGAGATCAGCCTATGGAGCGACAAGTGAGAATACAACTTAAGGATCACATCGATCGTTGTAAAAAGCGTAAACAAGAAAAAGAACGAGACGAATATCGCTACAGCGGTAGTGAAAATGAAGAAGACGAACCAATTGTAGCGGGAGAGCCATCTTCATTTGCGCATGCATCGAGCAGGAATACTCTCCGTCGAAATTTTCAGCAAATTCAAGAAGGCAGAACATCATCACAAGAAACTTCTGCATCAAGGAATTTAGTGAAGGATAACAAACAAGTCCAACCTGGTCCACCATCTAGACAGACAAATCCTCAAAGACTGATTGTTGTTACCGATCCACAACTTCGATATCGGCCACCAACACCACGCCATAAACAAATGGCATTATCAATTGAAATTGACAATAATGATGATATTGTTGAAGAAGATAATGGAAGCAATATCAGAAATAATGGAACTTTACGCGCCAAGGATTCACAGAAACCTTTACCAACAGATGAATTTCAGAGGTTGGCATTGTCTTCTGGATCACGACCGAGTTCTGTTCTACCAGACCTTTTAACTTCATCACCAAGACAAAGTCAATATAAATCTGCAAGTGAAGAGTATCAAAAAGCCGTACGAACACCTCCACTTGCACTCCGACAAAAACAACGCTCTTTTATAACATTTGGATTTGGGGCTAGTCCTGCTCGAAGAGAATCTCACGTGAACGTGAATGTAACGCCAACTGGTCGTGATTCAGCATCCGAAACTCCAGAGATTCGAAAATATAAAAAGAAATTCAGCAGTGAAATTTTGTGTGCTGCACTGTGGGGTGTAAACTTACTCATTGGGACAGAAAATGGACTGATGTTACTGGATAGAAGTGGCCAAGGTAAAGTTTATCACTTAATTAATAGGAGACGTTTTCAGCAAATGGAAGTCTTGGAAGGACAAAACATTTTAGTTACTATCAGTGGTAAAAAAAATAGAATTAGAGTCTATTATTTATCCTGGTTGAAGAGTAAAATTTTGCGGACTGACGGACACAGTGATCAAATTGAACTACGCAATGGATGGATTAATGTCGGAGACCTTCAAGGAGCAGTACATTTTAAGATAGTTAAATACCAAAGAATAAGGTTCCTCGTTATTGCATTAAAAGACTCAATACAAATTTATGCCTGGGCACCGAAACCTTATCATAAATTCATGGCATTCAAATCATTTGGACAACTTGAGCACAAACCGCTCCTCGTCCATCTTACTGTTGAAAGAGGCACCAGACTAAAAGTTATATATGGGAGTGCTGCTGGCTTTCATGCAGTCGATTTAAACTCCGCAGCAGTATATGACATATATTTACCTAAGCACACTCAGGAACCCATTTGCCCACACTGCATTGTATCACTGCCAAACACCAATGGCATGCAGTTACTTCTTTGTTATGACGATGCAGGTGTCTATGTGAATACATATGGAAGAATCTCCAAAGCAGTGGTACTTCAATGGGGAGAAATGCCTACAAGTGTAGCATGTATTGGCACGCAACAAATTATGGGTTGGGGCAATAAAGCAATTGAATTAAGAAATCTTGAAAGTGGACATCTTAATGGCGTCTTTATGCACAAAAAAGCTCAACGACTCAACTTCCTTTGCGAACGTAATGACAAGGTTTTCTTCTCCTCAACAAAAAGTGGAAGTTGGCAAATATATTTCATGACTTTAAACAAACCTGGTATGGCGAACTGGTGATATGTATTCATTCTTACAAAATTAACCTTTTGCACACATGGCCTTTTTTCCTTGGGCGAACCAGCAGCTTAAGATGATTTTTCGCATATTTGGTGAATTTTTTACAGCGAACTTATAAGCGATTCCATATACAATTTAATGTACAAAATTATTCATTTTAATATTTTATGCATTTTTACACACCAAAGAAAATTTGTTAAATATTAAGATACATCAAACCAAATGGTGGATGAAAGTCACCTCTCGAGTGCAAAGGGTTAACTATAATTTAAGTTATAATATCAGAATTGTGAAAAATTACTTTTCAAAAACTTTATAACTACTAATAAAAATAGAAGAAAATTACTAATATTATGTCCCAATGGTCACTAAATTGAATTAGTGGCTAACTTTTCACAAATTCAGATTTTAAGAGCTCATATAATCAAAATGTTATATTGTATTTTAAGTGATTTTATTATTGTGAAAAAAATGTTATTTGTAATAATAATTATTTTAATGAAAGTTCAATATGTTCACGGAGAAGAATGGATATTCAGAATCAATATCTAGATATTCAACTATGTGACAAATCTCTTACATATTCGGTTTTAATATCTAAATATTCAGCTGTAATGTCTAAGATATTCACTTTAATTTAATTCAATGTTGTTCTAAATAATTGACTTTAGGGTCCAGAAATTATAACTCTGAAGGTTACATACTTTAAACGTTTCTACTCTGATTGGAGTCCTCATCAGTGATCATTATTTCTAAATTATTAAAACATTAAATAAAATATTGCACTTATGAGCCCTATTTTGGAGTAAACTTTGATAATGTGAAAAATGTAAAAAATGTAAGAAGCCGTGAGAAAATGTACGTAAATTGCAAAGAAAATATCGATGAATTATTCAAAAACTTCCTTAGGAAATACAATAAAATTCTAGCACATCACTTTGAGATATATCAACGAAAAAAGTAGTATTATATTCACATTAATTTTCAATCTTTTAGATAGTAAAGCTGAATGTTTAGATATTACAACTGAATATATAAGATGCTTTTCACATCGTTGAATATCCATTTTTTTCCGTGTTTAGATAAAATGTTGACTCTGTGATATAAATATGTTCTAAAATGTGATAAATTATGTTATAAAAATTGATCATTTCTATCAATCAAGCAACCCGCTTATGGTTTGGCTGTACATTATTCTATATATACAATGTAAATTTAGATTTTAATTAATTCTTTTTTAAATGCTTACAAAAGATTATCTACGGCTAGGTAGTGTGGCTTTTCGTTGAAGTTTTGTGATAAACCTTTTTATCATTGTATTAAAAAAATATGTTTTTTTTTTAAAGTCAAGGCAAGACTTGTTTTCAACACATTTTAGATAAAACGCAGAAATAAAACCTTTAAAATTTTGGCTTTGCCACAATTTGCATGATTTTACCAAAAGCTTTAAGTATATATTTTTAAGGTTTATTAAAAGTCACTGATCTACAAATTTTTACAAATGTAGCTATTGATGTCCACGCTGTATTGGTATTTATCCACTCAAGAATCGGAAAGAATTTTAAAAACTGTATGTATAAATATTAGTTACATTTTTTGAAACTAAATCAAAGGAACTTTGTTTAAACATAAGTCGACTTCTGAAACCTTATTTACGTACGCTTGAGTTTTTATAGACAATAATAGCTTTTTGTATGTGTATGACTTAGAATAATGCAATCGAAATTTTATGTCAGAACCTGTCGTAAAGTACTAAAATAAATATTTTTACCAAAATCCATTGTTTATCTGAAATTATCCTTTCTATTCCTCCTAAGTTATTACACTAAACTTCTTATAAAATCTACTGTAACTTTATATCAATCTATAACTTTAATTTTATTTAAATTTGTTTTGAGTCGGTGCTCAAAATAGACCGTAGTGTTATGACATTTATTGCATATTTTGAAATCTTTAAATAATACAGGAATACGTTATGACTTTTTTGTACCATACTTGACCCCTGGGTAAAATCCAGGAAAGAAAATTTAAAAATATTCTAAATTAGTTATCAAAATACTATTAAGACTTAAGTACCTTTAAAATGAGATCAAAAAATTTTCAAATCATAATTATTCTTGCAGTTATACATATTTTTCAATAAGATCTAAATTTGACTTTTTTGCAACATATTTTCATAATCTTAACATTTTCCTCAAACTTGATCTCATTAGATGCAAAATTTTATTACCTTTAATGCTATTATAAGAAAATAGATTTCAACTTATTAATTCAAAAATTAAGATACTAAACAATAGCTAAAATATGCATAGCACGATTAACGAAATTTTTAGTCAATTCTTGGAAACTTTGTACAAAGGAATTTTCTAGGTCGCTGATGACGAATTTAAAAACCGATTTGCAAAATTCAAAATGGCGGATTCAATAATGTGGACAAATTTTACCAAAATTTTTCGGATACAATCTAAACTTGGTGTTTAAGTGTTTTTTTGGGTCCCTAATAACGAATCTTAAATCCATTTTTCAAAATTCAAAATTACGGATCCAATAAATCGGTAAATTTTTTTATTATTTATAAATATATAAACTTACTCACGCTAATGCTTTTTGATACAGAAAATGTCCGATTAAAGTTTCGTAACCATGAAAAATATTCATTCCTTAACGTTAATTGCTTAGATTTACCATTACAGATTATAACAAAAAAAATGATGAACTTTAAATATCACGATTATTATAAGTAATGAAATTCTCATCTTATTTTCTTTGCATAAATTCAAGTATATTTCTTGTAATTTTATACTGAAGCTCGAGTCAATTTTATAATATTATTGTAAATGTGAATTACATTTTCTTAAAGTTACTAAATTTGTTTTTTATTTTAAATAAAGAAGGAAATTTAATTGAATTTTCCAATAAATTACACGATTAACGCTCATTTCGTATAACATATTTTGGTTAAAAAATATAATTTTTTATTTTTAATAATATTTTTTTAAATTTAGAAGAAAAATATATATCTTATATAAAAATGTTGGAATTCTAACTTGTGGATCTTTTTGTAGTTAAAAATTTTTTAAGTTCAACGTTTTTTTATAACTCGTATAATTTAACTAAAAAATGGAATTCAGATATTGACTTGTTTTAAGTCACATTTTCCTGCATTGCTGTCTTCTTCGAAAATTTTTTAAAATTATTATTTATTAATAAAGCAGTCGTATATAATTGGTAATGACTGACCTTACCACACGGCCTTAATTAGTAGAAATTGGAGAAATTGTAATTTGTAATAATTAAAATTTCTATTTAAATTTTTCAAGATTTTTTTTTGGTACTGAATACTTTTTAAACTCTGTCAAAGTTTATACTTTCTTAAATGATCTTACAAAAAAAACTATTTGTTATTGAATAAATGAGACCCATAACCTATAATTTGACATAAGCGTATATGATTCGACTCACCTTCATCAATCTCATGTGACGCCGAGTTTTCTACAACTGAATATATTTACATTTTTGTTTCTATTCTCACTTATAAACATTAAAAAATTGATTATCAATTTACGAAATATCTATTATTTCATTCCATCCGTAATTTTAAACCGTCCAATGAGGGTCATTTTATGTCCCTCGTCTGGCTGATAAAATTCCGCTGAAATTTTTTACTGTCTAGTGCTTAACAGTGCAATATGCACGAGTCATTTTTGTGTTGCGCGATATATTCTTTTATCATCGCGATTAATTAACGTGGATGCGTCAAGGAAATAGATTTCTTTAAAATATTAATAGGTATCCTAGATTGCAACCTAAAAATTTTGTAAAGCGTGCTTGAATTTCAATGAATATTATGCTTTTCACGAAAGTTGTATGTTACAATTTCTCTAAGCTATAATCTAAGACGAGTCGTTATTATAGTATTGAAAATGATTGATTTAATATTCACATTTGTCAAAGTTGGGCTTGTGTACATTTCTTCTTAGGTTATATCATACAATTTTTTTTCTTTTATGCTCGAAATTATATTTCCTTTGTACGACAAAGGATTTCATTTCCACACCAAAGGAAATACTTTAGCAGTAAAAAACAGCATTTAAGACGACAATCCTTTAACTGTTAAAGTATTTCCTCTCATGGCATTTTTTAATAGAAAATCCTTTGGTAGTGAAAGGAATCATTTAACAGTCAATAGTCTGTTTTTAGAGTGTGGACTCGACTAGATTTATAGACTCGCAGATTTTTGTTATTATTTGAAGATTCTTGGAAAGAATAGCGTAACTCGTAATAGATTCAAGTAACTTAAAAATCATTCAGATGAGAGGTAGAGTAGGGTAGTTATACACGGACCAAAATAATTCAAGTAATTTCACTCAACTTTCGATCAACGTTGGGACATATGGACAAGCTAGAAAATATTTAGTATTGTTTTAATTATTTGCGACGTACCAAGTGTTCAATAATGAATCACAGTTCAGTAAACTTCAGAAATGTAGAGTAAAGTATGAAAGCATGCATTAAAGATTTCTTAAAGTATCTATTATTACCCGTAGTATAATTATAAAAAACCAATCTTTTATACAATCATGGAAATGCTAGAGCCTTTCGTTTATTCTACTCTAGCTTCACTCGGGAGTTGAGTACACTCTAAAAACGGAATATTGACTGTCGAACAATTCCGTTCACTATGAATGGATTTTCTACTCAAAATTGGCATAAGGGGAAATCCTCTAATAGTTGAAGTATTTTTGTTTCAAGTGCTATCATTTTACTGCCAAAGTTTTTCCTTTGGTCTGGAAATAAAATCCTTTGTCGTATGAAGGAAGTATAATTTCGATGTTAAAAGAAAACAAATTCTATGATATAACCTATAAGAAATGTACACAAGCCAAACTTTGACAAATCCCAATATTCAATCGTTCATTTTCAATAATATAATAACGACCCGTCTTAGATTTCAGCTTAAAGAAATTTTAAGATATAACTTTGCTTACATTACAAATTTTCCAATACGTGTAAAATTGAAAGTCCATGATCTATTAAATATATAATGTTGAAAAAGTGTCACAAAATTATTTTTAAACTTTGTTGCATTTTAAATTTCACAATAAATTCTATAGTAAACATTTTACTGATAATTTCGAATCAAAATATTTTTTTACAAATAAAAAATAACTGTATATTTCATAAAATGAATAAATTGTATAAAAAATTATACATATGCGAAACTGTTTTACGGAAAAAATGTATAGCTGTCATAAGGATATTTTAGGTTATAGTAGCCACATTTATGCTTTTATTGACATTCTTGGGAATATCTTTGAATTGTCATCAGAAGCAATGAAAAATAAGGTTATGCGGATCAAAATTGTTTGTTTTGGTATACGCACCTTTCAAAATTTCTACGTCGCACTCTGGGATTCCTAATAATTTGTAGAAATCCATTACACTCGAGATTCCCTATAACGAAATTCCCTGTAACGAAACTACTACGGAATGAAGCGCGCTCGAATTTGAAAAAGTAATCAATGAGTTTGATGGCTTTTATCACAAATTAATGAGAAAATTATTTGTCAATTATTGAAAAATTACTTGATAGTGTTTTGAGTACATACCGTCAAATAAGTTAAATCCATCTTCAATACTCACAGAAATCTTTTTTATACCGTTTTAACTATGTAAATATTTTATTCACATAGCCTCACTGACAGACAGACTGCGCGCATTATATAATGCGCATAACAGCGCTTAGCAACAAGTAGGATATGGAGGGGATCCCTCTCGCGTTTTTTTACAGAGAGGTTTCCGATGCTCGAGCTTTTCGTTACAGGGAATCTCGAGTGTATTTGATTTCGTTAATTGATTTTGATCATAAATAAATATATTCTTCGTAGTTGGCACCGTACTGACAAAATATCTGTGAACAGATTAGCACCAGACGATGTACACTCACTAATGCGCAGGCGCACTTCGTCTCCTAGTCTAGAAATGCAATCCTTACATAATTAGAGGATTTCTTTTCAGAGTCAAAAAAAATCGTTCATTGCTAAAAATATTTTCTTTTTGCATCTCACAGATGAGTTTTGTAACAGGAAAAAGATTCTGTTGGTAGACAAAAGGAATATGCTTAATTTCAATGGATGCATTCTGAAAAGAACGTAATTTCACTATGGATAGACTTTTTTTTAGAGTGTAAACCGTGAGTTGCAAGACTCGTTCCTCCAGCTATATCTACACTGAGAAAAAAATTTATCCAACAAAACTTTTTTTGTTGTCCTGACAAAATATTTTGTTGTCACAACAAAACATTTTGTTTGAGTAACAAAATTTGATTGATATAGCAAAATGTTTTGTTGGCACAACAAAAGAATTTTGTTAGCTCAATGCTAACAAAATATTTTTGTTGATTTTACAAAATTGTTTTCTCAGTGTATTCACGCAGAACGAATGAAAGTAATCTGCGTCTTGAGCACACATAAAAACTTATTAATTTCAAAAACTTGTTTAATTTTCAGTATTCTGATATTCCAAGTTATTATATTTAATAATCGTAACCAATTATACATATACAAAATACAATTACAGTTTATTTTAGTAGTAAGTTATTGTTTTGATCCTAATAGATTAAAGTTAACACTCCCGTACGAAAAATTTTAGTTGTCGATACTTTCTCCAATTGTCATCATTTTTCGGATATGACATGTGACTACAATAAGAATTTTTATTCACATTCCATCTGAATCTTACGTTACTTTTATGGTATAAAAACTATAGTCAATTTAGTGAAAAAAAGTAATTTTTCTCATCTAACACTTTTATGACAAATCCTGTTTTAGTCTAGCAGTTTATAATAGCGGAAAAAAATAGTTTAGTAAAGTTTATAGAACTGTTTAAGAGTTGGGGATACAGGCATTTAGAGAATAGAGTTCTAGAAAATTTAGAGAACTTTTCAGGATAAAATACGAAACATTCAGGAAAAATCATTGAACGTTCTGCATTTTATTCTGAAAAGTTCTTTAAATTTTCTAGAACTCGGTTCCGTAAATGCCTCTATCCTCAGCACTTAAACAGTTCTATAAACTTTACTACACTATTTTTTTCTGTAAAATTTATTTTAAACTTTCACATAATTTCGTTATACAGTAAAACCTCATTTATCGGGACACTCATTTATCGGGATCTTCACTTATCGGGATCTCGCAACCTCATTTACCGGGAAATTTTATTTCTCCTCCAGCCACCACTCCGTGTACATAGTGACATAGTGACAGTTTCCAGATGTTTCATTTGCAGAAGTTTTATTATGTCAATTTTTTTACACACCTTCGTTTGTATTTCTATCTTCATTTTCCATCATGAAAAACCAAATAAATTTACACAATTTGCAAATACATTACAACTTATGTACACGTGCACTTTTTGCATTGTACATAACCATTACTAAATGTCAACATACAACAAGAGTCATAGCAACCCACCATGAGACTGTAGGTGGTAGTGGGGAGCCCCTCCAAATCCCGATAAACGAGGTGTTTACATTTCAAGGGCGTCCCGATAAATGAGGTTTTACTGTATAGATTCTTTAAGTTAAATCAATTCTTGAATCATAATTTCTTCTTAATTCATTTATAATCACTTCTTCATTTTTCATTTGAGTTTTTAAAATTAAATTGATTTCATAAAAATTTAAAGAGGAAGAGTCTTGATAAGTGTATTACATGAAATATGAAAAATCTACATTGAATTTGAATTTCACATAAGTTTCTTAGGCACAATAATAATTTGGGATTCACAGTTGTAAAATCCATATTTTGAAAATATATAACACAGAAAATAAAAGAATCTTTTAAATTTTTTTGTGTCCAAACGAGCGGAAAAAGTCGCATGCATGCTTGTGCGTAGAACGGCATGCAGTCAATTGTGCCTCGGCGTCAAAATCGGGCGTTATGTTCATACCGCCCGCTTCAAGGGGCGAAAATGTTCATACCGCCCGCTTCAACGGGCAAAATGTGCATACCGCCCGAAACTTGACTGCCCGCGGCTAACTACGCAACGCGACTTTTTCCACCAATTTGGACACAAAATGTCGTGTCCCTAGCGGACCCGGCTGAGAGAACGGTCATAGAATACTCTGACCGTTCTATGACCGTTCTATAACATCGCATTATTACGGCTAAGAACGGTAAAAAAAGACATTAAAAGCACTGCAATTATGATTCTGTGGCGAAATTTGGATTAGAAGGTGAAGCAATAAATTGTATTTATGTGCCTCAGCCGCGGAAACTCCTTTTTCCGTTACAGCTGAGAGTAAAGCAATGTTTTGTATATTCCGTTACAGAGGAATACAATGCAGAAATTGAACTGCGCATGCGCATTATAGTCTTACAGTGGAACGCAATCTATTTCTTATTCTTCTTCTTCTCACTTCTTCGTACAGCGTTAGCACTGACTACTACACAAGACCGATAAAATCAAAATGGCCGGGACTAGTCGCCAATTTGCGCCCGCTTCGTACAACTAGCGCAGCAAACAACTACAATAAGTACTAGATTAGATTCCATTATACGCATAAAAACTCGTATCCGCACCACAGTCACATAAAATAGAATATGTGCTAATGCACACAATTCAGGACATTGCGAGACTCGCGACAGTGATCCCAGATCGTGGGAGCTGGCGGCCCCCACCACGCTCCCATGTGGGAGCACACACAATCAAGCGCGCCGTGTCGGTGTGTCCCCCACTTCCTCGCTTCGATTTCACGCTTTCGTCTGTTGAGCCAAGATCGAAAATTATGTTTCTGTCGACTTCGTGTCAAAGTGGCGCGAAGCAGACGACAAATTTAAAACCACCAAATTTATCATTTAGGATATTTCCTTTCTTTCTTTGATATTTCCAAAAACATTCACTTAAAATGAATATCTAAACATTTTATTTTAAATTTTAGGATGATTTAAAGACTCAAAAGATGATTTTCTATTAAAATTTAAATTCAATAAATTTTCAAAGTTTCAAAACAAAATATCAATTTCAATATTTTTTAGCTGTGCAAATCAAATAGTTCAATTAGAAAATTATGTAGAGAATATTATATATTAAGGAATGGTAAAATATGATATTGTAGTTTAAAAAATAAAATATTAAAATACTTAAGTAATACATAAATTATATCTAGTTATACACTCGAAATTATACGATAGAGTTTCTTCTTTGGTATGAGGCAACATTGAAAAAAATTTCATTCAAATAAAATACTCAGAAAAATTTTTAAAATATGTAATATTATTCACATATGAATTTTATTATAAAACTGTGAATAAAAGGTTTCAGTATTCAAAAAACCAAAATCACATCTAAATTTGCATACGAAATTACACTTTACGATTTCTCTTATATAAAATACAAATATTTATTTCAAATAAAATAGTTTTTAAAAAATTTTTTAGTACGTGAATCAACTATATCAATTAAAAAATTAAATGGAAAATATTTTATTTAAAAAAAATAAGTAATAAGAAATTAAGGTTAAAAATCTACTTTCTTAATTACATGGTGATAGTAGATAAAAATGTTCTCATTTTACGTTTTAGTGGCTTATATGCATAGACTTTTCAATGAAAAAAAGCAAACACATAAGCAAAATTTTCTAATTGATGCAGTTGATCAAATTTATAAAACCGAAACATGTTTTAATTAATATATTAATTTAAAGCTTCAAAGATTCATTAACTTAAAATTTTACTTGGAATTTTCCAAGAATTTCACATAATCTCAAAAATGTTTATATTAGGCGAATGCTTTTCAGATATCAATAAAATTCCGTAGTCAATAAATGTTTAAAGTTTCAAGTTAAGGTATTGATTGGAAATTTAGTAGCTTTTTTAGTTAACTATTTTAATCAGAAAATTCTTCATTTTCGTAGATTTTTTCAACTTTTTAATTAAAAATTTATGCATAGGCCACAAAAACGTGAGGTGAAAATTTGGAATCATCAGCCACAATTTCTAGGCAACAGAAAGTTTAATTCGATTGTGGTAGGGCCCTAGCTGTTTTGCCCTGTCAGTAATCAGGTGCTGATCCATTTTTTCAAAAATATGCAATAAGACGAAAGCGAAAAAAAATAGTTCTAATTATATAATATATTACATTGTATGCAAGATTGTAGCCAAATCTGAAAAATATTTCTTTGAATGCAATGTATAAATAATATTTTTTCAGAAATTTGGAAAAACATGTCGTCCTAATTATATAATGTCCGTAAATTAATAGTATTCAATAACGATCGTATTAGAATGATCAAGGTAATTGGCTGATATGCAGCAAATGCGAGTTCAAACCCCTGTACTTCTAAAAATTTTTTTAATCGATTTTATCAAACAGCTAGGACCCTACACAATCGAATTAAAATTTCTGTTGCCTAGAAATTGTAACTGGTGATTCAAAATTTTCACCTCACGTTTTTGTGGCCTAAGCATAAATTTTTAATCAAGAAATTGAAAAATCTACTAAAATGAAGAATTTTCTGATTAAAATAGTTAACTAACAAAGCTACTGAATTTACAATGAATACCTCAACTTGAAATTTTAAACATTTATTGACTATGGAATTTTATTGATATTTGTAAAAACATTCGCCTAATAAAAAAATTTTTAAGATTATGTGAAATTCTCGGAAAATTCTCAGTAAAATTCAAAGTCAATAAATATTTGAAGACTTAAATCAATATATTAATTAAAACATATTTTGAGTTTGAAAATTTGATCAACTGCATCAATTAGAAAATTTTGCCTTTGTGTAAAGCATTTCTTTTTTTCATTAAAAAGTCTATCATATAAGCCACTAAAACGTAAAATGAGAACTTGAAATTGGAAAAAATGTACTGAAGTTTTATATATACATAAAAACAAAGTTTTCTTAATATTATAGAGCTCAACTGAATTTTCAAAAAATGTATCTTAAAAACTACCAAACTGTAACAGAACTTTTATAAAATTATCATAAAATTGTGTAACTGTAACTGAGTTTCAATTGCATGTGGATGAATTTTCAATTGCATGTGAGTGCATTGAACTTCAGTTACCAAAACGTAAAATTATTCCTGTTACAAGTATCAGTATTTCCAGGTAAACATATACAGAATATTCAACACTTTGGAACTGAAGTTTAATAAAAAAAATTGTTTTTATAAATTTACTGAAAAGTAACAGAATTTCCTGAAATTCTGTCTAAATTTTGGGAGGCTGCAGCTAAATAAAACTCCACTCACATGTTCTGGGAAATTGCGGTAGAAAATTCTAACAGTGTAGAATTCGTATTAGTAATTCTAAGCTAATTTTCATAAATAATCCTTTGTAATTTTATACTACATATGTACTTACATCTATATCATCAGTAGCATTTAGACACAAATATATACTACTTTTTAGTTGATTTACATCAGAGTTATGTGCTAGAAATTTATTTTTATTCCTAAGGAAGTTTTTAGATAATTTACCAATGTTTTCTGTACAATTTTATGTAAATTTTCTCACGATATTTTACATTTTGAAGTTTATTCCAAAATAGGGATAATAGGTGCAATATTTTATCCACTGTTTTAAAATATTAGAAATAAAGATCACTGATGAGGAGTCCGATTAGATTTGGAATGTTTGAAAGTATGTGACTTCCTGAGTTATCATTTCTGGACTCTAAAGCCAATTATTAACAACAACATCGTATAGAATTTTCATCTACTATCACCATGTAATTAGGAATGTAAATTTTTAACCTTAATTTCTTATTTAAAAAAAAAAATATTTTCCATTTAAATATTAAAGAATTTGTAAATCTTTCTGTGGAAAAAAAGACGCTTTGGACTGTGCTGGAATTTGAGCCCAGGTCTTTCGATTGCCGGTCGACTGCTCCTAATTAATTTGAAATCAATTTTCCATTTAATTTTTTAATTGATATAGTTGATTAACGTACTAAAAAATTTGTTAAAAACTATTTTATTTGAAATAAATATTTGTATTTTATATAAGAGAAATCGTAAAGTGTAATTTCGTATGCAAATTTAGATGTGATCTTGGTTTTTTGAATACTGAAACCTTTTATTTACAGTTTTATAATAAAATTCATATGTGAATAATATTACGTATTTTAAAAAGTTTTCTGAGTATTTTATTTGAATGAAATTTTTTTCAATGTTGCCTCATACCAAAGAAGAAACTCTATCGTATAATTTCGAGTGTATAACTAGATATAATTTATGTATTACTTAAGTATTTTAATATTTTATTTTTTAAACTACAATATCATATTTTATCATTCCTTAATATATAATATTCTCTGCATAATTTTCTAATTGAACTATTTGATTTGCACAGCTAAAAAATATTGAAATTGATATTTTGTTTTTGAAACTTTGAAAATTTATTGAATTTAAATTTTAATAGAAAATCATCTTTTGAGTCTTTAAATCATCCTAAAATTTAAAATAAAATGTTTAGATATTCATTTTAAGTGAATGTTTTTGGAAATATCAAAGAAAGAAAGGAAATATCCTAAATGATAAATTTGGTGGTTTTAAATTTGTCGTCTGCTTCGCGCCACTTTGACACGAAGTCGACAGAAACATAATTTTCGATCTTGGCTCAACAGACGAAAGCGTGAAATCGAAGCGAGGAAGTGGGGGACACACCGACACGGCGCGCTTGATTGTGTGTGCTCCCACATGGGAGCGTGGTGGGGGCCGCCAGCTCCCACGATCTGGGATCACTGACTCGCGACAATGTTCGCAGGACTAATCGCGCCTCGGATTCGTCTCGGCTACGCCTTGACTATGCCTCACCTAGGCCTCGACTGCGCCTTGGCTTCGATCTATTATTGCTTCACCTTCTAATCCAAATTTCGACACAGAATCATAATTGTAATGCTTTTTGTTGGATTTTAATATATCTCGATGTATTTTAAATGATCGCCGAATTCCAAGTATTAGCTGGAAATAGTAACTGTTCTTTAGTCAGTACTTAGGTGCCTGTACAAGCCCAGGCTAATTTTTATTGTACTTTTGCGCACCTCAGTCCAGGTATAATTTTTAGTTAGTATTCTGAGGACCTTTAGCAGAGTAACTGCGTTTTACTCAGGTTCCTTAGTTTCTCAACACATAACTTTATGTATTCTCAAATTCTATCAAATAAATCAACTGTTTTTTAATAATCGGAAGTGTTATTTCCTGTAAGCGATAATTCTAACACTTTTAATGTCTTTTTTACCGTTCTTAGCCGTTATAATGGGAGGTCATAGAACATTCAGAGAACGGTCAGAGAACGATCAGAATATTCTATGACCGTTCTCTCAGCTGAGTCCGCTAGGGGTGTACCTCGAGCGACATGGTGGCGATGTGACTCGTGTGAATAACGCCCTCGCTACGCTCGGGCGGGTACACTTCGCACTCGTCACAATCTCCACCATGCCGCCCTTAGTACACAATCTACTATTATGTGCCTCCAGCGCGTAAACTCGTTTGTACGCTACAGTTGAACGTAGCGTAATCTTCTTATTCTTCTTCTTCTTCGTACAGCGTTGGCACCCTACTGACAAAGCCTTGTATATTTGAACTACGCATGCGTTTATTAAAATCTGCTACTACTACACAAGATCGATAAAATCAAAATGGCCGGGATTAGTCGTGACATATCAAGTGTAATGACTAGCGCCGCAAACAACTACTATACTAAATTAGATTCGAGTGTACGCATAAAAACTCGTAAACACACCGAAGTCACATAAAATAGAATATGTGCCAATGCACACAATTCGGGTGATTACGAGACTCGCTTAAAATTCTCGCAGGACTGATCGCGCCTCGGGTTCATCTCGGCTTTGTCTCGGCTTCGATCTCCTGCGAGCATTGTCGCTCATCCCGTAATAACCCTCATTATGCGCCTAGGCACATAATATACTATTACACAAGATACTTTTTGATAATAATGCAATTTTTTAATGTATATTTCAAAATTTATTTTCATTAACCTACATACGTAATTATAATAAAACTGTATACTAAATATTAATTAATAATTTTATTACATTTATATAAAAAGTCATAATTGTAATAATAAATTAATTATATTAATTTTTAAAAGTATTTTATGAATAATTTATGAAAAAAGTTGATTTATTTTTACTTGAGTGAGGCTCAAAAACTCTAGTCACGGCACTGGTCTCTCACAAGCTCTGAATAACCCTTGCAGTCATTATATAAGAAAGTTCCAAGTTTTTTGTCTTAGCGTTGTAAGCGGGTGTGTGCGTGATTCGACGAGAGCGCATCGTCCTATATATAAGTATGAAGGGTTTTCCAATTAGAGGTTTAATTTTGATTTATAAGAAAAACGCGTGTTTTTTGTGAAAAATCATTTGATTTTATTTTATTCCATAGCGGAATGTTTGACATTAACAATGAAAAACAATATCATTTATATGACCTCCACGGCTACGTTTGCAAGACCATGCTCTTTTAATGAAATTTTCCATTAAATTTTCGAGCATTTGGGGTTCTATTTTGTCGATAACGGCACAAATCATCTCTTTGAGTTCTTGAATTAACTGAAGAGCATCAGCAAAAAACTTTATCTTTCAGGTAACCCCAAAGAAAAAAGTTTAGTGGTAAGATGTAAAATAATAAAAATTCTCTTGTACTTAAAATTCATTATCTTCGGTTGAAATAATTTAATTGTTTAAACAATTAATGCATGTTTGCCCCCTCAGTAGAAAAATTTGGAAAAAATATTATCATATGCACTTTTAAAAATGTTAACAATTTTTTTTTTGAAATCCGTGCGTTATGTAAAAGAATGTCCCATATGTGAGGTTGTATGCTAAGTGTATTTGCGATGAAAAATATGATTGGCTGCGACTGAATGGTGTGTATGTATTTGTATGCTGTTTATGTGTGTATGGATCGGATGACTAATGGCAGGTTCGAGGTAAGAATTTTCATTTTATTTAAGACCGTGTCGTAGGGTCTGATGTCCCCAATTACATATGAGCTATTTTTTATTAAAATAATAATTTCAACAAATTTTCTGGAGAAGATAGCAATGCAGAAATATGTAACGCATTACTGTGTTCTCCGAAAAAGTTGTTAAAATTATTATTTTAATTATAAAGCAGTCGTAAATAATTGGTGACGACAGAGCCTACCTTACGGCCTTAAGAGAACCATACCACTGCCGGTTGAAATAATACACCCGATGTTCATTTTAATCAACTATCGTTTGAAGCACCTCAAGCGTCGGTGATATACAGAGTGGGCCATCTAACATTTGGAATTTGAACATTGCTGCTGTTGCCCAGAGTTTATTGGGCCATTTTTCTTCGAAGATGAGCAAGGAGCTGCCGTTACGGTCAATGGCGAGCGTTACCATGCTATGCTTAACGAATTTTTGTTTCCAAAAATTCAATTCGCCGCCTCGGAGCTGTGATTTGACCCCGTTGGACTATTTTTACACGAAAACTATTACACGAAATCGAAGTTGCCATTTACGAGATTAAAGCCCAAACAATCGAAAATTTACTGAAAAATTGGGTTGATCGAATGGGGTACTGTAAAGCCAGCCGTGGCAGTCATTTGAATAATGTTGTGTTTCATTCTTAGATGGAGAGGTTCACTCTTTCTAATAAAACCATACTTTTGTAAAAATATTCTATAAGTTTTTTGTTCATACCCGATTCAAATTCCAAATGTTAGATGGCCCACCCTGTACTTATGCATTTCATATTAACCCATTGACGCATGTTGAGGCGCTGTCGTCGATAACGTTTTACTCAACTCCTTACTATTCCCTATGTAACGCTTATTGTCATTTTATTAGGTAAATAAATGGTAGGGTTCGAATTCGGCAGCATTTAGAATTTTAAGAAAATAAAACAAGCGAGGTAAAATATGTCCAAGTTGTGAGCGTAAATATCGTTTATAAGTTGTGTAATATATAAATTAATTTATAAGTGTATAATATTAGTCAATAAAATAATCATTTATAGATATAGAAATGTAATATAGCACTCATCCCACTAATCCTTTCTTCATTTTCCTCTGTGCAAATAAGTGTTCAGCACTTCGTTCGATTCAAGTGGTGGAACCATGAACTTCAAATAAATCAATGAAATTTGACTGATTCAAGTAGGTAAAGAGAGGTTACTGTAAGTCAGTCAAATTTCACTGATTATTTCAGTGAAAATTGACTGATTTGACAGTGAAAAATATTTTTTTCACTGATGAATCAGTGAAAAATATTTTTTTCCTGATGAATCAGTGAAAAGGCAAATCACTGATTCAATCAGTGAAAATTTGACTGATTCAGATTTAGAGAGTATGATTTGAGCGAAAATTTTGTGAATTTACAGATAAAGAGAACAACATTTCTGAGCTGAAGATTCTTCAGAAGTGTATGTGCTCTCTATAAATCTGAATAGGTCAAAATCTACTGATTATCAGTGAAATTTGACTGATTAAAATAGCTAAAAAGAGGTTACTGCGAATCAGTCAAATTTCACTGATTACTTCAGTGAAAAGTAACTGATTAAACAGTGGAAAATATTGTTTTCACTAATTAAACAGTGAAAATTAACTGATTTAACAGTGAAAAATATTGTTTCCACTGATGATTCAGCGAAAAGGCAAATCACTGATTCAATCAGTGAAAATTTGACTGATTCAGATTTAGAGAGCTTTAATTTGAGAATGAAAATTGAAAATTATACTAAAATTGACGGCTCTAAATTTTTTTTTTTCAACGAAAAAAGTGTACTTTTTCTCACTGATAACCGTAGCGTAGTTCGAACAGTACTTTTCTCGTATACATATTTCAGTACTCGTGCTATTATATTCTAATCTCTTTCTCTATGTAGAGATTTCTTATAATCTTATGAATGTATTTACGCATGCGTATTTTTCGCGCCAGAAGGGTTACATCGAGGAAGCTGAGCCTTATCTCTGACTGATTCTGCGCAATGACGTCACACCGCTGATCAGGAAGATAGTGAACAAGAATGAGCCAAGGCGTATAGCAAGTAGTAGTATTTTAAGAAAAAAAGCAACAAATGAAATCCCAAGTGAAATCTATAACCCTCTGGACACTTATTCCAAAGAGGAAACTTTACTACTAGGACTATCGATTTTGCTAAAAGTGAACTTCGTCATTACCTCTACTGAAAAGTATGCACTCTCTGTACAGTAGATAATCGATATTACTCATGAAAATCAAAAGGTAATGAATTAAGTCTCATAAAACTTGTGTATCTATTTGAAACTATAAGTAAAAATCAATATGTGGTATCTTATCAGAAAAAATTCGGGGAGCATACAATTTTTAAAACACTCAAGCAGAATCCATTATTTTTATACACGAAAAAAAAAATAGTTCGAGTAATTTTACTCGATTCACTCGGTTAACCTTGGGACATAAGGACAATTCAACATCTTTCAAATCCTAGTTGGGTGAAATGAATTTGATAAGTACTTAATTCACCCAACGTGAATAATGATGAACGTTACATAGGGAATAGTAAAGAGTTCGGTAAAACGTGGTCTAGGACAAGGCATCAATATGCATCAGTGGGTTAATGAGAAATGTATAAGTATAACATATCACTGATGCTAGAGGTGTTTAAAACGATAGTTCGGTAAATTGACTAAATTTGTTGAGCCTCACTCATGTAAAATAAATTAAATTTTGTATAAATTATTCATAAAATATAAAAAAAACTTTAATATAATTCATTAATTATTATAATAATTATAATTATAAATTATTTATATATGATATATCAAAATATGATTAATGATAATTATTTAATATGAATTTTCATTTTTACTTCCTATGAAGTTTAATCAAACTAAATTTTGAAATGTAAATTAAAAAACTGCATTAATATCAAAAAGTATCTTGCGTAAAAAAATCTAAAAGAAGATTCTTTTATTTTCTGTGTTGTATATTTTCAAAATATGGATTTTACAACTGTGAATTCCAAATTATTATTGTGCCTAAGAAATTTATATGAATTCTAAATCCTGTATAGATTTTTTATATTTTATGTAATACAATTATCAAGACTTTTGCTGTTTAATTTTTCATAAAATCAATTTAATTTAAAAAAGTTAAGTCAAAAATAAAAAAGTAATTATAAATGAATCAAGAAAAAATTATGATCATGAAGACTTAATTTTTTGAGAACATAGATGAAAGTGTATTTTTCTCATCAGTTATTTTTAATAATTTAAAATAATTATTTTGCAATAACTCCATCATATCTATCTCTTTCAAATATACAAAAATTCATCTCGTAATCACTCGCGGAGTTGCTAACAAATTAATGTAATTATTAAAAAATTTCCATTGAATGAACTAAACTAAAAAACTTTCGTACTACACGGGAAAAAATGTTACTAGGCGAGCCAGCGAATCAAGAATACATTGTACTTAAAGAATCTATATAACTAGATTATGTGAAACTTTTAATTAAATTATATAAACTGTTAGACTAAAACAGGATTCGTCATGAAAATGTTAAATTAGAAAGATTACTTTTTTTACACACTAAAATTAATGAAACATTTAGATGAAATAGAAACAAAAATTTTTATTGTAGTCACTTGTCATCGACTTTTAAATAGGACTACAATTATAAAAAAATTCATTGACGATTTCAATAATTCCGTACACCTTGAAATTATTTGGGATTGTATAATATTAGTCAATCAAATAATCATTTATAGATATAGAAATGTAATATAGCACTCATCCCACTAATCCTTTCTTCATTTTCCTCTGTGCAAATAAGTGTTCAGCACTTCGTTCGATTCAAGTGGTGGAACCATGAACTTCAAATAAAAGAAGCTTGATATTGATGTTTAACACATACGGTATTATCCATGCACTAGATACACTGCGCTCACACGCGAATTATGTGAGCTTCAATCATTAGCCACAAGATAACTTGTTATAAACATTATAGGTCCAGTGTACCAAACGCTTGAGTTTCACGTGCATCGAACGTAAAATTGACTAGTCTGAAACACTTGAATAAATCTATTTCACACTCTTCATTTCATTTGTTCGCAAAGCTCCGTACCTTTCACGTTCGCGGCAATAGTTATTTCTTTCCGTGTGCTTTTATAGATATTTTACTTCACTGGTATTAAAAAATCAAATAAATTTTATTTAAATAAAAGTAATAAAAATTTTTAAATGATTTTCAGAATGAAAATCGAAATTAATGTTACTGACGATTAATACAAATGAATATTAAGTTGCATCGTTATTTAACAAAATTTAAATGATGTAAAATGATAATTCGATTAACTGAAGCTCCTAACAAACGTTCATTGAAATCGATAAAAATGATCCAAAATCAAAAAGGTTCTATTATTGGTTCTAGACCAGTTGGGTTTTGTTTTGACGCTAGCTTGGCTAGTCTATCTGCTGTCTCATTTCCCTTGATACTCCTGTGTCCAGGGATCCAGTGGACTGTGACTTGGTTGCCTTCCGCTAGTTTGTTCAATGCTACATGGCATTCCCAGACCAGCGTCGAGGTAGTCACTAAATTACCTAGTGTCGTGATGTCCGCTCTGCTATCTGAGCAGATACAGATCTTCCTGCTGCGGCCATGATTCCGTGCTTTGTGTGTGCATTGGAGTATGACCGCAATCTCGATTTGAAGAACTGTGGAGTGAGGTCCCAATGGGACCTCACTTGTGTTGCTGTTCCTCCCATAAACACCAGCCCCCGCGCCCTCCCTGTTCTTGGAGCCGTCTGTAAACCAGTTGTCTCCATCGCCTGGGAGGTGTGCGCGACCCACCTTCCAATGTTCCATGGTTGACAAGCTTACCTTGTACTTTTTGTCGAAGAGGTACCGCGGAGACGTCCTATCTCTCACCATTTTCATGACAGGTCTCTTCGCGATGTCGACTGTGGCTCTTAGTTTCTTTGAGAACACTGTACTAGAGTTTTCGCCAGTTCTCCAGGCCACCTTGCTAGCCTCGGCTGTGATGGTTAGGTTCAGGGGCTCTAGCCCTATCAGCGCTCCCAACGCCATTGTGGGTGAAGACTTCGAGGCACCAGTGATCCCCCTAAGGATCAGCCGTCCGAGTCTTTCCAGCCTGGCCATGGCCGTCTTCTGCTTGACTCTGCTCCACCAGACTATTAACGCATAGGTTAGCCTGGGTCGCAGAATCGCTGTAAAGATCCACAGCAGTGTATCGGATTTCAGGCCCCAATTGCTTCCAATAGCTCTTCTGCAGAGCCAGAGGGTTGTTATAAACTTGTAGCATTTATTTTCGAAGTGCTCTTTCCAAGTTAGCTTATTGTCCAGGATAACTCTTAGATATTTAACACGCTTGGAGATTTCTAGAATCTGCCCTTTCGGCTCCAGTGTTCTAGTCGTACTCCACTTGTATCGCCTGGCAAAAATGACAACGTCAGTTTTTCCTGGGTTTACTGAGAGTCCTGTTGCTTGGTACCAAGTATCTACAACTTTTAGCGTCTGTTGCATTACGCCCATCAGTGCATCCAAATGCATTCCGGGTACTATGACTAGGATATCATCGAGTATATCCAATGGGATGACATCCCTGGTCGGTAAGTTGATGCAATAGTTCATCCACCACTAGATTCCACAGCAGGGGAGATAGTACTCCTCCCTGCGGGCACCCTGACTTAACGATCCCTCGGAGGGTAGTATTTCCTTTGGTTATCGTTATATTCCTGTTTCCTAGCATATGGCAGGTCCAGTCAACGACAGCTACGGGGATTCCTTGCCAAATCATAGCCATCCTGATCACTTCACTGGATGTGTGGTTAAAGGGACCCTCAATATCCATACCCCTGTGCCCGGAGATCCAGAAAACTGTCAATTGGCTGTCTTCCGCTAGTTGGTTTAATGCTTCGAAGCATTTTCAGACCAGCATCGAGATGGTCACTGATCCGTCTAAGGTCGTGACGCGCGCTCTGCTATCTGAGCAGATGCGAATGTTCCTGCCATGGCCAAAATCCTGCGCTTTACGAGCGTATTAGAGAATGACCGCGATCTCGGTCTGTAGAACTGTGAAGTGGGGTTCCAAGGGGACCGTGAAGCTCATATCGCTGTTCTTTCTGTAGCCACCGGCCCCTGGGCCCTCCCTGTTCTTGGAACTGCCTGCAAACCAGTTTTCTCCATCACCTGGTAGGTGTACGCGACCCTCCGTCCATTCTTCCATAGTTAACAAGCTTACCTTGTATTTTTTGTCGATGCGATACTGCGGAGACGTCCTGTCCTCTCACCATTTGCATGATTAATCTCCTCGCAATGCTGGCTGTGGTTCGCAGCCTATTTGATATCACTGTACCAGTATTTTCACCAATCCTCCAGATCGCTTTTGCAGCCTCGACTGTGACGGTAAGATGCAGGGGCTCTAGCCCCATTAGTACCCCTAACGCCGTTGTGGGTGAAGACTTCCAAAGCAGCAGTGATCCCTCTAAGGATCAGCCCTCTAATCCTTTGTAGACTAGCCATAGTTGTCTTCTGTCTAACCCTGCTCTATCAGAACACCGATACATAGGTTAGCCTGGGTCGCAGAATCGCTGTAAAGATCCACAGCAGTGTATCGGATTTCAGGCCACGGTTACTCCCAATCGCCCTCCTTCATAGCCATAATAGAGTTGCTATAAATTTGTTGCACTTTTTTCAAAGTGATCTTTCCAAGTTAGCTTTTTGTCCAGGATGTCTTCTAGATATTTAGTACGTTCGGAGATATCTAGTAGTTGACCTCTCAGTTTCAGTTTTCCAGTGGTATTCCACTTATACCGCCTGGTACAAATGCCCACGTCAGTATCACCCGTATTCACCGAGACCTGTTATTCGACACCAGGTGTTGACTACCTTCAGCGTCAGCTGCATTACGCCCGTCATTGCTACCAAGTGCATGCAGATGATATAGTTCATCCGCCACTAGACTCCACAGCAGGGGATATAGTACTCCTCTCTGCAGGCAATAGGGACTCCTTGTCTAGTCATAGCCGCCTTGACCACTTCACTAGATGTATGATTGAAGGCATATTCGATATCCATCAAGGTCGCAATAGCGGATTCTTTTGAGTTCAATTGGTGCTCAAGCAGGTTCACCGCTTTGTTCAGGACTGTTTCAGTCGAATGACCGGCTGTCAGGATCTTATCGCGAATGTGTATATCCACAAGCCGTTCCACAATTTTTATTACTAAGTATGTCTGGCCTTCTTAGTCCATATGAAGATTTCTCTGGTTTCTTTACAAAGCTCTTCAAGCTTTTCATTCCAACAGTTAGTCTCACGCGCCTTCTCGATTTCCAAAGGTAGGCAGTTGTGTTTATACGCAGTGAAGATAGCTGAAGAAAAGACGTCAGCTGCCCTTTCAAGGATGTCTGCGTCTCTGATTTCCATGGTTATCCCTTGGAGTGCAGCTTGTAGTTCTGTGGAATAGCATTCCTAATCTGTTCTTCTCGGGTTCCTGGCCCATGTAGGGCCAGAAGGCGAGTGCGATTCCAGCTCGTGCAACATCTGCATGTGGTCAGATAGGGAGGGTTTATCTGAAACTTTCCACTTCTTGACTTTATCTCGGATGCTCCCGGTGCAGAGGGTAATATCGATTACCTTTTCCTGCCTCTCCGTTTCGATGGCAGGCTCTTCCTACTTACAACTTTAAAGGTAATTTGGCCAAGGTGTCTACCGTTTTGGTTAGCCATGCCTTAGCCTTTGGGCAGGACCACCTCCGAGTAGCCGGCATCCACCACTATTACCGCCAGATTGTTAGTCCTCTCAATAGCCGAAAGCCCGATCTGCGACGGCTCTGTGTTTGCTGGTAGGTGCGTCGGCTTAGGCTTCTTCGGGAACCTCATTCATTCTGAAGGAGTAACCTTACAAGCTCTTTCTCCATTTAAGGGCCACCCTGCTTTTAGTCTGAGGGCTTTTGGATCTACCAGCCGCTTCCTTTGTACAGAAGGCCTGTGTTGCCACATCATTCACTTTTGAGACCTGCGGAGCCTCTTCCTTGCCTAACCTAGCCCTAACCCGGCGGCCTGGGCAGCGCGTATATGGCCCTGCTAGTCGTCGCAGAGTTTGTGGGTCCTCTTGGGGTGGCGGGATCAACTCCGTTGCCCCGGAGGAAGGAGAATTTAGACACTTACCAGTGGATACATAGTTGAAGAAAACTCCATTTTTAAATTAGCAGGGTTTCGCTTCACTGTTTGTAGGTCGTATAGCGCCTCGTTCAACTGCGATTATGAACTATCATTATATATGCACGTTTAGTGCACATACATGCATATGTAGGTTCTTTATCTGTGCTTCTAATGTTATTTACAAGTATTAAACAATTTATTGTGAATGTCGTTTTTGTCGTTTTAATAAAAATACAAATTACACATATTTTTGATTTTTACTTACCGCGACAATTGTCGCTTCGAGCCCCTTTTATAATAAGGGAAATTCAAGAGAAAATAGTAGTAGAGGGAGAACGCGTTTTTCCTACATAAGATTTTGGGAATTGGGCCTACTCCCCTAGCGCAGTATTTAGACTTTCATGTACAAATTTGGGCGAGTCTGTACGTTTTCACAACCTATTGTACTATAGGTGTCTTCTTTTGGGGAATTAAAAGAGGTGCACTAGGACTATAATAATAACGCTTAGCGAATTTAGCCTTACATACCTTGATTTGATTAGAATAATATTTTATTTCGAACCTTATACAATTATATTAATAAACATTATTGACATTTATTTTTCCAGAACCAGCATCTTTTGATCAAAATTAGTAATAATTGCAGTGGATTATGATTTTTGAAGAATAAAGAAGCTATGCAAAGTTATTCTCGCATGACAAAGAACAACAGAGCTATTATGAAATCATCCTTAGAAATATTGGATCTTGAAATTTCTGTTCAAAACACTCTTCGAAGAAGATGCTTGGCAACAGTAATAAAATCTTGGTTCAAATAAAAAAAAATCTATATCAAATGAGGAATTATAAGTAAGAGAATTGAGCATTCATATGCATATACACATTCTGTATGTATTCTATGATTATAGAGACGCAGTTTAATTTATAGTGTCTTTCATTGAAGAATATCGACGAACTTATTTTGTAATATTATTTTTGAACAAAATTAAAATCAATGGACGAAGATAAAAGTATCATAATCATTCATAATAGATGCCACAACTTTGTCTTTTGTCCTTATTATATATAAACTCGAAAGTGTTAATTTCCTGAAACATGTTTATAATTGATTCACAGTATTTATATATAAAGCGCTAATTTATCTGCTCACGATCTATAACAGAAACATGAATTTGCGAGAACTTCTTACTTTGGAAAATTCCACTCCTTTAGAGATGATTTGTCACACACAGGATGCGGGATTATTAATGCGATCACTAGTTTGTTTCAAGTGCAATATTGACATGAACTTAAAGCCTTTTGAAAGATCATGTGACAAGTATGCCTGGAGGTGCAGAAAATGTCGAGCTACGAAGTCCGTAAGAATTGGATCATGGTTTTCTCGCTCTCACCTTCCCATGTCTACAATTTTACAAATTACATTCATGTGGTGTGACAAAAAACCATCATGGCTTGTTAGACGTAAACTAAATATTGCACAAAATACAGTGATAGATTGGTACATATTTTGCCGTGAAATATGCGTGAAAATTATGCTAAATCAGGAAATGAAAATAGGAGGGTCGGGAAAGGTTATTGAATTGGACGAAACAGAATTCGAAAAACTAAAGTATAACCGGGGAAAGTCTATTGAAGGAAGTTTTGTCTTTGGAGGAATTGAAAAAGACAGTGATCGATGCTTCCTACAGGTGGTATCTGATAAATCTCGACTAACGATGATGGCTTTGTTTGAAACATACATAGAGCCAGGTACCACAGTTATATGGGATTCTAAAAAAGCTTATGAGTGCCTTGGCGATGAAGGATTTGAATACTTGAAATTGAACTATTCGATATCTTTTAAGGATCCGGAAATAACAGAGGACTTGAGTTCTGTGGGAGGGTTGTGGACTCGTATAAAACAATTCTTCCCTGATTTCGGTTGTAATAGGGGTACTTTCTTTTCTTACCTCGCAGAGTATATGTACCGACGATTACGCAAAAAGGAACCTTGTCTTTATACAGCTTTTGTGAAAGACATTGCTAATGCATATAAAGTAGGTTTTGATCAGACTGATAGTTGGACAAGTACGTCTATCCAAAATGTGATGCTTACCAACTCTGACCCAATGTGGTCACCCTTACCTTGAAACGCCTTTGTAAAAAATTCTGAAACCGAAATTTAATTAAAAGTCCATTTTTGTAATTTAAATGTTGGAAATTTGGCAACTCATATAATCTTTGTATTATTGTAAGCTATTAGAGCAGACTGACTAATAAGAATTGAAATTTAGTCTAAGAACTTTAAACCACTCAATTTTTTTCTAACGCTGTTACAACTGTCGGTTTTAGCAAAAATATCTAAATGACTCAAAATTAGATGTTTTGATAAGAATTTATTGAAATCAATTTTTGATATTCACTTTAATAAAAAGAGAATAAAAAAAAAGAAAAAAGCACTTGTAACACATTTAAATGATGTACTTGCATACTTTTATAAAACTTGGAGAGTTTATCTATAGTTTATCACTTTTGTGAAAATAACGCGGGTTATTTCCCCCCTCTGTGCCAAATCACTGACTGCTCGCCTACATATAATATAAATTCATATCTCTGCAGAGATCATATGGCAATTGAGTTTGTGATTCAATCTTCATATCAAAAACTACTTTAAACGTCAAATTAATATTTAGAGTAACAATATCTCTTGATAAATATTTTATGACTTTCGAATTAAGTTTTTCTATGAGACTGAACGTATACTATGTATTAGCTTATAATTATTAATCAATGAGTTCTAGAACTACGAATAATCTTGACTGAGTAGTCATTAATTTTTATTATTTAGTTAGTTAGTCTGTCATTCATAATATGGGCCGTTGCCAGAAAGATGTGAAATTTAAGTCCTAGTATACATTTTATTTTAGGTTTGTATTTTAATCGTTCTAAAGTTACTTCTGAAATCATTATTTTTCTTCAATTGGTTGTCTAAATTTCATAACTTTTTGGTAAAAATCTGTATAGGTGATACATCAAATAATTAAATTGATTTTTCTTAAATTCTTTACTGTGCCAGAAATGAGCACATCTACGTATTTTAAAAAAAAGGTAATAAAGAAGATATACAGGTACAATTTTTGAAAAGTATGAATTTTATAGATAGATTTTCACCAACAAAAAACTATTGCAATGCAGACAATGAACGATAGGTTAAAGAGTTTTTACGAGCCGATGTCAATTATTCTTCACAAAAATTTCAAAGCCTTCTTCTTGCTAGAACTATTCTAAAACTGTTATCTATACTATAATCCAATACCAGCGTAAATGTTTCAAACGCAGTCAATTCTCTATTTCTATAAATAGCATCTGTTGCCTTGTTAAACTAGTAGTTATAATATATTATATAAGATTAGTATCTAAGTAGAAATCGAATATTTTATCCAAACTATACATGCAAAATAATACTTCTCAATGCAACTTTGTGTGAATACTTTATACGTAGAAAAATTTTGCAGGGTTGCTTTTCTCCCTCGAAAATAGAGTTTTCATTGAGGCCATTTTTTCGTGTGATGCGTATTCCTTGAGATATCCCGATGTCTCAAGATAAATAACTCACCCTGTATATATGGATAATTGTCATATTGAAAGCAAACATGATGTCCTGCTAATATAACATCCCTTGTAGAAAAAAATAATTGGACCTGATTGGGACCCATTGGTCCAATTGACACCATTTCAAAAACATCATTGAAACCGATTCGGATTCAACCAGGCGAGACCATTTTGAATACGTTTAATAAATCGGATTCAATGATGTTTTTGAAATGGGGCAAATCGGATCAATCGGTCCCAATCAGGTCGAATTTTTTTATTTTTGTTCGTGCTCACTTTCATTTAGTATAAAAATACCCCTAAGGTCATTACACAGTATCATCAGTACGCTATGAATGAGAAGGAGCTGCTATTCCGCGCTACTCAAAAGTATTGCAGTGTTAACGCTCTACATTCACGATTACTGCAGTCTGCTACAGTCTACTCGGAGGTACTATTTTCTACTCGCTATTTATTTTCACGTACTACTGAATGACTCCTGATCCCACACTATATTGTTCCCGTTGAATTTCTCACTTTCAACTCGTTTCAAGCGCATGCGCGAATATTCTCTGCGTTAGTGCGCAAGCTACTTACGCAAGTACCCTGCAAATATTTCGCCCTACTCGGTTATACTCGCTACGACTCGCTGTGGCGAGTCCAGACTCGTCTAATATCTCCACTATTCCTTCTTCACTCGTACTTTATTTTCGGTATTCGCCTGCAATCGTTTCCGATCTTACGTTATTTTCTTAAACCTTCTACTCGCTTCTAGTCGCTCATACTTCCTCCTGTAATTCCGCGTTAAATTCGAAGTTCTCGAGAGTGAATACCCCTCGCACTACTGTACATATCTAGCAAAACCAATTTCGAAGCTCAAAGAAATAATATATAATTACCAGTTTAGTAGGTTTTTTTTCAACAAATAGGAGACTATCAAATTAAGATATGTCAATTCTTTATCAATATTTTTACGTCACAACTACGTAAATACTTACTTTATTCGAAGGTTCATCCTCACTTAGGGATCTTTCTCATCCGATTGTTTACTCCACATTTTTCAAAAGTTCGTCCGATGTCAATGAAGCTGATTCCATTGGTGTTGTAGCTTTAGTTCTTCTCTCAATTTGCTTACCATTAATCTTTCTTCTATGACTATTGATGGTATCATCTAGTGTATGGTCATTGAACGCTTCTTCAGGAATGTTTTCTTTGGCATGGAGATTTTGTTTTAAGTCTTTTTTTATTCTTTCCGTAATATCCCCAGCTGCTGTAACCACTTTCTCTTGAAGTATTTGCGGAACTGGCTCTATCAATACCCGTTACGCCAAGTGTGTTCACCCGCTACTACCGCTTCAACGGGTTCACCTGTTGCAAACCTCAGTAAAGTACTCAAAGCTGGATATAATATGTAGTTTTTTCCCCTCCGAATGATGTCTTTCAGTGTTATTAGATCAGGTCATGCTGTGTCATACTATCTCTGACCTGAATATGAACATCGTCATCGAGGGATTAACGTGACCCTACTGAAAATCCCTATATAGGATCCCATATAGGATCCTATACACGATCCCATATACGATTTTATGTATAATCGCATATAGGATCCTACATGAAATCGTATATGTAATTGGAACAAGCATTAGGAAAACCCATATACAAACGCTTTCGGAAATCCTTGTAGGATCCCTCAGACAACATTTCTTATGTTGACTCCCAGACTCTTGCCATTCCGGAAATCTTCTCAGGGTGCCTCATTTAATATTTCTTACCTGGAATTTTACCCGAAAGCCCACATTGAATCCCTGTGTGGGCACTGATGGCAGACGTATAAGAATGAAATCCAACCAAGGGAGTAAGAGCTATTCCGAGGCCTTTCGACATCTGTTTCCGAACAATTCGGACTTATTCCGAGCCAGTCCTAAAAATGTTATAAATTCCGTTTGCTGTGGAACAGTAAAAAATGAATCCAAAGTGTCAATTAGACATGATCCGAATTGTTCGGGAACAGATATGGAAAGGCCTCGGAATAGCTCTGACTCCCTTGGTTGGATTTCACACTTAAACATCTGCCAATGTCCAAACAGGGATTTAATTGCACAGGCAAAAAAGCATGAATTGGGTTTCGACTCGCTTTCCCGTCCACCGTATTCTCCAGACCTGTCCCCCCTCAGCGACTATTATCTGTTTCCAAACCTCAAGAGATGGCTGTGTGGTAGGCGTTTTGAGTCAAACGAAGAAGTTTATTCCATATCGAAATCGGCGGTTTAAATCCATTTTTTTGTTAATATATCTAACTACGAGAATTTTCCTTCCACGCTATGATGTATCTATATTCATGTGAAATTATTGTGTTATTTGAAAGATTGCGCTCTTTTTCATTGAACTCCTAACGTCAATTTTACGACTCCTATTATAAGTACAAATTTCATTATTATTTCTTATTTTCAGAAATGTCTGCTGTAGATTTTTAATTTTGAGATGCATTCTACTTAATTTTTGCTATAAAATATAAAATTTCTTACAATAATGTGTTTTCTACTGTAGGCGCTAATTTGCCTCCAATTTGACAATTTTCTAAATATATATTTACACAAGAGCTGCAAAATATTTATACGTTGATTGGGTCTGGTATCCAAATATCATTTCTCTCTACATGTGATACTCTCTATGCCTCATATCTTCAAGTATTAAAAACTTAGTTTTATGTTAGAAAATTGCAAGCTATGAAATTTGTGATATAATGACAATCATATTAGAAAGCTGTTGAATATAAGTCAACATTGAACTTGATCAACTGACCAGTATATGTATAACTGAAAAGTTGACTCAACAAAATATATGATCACCTCTAGTGACACTTTAAATAGGACGAAAGAAACTACCTTTTCAAAACCACTTATTTAAGGTTGATTATTAGTTATATACTATACATTTAAAAATAATAAATAGTAAGTAGGAATAGGCCAAATTCTTACACTTAACGTGGTAATCCAATGTAGACTTCACAGGGTGAATGAGTGTGAAATTTGTTTGTCCACATAGGGTGACCATCCGTCCGAATTTCTCCAGACATTTCCTTATTTTAGGGCTTGTGTAAGTTGTCCTACAGGATTTTCGACTTTGTCCGGGTTTTTGTCCGGATTTTCAAACTGATATATCTTTATTTTTGAATCAACTTTTGGATCTTTTTTTGTACAAAATTTTATCATTCAATCCCATCTAATGATTTCTTCATCAATTCACAATCCTCTACAACTCAAAAATAATCTTTCAACTCAATAGATTATTGATTAGAATGCACTAGGATTCAAAAATAGAAATATAAGATGTTAATTTAATACTTAATACTCTTTAATACTCTTTTTTCAAACTTTTCTGTCCTACCTTATCCTCTTTTTCAAACTTCTCTGTCCTACTTTGTCCTCATTTTTCAAACTTTTTTGTCTTACTTTTCGAAAATCAATTATAGTCATCCTATGTCCACACATAGAAGCCTAGCCTGTAAGACCCCAAACTATACACTCAGAAAAGTATTTGTTAAATTCAACTCATATTTGATTACATCAACCAAAGAATTTGCTTAGTATACAGTTGTCCAAAAATTTTTGGTTGATTCGAAATGAACATAACTTTATATGATAAATGGTTTGGACTGAGCAACATTTTTTTCTGGGTGTACCATAGCAAATTTAAATAACTATATTATGTACGTCCACTGTTTAAATGCTATTGGTGACAGTTCTTTAATCTCTTATCTGTTTGAAATTTTAAGCATTTTTTGCGACTACACAGAAAAACTAATATCAGAACAGAATAACTAATCAGAAAAACCTATAATAAAATTGATTACCTGAACGTTAATTTCAAAAATTCACACTCGCTACTTCCCATCTTATTCTTGGACAAACAGAAGAAAGTGTAATGTCGCTTAGCAATGATTACTCAATTATTTTCTGAATTGACTTCCAGGTTCTTGTTCTTCCGACAGGAAGAAAAAACAGACCCTGTTATTCCGGTCCGCATTTTTTCTGTGTAGTCATATGGATCAATATATGAAATAAAACGACTATGTAAACAGGACATAAGTTCAAACAAAATTTGAAGCTCCTATCATTGTATGAAACTAATTGTTGAAAAAACAAAGTAAAGTTAGTTAATAAGTATATATTGTGTTATATATTATTTATCAACATTTGTTTTTAAGATGGCTGCTAACTAGTTTTATAACGAAATTGCATTGAATAGAAGCATTCCTTTCTGATCCAACAATCATCGTTAAGGTAAGAGCATCAGTCGCCATCTTAAGAGACAATTAGGGATTAAATTAACTTATAAAATCTCAAATATTAAAATGGTTATGGTGACATATATACTAAAAATGTAATGCAGGATACAATAAAATGTTTCTCTTCTGTGAAAAATAGACCTTAGTCGTTTGCACTCTATTTGCATAACCTCAAAATTATGTAACTTTCTATTTCGAAATGTATTAAAAATTAGTTATGCATGTTACGAATAGTGAATAAATTACATGAAATTTTAAAATATATTAAATTATACTGGAACTGTATATTTTCCTTTTCTGAGTACTTTTTCCTGTCTAAAATGTCTATATAATTGCTGAAATTTGTTTATCTTCATTATATTTCATATTAATTACACTAAATTTAGTAATAAACAAAAAAGTCTATTTAAACATTTTTATGTGCCTCCAGCACGTAAACTCGATTTTACGCTATAGTTGAGAGTATAGCGTAATGAATCGAGTGTACGCATAAAAACTCGTATACGCACCGAAGTCACATAAAATAGAATATGTACCAATGCACACAATTCGGGTAATTACGAGACTCGCTTAAAATGCTCGCAGGAAGGATCACGCCTCGGCTTGGTCTCGGCTTTGTCTCGGCTTCGATCTCCTGCGTACATTGTCGCTCGTCGTATAATAACCCTCATTATGCGCCTAGGCACATAATATACTATTATTTGCAATAATTAAAAAGATACAAGCTATCAAATTTCCGATTGAATTTCGCTTGCGTGGCGAGCGCAGTCGACTCATTCCCTCCACTTTCTACGCAATCGCACCTAAACATGTCGGCCAAGTTGCGGCAAAGAGAGCCGAATAAACAAATGCGTGGCACGATGCAGCAGTAGTAAGTAGAGGGGGTAAAAACGCTGAAGGGCGTCCCCACCGCTCAATGCAAGCGAAAGCAGCTCGCGCTTTAATCGGTTCTCCTATAAAATTTGCCGTTTGGACCTAAGGTCCCTTTTCTGAGAGCGTGTCATATAGGTAATTTTTTTTTCCTTCCGAACCTGCTTTTTCTTTTTTTGGCGTTAATAGCTTTTATGTGCCACCGCCGTGCAAACTCGTTTTTTCGCTACAGTTAACAGTAGCGCAATGTAGTACATTTCGCCAGAAAGGAATGAAATGTAAAAATTGAACTGCGCATACGCCCCTTGCCATGAAACGAAGCTCAATCCTTCTTATTCTTCTTCTTCTTCGTACAGCGTTAGCATCTAACTGGCAAAGCCTTATACATTTGAACTGCGCATGCGTCTACTAAAATCCATTACTACTACACAAGATCGATAAAAGCAAAATGGCCGGGACTAGTCGTGACATATCAAGTGTAATGACTAGCGCCGCAAACAACTACAATACTAGTTTAGATTCCAGTGTACGCATAAAAACTCGTATACGCACCGAAGTCACATAAAATAGAATACGTGCCAATGCACACAATTCGGGTAATTCCGAGACTCGCGACAATGCTCGCAGGACTGATCGCGCTTCGGCTTCGTCTCGGCTTTGCCTCGACTACGCCTTAGCTTCGATCTCCTGCGAGCATTGTCGCTCGTCCCGCAATGACCCTCATTCTGCGCCTGGGCACGTAATGTACTATTTCCTTCACCTCTTTACTTTTACGCTTCGGTGCCCTAGCACTAAAAGAAAAAAAAACAATACCTGTCATTGAAGGCAATGCAGTATTTCACTATTTGCGGTACAAACAAGTTAAATATTTATTTTGTCGCTTTCATGAGTTATATTGCTATATTATATTATATTATATTGCTAGGGTGTTTCTGGATATGGTAAAAAATCCTAAATTCTACCTTCTGATACATATTGTTCCGCAATTTTATCTATGTTATTATCTAAATCTGAAACGCTCGCTTCGGAAAATACGTCTACATACCCATTGCAAAAAAATTTCGTATTGTACAATTCGTAGGTCATTTCTGAAATCAGCAACCCTAAATCCCCCATGATGCTAAATTTCAGCTTGAAATATTACTTTTGCTTGAAAAACATCTGCCGTTTTGGGTCTGTTATTTTGAATTTTTTAAGACATTTTTCAAATCAGCGTTCCAAAAAACCCCAAAGGCCTTAGATTTGAGGGAGGAAATTGAAACTTTTCAGTTTTGACCAAAAATTTGATATTATATTCCCCATTGGTCTATTTTCCAAGACTTCAAATGTCAAACCTATCTCAAAGCTAAAAAGCCTTCAGAAGATCATCATCGGGAGGTCTCATCTGGTTTGCGGACGGAACGAAAAACTCCCGAGGCAACGGAGCTGAGGTATATGGAGAAAGCCATATAGAAAATACCACGTTGGCACAGATTAAGTGTCCCACCGTAATCCAAATTGAAATTACAGACATGACAGATTTTGACTACTATAGGCAGGAAACAATATGTATGTGGGATAAACCTGTTGAAGGATACTCTTGCAGTAAGCCAAGGAAGCTCTGGCAAACTCACTAAAAATGGGGAGCGTCAAACAATTCTTAAAAAGATGGTCGCTACTTAAGTATCGTTACGGCATCCCTGGTGCAGCTGCTGGAAAAGCAGCATGCAGGCCGGCGGTGGCGAGCTGAGTGATAGACAAGGAGATCTCACCAAAACAACCGAAGGGGCCACTGTCCAGCCAGAACAACGGCTACTTGTAGCCAGAGGCGGAACATCAATTTCATCTGTTAAGGATGTTTTGATTCACGCAGCTTAGTCGACCACTTCAACAGAAATGCCACAGCAGCGCATCCATTGGTTGCCAATTCACAATAAGAATGTGATGCACTGCTACTTTGAAACAAAGGAAAAGCAATAACACCTTCGCGTCATATTCAGAGAAAGCGAATAATAAAGCAGAACAATCCCATCAGTAATCGACAAATAACCCAGATAAAATCAGAGGTTAATGCCTTAATGCAAGTGTATGAAGAAGAGGTTCAATAGTCAGGACACCGGATGAAGTGGACACCAGAATTAAATAAGTGTGTCATGTGTTGTCACTTTAATGCAGTAAAAAGTCGGGCTCCTGTAGGAGAAGAATGATATCATCTCTTTTTGCTTCAATGCCCGTATTCGGCTGCAATAGTAGAAAAGCAGCGCATTGCAGACCAAAATCGCACTATTCTGGTACGATACCTGTTGTCTGAGGACGGGATTAAAATAATTCAAACGCGAGAGTAATTCAACCTTTTGAAGATATGGCAAATGAGAATATCGTTGAGTAAAAGACATTAGAATTAGAGAGGATATGCTTTGAGGCCTTGTCACGGTGCCGACGCTCTTTGCAAAGAGAACGCATTGCAGTTTCAGAACATATGCAATTTGCGTGAATTATTTAGAAATGATATCTCGGAAAGTAGTACTAATGAACCGGGAATCGGTATTGATCTTAATACTCCAGGACCCTATTCCGTTTGGAGCTGCGATCGAGTTCCGCCCCAAAATGTTTGATGGTCAAAATATGCCATTTTCGCGCATTATAAATTACTGTATTTCTTTTAGGGATTCGATAGCTCAAAGGATAGCATCATTTATTTTTGATGGCTAGATTCACGGTGGTGGGAAATGCTTTCGGCTCCCTTCAGGATAGGAATGTGCACTCGCTAGAGGATATGTTGGCTTACCTAAAAGTAATGTGTACAGAGCACAGAAATATGAGTTTCTGAGTAAGGATAGCCTATGGATGCGAAACGATCACATTATTAACTTTATGTCATGTGATTGCGTCCATACAGCGTCACTAGGCCACGAACTGATAAATCAATCTCTGCTAAAACTGTCTGACCTAAAAATAGGAAAACCGGAATTAGGCCAAGTTATTTCATCAAGAAATAGAAAGCGCCTAATTTTCAGCGTATTCATTAAAGAGCATTTTGACGATAAAACATATGCAAAAAATATAGAGACCGCTATTGAAGCATTAAAAGACGCGATGAATCAATTGATCAATTTAAGTGAACGGTCAGCAAATTCGCTGATCATTCACTAACCGTTCGCTGACCATTCGCTGATCTCGTAATAGTATGAAAAAGAGGAGCATAAAAACACTAAAATTTTTGCTATTATGATCCAGCGGTATATTTTGAGTTTGAAGATATCAAAGTCATTACAATAATTTTATTTTGTGCGTTAAAAAGAAAAAAATACATAATACCTGTTGTTAGAAACTTTTGTTAATAAATGACTTCATTTTATGTTGGGAAGGCGCTTTTGCAGTTTGTTCTTGCCTCATTAAGTTATCCTCCACTTTGCTTCCTATGAAAGACAATTGTGGTCTGATAAGGCCTCCATGATGCCTTGTCTAAAAACGGGCTAGAACAGTTATCACGATTAAGTGATCTAACCGATGCTTAATTCAGAAACATCAGACGTCTAGTCATGGAAATTATGAACCTTGAACAGTTATTGCAATTTTGTGATCTAACTTACGCTTATGTTGAAGCTCTTGTGTAGCTACCTCAATCGATTGTTTTCTACATCTCACACACTAGATTAATTTAAATGATTCTTGTTGAAATTGATATATTGGATCTATAACTTAATTCGTGCGGTTTTTTTTTTCAAAATTTGAACGTTTATTTAAGAAAAACATGTACAATAGTATTATTCAAAGTATTGCCCATCTGAAGCCATGACTTTTTCCCATCTTTCTGTCAATTTGTGGATTCCATCCCAAAACAACTGCACCAGCTTGAGGGCCAAGAATGAATCAAGCTAATTTTTGATACCCTGTTCTGATGTGAACCGCATTCCAGTGAGGGCGTTCTGCATCGACCGGAACAAATGGTAGTCAGAAGGGGCAAGGTTTGGGCTATGAGGTGGATGGGGTAAAACTTCCCATCCACTGTTTTCCAAATAGTTCTTAACCGGAATAGCAACATGGGGCCGAGCGTTGTCAAGATGGAAAATTATTGCCTCGTGTCTGGTCGCATATTCAGGGCGTTTTTCGGCTATTACTCTCTTCAAACGGATCAATTGTGTTCGGTAGCGTTCTCCATCGATGGTTTCACCCGGTTTTAGCAGCTTATAATACAGCACACCCTTCTGATCCCACCAAATACAGAGCATTACCTTCGCGCCATGGATATTCGGCTTTGCCATTGATTTCGCTGGTTGGCCGGGTTTCACATATGATTTTTTGCGCATGGGGTAGTCGTAATGGATCCATTTTTCATCACTAGTAACAATCCGATGCAAAAATGAATTCTTTTTGTGGCGTTCCAGCAGCATTTCGGAAATGCAAAACCCTTTCAACGTTTTGAAATGGCTGCTTGAATGACTCCCAAAGTTTCTGTTAGCTCTTCTTGTGTTTGGCAACAATCTTCATCGAGTAATGCTTCCAGTTCTTCATCTTCAAACTTTTTTGGTTGCCCAGGACGTTCTTCGTCTGCCAAGCCAAAATCACCACTTTTAAATCGTGCAAACCACTTTTGGCACGTTCGCTCAGCTAGAGCATGTTCACCATAAACTTCCACCAAAATACGATGACTTTCGGCAGCAGTTTTCTTCATATTAAAGTAATGAAGAAGAACTCCCCGCAAGAACACTTTTTCAGGCACAAAGTTCGACATATTTGAGTGAAAAAAAATTATTGTTGTTTACGCTTCAAATGAATGACATATATTGAAAAAGACGCACAATGACAGTAACTTTCCAACGCATGTTCGGAATATTGGAACGATGGAATAATAATCAAGTTACGCCATCTCTTAGCAAACCGCACGAATTAAGTTATAGATCCAATATAAAAGTGGGATATATATCATTGTATACTTTACGCATTTAATTTTTCCCGCGTATGTGCATTTGTTAGCGTGTGCGCTTGCCGGAGTCGGAGTGACACGACCGTGGCACTAGGCGAGCGTCAGCCCACGTCGGTTCGCCGCTGATCAGAAGTTTCTTTACTCTCATCCAGTGCACATCCAACATTACGTTTTAGAATAAACTTTTCTTTCTTTAACCATCGTGTCTTTTTAACCCTTCTCTCAACAATTCTTTTAATTGTCCTTTTTGTTTACTAGTTCTATACTTGAAAAGATGCACATGGCCTTGTGAAGGGCCGAGTTTTATTCATTTTGAAATATGAAGAGACTGGTCGGTGAGTTGATATTAAAGGAGGAGATAGCGTAACTGTTACCTGATTTTCCCACTTCTCCCGCTTTTTTGCCTTTTGGTTCCTAAAGGAGATTCTCAGTCAGTTTTCAATACTGAGATAGAGTGCATGTCCATACTCGGAACGAAAGTACGCGTGTGATTAACAATAAAAGCTATTTTTGTCTAACATTGATGTCATCTTTTTCTACACTCACTGCTACCCGAATGATGATCCAGTTTACTAATAATTACAATTAGTACAAAAATTAAACATGTTCCTTTGAGCCGGATTGAGTTCGTGAGTGAAACATTAAGAAATTATATTGAAAGATTGTAAAGACTTAAAAGTGAAATGGTTTCATTGTAAAAATGGAAGAGCTCCTGTTCGAACAAGAGGTGGCCATCAACGGAGTGAAGAAAGCTCTACAAAGTTTCCGCAAACAACTCTGTGGTGGTAAACATTACCTTTTTAGTTGCGAACAATTTAAGGCAATTCCTATGTCTGGTAGAAAAGAGAGTTTAAGCGAACTTATCGCCAAACAGGCTCACTTAAAATCGTTGCATGAGGGCTCTCGACTAACCGTGTACTTGATTCGTCAAAATTTTTGGACTTAGGGGTCAGTAACTTAGTGCGTAATATAATCCATTGGTGTATAGTATGTGTACGCGACCAAGCAATTCTGACAGCTCAGCTTATGGCAGACTTACCTACCCCAAGAGTCACTCCTTTGAAAACCCTTTACACACAGTGGACTTGATTATGCTGGTTCTTTACTAATGAGAATGGGGAAAGGTCGTGGATATCGAGCAAGAAAAGTGTATATAGCCTTATTCGTTTGTTTATCCACGCGTGCTGTACACTTGGAACTCGTAAGCGATAAGACAACGATCAGTTTTCTTGCAGCACTTAAAAGGTTTGTCTCCTGCCGCGGTCTGCTATCCGACTTATATAGCGATAATGGAAAGAAATTTGAAGGAGATGATAAAGAATTAAGAGCCGCTTTCCGTGTTCTTTCCAAAGATCCAGTCCTACAGAACCACATCACACAAAATAGCATAGTCTAGCATTTTATTCCTCCTCACACCCCTCATTTCGGAGGTCTTTTGGAGGCTGGAATTGAAAGCGTGAAGCATCACCTTCGTCGTATAATAGGCCCTCAAACTTTTTACGTCTTTGTATACCTGCCATTGATAATTTTGAATGTGAAAATAAAAAGAATATGACCCTATGCCAAAATCAAGTAATCAAAGTAATCAATAAGTTTGATGGCTTTTATCACAAATAAATGAGAAAATAATTGGTCAGTTATTGAAAAATTACTTAATTGTGTAATTTTACAGTATTTTAAATGAAAAATTTAATATTTAATTTTCCCAATCTGGAGTTTTCAATATTTTGGAGCAAAGTCGGTTATCGAACATTAAAATTGCATAAGTTTTTTTGGAAATTTTGATATTTCACACATTTCACACAGTAATACTCTCCCTTTTTAAACAATATGTATGAAAATTTTATATAATTACAATTAATCAGTATGTATAATTTTGCGCAGTTTATTATTGTGATCAATACTACATGTGTAATACTATGTTTCGAAACGCATTTTTTATAAATGAAAACCAACAGCAACATTTTAACACTTATATTACTGTTTATTACATTTATCATCAAGACTTTTCTTTTTTTCTGGAAATATTCAAAAATACACCTGATAAGCATAGATCTTATTATTATATTATTATATTTTTAGTATTTTAGTACATACCCTCAAATAAGTCAATTCCATGTTGAATACTCACAAAAATCTTTTTTATACGCTTTTTTACTATGTACATACAATTATTCACATGGCATCACTGACAGACTGACTGCACGCATCATATAATGCGCATAACAGCGCATAGCAACAAATAGGATATGGAGGGGATCCATCGTCATAGGGAATCTTAGGTGTAGTAAAACGCAAATGAAATAATTTCTTCACGTTTTTTTTTTTGCCAATAATCATTCTAAGAATTCACAATGCGATGTAAAAACCCATTCCGATTCTTTCTTCGAAGCAGCTGTTCACAAGCAAAGAAACGCCGTTTAACATCTCTCGGCTTCAACTCGTACGGAACCCAATTTCCTTGCTTCTGAATCATTTCCATGGCTTTGAGGCGTTTCGAAATGGCTTGTTGAGCCACTCCCAATGATTCTGCCAATTCTTCTTGCGTTTGGTATGGTTTGGCACGAGTCTTCAGCAAGTATTGCCTCCAATTCGGAATCTTTGAAAATTTTTTCTTTTCCACCGCCATGCCGATCCTCGACATCAAAATCACCACTATTAAATCGTTAAAACCACTCACAACATCTTCTTTTAATAAGAGCAGCCTTACCGTAAGTACTTGAAAGCATTCGATGAGCCTCAGCCCCAGTTTTCTTCTAATAAAAGCAGAAAATGAGAACTTCCCGCAAATTACAAGAATTCGGCTGGCAACTGACATTTTCGATCGAAAATAAATTTATAATACAAATACAAATTCACTAATGTGGTGCTGTCGTTATATTTTCAGACGTCCAAGCTTACTATGTGACATTTTAATCTGCCTATTTCGACCAACACTTACCGCTGCAGCCATCTATCGAAAAACGGCGGAAGCAAAGTTGTACACCTGATAATAAAAAACTAAAGAGACTTTTAAATTCCGTACTTATGTAGATTTACAAGCAAAGTCCGAATAGAACTCTACACTGAGAAAAAATCCCGAACATACACTGAAAGAAATGGTATTGTTTTTCTACCTATCGGAGTTTGATAGAGAATTTCTATGCAAATTAGAAAGAAAATCTTCTTACTTCAGTTATATTATTTTGTGTGTTAATAAGTATGAATACGAAAATAACAATTACTAGTTGAGCTAATGACATGTCTTTAAATTAGCTATCAGCTCAGGAAACTTTCATAAATGTCCCTCTGATTGTATTATCCATCGACTGTTATGCTGATTTAGCAAAACAAAATGGTTTGTTCCAAGGATGTATATTGGTGTACGTTCAAACGTTCGCAGAGTGATCGTATGTGATCATGCAAACAAAACACGTGTTGCTGGCATGGATTCAATTTATTTTTTTTAGATTTATAAATTTTATATAAGGTGTACAACTTTGCTGCTTACTGTGTGAGCAGTAATTATTAATCTGTCGATTTCGACTAGCAATTACCGCTGCAGCCATCTATCGAAAAACGGTGAAAGCAAACTTATACACTTAATAATAATTCATATATAGATCTATGAAATTAGTTATTTGATACAGTTTTAAAATCTTAAAATCAACTACTGATATAATAGTTTACTTATCCCTAACCTCTGAAACTACTACGCATCACTAGCAGACAAGCGTCTGTTTGACGTTGAGCTGGTTTTCCAAAACAGAGTTTGGCTAAAGGAATCGTAACTATGTTTCATCTGTTGCAGTCATATCAGTTTGGATATGTCTGAATGATATTAAAAATTACTACCGAAATTCTAAGTCGGTGGTCGCAACTTTAAGAGCGCTTACTCCAATTTTCGGCCGTAATAATCGTCCCACCCGACAGGCTGTGCGTGCTATAGTGGATAAATTCGAGACCAAATTTACACTATTGGACGTTCCGGTGCCAAAAAGACGTCGTATTGCTCGAAGCGAAGAAATAATCGCAGCCGTAAGTGCATCGATTCAAAATGAGCCAAATCAGTCGATTCCACGTCGTTCTCAAGAATTGGGCATCGCTCAAACGACACTGTGGCGTATTATGCGAAAAGATCTTGGCCTACATGCTTTCAAGATTAAATTGACTCAAGAACTAAAGCCACTTGATCATTTGAAACGCCAAAACTTCTCCAATTGGGCTCTGGCAAAGCTTGAAGAAAATGAAGAATTTCATCGAAAAATCATCTTCAGCGATGAAGCCCATTTTTGGCTCAATGGCTTTGTTGATAAGCAAAATATGCGTTATTGGTCAGCAACAGACTTAAATGTGCTTCTTGAGACACCGTTGCATCCGCAAAAAGTGACTGTTTGATGCTGTTTTCATGACGGAGGTATGATTGGGTCGTATTTTTTCGTGGATGAAAACGCCCGTCATGTTACCGTCAATGGAGAGCGCTATCGTGCTATTTTGGAAGATTATTTGTGGCCAGAATTGGATGAACTTGACATCAACAATATGTGGTTTGAACAAGACGGTGCCACTAGCCACACAGCACGCGTCACAATCGATTTATTGAAAGGCAAATTCGGTCAACGTGTTATTTCGAGAAATGGTCTGGTCGAATGGCCGCCTCGTTTATGCGATCTAACGCCATTGGATTTTTTTTTATAATGCCATATCAAGTCACTGGCCTATGCCAACAAGCCAGCAACTTTAGACGACCTCAAAGACAACATCCAACGCGAAATTGCCAACGTTACGGTCGAAATGTGTGCCAGAGTGATGGAAAATTGGGTCCAAAGAATCGACCGCTGTAAACGGGCTCGTGGTGGTCATATGACCGATATCGAATTTCATTCATAAAATGTAATGCTTGCACTACACCCACAATAAATTTGAACACAATATCTCAAATATTTCTGTGTTTTATTCATAGATAAAATTGTTATGTCCCTATTGGAAAACCCTTTAGTTACGCCATAAAAGACAACACTTCCTCGATGACAGAGACGTGGGAGAAATTTGAAATATATTACTAATTGAACAATGACTTCAGAATTTATGGTAAAAAATAAGAGAGTTTGGTACAATCAAGGGCAAATTGACATAGAATATTGTTATATAATGTGAGTTGCATGAATCTGTACTTAATGTTATGGTAGTTAATATTAAGAGGAATTTATTAGGAATAAGAAAGAGTCTTTTATGTTATAAGTATAAAGTTATGAGAACATTAATCTAAAATATTTTATAGCAGAGTGATATTATGCAGCGCGTATCATAAATAATTATGTTATCGATAGGAGATAAGCTTATTTAAACGAAAGTGGTGAACATGATTTGATTCATACTCAAATTTGTTTCAATTTTTGTTTACTTTACTGCGTCTAAACTGGATGAAATTTTGTTTTCAAAATTTGGAAAATACTAAAGAAAATTAAAATCTTCCCGCCTCGCAAGAAAATTATCATCACGCACTTGGCGCGCGGTTCGGTCGTCGTGCTTCCTGCTAGGTGTTCTATGTCCTTTATATACAAATTGCTAAATAAAAACTATCTTAAATGAAAGAAGAAATTTCATTTACCTAAGGCTCTATTGACCTTAGCCCTCATAAGCACGGTGGTAAGTATACTTACCACTCAGATCACTAACATTTCTTCAATTTTTTAAGTAATTTTCGTGTGTAATATTCGCTCCGATTTCCCGTATACATTTCTGCAACTTCCTGGTAAATTACATGATTAAAATAATTTATTTTCTTCTAAATATCTGGGAAATAAAAAAATTCGTAGACGTCCTTTAAGCAAACGATTTTGCATTTTAACGCTTTTTTGTATCACATATTTTGGTGAAAAAATGGGATTTTTAATTTTCAATAGTGCTTTTTAAAATGAAAAAATGAAATATATATTTATCAAAAAATGTGCTAATGAGAATTTGTAGACCTTATTGAGACAAATCATTCTCTACTATCTCAACGTTTTTTTCACATCTCATACGCGAAGAAAATTTATTTCTGAAAATTTAATCAAAAGTTGAGTAAAGCTGGGACATAGTGGCTTTTGGTGAAAGCTTAAAATGTTTTTGCGTATTCTTTCAACAAAGAATTATAAAAATTAATCGAGCAGTTGAGTACTAAAAATTAAAAAGAAAAAAGCTGTTAGATTTTAGAATTCATGAAATATTTAAAAAATGCATGTAGCAATGAGCCATATTAGCTATTTATATCTAATAGAACATATTGGTTGTAAATTACCCTATTGAAAAACTTGACGTAAAAAATAACGTAAAAAATGACGTCAAAAATTACGTCAAAAATGGCGTAAAAAACGACGTCAAAAATGACATAAAAAACGACGTCAAAAATTACGTAAAAAACGAGGTCAAAAATTGGGACAGTTTTTTACGTCATTTTTGACGTCGTTTTTGACGTACTTTTTTGTCTTTAAGAAGCCTTACATTTCCTATTACATTTTTGTGACTCCTTTACGAAATGCCCATTCCACTTTGAAATAAATTATTTTATTATACAATAGTTCTTTTACTGATAAGCATTTCTCAATTACGATACCCAATGAACGACCGAATATAAATTGTTAAGGCTTCTTAAAGACAAAAAAGTACGTCAAAAACGACATAAAAAACGACGTAAAAAATTAAGTAAAAAACGATGTCAAAAATTGGGTTAGTTTTTTACGTCATTTTTTACGTTATTTTTGACGAGGTTTATACGTAATTTTTCGACTTTAAGAAGCCTTAACAATTTATATTCGGTCGTTCATTGCATATCGTAATTGAGAAATGCTTATCAGTAAAAGAACTATTTTATAATAAAATAATTTATTTCAAAGTGGAATGGGCATTTCGTAAAGGAGTTACAAAAATGTAATAGGAAATGTAAGGCTTCTTAAAGACAAAAAAGTACGTCAAAAACGACGTCAAAAATGACATAAAAAACTGTCCCAATTTTTAACCTCGTTTTTTACGTGATTTTTGACGTCGTTTTTTACGTCATTTTTGACGTAATTTTTGACGTCGTTTTTTATGTCATTTTTGACGTCGTTTTTTACGTCAAGTTTTTCAATAGGGTATCGAAATAGAAATAAGGTTAAATAAGCAATCAACGTATATAGACAAGGGCCCTTAAAATGCCGGGCACATTCCTGCCTAGCAAGATTTGAGAAACACGTGATCCATGATCAACGCGTCGATATTACGTTTTAAATGTAACTGTGGAATAGAAAATACACTATATTATTAATTTTACATATTCTTTAGTCTATTTCTTTCCCAAAAATTTATTTTCGTAATATTTATTCATTTCCCTAATATAATTTATTCAAAAACTTTTATCATGTTGTAAATTTACTTATAAAACCTGAATTAATAATTATTTTTTAACTGTGAATAAAAAATGAATATTACATTTAATTGTCACCTGAAAATCAAAATAGTTTTCACTGTAATTTTAATATGAAATAATAAAATGCTCAATGTCCCAACAATAATTATTATGAAAAATTGTAAACAAATTTTAATTTTTCTTATATTATATAAAAATTTGCTACTTTCATTGATATTATTTTTAATTAATTAGATATTGCATAAGGAAAGTTATATTCTTTATATTATTCATGATTGAACTTAAGTGATCAGATGAAAGTTGATTTTCATTCATACTTTTACTATGCATGAAAATTTTTCAACTAATCGATATATGGAAATAAAATAAAAATAAATTATCTGAACCTGAAAATATGAATGATTAAATAAATCAATTTTGCTACTCAATTATTTGTTTCATCTTACACCAGACAAAATCTTACTTCACATGTAAACTTTTATTTCATCATCTTGAGGTCCTCAAAATTCTTGATCTTTCAGTGGCAGACTTTAGGGTACAGGAATTTTGAGGCCGGCACTTTATTCTCTCACAAGCCGTAATACATGTTCCTAGTTAGTATATAAGGAGAGTTCGAATTTTACTTGTCAGCGTGAAGCAAGCGATATATCTTATGCATTGCGGCGTATTATTAACTTGTATTAGTTAGTTTTATGTGAGCGTATAGAATTAATATACTTAAGACCTGGAAACTTATATCACCCTGTACCCAAACTAAATCGGCATCCTGTTCATCTATATGCGTAAGTATAGAATCTAAACAATCGTTTCTCACTAATTTTCAACTTTTTATCTTATTTTTTACAGAAATGAGGTTACACAAATTAAAAATGCTGGTAATAAGGTTCGGATTAGAATTGAATAAAATTAGAATTTAATTAGAATTAGTAGAAGTATTAGAAGTTAGTTATTTAGTACATTTATGACCAGACAGGCCTATATTGATGTATTTTATATAATTCTACAAATTTTTAATTACCCATATTATTTTTTATAGAAACGGAGTTACACCGTGTTACACTAAGTCTAATATCGGTAAAGTAGGAATCTAGTAACGTGACGCATTACTTGAGCAATCTTCTAACTCATCTCGGCCCTAAGTAAATGCCTCTTGTTTAATTATAAAAGTAGTATAAAATTCGTAAATAATTATCTCGGCCATAAATTCTTTAAATCCTCTTTATATTATCTTATATTTCTTAAATTCCGTATCATTCTCGGTTATATTACTTGAACTTAAATTCTCGAGAAATGAAGAACTGTAATTTTCAATTGCTTTAGGCTAGAGTCCCATAAGCACGGTTGGGCACGTAAAATACCCAAGGTAATTTACTTGGTTTTCTACAGTATTTTATTAGGTATTTTACGCATTCAGTTTTTTGCATTACGTAATTTACGTCGATACAGGACTTCGCATTTCTGAGGTTAAATTCGTAGACTTATTAACTTAAACCTAGCAGCTCTGAAAACTGGTAAATTTAAATTCTTTAAATGCATATGCAGCATTTTGATTTTTATAATAGATTAAAAAATGAACAGAGGCGATAAGTCCAAACATCAAAGCTACAGTGAATTATCTTTTGTTTACAAAAAATAAAATGGCAAAAATTCAGCTGTTGGCCTTGATGAAAAGCAACTTTGTAAAATACATCCAAGAAAAGATTAAAATCTCACCGGTAAGTTATCCAAACACGAATTAAATTTAAGTAATTTATTTTTAATGAAAATCACTGTGAAAGAGGCTGACATTTGAAAAATATAACATATACCTTTGTCACTAGTAAAGATTTTAATGTTGGGCGCGACACTGTTATGCATTCAAAAAGTCTGCCATATTTGTCAGGTAATTTACTAGGTACTTTACCGTTTTCTACGTAAAATACCTCCTTTAGGTATTTTACGTCAAAAACCTGAAGTGACGCGTCACTTTCCAACACTGCTCAGCAGAGTTAGGTAAGTAAAATACTCTAGGTAATTTACGTAGTTTTTTACCGTAAAGTACTAGGTATTTTACCCCACTAGTTCTCTACATGATATAAATTACGTGGTTCTAAAATGGTGGATGATCCTGCATTTTCCTAAAAAATTAGATAATTTTTTATGTTAAGAACAGTGTAAGATGCGAATACAGCAAGTATGGTTTACTTTCTTAAAATTCTCAGCATATTTACAAGACCACAAATAGATAATTTTGAAAAAATATAATATAGAAACATTTTTTAGCATAAAATAATACAATAAGGAATTTTAAAAACATTTTTATAAAAAGTTTTGATAAATTATACCTACTAATCAAATTTTACCTGCGAATGGTATTGCCTCTTTAAATAATCTATATTTTCAATAAATATTATCAAAATTAAGAAATATAAAATTTAAAACAAAAATAATAAAATCATTGTTTTTGTTCAGTTTTTTAAAAATAGGTTTAAACTAAAAACAATAAAAAATATTTTTAAAAAAAGAAAAGAATAAGAAACCACAAATTGATACCAAATATTCTTAAATAATTTGAAGGACTTACTTGAAAATTTCCATTTTTTAGTTCAGATGTAGAAACATCATTGTCCGCAATTATGATGTCCTCACTAATTGGAGTATTATTTTCTTTACTAGCATCAATGCCACTTAGTCGACTACAAACATTCCTTAAATAAAATGTTTAAAATAATTCACATAAATTTATTTATGTGAAATAAATGTTTATTTATGTGAAAATTAAAAAAAAATTAATTTTATTTATCAATATCCCTATTGAAAAAATCCTCGTGTTATTTTCGGACGAGGAAAACACGAGGAAATCCGCGAGAATTTTCAAATTCCTGGAGGAAATCCGCGAGTCAGAGAATTAATCCTCGCGGAATTCCTCGACGAATTTGAAAATACTCGCGGATTTCCTCATGTTTTCCTCGTCCGAAAATAGCACTAGGATTTTTTCAATAAGGTATACATCATTAAGCACAAAACTTCTCCAAAATATGAATAAAAAAATCTGCCCGCTTCGCGGGCACATTCTCATCGCGCGCTTCGCTCGCAAGTTTGAGCGTGCCTAGGGCGCGCGATTTGATCGTCGCGCTTCGCGCTCCGTTCTTTCTGGACCTCGCGCTTCGCGCTCGGTCTTGTGCTCTTCACATACATTCAAGTTTATTTATTATAATTTGATACTGAAGCTCAAACCAATTTTATAATAATATTACAGATGATGTGAATTACACATTTTCTCAGTCACTCAATTTCTTTTTGAAATTAAGTGAAACAGGAAATTCAATTTACTTAAGGCTCTATCAGCCTTAAGGAACACATTCTCATCATGGCGCTCGCGCTTCGCGCTCGATTTTCTGTATACATTTCAGTAACTTTTTAATAAATTACATGATTAAAAGAATTTATTTTCTTCCAAATCTCTCAAAAAGGAAAAACAATCGTAGACTTTATTTAAGGAAACGATTTTGCAGAACAACGCTTATTTCGTATCTCACATATTTTGGTGAAAAAAATCGAATTTTTTCAATATTAAAAATCAAAACATAAAATATACATCCTGTCCCGAAATGTCTTAATGAGAATTTGTAGACCTCATTTAGGCAAACAATTTTCCATCTAAACGTTTTTTTTGTATCTCACATATTTTGTCAAAAAAATGGAATTTTTTAATTTTAAACGTATTTTTTGGAATTGAAACGAAAAATATATGTTTTATCAGAAACTGCGTCAGACAAAATTTGTAGATCTTTTTGAAACAAACAACTTTGTATTATTACGTTTTTTTCGTATTTCACATATTATTGTTGAAAAATTGAATTTTGGATTTTCAATAGATTTTTTTTAAATTAAAAAGAAAAATATGCATCTTATGAAAAAATGTTACAATTCAAATTTGTAGGTCTTTATGTATAAAATAATATTGTATCATAACGTTTTTTCGTATCTCGTATTATTTAACTGGAAAATGGAATTTTGATATTGACTTTTTTCGAATTTGAATATGCTATAACATTTCTAATTTTGATTTAATCAAAAAATGTTATCAGGATAATTTGTAGAGATTTATGAGCACTATCAAAAACCAGTATTGAAATTTTTGATTTTTTCAAAAAATTATTTTCAAAAACACAAAAGTAGTGCTCCATCCCTCAATTTTGATTGGATGTGGCTGGTTAACGAACTTGTCCTTACTTTTTCGGCTCCGATAAAGTGTGTACCAAAGCTCAATTCAATCTGATAATTCTATCGAGAGTTATGCCGCACACGACCTACTACAGACAGGCAGACACTTTCGTAAAAACCCTTTTTTCTGACTCAGGGGGTCTCAAAACGTAAAGAGTTGATGAAAATTTCGAAAGTCATTTTTCACATAAAACCAATACCTTCTCATCCATGATGAGAATGTAAAAACATATGAACAGCTTTCAGTTTCATATATTAAACAACATTTTATAATAATAATAAAGTATGATCGTGACAAATATTTTTTAACTACAGATAAAACGGAGATACAGTAAATGCAAAGAAAATCTCGCAAATCTATAAAAATTTACGAATTTGAGGTTGGAATATTAACCGGTATACTCAAGAAAGTTGTATTAATACATAATCGTGCAAATATTTGAATGAACAAAAATAACAATATTCTACAATTGCTTACCTGTACAACTACATACCTGTGTCCCAAAAGGCGATTATATCCAACATTTTTAACACTGCTACAAAATAAACATTTTGCAACATTTTTATTTTTCTCTTGCAGGCGCAGAAAGTTCAATTTATTCCATGGAATATATGGATGCCCGAAGTGGGATTTTATTTTCCCCCGCTTATTTTTAGTTGACATTGATGATATTGTTTAATTAACAATGTTCACGTTCAAAACAAACTTTTCGGGAACGGAACTTTGAAAAAGTGAGGTTATATACAGTTCTATAAGGCCGCCATCTTGGCACGTAATTTATTAGGTATTTTACTGTTTTTCTACGTAAAATACCTCACTTAGGTAATTTACGTAAAAAACCTCGAGTGACGCGTCACTGCACAACCCTGCTGGCCAGGAGAGATATTAGTGGAATAGTGAAATAGTCATTGACCAATAGTGTGATTGCTTTAGAGTTTGAGAGATTCGTCAAACTCTTAAGTAATCACATTATTGGTCAATGACTATTCCACTATTTTACTAATCTCTTTCATAAAACTCCACCCTTACTTCAGTCTCCTTATGTCTCTTCTCCATACCTCCATAAGTTCATAGTTCATGGATATTTCACACATGAATTCACATGAATTATACTATGAAATATATACATACTCCATGCGAGAGACACTGTTGACAAACCGCGAATTAATAACCATATGCTTAGCGCTGACGTGAACATAAAACGGTAAAAATACCTAAGGCAATTAAAATATGAATAAAATAAATCAAGTCTGTTAATCGAGCACATGTATCGTATGGGTGTGTAAAATTTGCGAATAAAGGTTTTTGTCATATTGAATGATCTTGTCAGGTTTAAATTGCATTCTTTACATAAAATGTGTGGATATGTCGTGTCAATATGATTAAAGGAAAAGTAAGTAAAGTTTTATTAATTGCGTCAAAAAATCGTTCACCCTTATTTTAATTATTACGGTATCGAAAAATTAAGGTTAAGGTTAACTCTACCGCCGAAGTCTGAGATACACAGGATGGTCACGAGTGAGTTACAGAATAAGCTATATGTTATGGGTATGAGATCAAACTTATTTTATAGCATATTGCTATTCATGGCCACTTTGTGGCTATATGGTAACATTGTGATATACCTACAAGTTTTCACATCCTTATCATTAACGAGAAGGTATTAGTTCTATATGAAAGATGATTTTTCAAATTTTTATCAAATTTGCACGTTATGATAACCATACTTTCTTTATTTTAACCAGTAGCTTTTATTATAAATTTATTCTGTGAATTAATTAGAACGAATAAATCTGTTGGTTTTTAATACTTTATCAGTAATTTGGACTCAAAAAACTAATTTTAAGTTATTAATGAGCAAATAATTTAAATTAGTAAAAAAAACTGCTGATATACAATTTTTAAATGTATTATCTGCAGTATTAAGACTGTCCCAAACATATACATTCTAAACAGAATTTTTTTTCTTTATGTGCTCAAATATAAATGTTAATACAAAACAACGTTCGCTTGTCTGGTCATGCTTGTTCATAACTTGGACATGCCAGTATCTACCCTTTACTATTTAGGACCCATTCAAGGCCACTATACCGTATTTATGGCTTATTTTTTTAAATATGCATAGTGCTGTGCTGTGTCAAGCTAACAATGCCACTCAGAAATCCGGTCGAAAAACGATTTAAATGGATTTTTTTCTTTACAGTAATTTTAAACTCATTTAGGGCTCAAAATATGCTATAGAATAAACCTTGTCTCATTATAATTTTTTAAGTTTTATTTCAGATTCCACTTATTTGAGGAAAGAATTTCAGTTTATAAACATTATAAATATTCGGATCGTGAACATTTTTATGAATTCGGTGAATTTAAAATTTAGAAAAATATGATTATCTCGTTTTCTAAAAGCTCGTAGATTCTTCAGCGAGATATTATGGCAAGCTGAAACGCTACATATTGGTAGCTATATTTTTTAAGAAAATTCAAATATATAGCAACAAGAGTCATAATAGGGGCCATTTCAGGTGTTGCCTCCTTGAACTCAGGTAATTCTCAGATAAAAACTATCACCCTTCGCACCTCACCATCCAAACTAATTCTAAGAAGTTCTTAAACCTACACAGAGAAAAATAGCATCTGGTCATAATGACTAGGAATAATGTAGTTGGAAAAAAAAGTGCCTGTAACAAGGGAGACTTGTTGCTACTTAACCCATGGATACAGAAACATGATTTGTAGCCATGGAGCTATATTCTGAATACCTAGCCGTGGCGACTAGTTAACATCGTTGAAATTGGGAATTTGCAAGCAAAAAAATTATACCATTTTTATATAGGCAATCCAAAGTTTATGTTACATAGAAAGTAATTACAATGGCTTTTTTATTTATTCATTAATTGTTGATTTGCGATCGATTCAAAGATAATGAGCGTTTGAAACGGATCGCTTTGGCGGTCAAGCGTCTCTGATTGGTTCTTGGAACTGTGACATCATATCGTTGTGTTTTCGTATCGGCAACATGCAAACCAAGTGCAAGTGAAGTTCTAAATAATTAGAAAACTGGTTTGTTTATTTAAAAATGCCTCCTAAGGTGGATAGTGGCTTCGTAAAAGTAGACTCGGGAAATCTTCCAAAAATTTCTATGTTTATTGTGTTGGAATATTTTACATCTAACTTTAAATATGCCCCACCAGAAATCCGTGGTGTCGAAGACATTTTGTAAGTAAAATTTACAAATTATAATCATTGTTCTACTCTGTCAATCTAAATAAAAGAAAAAACTACTAATCGATGATGATAAAAAATCACTCATGTATAAGTTAATATATTTAGTATATAGTTAAATTATTATTACGTTATTAAAGAAGATGAGTATATTATTGGTAAAATGTATGATATAAATATTAATTTATTATTGTAAAATTTTTTTCGAAGCCAGAACCTGAAACTTTTTTAATAAAAAATTTGAGAAAAGTAATAACAGTAAGTTCAATGTTTAACATTCGACAAATTGAGGTTAGAATTTGTTTCGAGCGCTATAAATATAAATAAATATATATATTTAGTCAATTATAGTTTATTCACAGATAACAATATTATGAATAAGAAATAACAATACTTATAATACATCAAAATGATCTTGGCAGCAAAACATGTTACTAGTTCCCGGCTTATCTCGGCGTTATTGTGCACTTTCAAACCATTTATTTGATACAATCGGATTTACCGGAACCGGAAAAAATTTTTTGTCTGTTGTCTTGGTTGGCGAATCATGACACCCATCGACAAAACACCATTTATATGCCGTTTTTTTTGACATTTTACAAAATTTTCAATCGGCGTCAATACAAAGTTGCGACTCAGAGCGATTATACACAACGACGTGACGTCACTGTATCATCCGAAACATTCGACTGTTTCCGGAACGTTTTAGGAAAATTTTAAATTAAAACTTTTCTTATGCCCATTAATAAATTATCACTAACTAAAAAATTCAGAAAAAATTTCGTATGCAAATGTGACCCCCAAATTTCATTTTTTGATCACTTTAAAAAAATGTGCAAATTCCCAATTGTCATTTACTCTTGAACCTCGCTCTGAGAACTTGAAACGTTGAGTTCTCATGGTTAGAATAACGTAGTCGCTACAACCAGTGCAGCAAACTTCACACTCGTTGAATGCTCAAAAGTCCATGGAACTAACTATGCTACTAATTTTTTTTTTGTAAAATTGATCAAATTCATTTAGTTTGAGAAATGTAATTATTTTATTTACATATGCAATATTTCGTGTAATTATAAATCTTTGATAATAGTAAACTTCAAGAAATAATTTTACAGACGAATTAAATTTTACCTGCTTATCAAATGTTTTGAATCGTTTTGATATCGTTACATATATTGATTTCTTAAAATTTTGCTGTTCTTGATCAAAATGAGAAGAATTAAATCATTGTAATTTTAAAGTATAATTGTAAACTGTTGTGCAGTTTGTGATGAAAAAAATTTCAACAATTATCATCCTTTGTTACATTTTGAAAAACAATAATTGAAAAAGTTTTTCTCCTAAATGATTCTAACCTAAGAAAGTTTCCATCGACATTAACCGAAATAAAATAGACAGAATGGTAAATTTAACATTTTTTTCAAAATTGGAATTACTATTTTAATCATGTACGGATGAAAAAATTCATCAGTTTCTAATTAAGATATTGGAATAGTTTTTAATACAACTATTCTCCGTTATGTCGAAAAAATATATATTTTTGTAATAACTAAACTAGATAAATAGTAATAGCAATTAACGCAATTAGTAAATTTTGCAAGAACGTATTGGTAACTTCTATTATAAGATCGATACAATGTGGGAATTCATGAAAATAGTCCCGGCTAAAAAACGGAATAAGGTGTTTAGATGATACAGAGTAAAAAACATACTTGTGACCCTTTTTTACAAAAAAAATGGGTAGCCACGACTAATACTTTCTCTCAGTGTACGAGAATCTTGTTTAATTGAGACGAGATAAGAATTATGTAACTCTAAAAATTAATAATATTAAATAGTGTGACTAATGTGGAACATGGCCTTATTATTGAAAAGATCTCAACATACTCTCCTATCTCTGCCGTCATTATATCTTGTGTGTTAATAAAATAACTGGTAATGAAGATTGCTTGATGCGTCACATCAGTATAAAAGATAAAATATGCTAATGAATTGTTGTAAAATTATTAAAATAAAATACTACTATGAAACCACCACAAGATGAAAAAATTTTAAAAACAGAATATTAGGTATTGCTTTAAATATTATTGTATACTAAATTCTCACGTATATACCATATTTTCCTCATTTAAATACGTGGTAGAGTAGAAGAGACTCTTTCTTCCGTTAAATTGCGATCGTCTGAATGTACTCTTATGTTTATCTGTACGTTTTCTCACCACGGTTATAGTAGACCCTATCATAGCACACAGGTGATTAATTGTGTGTAGGAAACTATGAAAAAGGAAATTCAATTAGATTAAAGTTTAAAACTTTAATCAATTAGAGAACGCGTTACTTGATGGTGTCCGAGAATACTTAATTATAAAATACAAAATAGATTTAAAATAAACGTTAAATAATATTCTCTTTCTGTTTTGCATTAATCTCTATTCGCAGCTACATTCATAAGAAATAACATTTTAATAAATGTATTAATAGATCTAGTCGCACTTCGACATTAATTACAAACATAAGCGAGTGTCTGGGAATTATGGGTGTGCAAAAAGCTCGAAGCCCAATTTTTAACCGGGCCAGGACGAGTTTTTATCGCTCCAAGTCGAACGTGCGCGAGGCGGACCGAGTAATTTAAAAAACTCGAAGAAAGTTGATATTAATTACAAATCAAAACCAATCATCTAGTAGTTTCAACATCATATTTTACAAAATACGTGTTACATCACAGTTTATACATTATAATGGGTAAATTAGAAAACTTAAAACAGGAAATGGATAGGTATAAGTAAGAGACTCGATCGATGTAGGAAAGGGCCAATAGAAAATGAAAAGAACAAGTATCTTCACAGGTCAAAGTGGCGACGTTTCGTTGGCTTGGTTTGCCAACCTCATCAGGCTAATTTATTAAAAAATCAAATCATTAAAAATCACTAGCACATACAAGTAAAATACATTTATGGTTAAAATTACACACAGATTAAAAATTACCTCAAGGGTTTAGGTTCGAATTAAAATTAGAGATTTGTTAACAGTCAAAATTTTCAAAACATATTTGAGCCGACGGTGTTCTGTCTACTGAAGGTATTACATGATCACTCGTCGTATTTATTTATTAATAGCTAATACAAGTAAGGAAATATAAACAAATATAGGTGACTGGTATATGTCTAACGGAGAAATTTTAATAATAGAAGACAATCATGAATTTATTAATTTGAGAATCGGAAAATGAATTTTATTTAGAGTATGAATATCTTTTTTTTTGTTAATACTATTGTGATTGGATTTTATGTGTATCATTTCTGACCTTAATATTTTTTTATAATTTGATTCTTAATCTATAATTTTAGTTTCTTCCCAATTAAATTCATGATTGTAATTCATTTGGTGTTGATAAATTACAGATTCTATACTTTTTTTGTTTTTATGCTCATTAATACGTGTTTTTAAAGATCTCTTAGTCTCACCTATATACGTTGCTGGGCATTTTTTACATGTAAATTTATAAATTACATTTGTTTGGTTCCATTTTTCCAAAGTGTCCTTGCCCAACTTTACAATTGGACTTAAATTTTTACAAACTTTTGGTATTGAGCTGAAGTTATATTTCTGAAAAATCTGCGATAGTTTCAAAAAAAAAAAAAAAAAAACACAAAAAAAACATTGTCTACAATCTTGTGGACAGAGCGTTGTTGTTGTCTGAAAAAATGTTCCACAAAAAAATCTTATCAAAGTAAAATCTTTATTAACCAAGAATAATTATCCTATTGACTTTATTGCAAATAATGTAAAAAGACGTATGTTAAAAATACAATATTGCTCTTTAGATACAGGAGATATTAAAAGGGGTTAAAGGAACGGACAATCTTATTCTACTGGGGGACTGGAACGCGGTAGAAGGAGAAGGAAAAGACGGAAGTAGTGTAGGAAAATATGAGCTAAGTAAGTGAAATAAATGCGGAGACAGGTTGGTAAAATTCTGCGCGGAACATAAGCTGGAACATAAACTTCAAAAATCACAAAAAAGAAATATATACGTGGACAATGCCTGGCGATAGAGGGAGATATCATATAGATTACATTTTAATCAAGCAAAGATTTAGGAACCATGTCAAAAACTGTAAGAGCTATCCGAGCGTAGATGTAAACAGTGACCACAATCCAATTATTATACTAGGGTGTTTGATATTGACGTGATATTTCTATGCGAGGTCGCCACCAGTAACAAACGGTTATTATTGTTGACAAGTTTTATCCTTCAAACCTCTTCTGTCAAAATTTGAGCCAAATCCATTAATTAGTTTACAAGTTACAGTCTCTGAAAGCAACCAACCTGCAAATTTTTTGCAAAGATGAAAAAAAGTGAATTTCGTGTGTTGATTAAATACTACTCTTTTTACGTGGAAAAACCTTATCAAAAACCAAGGCCAAGCTCAATAAATATTATTCGGACTCTGCTCCGTCGTGTGGAACAGTTCAGACGTGGTTTACCGAATTTCTTTGTGGTCGTACGAGCACAGAAACGATACCAAGTCCAGATCGTCCAAATGAGATCACTACACCAGAAATGATCAATAAAATTAATGAAATTGTTTTGAATGACCCGAAAGTGAAAGTCCGTGAGATAGCTGAGATCGTATCCATCTCAACTGAGCGTGTGGTCAATATTTTGCATACACATTTGGGCATAAGAAAGTTCTGTGCAAGTTGGGGATCGCGATTGCTCAAAATTGACCACAAAAGCATTTGTGTGACCACTTCGGAGAAAAATTTGGCTTATTTTGACCGCAATCACGTGAAGGGTCAATACAGTGGATTAAACCTGGTGAAAGTGCACCAAAGCTTCCGAAAGCGCCACAATCGGCTGGGAAAGTTATGGCTACACTGAATTCCTTTTCATGATGACAATGCAGCATCTCACACATCGAACATTGCACAGGAAAAAAAAGCATGAATTGGGTTTCGAATCGCTTCCGCATCCACCGCATTCTCTAGATTTGGCCCTTAGCGACTATTATCTGTTCCCAAACTTCAAGAGATGGCTGTGTGGTAGGCGTTTTGAGTCGAACGAAGATTTGAAATTTGAAAGATCGTTGGACTCGTATCAAGCTAAAGGGAGAGTACATTGATAAATAAAACCTATTTTCACCAAAAAAAAAATTCTTGGTTATTTTATCACGTCACTATCAAACACCCTAGTAAAATTTAGTCTCAAGTTCAAGACAACAAAAAAGGTGACAAAAACAGATAAATTTAATACTGAAAAACTACAGGACAAAGAGACAATGAAACTCTTTCAGTAAGTGGTAAGGAATGAACTCCTTAACACAGGAGATAGCGGAGTAGGTAGTATCAATGACAGATGGACCAATACTAAACATAGTATTCTCAAAGCTACGGAAGAGGTATTAAGGAAAGAAACAAGATCAGCCAGGAAACCGTGGATAGATAAAAAAACAGTAGAACTGGTGGATGAGAGAAGAAGATACAATAATGCAAGAGATGAGCAAGGAAAAAACTTAAGAACAAAGCGCAGAGAAGAAGCAGGAAAGTGCGAAACAGCTGGATAGAAGGAAGATGTAAAGAAGTAGAATCGCTATTCAAGATAGGGGAACTAAATGCAGCTCACAGGAAAATCAGAGAAAATTTTAGAGGAATACGAAATAATGAAAACATAGTGAGGGATGAAAACGGAAAAGCGTTAACAAAAAGTCGAAATAAAACTAGTACGTGGGTAGAATACATAGAGAGCCTATAAAAGAGTGACGTAGCCAACCTCATAAAAAACGAAAATGAAGTGCAAAATGATAGAGGAGATTCGATTTTAAAGGAGGAATTTGAGAATTCAATGAAGGGGCTTAAAGCAAATATAGCTCCAGGAGTAGAACTAATAGCAGCAGAGCTCCTACAGAACTTAGGATAAGCAGAAAAGAACATTTTATTTAAATTAGTTTGTGATATTTACTAAATAGGTGACATACCAAATGACCGCAAAGTTAACAAAACTGTAACTATACCGAAAAAAGTAGTGCCAGGCAAATGCGAGAACTATCGTTTTATTATCTTAACGACACATGCGTCTAAAATTCTTACTAAAATAATTTATAGAAGAATAGAACAGGCGATAGAAAGCTCACTCGACGAAGATCAGTTCGGTTTTAGGAAAGAAAGGGGGACTAGAGAAGCATTACTCTCATTACGATTGATTTGTAACATTCCTACTTTCCCCCTGGTTGCCAGACGCTTCAGTCAGCCAGGGTTCGGTAGGAGTGGGGGAGTAGCTAATGAAATAATTGTTGAATATAGTCGAATACAATTTAAGAGATAGTTTATTATGAAAGATAATAGAAAAATACATAGAAATAACATAATACAATTAGATTCAAACGGAAGTGTGTGTGTGTGTGTGATGGTCTGGAAAGCGTGAAAGCGTAAGCGGAGATGGGAGGGAAAGTGGGCACTGCCCTATTGGTTCGTGTTTCTGGAATACAAATATGAAGAAAAAGGTCATGTTTGATATTTTGCGCTGCGATATATAATTTGTCTAAAGCACGGGCTTCCGGGTAGCGCTCATAACCGCCCCTGTCCCCTCTCCTTCGAATACGTATGGTCCGTGCGGTCGAGTCGGTTGATTGGTTGAGCCCGGTGTCGGTTTCGGCGCGCGTTCGCTCGGGTTCGGCCGTGTTCTAGTCGGTCAAACATGCGTAAAGTGCGGGTCAAGTTGGCGTTAAAGCGTATGGGTCAAGTTCGTGTTAAAATGTGCGGATTAAGTGCGGGTCAAGTTTGCGTTAAAATGTCCTATTAAAGGTTTTTCTTGAATACGCAAAATTTTTCCTTGCGTTGAATGCCACCTGAAATTCAATTTACAGAATGCGAACCCACCTTACTTAAAAAGTCATGCCCATGATACTAGTAACAGTCCCTTGCTTATCAAAACCAAAATACCTCTTAAAATTAACTTCCCTATCGCTTATGAAAATGAAAGTTGAACCCCTTGTCAAGTCCAACGATCCCTCTTAGTGTTTGAATTGTAAAAGATTCCACTACGTATCAGATACCTCTAAAGCTAAACCGCGGTGTCTTAACCCTTTCGTGTCCAGTAGGACATATATGTCCCTGAATCGTGGTCGAAAATCCATAACTCCGTAATATATAACTCGACTATACGTAAAAAATTTGCTCACCTATCAGGTCTCTTTGCATTCCAATATTAGAACAGCACAAGGCATTACATGTTTGGGATCTTTTTACTATCATCAATAGTTGGATCAAAAAACTTTCAATAACTTACACAAATAAAAAATCGCGACTCACACGTTTTATCGTCTAAGGGTTGAAAATACAACTCCCAAAATGAATGGCAGAGCCTCCCCTTTTTTGTCTCTAGGGAGTTCGCTTGCCGCGGCAATTCGAATCACATCGGCGAATCGTGTTGGTAGGAGGCCAGGGAGATACCTCTCCTGATAAGTGCTCCCATAGCACGGCTTTCCCGACGGCAACTGACTCCACATGGTAGAGCCACACCGAGCGTCGAATAATAGTTCCTGACTCACGTCAGTTCAAATGCCACCAGGAAAACCAGACACATTTGGCAAACCACGTCGTGATTTTTGTACACCCCTACTGGAAATATTACTATATTGAAAATATTTTGTCAGAAATAGTTAGGATATCTTAAAAAGCTTCCTGTAATTATTATTCTTTATGAAACTCATATTGCAGAAGTGTATTTCACATAAAATCCATACCTTTTCATTAGTGATGAGATTGTAAAAAGACAAACAAAATTGAATGTTAAGAAAAATGTTCCTTGTTTGAAAAATTATGAAAGTAAAAAAAAAAATGACCTTAAAAATAAATCGGATAGCTCCGCTTCACGCTAACAAATTTAAATTAAACTTTTTATTTTCTTTCAGATGATCTAAAACCATAGCATAAATGCGATGCATAATAAATTTTACAACGCTACTTTTACTTATGAGCAATGGCTACAATGTAGCATTTTCGAATTATTTTAAGTTCATAAATTTATTTGAAGAAAATGCACTTTTCTATACCAGATACTCAGGAATTTTTGGATGAAGCTGGAAATGCTTATTTGGTAAAGTTTCTCGAAATTTTATTTTAAACCTAGGAATACTTTACAGTAATAAATTTAAGATCAGTTAAACGAAACCCCTTTATATTTGAAGTATTTACTAGAATAACTCCACATTCTAATGTTACTTTGAAATATTATGAAAATACAGAGTTTTTAGGTTTTCTAATTCCACATAAAATTTTTGTAAATAATGAATTTTCTAATTTTCTATATTATAATGTTTTCAAATTACTTCGATTTTTGATATTTTAAATACTTCAGTTTTTAGATTTCAAGTATATTCTAGCTGTAAAATTTTCATACCTCATTTAATTTTATTATCAATCAATTTGATTTAAATAATCAAGGCATGTTTTCAGGAATCGAAAAGTGATAAGGAAAATTTTTGTACTATTTTAATGGTTATGCGGCTAAAAATATATTTCCGCTTGTACTTTTGAAAATTGAAAAAAAACTCTTATTTTGCCTTAATTTTATCAGGCAACATTAACCTATTACTCCAGAATTAAAATTGTTTTAGATATTTTATTTTATTTAGTGAATCCATCAGTTTTATCCTGCTACTTTTTTCAGGGATACAATGTTCATATCAATGGGTTATTTCACTGCACGGTAAGATACAAACAACTGCACAATTTACACGAACAATTGGAAAAGGATTATGATGTACCATTACCTTCCTTTCCACCCAAGAAATTTTTCCCGTTGACTATAAGTCAACAGGAAGATCGACGAATTGCTTTAGAGAAATATATTCAAACAATTGGACAAAATACGACAATAAATAATTCACCATTATTAAATGGATTTTTGCTTAACGCTCAATTGGAAACTGATGAATGCAAACTAGAGAGCGAAAACTTTGATATTTACCTCTACAATGGGAGTAAAATTACATTGGAAATTTCAAATGCTGAACACTCAGAGCAGATTTTAAAAGTACGTACAAATAATTTTTCATAGCGCCTCCTTTGAAAATCCGATTTTCGGTACCTGTAGAGCGGGTTGAAACTACGATTTTCAACCCTAGGGTTGAAAGTCTCTGTTTCAACCCGCTCCACAGTTACAGCCAATCAGATTCGCAAAAGAGTTGCTATGAAAAATAGTATACATTACTCGAAACAAAACACAGCGAAAGCATTTCGTGTGATTGCAGCCCTCGTTTCACTCGGGCAGCAAACTTCGCACTCATGCAATCGCTCTGTTTCGCCCCTTGTAATGTAATATACTATATCATACCTATATATATATATATATATACCACTGTTGCGTATCTACACTTCAAGCAAACATTACATTTCCTACATTGTTCCACACGCCCTCATGGTACACTCAAAAGATTCGTCTGAGGTTCGTTTCCAGCTACGCGTGTAGCTCATGACCATATAATATACAAGGTGCGTTCCAAAATAGAAACGACAGGAGCTTTGTTCTGATAAATTCGAGTTTATTTATTCAAAATAGTCCCCTCCGGCCTTGATACACTGTTTTGCGCGATCCAAAAGCTTTTCGAAAGAGTGTTTCAGGTCATTGACCGGAATGTCCTTCAGGATGTCGGTACAAGCCTTTTTGATGGCCTCTACGGACGCAAAACGTTTTCCTTTCATGGCCAAATGCAATTTTCCGAATAGGTTGAAGTCACAGGGAGCCATATCAGGCGAATACGGTGAGTGATTGATGGTTAAAATGCGATTTCTAGTCAAAAAATCAATCACAAGAGTGGATCGATGAGATGGTGCATTACTTGTATCATGCAATAAGCGCCAGCTTCCTCCTTCGCGGTATTCAGGCCGAATTCGACGAATGCGATGCAACAAACGATTCAAAACGCCAAGATAGAAAATTGCATTGACGGTTTGGCCCGTTGGCACGAACTCCTTGTGGACAATTCCCTTGGAATCGTAAAAACAAATGAGCATCGACTTGATTTTTGACTTCTCCAAACACGATTTTTTGGGTGGTGGCTCGTCTGGGGCCTTCCATTCGGCACTTTGACGCTTGGTTTCGGATTCATACTGGAAACTCCGATTCCATGAATTTCAAAGATGATTTCGGCTCATTTTTGATAAATTCACGCACAATTTCGATGGAGTTTTCGGTGATCACTGATTTTGGGCGGCCCGTATGTTCATCGTCAATTATGTCCTCACGACCATCTCTGAAACGTGTAAACCACTCATAAACTCTGGCACGAGATAGACAATCACCGCCATAAACTTTTTTCATCAATTCAAATTTTGATGACAAAAATCTCGTTTATTTTGGAACGCACCTTGTATCGTTTTAAGGGCGGAAGATTTTCAATGTAAATGCGACCTATGTCCTGAGCATCAAAATTCCGTGCGTGGGACATAAACTACACGCGTGAGCGCATTAAGTTTCATTGTGCGACAAAAATTTTTGCTTTTCACGCTTCGCACCAATGTTCCGCGCGCGGAATTTAGACATCCCAAGCATACTTGAAGATGTACTTACAGTTCTGAACAGTCATTGAATAATGAAGAAACTTATTTTCCATAAAGAAATTACTTATTATATCTATTTTCAGAGTTCTCCAAATATACAATTTGTTATAAAATATAGGCTACTTTTTAATTTACTGGGGACAAAGACAATCATTTCATTTTTTTTTAAAATACTTTTCATCGTTCAATGAACGTTCAGAACTGTAAGTACCTTACATCCCCCGCATTTTTCACCTACTTGGTAGACTCCTCTCAACGATCCTCCAGAATTCCCAGTGGGCCAGGGCTCTCACTAGATATAGGGTCATAGATAAATTTGCATTTCTTGCGGGAGCTACTCATTTGGAGAAGATCCGGAATTGTAATATTAGGGATAACATTGTCATCAGTTTTGCTAATACTGCATACAGAAAGAGTCAAATACATTGTTGTGTCTCGCTACCCATAGATGGATTTCTGGCGAGAAGGTGACTACCCTAGCGGACCCGGTTGAGAGAACGGTCAGAGAATACTCCGACCGTTCTCTGACTGTTCTTTGACCATTCTCTGACCTCGCATTATTATGGCTATGAACGGTAAAAAAACTTTAAAGCATTTAAATTATGATTCTGTTGCGAAATTTGAATTAGAAGGTGTAGGAATAAATATAATCATTTTATTTTTTAGCGAAAAAAGCTAGGAAAACATCGTATACCTGTCATTGAAGGCAGTGCAATGGTTCACAATTGGTGGAACGTTTCCATTGTGAAGGTTGACTATTGGTTGGAGTGAGACACAGCTACTTTTATCTCACTTTTACCAATGTCCAATCCTGACGGCGGAGACGTTCTGCCAATCGTGAACCACTCCACTGCCTTCAATGACAGGTATACGATGTTTTTCTAGCTTTTTTCGCTAAAAAATAAAATGATTGTATTTATTCATACACCTAATTCAAATTTCGCAACAGAATCATAATTGAAATGCTTTAAAGTTTTTTTTACCGTTCATAGCCATAATAATGCGAAGTCAGAGAATGGTCCGCTAGGGTAAACCATGATTCCTAGAAAACATGAAGCATGGGTAAAAGATCTGAATTTGTACAAAAATATTAACCTCGGATTGTGCTTAAGTAAATTTTCCCTTGTATCTACTCCCTCGTTACAATGGTTTACATCTACGTAATTATACAGTATGGATGTTTTCAAAGATATTATAAAGTAAGCATAAGTATGCGTAATCGATGCATGAAAGTGTCTCTGTCGAACGAGAAATTACATAAAAGTGTCTCTATTGATCGATCATGCATGTATACGAACAGAAAACAGGCGATCATCCGCAGAGACATTATTATGCCACTCCATATTTGCTCACCCGCGCTTATGCGTTCTTTATAACATCTTCAAAACGTCCTTACTACGAGGGTAGTCCCAGAAGTACTCGATCTGACGTATGATGATGGTTGTTATTTAAAAAAAATTACAATGGTCAAAAGTACCAACCCTATAAAGCTTAAGTTAAAAGTTTGAAGACGCTACGTTGTTCAATATTTGTTTGACATCCATCAATAGTGAACGCTCTCAGTGAATTTGTAAACATGGAAAAAATTGGTCATCGTTATGTGATACAATACTTTCATTTAAAAGGTCTCAGTCCTACCAATATTGAAGCCAAGATAGATTCTACTCTGGAGGAGTCTGCTCCTTCGTTTACAACAATAAAGTATTGAGTGGTAGAGTTTAAAAGAGGTCGTACATGCTGCCAAGACGAACATCGCTAAATAAGGTGAACACGACAGAAATGGTGAAGAAAATCAACAAAATTGTATTGGATGACCGTCGACTAAAAGTGCGCAAGCTAGCAGACATGGTAGGCATTTCAAAAAGTGCTGTACATCGCATATTGACTTTTAATCAAATGTCTGGGAATGTTTCACAGCAATAAAGCCGATATTTTGCGTTGATTCATAACCATGGATGAAACATGGGTCCATCACTTCACACCTGAGACGAAAGAACAGTATTCGCCAGATTTAGCCCCCTCGGAATATTTTCTCTTTCCGAACTTGAAAAAATGGCCCAGCGGTCAAAGATTTGCCAACAATGGTTTTTTTCTCACTATAAACAGGATATAAAAACTATTAAACATCGCGGGGAAAAGTGTATCGAGCTGAAAGAAGACTACGTTGAGAAATGAAGGTATTTTTTTCTAAATTGTTTAGATTTTCTTTGTTAGGTCGGGTACTTCTGGGACTACCCTCGTATATACCTATAATCACAGTATTAAATAGTAAAATATTGAATTTGCAAAAGGAAACATTTTGGTCTCGCGCTGAAACTAACGATTGAATAGACTTGGACGCGAAGATTTTAAAAATAATTATTGTCACGTTTCCCATTTCTTAGACCTAAACATTTTCAACTGGTTTGTATATAACACAAATTAAAATTTTTCAGAAAATTTGCAGACACATAAAATTACCTATGCGATATGATTCCTATTTTTCACTTTTTATTGTTTTACAAAAGGACGATGGTAGCCTTGACAGTAAGTATTTACTTCTCTCTCAAGTCGACCAATACTTGGCAGTGGGTAATAAAAATATTTATTTAATATAAATAATTTTAAGTTTTACGGAAGTTACAAAATTTCGAGTCTCCTATTGTAACATTGAGAATACTACAGAGAACAGATACTAAAGTGATTCTTGGAAAATGGTATTGGGATATTGGTTACGATCTGGAATTGATGCATGATCCTGTAGCTCTCAATTTATTATACATACAAGCAGCAGCAGAAATCAAGAGAGACTGGATTATTTGTACCAAAAAAACGAAAAATCAACTAGATGCTCTTTGCCAACGCAGTGAAAGAAAAGAGGTTATTATTTTCTTCTTTTAGTGATTTTTCATTATTACGTATATAACAAGTCACTTTTACTTCTCCACCTATTAATTTTGCAAACATTGAACCCATCATTGAACAATTTGATACAATTTTTCCATCCTTTTTTATTATGTTTACTAATATCATAAGCACGTAAGCAAAAGATAATATATTTTTATATAAATGTAGTATTATCACCCTCCATAATATGTAATAATAGATAGAGATTAGATTAGATTAGATTATAAATCTGGTGTAGCGCCCCTCCCCTAGGAGCTCCACTGGCGCTTAGGCTAACAGCCCATTGTGCCGTACTCTTAAAACTCAACGCTAGTTAGTCCTCTATTCCAGACCTCCTCAGGAAGCCCAGAATATCAGCAGCCGATAGCGACTTAATCTCCTCTGTTTCCAGCAGCGATGATCAGAAGGTTTGAAGCCTGATCCCGTCAAGAGCCGTGCATTGACTTAAGACGTGAAGAGACGTTTCATCATCCCTACCGCATCTCCTACAAGTCGTGTTGGGTGTTAGACCCATCTTGTGCTTGTGGTAGTTCAAATGGTTGTACCCAGTTAGTATTTGCACCATAATCCTTGTATCATTCTTGGGCATGCCTAGGATTGCGTGAGCCAAGTCTGTCCTGTGACATTTGCCCAGGAAAGCCCTAGCCTGAAGACAACCCTTTACTTGAGCCCAGTATTCGTTGTGTTTTTGCACTACCCAGTTTTTAATCGACTGCTTAGTGCAGCAGGGTGCCAGGCCCAGAAAAGTTTTTGGGCCGATTGGTTTGCCTGCTGCCCCTTTCTTTGCCAGCTAGTCGGATTTCTCGTTGCCCTTGATCCCTGAGTGACCGGGGACCCAAATCAGGGCCACATTATTTTGTTCCGCGAGTTGGTTTAGTGCCTTTTTGCACTCCCACACCAGAATCAAAGAGATTTCTGGCTTCCCAACCGCTCTGATAGTCGCCTGGCTGTCCGAGCAGATGCTAAAGCACCTGCGTCCACTTGCCCATAGCTGTAAGCCGTCCAACGTCTGGGCCGCCTTTGCGATTGTTGCTATGTAAATGGGTTCCTCGCAGAATATAAGCCCACTGCTGCCGTTTGCGTGGTCCTCATTGCCCCGGTAATACCCCTGAAAATCAGCGTCTGCAAGCGACTCATTTTCGTTTGCACCGTCTTAAGGTAGGAGACTTAAGGTGGGGATAGACCGCTGCGGGCGCACGGTAGAGAGGTGAGGTTGATCACGTGACCCCAGCTGTACGTATTGCAACCAAAGTCAGCTAATTTTTCTAAAAAGCTGATGTTTTTTTTAAATAGCTTTTTAATAAGTCGGTGACTACGGTTTTTTTTTTAATTTCTTCGTTAAGGTCTTAGCTTTAAATTAAATAGTTTTTTTCATTTTCATTGACAAATTGGGGCGAAAATAATAAAAACATTACATCTATCCACCACTTTGCCATAAGACCAATGTTAAATATGCTGACGTTTGAAGACGAATATTTGTTTAAACAATCGGTCAAACTAATTGCCATAGCAAAAGAAGTCGTACATCTTTGAATCGTTCTTAGATCCCTAATATTTGAAAAAATGAAAAAAAAAATCGATTTTCTGAAACCGTTCGATGAGAACACCCCCTTAAGCGATTCTTTAAAAATGAACAGATTCCTTGTTATTTCCCGATGCTACTGACGCTCTGAATTTTTAAAATGAATTTAATAAAAACTTCCCTGACATTTCCATAACTTTCCTTGACAAACAAAACTTTTTCAACTTGAATACAATTGTCTTCAACAATTTGAAGATTTCAAAACCCTCGAAACTTTGGAAAATTAATGATTTAAAAGTTTTATATTTTGTATTTATTATTAAACCTTGTTTTAGTACTTAGATATAGCACGGGCATCAAAATACTATGGATACATTCAGTTTGGTTCCTGTATGTGTGATTATCCTCAAGCTGGTACAAAAGTGCAAGTTGCTATAGGTAGAAATGAATTGAGTTTAAGGATTCTTAGATCTGAAGAAGAAGAACAAGAAGCTGTTTTTAGAGTAACTCGTATGCGGTGCTGGCGTATAACAACATTGAATAATGTAAGTATTATATTTATATAGGATGAAATTTATGCCATTCTCAGAAAAAAAGATATCTCTCCGATTCTTTTACACTTTTCAGATTTTTTTTTTTTTTTTGGTGAGGAGGAAAAATGGCAAAATCTTTTATAGACGTTGTACGGGTGAATTTTCGCCGCGCTGCGAGGCATTCTCGACGTAGGGCTGCCAACTGGTCGTTCCACCAGTACATGGAACCCTTGGCTTGCCTGCGCTCACGGCGAGGCATCGAGTAGTCGCAACCCGCGACCACCTTCTGCCTCACCGAGCGCAGAGCAGCTTCAAACGACCCAGCAAGGCAGACCCAACCAAGCTCATCGATGAGCCTGGTTTCTTCGAGGTGTTCGCGAAGTCTTTCCCTGCTGAGTCGTCTCGTGTTCCAGGAGGGGCTCCTTCCTTCGCCGCCCCTAACCTTATCCACCGCCTGACACCGTTGTTCTAGTGTAAATTCGATGCACTGGTGGTCACTCAAGGTTATTACCTCGAGGACCGACCAGTCGCTTATCCTTGAAGCGAGGCGAGATGCGGCAATGGTGAGATCAATTATTGACCCCCCCGCTCCTCGCCTGAACGTAAATTCCCCGCCCTGATTCAAGACGATCAGTTCGTTCCTAGCGACCATCTCGCCAACCAAGATTCCCCTCTTATCTAGGCGGGCCTCACCCCACTCGGGCGACTTACTGTTGAACTCACCCCCTATGAGGGATCGCCCGATGGCCTCACAGAGGCTTTCCTCAAGGAGGAGGATCTGAGTCTCAAAGACATCGAAGGGATCGCCGGGGCAGAAGTAGCAGCTGTACACACGCACACCCGCCACCTCCACCCAAACGAACCCCGCGTCGGTCTCCAGGAAGTCCCCGACGCCCAAATCAGGGTTACAAACAAGGATGCCGGCCCTCCTTGATGCATCCTGATACCAAGTAGAGTTTTCGGACCACTTGTACTGCTCACTAATGAGCAGCACATCGGCCCCCCTCTCCCTGGCAGTCTGCATCAGGAGGTCCTGGGCATACTTCCCCCTTCCGAGGTTGAGTTGCAGGAACTTCAATTTCTGCCTCTCAACCTCCGAAGCTCTTCCCGGAAGACCGGGCAGGAGCCGCTTCCTGACACATGGGCGACATCTTTGTCGCCCCTGTCTGCGCATGTCAGGCACCTTGGTGGCGTCTTACAACTCCTGGCCAAGTGTCCCGTGGCGCCGCATCTCCAACAGGCGTTTTTCCTGTCGGGGTTGCTGCAGCCCCGGGACCCGTGGCCGTACCCAAGGCACCTCAAGCAGCGAGCGACTTCCACGTGCTCGCGAATGCGGCACGCTACCCACCCGATCCTCAATTTACCTAGCTGAAGCAGACGCGCGGCGTCTGCCTCAGCTAGCCGGATCACTGCAGTCTTCACCCCACCAAAGCGGGTGAAGAGCCTGCAGGACCCCTCAAAAGCTGGTCTGCCCAATGCCAAGCACAGGGCAGACACAACCTCCTCTTTTTCAACGGTCTCGTCGAGGTCCCTAATTTCGAGGGACCTCGTCGAGACCAGGGCCGAAATCTCTGCCCTCTCCCCGACCGCCAGGTCGAGCTCCTTCCGGAAGGCCGAAACGTCTCCCCCCTTTTTGAGGACCAGAAGGACTTCTTCCTTCCTGGTCCTCCGGATAGACAGGACCTCAAGTCCTGCCTTCCGGGGGTCGACTTTCGCCTTGACCTCCTTCAAGATGTCGGCGTAGGACTGGCCGTCCTTCGCCGACAACTTGATGGCGTCGCCCGACCTGGCGGGCGAGAAGCGCTTCGAATTCCTCTTGCTGTTTGAACCCTGTGCTTCTTGCACGGAGTCCTTCGCCCTCCTCTTCGTATCCACTTTTTTATTTTCCTTTTTCTTTTTTTCTTTTTGGTGACCACTTGCCAGTCCCCATCTTTAATCGGGGCCTGACTCTGGGCCACCTGTGCATACGACGGTGACGGGCCGCCCTTCCCCCTCTTAGGAGTTCTTTCCTGAGGGGGGAGGGGGCTGCCCTCTTCTCACCTTTATTTTGAAGTTTTGATTTTAAAAAAATAGCATTGAAAAAAATCTACTTTTTAGATAAATTATGTGAGGTTCGGAAAAATGACACGATCCAAAATTGTTTGCTTAAAAGAAGTCTAAATTTTTATCTACTAATTTTTTTAAGGGGGGAGCCTGGTTTAAGACGCCGGAATTTGCATGATATTTCGCAATTTTTTTTTCAAACTGTACATTATATGAATTAATTCGAGAACTTTTTAGCCGTGTAATTAGAGATAAAAACTTGTGGAAAGAATCTTTTTTCTATTTCAACTAAACAAAACATAAAAATGTAAATAATTGAAAAAATAATCAGTATTGAAGAAACAAATTAATTTTTTACTGAAAAAATTTGAAACTGATTTGCAAAAAAACTTATTTGATATAATTTTTTATGTCATGTTTTAGTTCAAATAGAAGCTATACTGATAAGCTTCAAATTAAGGCCTGTTTTATCAAAATCCGTTGATTACAATTCTTTTAATTGTGCACACGGTGTTTAAAAATGCTGTCCCGAGAAAATTGCATTCAAAGTTTTTACTTACTTACCTACCTCGTTATGCGCACGATCTGCCAGAGGCTGTAGCTACAAAAGTACTCCAAATCTTGACCTGAAACATTGGAAAAACATTTTCGGAAATGCCTACTATCGATTGGAATGACTTCCAAAAACTCGATTTTTTGACTCCCTAAACCAGGCTCATCCCTTAGGATTTATATTCTTCGTTTCAATTGAAAATGAAAATTCCTATTTTTCAGCTGAACTGTACGTTAGAGTACAAAAGTGTTTCCTGAATAAAGATCTATAAATTTTCATCCACACATTTTTGGATAAGATGTATATTTTACTTTCAATTTAAAAAATGCTATTGAAAATCAAGTCTTATTTTTTGGCTTTAATTTGCAAGTTCCAGTTCCTTTTCGATTGTGAATATCAAGCGCGGTGAGAATATCCTCGCGTCCCCGAGTCTCACTTGGGCAAATTTTTTATGTTATAAATTAGTAGTCGCTATAGAAACTGAACAGCTGAATATTTTGCTTTAAGGAAGTATGGTGGATAAGACTATTAAAATGAGAATTACTTGTAATATTGACAGAACGCGTATTATAGCTTACTTGAACTGTGGTTCAAATTTCGTGACCCTTCAGAACCTCAAACCCGAGAAATTAATTATTGAAAATCACATGTGATCTTATGGGAAAATGCTGTTTTTTAAGGATTATTTAAAAATGGGAAAATATAAAAAAAACTCTGAGATACGTGGAACTTTTTCATAATTTTACCATTTTCAAATAATTTTTAAATATCTTTATAATTTACAAAAACAGCATTTTCCCATAAGATCACATGTTATTTTCAATAATTAATTTCTCGGGTTTGAGGTTCTGAAGGGTTACGAAATTTGAACCATAGTTCAAGTAAGCTATAATACGCGTTCTGTCAAAATTACAAGTAATTTTCATTTTTAATGGTCTTATCCACCATACTCCCTTAAAATATTTAGTGGTATGGCTATATCTGTGGCTTATAACTTTTAAATATTCATTTGTCATAATGTTTTCAATATATATATATATAGAAAAAAGACTTTTTTTCATTTTAAAATTTTAGTATTTAAGAAAAATTATTAAGGCTATAAACAATTTTGAGAAATACGTGTATGATATAAATACGATGAGAAATGTTTTTCTGGCTCGTTTTAGTAAAAATTTCGCAAAAAATTCTTTTTACAGAAAATATAACTGATAAAGACATCCGCAATTAGAATTGATTGTAAAATGTTTGTTGACTTCTTAGAATTCAAATAAAAGAAACTATATCGGCAGTGATAGGAATAAACGATAGAAGGGAAGGAATATTTTCCTTAAATTCTTGGTGTTTGCTGATATAGACGGAGAAAATTCATTTGTGAATATTTAATCAAAAGCTGAATAAAGCTGGGACATAGTGGCTTTTGGTAAACATTGAATTTTTTTTTTTTTGTGTATTTATTTATTCAATAACGAATTATAAAGTGTAATTGAACAGTTGATTAAACTTTTTAATTCCTTATTAAATGAATACGCAAAAAATTTTAAACTGTCACCAAAAGCCACTATGTCCCAGCTTTACTCAACTTTTGATCAAATTTTTACAAATGAATTTTCTCCATGTAGAGAACGAAGCTTGCTAGTGTGGAGGAGGAGGATAAATTTGAGAAAAACGAAGTTAATTATTTCTGCGGAGATCTTTTTGGTGATTTTAAAAGAGATCCGAAAGAGTTCTTTAGGCGAGAGGTCAGTATAGAGGAGAGGAGTTTAGGAGACATAACTATCCGAGCTCAAGTAATCCAAAGTGAGAAAAGAAATTCCTTCACAATGTTTTGCAACATTTTTACTAAAACGAATCAAACAGATCTTCCTAATTGTACTCTGCCATGTCTATCAAATTGCCATGAAGATATTTTGCGTACGAAAAAACTTATCTTGCATGAATATAAACTATAATTTAGTCAAGTGGTCCAATTATTCCATGACCTTAAAGCTTATACAAAAATATTTTTTTTTTGTGAAATTTAACAAAACTCTGAATTATTATTTGAATTAACGTGTTACTTATTTACAGGGAGCAGATAGGTATAATGAAGATCCTGAATACGTTTTAGAATTGTCTTTTGAGTACCTAATGGCTAAAGATCAGTTACAGTGGATCACAATATCTTCAGAACAGGCAATTTTAATGTCCGTCTGTTTACAGTCCATGATCGATGAATTGTTATTGAAGACCGTTGGAGGCACTAAAACTCAGGTAGTTTTGCATTTTGTGAATTTGTATCTCATATTTAATTGAGAAGCTGATACTAAATAGCTTCAAATTTAATTTTATGATAATATTTCTAATTTTTTCTTCTAGGAGTTGACAGGAAAACCGTGGACGTATATAACAAGAGATGGTCATAATCGAATTCTAATGGGTTCCCCAATTTCTGAAGATTTCAACAAGTCAAATAAGGTACGTTACTACTATCTTCATCGTCAGTACCTTTTCATAAATGTATACTTAAGGATTGCTTTTGCTTTATATCTGATTTTGTAAAATCTTATTGGTGAAGCAACGACAGTAGTGATGCCGCCGACCGAAAAATGCCGAGAAACGATACGAGGCAAGAATGAGAGATACCTGCTGTCTCGGTTTTTCTCGTCTCGTTTTGTTCTTTCTCGTTCTCGTCCCGCTTTTCCGAGAATTCCATGCCAGATGTTGATCATACTCTCTAAGTCCCGCAGACAAAGGGTAGAGATAGATTTTTTACGAAAGTGTCTGTTTGTCCGGCGTCTGTGGATATGATAAATCTCGATAGAATTATCGGATTGATTTGAATTTAGGCTTACTTTATTGAAGCCTAAAAAGTAAAACAAAGTTCGTTAACCAGCCACATCCGATCAAAATTGTGAAAATAATAGAATTTTTCGTGTTTTTGAAAACAAAAATTATTAAAAATTTAAAAATTCCAATATTGATTTTCTGATAGTGCTCATAAACCTCTACTAATTATCCACATAACACTTTTTGATTAAATCAAAATTATAAAAATTATAGTGTGTTGAAACTTGAAAAAAGTCAATATCAAAATTCCATTTCCCGTTAAATTATACGAGATACGAAAAAGACGTTGAGACAGAAAATTATTTGCCCAAATCAGGTCTAAAAATTCTCATTAAGACATTTTTCGTCAGGATGTATATTCTATGATTTGATTTCAAATATAGAAAATAAAAACTTCCATTTTTCAACAAAAATATGTGATATACGATAAGTGTCAAAATCGAGCGCGAAGCGCGAGTATCACAATGATAATGTTTTTCTTAAGACCGATAGAGCCTTAAGTAAATTAAATTTCTTATTTCATTTGAATTTTTTTCGCTCGCAATTTTGGATTTTCAATAATCTTTTTTTAATTAAAAAGAAAAATATGCATCTTATGAAAAAATGTTACAATTCAAATTTGTAGGTCTTTATTTATTCAATAATATTGTATCATAACTTTTTTTCGTATCTCGTATAATTTAACTGGAAAATGGAATTTTTATATTGACTTTTTTCCAATTTGAATATGCTGTAACATTTCTAATTTTGATTTAATCAAAAAATGTTATCAGGATAATTTTTAGAGATTTATGAGCACTATCTAAAACCAGTATTGAAATTTTTGATTTTTTCAAAAAATTATTTTCAAAAACACAAAAGTAGTGCTCCATCCCTCAATTTTGATTGGATGTGGCTGGTTAACGAACTTGTCCTTACTTTTTCGGCTCGGATAAAGTATACCAAAGCTCAATTCAATCTGATGATTCTATCGAGAGTTATGCCGCACACGACCTACTACAGACAGACAGACACTTTCGTAAAAACCGTTTTTTCTGACTCAGGGGGTCTCAAAACGTAAAGATTTGATAAAAATTTCAAAAGTCATTTTTCACATAAAACCAATACCTTCTCATCCATGATGAGAATGTAAAAATAAACTTGAATGTATGCGAAGAACGTAAGACCGAACACGAAACGCAACGTTCGAACATCCAAACATTGTTGTGTTTGGTATGAAATTAAATACTATAACTAGTTTGTTATCCAGAGGGTGGGAAATTAGGAAAATATGCCGATAACTAGGGGGAATCACTTGACACAGGCACTTTAAACAGTTAAAACATTTTATTAACTTACATTCACAATGGTTGACTCGAGTAAAAAACCACGAGACGGAACGAACAAGCTGCGTGGTAGGCAATCTACTTTACTTTCGGACGACCAAATTTCCTCCGTTCAAAGCGAGGCCGAAACAGAACAGCCACTACTAAAAACCGGCTTTATCCTCCTGGGCGGTTCCCCTTATTGGAGTTCCACTTCAAGGTCGTACCTCGTCTGTTGGTCGATTCGCAGTTCCAACCAATCGGACCTGTCATGTCTGTCTTCGTCTAATTTATTATCGTCTATTCTTATTTTTAATATTTCTTGTAAATCTTTGTTTATTATTTCCCATTCACCTTTTATGTATTTCCGTCTGTCCGAGTTGGGAGTCGTGAAGTTTTTCCTACATTTTTCCGGTCTATTATTACAAAAGGAGTCATGTATTGTATATAGTAACGTGGGTATTAATCCGTTGCAGAATTGACATCTTAGCCCTTCGGAGTTTTCCTCTATTAGACTCCTCCAGGTTTCGGCCGCCCTGACGATGGTTTCTCTCCAGTTTTCCGCCATGGTTTGTCTGGATCTGCAACATATATGTGAAAGCAAAACAAAACAACAGCGCACGGTAAAAATAAATTAAGTCTAGTGATATGGCTCCGGTTCCTTCCTACCACGGTTTTACCGATTTTTCTTCGGCTTTTTAATTTAATTTTTCCCCAGAATTTTGGTTTTGATTCCTCATTATTATTTTCTATACTTTTTGTTTTTGCCTTAATCCGATTGTTTACGCTGGTTAGAATTTTATTATTACTATTTATTTTATTTTTCATTGTCTTGTTATTATCCTCCTTACTTGTTTTTGTCGCCTTTTTCTTATCCGATGTAGTGTTTTCTATGAGTGGTTTGGATAGGGAATGAGGCTTTGCCTCCATGTGATAGCGAGTTGGTGAGCTACCTGGTAGCCACCAAGTCCCGGTTTCGCAATTTAGAGTCATTTTTAGGTTTTTAATCATGTCTGTCCCCAAAATGCTCGTAGATTTTAATTTGGGGACTAGTCGAAACGACACATGTTTTATGCCCGTACCAATCATAATAGGAATGACTACTTGTCCCATTATTTCTACGGTTTCTCTGTTCGCTACTATTAGGATTTAGAAGGTTGATTTAGAAATCGGGTAATTGAAACTTGGAATTTTTTCTAGTAATTCTTTGCCAACATATGAATGTGTGACCCCTGTATCGACTAATATTCTATATAAGTTGTCTTCAAATTTCATCATTAAATGAAACCTTATTTCATTTAATTCCTCGGTGTCCGAATTTAAATATTCTGGCGTTCTGGTAATGTGTTTTGTTACCGTTGTCCCCATTACTCGCCTTTTTAGTTTCCTTGGTTGACTCAAGTATGGGCATTCCCTTTTGAAGTGTCCCGGTTCTTCGCAGTTATAACAGTTTAACTGTATTAAATTTTCCTTTGCGTTGGCATTTTGCGATTGCGCACCTTGTTTCGACCAATTTGGATTAATTTGTATTTTATTGTTCCAATTTCTGCTTTTCTGGTTTCGGTTCTCGTTACTTGATAATTGTTCTTGAAAATTTTGTTGCCCATTTTCTCTTGAGTTTTCCCGATTTTTTGTTGGGAAGTCTATAGTGGGCTGTATTTCACCTGGTATTGTGCCTATCGCTAATTGATTCATTCTTGATATTATCTAATTATGAGGATTGTACTGATATCTATATTGGTCATTTCGAAATCTAGATTGGAGTTCTTGCAAAAATCCTGGTTGAGGAGTGTTTAGGAATGCAGGGTAGGAATTGGGTCTCTGTAAAGAAGGTATTTGATATTGTTGGTAATATCTTTGTTGTATCCACGAGGCTCTAGGTATATTTCGTTGTCTCCCATTTTGAATATTTATGTTTTTGTTTGCATGTCGATAGTCGGTCTCGTAGTATTCTTTCCTGTTTTTGTTATTTTATATCCTAGGTTACGTTATTTGTAAAACTTGTCCCTTAATTTTGAACTTTGCCAATTCGATCTCCCATTCTTTACCCAAATCTTCGAGTTCTTCAAATGTGTCGGAATCATTACGCTTAATATACATCCTATATTCAATTCTTAAATTTTCGCATGTGTGACGTAATTCCTATTCTAGAATTTTTCTTAGGTGAAGTTTTGTAAAAAGTTTTCTAATTTCTATTAAGTAAGAGAGAATATCTTGATTACGTTTTTGGTTAAAAAATTTAATCTTTTGTTTAATTTCCTCTAAAAAATTTTCATCTATAAATGTGTTCGTGCATTCTTTGAAAAAATCTGATAATGTTTTCCACGAATTTTTATCAATTAAACACTAATCTTTAGCATCCTCGATTAATAACGCATCCAGGTTTTCTAAAATGTCCCTACTACTTATTTGGTATTCCCTTTTGAACCTTCTGAGGTTATCCAAAAAATGAACTAGACCAGCCCTATCCGACGGCTAGATACATTTTGGTTTCCGTAGTGATGCCAGATAGAAACTAATCCGTAAGACGGCGCCACCTCTGTCCTCTCCTATAAAAGTATTGTTTTGCATGGTGTTCATGAACAAATTTGAACAAATTATCTGAAAATATAAATATTTCGTAATTTCAAGTCATTGTTTTTATTATTATTGAAATTTAGTGTTTTTAGTGCATATTTATTCAACCATAAACATGAGTGTATACATACTATCATTTTCAACTATACATATCTTTTCGGCACGTGAAAAAGAAATTGGTGAACATATTCATAACAAAATACAAGCATACATTTATACTGCGTGTGACTTTGATTCTTCATTACTTTGAATTTTTTTTACATTCTCATCATGGATGAGAAGGTATTGGTTTTATGTGAAAAATGACTTTTGAAATTTTTATCAAATCTTTACGTTTTGAGACCCCCTGAGTCAGAAAAAACGGTTTTTACGAAAGTGTCTGTCTGTCTGTCTGTAGTAGGTCGTGTGCGGCATAACTCTCGATAGAATCATCAGATTGAATTGAGCTTTGGTACACTTTATCGGAGCCGAAAAAGTAAGGACAAGTTCGTTAACCAGCCACATCCAATCAAAATTGAGGGATTGAGCACTACTTTTGTGTTTTTGAAAATAATTTTTTGAAAAAATCAAAAATTCCAATCCTGGTTTTTGATAGTGCTCATAAATCTCTACAAATTATCCTGATAACATTTTTTGATTAAATCAAAATTAGAAATGTTACAGCATATTCAAATTCGAAAAAAGTCAATATCAAAATTCCATTTTCCAGTTAAATTATACGAGATACGAAAAAACGTTATGATACAATATTATTGAATACATAAAGACCTACAAATTTGAATTGTAACATTTTTTTATAAGATGCATATTTTTCTTTTTAATTAAAAAAAAAACTATTGAAAATCCAAAATTCAATTTTTTAGCGATAATATGTAAAATACGAAAAAACGTAAGAATACAAAGTTGTTCGTTCCAAAAAGATCTATAAATTTTGTCTGACGCAGTTTCTGGTAAAACATATATTTTTCGTTTTAATTCCAAAAAATACGTTTAAAATTAAAAAATTCCATTTTTTAGCCAAAATATAAGAGATACAAAAAAAACGTTTATCTGGAAAATTGTTTGCCTAAATGAGGTTTACAAATTCTCATTAAGACATTTCGGGACAGGATGTATATTTTATGTTTTGATTTTTAATATTTAAAAAATTCGATTTTTTTCACCAAAATATGTGAGATACGAAATAAGCGTTGTTCTATAAAATCGTTTCCTTAAATAAGTTCTACGATTGTTTTTTCTTTTTGAGAGATTTGGAAGAAAATAAATTATTTTAATCATGTAATTTATTAAAAAGTGACTGAAATGTATACAGAAAATCGAGCGCGAAGCGCGAGCGTCATGATGAGAATGTGTTCCTTAAGGCTGATAGAGCCTTAAGTAAGTTGAATTTCCTGTTTAACTTAAATTCAAAAAGAAATAGAGTGACTTTGAGAAAATATGTAATTCACATCATCTGTAATATAATTATAAAATTAGTTTGAGCTTCAGTATCAAATTATAAGAAATAAACTTGAATGTATGCGGAGAGCACAGGACCGAGCGCGAAGCGCGAGGTCCAGAAAGAACGGAGCGCGAAGCGCGACGATCGAATCGCGCGCCCTAGGCGCGCTCAAACTTGCGAGCGAAGCGAGCTGCGCGCAATGAGAATGTGCCCGCGAAGCGGGCAGATTTTTATTTGTGAAAATAAGACATTTTTATCAATTCATTTTCTCCGAAAATAATATTAAGGGCATGTTATAATTGAGAGAAGTAGCAACTTCATGTAATGAATGTGGTCCAGTTTCTACATGTTTGCGGTCAAAATATATTTGAAAAAAATTATAATTTAGGAAATGGTAGAATAGATAAAAATAGACGTAGATAATAAATACATTTAAAGTGTTTGATAAATGCTATTGAGTGATTCATTTATTAGTTTGATTGTATGTTTTTCATGCATACTGTAGTTTAAAATTGGATCAGAATATTGATAATTTCCGCATAAAATATTAAAGTTTCTTTGATTTAATGGAACACTGATTCAATAGGTGATATAACAATTTTTTGCAATTATGGAAGAAAAATTTTATTGGTCGACTTTTCCTTTCCATGGTGCAATTATTTCAGTGCAAGATTCCTTATAGATTTCAACTGACTAAATATTTTAATTATTTGTCAATTTAACGTTTAATAATGTTTCATATTAGTTTATTAAAATAATTTGAATATGATAAATGTTTCATAAAAATATAACAATAGACAATTCTTATTTATTCGATTAATTTATTAATTGAATTTTTTATTAGATCATTAATAATTGATTGCTTAAATTGATTATATTTATTAATTTACTCCATTAATCAATACTAATAATTTATTAAAGCAACTATATTAGATCAAATGATGAGGTCTTGTTACTCAATGCAATGCATAAGATTTTGTATTATCTACATAAAATAAGGTAATTAATAAAGAAAAGCGATGAATAAATAAATATATTGCTAATATTTCCATTATTATCGATATGAGTTAAGAAATATTAACGAAGAAATAATTTTACTCTAATTATTCGTGATATCAGGATCTTATATGCAAGAAAATTTGTTTCTTGTACTTTTGCGATTAATTTTCTAGAGTGTTATAACTATTTTATATTTCAAGTTCTGATAAGTATTTAAAAATGTTATTTTAATAAAGCTGATATCTTAATTCTTCAAAAATCATAAAACTTTAATTGTTTATCAATTTTCTCGATATAAAATAATACTTTGATCGGAGAGGACGGAGGTGGCGCCGCTAGCGGATTAGTTCCAAGCAATTGAAAGTGACATCATTAACGGACGACGGGTTCAATGGTGAAAAAGGCCGTCGTTGGATAGGGCTGAGCTAGACTGTCCTCTTTATTTTTTCTAAATTTAAGTGGCCAATTACTTATTATTCGAAACGGGGTTTGGGTCATGACAAAGGGAAAGTGTGTTGTTGGCTTTGTGTGATTGTTGTCACTTAGGTCTGACTCGTCCTCTATTTCTCGATTATATTGGTTTGCCCGTGAACGTCTGGTTGACCTATTATAAACTGTTGATCGGCGAGTTTTATTTTGATTTAAGTCTTCTATATTTTCCAGTGCTTCACTGTTATCTGTTTCAAAATTTCTCTGGTCGTTCTTTCTCCTATTGTTGTAATTTACCGATTGCTCCTGCCATAATTCACGAGGTTTCTTTCCTATATCGAATTGGACCGATTGTCTATTTAATATTTCATTTCTATTTTCCATATTTTCCCTTTTCGATTTTTCATGGTTTCTAATTTCTATTTCAAATGAGCTATGGGCTGTTCTATTTATCCCTTTGTTTTTGCCTTTTTCTTCTACTTCTTTAATAAAGTTTTCGCGTTCCCTAATTACCTGTTCGTCATAATGTCTTAATAGTTCGTTTGTCTCTATCAGGAATTGATTATTATCTTCTAGGAAAGAGTCTATTTGAAATGTTTCATTTCCTGGTATTTCCATATCTGGCCGGGGATTGGTTGATTTTGAAAGGTCTGGAGCAGGCAAATCTATGCCGTCCCAGAGAAAGGATTAGTTGGGCTTATTTGGGACTGTTCTCCTATTTCCGTTTGTTGTTTTGTCTTTGTTTTGTAGGGTTTCTATATTTATAACCGCAGAGCGGTTTATTATTTTAGGAATTGCTTCCCTATTGCTCTGAGTTACTGATTGTCCTACAGCTACGTTACTATAATTCATTTCGAGGTTTGGAAGCCCTCTTGCTTCCTCAAAATTCAAATTTTCCTGAACGGGTTAAACTTTTTATTCGGCCTGATCTAACTTACGTTAACAAAAATGATTTTATTTTTATTTAAATCAATCTTAATTTCCTACCTATGGTAATTATTTTCCTTTCTGTAACGTGTGTAGTTGCTTGGGGTTCGCAACCACTCACGTCACTCCATTAAAGCTTTTTCCCAAATCGACTGTACTCAGAACTTTTCTGAGTCGACTGTACCTGGAATAACATTTCCTATGTGGAATTAGTAGATTGTGTACCAAGGACGGCATGGTCGCTCGAAGTACACACGACGTTTTGTGTCCAAATTGATGGAAAAAGTCGCGTTGCGTGCGAGCGCGTAGTTAGCCGCGGGCAGTCAAGTTTCGGGCGGTATGAACATTTTGCCCGTTGAAGCGGACGGAATGAACATTTTCGCCCCTTGAAGCGGACGGTATGAACATTTCGCCCGATTCTGACACCGAGGCACAACTGACTGCATGCCGCTCTACGCGCAAGCATGCAATGCGACTTTTTCCGCCCGTTTGGACACAATAGTATATTACATGCCTAAGCGCACAATGAGGATTATTGCGTGACGAGCGACAATGCTCGCAGGAGATCGAAGCCGAGGCGCGATCAGTCCTGCGAGCATTGTCGCGAGTCTCGTAATTTCCCGAATTGTGTAAATTGGCACTTATTCTATTTTATGTGACTTGATATGTTACGACTAGTCCCGGCCATTTTGATTTTGTCGATCTTGTGTATAGTATTAATGGATTTCAATAGACAAAATTACATACAGCGGAGCACAATCTTCTTCTTATTCTTCTTCTTCTTCGTACAGCGTTAGCACCTTACTGGCAAAGCCTTGTACATTTGAACTGCGCATGCGTCTTTTAAAATCCATTACTACTACACAAGATCGATAAAATTAAAATGGCCGGGATTAGTCGTGACATATCGAGTGTAATGGACTAGCGCCGCAAACAACTACAATACTAGATTAGATTCAAGTGTACGCATAAAAACTCGTATACGCACCGAAGTCACATAAAATAGAATACGTGCCAATGCACACAATTCGGGAAATTACGAGACTCGCGACAATGCTCGCAGGACTGATCGCGCCTCGGCTTCGATATCCTGCGAGCATTGTCGCTCGTTACGCAATAACCCTCATTGTGCGCCTAGGCACGTAATATTCTATTAATTTATATTATCTACAAATTCCTCAAGTGTTTACGTTTTCGCCAAGTCTTATTTTCGCCGAGGGACTCTTTGTTTACAAGATACCGCTCGACCTTGTATTCGTTGATGGGCGAACACGTACTGCTTGACCGCGCGCTTTTGACTTTTATTATTGAATATTTCATGGATTTCTTAAATGATTTAAACCTTTCCTAATTTTATGCTTTTACTTCCCGGTTTAATTTTCCTATTTTCTCAACTAAATCTGACTTCTTTCGAAATTCATTTCATTTATCTTTCGAAATTCGATTCTTCTATTCTAACTACCACTTGGTCGCTATTTTCCAATTTTTATTTTTCGGGATTCACTTCCGTTTTTGATTCTTTACCTCAATTTATTCATTTTACTATTATACACATTTTTTAAATCTAGTGCAATATTAATATTAAAATTAAACATTTCCCCAACATAAGTAAGCAATAGAGAAATGGTTATGGAAATTACAACTTACAGCCAATACAAGCGTCAGAGTTCCAGTCTAGCAATCTACTTTACTTTCGGACGACTAAATTTTCTCCGTTCAAAGCGAGGCCAAAACAGAACAACCACTAGTAAAAACCGGCGACAATGAGAACGAGCTCTTTACTCGACGGACGACAGCAAACAACACACACTCGTCCCTTCGAGGTTTCTCGGGGGGTCTCGGCTCCGCTCGGGCCCAGGACGGTCCTTCCCAATATCGCGCTCCGTGTCCTTGCTTAATGGTAATGTCTACGAGGTATGTTCAAAAAATAAGGTGAATTTTAATTTTTTTCGAAAAATATTAATTTATTCATGAATTTTTATGTTGTCCCCTTGAAAGCAATCCCCCTTAGATATAATAAACTTGCGCCAGCGTTTTTTCCAATCCTCGAAGCACTTCTGATATGCACTTTTTGGTATGTCCTGGAGCTCTCTTAGCGATTCGATTTTTATCTCCTCAATCGTGGCAAAATGCCATCCTTTCATGGGTCTCTTCACTCTTGGGAACAGGAAAAAGTCACAGGGAGCTAAATCTGGTGAATACGGTGGCCGAGGCATGATTACGGTGTTGTTTTTTATCAAAAAATTACGAACAAACAATGACGAGTGAGCAGGTCAAAATTCAGCAATTTTGGAACGAACTTCGCTGCCACACGCATCAGACCCAAAATATCCGAAAAAATCTGCCCGCTTCGCGGGCACATTCCCATCGCTTAAGGCTCTATCAGCCTTAAGGAACACATTCTCATCATGGCGCTCGCGCTTCGCGCTCGATTTTCTGTATAGATTTCAGTAACTTTTTAATAAATTACATGATTAAAAGAATTTATTTTCTTCCAAATCTCTCAAAAAGGAAAAACAATCGTAAACTTTATTTAAGGAAACGATTTTGCAGAACAACGCTTATTTCGTATCTCACATATTTTGGTGAAAAAAATCGAATTTTTTCAATATTAAAAATCAAAACATAAAATATACATCCTGTCCCGAAATGTCTTAATGAGAATTTGTAGACCTCATTTAGGCAAAAAAATTTTCCATCTAAACGTTTTTTTTGTATCTCACATATTTTGTCTAAAAAATGGAATTTTTGAATTTTAATCGTATTTTTTTAAATTAAAACGAAAAATATATGTTTTATCAGAAACTGTGTGAGACAAAATTTGTAGATCTTTTTGAAACGAACAACTTTGTATTCTTACGTTTTTTTCGTATTTCGAATATTATTGTTAAAAAATTGAATTTTGGATTTTCAATAGTTTTTTTTTTAATTAAAAAGAAAAATATGCATCTTATGAAAAAATGTTACAATTCAAATTTGTAGGTCTTTATTTATTAAATAATATGGTATCATAACGTTTTTTCGTATCTCGTATAATTTAACTGGAAAATGGAATTTTTATATTGACTTTTTTCGAATTTGAATATGCTGTAACATTTCTAATTTTGATTTAATAAAAAAATGTTATTAGGATAATTTGTAGAGATTTATGAGCACTAACAAAAACCAGTATTGAAATTTTTGATTTTTTCGAAAAATTATTTTTAAAAACACAAAAGTAGTGCTCAATCCCTCAATTTTGATTGGATGTGGCTGGTTAACGAACTTGTCCTTACTTTTTCGGCTCTGATAAAGTGTACCAAAGCTCAATTCAATCTGATAATTCTATCGAAAGTTATGCCGCACACGACCTACTACAGACAGACAGACAGACACTTTCGTAAAAACCCTTTTTTATGACTCAGGGGGTCTCAAAACGTAAAGATTTGATGAAAATATCGAAAGTCATTTTTCACATAAAACCAATACCTTCTCATCCATGATGAGAATGTAAAAATTGCATCGCATGAGCCAACCGATATGCCGACATCCTCAGTAACTTCTATAATTCTTCTTCTTCTTCTTCTTTAGTTAGTGGCTTCTTGTTCGTTGAACAAATGGCCAGAACATCCACGTGGAGCCTGAGGCTCAATATAACACTCCAATAAGAACAAATTGTTCGAGAACCAGCGCCTGTCTTATCTGATTTCCGTGTCCCATAAATCTTCTCTGCTCCCTCCGGCTGCGCTCTTTCACAGCCTTCGGCCACCTATCTTGTGCCAGTCTCTGTCAGTGAGGGCGCTCCCAGGGATAGAGTCGAGTTGGCTTCGTTCACGTGCCCGGTTCCAGATCAGGCTGTAACAAACACCTCCACAGAATCAGTCTCTCGCTCATCCAACGCCGTCCTCGTTCCGTGCACGCCAACCGTCTATGCAGCACAGCCTTTCAAGGAAAGGACAGGAGGGAGCACAGCCGGTGTCGCACAGGCGGAACCACCCCGCCGGGAGCTCACAAAACGCGGTCGCTACGCCCAAAATGTCCAGCCAGCGCTCCCACGACCCCAGGCCCGGGGTCAAATACAAGATCTTCTATGGGAATCTCCTCCGGCCTGCAATCGGGGAAGCGCTCAGACAGGAATGCAGAAAAACCGGGCCTGGATTCCGCCAGCAAAGGGCAAGCATGCATGACATGTGGGAGGTCGCGCAGGGGGGCGCCGCAAGGACACCCGGTCTCCAGGTCCCACCCCATCCTCCGGAAATGATCCCCAGTACATATATGGCCCGTACGCAGTCTCGTGATCAGACATATAGAACGCCTGGACGCACCCACCCGGGAGAACCAAGGTCTTTCCGATTTGTAGGAGACTCTATTGAAATAACGCGAGCAGGAGGTACTCCCGGTCCCTGTATACGGCCACAGCAGTCTGGCCCAAGCTTCAAAGTCGCGGCCGAAAGGGTCGTAGAGGTCGCAGTAGGGCAGACCATATCGTACACTGTACGGCAATTCCCTCGCCGCCCCCGCGACCCGATCCGCCACCTCATTTCCAACTATACCCACATGGCTCGGTACCCACATGAGTTCCACCCTGCTTCCTCGCTCCCTCAAAGCGGCCAACACGTGAACAACCTTATACACCAAATAATTTTTTATAGATGTGGCCATACAATCCCGAAGACAAGAAAGAGCTCCCCACGAGTCAGAGACAACCAGAACCTTACTCATCCCTACCCGGAATGCGTACTGAACTGCCTTGAGAATGGCAAAAAGCTCCGCCGAAAGAACCGAGGTAAACAGCTGTAAAGACAGTCCGAACCTAAAATCATCCCTCTCGGCGTAGAATCCACAACCAGCACCGCCGCCACCAGGCTCCACCGACCCGTCGGTATAAATAGTGTCGTACTCCAAGTAGTGCAGCCCCAGAAACTCCAGACATGCCTGTCCAGGGTTTTTCGAATTCTTGAAGACATGCCCAGTCTCAAAGTCTATGTCCACTGGCAAGGCGACTGTCCGCCAGGTCCAGTCGAAATAACTAGGCCTAACCGTTCGAGCAACCATACTAAGCACTTCCCACAGTCCCTGATATGCGACCATCAGGGACGACCTCAATGTGCCATACCTCCGCACAGACAAGGCTCTCCTCACCAGCAATTCCAGCTTCGGAATGAACGGGTTGCCCCTCCAGCAAAAGTTCCTGATGACGAATCGGTTATTAAGCAGCTGACGCCTGAGCCCAGCGGAGGCTCACCGGACTCCGACAGCAAAATGGATATAGGGGTAGACTTCATACACCCCAGTACTACCCGAAGAGCGGAGTACTGCGCCCGATCAAGAAGTCGCAGCAGCCCATTATTCGCTGAAGAGGAAAGGGGCGAGCCCCACTCAAGTGTGGATCGCACCAGGTTACGGTATGCGGTCAAAAGCAAGGATGGAGTCACCCCCCAGCTAACCCTGGATAGAACTCGGATAATGTTAACTGCTTTTGTTGCTCTCTCTGCCAGCATTCGAATGTGAGGAGCCCACGTAAGCCGGCGGTCCATCACAACCCCCAAATATTTAATCCCAGGAAGGCAGGGCAATTCGTGACCCTCCACCGAGAGCGCGACATCCGACAGATTACACCTTGACCTGGTAAAAACAGCAAACTGACACTTACCAATGGAGATCTCGAAGCCCAGATTCCCGAGCCACGGAATCACCAGTCTGAGCCTCGCCGCAAGCGCGTCCCTAGCATCCTCGATTGAACGACCCCTAGTGTAAAGAAATAGGTCGTTGGCATACATAGCGTATCTGATGCCCAGGGGGAGAACGTCAATTATTCGACTTGTATAAATATTAAACAATATTGGAGACAGAACACCCCCTTGAGGCACGCCGACACCGCATGTCCTGGAGCCAGATCCGTCCGCGGTAAAACTCAACTCCCTCCGCGCAGTGATAAAGGAGATAAAATTACGGGTTTCATTCGCCAACCCCAGTCGGCCCAGCTGGTCAGACAGAACCGCCGGAAGCACCGAATTAAATGCCCCCTTAATGTCCACTGAAACGGCCGCAACCGATTCGCCCCCTCCGAAGCTCTGCAGGATGTCCGTGGTCACCATGGCCACCGCATCCATGGCAGATCTACCCCTCCTAAATCCAAATTGGAAGTTCGGGATCCAGTTAAGGAACTCCGCAACTCGTTGCACGAGCCTCTCAAATAGTTTGCACACCGATGAGGTCAGCGAGATAGGTCTGTAGCCCCGTCCCCCCGGTTTCGGGATGAAGATAACATACGTATCCCTCCAGGAGGGCGGGTACGATGATGTCCGAAACATAGAGTTGAATAGAGTTAGTAAAAAGGTCCTAGTTTCATCCGAAAACCTCCTCAGAATCTCATACGAGAAGCCGTCCAGACCCGGAGACAACCTGACCTTGCATGCCGAAAATGCCGAATCAAATTCCCGGCGTGTAAACGGCTCAGTGTAGTGCCCACCATCAACCCCGACCTCCGCAGGAGGAATGTCAACAGGCAGAACATCCCCCCTAACCAGTTCATCCCTAAGCTCAACGAATTCTGGAGAGTTCAGGTCTGTAAGGACATTCGTTTTCAGTGCTCCGGACCTCGATGAAAGGGCTCTGAGCGTGGACCAGATCCTACCAGAACCCTGCGCTGGGTCAAGGGATTCACAAAACGTCCGAAAGGAGGAGCTCTTTTGCCGTCTCAGGAACCTCTTGACCTCGGAATCCACCTTCTTGAATTCAGCTTTTTTCTCCTCGGTCTGGTCCATGTAGTAAGCCTTATAGCTATTTCTGCTTTCCTGAATCTTGTCGTCACATTCCCTAGACCACCACAGAGGCTGAACTTTCCTTTTCTTCCCCCTTCCATCCGGCTTAGTGGCTCCAGACTCCAGAAGACATCTCAAGGCCATCCTCATAAATTCATCGTACACGGTTGCCGGAGGGGAGCCCACAACCAATGACTCGTGCAGCCGCGGAAGCTCCGCCTCAAGCCGTTCGTGAAAGGCAGACCATGAAACCTCCCGCGTATTAATACGACATGTCGTCCTAGGAATTGCCGAGACTACCGACTCGAGAGCCATCACCACAGGTAAGTGGTCAGAACCGAAGGGGTCAGAGACCACCACAGCCCTCATGAGATGAAAAAGCGACAGGGGACAGAATATCAGGTCTATATTGCTTGAGGACGCACCCGATCCCGGAACGTAAGTAGGCAGCGACTCATTAATCGGTGCCAGATCATAGTCAAGAGACATCTCATATAGTGCCCGACCCCGCGGGGTGGATCGAGAACAACCCCAACTGGTATGGTGGGCATTGAAATCGCCACATAGGAAAACCCAGCTATATGGCTGCAATTCGTCCAAACACGAGGACCACACCTCCCCACTGATCTCGGGCCCAGGAGGAGCATATACACAACATATCGCCACTTGGCCGCACTCAGTGGACAGGACCAAACCGACACTACTCATCTCACACCGATACCCTGACAGGTTCTTGACTCTAGAGACCTGGAACGCCCTACTGACCAGGATGAGTACGACACCCCCCTGTCCTTCAGTCCTATCAGCCCGGTAAGACATAAATCCGGGGACTTCCCATATATCCTCCGGGTTCAACCATGATTCGGTGATACACAGAACGTCCAAACTCTGCAAATGCAGTAGAGCCTCAATCTCGGGTCTCTTGTTGTAAACGCTGTGCGCATTCCAGGTGGCCATCCTGAATGGGAACCCGCCCGTCGCAGGGTCCAACGTCCCCGCCCCCAGCATTCAGTAAAGGGCCGAAAGCAGGTCCAAACAAACCGCTGAATATGACTATGAAATTAAAACTATACCTTAGACACAAAACTGAGTAAAAGAAATCAATACTGATAATCTGGGAAGTGTAGAAGAGAATCCTAAGTCTAACATGCAGTATTAAAACAAGAGAAAAGGGGAAAAATTAGAGTAAACTATGACTAAAACTAAAGCATATGGGGCCCGTCAGGCCTCCCCCTCAGGCAAAACTGTCGGGTCAGAGGTCGATGGAGCCAAATTCAAGAGTATCTCCGCAACAAGGCTGGCAGATGCAGACCCTTCCCCGTCCGAGTTGGCCGATGCAACACCCACATCAGCACCCAGAGAGTATTCACGTCCCGCCCTCCAGGCCTCTACCGAGAAAAGTGGCTTAGATATGCCTCTGCTCAGGAGCATATTTTCGGCCTCCTCGAATCCACAATTCCTTAACGTCCTCTCTTTCATAACGGAAAACTCGAATTGGTAGATAGGGCAGTCCCTGCTATACGCGGGGTGCCTACCACCACAGTTGGTACATCGAGGGGATCTATTTGTGTTGGGGCAATCTCGAGAAGGGTGATCTTCGGAACAGAATTCACAAGTGGCCCTGGTGGATCGACACTGCTCCGATATATGCCGAAAACGCTGGCAAAGGAAGCACCGCTTAGGCGGAGGAATGACCGGGGTCAGTTCGAAGACCACACTAGCAATGCTCAATTTCCTAGGAATGTTGATAGTGGAAAAGACAAATTCTACCCTATCCGAAGCGGATCCATAGTCCAGAGTACGTCGACAAATGGACAAGACACTAGAAAGCGTATCCGGATCGAGCCTGGTACTCAAGTCAGACGCCGAATACTCAGTCGGTATGTTCCTCGCAAACGCCTTTTTTGCACCAATGAGGCCGGAATATAGGCCTGCACTCCAAACTCTCGCAGTTCTTTTGAATCGACCAACACATTGGCCGCCTGCCATCCGTCGCAAAAAACCTTAGCCTGGTTTCTGCCATTAGGGAAGATTTGCCTCTTTGTGTCGCTGATTATGGAATCGATCAGATCCCCAAGAGCGATTAAGTTGAACCGGCCTAATCCTTTACCCGGTATCCTGGACTCCAGTAACACAATGAATGGCGGAGCCGAAGTTTCACTGAAGCGCGTGTGGAGCAAGCACTCGGGGTTGCTCCAAAACAAGGGGCCCTGAAAACCCGGAATAACGCCCGACCCCAAAGCACCAGGAACGGGGGCAACTCCCACTCCATCAACCGATATCAGCGTCAAATCGCCAAAGTCACCGAGCGACAAGTCCGCGTGGTCCGTCTCGCCGGTGTGAGCCCGTCCAGCCTCACCCTTCTTAAGCTCCCCGCACCCGTCGACAGGGGGGAGGGGCGAGATGACATCACTTTTACGCTTCCCCTCACCCTTGGCACCAAAAGGTGCATTGAGCTGTCCGGACGTACTCGGAGCAGAGACCGAGCCCCGATGACTCCCCTTAGAAGGAGAGGCCGGCGCTCCCCCACTCCAGATCGACCCTGAGCCGCTATTGGGTGTGAAGCCCCTTCCTCTGCCCTTACCTGTCATTGAAAGCAGGGTAATTAAAAACCAGAGATAATTATTGATTAATAAGCAACGAAAATTTAACAGCCTACCAGCTGATTAACCAGCTGGTTGCCCTCAATATCAAACCGGAGTCAGGGAAAAACACCTCAATAATGCAGCAATTTACAATAGTATACTACTTAACATAATAACTGATCTACTCTAAAATATTAAATAATAAAAATTTGTACATTAAAGGTATAGATTAAGTTCACACTCCTTCAATACCAATTCCCAGCCGTAGGATTACTAAAATGTAAAGCACAAACCCTGCTCATTGGCATTAAATCCAGGCCCGCCAGCAACACGACGTATTCCCCTCTACACTTCCCCAAGAATAGCTTAAATCAGTTAATTATAAAATAATTTGTAATTTGAAATTAGATGTCTCACAACATACCCTAGCTCAACTAACTAGTACAAGTTAACGCGTGAGAGTGATTTGAAATTATTCCATACAACGAATAACACTTTATTATTTACATTCGTTTAGAATTATTTAACGGTCAACACCGACCTCTGTCTGAGCTCGACCACGCTAGAGACCAAGGACGCAATTCCGTCCAGCATCCACTCCCCAAAAGCCAAAAATCCCGGCAGATAGCTCTCCCACCCGACAACCAAACTAATGTAGGTTAGCGTAGTCAGCGTAGTCAGCAAACGAGGTCACAAGCAGAAGGGCAAAGCATCAAAGCGTAAACAAGCGGTGCAAACACAAGCCAAGCCAGCAATGAGAATGGAAGAATTTCTAAGAGTAATTCAATCTCCTACCTTTTAGGTTGATATTTCCTTTAACACTTATACCGATATAATTCCTGGAGTGTATCAATCACCGTCAAATTCCTCCAAAGTGGATCGTTTCACTGACAGAGATGTTTGAAAATGGCCGATGGCTGGTTAGATTTATAGCGTCGTGTTCACTCTTGATACGGATTGAAAGGCTAGGCTGTCGTACCTCGTTCGTAGAGTCTGATTGCAGCTATGAAAGCAGCAATATTTTAATAAGAAAGACTGTTAGAGCACACATTCCACTTTATAACCTCCACAATAAATCAACCAATGGCGCGAGAATCACGCCTTAAATTCCTCTATAGAACCATCCGTCTTCAACCACTGTCGCAACGCCTAACTTCTATAATAGTGATTCTACGATTCTCCTTAACATTTTTCTTCACTACTTCAGTGTTTTCATTGGTTGCTGACGTGCTGGGCCGTCCAGGGCGAGCGTCATCATTCACCTCTTCTCAACCTTCTGTGAAGAGCTTGTACCACTTGTAAATACTTTTTTGACTTACAGTACACTCACCGTATGCCACTTTCAACATTTCAAGTGTTTTTGAGCACTTAATTCCATTTTTTACACAAAGTTTGATGCATATTCTTTGATCCATTTTTGTCGACAGCAGAAAATCGCCAACACACGCAAAACACTTCTAACCTTTATGCCTCTCACAAACAAACAAAAAATGCTATATTGCTGAAACTGTGAACATACATTCGGGACAAGTGTGCCAACATAGGAAAAAAAATTGAAAATCGAATGTACATAGCCCGCGAAATTTGAAAATTCACCTTACTTTTTGGACAGACCTCGTATGTTACAATACTAATAAGTAAAGAACTGTAATATGTTATAATATTTCCTTTCTAAAAATATATTAAACTGGAGGAGGAGATATTAATCGATCGGAGTCCAATTGATGGGGATTCTACTGTAACTGGTTCCACGCGCTCCGCATTCCCACGCATTCCGTTCCGTTGCTAGTCAATCACATGGACCCAAATAACTGTCTGTAAAATATGATCTGTGAAATATGATAAATTCTATAGTGTCCCTATTTTTAGTACAGCATTAAAAAGACTGCGATCTAGTTTCGTTTCAACAATGAAATTCATTTTAATGCGTTTAATACGAAATTTATTTCAATTAAACCATTTCAGTTTATTACAATGCTTTTCTTCATGAATTGTAATTGAAACTTAATTTTCTTTCAGGAGATCGAAGTCAGTCCACATACCAAGGGGCCAATTATGAAGAATTTGAGTGAGAAAATCGCGATAGTCAAGGGCAAAAAAGCAAGCAACGACGCTAAAAAGTCTTTCCTTTCGGCGGGACGAACTGCTTCTGACACTAAGGAGAACAATGCATTTCATGTGATTGGTGACGATGACCTTTAAATTCAAAGAAGAGGATAATATGTATAACATAAAAGATAAATTAAAGCGGAAACTGATATTTTCACTGTAGTGATTAAATTGCGAATAAATCAAGACGCTATAAATATCATACTTGATAAACGCTAGATGTGTCAGGTATTTGACGAGTAAGGAAGTTGCTCAAAAATCATTAATCTATGTAATTAAATTTCTTCCGTGAAAAACTAACATAATTGGTTTTGACACTTTGTTTAATCAAACAATATTTCCTAATAAAGGCTTTTGAATTTGTTATTTAAAAAGTAATCAGTACCAAATTTATTTTATTCAATTTAAAAAATCGAGCGCTTTGAAAATAAAATATTAGCGGATCAGAACATTCCTTCTTTTATTGAGATTTGAGAAATTTACACTAGTTTGATTTCCGGTATCAAATTTGTGTAAATTATATATATATATATTAAATATTGACGAGATTTATGAGATCATAAAGTGATCGTGATACAATTTTAAAATAACTAAACAAAGTTTAATGATTCAATACTGATGAATAATTGATAGTTTCGTGAATAGGAAAAATTTGGATAAACGAATATAATATTTTGTACATTTGAGTGCGTGAAGATTAAAAATGAAAAATAGATAGTATATCATTATCAATAATTTATAATTAAAAGCAATTGCTTGTAAATTGAGATTATTTCCTCACTTTTTCTTCATCTTAAGGTTTTTTTATACAGATGGTTTATATACATATGTCAAATTTAAATTCGCACATTCCATTTATAATTAAGTACCTTAAATTATTATCGAAGCCATAATCATGAATTTTATGTTCCTTCACGATTATAAATAAGTATACAGATTACACAAAATTATATTTATTTATTAAAAATATACATTAAGTTCATAATTTACAATTGATATTAGTTATAATTATATAATTATTAAATATTAGTTCTAAGCAAAGCTTGATATTAATATTAATTTTATACTAAAATTGAATTATAATATTTATAAAAAAAAGTATTTATATTGTAATATTAATATATAAGTGGCTTGAATGCAATCGTAACAAAATGATTAAAAAATTACGGACCATAGCGAGAAAGGTTGAACATTATACATTTATAATATATATATATATTTGGTCATTCGAGTTATTATTATAGAAAGATTTAAATAAAAAATATAACATTTAAAAAAAATTATTGTTCTTGTGATTTTTCATTTTTATATAAATAATCATTTTGTGATTTTATGTCATGTAAATTACGAATTTCAAAATAAAAATGCTCCAACACGTCAAGTTTTGAAAAAACTCGGGGTCAAAATATTAAGTAAAAAGCTAACTATCCTCTTAGGATTATTATTTCATCTATTGATAGTCCAACGTATTTTCTAGCTAAATTTATTTCCAATATCCTTTCTAAATCTCTCACTAAACCGTTCAGTTATGAAAAGGATTCCCCTATCTCTCCCATTTTAGCTGACATTGTTATGCAGGATTTAGAAACTTATTGCTTAAAAAATATTAAATTTGATATTCCTGTGTTTTTTCGCTATGTTGATGACATTCTTACTTTGGTCCCCATAGACAAGATTGACTACATTATTGGGGTTTTTAATTCCTTCCATCCGAGATTAAAGTTTACTCATGAGATGGAGAACAATAATTGCATCAATTTTTTGGAAACAACAATAATTAGATCTAACATTTCCTTTATATTTGATTGGTTTATTAAACCAACTGCATCAGGACGATTTATTGATTTTGCTTCTCATCACCCTTTATCACAAAAAATCGCTTCTATAATTTGCTTGATTGATAAAGCGTTTTACATTTCCGATAATGAATTTCTAGATATTAATATTAACAAAATTCGCAATCTCTTTTTGGAAAACAATTATCCTCTGAAATTTATCAACAAACATTTCCATAAACGGTTATTTTACTTGAATAATAAACCCAGAAATAACTGTAACGAAAATAAAGTCGAACACCGCATTTCTCTCCCCTTTGTTGACAAACTATCACAGAATTTAGGTAAAATATTACATAAGGCAGGAATACAAACAGTTTATAAGATGAATAATAAATTAAACTCACGAATCATAAAAAGAGGCAAAGACATACTCCCAAAAGAAAACATTAAGGGCGTTGTTTACCAACTTGATTGCAACGATTGTGATGCCGTTTAGTGGGTGAGACCAAGAGACGAATTAACACACGAATCAAAGAACATGAAAATAACATTCGATTGGTCTCTGCCACCAATTCTGTCATAACCGACCACAGAATTGACACAGGTCCTGATTTTGGATGGAAGGATTATAGGATCTTAAACAAGGAATCGAATTATTTCAAAAGAAACATAGCGGAAATGCTACATATGAAATCTAATAAGAATTGCATTAACAAACAAAATGACACGATTCGTTTAAATTCTATATATGATAAAATTTTAAAATACATTTAAATTTCTATGTCTTGTTTCTTTCCATATTTATTATTATACTATTTACCCCACTCTTCTCTTCTGCCTTCTCAGCTGTTTCTTGTAGCCACTCTTCATCATACCTTTTGTCTGTTAACTACACTATAGATACAGGCAGTGAATTCTTGACTTCGTCTTTTTATATATGAATATTTATGACTAAATCCAGCTTGGATAGCTTCAACTATTGCGACTTCATTATTGTAAGTTTTATTTACTCAATTTCTTATTTTAAATATTAATTTTTTGTATTTTTACGTAAATTATATAATTCATTTTGTATTAGCATTTATTGTGCCCTGAAGAGGACCTAATGTGAAGGTCGAAAGCTTGGCGCTCTTGATTTTTAATAAAGCATCATTTGAAAAATTGAGTCCCCTTCTTTTTGGCTCTGAATGACTGTTTTTACTATTATACACTTGTAACACGGAGCATCTCCTTCCAATTAACCCATTAACGCCCAAAATCACAGATTTTTTAACTCATTTTTGGCCCCTGTTGACAAAGCGAAAAAGGGAATATATCATGACCAAATCTTGTATACATAATGTTTTTGGCTCTCCTCTTTCGATTTATGAAGTCAAAATTACATTATCGTACACTGGAAAACCAATATGGCGGATTTTATTCAAGAAAGTACCGAAAATTTGAAATTTTTTTTTTTATTCTTTTTTTTTCAAATGGATAAAGCATATTGATCTATTTCAAACTATGGACAAAGGTGGAAAAAATAGTTGTAGTTTACAAAAAATATTTTTTGGTCCAGCTCCCTATGTTTTATCTTTTCCAAAATGGCGTATTTCTATGGAAATTTGGAAAAATACGCGTTTTTTCACGACATTTCTAAGATAATTGTATAATACACGGAATTTTATTGATCAAACTGTCAAAGTTTGATTGATTAATTATGTACAGACCTCTTCTAGTATATGTAATGACCAGATTAATGGCGGATTCAATATGGCGCTTGGAGAACTTGGGAAATACCGGTTTTTTTCAAGATTATCGTTGATGAAAATTCCTGAACCTTTATTAAATTCAATTTTCCTATGTTTCTTTGCACATTATATGCAAATCCGGTGACAGTGTTAGAAAATTCAAAATGGCGGTCCGAATATTGAAGATTTAATAATATGCTAATGAAAAAAATATTTTCCTATTTTATGTAAAATATGTGATCAAAAATGTCTCTGGAGATTTTTTGGTTGGATTGGTAAATCAGCGGAAAAAATTCGTAAAGTTCTGAATTTATATTTTACGATCTGCATATTCTCCAACGCTTGATGTATATGGCTAAATGAAGTTATTCGACTTCTACTTGGCTTAGTTTTCATAACGTAATGGTCAAAAATGATTATTTGATCTACTTAACGAATTCAATCTCATACAGAAGTTTCTTGATTCAAAATTCCACTACTGGTATGACTGATATGTGACAAAAAAAAGTATATAATTTTTTAACCAAATGAATTGATATTTATTGCGATCAAAATGAGAATTTTTCTTATTTTCTAAAATAGATCATATTGATTCGATCCACTCATTCACTCTAAAATAGATCATATTGATTCAATATACTCATTTACTAAATCCATCATCCAACTTCATTTAGCCACATACATCAAGCGTTGGAGAATAAGCAGATCGTGAAATATAAATTCAGAATTTTACGAATTTTTTCCTCTGAATTAGCGATCTCAATCAAAAAATGTCTGAAGACAATTTTGATCACAAATTTTACATAAAATACAAAAATACTTTTTTCATTAGCATATTATTAAATCTTCAATATTCGAATCGCCATATTGGATCCGCCATTTTGAATTTTCTAACACTGCCACCGGATTTTTATATAATGTGCAAAGAAACATAGGAAAATTGAATTTAATAAAAGTTCAAGAAATATATTTTGCATACAAAATTGTGCATGAGAAAGCTCTGTGCAAGATGGGTGCTGCGACAGTGATCCCAGAACGTGGGAGCTGGCGGCCCCAACCATAGACCCCACCAGCTCATGGCTTCTTTCTCGCCCAACTGCCATACGTTGGTTGAATAAGGAAGACACAATGAGCTCGAGGTATCTATGGTGGGGGCCGCAGCTCAGGTGTATTAAGCTGGCACAACACAGTTGTCATATCAAGTTTTAATCTATGCTACAATTTAGGGCTCATTTAATGCTAATTTAATGCCCTATTCCGAAATTTAATGCTCACAAATTTTTTATAAAAAACTATGTTTGCGCTAGCTTAACGTTAAGCTGGCACCACACACCATAAAACACGTTAAAAAAATTATTGAGCCAATTCGTTTATATACCATAATTTAAGGCTCATTTAAGGCTCTCGAAATATCATGGACCGGAAGTCGTAACATTTTTTTTTCAATATATGTGTTGTGCCAACTTAACGTTATGAAATATTCGAAAATTAATAGAAAAAACTGGTTAAGGCAATTCATTCTCATAGCATAATTTATGGCTCATTTAAGGCTCTCGAAATACCATGAACCGGAAGTCGTAACATTTTTTTATTTTTTTAACACATGTGTTGTGCTAGCTTAATACTATGAAATATTCGAAAATTAATAGAAAAAACTGGTTAAGGCAATTCATTCTCATAGCATAATTTAAGGCTCATTTAAGGCTCTCGAAATACCATGAACCGGAAGTCGTAACATTTAAAAATTTTTTTAACACATGTGTTGTGCTAGATTAATTCTATGAAATATTCGAAAATCAATAGAAAAAACTGGTTAAGGCAATTCATTCTCATAGCATAATTTAAGGCTCATTTAAGGCTCTCGAAATACCATGAACCGGAAGTCGTAACATTTAAAAATTTTTTTAACACATGTGTTGTGCTAGCTTAATACTATGAAATATTCGAAAATCAATAGAAAAAACTGGTTAAGGCAATTCATTCTCATGGCATAATTCAAGGCTCATTTAAGGCTCTCGAAATACCATGAACCGGAAGTCGTAAAATTTTTTTATTTTTTTAACACATGTGTTGTGCTAGCTTAATACTATGAAATATTCGAAAATTAATAGAAAAAACTGGTTAAGGCAATTCATTCTCATGGCATAATTTAAGGCTCATTTAAGGCTCTCGAAATACCATGAACCGGAAGTCGTAATATTTTTAAATTTTTTTAACACATGTGTTGTGCTAGCTTAATTCTATGAAATATTCGAAAATCAATAGAAAAAACTGGTTAAGGCAATTCATTCTCATGGCATAATTTAAGGCTCATTTAAGGCTCTCGAAATACCATGAACCGGAAGTCGTAATATTTTTAAATTTTTTTAACACATGTGTTGTGCTAGCTTAATACTATGAAATATTCGAAAATCAATAGAAAAAACTGGTTAAGGCAATTCATTCTCATGGCATAATTCAAGGCTCATTTAAGGCTCTCGAAATACCATGAACCGGAAGTCGTAATATTTTTAAATTTTTTTAACACATGTGTTGTGCTAGCTTAATTCTATGAAATATTCGAAAATCAATAGAAAAAACTGGTTAAGGCAATTCATTCTCATGGCATAATTTAAGGCTCATTTAAGGCTCTCAAAATACCATGAACCGGAAGTCGTAACATTTTTAAATTTTTTTAACACATGTGTTGTGCTAGCTTAATAATATGAAATATTCGAAAATCAATAGAAAAAACTGGTTAAGGCAATTCATTCTCATGGCATAATTTAAGGCTCATTTAAGGCTCTCGAAATACCATGAACCGGAAGTCGTAACATTTTTTTATTTTTTTAACACATGTGTTGTGCTAGATTAATACTATGAAATATTCGAAAATTAATAGAAAAAACTGGTTAAGGCAATTCATTCTCATAGCATAATTTAAGGCTCATTTAAGGCTCTCGAAATACCATGAACCGGAAGTCGTAACATTTTTAAATTTTTTTAACACATGTGTTGTGCTAGCTTAATTCTATGAAATATTCGAAAATCAATAGAAAAAACTGGTTAAGGTAATTCATTCTCATGGCATAATTTAAGGCTCATTTAAGGCTCTTAAAATACCATGAACCGGAAGTCGTAACATTTTTAAATTTTTTTTAACACATGTGTTGTGCTAGCTTAATACTATGAAATATTCGAAAATCAATAGAAAAAACTGGTTAAGGCAATTCATTCTCATGGCATAATTCAAGGCTCATTTAAGGCTCTCGAAATACCATGAACCGGAAGTCGTAAAATTTTTTTATTTTTTTAACACATGTGTTGTGCTAGATTAATACTATGAAATATTCGAAAATTAATAAAAAAAACTGGTTAAGGCAATTCATTATCATAGCATAATTTAAGGCTCATTTAAGGCTCTCTAAAAACCATGAACCGGAAGTCGTAATATTTTTTAAATTTTTTTTAACACATGTGTTTTGCTAGCTTAATTCTATGAAATATTCGAAAATCAATAGAAAAAAACTGGTTAAGGCTATTCATTCTCATGGCATAATTTAAGGCTCATTTAAGGCTCTCGAAATACCATGAACCGGAAGTCGTAACATTTTTTTATTTTTTTAACACATGTGTTGTGCTAGATTAATACTATGAAATATTCGAAAATTAATAGAAAAAACTGGTTAAGGCAATTCATTCTCATGGCATAATTTAAGGCTCATTTAAGGCTCTTAAAATACCATGAACCGGAAGTCGTAACATTTTTTTATTTTTTTAACACATGTGTTGTGCTAGCTTAATACTATGAAATATTCGAAAATTAATAGAAAAAACTGGTTAAGGCTATTCATTCTCATGGCATAATTTAAGGCTCATTTAAGGCTCTCGAAATACCATGAACCGGAAGTCGTAACATTTAAAAATTTTTTTAACACATGTGTTGTGCTAGCTTAATACTATGAAATATTCGAAAATCAATAGAAAAAACTGGTTAAGGCAATTCATTCTCATGGCATAATTTAAGGCTCATTTAAGGCTCTCAAAATACCATGAACCGGAAGTCGTAACATTTTTAAATTTTTTTAACACATGTGTTGTGCTAGCTTAATACCATGAAATATTCGAAAATCAATAGAAAAAACTGGTTAAGGTAATTCATTCTCATGGCATAATTTAAGGCTCATTTAAGGCTCTCGAAATACCATGAACCGGAAGTCGTAACATTTTTTTATTTTTTTAACACATGTGTTGTGCTAGATTAATACTATGAAATATTCGAAAATTAATAGAAAAAACTGGTTAAGGCAATTCATTCTCATAGCATAATTTAAGGCTCATTTAAGGCTCTCGAAATACCATGAACCGGAAGTCGTTACATTTTTTAAATTTTTTAACACATGTGTTGTGCTAGCTTAATTCTATGAAATATTCGAAAAATCAATAGAAAAAACTGGTTAAGGTAATTCATTCTCATGGCATAATTTAAGGCTCATTTAAGGCTCTCAAAATACCATGAACCGGAAGTCGGAACATTTTTAAATTTTTTTTAACACATGTGTTGTGATATCTTATTACTATGAAATATTCGAAAATAAATAGAAAAAACTGGTTAAGGCAATTCATTCTCATGGCATAATTCAAGTCTCATTTAAGGCTCTCGAAATACCATGAACCGGAAGTCGTAAAATTTTTTTATTTTTTAACACATGTGTTGTGCTAGCTTAATACTATGAAATATTCGAAAATTAATAGAAAAAACTGGTTAAGGCAATTCATTCTCATTGATTAATTTAAGGATAATTTAAGGCTCTCGAAATACCATGAACCGGAAGTCGTAATATTTTTAAATTTTTTTTAACACATGTGGTGTGCTAGCTTAATTCTATGAAATATTCGAAAATCAATAGAAAAAACTGGTTAAGGCAATTCATTCTCATGGCATAATTTAAGGCTCATATAAGGCTCTCGAAATACCATGAACCGGAAGTCGTAATATTTTAAAATTTTTTTAACACATGTGTTGTGCTAGCTTAATACTATGAAATATTCGAAAATCAATAGAAAAAAACTGGTTAAGGCAATTCATTCTCATGGCATAATTCAAGGCTCATTTAAGGCTCTCAAAATACCATGAACCGGAAGTCGTAACATTTTTAAATTTTTTTAACACATGTGTTGTGCTAGCTTAATACTATGAAATATTCGAAAATCAATAGAAAAAACTGGTTAAGGCAATTCATTCTCATGGCATAATTCAAGGCTCATTTAAGGCTCTCGAAATACCATGAACCGGAAGTCGTAAAATTTTTTTATTTTTTTAACACATGTGTTGTGCTAGATTAATACTATGAAATATTCGAAAATTAATAGAAAAAACTGGTTAAGGCAATTCATTCTCATAGCATAATTTAAGGCTCATTTAAGGCTCTCGAAATACCATGAACCGGAAGTCGTAACATTTAAAAATTTTTTTAACACATGTGTTGTGCTAGCTTAATACTATGAAATATTCGAAAATCAATAGAAAAAACTGGTTAAGGTAATTCATTCTCATGGCATAATTTAAGGCTCATTTAAGGCTCTTAAAATACCATGAACCGGAAGTCGTAACATTTTTTTATTTTTTTAACACATGTGTTGTGCTAGCTTAATTCTATGAAATATTCGAAAATCAATAGAAAAAACTGGTTAAGGCAATTCATTCGCATGGCATAATTCAAGGCTCATTTAAGGCTCTCGAAATACCATGAACCGGAAGTCGTAACATTTTTTTATTTTTTTAACACATGTGTTGTGCTAGCTTAATACTATGAAATATTCGAAAATCAATAGAAAAAACTGGTTAAGGCAATTCATTCTCATGGCATAATTCAAGGCTCATTTAAGGCTCTCGAAATACCATGAACCGGAAGTCGTAAAATTTTTTTATTTTTTTAACACATGTGTTGTGCTAGCTTAATACTATGAAATATTCGAAAATTAATAGAAAAAACTGGTTAAGGCAATTCATTCTCATAGCATAATTTAAGGCTCATTTAAGGCTCTCGAAATACCATGAACCGGAAGTCGTAACATTTTTAAATTTTTTTAACACATGTGTTGTGCTAGCTTAATACTATGAAATATTCGAAAATTAATAGAAAAAACTGGTTAAGGCAATTCATTCTCATAGCATAATTTAAGGCTCATTTAAGGCTCTCGAAATACCATGAACCGGAAGTCGTAACATTTTTTTATTTTTTTAACACATGTGTTGTGCTAGCTTAATACTATGAAATATTCGAAAATTAATAGAAAAAACTGGTTAAGGCAATTCATTCTCATAGCATAATTTAAGGCTCATTTAAGGCTCTCGAAATACCATGAACCGGAAGTCGTAACATTTAAAAATTTTTTTAACACATGTGTTGTGCTAGATTAATTCTATGAAATATTCGAAAATCAATAGAAAAAACTGGTTAAGGCAATTCATTCTCATAGCATAATTTAAGGCTCATTTAAGGCTCTCGAAATACCATGAACCGGAAGTCGTAACATTTAAAAATTTTTTTAACACATGTGTTGTGCTAGCTTAATACTATGAAATATTCGAAAATCAATAGAAAAAACTGGTTAAGGCAATTCATTCTCATGGCATAATTCAAGGCTCATTTAAGGCTCTCGAAATACCATGAACCGGAAGTCGTAAAATTTTTTTATTTTTTTAACACATGTGTTGTGCTAGCTTAATACTATGAAATATTCGAAAATTAATAGAAAAAACTGGTTAAGGCAATTCATTCTCATGGCATAATTTAAGGCTCATTTAAGGCTCTCGAAATACCATGAACCGGAAGTCGTAATATTTTTAAATTTTTTTAACACATGTGTTGTGCTAGCTTAATTCTATGAAATATTCGAAAATCAATACAAAATAAAGTTTAAGGCAATTCATTCTCATGGCATAATTTAAGGCTCATTTAAGGCTCTCGAAATACCATGAACCGGAAGTCGTAATATTTTTAAATTTTTTTAACACATGTGTTGTGCTAGCTTAATACTATGAAATATTCGAAAATCAATAGAAAAAACTGGTTAAGGCAATTCATTCTCATGGCATCATTTAAAGCTCATTTAAGGCTCTCAAAATACCATGAACCGGAAGTCGTAACATTTAAAAATTTTTTTAACACATGTGTTGTGCTAGATTAATTCTATGAAATATTCGAAAATCAATAGAAAAAACTGGTTAAGGTAATTCATTCTCATGGCATAATTCAAGGCTCATTTAAGGCTCTCGAAATACCATGAACCGGAAGTCGTAAAATTTTTTTATTTTTTTAACACATGTGTTGTGCTAGCTTAATATTATGAAATATTCGAAAATCAATAGAAAAAACTGGTTAAGGCAATTCATTCTCATAGCATAATTTAAGGCTCATTTAAGGCTCTCGAAATACCATGAACCGGAAGTCGTAATATTTTTAAATTTTTTTAACACATGTGTTGTGCTAGCTTAATTCTATGAAATATTCGAAAATCAATAGAAAAAACTGGTTAAGGCAATTCATTCTCATGGCATAATTTAAGGCTCATTTAAGGCTCTCGAAATACCATGAACCGGAAGTCGTAACATTTTTTTATTTTTTTAACACATGTGTTGTGCTAGCTTAATACTATGAAATATTCGAAAATTAATAGAAAAAACTGGTTAAGGCAATTCATTCTCATGGCATAATTTAAGGCTCATTTAAGGCTCTTAAAATACCATGAACCGGAAGTCGTAACATTTTTTTATTTTTTTAACACATGTGTTGTGCTAGCTTAATACTATGAAATATTCGAAAATTAATAGAAAAAACTGGTTAAGGCTATTCATTCTCATGGCATAATTTAAGGCTCATTTAAGGCTCTCGAAATACCATGAACCGGAAGTCGTAACATTTTAAAATTTTTTTAACACATGTGTTGTGCTAGCTTAATACTATGAAATATTCGAAAATCAATAGAAAAAACTGGTTAAGGCAATTCATTCTCATGGCATAATTTAAGGCTCATTTAAGGCTCTCAAAATACCATGAACCGGAAGTCGTAACATTTTTAAATTTTTTTAACACATGTGTTGTGCTAGCTTAATACTATGAAATATTCGAAAATCAATAGAAAAAACTGGTTAAGGCAATTCATTCTCATGGCATAATTTAAGGCTCATTTAAGGCTCTCGAAATACCATGAACCGGAAGTCGTAACATTTTTTTATTTTTTTAACACATGTGTTGTGCTAGATTAATACTATGAAATATTCGAAAATTAATAGAAAAAACTGGTTAAGGCAATTCATTCTCATAGCATAATTTAAGGCTCATTTAAGGCTCTCGAAATACCATGAACCGGAAGTCGTTACATTTTAAAATTTTTTTAACACATGTGTTGTGCTAGCTTAATTCTATGAAATATTCGAAAATCAATAGAAAAAACTGGTTAAGGTAATACATTCTCATGGCATAATTTAAGGCTCATTTAAGGCTCTCAAAATACCATGAACCGGAAGTCGTAACATTTTTAAATTTTTTTAACACATGTGTTGTGCTAGCTTAATACTATGAAATATTCGAAAATCAATAGAAAAAACTGGTTAAGGCAATTCATTCTCATGGCATAATTCAAGGCTCATTTAAGGCTCTCGAAATACCATGAACCGGAAGTCGTAAAATTTTTTTATTTTTTTAACACATGTGTTGTGCTAGATTAATACTATGAAATATTCGAAAATTAATAGAAAAAACTGGTTAAGGCAATTCATTCTCATAGCATAATTTAAGGCTCATTTAAGGCTCTCGAAATACCATGAACCGGAAGTCGTAACATTTTTAAATTTTTTTAACACATGTGTTGTGCTAGCTTAATTCTATGAAATATTCGAAAATCAATAGAAAAAACTGGTTAAGGCAATTCATTCTCATGGCATAATTTAAGGCTCATTTAAGGCTCTCGAAATACCATGAACCGGAAGTCGTAACATTTTTAAATTTTTTTAACACATGTGTTGTGCTAGCTTAATACCATGAAATATTCGAAAATCAATAGAAAAAACTGGTTAAGGTAATTCATTCTCATGGCATAATTTAAGGCTCATTTAAGGCTCTCAAATTACCATGAACCGGAAGTCGTAACATTTTTAAATTTTTTTAACACATGTGTTGTGCTAGCTTAATACTATGAAATATTCGAAAATCAATAGAAAAAACTGGTTAAGGCAATTCATTCTCATGGCATAATTCAAGGCTCATTTAAGGCTCTCGAAATACCATGAACCGGAAGTCGTAAAATTTTTTTATTTTTTTAACACATGTGTTGTGCTAACTTATAATTATGAAATATTCGAAAATTAATAGAAAAAACTGGTTAAGGCAATTCATTCTCATAGCATAATTTAAGGCTCATTTAAGGCTCTCGAAATACCATGAACCGGAAGTCGTTACATTTTAAAATTTTTTTAACACATGTGTTGTGCTAGCTTAATTCTATGAAATATTCGAAAATCAATAGAAAAAACTGGTTAAGGTAATTCATTCTCATGGCATAATTTAAGGCTCATTTAAGGCTCTTAAAATACCATGAACCGGAAGTCGTAACATTTTTTTATTTTTTTAACACATGTGTTGTGCTAGCTTAATTCTATGAAATATTCGAAAATCAATAGAAAAAACTGGTTAAGGTAATACATTCTCATGGCATAATTTAAGGCTCATTTAAGGCTCTCGAAATACCATGAACCGGAAGTCGTAACATTTTTTTATTTTTTTAACACATGTGTTGTGCTAGCTTAATACTATGAAATATTCGAAAATCAATAGAAAAAACTGGTTAAGGCAATTCATTCTCATGGCATAATTCAAGGCTCATTTAAGGCTCTCGAAATACCATGAACCGGAAGTCGTAAAATTTTTTTATTTTTTTAACACATGTGTTGTGCTAGCTTAATACTATGAAATATTCGAAAATTAATAGAAAAAACTGGTTAAGGCAATTCATTCTCATAGCATAATTTAAGGCTCACTTAAGGCTCTCGAAATACCATGAACCGGAAGTCGTAACATTTTTAAATTTTTTTAACACATGTGTTGTGCTAGCTTAATTCTATGAAATATTCGAAAATTAATAGAAAAAACTGGTTAAGGCAATTCATTCTCATAGCATAATTTAAGGCTCATTTAAGGCTCTCGAAATACCATGAACCGGAAGTCGTAACATTTTTTTATTTTTTTAACACATGTGTTGTGCTAGCTTAATACTATGAAATATTCGAAAATTAATAGAAAAAACTGGTTAAGGCTATTCATTCTCATGGCATAATTTAAGGCTCATTTAAGGCTCTCGAAATACCATGAACCGGAAGTCGTAACATTTTTTTATTTTTTTAACACATGTGTTGTGCTAGATTAATTCTATGAAATATTCGAAAATCAATAGAAAAAACTGGTCAAGGCAATTCATTCTCATGGCATAATTTAAGGCTCATTTAAGGCTCTCAAAATACCATGAACCGGAAGTCGTAACATTTTTTTATTTTTAAAACTCATGTGTTGTGATAGCTTAATAATATTAAATATTAGAAAATCAATAGAAAAAACTGGTTAAGGCATTTCATTCTCAAGGCATAAATTAAGGCTCATTTAAGGCTCTCGAAATACCATGAACCGGAAGTCGTAACATTTTTTTTATTTTTTTAACTTGTGTGTTGTGCTAACTTAATACTATGAAATATTCGAAAATTAATAGAAAAAACTGGTTAAGGCAATTCATTCTCATAGCATAATTTAAGGCTCATTTAAGGCTCTCGAAATACCATGAACCGGAAGTCGTAACATTTTTAAATTTTTTTAACACATGTGTTGTGCTAGCTTAATTCTATGAAATATTCGAAAATCAATAGAAAAAACTGGTTAAGGCAATTCATTCTCATGGCATAATTTAAGGCTCATTTAAGGCTCTCGAAATACCATGAACCGGAAGTCGTAACATTTTTAAATTTTTTTAACACATGTGTTGTGCTAGCTTAATACCATGAAATATTCGAAAATCAATAGAAAAAACTGGTTAAGGCAATTCATTCTCATGGCATAATTTAAGGCTCATTTAAGGCTCTCAAATTACCATGAACCGGAAGTCGTAACATTTTTAAATTTTTTTAACACATGTGTTGTGCTAGATTAATACTATGAAATATTCGAAAATTAATAGAAAAAACTGGTTAAGGCAATTCATTCTCATAGCATAATTTAAGGCTCATTTAAGGCTCTCGAAATACCATGAACCGGAAGTCGTAAAATTTTTTTATTTTTTAACTTGTGTGTTGTGCTAACTTAATATTATGAAATATTCGAAAATCAATAGAAAAAACTGGTTAAGGCAATTCATTCTCATAGCATAATTTAAGGCTCACTTAAGGCTCTCGAAATACCATGAACCGGAAGTCGTAACATTTAAAAATTTTTTTAACACATGTGTTGTGCTAGATTAATTCTATGAAATATTCGAAAATCAATAGAAAAAACTGGTTAAGGTAATTCATTCTCATGGCATAATTTAAGGCTCATTTAAGGCTCTCAAAATACCATGAACCGGAAGTCGTAACATTTTTTTATTTTTCTAACACATGTGTTGTGCTAGCTTAATACTATGAAATATTCGAAAATTAATAGAAAAAACTGGTTAAGGCTATTCATTCTCATGGCATAATTTAAGGCTCATTTAAGGCTCTCGAAATACCATGAACCGGAAGTCGTAACATTTTTTTATTTTTTTAACACATGTGTTGTGCTAGCTTAATACTATGAAATATTCGAAAATTAATAGAAAAAACTGGTTAAGGCAATTCATTCTCATAGCATAATTTAAGGCTCATTTAAGGCTCTCGAAATACCATGAACCGGAAGTCGTTACATTTTAAAATTTTTTTAACACATGTGTTGTGCTAGCTTAATTCTATGAAATATTCGAAAATCAATAGAAAAAACTGGTTAAGGTAATACATTCTCATGGCATAATTTAAGGCTCATTTAAGGCTCTCGAAATACCATGAACCGGAAGTCGTAACATTTTTAAATTTTTTTAACACATGTGTTGTGCTAGCTTAATAATATGAAATATTCGAAAATCAATAGAAAAAACTGGTTAAGGCAATTCATTCTCATGGCATCATTTAAAGCTCATTTAAGGCTCTCAAAATACCATGAACCGGAAGTCGTAACATTTAAAAATTTTTTTAACACATGTGTTGTGCTAGATTAATTCTATGAAATATTCGAAAATCAATAGAAAAACCTGGTTAAGGTAATTCATTCTCATGGCATAATTCAAGGCTCATTTAAGGCTCTCGAAATACCATGAACCGGAAGTCGTAAAATTTTTTTATTTTTTTAACACATGTGTTGTGCTAGCTTAATACTATGAAATATTCGAAAATTAATAGAAAAAACTGGTTAAGGCAATTCATTCTCATAGCATAATTTAAGGCTCATTTAAGGCTCTCGAAATACCATGAACCGGAAGTCGTAACATTTAAAAATTTTTTTAACACATGTGTTGTGCTAGATTAATTCTATGAAATATTCGAAAATCAATAGAAAAAACTGGTTAAGGTAATTCATTCTCATGGCATAATTTAAGGCTCATTTAAGGCTCTTAAAATACCATGAACCGGAAGTCGTAACATTTTTTTATTTTTTTAACACATGTGTTGTGTTAGCTTAATACTATGAAATATTCGAAAATTAATAGAAAAAACTGGTTAAGGCAATTCATTCTCATGGCATAATTTAAGGCTCATTTAAGGCTCTCGAAATACCATGAACCGGAAGTCGTAACATTTTTTTATTTTTTTAACACATGTGTTGTAACAGCTTAATACTATGAAATATTCGAAAATTAATAGAAAAAACTGGTTAAGGCAATTCATTCTCATAGCATAATTTAAGGCTCATTTAAGGCTCTCGAAATACCATGAACCGGAAGTCGTAACATTTAAAAATTTTTTTAACACATGTGTTGTGCTAGCTTAATTCTATGAAATATTCGAAAATCAATAGAAAAAACTGGTTAAGGTAATACATTCTCATGGCATAATTTAAGGCTCATTTAAGGCTCTCGAAATACCATGAACCGGAAGTCGTAACATTTTTTTATTTTTTTAACACATGTGTTGTGCTAGCTTAATACTATGAAATATTCGAAAATTAATAGAAAAAACTGGTTAAGGCAATTCATTCTCATAGCATAATTTAAGGCTCATTTAAGGCTCTCGAAATACCATGAACCGGAAGTCGTAACATTTTTTTATTTTTTTAACACATGTGTTGTGCTAGCTTAATACTATGAAATATTCGAAAATTAATAGAAAAAACTGGTTAAGGCTATTCATTCTCATGGCATAATTTAAGGCTCATTTAAGGCTCTCGAAATACCATGAACCGGAAGTCGTAACATTTTTTTATTTTTTTAACACATGTGTTGTGCTAGCTTAATTCGATGAAATATTCGAAAATCAATAGAAAAAACTGGTTAAGGCAATTCATTCTCATGGCATAATTTAAGGCTCATTTAAGGCTCTCGAAATACCATGAACCGGAAGTCGTAACATTTTTTTATTTTTTTAACTCATGTGTTGTGCTAGCTTAATAATATGAAATATTCGAAAATCGATTGCAAAAATTGTTTAAGGCAATTGATATTCATAGCATAATTTAAGGCTCATCTAAAGCTCTCAAAATACCCCATTGCTGAATTTAATGCTCCGTTATTTTTTAAAAAAAGTAGATGTTCCGCTGCCTTAACGTTAAGTTGACGTAACCACACGTTAAAATAATATTTAAACAAGTTATCACCTATACCAGAATTTCAATTTTATTTGTTCAAACAACTTATGTTAGAAACAGCTCCTTGAAAAATTGACTGTTTAGATCGATTTCGTAGAGACAGTCATATACGTTCCGTATATTTCATGTTTTATTTTCTCATATTTTTTGTAATAGAAGTATCAACAATATGCTCTCAAACAACTAGAAGCGTATTTATATATATGTTATATATGGTTATACAAATAATGCTTTTACGGAGGTCCGATCAGCTGGCACCTCCAGTACATAAAAACCTTAAAATTTGAAAAACTGACTATACCCGAATTTCGGGCTATTTTTGGGCTCTTGAAATACCCCAAAATCTATTTCGAAAAAACAACCCCTATCACTTACAAGCAACCCTTAATTTTCGAAAATACATTTTGAACAAAAAAAACTATTCGAGAATGCTGGGCTATTTTTGGACTCTTTAAAAAGGTCTATATCGATTTTTGAGGTCCAATCCTCAACACCAAAATGCACCCCTGCATGGCCATGGAGACACGACGTTGACTAAAAATCATCTTTTTGGGAACTTCATGGTCTAGGAATACTCTATGATTTTTGGGCTTTTCAGAAATTGTCCAAATTGATTTTTGAGGTCCAATCCTCAACACCAAAATGCACCCCTGCATGGCCATGGAGACACGACGTTGACTAAAAATCATCTTTTTGGGAACTTCATGGTCTAGGAATACTCTATGATTTTCAGGCTCCTCAAAAATGTCCATATCGATTTTTGGGCTCTAACCCTTAACTTAACTTAAAAAATATTTAAACTATGCCACAATTTAGGGCTCATTTAAGGCTAATTTAATGCCCTATTCCTATTCCTATTTTTGAAGAGCCCGAAAATCAGAGAGTGTTCCTAAACCATAAAACTTCCAAAAAGATGATTTTTAGTCAAAGTCGTGTCTACATGATCATGCAGGGGGGCATTTTGATGATAAGGGTTGGAGACCAAAATTCGATATAGACCTTTTTAAAAGAGCCCGAAAATAGCCTAATATTCTCAAATGGTTTTTTTTTTTCAAAATGTAAAGGGTTTCCCAATAGGGGTGATATGATTTTGAATGTCCCTATCGGGCTCATTTGAACTGAAATTTTTGACGTCTGCTGTCAGTTGTCATCAGTAAGGTTTGCCATTTAATCATGAGTAGTTTCACGCTTCCACAACGTTTGGAAATTGTCCAATTATTTTATCAAAATTCGAGAAGTTTTGTCGGTGTTCAAAGAGCATATCGTGCAAAATATGGTCGTCATTCTGCTCCATCCGCGCTCTCAATTCGTCGAATAATCGATAAGTTGGAGAGTGAATTTACTCTATTGGATACTAAGCCTAAAAATCGTATGCGTACCGCACGTTCTACACAGAATATAGCGGCCGTACAGGCCAGTATCGAGGAAAACCGTGAATTGTCCGTGCCACGCCGATCTCAGGAATTGGGCCTGTCCAGGATGACTACCTGGCGTATTTTGCGATTTGATCTTGGCCTGCATCCCTATAAGATGATTCTGGCCCAAGAACTGAAGCCTAATGACCATCGTTTGCATCGGGAGGTCGCGGATTGGGCTCTGGAATCAATTGAAAATGATCCCAATTTTCATCAAAAAATCATCTTTTCTGATGAGGCGCATTTTTGGCTCAAGTCTCGGGGGACATTTGGCCGATATATTGTTTAAATCATAAATGGCATAGAATATCCAATATAATAAAAAAGATTTCGATCAATTCCGAATGAATATTCAGTGTTTTTTTTCAATTTCAAAACATATCACCCTTATGGGGAAACCCTTTATTTTCAAAAATTAAGGGTTGCTTGTAAGTGATAGGGGTTGTTTTCTCGAAATTGATTTTGGAATATTTCAAGAGCCCGAAAATATCCCGAAATTCGGGTATAGTCAGTTTTTTAAACTTTAAGGTTTTTATGTACTGGAGGTGCTAGCTGATCGGGCAGTCAGCACCTCCACCTAAAATTTGGTTTTTTGAGAAAAATACAAGAGCCCAAAAATCGGCCTTACTGCCCAAAATTAGCCCGTAATTAGCCCAAAAATGTGGCATAAAGTGAATAGTGATATTACGTTGTGGAGGTGCCAGCTGATCGGACCTCCGTAAAAGCATTATTTGTATAACCATATATAACATATATATAAATACGCTTCTAGTTGTTTGAGAGCATATCGTTGATACTTCTATTACAAAAAATATGAGAAAATAAAACATGAAATATACGGAACGTATATGACTGTCTCTACGAAATCGATCTAAACAGTCAATTTTTCAAGGAGCTGTTTCTAACATAAGTTGTTTGAACAAATAAAATTGAAATTCTGGTATAGGTGATAACTTGTTTAAATATTATTTTAACGTGTGGTTACGTCAACTTAACGTTAAGGCAGCGGAACATCTACTTTTTTTTAAAAATAACGGAGCATTAAATTCAGCAATGGGGTATTTTGAGAGCTTTAGATGAGCCTTAAATTATGCTATGAAAATCAATTGCCTTAAACAGTTTTTGCAATCGATTTTCGAATATTTCATACTATTAAGTTAGGACAACACACAAGTTAAAAAAATAAAAAAAATGTTACGACTTCCGGTTCATTCTATTTCGAGAGCCATAAATGAGCCTTAAATTATGCCATGAGAATGAATTGCCTTAACCAGTTTTTTCTATTAATTTTCGAATATTTCATAGTATTAAGCTAGCACAACACATGTGTTAAAAAAATTCAAAAATGTTACGACTTCCGTTTCATGGTATTTTGAGAGCCTTAAATGAGCCTTAAATTATGCTATGAGAATGAATTGCCTTAACCAGTTTTTTCTATTGATTTTCGAATATTTCATATTATTAAGCTAGCACAACACATGTGTTAAAAAAATTTAAAAATGTTACGACTTCCGGTCCATGGTATTTTGAGAGCCTTAAATGAGCCTTAAATTATGCCATGAAAATGAATTACCTTAACCAGTTTTTTCTATTGATTTTCGAATATTTCATATTATTAAGCTAGCACAACACATGTGTTAAAAAAATTTAAAAATGTTACGACTTCCGGTTCATGGTATTTCGAGAGCCTTAAATGAGCCTTAAATTATGCTATGAGAATGAATTGCCTTAACCAGTTTTTTCTATTGATTTTCGAATATTTCATAGAATTAAGCTAGCTCAACACATGTGTTAAAAAAATTTAAAAATGTTACGACTTCCGGTTCATGGTAATTTGAGAGCCTTAAATGAGCCTTAAATTATGCCATGAGAATGAATTACCTTAACCAGTTTTTTCTATTGATTTTCGAATATTTCATAATTATAAGTTAGCACAACACATGTGTTAAAAAAATAAAAAAATGTTACGACTTCCGGTTCATGGTATTTTAAGAGCCTTAAATGAGCCTTAAATTATGCCATGAGAATGAATTACCTTAACCAGTTTTTTCTATTGATTTTCGAATATTTCATAGAATTAAGCTAGCACAACACATGTGTTAAAAAAATTTAAAAATGTTACGACTTCCGGTTCATGGTATTTCGAGAGCCTTAAATGAGCCTTAAATTATGCTATGAGAATGAATTGCCTTAACCAGTTTTTTCTATTGATTTTCGAATATTTCATAGTTCTAAGCTAGCACAACACATGTGTTAAAAAAATAAAAAAATGTTACGACTTCCGGTTCATGGTATTTCGAGAGCCTTAAATGAGCCTTAAATTATGCCATGAGAATGAATAGCCTTAACCAGTTTTTTCTATTAATTTTCGAATATTTCATAGTATTAAGCTAGCACAACACATGTGTTAAAAAAATAAAAAAATGTTACGACTTCCGGTTCATGGTATTTTGAGAGCCTTAAATGAGCCTTAAATTATGCCATGAGAATGAATTGCCTTAACCAGTTTTTTCTGTTGATTTTCGAATATTTCATAGTTCTAAGCTGGCACAACACATGTGTTAAAAAAAATAAAAAAATGTTACGACTTCCGGTTCATGGTATTTCGAGAGCCTTAAATGAGCCTTAAATTATGCCATGAGAATGAATAGCCTTAACCAGTTTTTTCTATTGATTTTCGAATATTTCATAGAATTAATCTAGCACAACACATGTGTTAAAAAAATTTTTAAATGTTACGACTTCCGGTTCATGGTATTTTGAGAGCCTTAAATGAGCTTTAAATGATGCCATGAGAATGAATTGCCTTAACCAGTTTTTTCTATTGATTTTCGAATATTTCATATTATTAAGCTAGCACAACACATGTGTTAAAAAAATTTAAAAATGTTACGACTTCCGGTTCATGGTATTTTGAGAGCCTTAAATGAGCCTTAAATTATGCCATGAGAATGTATTACCTTAACCAGTTTTTTCTATTGATTTTCGAATATTTCATAGAATTAAGCTAGCACAACACATGTGTTAAAAAAATTTTAAAATGTAACGACTTCCGGTTCATGGTATTTCGAGAGCCTTAAATGAGCCTTAAATTATGCTATGAGAATGAATTGCCTTAACCAGTTTTTTCTATTAATTTTCGAATATTTCATAGTATTAATCTAGCACAACACATGTGTTAAAAAAATAAAAAAATGTTACGACTTCCGGTTCATGGTATTTCGAGAGCCTTAAATGAGCCTTAAATTATGCCATGAGAATGAATAGCCTTAACCAGTTTTTTCTATTAATTTTCGAATATTTCATAGTATTAAGCTAGCACAACACATGTGTTAAAAAAATAAAAAAATGTTACGACTTCCGGTTCATGGTATTTTAAGAGCCTTAAATGAGCCTTAAATTATGCCATGAGAATGAATTACCTTAACCAGTTTTTTCTATTGATTTTCGAATATTTCATAATATTAAGTTAGCACAACACACAAGTTAAAAAAATAAAAAAAATGTTACGACTTCCGGTTCATTCTATTTCGAGAGCCTTAAATGAGCCTTAAATTATGCCATGAGAATGAATTGCCTTAACCAGTTTTTTCTATTAATTTTCGAATATTTCATGGTATTAAGCTAGCACAACACATGTGTTAAAAAAATAAAAAAATGTTACGACTTCCGGTTCATGGTATTTCGAGAGCCTTAAATGAGCCTTAAATTATGCCATGAGAATGAATAGCCTTAACCAGTTTTTTCTATTAATTTTCGAATATTTCATAGTATTAAGCTAGCACAACACATGTGTTAAAAAAATAAAAAAATGTTACGACTTCCGGTTCATGGTATTTTGAGAGCCTTAAATGAGCCTTAAATTATGCCATGAGAATGAATTACCTTAACCAGTTTTTTCTATTGATTTTCGAATATTTCATAATATTAAGTTAGCACAACACACAAGTTAAAAAAATAAAAAAAATGTTACGACTTCCGGTTCATTCTATTTCGAGAGCCTTAAATGAGCCTTAAATTATGCCATGAGAATGAATTGCCTTAACCAGTTTTTTCTATTAATTTTCGAATATTTCATGGTATTAAGCTAGCACAACACATGTGTTAAAAAAATAAAAAAATGTTACGACTTCCGGTTCATGGTATTTCGAGAGCCTTAAATGAGCCTTAAATTATGCCATGAGAATGAATAGCCTTAACCAGTTTTTTCTATTAATTTTCGAATATTTCATAGTATTAAGCTAGCACAACACATGTGTTAAAAAAATAAAAAAATGTTACGACTTCCGGTTCATGGTATTTTGAGAGCCTTAAATGAGCCTTAAATTATGCCATGAGAATGAATTACCTTAACCAGTTTTTTCTATTGATTTTCGAATATTTCATAGTTCTAAGCTGGCACAACACATGTGTTAAAAAAAATAAAAAAATGTTACGACTTCCGGTTCATGGTATTTCGAGAGCCTTAAATGAGCCTTAAATTATGCCATGAGAATGAATTACCTTAACCAGTTTTTTCTATTGATTTTCGAATATTTCATAGTATTAAGCTAGCACAACACATGTGTTAAAAAAATTTAAAAATGTTACGACTTCCGGTTCATGGTATTTCGAGAGCCTTAAATGAGCCTTAAATTATGCCATGAGAATGAATAGCCTTAACCAGTTTTTTCTATTAATTTTCGAATATTTCATAGTATTAAGCTAGCACAACACATGTGTTAAAAAAATAAAAAAATGTTACGACTTCCGGTTCATGGTATTTCGAGAGCCTTAAATGAGCCTTAAATTATGCCATGAGAATGAATAGCCTTAACCAGTTTTTTCTATTAATTTTCGAATATTTCATAACGTTAAGTTGGCACAACACATATATTGAAAAAAAAAATGTTACGACTTCCGGTCCATGATATTTCGAGAGCCTTAAATGAGCCTTAAATTATGCCATGAGAATGAATTGCCTTAACCAGTTTTTTCTATTGATTTTCGAATATTTCATAGTATTAAGCTAGCACAACACATGTGTTAAAAAAATAAAAAAATGTTACGACTTCCGGTTCATGGTATTTCGAGAGCCTTAAATGAGCCTTAAATTATGCCATGAGAATGAATAGCCTTAACCAGTTTTTTCTATTAATTTTCGAATATTTCATAACGTCAAGTTGGCACAACACATATATTGAAAAAAAAATGTTACGACTTCCGGTTCATGGTATTTTGAGAGCCTTAAATGAGCCTTAAATTATGCCATGAGAATGAATTGCCTTAACCAGTTTTTTCTGTTGATTTTCGAATATTTCATAGTTCTAAGCTGGCACAACACATGTGTTAAAAAAAATAAAAAAATGTTACGACTTCCGGTTCATGGTATTTCGAGAGCCTTAAATGAGCCTTAAATTATGCCATGAGAATGAATTGCCTTAACCAGTTTTTTCTATTGATTTTCGAATATTTCATAGTATTAAGCTAGCACAACACATGTGTTAAAAAAATTTAAAAATGTTACGACTTCCGGTTCATGGTATTTCGAGAGCCTTAAATGAGCCTTAAATTATGCCATGAGAATGAATTGCCTTAACCAGTTTTTTCTATTAATTTTCGAATATTTCATAGTATTAAGCTAGCACAACACATGTGTTAAAAAAATAAAAAAATGTTACGACTTCCGGTTCATGGTATTTCGAGAGCCTTAAATGAGCCTTAAATTATGCCATGAGAATGAATAGCCTTAACCAGTTTTTTCTATTAATTTTCGAATATTTCATAGTATTAAGCTAGCACAACACATGTGTTAAAAAAATAAAAAAATGTTACGACTTCCGGTTCATGGTATTTTGAGAGCCTTAAATGAGCCTTAAATTATGCCATGAGAATGAATTACCTTAACCAGTTTTTTCTATTGATTTTCGAATATTTCATAGTTCTAAGCTGGCACAACACATGTGTTAAAAAAAATAAAAAAATGTTACGACTTCCGGTTTATGGTATTTCGAGAGCCTTAAATGAGCCTTAAATTATGCCATGAGAATGAATTGCCTTAACCAGTTTTTTCTATTGATTTTCGAATATTTCATGGTATTAAGCTAGCACAACACATGTGTTAAAAAAATTTAAAAATGTTACGACTTCCGGTTCATGGTATTTCGAGAGCCTTAAATGAGCCTTAAATTATGCCATGAGAATGAATAGCCTTAACCAGTTTTTTCTATTAATTTTCGAATATTTCATAGTATTAAGCTGTTACAACACATGTGTTAAAAAAAATAAAAAAATGTTACGACTTCCGGTTCATGGTATTTCGAGAGCCTTAAATGAGCCTTAAATTATGCCATGAGAATGAATAGCCTTAACCAGTTTTTTCTATTGATTTTCGAATATTTCATATTATTAAGCTAGCACAACACATGTGTTAAAAAAATTTAAAAATGTTACGACTTCCGGTTCATGGTATTTCGAGAGCCTTAAATGAGCCTTAAATTATGCCATGAGAATGAATAGCCTTAACCAGTTTTTTCTATTAATTTTCGAATATTTCATAGTATTAAGCTAGCACAACACATGTGTTAAAAAAATAAAAAAATGTTACGACTTCCGGTTCATGGTATTTCGAGAGCCTTAAATGAGCCTTAAATTATGCCATGAGAATGAATAGCCTTAACCAGTTTTTTTCTATTAATTTTCGAATATTTCATAACGTCAAGTTGGCACAACACATATATTGAAAAAAAATGTTACGACTTCCGGTTTATGGTATTTCGAGAGCCTTAAATGAGCCTTAAATTATGCCATGAGAATGAATAGCCTTAACCAGTTTTTTCTATTAATTTTCGAATATTTCATAGTATTAAGCTAGCACAACACATGTGTTAAAAAAATAAAAAAATGTTACGACTTCCGGTTCATGGTATTTCGAGAGCCTTAAATGAGCCTTAAATTATGCCATGAGAATGAATAGCCTTAACCAGTTTTTTCTATTAACTTTCGAATATTTCATAACGTCAAGTTGGCACAACACATATATTGAAAAAAAAATGTTACGACTTCCGGTACATGGTATTTCGAGAGCCTTAAATGAGCCTTAAATTATGCCATGAGAATGAATTACCTTAACCAGTTTTTTCTATTGATTTTCGAATATTTCATAGTTCTAAGCTGGCACAACACATGTGTTAAAAAAAATAAAAAAATGTTACGACTTCCGGTTCATGGTATTTCGAGAGCCTTAAATGAGCCTTAAATTATGCCATGAGAATGAATAGCCTTAACCAGTTTTTTCTATTAATTTTCGAATATTTCATAGTATTAAGCTAGCACAACACATGTGTTAAAAAAATAAAAAAATGTTACGACTTCCGGTTCATGGTATTTCGAGAGCCTTAAATGAGCCTTAAATTATGCCATGAGAATGAATAGCCTTAACCAGTTTTTTCTATTAATTTTCGAATATTTCATAGTATTAAGCTAGCACAACACATGTGTTAAAAAAATAAAAAAATGTTACGACTTCCGGTTCATGGTATTTTGAGAGCCTTAAATGAGCCTTAAATTATGCCATGAGAATGAATTGCCTTAACCAGTTTTTTCTATTGATTTTCGAATATTTCATAGTATTAAGTTAGCACAACACACAAGTTAAAAAAATTAAAAAAATGTTACGACTTCCGGTTCATTCTATTTCGAGAGCATTAAATGAGCCTCAAATTATGCCATGAGAATGAATTGCCTTAACCAGTTTTTTCTATTAATTTTCGAATATTTCATGGTATTAAGCTAGCACAACACATGTGTTAAAAAAATAAAAAAATGTTACGACTTCCGGTTCATGGTATTTCGAGAGCCTTAAATGAGCCTTAAATTATGAAATGAGAATGAATTGCCTTAACCAGTTTTTTCTATTAATTTTCGAATATTTCATAGTATTAAGCTAGCACAACACATGTGTTAAAAAAATAAAAAAATGTTACGACTTCCGGTTCATGGTATTTCGAGAGCCTTAAATGAGCCTTAAATTATGCCATGAGAATGAATAGCCTTAACCAGTTTTTTCTATTGATTTTCGAATATTTCATAACGTCAAGTTGGCACAACACATATATTGAAAAAAAAAATGTTACGACTTCCGGTCCATGGTATTTCGAGAGCCTTAAATGAGCCTTGAATTATGGTATATAAACGAATTGGTTTAATAATTTTTTTAACGTGTTTTATGGTGTGTGGTGCCAGCTTAACGTTTAGCTAGCGCAAACATAGTTTTTTATAAAAAATGTGTGAGCATTAAATTTCGGAATAGGGCATTAAATTAGCTTTAAATGAGCCCTAAATTGTAGCATAGATTAAAACTTGATATGACAACTGTGTTGTGCCAGCTTAATACACCTTGCCAGCTCCCACGTTCTGGGATCACTGTGCTGCGATTGCTCACAACAGATCAAGAGTGCATTGGTGTGACCAATTCGGAGAAAAATTTGGCCTATTTTAAGCGCAATCCGAAAGAGTTTTTGCGTCGATTTGTGACGATGGATGTAACATGGATCCACCATTATGCTCCGGAATCACGTGAAGGGTAAAAGCAGTGGGTTAAACCTGGTGAAAGTGCACCAAAGCGTGCGAAAAATTGTTTTGAATCGAACGAAAAAATTGAATTGGAAACAGAACGGTATTTTTGAGGGTTTGACAAATCGTATTATTTGGAACGCATAGAAAAATTGAAAGATCGTTGGACTCGTATCAAGCTCAAAGGAGAGTACAATAAGAAATAAAACCGAGTTTTGCTAAAAAAAAAAAAAAAAAGAAATTTGCGTTCATTTTATCACGTCCATATCAAACACCCTAGTAACCTGTTCGACGTTTGCTTAAGTGAAGATGTTTTTTGATCAAGTTGTTACAGATGAGACTCCAACAAGAATCAGCGAAGCTACTGGTGCTCCATTTACCCTGATATTTCTTCTCAATAGTTGCTAGTTCAATAAGTCCTTAGAAAAAGTTAGAAAAAAAATTATTTTGTGTAGATTTTTTTTTATTTTTTGAAATAATCTCCTTTTAATTCTATACACTTTTCCAAGCGTTTCTCCAACTTTTTTAAGCCGTCCAGAAAGTAGGATTTCGGAAGGTCCTTAAAATAGCCATGTGTTTGGGCGATGACCTCCTCGTTTTACGTAAACCGTTGTCCGCAGAGCCATTTTTCCAAGTTTGGAAATAAAAAAAAGTCACTGGGGGCCAAATCCGGTGAATACGGTGGATGTTTTTTTTCTTGATTTCTTTGCTTAGCCGGTGCAATAACGACGCATAATGCGCTCCAGTTATCGTTTGTCCTTTTTCTAAGTAATCGGTGTAGATGATTCCGCATGCATCCTAAAAAAACCATGGCCACCACTTTGCTGGCCGATTTCAACGTCTTCACCTTCTTCGGAGCCCGTTCGCCTTAAAGAACCCACTGTTTTGACTGTTCCTTTGCACAAGTTTTCCGAAATTGAAAAAGGCGTACATTTTTCAAGATATCTCAGGAATGAACGGCACAGGTCATTTTTTTTAATTGGTGTAATTATTTCTTAAATTATTATTTAAAAAAATGTTATTTGAGACGTTTGCAACATACTTTTAGGAATCGATTAATGTAGGTGTAAAAGAAATGAAGAGGTATCATTTTGAAATAAGTGCTCATGTTCGAAATATAATAATAATACAATATGCAACATATTATTTCTGTAGACTGCCGCTTGTAAAATAAGAGGCCAGTACATTTTCATATTTATTGCATAAAACAAATGATAGTATATACACAATACCCAAGTTTCCAAATGTGACACGTTGTCCGATTCGATACGAATGAATCCGAGCTCGAGTTGATCTAAACCAATTTTTTCTATTCGTATCATTCCAACCTTGGATTCATGCCGATTAAAAATTTGTTTTAGATAAAGCCGAAGTCGGATTGATTTAAATTAAAAATTCGCTTGTATTGAATCACTTTTCGAAACCTTCGCTAGGGATAGTTCGAAATCAGTCATCGATATAAAGTTTTTGAGAAAGCTGAAGAACTCCATAAATAATATACGATCTCTCTGATAATTAAATGTAAATACTTTAACATAATAATATAGATGCTTCGAAAAATGTTGTATATAAGTCCGTATCTAATTACAAGTTTCAAAAACTTTTGTGTGATTAGTCAGTATGTAATTTCAAAATGGACTTCATTCTCGTATGAAATTTTGTTTTTGTCTTCCATATCAAAAATATCGTTTTATATTACGGTATAAACGAACGAGGGCAAGATATCGCGCATTGATATCTTTTTCAGGCATGAGTTTTAGTTTCTTACATGTATATTATATAACGATGTACTAATCTATAAGTAATTGCTAGTATAATTTGCAAATATCAATCATAATTTCTGAAAATATTCAGTTGGATTTAAATTCAAGAATTAATTATTTAAATAATTTTTACTATCACATAATTTCCCATATAAAAAGTTATCAATAAGAATATTTATTGCAAAAAAATTCTCGAAAATACATGTTAAATTTTGTATTGAAATTTCTGCATAAAATTGAAATTTTTTAATGTTAATTAAAACTCAATTATTATAGATTAATTTTTTGGGTCTACTATTCCCTTAATGTTGTAAGAAATCGTGTTTTAATATAATTCATATAAAAGTTTCATAATTGATATATTTTATCCAGATCCAGATATTGCGATGTAAAAAACATTGTTTGTTCTTTACATAACATGTAAAATGCACTTTTTCCAAATTAATATGAAACGAAACTTAAAATATTCTTAGTAACTAATGCTCACTACTTAAGCACTACGTGATTCACGAGTAATATTTAAGTCAAATTTATCTCACACTTATCCCTATTTCATTAACATTCTCTCTTGTAGTACAAAGTTATAAACTTATGCCTAAAATTCTACATTTCACAAACGACTAAGAAGTTTTTCATTCAACTCCTAATTGTGATAACAAATCTTAGGTGTAACGTTCTTTTTCTTATAGGCTTAGAGCATAAAACAGCCAAACGTTGAGAAAACTTTTTGGCAATACGATAACGTCAGGTTAATCAATGCAATGCTGGTTAAATTATTTTAAAATAAGCAGCGTTAAATTCATATTTATTCATACAAAGAATTCATGATTTTGGGAAATACACATTCATTTTTTAAAAGAACTATACACACAAAAGCATTATTAAAAATATAATCACGTAAAGCACAATAAAAAAATATCTCTACACAAATTAATTTTAACCTTTTTATACCGGTACTGTTTCCTATGTTATTATTTTCAATGCTCAATCGGCTTGAAACGAAATAAACTTTCTCAAAAATTTATTTTTTGTTGATTTCTAATTTTTATTTCAAAATTTTTTCCTACAATTTATTGTCTCAAAAATGCCTGAGGTGATCAGAATACTTCAATATTACTTTTCACAATTTTACGATAAAAAATTACAATCACGGCATCATAGGATTGGGATGAAATATCGTAAGGATCAAGAAAATAAATTGTTTGAAATGTGCATTTAGTAAAAATAAAATCATTACATGGAGAAAAATTCATCAAATCACAACTTCTCACTCGGTTGACCAATTGAGGCGTCCACTTCTATAACAGAATATAGAATTGTCATTTTTGTTGAAGATTTTGTTCAACACATTTTAACGTCTGGAATTTATAATATTTGAATTCAAAATTTCACGGTTCTTCAAGGCTAATAATTAAAGAACGTGAAAAAATCTGCCTCGGCCCGGATTCGAACCGGGGTCCCCACTTTTCATAAGTGGTACGTTAACCGATTACGTCACCGGGGCTGGTGGCAAATTGTTTCTCGTTCTTCAATTATTTGTCTGGAAGAATCGTGAAATTTTCAATTAAAAAAATATAGAATTATAATTTTCTATTTTACTTCACAATCATCACTGTTACCCTATAAGATATAAGTATATACCTCTCCTTTTTCTTCCTATTGACTGCAAGATTTTTGTCGACAGAAGCCAAGAATTCGATGACAAACATATTTCGTTTAATGAAATCAAGGAGAACTATGTCAGGCCTGGAATTTTTAACAGGGATAAATTTCGAGAACAAATGCTTGAATGATAAAAATAAAATTGTTTTAAAATGGGAAAAGCATATCATTCGTTTGAAGATGTCATTTGAGTGCTTCTGTTGTGTTCCTATTGGTTTCGTAAACTCGATCCAAGTATGTCCAACTCAGTAGTAGCTTATATGCGAGATTTCTTTCGGTATATGGCAAGCGAGAATAGCCGAGAGACTTTAGGCGTTAGAAATGCGTTTCATTATGTAGATTTAGCTAGGTTAGGGGGTTCGAATCCAAAACCGATTATGGAATTTTTAATTCAAGCGTGCAATTACAAATAATGTATCATTGTGTAACTTAAATATCTGAACAGAAATAAAGTATTATTATAATAATATTTGTGTCTATGTTACCATTGAAACTTCTTTCCCCTCTTCTTAGTACCGAACCCCCTTTTTCTATAATTTGTTTTGCACGCATTAAAAAACTTTAATATGTAACCCGGTATGAGAAAAGGGACCTTAGGTCGATAAATTCCATTTCCGATTTTCAGTGGATTTTCATAGTTGATGAGTCACTAAGTCGAAACAGAGAATTTTTATTTGTAATAATTAAAAAGATACAAGCTATGAAATTTCCGATTGAATTTCGCTTGCGCGGTGAGCGCAGTCGATTCAGTTCCTTCACTTTCTACACAATCGCATCTGAACGTGTCGGTGTAGTTCGAGCTCTTCGGGTAAAATCAGCGAGCGAAACAGAGCGATCTCGCTTCATCTGGCTACCGGCATTCTGCTCACGCGTTCAATTGTTTATTCAGTAACATGTGATACGGGCAAATTCAACATTTATTGCTCGAAATCGAATCAACGAGGATACAAAAAAAAAACACGCTCAGTTGCCCCGAAACGGAACAGCCGTAGTCAACAAACCATAATAACGCGACGGCCAAGTCGCGGCGAAGAGTGCCGCATACACAGATACGCGGCGTGATACAGTAGTAGTGAGTAGAAGGGGTACAAACGCTGGAGCGCGTCCCCACCGCTCGATGCACGCGAAAGCAGCTCGCGCTTTAAGGGGGTCTTCTGGTTCGTCCCTTTGAAATAATCGATTTTTTTTTTTACATATTTCTCATCTGTATAGTGTTAAAAATATGATCTCAAAAGGATTTCGCAAAATATGTAGTAGTTCGATAGTAATTTTTTGTCGAACACGGCCGCGTTTTGTCTTTCTTAACCGTTTTTTCTTGTTCTAAATCTTTGAATTCCTTTTTCCTAAAGTTACGTTTTTTGAACTGGTGCCGGGAATTACGCAAAATCTGTTCGACGGATTTCACTCAAACTTTTTTTTTAGATTCAGCAATCACATCGCTATCGTTGTCTGCTCAATTAGCTTATAAATATGTTTATTTTTGTTTTTATAGCATCTCAAACATGAAAAAATTATTGTTTTTAGGAAAATTGCTGCCATAATAATAAATTTATATATTTTCAAATGATTGAGCAGACAACGATAGTCAGTGAAATAACGAATAAAATTGTATTTGGGTTTTTTGTTTCAGACCACTCGGATAGGCTTAATCGTCGGCACAAGGTTTTTTAAAGGTTCCGGTCAAGGTCATACTGACGTCACGAGTGACAAGATAATGAACTCAAAATATTATATAAGAAAGACATTAAAATGCTTCATTCAATAAAAAAAATTCTCGTCATTATCTTTCGTGGTTTGCTTGCAATTAATTCTTAAAAATGCGTGTTCACATCAAGCCGCGAACCAGAAGACCCCCTTAATAGGTTCTCCTGTAAAATTCACCGTTTGAACCTAAGGTCCCTTTTCTCAGAACGCGTCACATATAGTGAATTTCAGATTCTTTTATATTAATTTCTGATACGTAAACCCTGTTTGCCTCATTTTGAAACGATATTATGATAAAATATAATTCATTTTTATGATTTACTCTAACAAAAAGTCTCTTAGTGAATGCAAGCTCTTCTCCATGTGACCGTCCGCGAAGAAGGGTACCTAACGTCCGAAAAATCGATTTTCTGTTTTTTACAACAATTGAGTTTTTAAGTCGTTCTTTTGTTTGCAAAAATCGTGAAATTTTTCAATCAGTTACTTTTGTTATTATCAAACTAAAAAGGCAGACGTAATAAGCGCGAACTGACTAAGGGATACTGTTACAGTCGCCCATCCTGTAAAATTTAGCTTTCGGGCGTTACGTACAATTCTTCCCGGACTGTCACATACACAGAAAAAATAGCAGCTGGCTATAGGCACCGTGCGTGACTGCAGCGCCACAGCATGAGTGAACTAAAGGAGGCTGTTCGAGAACTTTTACAATGTATTATAATGGGACTTAGTTATAAAAATGTTTATTATCAATAAAAAAACAAACAAAAAAACAATTTGATTCACTTTAAAATTCGATTGTTTTTCCTTGTGAAGTATTTGTGTGAAATCAGCAGTAAAAAGTAAGTATTTTCCATAATAAAAATGATATAGAAACCAATAAATATAAGGTTAAGGTAGTTGTCGTGCCAAAAATCAGTCTCTGGAAAAAGAAGTTTTTCTATGATTTCAAGACTGGAAATTATATCATCAGCCGTGTCATATGTAAGGAAAGACACTCTTTTTAATGAAAAAATTTTAAAATTACGAAAAATAATTTTTTAATAATGTTTTTTGTAATAGGATTTTTCCTTATTTTTTCGGGGAAAATATTCTCTACAACTTGACCGTTTCCAATTTTTGAAAATAAATTCTTTAATGACTGAAATAATTAAAAATCAATTTTCCAAAGCAAAATTTTTATAAACAAATTGCTGTATTTGATAATAATTGATTTATTTCCAAAAATTGGAAACGGTTAAGTTGTAGAGAATATTTCCCGAAAAATAAGCTATGATTTAAGAAACTTCAATCATTTTCAAAAAATTGGTAAGAAGCGATAGTAAAGAAATATCCTATTATAAAAAACATTATTAAAATATTATTTTTCGTAATTTTTAAATTTTTTCATTAAAAAGAGTGTCTTTTCTTACATATGATACGGCTGATGATATAATTCTCAGTCTTGAAATCATAGAAAAACTTCTTTTTCCAGAGACTGTTTTTTGGCATGACGACTACCTTAAGTTAATGACAGATCAAAACAGACTAGAAAAATAATAAAGACTTAAATTGTAATTTCATGATGACACATTTAGGTACTTGTTGAGTAAATAAATATTAATTGTTTATTTTCAGATTCAAATTCATCATGGATATAATTATTAAAACAGGTTTTCAATCAATTAAACATACAATAGAATTTCAACCACAAACGAAAATTAAAGGTAAAAATCTCGTTCTGGCAGAACACGTACGAGATGTCCAAGAGTTCCGTAGAAATAATGAAAGTTATTTAATAAAATCTCGTATAATTCGACAAGCATCAGTTCATGCAACACCCTACTTATTCTTATTTACCCTACTTATTCCTTTGATTTATTTTCCATTTAGACGTTGGAAATTTATAAAATTTACACTCACTTTTCCTGCTTGTATTTTTACAATTCACAACACAACAACTTCGGTGGCTCATTTCAGCTATATTTTTTTAATTAAAACAAAATTTAGATTTGCACATGTATTTTGATTGCTCGGAAATATAAAACAGCCTCCTTTAACGCCTAAATTATCCACTGCGTGCGCTGGCGTCGATTTAACTCTCCCTACCATGACTTCGCACGGTGCCTATAGTGACTAGGAAAAATGTAGTTGCAAAAAAGGAGTGACTGGAACGAGGGAAACTTGTTGTTTCCACTTGACAAATTGCTACAGCAACATGATTTGCAGCCATGGTAGCCATATTCCGAATACCCGGCCGTGGCAAGTAGTTAATGTCGTTGAAATTGTCCTTAACTCTTAAACCTCGCTATGAGAACTTGAAACGTTGAGTTCTCTTTGCTAGAATAACGTAGTCGCTATAACCAGGCAAAGGTAGTCGATTTTGACTATTAAGAAATCCTACCGATGATAACCTTGAAGTAAACAAATTTTTTTCGATTTATTGGATGTATAAAAATGGAATTAAAACAATTTCAGGATATTATTAAATTGTTTCGATTGATAACTATTTCTTTATTTTTAAATTTTTTAGTTTAAAATGTAACAAATTCAAGTTATAAACATGCAAAGTTTATGCTACTTTTGCCTTGTAAAAGTTATGAAGACAGAAATGTAACAGGAACAAATACTTCTGTAGAAGAAAGTAATGAAAAGTTGATAAATTTACTTTTACATTATACAGAACGTAGTCAAAATACAATCTTCCCTGTAGTGATGTTACAAACTTGATTTGACATAACCTTAAAGTTGATTTTTGGAAATTACAAACCTGCTGTGACTTTTAGTACGTACACCGACGGGTCAACAATTGTTTGAATTCAACCACAAAAAGTAGTTAAGGACATTTTCAATTACATATATCACGTCACTATGCCCAGGATTATTTCTCTGTGTATACGTATATGCATGATCTTATGCGTCGCGAAGTCCAGACCCATGAACTTGTCCATTGTCCATGGAATCACTACAAATAAATGGAGTAAAATCGGGACGACAAGCGTGTCAGTTGCAGATACTTCGTTTTCCGTCGAAAGATTGGAAGACTAAATCTGTTAGAGGAGACGCTTGTATCTGCCTTGGAGAGCATCCTTGACTGATGCTATGTCCTGAATGCAACTCTTAGGTGAGTCTAAATACAGGTCTCTCGAGCGGCAAGATGTCTGATAGCACTACCATCTACCAATTTTCGAAAATCATCTGATGCTGAGGTATCTAAAATGAGAAGAGATGACTAACCGTGCAAAGCAACGAGTTTGGCACTTTTGGCAATTTTCAAGGGTCGATGATTATTTATGTACCCGTAAAAAAGAAGATCCAAGGCCAGCTATTCGCCAGAATTACAGAAAGAGGAACTGTTCGTACTTGGTTTACGTTGTATTCCGTCTAATTATATAAGCATATTATTGGTGCCTTCTTTTTATTTTCAATAAAAATTTTTTGTGAAATCAAGTGAAAATGGCCTCAGTCTCTTTGTTGAGCTTGATGAGTGGCTTGGATACTCTTATTAGTATTTTTTGCAGAGTCTAAATTCTTAACAGTTTAGAGTTCATAATGTTTTTCATATTAATATAAGTAAAAAATGGTATATTTTATACCCTGGCGATAGTAAAATTTTATGAGCAAGAAGTTCGTGATATTTTGTATCTCACCAAATTGAACAATATCCTCAAAAAATGATTGTCCGAAAATTGGAAGTAAAAACATTAATATCTAATCGATCACTTTTTACAAAAGATCAACTGTAAAATTCCGAGTGTTCTCAAATTGAAAATGTTGTTCTTTAGCATAAAAAGTATATTTATAAAATTCCGCACTTATCAGACAAAATGTCACTCTATAAAATGGCAGTTTGTTACAAAGAAGATCAAGTAGTTTCTCGCACTAGTACATGATGATTTCTACTCCAGCACGTTACTGCGATATCTTATAAAAAATTGTAAAAATCATACAAATATTTATTGGAAAACAAAATGGCTTTGAAGTTGACTACAATATCATAAAAAAATACAGCCGAAAGTCTTAGCACGAACAAAAGCTAACTGATCTCAAACCTGACGATTGCACTGTCATATATCCTCCTTTTTCTTTTACTCGCTAAACGACTCTATTTCAGGTATAGTATCTCTATAAGAATAGCATATTTAACAATTACTACATTCACGTAATAAAAAAAATTAAGTATAGTCGTAGTTTCTCCATCGTACCAATGACCAAAATTTCTACCTCCAGCCGTGGCGATTGACAAATGACGAGCCAAATTTATTCGGTTAATAATTATAGTAATCCTGTCTGGAGGTAGAAACGCAGAGTCAGAGGTTTTCGTATAAAATAATTTACAATTGTGAGGTGTGGTTATTATCTAATATTCTCTAAACCCCTGAGATCTCAAAGTAAAATGGCAACGTTGGTAAAATCTACAATTTTTGTTACAAATCATAAATTGATTACAATTTGCGGAAATACAAAAAAAAACTTTTAGTAGAAAACTTAAAAGCTTTTAATTCTTAAGTTTTCTTCCCTTCAATTATTTAAATTCAAATAGTGATTCTTAAACAGCCACTATCTGCAATCCGAAATTTCACTTTAAACAACCCTATACACATTTAACCCTAGAACGTCCCAAAATAAGTATGAAAAATCTAAATATCGAGATTATTCATCGCAACATTTGGTCTCTGGTCTCGTAGATTTGTGTGATATCTATGTAATTTTTCATTAAGACAAAACGTAAAACTTTTCGTCGTTTTTTCACCTTGACTTTTTCAGATTCATACAAGTTTGATAAATTTGAAATATGCACAGTAGTGAGGTTTCTGGATAACAAAGCTTCTAAATTTCTACTATGGGTTACAAGTTTTTCTTCCAACTGTGATAAGCGTTTACTACGGAAAAAAGATGAAGCTCTGTTAAGAAAATGTTATAGTGATACTTTAGTACTTGACCTTATATTTCAATGTTGGAAGAAATACCCGTGACTCATTCCAAAAATTTGAATCACTTTTATGAGTAAGGTCTGCTTTTCTGCAAAGAAAAATTCTGCGCAAGTGCGGTCCTATAAAGACCTCTAAATATAAGGACCCGTCCTGAAGACAAATCGAGGTTTCACGTAGGGGCTTTTCACAGGCGTTTTCTGGAATAATTTTCATGTACTTTCTAACTATTTTTCGGTCTAGCATCTGAATGCTTTCGAACTACGTTTTGTATTCAAATGTATAACTTATTATTTTACTACATCTGCACTGAAAAAATCTCTTCCAAATTTCGCACAAATCTGAATATACGAAAATCGCAAAACATTCGTTTTACTTTTGTTGCACAAATGTAAGCGAATTTTGTATAGACATCAGTATGCCAAAATAGCAAAGCCGATATACCAAATTCGTTCCAGAGTCACATTAAGAAAACACACCACTCTGTTTGCGAAAAACGCACGAAACTTGTACTCTCTCGGTATGGCCAAGTTGTTTTGACAATGTTCCGTGCGTTTTTCGAAAGCAGAGTAGTGTGCTTTTTTGATAAGACACTAAAGTTGCGCTTATAGTATACGCGATTTTGTGCGAATTTTGAATACGCATTTACTATTTTGGGATACAACACTGCCATACTATAATCGTATGATTTTATCCAAAAATGGTAAATCTTTTATGCCAATATCATATAAAAAGTCGCGTATGAAAATTGTAACGGCACCTCATACGAAAGTCGAAAGAGATTTTCTTCGGTGTACGAAGTTTTTCATCATAAAGACCCATAGATCCATTGAATACTTCATCACTTCGCAAGTATCAATCAAACTAAGACAAAAGACTCAAGAAAATGCTGACAAAAACTCTCAAGACTTTGAAACGCAGGATACTTTACATCAAACTCATCTTTTTAATATTAGTACAGGAAGTACTTCTGATACCGAAATTACTACTCAGGCTAAATCAATTATTAAAACTAAAAATTCGATGCACCACAAGTTAACCGTTCATTTGACACTACACAGAGAAAAGTAAACCTGAATAGTTACCACCGAAACCATAATGGTTACTGCGCTGACCGCAATTGCTGGGCAGAAATTTTGTGCTGTAGCTATTCTGCGTTTACTACTGTCTTAGACCGTAACCATTACTCCGCGAAACCAGTACGTGATCTGGAGGAATCATTACTGCGTTAGCAGTAACAGCTACTCCCCTATATCGAAAGCGTTTCATCCAGCGTAGTTCTAGTTGCATATAATATCAGCAGGGGCGCCACTAGATATAACAGCTGAGTGCATTGTGCCAAGTTTTTCAGATGCGCGTGCCGTGTTTGTTATATACCGAAAGCCAACATTAAAAAGATATTTGGACAGATATCATGCGACTCAAATTCAGAAATTCTCAGCATAAATTATCCAATGTTATATGGTAAATAACAATGGGAAAAAAGCTAGTGAATTTAGAAGAAATTAAGAGAAAGATGTGATTGATGTTTTTGTCAGAGGATTAAAACCAGAATTGAAGGAACGGATGGAAGAATGGTATGCGCGTGCAACCCGGAGACGAGTAGCCCCTGAAAGTAGACAATGACCACTGGTAATGGCCAAACCGTGTTTTCAATTAAATACCGGCCAAATATTTGTCGCCCAGAAAACTTCCAACGAAAAAGTTGGGCCAAAATGTCTCCCGAGTACGCATGCAAATTTTTGAGCATCTTCGTGCAGCGGGATCGAAAATATTGCGAGTTGAAGTGTTCGGCGCTATTAACTCGTCCACTTTTTACTACTTACTTCAACTCGCGATATTGCTCAAAAATTTGCTACTCGCTACGGACTAGAGTAGTGAGCCTTTAGATTTGGCAACGTCGCCTCCCCATACCTACACGTATATAGACACATGCGCGCGCTCGCTCTACTCGGTCATATGTGACCTGTCGCGAAGAAAGAGACGTTAGGGAGCAAGGCAAGATTTTTCAGGGCGAGAGTTTAAAAGAGTGTCTAACAACGAAAATCGCTATTTTCCGGGTACTTTGCAACTTCATTACGGCTAAAGTAGATATGTCAACATTTTTTCGATTCGTCCATTGGAAAGAACTACTTATAAACGACAAAACCCAAAAATTGATTTTCGCGCCCTAATTTTCCTTTCTTTTTCTTTCTTTTCTTCGCGACCAGTCACATATGGTCTATCTGTTTTGATTCTTGGAATAGCTTTAAAAATGTGCACTATAGGCAGAATTGCGACGTTGCCGCTTTCACACGTGATGGAGGTCAACCTAGTCAACTTTGCTGAGCTGGGAGCTCCGGAGAGGATTATCAACTTTCTCACCATCAGAAGAATGTTATATTTCTCACACAGCGATGCTTCCCCTAGACTCTGTGGCGTGGGGGTTCCTCAGGAGGGTGTTCTTTCGCCTATCCTGTTCAAAATCTACCTCAGGACAGTGAAGGAGATCCTGCCTGCAGATGTGAGGGCAGCTATGTATGCTGACGATCTCCTGCTGTATTTCAGGCGGAACGACCCCCGGCAGGCTTTGCTGCATCTCGAGCGGGCCGTGGGTGCTTTGACCCCATGGCTCCGCGGCCTGGGACTCTCTATCTCTATCCCCAAGTGTCAACTGTGCCTTTTTACCAGAGCTCTCCGTGATTTTTCGGATGTTGTAATGGTGGTTGATGGTCTACGGCTCCAATGTCGTGACTTTGTTAAGTATCTGGGGGTTATCCTCGACTCGCGTATTACGTGGTTATAGCATGTTACGTATGTGTCTGGCAGGGCTGTGTGCGCCGTAGGCCTACTTAGGGGTCTGTCCAGAGTTTCCTGGGGTGTTAATCCTTCATTGCTGCTGCTAGTTTGCCATGGCTTGGTTAGGGTATACCTGGAATGAGGAGCTCCGCTTTTTCTGGCTACTACTCACTCAACTCTGAGCATTCTTGACAGGGTTCAGAATGAGGCCCTGCGTGCCGTTCTGGGCTGTATGCGTTCGACACCGGTCATTATCTTGCTATCTAAGGCAAATGAGCCTCCGCTCGGACTTCGTCGCTCCCTGCTGAGGAGCCACTTCATCCTGCGTAATGTGTCTTGGCGTGGCAGCCCCCTGATCCCCAAACTACGCCTGCTTTCGGAGAGAGTGAGACGGAGGGACTGTAGGCTGAACCCCATAAAATGTGGCTTTCTAATTGCTTATGAGGGTGCCCGGGGTGTCGCAGAGGACTGTCTTCGTACTGTCCGACCCCGGTACTTTGACTGCTCGTGGGACGAGATTGCTGGCCCCGTTCTGCTTGATTTTGATATATTTTGATATTTTGCGCGCTTAAGCATGTTTATCGTTTGCAAGCCCCCTCGGCGATGATTTTCATTGACTCTCTATTCTCCTTGTACCATCTGAGGAACAGGCTGTCATCTTTTCGTACGTCTCCTTTTGTCTACAAGATTTTACACCTCGCCTCGCTCATTCGGGAGCGCGGTGAGTCGGTCGGGTTCGTCTGGATGCAGTCGCATGCGGGTATCGTGGGAAACGAGCTGGCTGACTCCCTTGCCAGATCGGCTTCGCGGCTCCCTTTTGTGGTGCAGTGTGGTGTTCCGAGGAGCTTGGAAAGTTCCTGTGCTCTGCGAACATAATTATCTAGAACTAATTTTGCGTTTGCCTTGATGCGCAATCTGTTATTTGCTTTGCTTCTTCTGCGACTTTGCTATTATAAAAGGAGATATGTTTATTTGTTGAAATTTTAATGTGTGGTGATCTGGCTATTTGCTAGTTCCAGCAAGAAGCTACAAGCAAGAAGAAGACGAAGAAGAAGTAGACTGAAAAGACCGCTCCAGGGACACCGTTTTGACTCGATTGAGGAGCTAAAAGCCATATCAAAGGATGTACTGAAGGCCATTCCGGAAATTGACTTTAACAACTGTTTCAAGGATTGGAAAAAACCTTGGCATAAGTGTATTGTGTCGGATGAGGATTGCTTTGAAGGCGGCCGAATAGATTTGAGAGAATAAATAAAGATTTTCCTCGAACTCTTAAGATCCCTCCTGTTATTGAGACTGCATTCATGAAGAAAAGGTCACCAAAATCTTCGCAATCATCATCAATTCTTGGAGCAACAACTTCAAGGAAACAGTCTAGTCTCCCAGAAGACCGAAAAAGATTATATTTCCTTATTTGGTTAAATGTGTAAAAGCATCCTATAATCGATATAAATCAAATTATTTAAACATTTAATTTTTAAGAATTATACTTAAGACATAAAGAAAATTACACTTAAAAATATCTTTTTTACCTTTCCTCTCCTTATTATGAATTAATATTTTAATTTCAACTTATAATATTGAAATAATTTTTTTTAATTAGTTCTTTCTCATAAAATTGCTCTTTCTATTAGTGACAATTTACAATTTCAAAATTATGTATATTTAAATTTATTGCAGTTAAAATAACTTAGATAATCGTACCAAAATATTTTCTGGTTGTGTGTATTACGGAGAATTTCACATTTATTGTAACTTTTAATTTTTTAAGAGAGACAATATATCGTTAGAATCGTAGGAATTCGTAGATTTTAAATATAATATTTTCAAATAGCAAACTGCGAAAAATAATTTTTTTTTTATTAGCAAAGTTACTTCTTATTTTTAATCCCAGTACTATAATAGTATAATGACGGTAAGAGTATTAATTAACCCAGGCCTGAAGAGCAATGCCCATTTCGACCTCAGGTTCCTGCGAGCGGAAGTATTTGGAGACGAATTTGTTGCGAATTTAATCAGATAAGATAATAGATGAGATAACAGACACAGGTTCATATAATGGAGATAATATCCAGATATTTAACAAATAAGAGAAAAAAAAACTAATAGAAAAACATATACTATAAGTACAAATACAAGGTTAGTTTTTTATCTGGAGACATCATATGTAGATGTGGGGTAAAAAAATTTTTTTAATTAAATTTTAAATTAAGAAAAGAATTTGGAAATAAAATTACGTATTTTATAATGGATAATCCGAATCTGCAATAAAAAATAGAGGTTTCTATTAGAACTTTTGAAGTTACTTTCCCTCCCACCCCCCGGGTGTGAGGTAAATTTGTTCGGAGCCGCTTTTTCCTCTCGAAAATGAAAAGTGTTTAATGCGGACATCTTTTTGCACGAAGCATATTTCTCGATATATTGTGACGTTTGAAGAAAAAATTCACCCTATATAATTGAAGGGCCTGATTCTAAAACATGATATGAATTGTAAAAAAGCGTTTTCTTTTGAAGTCGATTTTCAATTTATATTTTGTTTTCAACTTCTGCTCTAATCCACAATTTTTGAAATTTCATAATGAAATTTGGAAAACAATATTTTCTATAGTATACTTGTTATCTCAGTAATTAAGGGGGTCGATCGAATAACCGGTTATAGTAATTGAGCGCGAGTTGAAGTTGGAAAAGAAATTAAATTTGATGTGAAAACAAAGTCGTTAATTAAATTCTCTACTTGAATCTATGTTTCAAAAATTGAAATTGGAAACATTTTGCATAAACAGTAAGGGACCAACAAAACGGATGGCTAAAATTCTATAACCGCTTATTCAATAGAACCCCTTAATTATTCTATTCTAAAAGCAACCGAAACCATGAATTTTCCCATAAAAATAAAACATATCAGTGCCTTTTGAATATCGAAGTGTTCACAGCGTTCAAGAAAAGCGTTTTAGTTGTTATAAAAAGTTAAATTATTCGTGGTTCTTTTATAGTTTTATAAATAATAATATACGAAAAATAAATTGATTATTATTATTTGCACGCTTAAAGTTTAACGTTCACAGTTTTTTATTTCAAAATTTCATTAAAAAATTTCAAAAACTGTGAATTTGAGTAGGCGTTGATGACAAAAAATAAATTGAGAATCAACTTCAAAATAAGCGCTTTTTTTTACAAATAATTCAAAAACTATAAAAAATTTATGTTTTATCGAAGAGGAGAAAAAAGTGCAGAGTTTTATTTCTTATAACAATAGTATATTGTGCAACCAAGGAAAATAAATGTTTTTTCCGCGTTGTACGCAATTTTTATACTACTTGGGAGTCAAAAAATGGATTTGCTTGCTCCGCAGGGGGCAATAAAATGCACTTTACGACCCGCTTGTAGAAAAAACTACTTTTTAATAATAAAAATTGTGAATTTAGTTTTTGGGTATCCAGGAGCCACCACCACGACGTGAAATAAATTTATATCATGTTTAAGAATCGGACCCCTCAATTTTTAGAATAAATATTAATGTACTGCAGTATTTGTCTTTAATATTAGGTTTTCATAAAAGTGTATTTTGTAAAAAAATGGAAGATCTATTTTATTTAAATTAAATTAACTAAACTAAGATTGAATAACAAAAATTAAGGTCTAAAAAGAAAGTTGACATTCACAAGATATAATTATAGACAATATACACTCGAGATTCCCTCCAACGAGAAGCTCGAGCATTGGGGTGTTCTCTGCAACGAGCGGGAGAGGGGTCTCCTCCATACCCTACTTGTTGCTATGCGCTGTTATGCGCGTTATATGATGCGCGCAGTCAGTCTGTCAGTGATGCCAAGTGAATAATTTTAAGTACATAGTAAAAAAGCGTATAAAAAGGATTTATGCGAGTATTCAACATCGAATTGACTTATTTGATGGAATGTACTCAAAATACTAAAAATATAATAATATAATAATAAAAATATCTATGCTTATCAGGTTTATTTTTGAATATTTCCAGAAAAAAAGAAAGAAAGTCTTGACGATTCATAAAAAATGGAGATTTTGACAAATTTGGAAAACGGGATGAAAAATTGGGAAATTTGCAAAAAATACAACGTCCACTGTCTCGATCATCCAAAGGAAAGATAAAATCAAAGAACACCATGCTTTTATGCAAAGTATCGACTCGGATCTCAGCAGAAAACAATTGCGCGATACAGATTACGATATCCTTGATCACATTGTTTTTGAGTGGTTTAACCAACGAAAAGCCAACGGTGAACTAATTTCCGGAATAATTTTGCAAAGCGCTGCAAAAACTTTTCATGAAAAATGGGTGGAGCATGGATTAGTACCGAAAAATCAATTCAAGTTTTTACGGTGAAGACGGAAAGTATTTTTCTAACACAATTTCATTGTTATTGAAACTTTAAATGTAAAAAACAGTAATATAAATGTTTCATTCCAAATACTGTAAAATTACACAATTAAGTAATTTTTCAATAATTGCCCAATTATTTTTTCATTAATTTGTGATAAAAGCCATCAAACTCATTAATTACTGTTTGGAATTCGAGGGCGCTTCATTCCGTAGTAATGGGGGAAGAGGGGTCGATCGTCTGCTCGTTGTAGGGAAACGTGACGCGCTCGTATAAGGGAACCCTTGTTGGGGCGAATCTCGAGTGTAGTTGCATTCGCAAATGAGTGGGATGTGGACAAGTGATATCACCTATATTAGTGGCTAGAGTTTGTGTAGATGATAACACAATAGTAAAAAAAAAATTACGAGCAAAAATCTTATATCATGCATGCCGTTTTCGGACCGTTCGTCAATATACTTCTCAAAAAGAAGTTCTCATTGTAAACTGGACACTCGGGGATTTTACAAGAAGTTTGAAAAAGTGTATATTTCTGTTCAAGCGTAAAACTTTGTGACACAAATTCAAATGCGATTGTTCGATCCCTAAGATTGTCCAAAATATTGTGGCACGGGACAATTCGATTTCAGAACCCTCGGCTACTTTACCAGTTGTGAGACTGTTATTAGACTGCATTAATTTAAGAATATGCCTACCAAATAATGTCCATGATCTCTACCCCGAACATTCCTAATTTTGCCTACTAGCGGGTCATAAAGTGCATTTTATTGCCCCTGTGGGGTAAGCAAATAGTACATTTTGGCATACTTTTCAGTACGAAAAGAAGGACTTTTTGTACATGTGTTATAAAAATCAATTTTTTACCACCCCATTAGAAAAAAAAATTGTGTACAACACGGGAAAACATTTATTTTCCCTGGTTGAATATACTATTATACAATACATAATGTACAATCGTTGCTCCTTTACACCTGACATTGTACAAACTAACGACCATTGGTAATCCTGCTTAATTCCACTAGACGTTATGAGTATTTGAAACCAGTATAACCGAAATAAATCAAAAGTTCAAGAGTTTCACTATTAAGCAAACATGCATTGTTCCAACCTACTTCTGTAATGCAGGCTAAAAATTAGTCCTAAAACTTTCTGAACCTTCCATATATTTTTAATTTTTTAAAACATTTCCCACTGGATATAATTTGTTAAGCCAAAAATCTGGTTTAACTGCCAATCAGCGATTGTCTTTCCGTTAATTTACACATACACATTCTTGCGTTAATGTGATACAACCGAGGCCAGATACTTCTAAGTTGTCTGCCTCTTTAACTCATGGAGAGAAATAAACTTAAAAAAAATGTGAGTGAGTGAGAAGCGATGATATAGAAAAATGGTTTATCACAATGTTTTATGCAGTCCACAAAGGGAATTGACGCAAAGTTATAATAATTTCTGTATTACGAAAAAATGTAACCAGTAGAAAATGCTATACACTTAATCATTAAAAAATTAGTTTCGTATCAAAATTTGCATATCCGACCTAATATCTTTAGAGCCAACGTTAATAACTTTGAGAAAATCAGGGGAAGGATTACAGAATAAAATCTATTCATTTATACAACTGTACACCCTTGATGTATCACACACGTGGTTCATTCACGCAAAAAAATCAGTATCAAACTGTTAGAAGTTCTGCTGACGCTTCCGTTTGGTGTCCATGGCGTCTAAAATTGGCTGTCTTTTGGTTTGATACCTTCTTCTAAGCTCGTCGATTTCTCTCTCCATCTCGGCATCTAGACTTGACATCCTCTGCTGCAGCTCCTCATATGAGAGGAACTTCAGCTGCAGGATATGGTTGTTTATCTATATTCAATTTTTTCCATGATGCCTGTTTTGGCATTACGAAGCTTCAAAAATTCTCAAAGCTCATTCTTGTTATTAATTCAATCCTATCTCACTCAATGGGAATCAGAAAAATAAATAAAATCTTTAATATAGTATGAGAAGTTATAGAAATTTCTTGCAATCCTAACATTCCCTAAGAATTTATGACAAAATATTAGGATGTGATATTTAATATTTACTCCAGTATTTCAAGATTTGATAAAAATTATAAGACATTCCATAGGAATTAATTTAGCCATGAACTACTTTATTTGACAAATTGAACTGTAATAGAATTTTTTTTTAATTGTAAGTAAACAAAGTTGTTTTTGAATAAATGTTTTAACAATAACTTCCTTTTAGTTTTGGATATATCGCATTATTTTCCAAATTTTAACAGAAATATAACAATTTTTGATAAAGAAGTTTTTCCAACAAAAATTTGAAAACGGCGAATGACATCTAGAAAACAATAAAAAGAATGACTTTTATAGATTTTTTTCTAATTTCATAAATAGGAAAAAATTTTCCGTTAAAATTATTCGTATCTCACAAATTTTTCTAGAAAACCTTCAACTTTTCATTTTCAGAAAAAGCTGCCGCTATTTTAACAATTTTTAATAATTATTATTCAAGAATTTAATATTATTATTCATAATATTTCAAACGATATCATCAATAATAATATTGCAACTCTGATATATAATTATATATTTTCTACTGCGACCCGTTTTACCTTAAATGAAAATGAAAATATTAAAATAATGTATTATACTTAATTATAAGTATACTTAATTATAAAAATTTGTTGATATATAAAAGAACCACTAATGTTTTTAAGTTTGAATATTAGCTTAAATTAAGTGAGACAGGATTAAAAGCCATTACGAAAATTTAATTGAAAAAGTAATTCAATATATCATAATTGATGCAAAAGAAAAAATACTTACAAAGTCGAAATCTCGTTCCGTGAATACATTCTGGAACTTAGATATGTTGTTGTGAGGTGGTTCTGGCACTGGATGAGAAATTTGACTAAGTTGTAACTGTAAATTACTTTGAAACCTCTGAGATTCTATTGGATTCTGTAAATCTATTTTATTCTCTACTTCTGGATTGTGAGCACTTAATATTTGCCCATTTCCCTGAAAGAAAGTTAGCATTCAATTTTTTTACTTATACAGGGTGTTCACGGACAAGGTTTCTGCACCTGTTGAGTCATATTGTACTGAAAAAAATCGAGAATCTGTACCTATGGGTTCAACAAATTTTTCCAAGAGGACTTCTCGATTTTGTTTCTAATGCAATTTCATCATATCCTCTGAGAAAATTAAGGAATTTTACCTTTCCTAACTCTGGCGCCTCCTTTTTGTCAAAGTGATCAAGAAATAGAGGCCGGTATTTCTTTCCAGATTCTACCGATCCCGTATTATGCCCTGAAAATATAATTTGTCAGTAAGGTTTGTTCTGAAATAAAAATTGTTAGCCGAAAAAATTGTATTTTTATTAACTCTTCATTGTTGCTTCAGTGTCCGTGTCACTATTGATAACCATAGTTCCGAGATCCAACATCGCTGAAACTAGAGTCCCCGTATCCGGAAGATCGTGGGATGGCACCAAAGTCCCCGAGTCTTCAGGAAGAGGTTTCATTGTTCCTGTACAATCATCTTCGTCCTAAAAAATTTGTATTCTCTTAAATTATTATATGATTTACTTTGAATGAATGACTTGTGGAAAAGCACGGCCAAATAGTAATTAATATTACCGAGTCCTCTGCATTATTCTGACCCTTGATGGCCACATTGTTGATTACGTGAGCTCGATGCGCACTCTGCTTTTCTCGTATCTCGTGTGCGTCTGCGATCATTTGACTAAGAATACTTGGCTGTTTGGCATTACCTTCAAAAAATACATATCCATTGTAACCTTTTGTAATTTTTGGAAACTTGTAAAGCGACTAATGTTTCGGAATGTGACTACTACCTATGAATTCATGATTAAGCAACTCGGTGGCGGTAGCTCTCTCCTCGGGATTTTTAACAAGGCACCCACTGACAAAGTCTATGAATTCCGGACTCCACTGATCAGGTTCTCTGAAGCTTGGAGGTGGTTTTGTGGGGATCATAAAAATCGCCCTCATTGGATGAATGTCACCATAAGGAGGTTTGCCCTCAGCCATTTCTAGAGCAGTTATGCCCAGAGACCAAATATCTGCCACACAATCGTAGCCGATTTCTTGAATCACTTCTGGTGCCATCCAAAATGGCGTGCCGATCACAGTATTTCGTTTGGCCATTGTATCCTATTAAAATAATAGGTATTTTTAATCTCCTTAATACTTCCTTTGGTAGTTCTAAACTTGTTCTAAAATCTATAAATTATATTAAAAAATTATCTCAACAAATTTTTATTCTGTTTAATTTTTTCGAGAAAACTAGTATTTTTTAGAATTAATAACTTTAAATTTATCAAAAGAATTTATAGCCTTGAAAGTGAGAAGCGATTAAAGGAATTCAACACAGTCCAGAAGAATTTTTACAGAATGAAGTATTCTTATAATATGATGACATCTTGCTACAAAAAAATTTAAGGTCAACTGGTTAAAGAATGTTAGAGGTACCTTGATTTGGGTTTTACAAATCACACTTTCAATTTTTAAACGAATGCAATTACTAACTTATTTCATTCTAAGTAACATGTAGAACCTTAAAGTAAGATTTGTATTACAGTAGTTTTAAAATTTTTTTTTATATGATTACAGAAGGTTATTTTTTCATTTTAATTACATAGATTTCTCGATTTTTCAATACATGACGTCCAAACATCGAATTTAAGTATTTTTGTTAGTTTTAAATGCCTAGTATATTCAGTCAAAAAAAATATACATATATCTCGTAATCGATAAATACCTTTAAATCTTGATCTGAACTATGCTCTTATCAAGTTCATAAACACGAATAACATTTTTTAAATTATACTTTACAATAATTTACTTTCCCACAGAAAACGATTTTTATATTTTGTGGGTAATTGAATTTAAGGATATTATATTTATAGTTATTCTGTATTTGTTTGTTAAGTTAATAAAAGACTCATTAATTTAACATTTTGTTCAATTTTTATAATAAAATATTGACAAGTGTAAATATACAGTCTTCCGCAAAATCCTTACCAAGGACTGTGTACATATATCATTTAAAAAATGGAGATAATATAAAATTATGAAATTAACGATATTCTTATGTTACAGGAATATAACCTTCAGACAAATTCAAATTTTTGTTTGAAAAGTGCTATGAGTAATCAATTACTTAAAAGCGATTTGAGAAATAAAAATTAAGTGTCAAATTATAGGTTATGGATCTCATTTTTCAATAAAAAATAGTTATTTTTGTAAGATCGTTTATGAAAGTATAAACTTTGACAAAGTGTAAAAAGTATTCAATACAAAAAAAAAATCTCGAAAAATTCAAATAGAAATTTTAATAATTACAAATTATAATTTCTCCAACTTCTACTAACTAATGATCAAAAATTGGAACAATGTAGCGTGAGTCTATTAACTTCCTTGCAAATGAGTAGAATTTACAATAAAATGAATTTAATTTCTTACGAATTAAATATTTTTTTTATGATTGCAATAATTTTTTTCATTAATAAAAATCAAGTATTCAATAGAAATTGTGAAAAAAATGATTCAAAGCCAAAAGTGCGAAAAAATAAACTTATCATGCAATCACCATCAAGTTATTTTTTGTTAAATGTTCCAAAGCTTTCCGTGTACTCAAATCAACGCGAGTCCACACGAGTCTTAGAGATTCGACGCGTGTCCGATCAAATCTTATGGAGAGTCGACGCAAGTCCCAGTCTTTGCATTCCGATCTACTCAAGTATATCAGAGTCAATAGAATTATTTGAAATTTACTAGAATATTCGAGTTACTCAAAATCATCACCAATCTTTAAAATTATCCGATATTATCGGATCCATTTGTGAGTAAATAGTCCCTCGCTCTAAGTAACTGATTATTTATCGTAATTTTCGAATAAAACTTTTAAAAAAGCTGTTGACTTAAGAGGTGATGTAATTGCAAACCTAATGGTACCTCTCGTATTATTAAGGAAGATAAAAAAAAACTGTCCAATAGAATTTACCGTTAATTGACCAGCAACACCAAAGTCAGCGAGCTTGGCGTGTCCTTCATTATTGAGCAAAATATTTCCAGCCTTAATGTCCCTGTGTATTTTTCGTCTTAGGTGAAGATACTCTAGACCCTTGAGTGTATCACTAAGAATCGTAGCAATTTCATCTTCTTGAAGGGTTTTTTTTCGTAACCTCATGATGTCACTGACAGATCCTGCCCCACAGTACTCCATAACAATCTAAATTTTAAACAAAATAACAATATTTTACTTGAACCAAACTTATTAAAGTTTTTATATAATCTACTACTTTTTTTCTAATATTCTGATAAGTTATCTATTCCTCATAATTAATGATAATTTCTCTCAAGATGTTCGCTTTTATTCATTTTATTTATAAAATGTTTTCAACAATGTTACCCTTCTGTGTATTTGTAAAAATTATGAAATAAGAATATCATATTTTCTACGGAAATAATATAAATCATTAGTAGCTTAACAATCTAATCAATAAACAGCATTTATTCCAATAAAATAGACATCTAAAATAATAAAACAGTTTCTCCAACAACCCAAATATTTATAGAAGAAATAATAAATCAGTAGATGTTTTACGTACCCATAAGTCTGTATTCTTGAAGTAGCTTCCATAATATTTTACAACATAAGGAGAATCACATTGTTGCATTATGGATATTTCCTTAATGATCTCCTGCAGATCGGTGTCGACTGGTACTTGCTTAATTGCAAGTACCTGGCCGCTTTCTTTATGCAGCGCTTTGTAGACAGAGCCATATGAACTACAATAGAAGAAATGGAAATAAATTTATAATGAATAAATAAGCCAATGTGTTCAAACAAAAGACAAATTAATGAGTTAATATATTCTTATCAGACACGTCAATGCTTACAATAATTCAGATTAAACCTACCCCTCGCCAAGTTTGCAAATTATGTCAAAAACTTCTTCAGGTTGCCTCGTCAAGCTCTCTTCCGATAACTTTTTTAATTCACTGGAAAAAATACTTAATTTAGAATTATCAATATGAACAAATAATTTATTTTTTAAATAAATATATTTATTCCAAGAAGCTTCTATCCTTATACGAAGTGTGATTAAAAAGTACTCGACCTTGCCCCAGAATAAGATAAGTAGCTTCTTGAAATTTGTCCATCTTTGGGGGAGGGGGGGGGGGGAGGTTAATTCGGTAAAAAAAGGCATGTTTTTAAAAATTTTTTTTGGCGATACAGATAGTGTTAGTTTATTCAGTCAATTTCCATATAATAATGCAACATTTGAACAATATTTTCCTAAATTTTCATTGCAAAATATTGAAAATTGAGCGAGTGACAGTGAATCTCCGAAGGAGCCTCGAAAAAAACTTGTTTTGCGGTGTACATCATAACTTGCAACAGAATCATCTGAAACAAAAAAATCAAAATGCATTTGTTAAAGGAGATATTTTTCGAGGTAACCCTGGGAGGATTTTTTTTTAGATTTTTCAATTTTTCATAGCACTTGGAAGCCAAAAAACCGATTTCCGCTAAAAAAATCGGCTAATTTGCTATTGTAAAATTAATAATTATTAAAAAACAAAATAACTCCCAGCGATACCTGGTGAATTATGTGAAGAAGTACTGTGCAACATTTCAAAACGATTAGTCCAGTAGATTTTGAGTTATGGCGTACACGGACTTCAAAAATAACAAGTTTCAGAAAAAGGCTTTAAAGTTTTGCACACTAAAAAATTCAAAATAAAACTCAATAATTCTTTCATACTTACACAGAGTCGTAAATTCCAGGTCCATAGAGCAAAAAGCTTTCATCAAGAAGATCTAGAGCATCTTTTTGTACTTGTCTACGCAAAATTCTTCCTTCTTTACTGTCGTGCGCCGCTTGCTTCTCTGCTCTACTGTCGAGCAAGTATAGAAACCCGGCCTGGAGCAACGGACGCTCAAATACTCATAAGTTACTCAATTTTGCTCCGATCGACTTGAAATTTTGACACAATATTCTTAAGATATTATGCATTCATTGAAAAAAAAATGCAAAAAAGTATAAATCCCCCCCCCCCCCAAACGACGATATGTTAAAGACAAGAATTTGAGTTTTATAATGAAAGGGATGCGTGGTATTCCCCTTCTTAAACAGTCGGCCGATGTTCGCATGCGATGTGGTTTTGCTCCGAAAAAGGCGAAAACGACTTCATCGGCCGGGAAGGTGATGGCAACTATTTTTTCGGATACCAAGGGAATTGATAATTCAAAATTTCAAGAATTCGAAACGGCTTGAATCCTCAAAATACAAAACACACGACCAAATTTGGACCAAAATCTCCGCCTTAAACAACCAACTATGAGAAAACAAACAAAAAAGGAGAAAACTACTCGCCGAGACGTAGGCGAGTAGGTTTTTTGTTTATGTAAATGGTTGTGGGTAGTAAAGACAAAAGAGGAAGAAAGAAAGAAAAAGAAGGAAGGGATTTTGGAAGGTTGCCTTCTTTTTTCTTTCCTCCTTTTTTATTCGTTTTCTCATGGTTGTTTGTTTAAGGTGGTGATTTTGGTCCAAATTTGGTCGTGTTTTTTGTATTTTGAGGACTCCAGCGGTCTTGAATTCTTGAAATTTTGAATTATACTTTTGTTTAGAAGTTGGGAAGAATTCGAGTTAGTAGTGATACGGGTTCGAGTTCAGGTTTGAATTGTATTGACCAAGGAAATTGTTTATTGATTATCTTGAAAAAGATAAAACAATAACTGAGCAGTACTATGCATCTTTATTGAATCAGCTAAGGACAGCAATTGCTGAAAAACGATTGCATATAGTGGGGGAGATAGTACTTTCCCATGAAGATAACGAACCGGCTTACACTTCGGCAACCACTATGGCCAAAATTCACAAATTGCATTCAAAATGATTGACCGCCCACCAAATTCACTAAATTTGGCTCCCAGAACTACTTCGTGTTTCTCCAGCTCAAAACTTGGCTCGGAGTAAATAATTTTACTTTTCTTCTATCAAGAAAAAATGTGATGCATCAAGTGAATATCACTGACAATTATTTTCAAAATAACTCTATACAATAAAAAATAACCAAGCTAACCGAACCTATATCTTCTGTATTTCAAGGTCCTGTTTAAATTATAAATATGGATTCATTTTTATGAAGAAGAGCTTATTTTCCGTAATCTTTAATCTTAGAATTAAAAGTGTATGACGTTTTCATTAAAAACTTCATAAATTTTTACTTTTTGTATTCATTGTAAAATCAAAAGATAATCATCCATTGCTAATTATGGAAATATAATATTCAACCATATTTCATATTTTCCATTATTTCAGATCCGAAAGAAGTATAAGGAAACCCAACTATGTCTTGAGAAGTGACAACGTTTTCAGTCAAATAAATCAAACGATCTTTAGTTAAATAGAATTACAGAGACTTACTTACGCAATACGCAAATGACCTACTATATTTCAAATTTATTTTCTTACCGCCTGCACAGCCTACATCTCACTCATATTTTTTTATGTAAAAAGAAGGACAGGAGATATAAGTATTGCGCAGCCGCCAGTGAGTATCCAACATTCTATTTGAAGATTGTTAGACTTATTTTACCGAAAACGTAGCCACTTTCACAACTACGATCCCATAGAAGTTGATTCTCCTTATACTCCTTCCTGATTTAGACTTTTAGAACCGACAGTTTCGTTTTTCGAAATTTTTTTCTTGCCTTAAATAAAAAGAATATATTGCTGAATGGATAGAAGTTTGGAGTCTTTTCATGAAACTTCATTATAAAATTACAAAGTAAACCGAGGAATGAAAAAGACTTTTTCAATATGATTTATCTTTAAACTGATAAATAAAGTTTTCAAAAATATGCTCGTGTACTTTGTACTGTTTAATATACTTTAATTTCATTCGATTTTTATAGAACTTCTATACACTTTTTATGAAATTTTCATGGAATAATTTATAAAATCGATATGGCGCTACACGCTATCTGATTCGATCGATGTTGTAACCCTTTTCAGCATGCAAATCATGGGAATTTTAAATTCAAGAAATATTACTTGTCATAAACAAGTTAAAAAGGTTTGTTACAAAAATATTAGGTTTGTAGAAAAGAATTGCAGCTGAGATTTACCCCTAAAAGCTTGCCTCAAAATTAAGCTAATTAGAAAATTAATTTATCAATTAGGTCCTCTTCTTTATCCAGAAATATCTTTTTCTGTCTGAGAAAATTGAAGTTACAAAACCATAAAGAATATAATCAAGCAGTTATTGAAGTACTTCAGAAAATAAAAAATAAGTTCAAGAAATCCAAAAACAATTCGAGAAAGTTGTGCTCTTAATATTTATACTGCAATCTCTCGAGTAATTATATATATATAATTATCAATGAAATGGTGTTGGAGTTATCGGAAAAAGTGGCATGAAGGGTCCATATTATTTGGCCAATATTCCGCATGCAGAAGAAGTTTCCAAATTCCCAAATTCTCGTTTGCAATATACGACTCAGCTTTGTCATGTTGCACGAGGACTTTTCTGATTTCTTTACCAATGAGTTACTACTGATATCGATTCGCATTTACTGTTTCTTCTAGATTCGGTATTCCATAATACACTAGCCCTTGATAACCCATCAGATATAGAGCAAAACTTTCTTGGCATAGACGCTGGGCTTTGCAATCGACGTCGCCGGTTTGCCAAGATGAACTTACGGTTTCCTTGCGTTTAAACTTATCATACAAGATCCACTTCTCGTCCCCTGTGATAGTTTTGTGTGAAAAAATCTACTTTTTACATCTTGACAACCAAGACATGGCTGTATCAAACTATCGTTCTTTGTTATTTTGACAGCACATAAGGAACCCATCGAGCTTCTTTATAATAATGCAGAGCGCAAAGAACGAGGTTCATCATTTCGGATTATCATATTTGCACAAATGAATCGATAACTCGAAACGCTTTTCAACTGTTTTTTTGAACCAAAATAACTCAAAATTTTTAAATTTATCATAGGGGTGCGTGAGAAATGTAATGTTTTGCCCGAAGTACGCATGTGTACTGTGAGAAATATTATTTTTCTATTAGCGGACCATAAAGTGCATTTTTGCCCCACAAGAGGAAATAAAATCCGCTTTATGACCCGATATTAGAAAAAAAAATATTTCGTTTTTTTTTAAAAAGTAACATGAATACAGCTTACTGAATCATTCATAATTTTTTTAGAATTGAAGTAATTTAAGATATATCATTTACGTCCTAACTTCAATGTCCATGACTAAATATAAAAAATGTATCATGACTGTAAAATCAATAGTACCACAAAGTGTGGATTTGAATATATTTATATTTCCTGAAAACATCTTTGAATAGCAGAGCTCTACAAATAATCCAGAATAGACTATTACTTTTTTTTTTAATTTATAAAGAACCTTTATATCAAAGAAAAAGTAAAATGTCAAGAACTAAGATATTTTTAGTAAACTCTAGTAACCAGAGCTAAATTCATTAAATCCAGCTATTCGGATTTTCTTCTGTGTAAAATATTTATAGTTTTACAAGCCGATTCACTCGGACTATTAATAACTCATAGATAAAATATCAGACCTGAAATAAAAAGAGGAAAAATATTTATCATTAAATTACTTTTAAAACATTATTTATAGGTGACAATCAAATATAAATAAAAAAATAGATTAAGTAATCAAATATTTAAAAGGCGACAAGGAATTGTATCAACACAAATATTGTAAAAATATTTCCCAGGCAAACTATAAATACAAAAATGAACGTAGTATGTTGTGTTATAATTTAGATAAGGAAATAAAATCATATAAATATTCAAAAACTTATTCACAAATGTGAAAATCAAACGCATACTAATCACTGTCAAATTCTTGAATAATTCCAGCAGCAGACGAAATGCATTTCAACAAAGGAATAAACGTTCTAAGAAAGCCTTTAAAATTTAGAAAAGAAAACAACATGATTAAATCATTATTGCTAAGACCCAGTCATGTTTCATGAGTATTGCAGATTATCTGCAAAGAATAGCGTGGCTGGACGTATTTGGAAATTTTGGAGTAAAAATAATTAAATACCTCTTTGAAGACATCTTCACTTTTGTTGTTAACGGTTTGCGTTCGCATAAAAATAAATTCGGTATGTATATATTTACACAAAAAAACGCAACGCGGACTTAACTAATGTTTAACACTTGGAATCATAGTCGATTTCAATTATTTAATATTACATTGTTCAAAGGTAAATTAATGTAACCACAAACCGAAACATTGGAACCTTCTGCCATTGCAGGTGGCGCTGTTGACTTATCCAGTGTTCGTAAAAGCATAAAAAATTACGCAAAGCAGGGATGAGTTAGTGGTTAGGTCAAATGATTTTATGGCAAAATTACACTGGGAAAAAAAACATGGGGCGTGTCCGAATTGGCGAAGTACATTACGAAGTAAATACTTCCACCATAGGATGAAAAGAGTCAGTTGTTACGTCAGCAAACGTCGGTCTCTTTTCATCCTATGGTGGAAGTATTTGCTTCGTAATATACTTCGCCAATTCGGACACAGTCATGGTGAAATCAACGGGAAAGAGTACCGTCGCCAATTTCACGTTAGCGTAGCGTTGTGCCTCCGGTTAATCGCTGGTGCTATTCAACGCTGCACCACCTCCTGGCTCCACTGACGGTAGAGCCTACGTAAATTCATCCAAAAATGATCAGCTGTGGCAATACTTGCGATTGTTCTTTTCAGTTCTTTTGTTTTTCTAAATATATATTCCAATTTCATTATGGATTTAAAATTGCGTCATCATGTAATTTTTTCAAATCACACGGCGTTCCAGCGTTAAGTCCCCAGTGAATTAACGGGGCTGACGTAGCTGGATTAACGTGAGTTTCCAATGCTACATTGGCGCTGGCAGTAACACGCTGATACTCCTCGCCGTCAATGTAGCGCAGCCCCCTGCATCTTAGCCAGAATGCACGTAATCCGCGAAACGAAAATGTCACAAGAATTGACCGTGGCCGCTAGGGGCGCTGATTGTTCATGAGGCCTGAATTCATTTTAATGCATGGGAAAAATGCATAAAAATTAAATTTTTGGGGATAAAAACTACTTGATCATATTTTTTTTTACAACACATTAAACTAGAAAGTTTTAAATATTATTTAAAGCAATTTTTACTGATATAAAGGGTAATATGCTTGAAATTTGGGCGAAAATTGTCTTTGTAATTCTGGCTCGAAATTGAAATCAAAGTTCTGTTATCTTCGTTTTAACATTAATATTTACATTGTGATTATTAAATAAAAATACAATATTTATTTATATTATCAATATTATTGATATTATATCAGTCTTACATATTATAATAGAAAAATTGGCTATTGAAATTCCATCAAATTGAATTATAATACGGGTATTAATTATATCATCTTGATTTTGTTAGAAAAATTAGATTTTATTATAGGAAATTTTGTATTTTATTTTTTAAAACTTCTTAGTAATTGAAAAAATTACATTTTTATGAACAAAACTTTCACATAAGGAATGAACGTACATTTGAAAAAGTAACAAATATAAAGAATTTATAAAATTCCTTTATAAGTATTTGAAAACACTAAGAACAAAGATGTTCTAATAAATAATAATCAACATAATATACTATATTTCATAATAATATAATGGATATTTAGATCTCATATGCACATAATTTATTATGTGTATTTTATCTATAATTAGGGATGGGCGATCTCGATTCGATTCTACGGAGATCGATCTTTTTTACTCGATTTATCGGTTGGATTGATATTTTTTTCGATCTTTACGAACGATTCTCCTTTCTTTTTTTCCTGTTTCCTATTTCTATGAACTGTTCCTATGAACTGTTTTTTAGTTTAAAAGTGAGATCAAGGGGTCGACCAAGAGAATATCCTTAATGTGATATACAAAGTATATTAATATTATAAACTTTATAATAATACTTCATATTTATGCCAGAAATTTTATCATAAATAATACTTTAAGTGATATGCAAAGTTCAAAGTATATTAATATTATAAATTTTATAGTAATACTTCATATTTATGCCAGAAATTTTATCATAAATAATACTTTAAGTGATATGCAAAGTTCAAAGTATATTAATATTATAAACTTTATAGTAATACTTCATATTTATGTCAGAAACTTTATCACTAATAATAAGCATTGCTTTAGAAATTGTGCAATTTTAAAAAATAAAAAACGTTCCTGATTCGCAAATATAGTGTGTTTTTTAAGCCTAATTTCCTTTTTTATTGATATAAACACTTTTTTATTTTGATAATTTAAATTCACAAAATATGCAAGCAACAATTATATCTCCAATTGTTATAAAATATTTTAAAAAAAGGTTATTTTACAGAAATTTATCATTTTCAGAAAAAGGTATCGATTTTTGAAGATCGATTCAAAAATCGATCTTTTTAACCGATTAATCGATCAAATTGAATCAATAATTTCAGAATCAATTCTTTTTTTTTGAAGATCGCCCATCCCTATCTATAATACCTTAAGTTCAGTCAGTCAGCTTTGTTGATTTTTTTATTTAAAGCGTTTTAAATTTAGTATAGATTAAATTTTAATAAGTTATAGGCGCTCATGATAAATAAACCACAAAACAATGCACTTTTTCAGAGCATGACGTGTAGCCTGTTTTGCAAGCTACAGCAACAAATTTCCGCATTTTCACATAAATTTTTATATCACCGACTGTTAAAACCATTCCAATTTACCTAAAAAGCACACAAAAGCACTTCAGACACCAATTGTTCACAAAAAACGTTAAATTTCAATGTTCTATAATGCTAATCTGTATAAGGTCGGCCTCATGAACAGCCAGCGCCACGGTGGCCAACGGTCAACATCTGTGACATTTTCAACTCCAGAGATTCCGGGGGCTGATGTAGCGGGATTTTCCGTATAACCTGAAGATTTATGGCTACTAATGGCTAATCCCGACGGTGAAGACATAGTAAAAGCAGAGTAAAAACATAGGACATAGCATAGATGCCACATAGGTTGATGGTGGGGACGGCTAATATATATAGACCACGGTAGTATAGACAGGTCTGGCAACTTCCGTGGTGGGGGATGTTCCCTTCTTGAAGTCAGAATGTTTCATATTTTCGCCACGGATAGCGCTAGTATTGAGTAGTGGCCCGAATGACCGCACTATGAACAGCTGTGAAAGCTGTCTGTAAACCACGGGTATTCCTTTAACCACTTTTTCATGCACGATTTACAATTAAATTATAACATAATTAAAATTTTGAATTATATTTATGAATTCATTCTAAAATATAATGTGACACGTACAGTTTACAGCCACAATAAAATAACGTAGAAGTAAAACAGTTTCAGTTAATATTAAATTTGATCATAAAAAAATAAATAAAAAAATAGAAACATTATACACGATTGTAACCTTTTTTAAAAATATTTTAAATTATTTTCGCAAAAAATATCATGGTGAGCACAAAAAAAAGTAAGTGTAACTATATACTATCCTACACAGAGCTTGCAAGTGTACATTGGAAAAAGTTATATTTTTATTGATAAAAAGACAATTTTCATTTCATAAACTTGTACAACAAGTACAAAATTATTCAATAGTGTAAAAATGTATATAATTGTAAATATTATAAAGTTTATATATGAAAAATATGTATATAATTAATTAAAAACGTTTCTAATTCTAAAATGTAAATAATTCTTTATCAAGAAATAAAGTCCTTAAAAATATAGTGTATTGGAATGTGTCAAATGAGCATACGACATCTGCTGATAGAAAATGTCACTACTATAAGGGAAAACTTTACATGCTCTCAGTAGTAAGTTAATCGTGGATCTGTTTATTAATAAAATTAAACAAATTAATTTTTGTTTTAAGTATTGAAAATGGAATCCGCGAAGTTTTCTCCTCGTGCAAAATCGAAAAAGAAGTTAGTTTGTGCTGTGGAAGGATGTTAGTTTATATACTTTTCCATCACATTCACTTTTGAAACATTTGTGATCCATCAGTGGTTGAGGTGTATAAGTGCCTAACACTTCTTTGAAACTTCTTTTCCAGGCACATGTTTTATCTGTACATGACAATTCTTTGCTTTTTAAACAGTCATTCCTATTTAAACCGAAACAGTATTTTATATTATGATCAAAACAATTATTTTAAGGTTATTATTTTAAGGTTGGAAACTTACCGGTTACAATACAATAATGATGCAATTATATGTTTGCATTGTTCACCCAAGCCAGCTTTACATGTACACTTAATTGAGGAAATATCACCACCCTTCGTAAGTTCACCATTAATTTCATGCGGATCTTCTTTCAGTTTTGATGTTTTCAAACAGTAGGCCGTGAATTTCACTGCACCTGAGCTCTCACTTATCTCTTTATCTTTTCCACATTTAATAATGTGTCCGGCTTTCAAGAGTCGTTCTCCTTCCACAAAATTCCTTTTTTTTATTAGTACCAGCCCAATCGAATATTGCACTTATATTTATTATTTCTAATCACTTTTAAATCACATGTATTTGCATGGAAAGCTATACCCTCTATTCAAATTTTTCCCTTAAGTACGACATGTTTTTTAGGCCCCGCCCATTGGACATATCCCAATATACCAGGGGTGTTAGTTGAAATCTGCCGGTTTTACTCATAGATGTCGCTAGAGATATGTATACATTTCTATGATTTGGCATCTATGTCATATTTTTCTATGGACAATAACCTTCAAAAATACACAATTACATTCTGCCAAAATAATAGCATCATAATTGTTTACCTCAGTGAATATGTCGAGTTTCGTTCCAAAGTAAATCGCATTTGCGGCATTCGTTGCTTTTCTTATTTCATCAAAAGAAAAAAGCAGTTGAAGCTCATCGATTGCTGGTAGAAACTTATGGTGAACATGCCCCAGTGATTAGAACATGTGAGACATGGTTTCGTCAATTTAAAAGAGGAGATTTCGATATAACAGACAATGAACATCCTGGTGCAGCGAAAAAGTTCGAAGACGAGGAATTGCAGGCGTTATTGGATGAAGACCCAACCCAATCGCAATAACAATTGGCACAAAAACTAAATGCGACCCGAGGAGCAATTTGCCAACGTTTAAAAGCCATGGGAAAAATCCAAAAGTATGGAAAATGGGTACAACGCACCGCCTCATACCGCTAAAGTGGTGAAGAACACATTAAAAGCATTGAATTGGAAAATGATATTGCACCCGCCGTACTCTCCAGACCTCGCCCCGTTCGACTATCACCTTTTCGCATCGATGGGACACTCACTCGCAGAGCAGCGCTTCGCCAATTTTGAAGAAGTCGAAAAATGGCTCGTCGAATGGTTTGCCTTGAAAGAGAAAAAGTTTTTTTGGAATGGTATCCATGATTTGCCTGAAAGATGGGCAAAATGTGTAGAATCCAACGGTCAGTACTTTGAATAAAATTTTTTTGAGATTCCCTTGAGAATTAAGTGTTTTCTTTATTGAAAAAACCGGCAAACTTCAACTAACACCCCTGGTATGTATGTATGTGTCTAATAAAAATAAAACGTAAATTTTTTAACACTTACAATAGATACTTTCACTTGCAAATTGATAAAATGATAAATATATATGTATCAATACCTTAAAATTAATTCTAAAAGGAAGTATTGTGTACATTATGTTTTTAAAATGTGGAGAATATGTGTATAGACAGGCACGATAAAAAAACGAAAGAAATCTTCGCTCATAAAAATGTATTAAATACAATTTGATCAAAAAAATGTATAAGTTTGTACACGAAAAATTTTGTGATAAAGTAATCTTAAAAGTAAATAAATCGAATAAATTCCTGGTGAATGAATATTCATATAGCATCTTTAATATTCTCCAGACTCTTTCTGATCCAGAATTTTCCGCATTTTTTTCATAGTCCGGATACGGGATGACGCCACCTTAAAGAAAACAAGAATTATGTTAATATAATCGTTGAGCTTACAATTGAACCTTAACAGTATGAATACATATGTAAAGAAAAATAAAAAAAAAGAAACAAAAACAAGAAATTTTTTGTAAAGAATATAATCTACGAAAAGAGTTATTGTACATCAAATAAATACAATATACATGTGGTCTCATAGAGACATCAACTTTGAACATAGTGAGTTAATAAAATGAACATTTGTAAACAAAAAACTTAAGTCTTGTAGGAACAGTCGTGTTTTTTAATATCTGCATCATAAACAAAATTATTATATTTAAAATAAAAATTAAGCTGTCTTTATATTGTATGTATTGAGTTGCATTTGACCCCTTTGGAATTCTTTTTTACACCTTACACAAAAGTAGAATTTGATCTTCATTCCAATAACGTGATAAATTTTTTCTTAAGCTGTTATTAATACGTACTTTTTGTTCTAAGTGTTTTACATAAGCCTCTCTTATGCGTGTATTTTTTTTACGTTTTGTTTTCATGGCCTTCATTACTTTATAATTTCTTTGTAGTAATTTGGTTAACTTTTCAATCAGTTCATCTTTTTCTTGCATGCTTGCATTATGTCGTCTTTGGTTGACTTCATTGATCAAACTCGTGTTAGTATCAATCATTTGTTGCAACTGCTTATCCTCTTTATCTATAAAAAATGCAATATTAACATCATAATGTATATTATGATAAATTTTACTTTTACATTTTGGAAAAATAAATTTCAAATGTTTCAATCGAAAATGTATAATTTTTGGTTTTTAAAGTAAAAAAAGAAACTAATGCAACTTCAAAGGATAATAAATTTTTTTTTAATGATAGATCAATGTTATAGAAATGATGTTCAAGTGTTCAAATGAACAAAATAAATGTTTTCTCCAAATTTTAGGCCATTATTTGGTAGCAGCTCATTATACGCATAAAAAATGCATAATTTTTACAAAGAAAATTCATAATTTTTACAAAAAAAAATGCATAATTTTTCCATAAAAATTTTATAATTTTGCCCATAAAAAATATTTCTCACATTTTAATGGAAAATAAAATGTTTACAAAAACATGTAACAAAAATTGTAATTAATCACCTTCTCCAGTTAGTGACGTCTGTGAGGAACCCGTATCCATACTGCAAGATACTCCAAAGTTATTTTGAATTGTAACTTGTGTTTGCATATTTTTTGAAATATTTCCTGGGACTCTATCAGATAATAGCTGTCTAGTACTTCCTTCTATATGCGCTTTACCAGCAAGCTGTTCATGAATACTTTGATGATTAGATACAACATACGGTTGACTAGATACCTGCTCCAAAGATGACAGGCTCATATTCTGTTTCACAGAATTTTCTGATCCGTTAAAAACGTGAGTCATGCTAGTACGAATATACCTACAAAAATGAAAATGATTAGATATAAAACTGTCTCTTACTGTGATTGAGTTTATACACGCCACCTGACTTAGAAGCTAATAGTTGAACTCACTGTGAGTCAATTATCGATGGCTTTTTTGATACTGAGCCTTGCATGCGTTTTTGATTCAAACTAATAATATTACTGGCAGAGCATAATACAGTATCACCTGTAACAATACAAAATATTTAATAATTTTTATCAATTAAAGAAGAAACAGAAATACCACGATTACAAAAAAATACAAACTTGAAACACTTTGTGAGGTTTTCGACAAATTTACGTCTTCACTGGAACATGATTCTGTGATAAAATTGTTTTCCACCATCTCCTCTTTATTCAGAACATTTTCTTTTGCATAGTTATGATCTAAATTTTCAGTTGTACTACTCCGGTTATCATCTGAAATATATAAAAGTTAAAGTTGTTATTTAAAATAATGCATTTAATTTTATTTAAGGGGCTATATACACATTATAAAAAATAATATAAAATTTTTTATCATCAGGCAAAATAAACTATTTAAATGTAACATGAATGGAAAATATTTATTCTTTTTTCGCATGTATTAATAAATTTTGAGAATTGCGCAGGATGCCCAAAGGTATACATTTATTGCTTGAAGTTCATAGTGGTATGCGTACACTGATCGAAGATTATCCATCGAAATGAGATGTTGCTTATCGTACAGTGAACACCCTGCGCTTGGTCCAAAGTCAATTCCCAAGAGGTTTTTTTACTATTTCCTGGTGTCCAACCACCTGAATAACCTCCAGCTTTTATAAAGTACACTTGTGAGACACTTTTCCAATATGTTTACAAATACATAATGTGTTACAAAATAATAAAAATTCCATACGCTGCAACTTTTTTCACTATTAACACACATCTCTAGACTGAAAGTTACATACGAGGCTTACGCCATTACAAAGTAGAAAACATCTTGAGAATTGATTGTGAGTTTGTCACAGGCTTATGCTTGTACGATAAGCCTGATCTCATTTCAACGATTAAGCTTCGATCACAACATGCATGCTGCTACAGACTATAAGTTTTAAATACACACCATTAAACATCCAAACTGGTGAAACTGATCAACTGATACATGTAAAAAACTGTCACATTTTTCTCATTATGTTCCATAAAAATATAATATGTGACCCAAGAAGAAAAGTAAAATAAAGCATTCTTACGAGTGCTTTGATAGGCTGTCACAATGTTCGTCACAGTTTTTAATCCATTTGTTTTTAGAATGCTTACTGTATACTGCACTGGAGCATCTGAAAATCAATACACGAATCGTAAAAAGAAAAAATGTCATGCATTGAATTACTATTTATAAATAATAGACTTCTTAGGAGTACTTACCACATTTTTCTCGATGAGATGGTTCCGATTGTGGTTTTAGTTTTTGATTTTGGGACTCGGGTTCACAAGCAGTGAATATGGTTGGGATAGCTGATTTTTTTAGTCTTCTCTCTCCGGGTTTGGTAACTTCCCAACTATCTTCTGCAAAGTGCACCTAATATATACAAAATTTTCATTAAGTATTTTATACAAAAATTTATCACAATTCCATACAATAATGCACTAATATGGAAAAAATACTTACACCACATAAAGTAGAGTATTTTGCAGGAACAGCCTCAAGTCCACTATTTTTGAGCCATATTTTTCTGCGGCTCAGGTCTTTTGGGAAATGACACAGTTTGTGACCATTTTTTGTTGAATTTTTACAACTTTTGAAGGCACAGTAACGCATTCTTGATCGTCTAAAACAACAACAAAAGGCGCACGTTTTGAGGTTAGTTTTAGGAGTGAATACACACCCCCGTATATAATATACATCACAATGTATAAATTATGATGCATATATCATAATTAGATACTTATTAAACGAATATACTCACATTCGTTATAATTAACTAAACAAAAACATAACCGCATACTTCTACTGAGCTCCATAATATTATGTACACACTGCACTGACACTGCACCGACGGACAGCTGACGCCCACTCCCGCCACTTAGCCGGAACTCTCCATCAAACTCCGCTCGACCAATCCTAATACGGATTGGTCAAGCGGAGTTTGTTAGAGACTTCCGGTTAAGTGTTAACCGGTTATGTTTTTGTTCAGTAATTTATAACGAATGTGAGTATATTCGTTTAATAAGTATCTAATTATGATATATGCATTATAACTGATATATTGTGATGCATGTTATATACGGTAAAATGTATTCGCTCCTAAAACTAACCTAAAAACGTGCACCTTCTATGTATGCGTATGACGTCACTTCCGATGCAATTGTCATGGCGGATGTAGAGGATCCTTACAACTTTTAGCCGCTTCCATGGTAACTGCTTACGTTTCTATGACTACAGTTTACTTCTACGCTATTTGTCATACCGAATATAGCCGAACGACTTCGGATTCACCCGAACACAAACTCAACTTTGTCGCATTTAGCGGTATGTGGCGATGCCATATCAATGCTATAATAGACTCATTGCATAAAAAATTAAGAGCCGATTTTTTTACCAACAATTAGTTTAATCTATTCTGACATTATTTCCGTTAAAATTTGTTGATTTCTATTGTGCAATTAAATATAATCATTGTTCAAAGAATGATTTTTTAGAGGTCGCGAAAAAAAATGCGGTGATTGGTTCACGCTACGAGTAATGTCACTAGGCAGTATATTTGAATCAGCTGTATCAATTAACATGCAGTTTTCCATTACCAGTGATAGTGAAAACGCGTTTTTGATCTTTTTGGCAAGCGAAAAATCCAGGTGATGCTCCTTCCTTTAAATGTAAGTTTACATAAGGATCCAATTTGAATTTCATGAAGCTTTCAAGATCTTCCTCCAACTCAACAATAAAAAACGTCGCACTTGACAACGCAGCATCTTATCTTTCGTTTCTTCTTTTTTTACCCTTATTGATCGATACAAAACTTTCCAAGAATAAAAAATAAGCTTACTCAAGGTAGTCCGGTAGCGATTAAATCAACAACTATAACAATTTTTTGAAAATGTTTCATGCGCGTTGAAAAATTCAGAACATTGTGCCGAAAATTTTTTTCCGTTATAATTTACTATTAATACCTATAACGATTGGAAAAAAAATGTTTTCCATTAATTTACAATCTTTATTTGACTCTCGAAGTATTTCTTTTGGTGAACTTCGGCAATCATCGCGCTGCGCCATTGACCGGCCATTCACTTGTGATCCAATCGCGGACTCACCCGACCAAATGATCTGGTGTTCATTTCGAAATAACTTTTCGAGATATACGGTAAGATACGATTTTCAAAGAAAAATTAATATTCAAATTTAAAGAATTTGAAATCTTTCTGTGCAAAAAAAAGACGCTTTCGACTGCACTGGGATTTTGAATTTAATTTGCATTTATTTGCGATATGAGTTTGAAATTGTCTACGAGGACACCTGTCGACAACGTATCCTATCTGATACGCAACGCCGCCACCAGAAATTTTTTCGCTAATTCGTGATATTATGAGCCCGCGAAAAAACTTTCCATAAGAGCCCATTTGTTAAAATTCCATATTTCGAGACGTGATAATTCAAAATTTAATACAGTAAGGCCCAAAATGGCAGAGGACTTTTCAATCGGGAGGAGTCTAATCTATCGATATATGAAATAAAAAATGGCACTTAACTACCCCCCTTCCCACTACCAGACTACCTTAATGTCACATTTAAAATGTTATAACCTCATAGTGATCATTTATTGTATCATTCCGTAAAAAATTTTTTGCAGTGGTTGCCAACTACAAGATTCTTAATTTTCATAATTAAACTTACCTTAAAATGATCCTCACAACAAAACAAGGCTGATTGTAAAGATCCCTGGCATCGGACATTTTTTCGAAGTGCAGATACGCACGCCACTCTCGAAAAATTCGTGTACAACTTGTCATATACTTGCGACAAAAAGTGCTTGACTTTTGTGAAACCCATGCATAGAGCTAGGTCGTCTTGGGCGTGTCCAAATTGGCGAAGTACATTAATGGTGCATTTATACCTTCTGTTGGTTGGTCGTCTGTGGGCAGACGGAAAAAAGAGGGACATATAAGTCAAATGGATAAAACAGAGATAAACACAATTACCTACTCTAGTGAATTTTCGTTTATCTCACTCTTGATAATTTAGAACTATATGTCCTTCTTTCTTGCACCTGCCAGCAAACGATCGACCAACTGCAGGTGTAAATAGACCCTTAAGGAGGAATTACACCTCTGCATGCAGGAAATATGCATGCAGGTTACCATGGTAACATATTAGTGGGAAAGAAATAGGAAAATTGTCAGTCTCTTTCTCTCTTGTATGTTACCATGGTAACCTGCATGCAGAGGTGTAATCCCTCCTTTAGAAGTAAATACTTCCAACATAGGATCAAAAGAGGCCAACGTAATGACGACTATTTTCATTCTATGATGGAAGTAGTGTTCTAAAATTCCCGGTGTGTCTTTTTCTAGCCAATAGCACCATGTTTTTCTAGTAAAGGACGCCGCTATAAGTTAAAGAAAGACACACCGGGAATTTTTGAACTCTAGATGGAAGTATTTACTTCTGAATGTACTTTGTCAATTCGGACACACCCCTTATGTTTATTCTGGATGGTATTATGGTGCATATATACCTCTGTCTGCCTGACCAGTGCGGAGAGAAAATACATAAGAGTAAAGGAGACAGACAATGTAAAATTGGACAAAAAGGAAACGTCTGCCTTTTTTGCTCTTATGTATTTTCTGTCCGCAACAGTCAGGCAGACAGAGGTATAAATGCACCATGAATGGCATTGAATTGTCAAAATCTGGAATTCTCGATTCCGTTTCTTTTCAGATTTTGACAATTCAATGCCTTTCAATACCCACCTTCTTACTGGGTAATGCAAAACGCATTCATAGGACGACACCCTAAGAGTGCCATCCCATGAATGAGTTCTATGTTACGTCATAACGAGAGTTAAATAGAAAGAGATATACTTCTGCCTCTTCTTGCTGTCCTTATGATGAAACGTAGAACGTTTTCAAAGGATAGCACCCTAAAACTTTAACTGCAGGTGCACCGTGCAGTGTCTTGTTAGGGTGCCGTCATCCGGGAGCGTAATACGCGCGTCATAACAAGAGTGAAAGAGACAAGCATATGTTTCTATCTCTTTCACTCTTGTGACCCTTCAGCGTTTTTACGTAGCGCAAAATAGAAAATAATGAGAGAGATAGAAAGCGGTATATATATATGTGTCTCTTTCACTCTTATCATTCCCTGCTTCAAGCTGCGTAAAAACGCTGGCATAGGAGAGCACCATTAAGGAGGAATTACACCTCTGCATGCAGGCATTATGCAAGCAGGTAACCATGGTAACATATTACTAAGAACGAAACAGGAAAATTGTCGGTCACTTTCCTCAAGACGCAGTCCCAAGTCAAGGAGAATAGGATAATAAAGGAATAAGAAAACACGATTCAACCGATAAGGCCATTGACGTTTTTACGTAAAATAAATGGTTTTTTACACGAATTAAAGTACTTAATATATACTTCCTAAGTGTACACCAAGGAGACTAGAGACTAGGAGACTCAACACTTAGAGCACACTTCACCGAATAGACTCCTTGCACATTTTTCCAAAATGAGCAAAATCGAATCCTTGGAGCAAAATAGCATGTTACAATAAAATTTTTCAAAAGTATACAATAATTTTTAAAGTATAACAATTCAACCCAACAGTGTATTTCAAACGAGCTGAAAAGCGCGCGCTAGCCAGTGACGCCACTAGGCAGATTTAAATGTCAACAACCGTGTTATTTGCTCTGCAAAATCAATTACAAATTCAATTAAAGAAAAGATTCGACACAGAAAATGGTGAAAAATTGTTTCGAGCCCTGTTGTCCGAATCCTCCCCCAAAAACACCATGGAATATGTTTTTATCGATTCCTAAGGGAGAAATTAGAAAAAAATGGATCGCTGCAACTCGTCCGAAAGATCACGTATCTTTACAATCGGGCTTGTTTTGTTGCCAGGATCATTTTAAGGTAAGTTTAATTCTGAAAATTAGGAATCTTGTAGTTTGCAAACACTGTAAAAAAATGTTTACCGAATAATACAATAGATGATCACTATGAGGTTATAATATTTCAAATGTGACAATAAATAAGCTTAGTTTTTATTATTCGATTGGAGGGAGATCTTGAAAACTTCATGAGATTCAAATTGAATCCTTCCGCAAACTTACATTTAAAGAAATGAGCAATACCTCGATTTTTCGCTTGCCAAAAAGATCAAAAACGCGTTTTCACTGTCACTGGTAATGGAAAACTGCATGTTAATAGATACAGCTGATTCAAATATACTGCCTAGTTACGTTACTCGTAGGGTGAACCAATCACTGCATTTTTGTTCGCGCCTTGAAAAAAACCATTCTTTGAATAATGATTATAATTAATTGTGCAGTAGAAATCAACGAATTTCAACGGAGATCGTGTGAGTATAGATTAAACTAATTAATGGTTTAAAAAAAATCTACTCTTAATTTTTTATGGAAGGAGTCTATTTACGATCGTCTAACCGTATCTTTACAGGCGTTACGTAGAAAGCCTCGATTGATGTGCTGCAGTCCATCCCTGGTACCTCCACTACGCGATCTACTGCTCAGGTCACGGTTTCCCCCACTTTCCGGTTCTCGTGCTGCGAGCCACCTAGAGCCACCGACTTGCCAAGAGAGAGCAACAATTCCACACGCCTCGCCCTGGCTCGGCGCTTCGGCGACGTGCGTAACGTACCGATCCGCGACCGACTGCTTTGTACCGTTTTTTTTTCAGTTCAGTGTTCACGAATGTGCATCGCAGTATCGAAAATTTATATTTTTATAGTGCTAGTACTTAATCGTTCCGTCCGGAATCGTCGTTCTTGTGTGGATGAACAGTTCTTCAAATGACTTGAAAGTGCGTTGTCGATAAATAACTAAAGAAAACAAGAACAAAATAAGTAGTAAATTATTAAGTTCAGTCAAAACGGGAACCATCTCCAAGAGTCTCTGGTAGCAATACTTAGGGCACAATCCCCAGAGAATTCTCAAGGGGGAATTAAATAATATTGTTTGGTAGTCGGAAATCTGCAACAGAAACGAGCAGTGCCTTAGCTCACATCTATCGTCAGGTGTATCGTCCGGTACGCAGGCAGGAATCGGGAGCGCAGAACGAGAGGAAGAGAGACGAGGGCCCGCAGGTAGTCGCGATAAAGTGCGCGGGCCAATAAGATCGGTGTTCGGTGGGCGCTGGTGCACCGAGGGAAACGGTGGAAGAAAAGGTGCTTTTCTTTGAGAAGCCGCGCGGAGGAGAATCGGCGGCGGTATTGTCCTGCTTGTTTTGTTGTCTCGTGAGCGTCGAAGAAAGGAAAGAAGCGACGGCGGTAAAGAAAGAAAAAGAAATAAAAAAAAGAAGAAGGCGGGGTAGAGAGAAGGCAGAGTGCGCGACTCGGGACGGGCCGGTACGTGTGTGCAAGCGTGTAACGCACACGTACGCGATTCCGACCAATACTCGAGGCCAAGGAACGCGAGAGAGAGAAAGAAACAAGGAGAACCAACAAGTTATAATATAAGAGCCGGGATCCAAGATGGCGCTTAAACAAGAAGTGGACCAGTTATCCAAGAACAACCTGGTGGTCCGAGTCGACCAAAATTCAGAATCGGATCTCCAGGCGCTCTTCGATACCGTCCTTAAGCCGGACTCAAACCGGCCATTGCAAGTTCCATTGCGAATGCGAAATTTACCAGATTCCTTTTTTAATCCGCCTTCGACCGGAAGCAAGAGTCCCTCGATCTCGCACTCTCGAGAAAACTCTGCAGATTCTGCTTTTGGGACGGCGGCAGTCGTAGCTGGATCTACGGTTGCAACCGGAACCACTGCTACCGGCCCTGCAGTCGGAACAAACTCGAACGGTGGTTCTGTAGCCGGGACGGCTCAGGGCCTTACCGTCGCCCATCCTCGCGCACACAGCAGCCCTGCTTCCCTCCAGCAGACTTATGCTTCCGCCCAGCAAGCCACCCAACACGCGCCTCAACCTCATGCTCGACATCATCATCATCAAAAGCAACGCAGCTACGACGTCATCAGCACCGTCGACGATCTCGGACCCCTGCCACACGGCTGGGAACAGGCACGCACGCCCGAGGGTCAAATCTACTTCCTCAAGTAAGTTTCTTCTTAAATACCAACTTGAAAAGCTAACATAAGTAGCCACATCTTTTTTCATAGCGCCTCTTTTGAAAATCCGATTTTCTGTACCTGCACTATCTAAATCTGAATCAGTCAAATTTTCACTAATTAAATCAATAATTTGCCTTTTCACTGATTCATCAGCGCAAAAATAATTTTCACTGTCAAATCAGTTAGCTTTCACTGATTGAATCAATGAGATAAATATTTTTCACTTTTAAAACAGTTGATCTCCACTGAAGTAATCAGTGAAATTTGACTGATTTACAGTAACCTCTTGTTAGCTATTTGAATCAGTCAAATCTCACTGATAATCGGTAGATTTTGACTGATTCAGATTTAGAGAGTAGAGCAGGTTTATAAAACTGAGTATACCCAAATTTCGGGCTATTCTCGGGCTCTTGAAATACCCAAATATCAATTTCGAAAAAAGAACCCCTATCGCTGACAAGCAACATTTAATTTTGAAAAATACTTTTTGCACAAAAAAAACTACTTTAGAATATCGGACTATTTTCGGGCTCCTCAAAAATATCTATCGATTATGGGCTCCAGTCCGTAACATCAAAATGCACCCCTGCATGACCATGTAAAGATGACTAGATAAAAAAAACATCTTTTTGGGAACTTTATGGTCTAGAAATACTCTCTGATTTTTGGGCTTTTCAAAAATGTCTACATCCATTGTTTGCACACGGAGAAAAATAGTTGAAGTAATTTTACTCAACTTCCGATCAAATTTGGGACATAAGGACAAGTTAGAAGTTATTTAGTATCACTGTATTTATTTGTGATATATTAAATGTTCGAAAATGAATCAAAGTTGAGTAAAATTCAGAAGTGTAGGGTGAAGTATGAAAGCGTGCATTAAAAATTTTTAAATATATATATTATTACTCGTAGTATAACTATAAAAAACCAATCTTTTATTAAATCACAAAAATAGTAGAGCTTTCGTTCATTCTACTCTACGCTTCAATCGAGAGTTGAGTAAACCGTGAATCGCAAGATTTATTCCAACAGCTACATTTATTCACGCAGGAACGAATGAAAGTAATCTGCGCCTTGGGCACACATAACAAATTTTTAATTTCAAAAACTTAAATTCTTAAAATTAAATTGATATTATGAAAATTTAAACAAAAAAAAAGTCGATAAGTGTATTACATAAAATATGAAATATCACGTAAATTACTCAGGCAGAATAATAATTTGGAATTCGCAAATGTAAAATCCATATTTTGAAAATATAAAACACAGAAAATAAAAGAACCTTCTTTTAAATGTTTTTATACAAGATACTTCTTAATAATAATGCAATTTTTTAATGTACATTTGAAAATTTAGTTTCGCTAAACTTCATACGTCGTTATAATAAAAATGTATACTAAATGTAATTTAATAATTATATCATATATATCAATAATCATAGTTATAATAATTGATTAATTATATTAATTTTTAAAAATTTAAAGAATTTGAAAATCTTTCTGTGGAAAAAATGACGCTTTCGACTGCGCTGGGATTCGAGCCCAGGTGACAAAATTTCAAACTCAACTAATTAATTTGAAATTATGTAGGCAGTGACAAAATTTCAAACTCAACTAATTAATTTGAAATTTTTAAAAATATTTTATTAATCATTTATGAAAAAAGTCGATTTATTTTTACTTGAGTAAGGCTAAAAAATTTTATTGACGGCACTTACTCTCACAAGCTCTGAATAACTCATGCAGTCACTATATAAGAAAGTTCCAAATTTTATATCTCAGCATTGTAAGCGAGCGTGTGCGTGATTCGACGAAAGCGTATCGTACTATATATAAGTGTTTTTATTAGGTTTATATATGTAAGGTTATATGTTTAAGTGCATTTGTAATTTGAAATGTGATTGGCTACGTCTGAATGGTGTGAATGTATTTGTAAGTTGTTTATGAATGTACCGAATGACTATTGGTAGGCTCGAGGTAAGAATTTTTTTTTATTTGAGAGAAGCATACCATTGCCAGTTGAAATAATACGCCCGATGCTCATTTTACCCAACTACGGTTTGAAGCACCTTAAGCGTCGGTGATATACTTATACATTTCATGTTAACCCACTGACGCATGTTGGTGGTCTGTCGTCGATAACGTTTTACTCAACTCCTTACTATTCCCTATGTAACGCTTATTGTTATTCAATTTGGGTGAATTAGGTATATATCAAATTGATTTTACCCGACTAGGATTTAATAGATGTTCAAATGTCCTTATGTCCCAAGTTTAATCGACAGAGTTGAGTAAAATTACTTTAACTATTTTTCTCCGTGCAGACAATAAAGTTCCTAAAAAGATGATTTTTGGTCAAAGTCGTGTCTACATGGCCGTGCCGGGGCGCATTTTGATGCTGAGGGTTGGAACCCAAAAATCGATAGACATTTTTGAGGAGCCCGAAAATAGCCCGATATTCTAAAGTAGTTTTTTTTGTCCTAAAAGTATATTTCAAAATTAAGGGTTGCTTGTCAATTTTAGGGGTTGTTTTTTCAAAAATGATTTTTGGGTATTTCAAGAGATCCAAAATATCCCGAAATTCGGGTATAGTACTGGAGATGCTAGATGATCTGACAGTCAGTACCTCCACCTAAAGTTTGGTTTTCGAGAAAAATACAAGAGCCCAAAAATCGGCATTACCGCCCAAAATTAGCCCCAAAATTGTGGCATAAAATAAATAGTGATATTCCGTTGTGGAGGTGCCGATCGGACCTGTTCCAACCCGCTCTACAGTTACATCGATTCAAATTCTCAAAAGAGTTTCTATAAAATAGTTTTTTGCATTACAAGGGATGAAACACAGCGATTGAAACTGCGATTTCTAAATCTAGGGTTGAAACTTTAAAGGTAGGGTTAAAAATCGCAGTTTCAACCCGCTCTACAGTTACATCAAATCAAATTCTCAAGAGTTGCTATGAAAAATAATATTCATTACTCGAAACAAAACAGCGGATGCAACTCGTGTGACTGCAGCCTTCGCTTCGCTCGGGTAGCAAACTTCACACTCGTTGCAATCGCTGTGTTTTGTTTCGAGTAATGCAATATAATACTTCATTCGCATCATTTCTCCCAAGGTACTATTCTTATCCTCTTTAGCAAATTCGTTTTAGTTTACACTTTTTAAAGTTGCCGAACAAGGATTTAAATATCGGTACCTCCATAAATTGATTGACTTTATAGGAATTAATAAAATAACAGGGATCACAGTCGGTCACATCTCCACACTTTGTTTTTCTCCATTTGATCCCCTAAATTCCTTTAATCCAAGATACGGAAAATATCTTCAGGAAGCAACGATGTACCTGAAGTTCTGAACGTTCAAATGGACGAAAAGAGGACTTTTTTCGCATTTTGGCAACGTAGCCTAATTTAGGAAGGAAAAAAGTAAGTCTCATGCACGAAAAGGAACAAAAAAAAATTTTGAGGGCCCTGAAGAAAGTATCGGATAGAAATTCATTCCGAGCCAATCAGAACTATTTTGATTCATTCCGATATCTGTATCCGAGCTAATGCGAATCATTCCGAAACAATCCGAAAAATGTTTTATAACTCGTATGATAAAAATGGTAAAAAATCGATCCGTCCTAGTTATAGATTTGTTTGGAGTATTTTTTTGTTACTTTTTTGTGCATGGGGTTTACTGTTTTGCCTCACAGAATTATACTACGTTGCCAAAATTCGTAAAAAAAAAATTCTTTTATTTTCGCTCATTTGAACGTTCAAAACTTCAAGTACATGTACACAGAGAAAAAATAAGTTCATCAAAACTTTAACTAGTCAACCACTTTTGGATAGGGCACTACATTTTAAAAATTTCCAGCACTTTTAAGTAAAAAGTCATAAACTTTGTCGAACATCGAAAAAAGTTATAGAATTTTTCAAGAACTAGTACAATAATAGCAGTTTTCCAATTTTTATTAAATCGTTCTTGATAAAATTATGAAAAAGTATCTAACTTTCAGAAAATGTTCTCCAAATTTTAAAAGTTCTGGAATTAAATAATCTTCTTACATAGAAATGAATAAGTATGATACGAGTTAACGAAAGAGTCTTTAACTGTTCGCTAAAATTTCATGAACTTTTTTGTTCCGTGTACACGGAAAAAATAGTTTAGTAAAGTTTATAGAACTGTTTAAGAGTGAGGGATACAGGCATTTACGGAACCGAGTTCTAGAAAATTTAAAGAACTTTTCAGAATAAAATACAGAACGTTCAATGATTTTTCGTGGATGTTTCGCATTTTATTCTGAAATGTTCTGTAAATTTTCTAGAACTCTGTTCCCTAAATGCCTGTATCCCCAACTCTAAAACAGTTCTATAAACTTTACTAAACTATTTTTTTTCCGTGTAGCAATGCGTAATTTACTAAGCCATCACATGGAGAAAACTGCGCAGAACTGGTTACTCTGCGGATGAGTAACAGTTGTTCTCTATATCGAAACCTCGTGTTTAAAAGCAAAAGTTACTCTCCCGGACTCAAGCCACTGCTTTCGTGCGCAGCAATCGGTCCTGCGCATAGAGAGGAATCGGTAGAGAGCACTGAGTACTGCGCGATTAGCACTCTCTAAATCTGAATCAGTCAAATTTTCACTGATTGAATCAGTGATTTGCCTCTTCACTGATTACTTTATTATGACTATTAATTAACTGTTTTAAAATACCAGTGTAGATTTGTAGAAAAATTATTTCTTGTTTGTTTTTTTTACTTATAGTTTACGAAAGGAAAATTTGTGTAGTAATTGCTGTTTGTATAATTATAGTAAATTTGAATAGTGATTTTTTATAACTTTTTAAGTACTTTTTTATAATAGCAAACATAAATAACAAGGGAAATATTTTTAAAAATATTTAAAAAACAATTAAGAAATAATTTTTCTACAAACACTACACTGGTATTTTAAAAATGTAAATTAATAAAGTAATTGTAATTGCAATTTTTTTCTGTCGATTGAGGTAGAAAATTCATTTAAATCGTAAATAATATTTAACGTGTAAGATTTCTGAATGAGAAAATAAAAGCAGGATTTTTTGTAAGTTAAGTTGAATTAATTGGAAGAATTTTTGGGATACGTAACATTTTGACATCCTGTGTATATAAGTATGAAGGGTTTCGAATATTTTAAACAGATACATGAAATTAAGTTTAAATTTATATATCGTACTCTCTTATTGTGCTCTCTTATATATCCGAACATTAACGAAAAATAGCTCCAAAAACCTAGAATTTCAGAATCATGGAAAAAAGTGAATTGTAAAATTTACGATGCAGACCTCTGAAGCGGTGAGTTCCTGAAACCCTCGGCAAGATTTTACAGTTTAGATTTTCTTTCAGGGTTTAGGAACGTAGATTTTACAGCCCTTCAATTCCGTTTATACTTTTAAACCGTAAAACTTCAAAAAAGGTAAGCTAGATTTTAAACTACATTCAACTGATTTCAAAACCGATTGAATAAGATTGAAATCTAGTTCATGTACTTAGCAGGATATAGAGTAAATATGAGTAAAATTGATTAGAATCTAGTCAATTTGCTATTAATTTTTACCGATTTCAAGTCAATCAAACCATATCTTAAAGAATTCCAAAAAATTAACGAGATTTAGCTAAATTTTTATTGAGTACAATGGAGTCTAAAGTTTGTTCCACTTAATGAATTTTTACATTCTCATCATGGATGAGAAGGTATTGGTTTTATGTGAAAAATGACTTTCGAAAATTTCATCAAATCTTTACGTTTTGAGAACCCCTGAGTCCGAAAAAAGAGTTTTTACGAAAGTGTCTGTCTGTCTGTAGTAGGTCGTGTGCGGCATAAACTCTCGATAGAATTATCAGATTGAATTGAGCTTTGGTACACTTTATCGGAGCCGAAAAAGTAAGGACAAGTTCGTTAACCAGCCACATCCAATCAAAATTGAGGGATTGAGCACTACTTTTGTGTTTTTGAAAATAATTTTTTGAAAAAATCAAAAATTTTAATACTGGTTTTAGATAGTGCTCATAAATCTCTAAAAATTATCTTGATAACGTTTTTTGATTAAATCAAAATTAGAAATGTTACAGCATATTCAAATTCGAAAAAAGTCAATATCAAAATTCCATTTTCCAGTTAAATTATACGAGATATATACGAAATAACGTTATAATACTATATTATTGAATACATAAAGACCTACAAATTTGAATTGTAACATTTTTTCATAGGATGCATATTTTTTTTTTTAATTCAAAAATAATCTATTGAAAATCCAAAATTCAATTTTTTAACAATAATATGTGAAATACGAAAAAAACGTAAGAATACAAAGTTGTTCGTTTCAAAAAGATCTACAAGTTTTGTCTTACACAGTTTATGAAAAAACATATATTTTTCGTTTCAATTCCAAAAAATACGATTAAAATTCAATAATTCCATTTTTTAGACAAAATATATGAGATACATAAAAAAAGTTTAGATGAAAAATTATTTGCCTAAATGAGGTCTACACATTCTTATTAAGAAATTTCTCGACAGGATGTATATTTTATGTTTTGATTTTTGATATTAAAAAAATCCGATTTTTTTCACCAAAATATGTGAGATACGAAATAAGCGTTGTTCTGCAAAATCGTTTCCTTAAGGTAGTACGATCACGAAAATTAGACCTCAGACAAAAATAGATAATTTTGCTTTCACGAATAGCAACATTATTATTGATGGGCCAATTTGAATGAGAAAAGACTATTTTTCATGAAAAAAATTTGAAACACAAAAAAATAATGTTATTAATAAATTTTATTTTTGCCCAAACTTATTTTCTTATCGCTTCGAGTCAAATTTTTGAAAATGATGCGATTCTAATAAATTATGGTTCATTTTTTTAGAAAAAAGATTCTCTACAACTTGACCGTTTCCTATTTTTGAATTTTTTCTTGAAAGCAAAATTATCTATTTTAGCCTGAGGTCTAATTTTCGTGATCGTACTACCTTAAATAAAGTCTACGATTATTTTTTCTTTTTGAGAGATTTGGAAGAAAATAAATTATTTTAATCATATAATTTATTAAAAAGTTACTGAAATGTATACAGAAAATCGATCGCGAAGCGCGAGTGTCATGATGAGAATGTGTTCCTTAAGGCCGATAGAGCCTTAAGTAAATTCAATTTCCTGTTTCACTTAAACTGAAAAAGAAATTTAGCGAATTTGAGTTTAATAAAAATTCTCTCATCTGTTATTCTAAGTACACGAAAAAATTCTCCTCAATGATGCATTGATAAATATGTAAGCTCGGTGAATTCAAACTCGATTTCACAATTTTCTACATTTCGAGAACAGGATCATAAAAACAAACTTCAAAATACGAAAAAGATCATGTTTGAATTCCTCTAATAATTAAATTAGAACCAAAAAAATTGAATAGATACATTTTAAGTTATTTTTTCGTTTAAAACAACAACCCAAGAAAAATATTCTAAGCATTAAAAACATCCCATCTTAATAGAAATGTAAATACTTTCTAAATCTGAATCAGTAACAATTTTGAATAATTTTAATCATATTTGGCTAATAATTAAATTATACTAATTCATTTCCTAACACTATAATAAAATACTATTAACTAAGTCATTCGTTCAAACAAAAAAAAAAACAATTTTGATTTTTTTTAACCAAGATGTAGTCGAAGCAAAAATTTTTTATTTTTTATTAGTTGCTTAAATTTTATTATTCAGAGTCAGAAAGCAATAAATTATATTTAGAAATTAAGAAAAAGTACAAAATCTGCCCTGCAAACCATTAAAAAAAAATTTCCAAAACGAAACAACCGAAACGAAATTTTTATAAGCAAATTGCAGAATTTGTTAATAATTAATTCATTTTCAAAAATTGGAAACGGCTAAGTTGTAAAGAATCTTTTCCTTGAAAAAGTGATTCGCAATTTATTAGAATCGCATAATTTTTCAAAATTTGGTAAGAAACGATAAGAAAAAAAAGTTAGGACAAAAATAAAATTTATGAATAAAATTATTTTTCTCTATTTTAAATTTTTTTCATCCAAAATAATCTTTTCTTTTTATAATTAGGCCTTCAATAATAATGTTGCTATTCTTGAAAGCAAAATTATTGATTTTTGTCTAAGGTCTAATTTTTATGGATGAACTGCTCTCTAAATCTGAATCAGTCAAATTTCACTTTATTACTTCAGTGAAAATTAACTGATTTAACAATAAAAAATATTATTTCCGCTGATGAATCAGTGAAAATTTGACTGATTCAGATATAGAGTGTACCTTAATTTAATTACTTTTTTGAAAGTTATCGTGTCCATAGACAGGGAAGACAGACAGACAAGATTAAAAAACCCAATTTTTCGGATTGAGGAGGTCATGTATCGTGGACAATTATTTAGAAATGTAGATATCAAATTTTACACAAACATAATATCTTCTCATAAGTGATTAGAATAAAAAAAAAAGTAATTTGTATCTGATATGATATTAGTATAGTATATTAAAAAGATTATCAGTGATTGGCGGAAAAAACCTAAGAATTCTCTAGTGTGATATTGCTTGTGTAGTCATGGCTTATATAAAATTATGACGATGTTGCGGCGAGTAGCCCTTCTCCCTTCGGTCTCGCCTCTACGGATACCCCTTTGCCCCTCTTCTTCTAGCTGTGAGCTTACTCGTCGTCATCTTTGTCTTATTCGACTTCGTTCGGTTCTCAATTTACGCTCCAGGCGCGTACAAACTGGGACCCATCAACCCCTTTTCAAACTTTCTGTGTGAAAGTACCATCTTATTTAACGTATTTTTTAATTCTTTTTTTTTCTGTCAGTAATAATATTTCTCAACTGTTTATATGTGTTTTTTCACATTAGAAAAAAACAATTTTATTTAAAAATTTCTTTTGCAGATTGTTTTATTTTCTTCTTTATTATCAAAATTATGTAAATTCAAAATTATATATTGTTTTTAAACAATTGTAGATAGGACTTGTATCGACCCTTTGATGAATATTCTGTATATGTATAAATTGGCTTTAGGGTCCAGAAATAATGAAAACTCAGTTCTTACATTCTTTCAAACGTTTCAACTCGAATTGGAGTCCTCCTCAGTAAATATTTATTTCTAAAATGTATAAAAAACTAGAAACATATTTAAGATTTTTATAAAAGTGAGAAACGATTCAGTGTAAAATTCAACTTTGTTTTTAATTTTTGTTTAACTAAAGTCTTAAGTAAAATCATTTCATATTTTGCTCTTTTTACCTAGAAAATTTATTAATTTGATTTAAAAAATAACATAGTTTACCTTTGTAATTTTTTATTCTCTACATTTAACAATAATTTCTGTAATATTTATAATAAAATATCTGTTAAGTTTACAAAACTTTAATGCTGTCACTATTTTATCTTATACACCTAGTAAATGTAACAGATTTTTCTTCTCAGTGTACCAACCCAAACATTTGTCTGTTTTAACTTTAAATATTTTTTTAGGTTCAAATTAACGATTTAGTTGAATCGAAACTTCTGATTGAATTATCTTGTTGCTCCCTTTCGTAAACTTTTACTCCTTTCTTTATAGCAAGCTCTCCTGCTAGAATTTTATATCCTTGCTACGTTCCACCTGTGCTGCCGTAGTTGGGATTCCCACGTGTCACCTGTCGCGGTAAACACTGAGTGTTGCCCTCGTTATTCACCCCCCCCCCCCCCCACCCCGATTCCCTTCGAAAATTACACAGATTTGAGACAAAAATACAAGATTAATCTCCAAATCTGAATTAATTAAATGTTACTGGAAATTAGTAATTAGTAACAACAATAAACAGTCTAAGAACAAAAACATAAATTACAAATAAATAAGACTTGATTTTAAGCTGATTTAATTTTTTTAAATCCAAACCCTAGATTCTATAGACAAGTTTTTTTTTAAATCATGTTTCAATGGCGTATAATAAATCCGCTTCTAATTTATTTGATAGGTACACTCGTTTGTCGATGAGTCTTAAGGCCATGGATCAAACATATCACGTGACCAAATTCCTGTAAAAGTTTGTATAAGATAACTTTTTTATTTTACAAAATATCTCCCTGGAAATTTGGAAAATATTAAAGAAAACGATTTCGAACGTCCGTCATTTTTGTTTGAGTGAAAATTTTACAAAAATTTTTACAGTTAACTATATTTTCCAATAACTTTTCCAATTTTATTTTTTAAAAGGAATTTTCTGCAAAATTTTTACTAAAACGATCCGACGAACAATCTTCATTGTATTCTATCACATTTTCTCTTAATTTTCAGAAAGATAGTTTCGTTAAAAAAAAGTTATCTTAGACAAAGAATATATTTACTTATAAATTTGGTCCGGTTGGTCCATGGCCTTAAAGGGGTATAAATAGCGCTGCTATTTTATCTTGTTTGAATACATCGGTTGTACAATTAAGTTTGTTGCAAAAGTTTTGACACGCAACTTATAAATTAGAATATTTAAGTTTTATTTCAAACTATTTTTGATATTTCTACTCTACTCTATGAACTTTTAAAAGTTGCCAGAAAGGCGGGCTTGTTGGCACTTTCAACCTTATTTTTCTCAGAAATGGTACAGTATATGCGATAGAAAAGTTGCATTTGCAAATGCCGATTTTAAATGCAAAAAACTTATCGTCTGATTAGGAGTTCTTTCTTTTTTCTTAATTTTTTACTCTAATTTTAAAAACTTGTCATTCTAAATAAATTGAGCTCTAACATTATATTGGACTATTCTGAATTGGTTCAACTTGAATGTATTTTTAAAAGCATGACTCAACGCATTACTTAAAATTAAGAGTTTCTGTCCCATTTAATTTTTTTAAATCTCATTTTCAAATAATTATATATAATTTTTATATATTTATTAATTTTAATGTACAATATTCTTAAGTTATTTTATTGGGAAAGATTACATAAAGACGAAGAAGTAAAATATTCTGAAAGCCTTGAAAGTAAAATATAAATATAAAATGTTTGAAAATTTTTTTTCTAAGTAACATAAAGTGAGTTGATATTTTGCTTTGGCCATTCCTGCTTCACCTGTGAATCTCGTCAGGTCTTCTACCTGCGAGAGAAAACTCGTGAGAGCGAGGGAGGATACGAACCAGTTTCAAGGAAAGGATGCCCTTGACAGTGACGGATTTACAAGGGGGTCTTAAAAATACCATATATCGTTCAAACCTGACAAGCAAATAAAAAGAACAAAAAGATGTTGCCTAAACTTAAAACGAATATTATAAACGAATATTTCATCGATATAATTTTCATTTTTCAATTTTCAATCTCAAGAATTTAAAACGATTTTAATTCTCAAATATCTACAACCACCAAATTTGGACCAGTATTTTAAATTGCAAGTTTTTTCCTTAAACGATCTTAAAAACTCAACAAAAAAAGGAGGAAAGATAAAAGAAGGCAACCTTCCAAAATCCCTTTTTTTCTTTTTTTCGTCCTTTTTCATTTTTGTATCCACAGCCATTAAAAAAATTTAAAAATTTTAAGGTCATGGATTAATCGGACTAGGCGAATGAATTATACATTCATTCGTTCGTCTAAGATAACTTTCTTGATTTTACAAAACATCTTTTTGAAAAATTTAATGAAATACAATAAAGCATCTCTGTTAATTTTTTTTTTTTTTTTTTTTGTAGAAATTTTTGTAAGATTTTGGAAACTTATCAATAATTACAGTTAACTGTGATAAAATTCCACCCAAACGAAGTTAATAGACGTTTTTTATCGTCTTCTCTTGTATTTTCCAAATTTTCAAAAACATAGTTTTTAAAATAAAAAAGTTATCTTACATGAACTTTTACAAGCATTTGGTCACGTGGTCTGATTGATCCATGGCCTTAAAGGAAATAAAAAAAACCGGTTGAGAAAACTAGCAACCTCTACAGTGTATTGTCAAACTAGTTATTGATGGGAAAATGCTTTTTCGTAATCTCCTTTAAAAGTTTCAAGGTCTCTAAGGCTATTTCAATTCTTGGAAATTGTCAGATGGTTCTCGAAAATTCATGGACTTTTCAAATATAGAAGTCTACAAAAATCTTATTTTTATGATCGCATGTCAATTTTATTTACTTTAAAATTAAAATTTATAAACAGAATTTTTTGTATACTTTTGAGAAACTTGAATACTCATTATTCTAACCTTGAAAATAAATTAATACAAGAAACCTTTGAACATTTAAAAATTTCTCAAAGTTACTTAAATTACTTTGATATTTATGAATCTTCGAAGCCTTAAATTGTAAAGGTCGCTGAATAAAAATCTAAGATTGATTTTAAAATAATTTTATATTATAAATTTAAGGGCATGTATCAAGTTAATTACGTGACCAAGAAAATTATTTTAGTTTTCCTCAAAATTTTTCTGCAATAATGAATATTCTTGGCTGAAGTTTTGTGACAAGATAAAAAAAAATTTAAGGAGACAAATTTTTTGTTTAATCACTTGAGACATTTTATACTTGTACGTGCCCTTAACATTAAGCCTTGTACAACTTTGTATCTCAGTTTGCATGAAAATGGGATTACAAAAACAAAAAAAGCCGATAAGGTAGGAATCTAGTCACGTGGTCTGGTTGGCTTTAAGGGTTTGTGTCCAAAATACATGAAATTTTGTTTTTAAAATTTGGAAAATGGTAGAGAAGATACAAACGGACGTAGATAAACAACTTTTGGTTTGGAAAATGAAAAAAAGTTTCAATTTTACCAAATCTATTAACACTTTTCTTTTTCTTTTTGTTATTAAAATCAAAAGTATTATATCAACGTCCGTTTTCATCTTCTCTACCATTTCCCAAATTTTAAAAACAATGATTGAATTATGACTAATTTTCTATGTTCATTGGTGATGATCTTATAAGATACGAAATAAACAAAATTACTACTCTTCCAAGTTGCAAAAATCAAATATCTTTGAAAAATGCTTGATATCTACACTAAGAGAGAGGTTTAATAAGCACAACAAGATGGTTTTGTTGCGCATTTTTTGTTGGCACAACATTCTATTGAGTCAACTAAATATTTCGTCGGCCTAACAAAATTATTTTTTGGGTCTTTTTTGTTGTTGTCCTAAACAAAGTTTTGTTGAGTCAACAAAACTTTTTTCTTAACCGAACCGAATGCACGATCACGCATGCGTACTTATTTGCCCTATTAGGAGCTCGAACACGTTTCCCAAAAGTTCCTACAAAATTTTGTTGAGTCAACAAAATTACCTAACAAAACTTTTGTTGCACAAATACCAACAAAATTTTTGTTGTTCATACCAAATCGGTTTCTTAGTGAAAATCCTCATTTACAATGTTTCCAAATAATTGCTCAATTTTGTTGATTTTCGATATATATTTCAAAATTGTTTTTATACTAACAAAACATTTTTATCATTGTCAAAATTGAAAAATTTTATCGATTTGAATGACGTAAAATTGTTGGAATAACAATTAATTTTATATTATACGACTTATTATGCAAATATAATTTGTTATGACACTTGTTTTTCGTATCATCACGTGTGTTTTACAGACGTCTTGATAAAGCCGCGCGAATCCTTGAAGTAATTGGGACATTGGTAAGAAAAACGTGCACGTAAAACCGCGTCGCACCTGTCACGAGATTATCTCATTATTACGCGTGGAATAGAGCTGCGAAGATGGAAGTGATTCATTTAGAAATTCAAAAATTGCAAATGATCGAAATATTTTCGTTATTGACATTTGAAGATAATTTTTACTATTTTATTTGTTGTGCTACAAATCTTTGATAGTTGAAATTACTATTTAAGTTAGTCTTCTTTCTACTAAACTAATCGCAATAGTAATCTACTCATTGCTAAAGCAAGAAATCTAAACAAATTCTTATACTATTGCTGCATATCCGCTTTTTTTTAAATTTTTTATTAATCAAAAACGGTTTTCTAATAATTACAAATTCAATTTTCCTGACAAAATGTAAAGAGATACTTAAAAAATGTTAAGAAACAAAATTGTTTATCTCAAAGAGATATACAAATTTTCTTATGAGCATTTTTTCATAGGAGCTATAACTTTTCAATTATGATGGTTGAGTGTTTGAAATATTTGTAACTGTCGATTAAGAATTTAAAGTTATATCTTTTGTTTATTAATAAAAAATCTTATTAAAAATAAAAACGTTTGGTTTCCAAAAAAATTATACAAGGTAAGGAAAAAATTATTCATTTCAAGAAGATATACAAATTTGCTTTAGACCATTTTATGATTCGACACGTTGTTTTCGTTTTAATAGTAAAAAACCTTTTGAAAAATGATAAATTCCATTTTACACCAAATCTATGCGGGATATGAAAAAAATCTTATGAATCCAAATTTTTGAGTTTAAAAGATTTTTAAACGTCGCGCTTCGCGTTCCGTTCTTTCTGGACCTCGCGCTTCGCGCTCGGTCTTGTGCTCTTCGCATACATTTAAGTTTATTTCTTATATTTTGATACTGAAGCTCAAACCAATTTTATAATAATATTACAGATGATGTGAATTACACATTTTCTCAAAGTCACTGAATTTCTTTTTGAATTTAAGTGAAACAGGAAATTCAATTTACTTAAGGCTCTATCGGCCTTAAGGAACACATTCTCATCATGACACTCGCGCTTCGCGCTCGATTTTCTGTATACATTTCAGTATAACTTTTTAATAAATTACATGATTAAAAGAATTTACTTTCTTCCACATATCTAAAAAGGAAAAACAATCGTAGACTTTATTTAAGGAAACGATTTTGCAGAACAACGCTTATTTCGTATCTCACATATTTTGGTGAAAAAAATCGAATTTTTTCAATATTAAAAATCAAAACATAAAATATACATCCTGTCCCGAAATTTCTTTATCAGAATTTGTAGACCTCATTTAGGCAAACAATTTTCCATCTAAATGTTTTTTTTGCATCTCACATATTTTGTCTAAAAAATGAAATTTTTTCATTTTTATCGTATTTTTTGGAATTGAAACGAAAAATATATCTTTTATCAGAAACTGTGTCAGACAAAATTTGTAGATCTTTTTGAAACGAACAACTTTGTATTCTTACGTTTTTTTGGTATTTCCAATATTATTGTTAAAAAATTGAATTTTGGATTTTCAATAGTTTTTTTTTTAATTAAAAAGAAAAATATGCATCTTATGAAAAAATGTTATTATTCAAATTTGTAGGTCTTTATGTATTCAATAATATTGTATCATAACGTTTTTTCGTATCTCGTATAATTTAACTGGAAAATGGAATTTTGATATTGACTTTTTTCGAATTTGAATATGCTGTAACATTTATAATTTTGATTTAATAAAAAAATGTTATAAGGATAATTTTTAGAGATTTATGAGCACTATCTAAAACCAGTATTAAAATTTTTGATTTTTTCAAAAAATTATTTTCAAAAACACAAAAGTAGTGCTCCATCCCTCAATTTTGATTGGATGTGGCTGGTTAACGAACTTGTCCTTACTTTTTCGGCTCCGATAAAGTGTACCAAAGCTCAATTCAATCTGATAATTCTATCGAGAGTTATGCCGCACACGACCTACTACAGACAGACAGACAGACAGACACTTTCGTAAAAACCATTTTTTTTTACTCAGGGGGTCTCAAAACGTAAAGAGTTGATGAAAATTTCGAAAGTCATTTTTCACATAAAACCAATACCTTCTCATCCATGATGAGAATGTAAAAAGACTTTGCCTTGAAATGATTCATATACAAAAAATAATAATTCTATTAATTTAAGAACAGATAAGATTTTAATGTTATTCAATTTAACAATTTTTCCCGCCTTATATTTTCATAATCGATCCTAACCTAACATCTCTCTTATAAATCTGACTAGTCATCATATGTACTCTTTAACGTTATTTCTCAAAATGTTTATTAATCCTTATGTTTATTCGATATAAATGAGATTTTTTTCCAGATGTTAGATTTTGAATTGGAAAACGCGCAAGGCTTCAGCAAATAAATAAAAATGAGTAATTCCTATATCTGTAGAATCTATCTAGATTCTATACAGTATCTTTAATAATAAATCGCTTGGTGCAACTGTTTCTAATTTGCACTTCGCCGACTGTTTTCTTGGTTTTGTTCTATGTATATAAACATAACTTCCTTCTGGCATGAATCGGAAATTTATTTGCTTTAATTGTGAACTGTGCTGTGTCAAAATCAACGAAATGTATAACACCCTACCGTCAAGTCATACCGGAAGTATATATACATATAGAGAGCGAATAGAAGAAAGAAAGGAAGGAAGGAAGGAAGTTGTACGTCCATCATGTCCAACGAGGCGGTGCTTGATTCATGATCGCGTAATGATAAAGCATACACATATATGGAAATACAGACACGTTTCTTTTCTGTCTAAAGTCTTTTTACGTCACTCAAAAAATTATAATCTAATCTGAAAAAAAAAAAATCACGAGAAGTCAATAAAATTTCGACAAAATACAGTGAATGATCATTTTACGTTTCATGCATGCCAATATATTTCAGAATTAATAAACTGACCTTTTTTTCTGTAGATTCTCAAACAAGCTATATTACAACCCAACGAAATTAAAAACTGTTTTAAGGTCATTTGTATATTCTCTAAATCTGAATCAGTGATTTGCTTTTTTACTGATTCATCAGTGAAAAAATATTTTTCACTGTTATAGCAGTTGCTTTTCACTGATTGAAGCAGTGAAGTAAATATTTTTCACTGTTAAATCAATTGATTTTCACTGAAGTAATCAGTCAAATCTCACTGAATATCAGTGGATTAATATGACGAAAAATTTTATCTTTCTATAATTAAATTCAATAATCCTCGAAGGATTTCCTTAACCGCGCAACGACTGGTACATTTACCTTATAATAATATTGATAATCATATATATATTTAAAAAATTTTCTTCGATATATTCTGTAAAACTTTGGCGAATTAAAAAATTTATGAAAAATATGTTTCTATAAAATGTCAAAGTTTATTTATTTGGAAAAAAAAATTAAATAAAGTTAATTAACTATTAAAAATTACAAAGAATTATTTAGAAATACAAGAAAAATTTGAACGAAATTTATGCAAAATGGCGGAAGTAACCTTGTACTTATTACATGCAAATTTTATGCAAACGATTTGCTCAAATTTCAGACGAAATTTCTGTTATATTGCTCATAAATCTCTACTAAATTATCCTTATAACATATTTTCTTTAAACCAAAATTAGGGAAGTATCATGATGAGAATATGTTCCTTAAGATCGATAGATCCTTAAGGGAATGTGACACTTGAGAAAAATAGAAAATTCATTTGAACAATTTAGTCCAGATTCTATATGTTTGTGTCCAAAATATATAAAATTTGGGAAATAGAGGAGAAGATAAAAACTGACGTAGATAGACTACTTTTGGTTTTAATGATAAACAAAATTTTTTGGTATATTTTGCTAAAATCGAACTTTTTTCATTTTCGAAATCAAAAGTAGTCTATCTACGTCCGTTTTTATCTTCTCCTCTATTTCCCAAATTTTGAAAACTAAATTTCATGTAATTTTGACATAAACATGTAGAAACCAAAAATCAATAAAATTTGCTAATTTCCTAAGTATCACATGCACTTAAGTAAATTCAATTTCCTTTGCATTTAAAATTGATTTTTGAACAGTAAAGGTAGAATATACATTTTTTTTAAACTAACTACTCTCTAAATCCGAATCAGTCAAATTTTCACTGATTAAAGCAGTCATTAGCTTTTTCACTGTTGAATCAGTTAATTTTCACTGAAGTAATCAGTGAAATTTAACTGGTTTACAGCAACCTCTTTTTAGCTATTTGAATCAGTCAAATTTCACTGATAATCAGTATATTTTGATTGATTTAGATTTAGAGAGTAAATGAATTCTTTCTTTGAGCGCGTCTAGGCACGTGATTTGATCGTCGCGCTCCGAAATATATTCTTAACATCTTGATCTTTCAAGGATTTATTGGTATTAACTGGGGACTGAACAGGTGCATAACTTTTTGAAAGTTAACTTAACTAGAACTGAACGTAACTGGAAACTGAACTTCTCCATAACTTGATTCTACAGGAAAAAAATATTATGTACTTACAGTTTTGAACGTTCATTGAACGATGACAAAATTTTTTTTTCCATTAAAATATTAATTATTATATTTATATTTAGGGCCCTTCAAATATACAATTGTTCATGAACAATACACTAATTTTTAATTTTCTAGACCAAAAACTGATCATTTAGTTTAACAAAAAAAATTTTCCATCGTTCAATGAACGTTCAAAACTGTGAGTACATAAAATATTCCGAGAAACTTTACTCAACTTTTAGCAAAGTTGGTACATATGGACAAGTTGAAGATTATTTTATATTCAATATTTAAAGAATTTGAAAATCTTTCTGTGGAAAAAAGACGCTTTCGACTGCGCTGGGATTCGAGCCCAGATCTTTCGATTGCTCGAATTGTAATAATTTGTGACGTACCAAATGTTATAAACTGCATCACAGTTTGGTAAATTTTAAAGATGTAAGTAAAATTGCAAAATGTATGCCGCAAATTATTACAATAATATTAAATAATCTCCTAGTTGTTCATGTGTTATAACTTGGCCAAAAGTTGAGTAAATTTACTCTAACTATTTTTTTCGTATGAAATTCAACGTAACAGGAACTGGTCTCCTGAAGACCTTTTACTTGAACTTGAACCGAACTGAACTGGTCACCTGAAGACCTTGACTCGAACTCAACGTAACTGAAAATCTACTCCTCTCTTGCAGAACTAAACTTGAACTCTCCGATTTGCCAAACTGGGGGTAAACTTATACCCAGATTTGACGTCAGAAAATGGCGTTCCTTCAAACAATCAGACCTGTCTAAAATTCAATTTTTTTTTTTTTTGAATCCCCTTTGTATGAGTCATGTGGATTTGTTAACTTCAATTCCTCCGGAGTAAGTTACTTGTGGTTCCTTTTCCTGGCTTCGTATGGGGTAAAGTCGTCGAACTTCGACGAGGTTCCCCTAATTAAGGCCATGAATCAATCGGACCACGTGACTAAATTATACATTAATTCGTTAAAGTAAGATAACTTCTTTAATTTACAAAAAATCTTTCTGAAAATTTGGAAAACGTAATATAAGACAATAAAGTACGTCTTTTGACTTCTTTTTAGCAAAAATTTTGAAAAAAATTGGAAAAGTTATCGATAATTACAGTTAACTGTAAACATTTTTGCAAAATTTTTATTGAGACGAAATCGAAAGACGTTCTTTATCGTCTTCTGATGGATTTTAGAAATTTTCAGTAAGAAATATTTGTAAAATAATAATGCTATCTTACATTTACTTTTACAGGAATTTGGTCACGTGGTCTGGTTGACCCATGTCCCTTAAATGGAAATTCTTCCAGAGCTCAAAATCCTCTTGCAATCAATACTTTTGAAACTTTTTGTTTTTTACTTTTTTTACATAAATTAATATACCATCTTGCATATTTCAAAACATTTTTTAACCTGCAACATACATTTCTATTGAATTACATCCAACACAACACACATTTGATATACTAAATATATTTTTTAATTTTCAACCTTTATTTATTTATAATAGGCACGTTCTGAAAATCTGAATCAGACAAAATCCACTGATAATCAGTGAGATGTGACTGATTCAAATGGCTAAAAATAGGTTACTGTAAATCAGTCAAATTTCACTGATTACTTTAGTGAAAATCAACTGATTAAACAGTGGAAAACATTATTTTCACTGCTCTCTAAATCTGAATCAGTCACATTTTCACTGATTGAATCAGTGATTTGCCTTTTCACTGATTCATCAGTGAAAAAATATTTTTCACTGTTAAGTCAGTTAATTTTCACTGATTCATCAGTGAAAAAAATATTTCTCACTGTTAAATCATTCAACTTTCACTGAAATAATCAGTGAAATCAGTCAAATTTCACTGATAATCAGTAGATTTTGACTGATTCAAATTTAGAGAGTGCATTAATCAGTGAAATGCAACTGCTGTAGTAACGAAAAATATTTTTTCACTAATCAATCAGTGAAAAGGCAAATCACTGATTCAGTCAGTGAAAATTTGGCTGATTCTGATTTAGAGAGCGTGACGTGACATTAGAGCAAGCATATTTTTCCGTGCAATAACAATAATTCATATTTCTGCAAATATGTAATTATACTTTGTTGATGTTGATAGTTGGCTTTAATTGGGCTGAAGTTTGTGACGTCTCATGTGACGAATTTTATTTTTCTTTGTATGATTTCAAAACAATAAAAAATATGCAGAATAGTGATTTTTGACAAAAACAACATTTTTTATAGTTAAAAAATCTGCCCGCTTCGCGGGCACATTCTCATCACGCGCTTCGCGCGCAGCTCGCTTTGCTCGCAAGTTTGAGCGCGCCTAGGGCGCGCGATTCGATCGTCGCGCTTCGCGCTCCGTTTTTTCTGGACCTCGCGCTTCGCGCTCGGTCTTGTGCTCTTCGCATACATTTAAGTTTATTTCTTATATTTTGATACTGAAGCTCAAACCAATTTTATAATAATATTACAGATGATGTGAATTACACATTTTCTCAAAGTCACTGAATTTCTTTTTGAATTTAAGTGAAACAGGAAATTTAATTTACTTAAGGCTCTATCGGCCTTAAGGAACACATTCTCATCATGACACTCGCGCTTCGCGCTCGATTTTCTGTATACATTTCAGTATAACTTTTTAATAAATTACATGATTAAAAGAATTTACTTTCTTCCACATATCTAAAAAGGAAAAACAATCGTAGACTTTATTTAAGGAAACGATTTTGCAAAACAACGCTTATTTCGTATCTCACATATTTTGGTGAAAAAAATCGAATTTTTTCAATATTAAAAATCAAAACATAAAATATACATCCTGTCCCGAAATTTCTTTATCAGAATTTGTAGACCTCATTTAGGCAAACAATTTTCCATCTAAATGTTTTTTTTGCATCTCACATATTTTGTCTAAAAAATGGAATTTTTTCATTTTTATCGTATTTTTTGGAATTGAAACGAAAAATATATCTTTTATCAGAAACTGTGTCAGACAAAATTTGTAGATCTTTTTGAAACGAACAACTTTGTATTCTTACGTTTTTTGGTATTTCCAATATTATTGTTAAAAAATTGAATTTTGGATTTTCAATAGTTTTTTTTTTAATTAAAAAGAAAAATATGCATCTTATGAAAAAATGTTATAATTCAAATTTGTAGGTCTTTATGTATTCAATAATATTGTATCATAACGTTTTTTCGTATCTCGTATAATTTAACTGGAAAATGGAATTTTGATATTGACTTTTTTCGAATTTGAATATGCTGTAACATTTCTAATTTTGATTTAATCAAAAAACGTTATTAGGATAATTTGTAGAGATTTATGAGCACTATCAAAAACCAGGATTGGAATTTTTGATTGTTTCAAAAAATTATTTTCAAAAACACAAAAGTAGTGCTCTATCCCTCAATTTTGATTGGATGTGGCTGGTTAACGAACTTGTCCTTACTTTTTCGGCTCCGATAAAGTGTACCAAAGCTCAATTCAATCTGATAATTCTATCGAGAGTTTATGCCGCACACGACCTACTACAGACAGACAGACAGACAGACAGACAGACACTTTCGTAAAAACCATTTTTTCTGACTCAGGGGGTCTCAAAACGTAAAGATTTGATTAAAATTTCGAAAGTCATTTTTGACATAAAACCAATACCTTCTCATCCATGATGAGAATGTAAAAATGTAAGTTTGACAAAAACAAACCATTTATGAACGAGCATGTCAAATCATCTCGCAAATTAAAAAATAGAAATACATATGAACATAGTACTAGAATAAAAAAAATATAAATTGACAAAGTTTTGGTAGATTTAAACAAAGAATTCGTTCCTTGTAACCAAAGATTATTTATTTGGATACAATTCGGTCGAATGAAACAAATAATTCAGTTTGTTCGACCAGATTTTGGTTCATTGAGTAAAATGGTTTGATTAGATCGATAAAAAATTTTCGTATCCAAATTAACCATCTTTGGATGCTCAAAACAAAATTTTTTAGGTAAATTATTCGAAAAATTTTTGATTCAATTGAAATATTTGTTCGATTCAAGCAAATAGTATCCAAACAAATTGTATCCAAAGAAATCATCTTTGGTTGGATAAAACAATTATTAGCATCCAAACTGTGCCTAGTTGCAATTTCCTAATCTAATTATTTTAGCTTCGACCCGTCTAGCGCCTGACCATAAATAGGGCAACGTGGGCAATTTCTAAACGGGAACGATGTATCATATTATATGGCCTTGAATTCATATTTTGATCACATCACTAAAATAATTTTCGAATACTATATATTAGCTCACAATATAAACAGCAGACTATTTGACGTCTGTCACTCCATTTCAGATGATGAGAATAAGGCCAGAATTAAATTTCCTGAGCTCACAGAATTGGATGTCTTTGCCTTTTTAGTCTTCCATTATATGTGGGTGAAACCACTGAAGCAGTCTGACATAAATAATCATCACTAGTTGGATCTCTTTTTGTATAATAAACACAGTTAATGGATTATTTTAGAGCTATTTATTTGATCACAGAATTGTCCTTACCAAACATATACATATATAAATTTCAGCCTTTCGCAAAGTCGAATTCACTTTTTATTTTGGTATTTAGTTTTTAACGCCACTCTCTAAATCTGAATCAGTCAAAATCTACTGATTATCAGTGAACTTTGACTGATTCAAATAACTAAAAAGAAGTTACTGTGAATCAATCAAATTTCTCTGATTACTGCAGCGAAAATTAACTAATTCACGAGTGGAAAATATTTTTCACTGATTCGGTCAGTGAAAATTAACCGATTCAACAGTAAAAATTAATTGATTTAACAGTGAAAATATTTGTTTCACCTGCGAATCAGTGGAAAGGCAAATCACTGCTTCAATCAGTGAAAACTTGACTGATTTAGATTTAGACATCAAGCTGTCAATTAATTTTATAATAAGTGAAATAAATATATAGATTGTTAAAAATAATTTTTCGTAAAAAAAATGTATGTAATTGAATTGAAAAAGTTTAAGTTTTTTAATTAATTGGAATCAAAAATTTAAAACAAAATTCATTTTAACAATTACTATTAGAAATTTTGTTTTCATTATCAAAACCAAAACTAGTCTATCCGCGTCCGTTTTCATCTCCTCTATCATTTCCTAAATCTTGAATTCAAAATTTCATTTATTTTGGAAGTGAACTTGCTACTTTTCTCAAGTATTACAATGCCCTTAAGGTAGTTCGTCCACGAAAATTATACCTCAGGCAAAAGTAGATAATTTTGCTTTCAAGAATAGCAATATTATTACTGAATGGATAATTTGAAAGAAAAAAGATTATTTTCCAGTAAATAAATTTAAAATGCAAAAAAATAATGTATTAAACAAATTTTATTTTTGCCCAAACTTTTTTTCTTATCGCTTAATACCAAATTTAAAAGAATTATGCTCTCTAAACCTGAATCAGTGAAATAGTCACTGATTATATCAGTGAAAATATATAATTGGAGCAAAAACTAAATTTGTTAAATGCATTATTTTTCTATGTTTCAAATTTTTTTTCATGGAGAATAGTCTCTTTTCTTTCAAATGATGCTCTCTAAATCTGAATCAGTAAAATTTTTACTGACTGAACCAGTAATTTTCCTTTTTACTGATTCATCTGTGCAAAAAATTTGTTAACTGTCAAATCAGTTAATTTTCACTGTTTAAATCAATGAAGAATATTTTTCACTGTTAAATCACTTGATTTTCACTGAAGTAATCAGTGAAATTTGACTGGTTTACAGTAATCTCTTTTGAGCTATTTGAATCAGTCAAAATTCACTGATAATCAGTAAGTGTTGACTGATTCAGATTTAGAGGGTGCCTTAATAATAATATTGCTATTCTTGAAAGCAAAATTATCTATTTTTGCCTGAGGTCTAATTTTCATGGACAAACTACCTTAAGCCTAAAAATTTTCGATAGTTCATAGATTCGAAAATGCAAAAAAAATCGAATTTTGGAACGCACAGAGTGGAAGTCCCCCTTAAGGCTTAAGGTCATGGATCAATCGGACCACGTGACTAAATTATACATTTATTCGTTCATGTAAGATAAATTTTTTAATTTACAAAGTATCTTTCTGAAAATATGGAAAACGTAACAAAAGACAATATAGCACCTCTGTTAACTTCTTTTTTAGTTAAAATTTTGAAAAAAATTCGAAAACTTATCGACAATTACAGTTAACTGTAAATTTTTTGCAAAATTTTCACTCAAACGAAGTTGACAGACTTTCTCTATCGTGTTCTGTAGTATTTTCCAAATTTTCAAGAAAATATTTTGTAAAATAAATAAGTTATCTTGCACGAACTTTTACAGAAATTTGGTCACGTGATCTGGTTGATCCATGGCCTCAACCAAATTCTTTGGTTGGTAAAATTTGCTCGATCCAACTAAATATTTTTGTTACTTTTAATCAATTACAAATATTCATTAGATTCAAGCAATTAATTTTTTCGAAATGGGAAAAGACCGAAAAGAATTAACACCTAATAATTAATTATTTATTCTGTTTCAAAAAAATGAGCAAATCTTTTGGAATCATCTAAAGTCTTTATTAATTAAAAAAATATTATGCACTTTTTCAAATTCAGAAATTTTTATCTCAATATCGGGTTTAACGCCCCTAAAATCTTTAAAACGTCAATTTTTTAAAAATCAAACCTTACCTTTGTATATCCATGTATCCAACCGAATTTTTTATCCGCCATATTGAATCTGCCATTTTTAATTTTGAAATTTCATTAGGAGATCTATATTCAGCGTCCCAAAAAACCTTATAATACCCATTTTTATAAAAATCAAACTATTTTTAAATTTCTGATCCGCCATGTTGAATCCGCCATTTTTACAATAGTTTTGAAAATCTGAGTCCAGATTCGGTTTCAGCGACCTCAGAAATCTTAGGATACTCAATTTCATACTAATCAAAGCATTTTTTTCGAATTTCGCATTTTCGTCCGCCATATTGGATTTAGCGAAAAATTCTCACTGACAAATTTTTCCCTGAATTGAAACGTAGTTTAGCAAACATTCTAAACTTTGGTTTCTCCGTACAGAAAACGTGTTTTTCACTGTATATAATATGAAAATTCCATCAGAAACACTTTTTTTCAATAAATATTTGTTTAATCCACACGCAGAAAAAAGATCAGTAAAATTTACAGGAAGTTCGGTACTTATTTGGACAACATGACTTTTTAGTAAATTTTAGAAGAAGTTGAGTTCAATCAACAGATTTTCTGTACAATTCACTTAGCGTACAGTACAATCAACTTAACTCGGATTTTTTCGTATTCAGTAGATTTTACTGGACGCTGAGTGAAACGTACAGAAAATCTGTTAATTGAACTCAACTTCTGGTAAAATTTACTGAAAAGTCATGTTGTCCAAATAAGTACCGAACTTCCTGTAAATTTTACTGATCTTTTCTCTGCGTTCAATTAAAATTTATTTGAATCAAACAAATAAAATTTTTTATAATAAGGTTGACCAAATTTCTGGTTGATAAAGAATTTGTTTTATGCAATCAATTATGGTTTGTTTAAAAACGATTTGGCTAAACCAAATATTCCAGTTTATTCAATTAACTTTTGATTGATTTAACCAAATTTGTCTCTACAACCAAAGATCTTGGTTTATTTAACAAAATAATTTAGTTAAATCAAGGAAGTTTGTTCTCAGGGTGTGTGCATAAATATATATTATATATCTTTCGCTACTCGTAATCTTAATCACAATTTTCGCATAGTGTAGGCTAAAGTTACAATATTATTTGTAAAATATTTATTTAGTACTCTGTACAAGATAGTCTTATCTCTGTATGTGAAAGAAAATATTGTATCCGGTAGGATCATTGCCGTACCTAGCACAATATATTCCCCCATGTTATTTTACACACAGAAAAATATTTGGTTTAATCAACACAAAAATTTTGTTGCTCCATTCATAGTATTTTGTTGTTATATAATTAACCTCTTTTTAGCTATTTTGAATCGGTAAATTTTCACTAATAATCAGTAAATTTTAATTGATTCAGATTTAGAGAGTAAAATTTCTGTAGGTTTAATAAATATTTCAGTAAAATTCATAATTTTTTTTAAACATAACAGATTTTTGATGAATATTACAGAAATGCATGTTGAATTAACACTTTAAAGAAAATTCCTTATTGTACAAATTCAACAGGCAATTCTGTAATATTCATAGACAAATCTATTATGTTTTCCAAAAAGTGATTAATGCTAGTGAAATATCTGTTACATTAGAAGATGTTTTGTGTTGTCACTATTTTAACTTATGGACTTTAAGTTTTTTTTCTACGCCTAAAAATAATCTTATCAATCAATAATTGTATTAAATAATATTGAACAACTGTTTCAGTTAATCAATTTTGATAAAGGTATATATTATCAAAAATGTTAAAACCTATATTATCTCTCTGCTCGACTCTCGGCCCAGGTTTATTATCGCGGAATCTTTTGTATTCGTATTAAACTGATTCTTGGTACTTAAATGCTTGAGGGTATTAAAGTAGGTGCACCTTGTTTATCACTTGGACAATGATAACAGCTTATTATTTCTGTTTTTAGAATTGTCTTAAAATCCAAGTTCTTTAGAGAGATTTCTTTACTATTTCTCAGCATTAGGCCATATTTTAAAAATGAAATTTTCCATTAGACAAAATTTACAAAAGAATATAGATATATTTTTCCTTTATTTTATTCTATATTTGAGACATGTGTTTTTTAAATTTTTAATGCATTTTTTCGTATGATAATATAACTTAAACGTAATTTACGTAAGAAGATGAAATTCCAGCTGTGTTCCTTTTACTTCCTATGAAGCACTACTGGTAGAGCTCAGTAATACTGGTCATTGTTACTTTACCACGACGAGGCTAAAGACCTCGACAAACCTGTATTCAACTATCGACGGTAAAAGCGACACTCGCGACCGTCCGATCCATCCGAGAATCATTGGTTGCAACACGGTTACAACGGAAAGTTCAAGGTCGCTAAGTCAAATAGTACGGACAGAAAAAAAATTCAGTTTAATCTACTAAACTTGGATTTTGTTGTATTATTTAGATCTTACTGGACCTTAAGTTAAACACGCAGAAAATCTCTTAATTAAACTGAACTTTTTGTAAAATCTACTAAAAAATCAAATTTTTAAAATAAGTACCGAACTTCCTGTTAATTTTAGGAATCTTTTTTCTGCCTCGAGTTAAAGAAGATTTTATGGAAGTAAGTAAGAATTAAAATTAATTTCGTCGCACTTTGGAAAAGGCATAAATAAATTACTTAGAAAATATTAGTTTGGGTCAAAATTATGTTTACAATAATAGTTATTTAACTTTCTGTGTGTTTTTTCTTTATTCTTAATGAGTATTTGTAATTTTTATCTAATTTTAATAAATAATAGCTAGTTTTTTTCCTTGGTACATTTTCTAAAATATTGTTCCGTGCATTTGATATGCGCTGAATAATATTTTTATTCAAAATAATTTGTTTAGAAACTCTATACAGTACAACATTCGTTTATTTAAGGCGGAAAAATTTTGGAAAATGATTAGAAAGTAGGAATAAAAAGTTATGACAAAAAGCGTTGAGTGTAGAAAGAAAAAAAGTTTTATAATTCCCACAGAAATACCGACAAACATAACCTCGTAGACATAGGTGGCGCTTCCGAAAATTCCGTCTTTTTTGTTGTAATGTCAGGTAATGTTATCAATTTGATAATGTAATTTTTGTATTTATTTCGATATTCGGCACCCAACAAACCTGTTTTAGTGCTTTCTTATCCATGTTCCGAAGTTTTAGAGCCATATTCCATTTAATATATAAATGGTGTTACAGAGCTGTAATTGCCTATAATTCCCAGCTTTATTTTCTCAAAAATAAACTTTTTGCAAAATTTTTACCAAGCCGAAGTTAAGAGACGATTCTTACCGCCTTTTATTACGTGCTTTAAATTTTCAAGTGGATATATTAGAATCAAAAAAAGTTATCTTACATAGTTCGATTAGCCTATAAATTTAGTCAAATGACCTGGTTGATCCATGGCCTCAACGAATCCTGAACAAATTATTTTTAATAAAATCCAACGTACAGAATTGTGAAAAATCTTACATCCAAAATTGTTCTCTAGTTTGAGGTTATGTATATATTTGCTTTGTGAAATACCGTATTGATTTTTCATATTTAAATGAGACATGAAATAAGTATTTTTTAAAAATTTTATTTATTTTAATTCTTACACTGAATTTTTATAGTTTTTCTTTTCGGGTTTATTATGCCAAATATTTCAAAAATTACATGATATGACACGTCATAACACGTTTTGATTCGTTTAAACTTAGATAAAGATAAGTATGGCGTAATTCCGTTAATTAATCATTTTGATTGTAATTCTTTAATTAAAACCAAGATTTAAATACATTTTAATAAAATTTATGATTTTCTTTGTTCAAAATGACGAAAAATCATTTGTTCAAACGTAATTGTAATCTTTTTTGTCAGACTGAGTTTCATTCATTGTTTTTAGTACATATATTTATTTTCTATTTTCATTTTATAATGTTAATCATGAGTGCATTTTTAGTAAAAAACTTTTCTGATCTAGGAGATGATTCGAGAAACAATTTTTAATTATTTAAAATTATAAAATTGAGTTCATGTAATATTACCGATAATTTAACGGAATTTAAAGAATATAAGAAGATATAAAAAGAACTTTGAGAATTTATTATTGTCAAAGAGGTGTTTACTTATGTGGGCCTATTTATAAATAAATAATACACATAGCAATAGTTTGAGCGTAAAAGTAATATAATTTTACTAAACAGAAGTTCCTTATTTTTCTGCGTATAAACGTTAAATATTTTTTACACAAAATTGTGAAAACTTAGCTTGGTGGCTCATATGAATTTGTTAATATATATTTTTTGCTATTTACGAATACACAATTAAATTACTAAGCAGATAGATCCAAGAAGTTTTGTTATTTAGTAACGGTTTCTTTCTTAAGGAAAAGAACGTTAGGCGCGTTTTTTTCACAGATTTTAAAAAGAATTTAAATTTACTTTGTACTTTAACCCTTTAACGACGGGGCAGTACTGAGAGAGTGAATTATGGGTAAGCTAGTATTCTATGGGTTTTTAGGATCGCTAAATATGAATCTGATCATAAAAATTCCAATTTCTATAATAATCCAAGATGGCGGACCCAATATGGTCGATACTGAAATGTTAAAAGTGCAAACACCAGTCATTATCCAGAAAAATTCAAATTACGGAAGTTTTCGATATGATTCTTTTCAATTTTGGTATCTAATATTCATAATTCAAAGATATTTGTAATATCCAACCATTTCGACGTTGGACATATTGTGTCATGATATCTTCTTTGTGTTATCCCCGGCGAAACTATCGGATAGGAATTTCTTCTAAGCCAATCAGAACTATTCCGATTCATTCCGATATCTGTACCCGAGCCAATGAGAATCATCTCGAACCAATCCGAAAAACGGTAAAAAAAAATCGATCCGACCTAATCCGAATTCATTCGAGGCAACAATCCGAACCAATCCGAATCAATCCGAGCTCAGATTGATCCAAAACTAATTTTCAGTCAAAATTAATCCGAATCATTCCGACCTCGGATTCATTCGGATTTATTCTGATTGAAAACTTGGTTTCGGATTGGTTCGGATTCATTCAGATAGTTGTCTCGGATTAAATCGGCTTAGGTCGGATCATTTTTTACGGTTTTTCATCAAAAAAGTTACAAAACGTTTTTCGGATTGGTTCGGAATGATTTGCATTGGCTCGGATACAGATATCGGAATGAATTGGAATAACTCTGATTATCTCGGAATGAATTCCTATTTGACACTTTCTCCAAGGATACGATCCCAATCACGGATCAGTGTACTCCGAAAAACGTTTTGTATCTTGTTTGATGAAAAACTGTTAAGAATCTATCCGACCTAATCCGAATCAAACCGAGGTTGGAATGATTCGGAGTGAAAAATTCGAATTAGTTCAATCCGAGTTCGAATTGATTCGGATTGAAAACTTGGCTTGATTTCATTAGGATTGATCCCTCAGATTAAAGCGGATTGAATCGGATTGAATTGGATAGATTTTTGACCATTTTTCAACAAATAAGATAAATAACATTTCGCGGATTGGTTCGGAATGATCCCGAATAATTCGGATACAGATTTCGGAATAGCTCGGTATAGCTCCGATTCGCCAGGATTGAATCTCAATATATTATCCCTCCCTTCTTTCCCTGCTGGAAGTAAAAGCCTTTATCTTTTTTAATCCGTAATTTTTTCATGATTATTTGTTTCTATATTTCTTCTATATGACACCATCCGTTTATACAAGTAGGCTATACGTGTATTCATATACATCATTGTCTTATCCAGCTTATCTATCCGTTTCAATAACTTTCTATCTCTTTTTTTCTATTTCTATCCGTTTCTACGGTTATTTGTTTCAATCCGTCGGTTTTTTTTCATGATTTAATCCTTACCCAACCGGAGACTACCCAGATTTTCTCCACCAGTTATATAATTACTATGAAAAACCGATTAAAATTAACAGAGCAGGCATTGCATTTTTAGAAATACGATTGGAAGAAATAGACAATGACACACATGTATGTGTGTCAAATAACTAGATGTGTACAAGTTATAAAAATGCAAACCAAGATTTTACTTTAGGCGGATTGAAACAGATAGAGATAAATTGACTTCGCGGATAAATAAGGATTTAAGTGCGTTAAATGCATTCAAACAGAAACGGATAGAGGAGGATTCAACTTCACTTGACGTATCAGAAAATATTTAAGCGATTAAAAAGTACCCAAAATGCCTATTAAAATGGATTTAAAAAGCTAATCAGTTTGAATCCGTTGTCTTGAAATTCATTTGAATAATATTACTTCCAGCAGGACTCTTTCAAGAGTTTTGATTTATAAATCAGATTTAATGAAATTGGCGAAAATTAGGAATATCTTGACAGAAAAGAAGAGATGAGCGGTAGTAAAGGCGCAATCGAGTAAAGCAAAGCAGAGTAAAGCAAAGTAAAGGCAGAAAGCAGTGCGAGAGCATCTATTTACGAGTTGTCCGGCGCCGTGATGTCCGGAGTAAAAATACACCGTGGTCCGTATGCCGTGTACCACACAGAAAACCTTCTGTGCCTTCTAAACGCGTTACACCGGCTACACTTTGCTGCTGCTGCTGCTGCTGCGGTTGCTACTGCTGCTGCTACTGCTGCTGCTGCTGTCTCTGCTTCTGCAGTTCGTTCCTCTGTTTCTTGGATCCTTGCCAATACTTGGCTTTCGATCTTCTCGTATCCGCGAGAAGACCTCGGTCTCCTCTCCTCATTCTGCTCTCGAACTCGAATCCTTCTGGATCAATGGGGTTACGCAGATCACGCGAAAACATACAAAAAGGATTTTTCCTTTCCTATAGAAAAATAGACTTCAAATTTAAAAGGAGAAAAAGGAGAGTCATACATTCCTGAAAAAACGTCTGGAACACCAATTTAAGAAATTCATTTTTATTTTTGTAGCAAAAGCACTCATTCTATTTTTAATTCCACTTCGCTATTTTTAAGACTCATTTATTATTTTTATACTGCTCCACAATTGTCATTTTTTTCCTCTACTTTCTCATCTGATAAAACTAGACTCTTTATTTTATTTCTGTTTAAGCGGATTGAGTTACATTTAAAATATTGACCTAGAGAAAGTTTCGAATCCATTCCGAACTATTCCGAAATCTGTTTCAGAACCAATTTTAAAAATATTTCGTTTCTTGTTTGATGAAAAACGGTCAAAAATAAATTTGCTTCAATCTGAATGAATCCGAATTGTTCCGACCTCGGATTGAAAATACGGCTTAGATAAGTCCGAGCTCGGATTGACTTGGATATAAAATATTGTTTCGGACTAATTTGAATTGAAGCGGAATGAATCGGATTAAGTCGAATTTTTTTTTCAAATTGGTTAGGAATGACTCGGATTCATTCGGATTGAATTCCTTTACGAAACTTTCGTCAGGGTAGTTTTCTCATTTTTTCTTCCGCCAATTTTAGCGAATATTAAACCATTATTTGGTGAAAATTTATCAAAAAAATTTTATGATACAAATGATATTCTCAAATTTTTATTAATAAATATCTTGTGTTTTTACAGGTGTCATTAATCATAAATTAATAAAGTAAGCATGCATCATCTCTTATTAATAAAACTGTCAGTTTATTTTCACAATTGAAAGCCGTCTAGTGTAAACATTTGGAATTTATAATATTTTAGGCGAGCCTTTAGGGGATATTTTGATCTGTTTTGCAAATACTTTAAATAATAATGCTAAAAAGTTCTCAATTTTTTACATGATTTTATGAAATATTTTGAATCACACATAGATAATAGGAATATTATTTCATTATAGGGTAAGTTTTGTGAAAATAAAAAATTCTTATATCGATTTGGAAATAAACAATTAAAAAGTGTGTGTTAATGACTTTTTTTAGTCGTACACACAGAAAAAAGATTTGTAAAATTTAAAAGAAGTTCACTTCAATCAACAGATTTTATGTTAAATTTTATTGCTTTTTTTTCGAAGTTCTGATTAATTTATCAAGAATTATCATGAAAATAATCTCATGACATTTGAAAACAATCTTAATGGATCCACTTTATCCAAGAATAAAAAAAAAATGTTATAATTAATCGAGTTATTTTTTATCTCTTTTGTTTAACGTCAAGCGTTAAGAAAGTTCCGCATCGAACAATAGAATTTTATTTTATATAAAATTTAAGTTTTCATATAAGAATGTTTTATTTTTTAACATTTCTTCACTAACCTTATATTTTTGAAGGGGGAAAAATCTAACTCTTTCAAAAATTAAACTACTAAACCTCTGTAAGCCCTTCCTGGTGAAAGTTTCGGAAAGGAATTCAATTCGAACGAATCCGAGCCATTTCGGAATCTGTTTCTAAATAATTCCGAATTTGTCCAAAGTATCGAAGTCTCAATACTCTAAAGTTTCTTATAAAATCCCTGCTTATCAAAAATAATAAAATAAATAAATAAAAGAAAAAATTGGCCATTGGGTCCATAAATGATAAAGTTAATACTCTCTAAATCTGAATCAGTCGAAATCTACTGATTATCAGTGAAATTTGACTGATTAAAATAGCTAAAAAGAGGTTACTGTGAATCAGTCAAATTTCACTGATTACTTTAACGCAAATTAACTGATTTACCAGTGAAAAATATCTTTCACTAATTCGGTCAATGGAAATTAACTGATTCAACAGTAAAAATATTTTTTCACTGGTGAATCAGTGATAACACAAATCACTGATTCAATCGTTGGAAAGTTGACTGATTCGGATTTAGAGAGTAAGACTTTTTCACTCAGATCGGAGCCCTCAACAGTGATTTTTATTAAAATCTAAAAATACAGAAAAGGGGAAGTTGCTTGATTTACATTTTCTTGGAATAAAATACTTTCTAATTTAAAAAAACCTTTCACTTTTTTCAATTATATAAATTATTCATCGATATAAGTCCTGTTCCACTATTATTATATAAATTATATAGATTTGAGGGATGAATTATATCATTAAAATTTTCGAAATGTAGTATTCTGCAAAAAAATCATCAGGCTTTAATATTTGTTGCAGCTAAACATTAGCCAGATCTACCCCTTTGTGAAGATTTTGGCGAGTAAAAACTAAGTTTGGTGTGCATAAAGCTCTTAGTTGAAATGTACTTATCCAAGACAGGAATAGGCATGGAGAAAGATTATTTTACAGGCCACGTGTGACGTCAGAGTTCAAATATATACGACAGTGCCATAGCACGTGGTGATGTCAGACTAGTTTCCTTCGACAGGGCTCGCTAATCCAATGCCCCTGCATCTGGAAACACGCTTAATTAAATCCTAAATCTGAGACAGATCGTCAAGAATGTATTTATTAGAAAAAGGTCGTTTAGCCTTTTAACACTAATAATACGCTAATGATGAAAACAAGTAGCGACTATCATACGAGGCTTTTTCCTTTATTGTATTCTCATCAACTTCCTCTATATTTTTGCTTCCAAGAAAGAAAAACAAGTTTTTTTGCACTGAAAATAAATTGAATCAAGGCCAGTTTTCTAAACTTTTGTTGAACTGGCGGAGTTCTCATTTCATAACTAGACTAAATATATAATTTTTCATTGTTTAGAATTATTTTCCCACTTTAGTGAAAGTTTCGGAAGGGATTCAATCCGAACAAATCCGAGACATTCTGAAATCTGTTTCCGAACCATTTGGAATCATTCCCAACTAATCTGAAAAACGTTTCGTATATTGTTTAATGAAAAACGGTCAAAAATCAATCCGACTTGGTCCGATTCATTCTGCTTCAATGCGAGGCATCAATCCGAATTGATTCGGATTAATTTTTGACCGTTTTTCATCAAACAAGATACAAAACGTCTTTCTGCTTCGTTCCAAAACAGATTTTGAAATGACTCGGAATTCAATATTTACTCAAATTTATTTGACCCGATTAGAAATATAGAAGATGAGTTTGGATCAAAATTATTTGTCTATTCATTCGGATTAGCATCTTGGATCGACTCGGAATAAATCAGATTGAGTCAAATTGATTTTTAACCATTTCGAATTGAGCAGGGTTTATAACGTTCTTCGGATTAAATCAGAATTAAACTTTTCGGATACAAATTCCGGAATGATTCGGAAAATTTCGGATTGGCTTTTTATAAGACCTTTTGGTTGAAAAAAATTTTGAAAAAATGAGTTTTGGACACACGATATTTTTCCTACTGGGGGGCCGAATTTGTTTGCCCCGCAGGGGGCAATAAAATGCACTTTATGATCCGCCAGTAGGAAAAATAATTTGGCTATAAATCTGAGCTGTAAGCTGGATGGTCCAATAATTCGATGTTTTGTGGGTTTTGCTTCATCTTGAAAGACCCAAAGAGCCGATTGATTTTTTTCTCGAGATCATATGCATATATCCATGATTCGTCACCACTTACGATGTTATAAACGAGATTTGATGAACCTGATTTGAATCGTTTCAATGTTTCCTTTCTCCATTTGACACGAGCCTCTTTTTTATCACTCGATAAATTGTGAGGGATTCAACGCCAATTATTGATATACCCTTTTGTCTTGCCTAACTTGCCCAACAATCCGACTCTATTTCTCGTTAAGTTTCTCACGGCAATAATCTGTTTTTAGAAATTTCCTCATTTTTTTAAGAGCTCCTTCCTCCCTTGAATTCACGATACCAATTAAACACTCTGACACTGTACCTAAACCTTATACAAATAATTTACATAATTTATCACTAATCTAAATCCATTTATAAAACTTACGAGTTTATTTTCATTTACAGCCATTTAACGAGAACAACAACTTGGGAGGATCCTCGAAAAACAGCAGCAGCAGCGAGTGTAGCAGCCGTGGCTGCAGCAGTGGAAAGCGGTAAATCTTCAGGAGGTACGAGTGCTCTAGGACCTTTGCCCGATGGTTGGGAACAAGCACGTACTCCAGAGGGAGAAATATATTTCATCAATCACCAAACACGCACCACCTCCTGGTTTGATCCAAGAATCCGTAAGTTTATCTCCTCTTGTTTTTTTTATTTTTTATTATTTAATCTTACACAAATACAGTTAACTAAGAAATTTTCTTTAAAAAATTATTTGAAGTTCTCGAATTCAATATGCAAGAGTCGCATTATTATCGCAAATATTTGGGACATTTCAAGATTTTTACTTCAAAATTGTAAAGGTTCATAATTCCAAAGTGAAACATACAGAATTATTTAATTAACCATTACAATGATCAAAATAGAACAATTGTAAATTATAGATTTAAAATCAAAAGAAAATTTCAAGCTAAAACAAAATAATATGTTAAGAAATAATTCTTCAAAAAGTTATTAAATTTATAAAATTTTAGAAAACATTCTGTAACTGTCGTTTGATTCCGGAACATTGCCAGGAATTTATAATATGTTTTTCTAAATTAATTTCAATTTTTCAGCTCAACATCTACAGAGAGCTCCTACATCTGGAGCAATGCTTCCTCAAAATTGGCTACAACCTGGTGGAGCGGCAATTCAAAACAATCAAACCATACAAGCTTGCCAACAAAAGCTACGTCTACAATCTCTGCAAATGGAACGCGAGCGCCTTAAACAGCGCCAACAAGAAATAATGCGACAGGTTTGAAAATTTTGCAACTTTCTATCAATTATCATAATAAAAATCAATTAAAGTTAAATTGAACTTCAAATTTAACGCATATAGTAGAATTAAAATATTATATTAACGAAACTTTTTTATTATATACTCTAATATTGATAAATGATATAATTATAAAATTTATAAAAAATTAGCACAAACAACTTGAGAGTCTATCATCCCACTAATTTATCTGTGGCTGAAATTTCAAATAAAATATATAAGACTAAAAAGAGTATTTTTACAGCAAGAATTGATGCTCAGGCAAACTACAACTGACGCTGCGATGGACCCATTTTTATCGGGAATAAATGAACAACATGCTCGTCAAGAAAGCGCCGATAGTGGTTTAGGACTTGGATCAGCGTATTCTCTTCCTCATACACCCGAGGATTTTCTGGCTAATATTGATGACAACATGGATGGCACGAGCGGTCGGTAAAAATGCAGGATACGTTAACTAAAATATTTTAATTGTTCGAATAAATTACAATTTGACAGATAAATTTTACTTTTAAATTATGTTTGATCTTAAAGAATTTATACGAGTTGATAAAGATTTATTTTTGAACAAAATTGTTCTATGATTGAATGTAAAGTTTGAATTTATTCATGATAAAAATAAATATATTTTTCTAAGTTTAACTCTTCGTAGGTACACGTATTTGTACTGGCACCGTGGGTACACGTTGCCCAAAAAGTCCAGGCACTTATTTTTTCATGAAAAAGATCTTCAAAAAATTTATCAATATTTTGAAATACTCTTTGGGGATCCTATTTTATGTTCCAGTAGGTTTTGCAGCAATTTGTTTAGCGATTTTTTATTTATAACAATTTATTCCGATGAAAATATTTCACTTGAAAATTTCGTCATGTCCCTTTTGGGACACGTATACCTACGAAGGGTTAAGATAAAAATCATATTATTAGATATTTATTTTAGACTTTTCGAATGTGAAGTATCTTAAAATTTGTTATTTGCTTTGCAGAAGGTGGAGCCCCAATGGAAACGCCTGATTTATCTTTAAGCGACAACATTGATTCCACAGATGACCTCGTGCCTTCTATCCAGGTAATCTTTTTGAACTTTTAATACAAATGCATTCAAGATTTAAAAAAAAAAAGCAATTTATGTTAACTTAAATTTAGGCTCTCTCATTTTAAATTTCTTTCCTATTTATAGAGTTTTACAAAATATTAATTAATAAGACACTTTCAACTTGAAGTTTAAAAGTTTCCAAATAAAAACATCAAAAGTAATCGTTTGAAATAAATGAAAGCTGAACCTATTTATTCAATATGATCAAATTGTCCATATTTAATTTAGGAACTTTATTCTCAATTATTTTTTACATATGCAAATTTCTTGATGATTTTTCATTTTTTATAAGTTTTTATTTTATAATGAAATCAAATCTTAGCATTTTGATTCATATTTTCCGAGTTCTAGAAAAATATCGCAAAGAGGAAAATTGGGAAATCCAAAGGTTTTAAAATTGTGAAACTTTATTTCATAAATTTTTCAAACATTATATTTTTAATTTGTCAAAAGAATTATCAAAAATTTTAAGAATTTTATTTGATAATTTTCTAATTTATATTGAGAATTCAGATTTTTTTTGTCCTGAAAACGTGGAAACGTCCTGAATATCATTTTTCTAGCAACTTTTGACACTGATTTAACAAAATGTATAAATTTTAAATACTAAATGAATGATTTTTATTTGGTTTCAGCTTGGCGAGGAATTCACTAGCGATATTTTGGATGATGTGCAGTCGCTAATAAATCCAAACACTACTAAACCAGAGAATGTTCTGACGTGGCTGTAGTATTTGGTGGTACCATTACATTCAAAGCATCATCTTCAATATAAAAATACAAATTACTCAACAAACTTTCAACGTCACTGAAGAACCATCGCTTCAATCGGGACATAAGTGCACCATACTTCGGGGTTAAAAAGCCCACTCCACACACGGACACTCATCCTTGCATGCACGTGCATGTGTGTGTACGCGCTTGTAAATCAAACCAAGTGTACATAGCTCTGTATTCTTCCAATTCTAGCGAAAAACTCCCGTCACATCGGGACAAAACGACGACGTATATTAACAATAAGCTTACGTGTAAAGTACTAATTAGTAAATACGACCCGTTGCTTTTTCATCAGGGGTGGCAAAACAAGATGACGTTCTTGTAAAATCCAGCTCAATCCTGGTATCATGACATATCAGACTTAGATCGTCAGTGTTCAGAATTTGCCTTCCTCATTGGAAACCATTTTCGGTGTGTTTATTAAACTACAGTTGAAGCTCGTTTCAGAGATTATTTCATTTTTGAACTTCTCTTTGAACGAGACTGCTGTAAAGCTGCCCTTGAATTTAAGAGACTAGTGCAATTCTCACTGCTAAGGTTTAGTCGACACACTGCGATTGGTGCCATGTCTCATAATTTAGATTTAGGGTTCTTATGCTAGATTCTTTTATACAATCTACCACCGCGAACGAGCAAGCATTTTTTAAACATAGAAGTGTAAGACAATATAAGGTACTTACAGTTCTGAACTTTCATTGAACGATGAAAAGTATTTTTTTCGAAATAAAATGATTGTTTTTGTCCCCAGTAAATTAAAAAGTAGCGTATATTTTATGACAAATTGTATATTTGAAGAGCCCTGAACATGGATATAATAAGTAATTTTTTTTTAAAGATAAGTTTTTTTTTTATCGTTTAATAAACGTTCAGAACTGTGAGTGCATGACAATATGCAACTCCTCCCTGAGGAAGAGATTTTTTTTCAATTCGATTTAGATTGAAATAAAATTCAGATATCTTCGAGACTTAAGTGCCTTTAAATTCGTGCCTTGAACATTTTAACGCAAGCTCAAAAAAGCAAAAGAACTTTCTACCCCAGGGATGATTAGGTAAACGAAAACAAATAGAATTTTAGAACAGAGACGTTCATGCTCAGAATATATTTATCGAACGACATTTGTATTTAAACCCAAGTGCCTTGACTTTTCAATCGCAATCGTAACAGCCGTCCATATTTTTTATCGCGTCAGCGATCGTTGAAAAGTGCGCGGCATACTTTAGACCTTTTCAATATTCGAGTATTGAAGTGTGAACGCAAAATGAAAATATATACATATATATATTATACGTATATATAAATATTATATATTTTTTTTTATATATAAAGTCTATACTTGTTATTAGAAATTGCGGTTATCGGAAAACCCCGTTAGATTGTAAAATTTCCTTACGTTTTGTACTACACAGTTATATATTGAAGCGCTGAGAGAAGAAGTAGAGTATATGATATTTATAGAAATACTTAATTACGTCTGGCATTAAGGCTCCATTTTTCACGAAAGATGGAAATAGGCCGCTTCAATGTACTTTCTCTTAACCTTTCATTTTCTTTTTTTTTTTTAAGGAATAAGCTAACTATCGACGTCTTCGATAAATTTGATATTACGCCCATATCTGTAATTATTTGTATTGTACACTGCAGCTTAGCCTTACAAAGGAACTGTTTTTGGAAACGTAAACTTACAGAGAAGTACGAAACGAGCATGAAATCTTTGATTGAATTGCACTCTTGTGTGTTCTCGCACCTTTTTCTGAAAAAGAAAAAGTCGCAGAGAACGTGACCATGAAGACTCGCATTTCCTTGTTTGCACGCTAAGTTTAATGTTTCTCTGTTACAACATTAGTCGTGCGAGTGCTAGAGTGTACTTTTTAAAGGGAGTCGTGAATGCAAAGGTTTTTAATTTTGATTTAGTCTTCTTAATGGGCGACTAAAAAATAAATGCACACGAGTCATCTCTTTCGAATTGGAGTTTTAAAAAAAGGTTTGTGAAAAAGGTGCCACTTTGTTGATTTTTAAATTCATTATACATTTTTTGCCGATGTTAAGATAGGAGACCGGTAAATTTTTGAATTCGTCTGTTTTTTGTCAAATATTTTTTGTAAATAGCATGATATTTGTAATAAATTTATAATAAATTGAAAGTTGAAAAAAAAATTTATTTGATCGAGTTAAAGATTTACCAGTCTCTGACCTTAAGGAGTACATTTTTAAAAGGATATACTTTTCTAATATTGATAGTATCGAAATATTTCGCCCTAGATAAGCGTTATCGATGATTTCTTCAAATTGGGAAAATTTTGAGAATCATGCAAACTTGTATTAGGCATTGTTTTAATTTGATTCTTAATTACATTATTATATGTATTGTATTCATGTCGAGAAAAGCGAGGAGATCGTTCGATTGAAAATTTAATTCTATTATTCTACAATTTCAAAATTAGTCGATAGGAGAAGCGAAAATATAATCGACAACTAAGATTATTGTAAATAATACATTCGATAAAAGTATGAAAAATTGTGTTCGTTAAAATTTTTTTAAAGATCATTGATAAGTAGAGTTATTCGTAAAAAAAACTTATAGACCAGATTATTAGAAATTTGAGATAGTATTTTTTATAAAATTGACTTTTGAGAATTATTGTTCTATTGGCTATGATCGATGATTCGTTACTCGAAGTGGTTAAAAGCGCGATATAAGTTACGTCATCGGTAAATGCAATTAGAATCCTCTGAGAGGTGGATTTTTGTGCATACCTGTACAACGCCTGAGATTATGCAGCAATAACGTTAATGTCAGTATTTAAAATATGCTCATCAGCGACCGTTTGTGACGTACGTTTTTATATAGTTAACAAGTGCCTTAGCAATAATGATAACAATAAATATATTATTTACTTACTTATTTACTAGAGAGTTTTATTGTATAAACCTGCTCAGTACTCTAATCTGTATGATGTCTTTACTTTTTCTACACTACCGGTCAAAATTGTGAGACCACCTACAAAAATTGTATTAAAAACATGCTCGTCTTTGAAAGCGACTATCTCCGTGAAAAATTAAGTTAGAAATATTTTTGAAAAGGCGTTTGAAAGATTATAAAATTTTGCATCGAATGAGTTCTATTTGAAGTATTTTCATTGAATAGAAGCTGAGATAGCGTGTGATAAAAGCCGACGCAATTTCCAATTTTGACAAATTTTCACTTTCAAATTTCAGCTGCCTGCATACTTTAGGGAAGTGATAGGAAAAATTTGAAACTTTGCTAAAATAACGCCACAAGCCTCAGCTATAAATTGAGCACAAAAACATTCAAAACAATTTATTAGTTTCCGAGATATGACTTTATTTGTTGAGCGATGCTCGAAAGATTTTTGAAGCAGCGTTTCAGCCGGTCGCTCGACTCACGAGACACTATCAGGGCACAACAGGTGGTAGGCGCCAAACGGGGCACCACGATTCGAAGAATATTTATTCTTTTTTTAATCTCTTGTCACTCAAATACATTTTAATTGTTTCCAAAAATAATAATAATTTTGTACTTCATCACAAAAATTGAATTTAAACAAATTTTAAATAAAATATAATATTTGATGAAAAACAAATTTAATTGTTTGAAAATTATCCTCTGATTGTTACAAATTTTTCATTCTTAACACACAAATTATGCTGTTTTTTTGTGTGTAAATTGATAAAAAAAAGTTAATTAAAATGTTTTAACTATACTTCTTGATGATACCTACAATTTTTTGCAGAGGTCTATACAAATATTTCATTTCTAAATAATGAGTCCTTAAATAAAGAAAGTAGATATTAACTATGTGAAAAAAATTCTAATTGCGAAAACAATTAAAATGTATTTAAGTGACAAGACATTAAAAAAAAGAATAAATATTCTTCGAATCGTGGTGCCCCGTTTGGCGCCTACCGCCTATTGTGCCTTGACAATGCTTCAAAAATCTTTCGAGCATCGCTCAACAAATAAAGTCATATCTCGGAAACTAATAAATTGTTTTGAATGTTTTTGGACTCAATTTATAGCTGAGGCTTGAGGCGTTATTTCAGCAATGTTTCAAATTTTCCCCATCACTTCCCTAAAGTATGCAGGCAGCTGAAGTTTAAAAGTGAAAATTTGTCAAAATCGGAAATTGCGTCGGCTTTTATCACACGCTATCTCAGCTTCTATTCAATGAAAATACTTCAAATAGAACTCATTCGATGCAAAATTTTATAATCTTTCAAACACCTTTTCAAAAATATTTCTAACTTAATTTTTCACGGAGATAGCCGCTTTCAAAGACGAGCATGTTTTTAATACAATTTTTGTAGGTGGTCCCACAATTTTGACCGGTAGTGTATATTTTAGTAAAATCATAAATAGCTGGCTAAAGCCAAATTAAAAACCAACCACTTTAAATAAAATGATTTCAAATTATTTAGTTGAATTCGGAACGAAAACGTCTTTTTATCCACAGAAAGATTTTCAAATTCTTTAAATTTAAATAAAATCTTTTAAATTTATAAAATGATAGAAAATTTAAATTTAATCCAGACACTTTTAAAAACAAATACTTTCAATAAATTACTTTTTTTCAAATGAAAAAAAAAGAACACCATAAAACTTTTCCTTTGAAAAATTTAGGGTAGACGAAAAAGATTTTTCTGAAATTTATAATGTAAAATTTTATTATATAAATTTAATACTTTTCAAAGTGAATGAAAAAAACTAGAGCATTCCATTTTTTGTCAAACAAATTCGTTTCTGGTAGAAAGTATTAATTATAGTAAAAACAGTTTGATTTTACCAATATCTGCTACTTCGATGTAGAATAAAATGATTTAAAAATTATAATTGAGGAGTTATATTCAATAGGGCGACAGGCGCTTGAAAACCTGTAAAAGTATTGTCCGCCTCGTGATGTCATAGTCAAAAATTGAAAATCGAAATTCGAAAAAACCAAAAACATGGTTTTATAGCTCGTGAAAAATGAATGTTAGTTTCCTCTTACAGTTTTTTTATAACGTTGCAAATTTTCGAGTAAATTAATAAAAAGTGTGTTGGTTTTAAAGTATAGAAACCATGTTTTATTTCAATCTACTCGCCTCGAAAAATTCATTAATTAACGGATTGCGAATTTCTTTTTTGCGTTCTACTCGTGAATCTCTGGCGGAGAATATCAACTCAATTGAACAATTACTTTCGAAAATACAACGAGTTGAACGCAAATGCGAATTAGGTTTTGACGCGATTTTACCGGTTTTGTTACGAGCAATGCAGGCGCGCCGATGAGTAGAAGCGAAGGAAGATAGAGAAAGAGAGTAAGAGTGGCATGCGATGAAAATGAGCGACAAAACCTAATTCGCATTTGCGTTCAACTCGTTGTATTTTCGAAAGTAATTGTTCAATTGAGTTGATATTTTCCAAAAAGTGGCTCCATATACTAATGATCAACTTGTTCACGGGAAGTTTACTGTAGCTCAAACTTCCTCGCTCACTTTTTCGGTTCGAAGCTCGAAAAACATAGTTTTTTCTTCGGATTAAAAAAAAACCATTTAACAATGAACAAAAAATTTTTTGCAAGCACTGTCGCCTCCGCCAGAGATTCATGGGTAGAACGCAAAAAAAAATTTCGCAATCCGTTAATTAATGAATTTTTCGAGGCGAGTGGATTGAAATAAAACATGGTTTCTATGCTTTAAAACCAACACACTTTTTATTAATTTACTCGAAAATTTGCAACGTTATAAAAAAATTGTAAGAGGAAACTAACATTCATTTTTCACGAGCTATAAAACCATGTTTTTGGTTTTTTCGAATTTCGATTTTCAATTTTTGACTATGACATCACGAGGCGGACAATACTTTTACAGGTTTTCGAGCGCCTGTCGCCTTATTGAATATAACTCCTCAAATTGTCTAAAGTATCTCGATTTAATCGGAAAGTCATATTAATAAATATAGTAAGAATGGAGGTTCATTTGAAAATTCATTACTATACAACAAACTCAATAATGGAATCTTTTTATATGATGGACAATAAAATACCTTACTACATGAATGATAAGAATGTCTAAAATTAAGACCTTGAATTTCAGAATTTGTCAAAAATTTCAGTTTTTCAGATGTTTCAAAAAATGCAACTAGTTCTGAATGAAATTTAAACACATTTTGTGATGATCTATTATAAATTATAACATAATTAGTGAGTTAAAACTTAGAAGCATAGGATGGAGTTACAGAATTTCACTAAAAATGCGAAGAATTTTGTTTACTAACGCGAGTGTAGGTATTAGGTAGATTGACCTTGAATGATTTTATTGATTTTCTGGAGATATTTTAAAAAGGCATTATTTTCATGTTTTTGAAAAGAAACATTTTTAAAAAATCTAAAATTAATTTTAAGTATTTTTAATATATTTTTGGTGTAGTTAGTTGGCATTATACAAGTTTTATTTTTTCATATTTTAAAATTTAATTTACATTCTTAAGTTACAAAATGCGGATATGTGAATATTGGTATTTTTCAATTTCAAACATTCAAACATTACAATAAAAACTCAAGATTTATGACGTTCAAAAATCAATAATGTGGAAATTTGGAAGTGGCTTCTTGCTAAGTTACACCCAAAATTTTTTCGAAAAATCAAGTGCACTGCAGGGAACAGTAATAAATTTTAATTCGCATTTGAAAAGTTTTAGTATGAACCGAGGAAATAACTAATAGCTAAGGAAACTTTAGAATAAAGAGTTTTCAATTTGTCAATAGTCATTTTTCTATAGCGAAATTTCCAAATAAAAATTGTAATTTTGGTTTAAATTAGTAGAAATGTAATTTTTTGGAAAGTATTAAAACAAAATAAGATAAGTAGGGTGAAAACTCAAAAATCGAAAACTCTAGTAAATTGTCTTAAGGCCATGGATCAACCAGATCACGTTACTAGAATCCTAGCTTAACAGCATTTTCAATTTGTGTAACCCCATTAAATTTTTATAGAAATGGGGATACAAAAACTAAAATGCCGGTAAAGTAGGAATCTAGTCACGTGACCAAGTTAGTCCATGGCCTTAAACCTATTAGTAATTTATAAAAAATTTTATTTGTTGAAAATATTTATTGGAAATTAATTAACTTTCTTCATAGAAGTTTTTCTTTTTCAGTAAGGAAGGTTCATCTGCCCCTAAATATTTATAATTATAAACAAATTTACTTTTGGAATAATTTTTTTAAATAATTTTAAAAATTTAGGACCAGTTAAATGTACTTTACTGCTTTTTACTTAATTACTCAAAACTTTAACTCGATATCTCAATTAACGTGGAAATGCGAAGGACAAAAAAAAGTATCGGTAAGCTAGGGATCGGATTAGTCATGCATGGCCTTAATTCAAATAAATCCAAATAAACATTGGTTAGATTAATCAAATGTTTTTTATAGCACATACATGAAATATGTCACTTTTTGCGCATGTATAGCGTGCCAGAAATGACATCTCAAGTCCATGTATGAGCCAAAGATTCCTACTTTACCGGCATTTCAGTTTGTGTAACCCCATTTCTATAAAAATAAAGACAGGTAACTGAAAATTTATAGAATTAAATAAAATACATTAATATCAGTCTGTATGGTCATGAATGTTCATCATTATAAAAATAATTTCTATGAAAAAAAGAATTTTTATAATTATAAACATTTATGACCAGACAACTTGTTTTAGTACATTTCATTTACTCGCACAAATTTTCAACTAATCTTATTTTTTACAGAAATAGGGTTAGAAAAATTGAAAATGATGATAAGGTAGGAATCTAGTCACGGAATCCGGTTACATGGCCTCAAAGCCATGTACAACATACCCGATCCCTACCTTATCGACATTTATTTTTGTCCTTCACATTTCTACAGTAATTAAGGTTTCTAGTCAGAACTGAGTAATTTGGTGAAAAGCACAATAGTACGTTTTTTGTACTTCTGAACAGATTTTTTATTCTATTCCTCCTCTACATCAGAATGCATAATAAAAATAAACAATTGTAATTCTTTGTTGACAGTCAATAATCTCCATTGTTAAAAATAATTTTATAAACAAAAGCAAAAGTTTGGCATTTTTGAGTTTAATGAAATTGTTTCTTCCTGTGAACTACTTTGAGTTGCCTAAAAAAATATAACAAACTGCAATTGTAACTCCTAAAATAAAATCCTTTATTTCTATGAACAAATTTAATAAATAAAAACCTCTTTTCGGATATTTCGATGTAAAAAATATTCCTTTTTAAACTTACTACCTCTGAAACGTTTCAAGAAAATAGAGGGTGGCTAGGAACAATTCTGATTCATTCCGATATCTGTATCCAAGCCAATGCGAATCATTTCGAACCAATCCGAAAAACGTTTTGTATCTCGTGTGATGAAAAACAGTCAAAAATAAATCCGCTTCAGTCCAAATGAATCCGAATCGTTCCGACCTCGGATTGAAATTCATTCCGGGTCAATGAGGACTATTCCGATTCATTCCGATATCTGCATCCGAGCCAATGCGAATCATTCCGGACCAATCCGAAAAACGTTTTGTATCTCGTTTGATGAAAAACGGTCAAAAATAAATCCGCTTCAATCCGAATTGTTCCGACCTCGGATTGAAATTCATTCCGAGTCAATTAGGACTATTCCGATTCATTCCGATATCTGTATCCGAGCCAATGTGAATCATTCTGAACCAATCCGAAAAATGTTTTGTATCACGTTTGATGAAAAACAGTAAAAAAAATCTGCGTCATTCCGATTAATTCCGAGACATCAATCGGAATGAATACGAAGCGTTCCGACCTCGTATTGAAATCCATTCCGAGTCAATCAAAACTATCCCGATTCATTCTGATATCTGTATCGCAGTCAATTTCGGATTGAAATTCATTCCGGGTCAATGACAAATATTCCGATTCATTCCGATTGCTGCATCCGAGCCAATGCGAGTCATTCCGAACCAATCCGAAAAACCTTTTGTATCTCGTTTGATGAAAATCAGTCAAAAATAAATCCGCTTCAGTCCAAATGAATCCGAATTGTTCCGACCTCGGATTGAAATTCATTCCGGGTCAATGACAAATATTCCGATTCATTCCGATTGCTGCATCCGAGCCAATGCGAGTCATTGGCCAATGCCAATCACCAATCCGAAAAGACGTTGTTTCCACCTACTTATTGTTTTGTATATCGTTTGATGAAAAACGGTTAAAAATCCGCTTCAATCCGAATGAATCCGAATTGTTCTGACCTCATATTGAAATTCATTCCGAGTCAATCAGAACTATTCCGATTCATTCCGATATCTGCATCCGCGCGAATGCGAATCATTCCGGACCAATTCGAAAAACCTTTTGTATCTCGTTTGATGAAAATCAGTCAAAAATAAATCCGCTTCAGTCCAAATGAATCCGAATCGTTCCGACCTCGGATTGAAATTCATTCCGGGTCAATGAGGACTATTCCGATTCATTCCGATATCTGCATCCGAGCCAATGCGAATCATTCCGGACCAATCCGAAAAACGTTTTGTATCTCGTTTGATGAAAAACGGTAAAAAATAAATCCGCTTCAATCCGAATGAATCCGAATTGTTCCGACCTCGGATTGAAATTCATTCCGAGTCAATTAGGACTATTCCGATTCATTCTGATAACTGTATCCGAGCCAATGTGAATCATTCTGAACCAATCAGAAAAACAGTCAAAAATCAATCCTACTTAATCAGATCAATTCTAAGATATCAATCTGAATGACTCTGAAACCAAGTTTTCAACCCAGATCAGTCCGAATCAATCCGAGATCGGAATTATCCGAATCAATCCGAATCAATCCAAGGTCAGAATCCGAATCCGAATCAATCCAAGGTCAGAATCCGAATCCGAATCAATCCAAGGTCGGAATGATTCGGATTGATTCTGATTGAAAATTCGGTTTGGATAAATCTGAGCTCAGATTGATTCGGATTGATCTGTATTGAAAACATAGTTTCGGATTGGTTCAGATTCATTCGGATTGATTCTGATTGACTCGTTATGAATTTCAATCCGATATTTTCACCAGGAAAGTTACAGCAATGTATATACAGAAAATCGAGCGCGAAGCGCGAGTGTTATGATGAGAATGTGTTCCTCAAGTCTGATAGAGCCTTAAGTAAATTGAATATCCTTTTTCATTTGAAATCAAAAACAAATTTACTAACTTTAAGAAAATTTAATTGAAATCTACAGTATTTCGTAAATTTGAGATTGTTGTTTTTCATAGAGAAAGCGATTTTGAAGTTTTCCTGGCGTATGAAACGTTGTATTATCGAAAAACTTGAGTTTCACCAGATGCGCCGGAACTGTTTTCTCGTCTTTGGAAGGGTGAAATATTTTGTTTTCAGAGGCAATTTCCCCTTGTGCATGCTATTTTTCGACTTATTTTTTCTGTGCTGGTCAACGTGAGCCAGTCAAAGCGCAGCAGCCATGCTTATTGGAGTGAGACAAGAACAGCAGCAGATTTGTGATTTGGCAAGGGGTGGGTCGCTATAGGGAAAAGCGGCATAATGCGAGGGTGTATGGGGGATAAACCACCCTTCGAAGGGGTCTCCGATTCTCTACGATGATTTTTACAGAAACCTCCTAAAAATACGCCGCAGCTGAAAATAGAAAATGCCTCTTCATTCTTTTTCACTCTGGCAAAACTTAATATTAATTATCTATAATCGTCAAATACTTTTTTATACACTCAGAAAAAAGTTTTATTTAATTTTAATAAATCGTTTTTTAAGTTCATTTCTTCAATTCGAAGTAAAAACACCTTTAGAACGAATATAAATTTATTTGATTTTAAGAAATCACGTTTTTAGCCTTTTTTCAATGAAAGATATTATTTTTGTAACATTATTTATTTGAATTAAAAAAATATTTATTTGATTCAAATACAATATCGGTGAAAACTTACGAAATAATTTATTTAATTTTATTATCTTTGAATGAAGACAATTTTTTCTTTAAATCAAAGAAAATATACTATGCGACTGCGGAGACATTTATTTTTTTAATTAAAAAAAAAAACATTCAAGAAATTTCTTTAAATCAAAGAAACTTTTCTTTGGACGTATAGCAATGAACAAATTTCTTTGATTCAAAGAAATTTTGTTTGAATTAAAGAAACTTTTTTCTGGGTGTATTTCAATAATAACTTATTATACCCATTAATATATTATAATTATTTTAAATGAAGCACTTATGAGAATGACAGTAAAATTTATAGAAAATTACATTTTTTTGATTTACACTTTGCAAATTATAATTAATAAATATAATGAAAATTGAGAACTATTATTTGACCGTTTCCAATTTTTGAAAATGAGTTCTTTAATGGCTGAAATTATAAAAAAACAATTTTTCAAAACTAAACTTTTATAAACAAATTTGGGCAAAAATAAAATTTATTAATAAAATTATTATTTTGTTTCAAATTTTTTTTATGAAAAATAATCCTTTCTCTTCCAAATTAGCTTCAAAAATAATATTGCTATTCTTGAAAGCAAAATTATCTCTTTTTGCCTGAGGTCTAATTTTCGTGAACGAACTTCCTTCACTCTAAAAACGGAATATTGACTGTCGAACAATTCCGTTCACTATGAATGGATTTTCTACTCAAAATTGGCATAAGAGGAAATCCTCTAATAGTTTAAGTATTTTCGTTTCAAGTGCTATCATTTTATTGCCAAAGTTTTTCCTTTGGTCTGGAAATAAAATCCTTTGTCATGTGAAGGAAGTATAATTTCGATGTTAAAATAAAACAAATTCTATGATATAACCTATAAGAAATATATACACAAGCCAAACTTTGACAAATCCCAATATTCAATCGATCATTTTCAGTAATATAATAACGACCCGTCTTAGATTTCAGCTTAAAGAAATTTTAAGATATAACTTTGCTTACATTACAAATTTTCCAATACGTGTAAAATTGAAAGTCCATAATCTATTAAATATATAATGTTGGAAAAGTGTTACAAAATTATTTTTAAACTTTTTTGCATTTTAAATTTCACAATAAATTCTATAGTAAACATTTTACTAATAATTTCGAATCAAAATATTTTTTTACAAATAAAAAAAATATATTCTTCGTAGTTGGCACCGTACTGACAAAATATCTGTGAACAGATTAGCATCAGACGATGTACACTCACTAATGCGCAGGCGCACTTCGTCTCCTAGTCTAGAAATGCAATCCTTGCATAATTAGAGGATTTCTTTTCAGAGTCAAAAAAAATCGTTCATTGCTAAAAATATTTTCTTTTTGCATCTCACAGATGAGTTTTGTAACAGGAAAAAGATTCTGTTGGTAGACAAAAGGAATCAATGGATGCATTCTGAAAAGAACGTAATTTCACTATGGATAGACTTTTTTTTAGAGTGTTAAACACCTTAAATTTCCGACCTAATAAGTGAATGAATTCTTATTCAAAATATATGGATTTTCAAGCAAAAAGTGACTGAATTATACTCTCTCAATCTGAATCAGTCGAATTTTCACTGATTTAATCCGTGATTAGCTTTTTTACTGATTCACCAGTGAAAAAGATATTTTTCACTGTCAAATCAGTCAATTTTCACTGAAATAATCAGTGAAATTTGACTGATTTGACAGTAACCTCTTTTTAGCTATTTGAATCAGTCAAATTTCACTGATAATCAGTAGATTTTGACTGATTTAGATTTATATAGTAAGAAACTTTTGAGAATGTAGAATTTCCGCTACAAAAATTTTTTTATAATAAAAATGTGAAAGTTAGCAATGAAGAAAAAGGTCACCGAAATCCTACCTCTGGCAGATGCATAGTCAGTTATAGAAGTTGAAAAAAGAAGAGGAGACATGCAAAAAAGAAATTTTAGTGAAAAAATGTAAACGAACTGCGGGAGATTAATGCTCAGGTACCTGGGCTTTTTCAACCCTTTCTTTGTGGCATCCTTTCACCAAAATGACCATTCAGACTCCCAGATTGTCCGCCGCCGCAGTTTTTTAGGGTCAGTAAAACTTTCCTGCCATCTACTACAGAGACATGCGATTTGACTAATCCAGGTGATATACCGAGAGCAAAAAGTTCACTTAAAAAATTGCCTGTTCTGGACGAGCTTTTCCTAAAGAGATTAAGATTATATTTCACCCTTTTCCTTAAGTCATAAACCAGGTGTTTGTTTAGAGCCTAAGTACTATTTTTAATATTTCGCAAAATTTCTTTGTCATTTTAATAAGTGTTTACTCAATTTAGACAATGGAATTCATGAACAACATATTGCCAAAATTATTTTCGTTTATATATTGTTGAAAACTAAAAATGTTATCCGCCACCTTTTATATTTTTATTTTTTGAGTTTAGAACTTCCATACCATTTTTGTTATGTTTAGTACCTTTATTTAGAAAGGTTTTGAGGGTTTTTAAAAATTCCAGCACCTTTATGTATTTTCAAACTAAAATTTTTGAGTTTTTTGGGCATTTTTTGACCATAAATAACTTTTTTGTTTTTTAATCAATTATCATGATTCCTTTTTTATTTTGTTCCTTACAATGTGTAACAACATTTTGGATATAGAAAACAAGGTAAAATGACTGAAAAATAAGTTAAAAATATAATAAAACTTTGCGATATTTATTTATTTTTTTTTATTTATTCAGGGCATCTGCCACCTTTAATTTTTTTATTTTTTGAGTTTAGACCTTCCATATAATTTTTTTTATGTATAGTAACTTTATTTAGAAAGGTTTTTGGGTTTTTTTTTAATTCCAGCACCTTTAAGTATTTTTAAACTAAAATTTTTGAGTTTTTTGGGCATTTTTTTGACATTTTTTTTACTTTGAATAACTTTTTTGTTTTTCAATCAATTGTCATGATTCTTTTTTTATTTTGTTCCTTACAATGTATAGCAACTTTTTGGATATGGAACATAAGGTCAGATGATCCGTTACATGGGCAATTTTCAAGTTTCTTCCTTTGTATTTTTTATAGAAATAAATTCTCACTGAATGAATCAATTTTCATAATTTTTTTTTAGTTTTTTCCAATGATAAAAATAATTTGTGTAAGATAACTTTTCCATTCTTTAAAATTTATTTCTGGAAATTTAGAAAATACAACAGAAAATGATAAAGAACGTCTATCAACTTCGTTTGAGTGAAAATTTTACAAAAAATTTTACAGTTAACTGCAATTTTCAATAAGTTTTTGAATATAAAAAAAAATTGTTACTAAAAAGAAGTTAACAGACGTGTTTTATTGTCTTTTGATAGGTTTCCCAAATTTTTAGAAAAATACTTTGTAAATTAAAAAAGTTATCTTACATGAACGAATTAATGTATAATTTAGTCACGTGGTCTGCTTGATCGATGGCCTCATAAATTTTATTTTTGACCAAACTTTTTTTTTCATCGATTCGATCCAAATTTTAAAAAATAATGCGTTTCTAATAAAGTATGGATAATTTTTTCAGGGAAAAGATCCTCTATACAACTTGGTCTTTCCAGTTTTTGAAAGTAAATTCTTTAATGGCTGATACCATTAAAAAACAACATTTTTATAAACAAATTGCTGAATTTAATATTCATGAAAGGTTCAATATGTAAATTAAGATGGTTCATCCACAAAAATTAGACCTTAGGCAAAAATAGATAATTTTGCTTTCAAGAATAGCAATATATATTATTCTTGAAGGGATAATTTGAGAGAGAAAAGATTATTTACTATAAAAAAAATTTTAAATGCAGAAAAGTAATGCACTCAACAAATTTTATTTTTACTCGAATTTTTTTTCATATTGCTTCATACCAAATTTTAAAAAACGATGTGATTTCAATAAATCACGAATCATTTTTTCAGGAAAAATATTTTCTACAACTTTACCGTTTCCAATTTTCTAAAATAATGAAATTATTACCTAACTCAGTGATTTTTTTATAAAAATCTTGTTTTGGAAAATTGATTTTTAATGGTTTCAGTCATTAAAGAATTTATTTTCAAAAATTGGAAACGATAAAGTTGTGAACATTCTTTTTCCCGATAAAAAATCCGTGATTTATTAGAATCACATAATTTTTTTAAATTTGGTATTAAGTGATAAGAAAAAAAGTTTGAGTAAAAATAAAATTTGTTGAGTGCATTACTTTTCTGCATTTAAAATTTTTTTAATGAAAAATAATCTTTTCTCTTTCAAACTAGCCCTTCAATAGTAATTTTGCTATTCTTGAAAACAAAATAATCTATTTTTACCTGCACCCAGAAAACAGCTTCTTTGATATACGGTAAAAGGAAAAATTTCTTTGAATTGAAGAAAGTTTTGTTGATTCAAAAAAATTTTCTTTAATGTAAACAAATCTACTTCATTGGATTAAAGAAAATTTTTCTGAATTAACAAAACTTTCTTTAATTCAAAGAAATTTTTTCTACCATCGTATATTAAAGAAATGTTTCTTTGATTCAAAGAAACTCTTTACTAAGTGTAAGGTCTAATTTTCGTGGATGAACTACCTTAAGGGGGTCTTCTACCTTGTGGCTTCATTTTTGACACTGTTTTTTGAATATTAGTTAAAGGAAAACTAAAAACGCAATCGAGATGCGGTTTGTTGCATTCAACTTGTTTATTTAAATACATTTAACACTAATTTTACTGAAAATTTGCCGTCTTCGATTTGACCGTGACTTGACCTTGAAGTGTCCCTTGCAAAAAATGCATACACAAATGGTTGACACGATTCAGCTCATAAAAATCGTCTGAAACAAAAAAACCAAAATGATTTAGTTTTTTTATCACCTTGGCTATCGTTTGACAGATGGGATTTTCAAAATTTAAAAATTTCGCAGAACAGTCAACTTTAAAAAATAAAAAAATTTGTTTTTTCATGTTTTCGAGGTTAAAAACATCTGTAAAAATTGTTTAAATAAAAAAAATCTAAAAAGCATCTGTCAGACGATAGGCACATGTTTTTCACAAATTTTGATATATAACTTCAATTAATCAATCAATTAGTTTTCGAGATATCATGTCAACCAGTTACAAAAACGCAACTTTTTGGAAATCTCATTTAAAGATATTCATGTATTAATCTTGGACGAAAAGTTACATACAATCAATCTGCGATGCCAGGGCCATAAAGTACCCTTTTAAGATTATATTTCTAGCACCTTCTAGGCCACAAAAATGCAAAAAAAAAAATCGATTTTTTTGAACCAACAAGGTAGAAGACCCCCTTAACAGAAAATTTGATAAATGTTTCTCCCGACTTTAGAAACCGCATATACCCCTATTTAGGGGATTTAAAAGTGCCAACCCTTCTACACTCGAAAGCATAAGCCATTTTAAAAAGTCAGTGTATAATGAATAAAAGAAGGGTAAGAGCAAAGCCCTTCACCCTCGAAATCACGTAATAATAGCTTCACATTCTCGGCGAGTTTCAACCTGTCAAATAAAGGGGAGTTTTAATTTTTTACAAGTATATCTACCAGATCATATTACCGTCCCTTGTTATATAATAGAAATCAACCTGTCGCGTGAAGGGGCGTTTTTTACGTATCGCTATATCAGAATTAGCCATGGGGTTCTGGAACTCGAGGGAAGGGTCGAGGAGGTCGCGTTTTTTTGGTGGCTTTTTTTAATCAGGCAAAAAACTCCCCTTGCATTGGGTTGCCGTTACAAGTGCAACTACCTGCGTTTTCTGAGCGGGTCGGGCCCTTTTTCATTGGTGATTCAGAGATACGGTGAATTTCTAAAGAAGCTTTTGATTTTCTTTCGGTCGACCCGGCTTAAACAAATTCCTCTAGAGTTTTTCTTGCATTTTTTAAACATTTAACGTGTATATAAAATACTTTCGAAAAGGGTCTTTTTTGCTTCATTTATTAAACTAATTTGCTATCCTTACTCTCTAAATATGAATCAGTAAAATTTTCACTGATTGAATCAGTGATTTGCCTTTTCACTGTTAAATCAGGTTATTTTCACTGATTCATGAGTGAAAAAATTAGCCCTTTAAAAATAATATTGCTATTCTTGAAAGCAAAATTATCTATTTTTGCCTGAGGTCTAATTTTCGTGAACGAACTACCTTAAACACCTTGAATTTCCGACCTAATAAGTGAATGAATTCTTATTCAAAATATATGGATTTTCAAGCAAAAAGTGACTGAATTTTCAACTCTCGTAAATGAAAAGTAGTTGAATTATACTTTCTAAATCTGAATCAGTCAAATTTTCACTTATTGAATCCGTGATTAGCTTTTTTACTGATTCACCAGTGAAAAAGATATTTTTCACTGTCAAATCAGTCAATTTTCACTGAAATAATCAGTGAAATTTGACTGATTTACAGTAACCTCTTTTTAGCTATTTGAATCAGTCAAATTTCTCTGATAATCAGTAGATTTTGACTGATTCAAATTTAGAGAGAACAAATTGTTCTGTCTGCACTGTTAGAAACTGTATTAATAACAATTTTTTATTTATAAGTTTGAAATTTCAAGATTTATTTTTGGAGCTTTAGAATAAAAATTGTAAGTCAATTATACATGAATTTGATTTGTGTGGAAGCTTTTTAATTAATTCTACTTAAATTGCATATAAAATTTATATGAGAATTGGCTTTAAGGTACATAGTTCGTTCACGAAAATTAGACCTCAGGCACAAATAGATAATTTTGCTTTCAAGAATAGCAATATTATTATTGAAGGACTAATTTGAAAGAGAAAAGATTATTTTTCATGAAAAAAATTTGAAACACAAAAATTAATTTTATTAATAAATTTTATTTTGACCCAAACTTATTTTCTTATCGCTTCGAGCCAAATTTTTAAAAATGATGCGATTCTAATAAATCACGGTTCATTTTTTTAAGAAAAAGATTCTCTACAACTTGACAGTTTCCAATTTTTGAAAATGAACTCTTTAACGGCTGCTATTATAAAAAAACAAATTTTCAAAACAAAATTTTTATAAACAAATTGCTGTATTTGATAATAATTAATTCAATTTCAAAAATAGGAAACGGTCATGTTGTAGAGAATCTTTTTCTTAAAAAAATGAACCGTGATTTATTAGAATCACATCATTTTTAAAAATTTGGCTTGAAGCGATAAGAAAATAAGTTTGGGAAAAAATAAAATTTATTAATAAAATTATTTTTTTGTGTTTCAAATTTTTTTCATGAAAAATAATCTTTTCTCTTTCAAATTAGCCCTTCAATAATAATATTGCTATTCTTGAAAGCAAAATTATCTATTTTTGCCTGAGGTCTAACTTTCGTGAACGAACTACCAAATCAATGTATGAGTGTACAAAATTGTACGGGTTAATTTTGATTATCATTTTTCCAAAAATAAGGGGTAGGGGCTAAACAATACACAAAATTGCACAAGTCATTGTCCTGGTTCGAATAAGCACTTAAAATTCCTAAACTTTATAAAGAAACCAAAATTGTAGAACATTTTTTTGGATAAAAAATCAATTGCACTGAGAAAACTGGAGTGTCAACCTAAACATTTGGAGGGTGAAGCAGACTATATTTGAGGTTAAACTATAGGACAGCCTTCTAGATAGTGTAACTTATTACCTGTGAATTGTGAAAATAAGATGGTCAACTTGAATACTTTGGAGGGAAAAGTTGATCATCGCAGAGAGAAAAAATAGATTATCGAAGAGGGAAAAATAGACTATAATCTACCTCAATGATCTACCTAAAAAATATTACATTTAAGCTTTCACAATTATTATGTTATTATAGCAAGTGAAATAGGTACTTACTAATTAGCTAGCGAAAATAACCCTCGTGACATTTTAACACGTAAAGGATGCGAAACCGGGAATGAGGTTAGAGTCCACGCTGGGGATATTGGAGGAAAAATAGGCGAACCCACGTGACTTTACAATTTTGGCGCGTATTTCACCAATCGACACTCTTTATAGTGATCCTGACACTCTGGTAACAGTTAAGCAGAATATCAAATGAGTGTCTCCCTGACCAAAAAGAGAAAAAATTTCGGAAAGAGTGTTGTACTATCTAGAAGTTCAGACTGACTATCTACATTTTGACACTCAAAGTTTGACACTCCAGTTTTCTCAGTGTGATGAATAAAGTTAAACAAACTGAATTTTTAATTATAATATAATATAATATGATGGTAATAATTTTAATAATCCTTGGTTGTGAAATTATATAATTAAGGAATGATTTCATAACCAAGACTTCTTTGCAATTGAACAGTAAATCATGAATACCTAATAAATTTAATTAGCAATCAAGATAAACCAATACCTAAAATATAATGTCCGTGCGTAATTTTATATTCTAAATGAAATCACTTTTTTCAGAATTCAGTTTATTTTTATTTTATAGGCAGCTACGTTTTTTTTCCAAGTAAAGCAAATCTTTAGAATTCCGAATTTCTGCTTGTTACATTTTTAGCGAATTTATTTGACAAAAAGTTTTGACCGCCTCTACATAAATTCTAGCTGCTCCAGCCGGAAATGGCTTTCCCTTTTTTCCACAATTTTTTTTTCTTTTCTAAAGCGGCAGCCTCCTATCCGCAAGTTGCAGATCATTGCAGAGGACGGTGGACTGAAATCGCATTTAAATAGAGGAGCCTGACAATGGGCTTTTGGGCCCATTAAGAATACGTTTTAATGCACTGTATATGAGCACAATGGTTCTACGGGGAATGCAGGAGTGGGATAGGGGAGCAAAAAAAAATGAATACAAAAAATCTGGAGAATACAAATCGAATTTAAAAATCTTATCATTGATCATCAGGTGATCAATCTGCGACATCACTGACACCCGCCAGAAAAGTTATACAGAATATGAACAAGTGTTCTTAGAGTTTTGACATTTTTTAAGAGATTTGTTTTTAGACAATTTTTAACCTTAAAGTTACTTTTCTTCTGTGTGAGAAGCTGAACTTAAAACAAAGAAGTTGAAAATATCCGGATATTTCAATGTACTTTAAAACATTTTGAGATACTTCAGGATACTTTAAGGTATTTGAGGGTATATTTTATGTACATCAGTATATTTCATGGTACTTTAGGATATTTCAATTCACTCTAGGATATTTTACATACTTCGTGATACTCCACATACTTCGAAATATTTCAACGTATACTTTAGAATATTTCGATATACTACGCGATATTTGAATATATTTCAGAATATTGCAAGGTTTTTTAGGACATATTTAATGTACTTCAAGATATTTCAAAGTACTTTAGAATATTTCACATACTTGGTGACACTTCACATACTTATGAAATATTCCAATTTACGTTAGGAGATTTCATATTCTTCGAGGCGCTTCACACATACTTCAAAACGTTTCAAGATACTTGATGATATTTCAATTTACTGTAGAATATTTTGAGGTACTTCAGGATATTTCAGGATATTTTAAGATACTTCATTATATTTCACATATTTACTTCGAGATACTTCACGTTCATCAAAAAATTGTCAAGATACTTCAGAATATTTCAAAGTACTTCATGATATTTTAAGGTACTTCAGAATATTTTAAGGTATTTGAGGGTATATTTAATGTACTTCAGTATATTTCAGGGTACTTTAAGATATTTCAATTCACTCTAGGATATTTCACATACTTCGTAACACGAAATTTCAATGCATCGCAGGATATTCAAATATACTTTAAAATATTTTAATTTACCACAGGATATTCCACATATGCCTCGAAATATTTCAAGATACTTCAGAATATTAAATTCAAAACGGAATATTTCATGTTATTGCGGGATATTCCAATATACTTCAAAATATTTTCCGTACTTGTAGATACTTTAGGATATTTAAATAAAGTTATGGATATTTCAATTTACTCCAGGATATTTCGCATACTTCGTCATACTTTACATACTTCGTAATATTTCAACGTACTTCAGGCTATTTCGATATATTATGGAATATTTCAGAATATTTCAATGCATCGCAGGATATTTAAATATACTTTAGGATATTTTAATTTATTCCAGGATATTCCACATATGCCTCGAAATGTTTCAAGATACTTCAGGGTATTAAATGCAAAACGGAATATTTCATGTTATTTCGGGATATTGCAATATACTTCAAAATATTTTCCGTACTTGAAGATACTTTAGAATATTTGAATATACTTATGGATATTTCAATTTACTCCAGGATATTGTATACGTACTTCGTCATACGTTACAAACTTCAAAATATTTCAATGTACTTTAGGATAATTCGACGTACTACATGATATTCCAATATATTTCAGAATATTTTAATGCATCGCAGGATATTTAAATATACTTCAGGATATTTCAATTTACTCCAGAATATTCTTCGTCATACTTTACATACTTCAAAATATTTTAACGTATACTTCAGAATACTTCGATATACTACGTACGCGATATTTCAAGTTATTTCAGAGTATTTAAATATGCTTTAGAATATTTCAGGATATTAAATATACTACGGGATATTTTAAGTTATTTCAGGATATGTAAATATGCTTCAGAATATTTTCCGTACTTGAAGATACTTCAAGGTATTTTATTGTGTTTCAAGATAGTGACATTTTTTTCGAGGATATTAAGCAATATTTATTTCGATTAAAAATATATAATTCCTTTAATTGTATATTAATTCGCCACTTTTTGTAATTTTTAAACATTTTGACAGATATTAAATTTCTAATAGAGTTTGAAAGAAATATATAATTATTAAATTAATTAATTATTAAATTTGATTTTTTATAGCTATATAGCTAATGTCAATTATACGAAACTTTTTCAACTAAGTTTCTATTTATAATTGTTTTCAAAAGCGGGTATAATGTTACTTCTATAAAAAAATGTCTAATCAGGCTTAACTAGTAAATAACTAATAACTAGTAAACTAATCAACGTGCTACTCATGGCGGTTCATTTATTATCTAAACTTTGGAAATTAAAATTCAACGTTGCAGTTAATTTCACTATTAGAAGACAATTAACTTTAGGAACAAATAATTCAGCCAGTAAGAAAAGTTACTCCTGTAATCCTATTTTTTTAATGTTCTTGTTACGTAACATTTTGCACGGAATTATGTTTTTTGTACTAGAGTCTAAGGTCGTAGGTGAAAATAAAAAACCCAAGGATTCTTAGGAAACGTTTTGGGTCAAACAGAGGGACCGATGAACGAACAGGAAAACGGAAATCACGACTAGAGGGCACGCGTTTTGAGACATATCGGGTGTCGATGGTGTGTAACAAAAAAAAGAGAAGAAAAAGAGGGAAAAAAATCCTATTGAACCAGGACATTTGAAAAGTGGCCAGAATTAACGCGTGTGGCAGGGTGCCATACGCTTTTTAGGGTGCACCGGTCCATCGCCCCGCCCCGCCCTTCATAGACCAGCGTGCCCCTCGGGAACCGATACAAAAAAAACTATAAATGGAAATGATCATCGGTTGGCGAAGTGTATTCGTTCCGTTCAAAGAAATCCGATTAAGAAAAAACGCCGTGTCGCTCTCGATAGACCTGCAATGTTATTTTCGAGTATCGTTCAGTTGCAAAGCAGATTCACTTCTTTTTCACTCATTATAAGTTCATTATTACAAAACCTATTTAAACTTAAGGCGATCCACCACCTTTAATATTTTTATTTTTTGAGTTTAGATCTTCCATATAATTTTTTTATTTTTAGTACCATTATTTAGAAAGGTTTTGGGATTTAAAAAAAATTCCAGCACCTTTAAGTATTTTTAAACTAAAATTTTTGAGTTTTTTGGCCATTTTTTTGACATTTTTTTGACTTTCAATAAATTTTTTGTTTTTAAACCAATTGTCATGATTATTTTTTTATTATGTTCCTTGCAATGTATAGAAAATAAAGTAACATGACTGAGAAAAAAGTTACAAATAAAATAAACTAAAAAAATAAATAAAAATATCCAAAAATGTGAAAAAAGAATTTTTTGTAGTTATTTTTTTTAGCTAAAGTGCTTTCCATAGCCAAAAAGTTGCTACTTATTGTAAGGAACAAAACATTTTTTTGTTTAAAAATACATAAAGGTACTGGAATTTTTAAAAACCCCAAAACTTTTCTAAATAAAGGTACTAAACGTTTAAAAAATTATATGGGAAGTCTAAACTAAATAAATAAAAATATTAAAGGTGGCAGATCCCCTTAAAATATGTATAAGTGTTTAATGGGAAAACTTAAATACATACTTTATAGAAATTAGATAATTAGGGATTTTAGTGAAAGTAGGGATGTTAAAGACCAACCTCAAAGGGAAAGTTCTAAATTTAAAAAAATGGATGAGATTACAATCTGCTGCAACCATCTGTTGGATATTTTTAGCTTAACGAACCATTTATGAATCGTTAGCTTTGGTATCAATCATTCAAAATTATTGATGAGTGCTAACAAACTCTCACTTACGAATTTTGAGACGTTTTTTAATTATTTTGTATTTCAATGAAAATGGGGGGTGGCACGGCAAGTACCCACATTTTCCCTAGGAAATTTATTCATTAGTTTTTTTTACACTGCGGCTCATACACGGAAAAAATTTGTCGCTTAAAAAGTCATCGACTTTGTATAATACTCGTGGATAGGTTAGAAAGTCGACTAAACATTATGAGCCTCCTTATTGAAGAATATGATAGATAGTCGCTGAAAATGTAAAACGTAAATTCGAAAGTTTAAGTGACAGTCGCGGAAAATTTAAAACACCGTGGGTTGGGTTCCATTGTCTCTAAACCCTCTAAAACAGACATCGAAAGTCTAAGTGACAGTCGAAGAAAATTTTGAACAGTGTAAAAAGGAAAATATTATTTTCCTGCACTTATATAGTTAATTATTTTTCACTTTTACATTACCTATATAATCCTAATATGAACTTACCATTATATTTAACACTGCACATTACAGAAACGCAATTTTTTATAAACACTTCGCAGCACCGAGAATCGAACGCTCGCACACACGCACGCATCCTAACCTAATTCTAATCGCACGCCTTAACCCGCATATCCGTTACATATCATGGAGACTTGTGTAAAATATTTGGATCACATTCAGAGTTTGAAGGCAAATCTAAAATAATAGATAAATTTCAAATTTGACGTAATACACTTTATCAAGGTAAACATATACTTACTCGGAACTAATTCTTCAATGTACGCTTCAATCCAGATTCAAACGAAACCAAACGACACGTAATCTCAAAATCTAACCAAAATTATTACAAAAACATAAAGCTGAGCTGCATTGTCTGCTGTGCGATGCTACGAATTACGTTTCTGCGCATCGCTTTTTGCGACTGTCGAAGAAATTTTAGAAGACGGCATATAAAATCTGATGGACTTTAGAATACAATTTACAAAACTATTTGTTTGAATTACTTCAATTTCAAATTATTCGATAGTCTTTTAAAATCTATGACAAATGAATCCAAAGGTTATGAAACTTTTCATTACTTCTTAGAAAAGATCAGTTAGTGTTTAAAATACTTTTATAATAATAAATACGCGACTTTTTTTCTTCGACCTGGTTTTCTAAAAGTTATTCGACTTTTTTCTACTATTTCCTAAAAGTCATTGAAACCTTACAAGACTTTCTCCGATTTTACTTTCTGTCCACGACTCTTCGAATAGTCTGTTAAATTTTAAGCGACAAATTTTTTCCGTGCACGTGACCAAATTCCTGTAAAAGTTTGTGTAAGATAACTTTTCCATTTTATAAAATGTCTTTCTTCAAATTGGAAAAAAGAAAGTGCTAATTTTACGAAGAATTTTTATTTAAAAAATGGAATTCTTGATTTTTAATAGTGTTGTTAAAATCAAAACATAAAATATATATTTTGTCCAAAAATGTCCTAATGAGAATTTGTAGACCTCATTTAGGCAAATAATTTTCCATTTAAACTTTTTTTTTCGTATCTCACGCATTTTGTTTAAAAAATAGAATTTTTCAATTTCAATCGTATTTTTGAAATTGGAACGAAAAATATACGTTTTATCAGAAATTTGCAGATCTTTGTGTATAGTAAACAATTTTGTATAATAACATTTCTTCGTATCTAGTATAATTTAATTGAAAAATGGAATATAGATATTGACTTTCTTCAAGTTTTAACATACTGTAACTCCCCTAATTTTGGTTAAATCGAAACATTTTATAAGGATAATTAGTAGAGATTTATGAGTTAGAGTCAGAATTCGTGAAACGATGCTTCAAACTCGCGTTGTCTTGTTTTTTTATCTAATTATGTGCAATTGGTAGCATTTCGATAGAAAAAGTAATTCCCAAAATCGTACTTGATAGGAATGATTTTTTTTTTCACTTATTGACATAAACATTTTTTCGTCATTTTTTTAAAAATTAAATATATCTGGAAATGTATCGAATCATATTCGATGAAATTTCTAGAGTTATTGCTTCTGTAATCATAGTTTACAACAAATTTTTCTTGACCGACCATCATTTAATATTTTGTTGTTTATAAATGTTTATTTATAAAAATTTTTTGCTAAATATTGTTCTGGAGCACTAAAAAATTTGAGAAAATTCAAAAATATAGTTCCAACTATTTAAAAAAACATATCAAAATTTCAAACTGTTGAAACAATGACATTTTATCATAAATAATGTCTTATACATCTTCCACAAATAATAATTGAACAAAAAAGCTTTTTTTAATGTTTCCAATGATCATATCTTTTAAACAAAAAATGGACACACTTTGAAATTTTGATGCAGTTGACCGGCAATCGAAAGACCTGGGCTCGAATCCCAGCGCATTTAAAAGCGTCTTTTTTTTCCACAGAAAGATTTTCAAATTTTTTAAATATTTTTATGAATAGTTGGAACTATATTTTTGAAATTTCTCAGATTATTTGGTGTCTTAGAACAATATTTAGCAACAAATTGTTATAAATAAACATTTATTAATAAAAAAATATTAAATGATGGACGATCGAGAAAAATTTGCTGTAAACTATGACTACAAACGCAATAGCTCTAAAAATTTCATCTAATATTTGATTCGATAGATTTCGAGATATATTTAATTTTAAAAAATGACGAAAAAATGTTTATGTCAATAAGTGGAAAAAAAATTATTCCTATTAAGTACGATTTTGGAAATTAATTTTTCTATCAAGATGCTACCAATTATATGCTAATTTTCAGGTTAATTTTCAGAAATTAATTTATAACTAAATATTTATGAAACACTAGTAATTTTTTTCATTATCTTCTATACACATTGAAGAAGGTGTCAACAAATTTTTTTCCAAGAAGATATAAAAGTCGTCGAGTTAAGCCGCTTATTCGCGCATCCCCAAGATTGTCACGCATGGTCGGATGGTGTACATGATTTCGGGAAAACCCAGTCGTCTGAAACAAAAATAAAAAATATGCTCATTATCTATATTGTATTGGCATTCGGTTGACGACTGATTTTGTCAAAATTATGTTTTCTTCAATAATTATTAATAATAATATGTAATTTGGACCCAAAAATTTCAGTCAAAAATTCAGGAATTTTTTTCTTGGCGCCAAAAATGAAGATAATAATCATTAATGAAAATTCCGAGTATCATTTTTCACATAAAACTAATACCTTCTCATTTATGATGAGATTGTAGAAAGATGAATTTTAATTTCCAATGTATTATTCAAAATTAAAATGAAAATTATACATCTTATCAAAAAATGCGAGAATAAAAATTTATATACCTTTTTTAAGCAAACAATTTTACATTCTAACGGTTTTTTCGTATCTTGTATATTTTGATTTAAAATGGATTTTTTGATTTTCAATAGTATTTTTTAAAATTTACACGAAAAATATATATCTTATAAAAAAATCTTTAAATTGATATTTGCAGATCTTTTTCGAGTAATAAATTCTCTATCACAAGGTATTTTCGTATCTCGCATAATTTGACTAAAAAATGGAAGTTGATTATTTCATTAGGGCAGTTTGTAGATATTTTTAAGTTCTATTAGAAACTAGTATTAAAGTTCCAAATTTGCCCAAAAAGAATTTTTTTTAAATACCAAAAATGCTCTGATTTTTGAAATATTAGTCACATTTTAGTCATCTGATAATTGTTTCAAAATTTATCGTATCCACAGACAACAACAATTAACTACTACATGAGACAGACGAATTAAAAAAAGCCCTTTTTCGGATTCAAGGGATTATGAAACATGGACATTCGTTGAAAAAAGTGTATCTTAAATTTATACAATCCTCATCAGGGTTGAAAAGTTACGCGTAACTTGAGGTTTTCTGTGTAAATTACATAAATTACGTAAATTGCGTAAAATACGTAGAAAACTGTAGTTAATTACATATATTCAAGATGGCGAACCTTAAAAGAGTATATATAACCTCTCTTGTTGTGATTGTGATCACATTGTTTTATAATTATACTAACTTATTGTTTAATTTATGTTAAGAAACGTCTGCAAAGTGGAATCGACTAAAAAATACAATTCTATGGATGAGAATCATTCATATCAAGAGGATCTTACGGAAATAGATAATCTTCTTAAAAAACCTAAAGTGAAGCTTACAAGCTTTTCAGTGATACTCTATTTACAGCAAAATAACATAATATTGATAACTTTAATAATAATAATAATATTTTTATTTTTATTCTGAATATATAAAATTAATAATATTTAATAACCTCATATTCAAAAATTCAAACTCAAATTTTATTTTATTTATAAGCTTAATTTTATAACATTTCAGTAATTAAGTCTTGAGATTTAGAAAGATAATTTTATAAAGTCTATATCATTCGATTTCTAACTCAAGAAAAAAATTGTTCATTGAAAAAAAGTACTAAAAAGACATAAACTAAATTTAATACTCATATTATAATTTGTACAAAATTAAGAACATTTTTTATTTCTTTTGTGAACCATCTTTACTATTAAATAATTTTAGCCACGGTAAATTCTTTTTGACATGATATTGAAGTTTTATTTCATATAAAAATTAAACACAAGACTTACTTTATTGCTATTGTTTAACAGCACTATTTCTTCTGAAGAAATATTGCTTTTATTGAGCACAAGACTCATGCTTGAAGTGCAAGTGATATCTTGCCTTTTGTCAATTTACATCTGCTCATCTGCTTGCAAATCATTTTCAATTGCAATGCACCTCTTCCAGGGAAAAAGTAATTTCTGTGCATTTTCCTACCACCCTTACTCATGTTTAAATTATAATTCTGACATCTATCGAAATGACAAGATTCGCGAATGATACACAAAAATTAGGTTAGCTTTGCGCGCCCGCCAAAACTTAAAGTCTAGCATATACATAAATTACGTGTAGGAAACCTCCACGTAATATACATAGTAAATTGCGTGTAGAAAACCATGTAAATTACGTTAGGTATTTTACCTTCCTAACCCTGATCCTCATACCTTATATGTGATTGTAAAAAAGTAAATGCTTTGACCGTTGATAATCGCAAATCAAGATTCATTCTTTGAATCCCTTATAATTCTATAATAAATGAGAAATAACGCTGTCCAAGATTAACAAGTCAGAAATCTCATTTGAGTGCGCATAAGGTAACACATTAATCTACGAAATTCGTAGAGAGTGTGATCTGAGGATAAAATAACTAGGCTATAAAGCAGAGGGATGGGGGTTGAAATGTGTAATTCTCACGAAGCAAGTCCTTTGTAATTGCGTGGCTTGATTTGAAAATTTTGTCGAAAACATCTGGCACTCGATTTTAGCGTCGTGGTCATTTTTCCGATAGGCTTTCCTGATTTTAGAGGGAGCTTCCCCCCATCCTCCCTCTAGCTTTCTTTATCCGCTCTCTCCTTTTATCTCTTTTGGTTTGGACTCGGTGCCAGTTTGCACATAACGGGCAATTCGCAGGAACGTCGTTGGTCAAGCCCCGGTCGGGGTAGGTCCGGGATTGGTTACGAGTGCTTCTCGTAGTTCGTAACCTGATAAATAAGAAGCCCAGGGGTCACGCTGCAACGAGAGGGGTCAGCTTCGGAACAATGCAGGGCTCACGGCCTTTGCACCCCAGGTTAATATGCGGGCAACTAAACATTGGCACTGGACAATGAAAGATTTATAGGTCGACACATACGCTGGCCATTGTCCATGGGATCGACGGACGACCCCATGGACCAAGGCAAAGCCATAGACGGTGCGTCGTCGCCTCGCGTTGCATTGCGTCGCGTAGTGTCCTTTCAACCAATAACTAGATAGGGACATGGGATTTTCGCAAAACCCACGCCGAAGTAATGTGCTGCGATCGACAGTTGCCATTTAGTGAGAGAAGATTCACACAAACCAAAATTTGGGGGGTGATGTTCTTTCACAACGATTGGGGTCTAGCTTTTTCAACTTCTAGACACACTTAATAAATTACAATGATATAAGTTTTCCACTCTGGGATTTTTTACATTCTCATTATTTGGGACTGTTGATTTTTGTTGAATTTTCAACAAATTTTTACGTTGTATGAAACCTTATATAGTCCGGTTGTATTGTAGAAAAAATGGCAGAATCCCGAAACGTCCAAACTATCCATCGAATTCAGCTTTTTGGCTTAAACGGTTCATTTTGGGTCACTCATATACCATCTGGTTTTATGATGAGAATCTCGAACCGGAACCTGGGCCATTTTTTTGAGAAAGGTGACAAAAACCACGTATACGTACTGAAAAGTGTAATTGCAACCTTGTTTTCGCTATTTTAAGAAAATATAAGTCAGTTGGTGACTAATAATAATCACATCGCACTGCAAAAAGAAGTGTCTTAATTTAAGATACTTGTGTAGTCATATCTAAGATGTGTCGGTAGTCACTTTTAAGTTGCTTAAAACATCTCATTTGAATACACGTAAAATATCTTAAGTTGAGCCATCGGTAACACAGATTACTCAAGTTACCGACAGTTTATTGTTCCTATAACCTCTACACTGTGAGAAAAAGCTTACGGCATACCGGTGTATGCTACGCATGTGGTGGCTTACATGGCTGTACGTACTTCTTAAAAAAATTAATTCAAGTAAATGCTCTATATCGAGTCACGTGTTGCTGATACGATTTAAACTTTTTACATGTAGCTGCACATCCGTCATATGTAAAGTTTGAATAAAGAATCGTGTCGATTAAAATGAACAATATATTCCTCTAAATGAGTTGATATTACACCACAGAAGAAAAACATGGAACAGTCAAAACGCTCCATTTCTTGAGGTTATGAACAGTAACTATAACCCTATGAGAGATTCTATCTTTCGACCACTACTTCTTTGACACTTTACGCGTCTTAGTTTTTGCTAACTTATTGACCTGCTATATCATACAATTCAGAAACATCTTATGCCAGAACCATCTTATGACATCCTAAACATCTTAAACTAAAACACATTATCTAACTGAATCAAGTATCTTATTTTTTAAGACGGAAATTACATCTTTATTCGTATCAAAAGACGTAAGTGGTCTTAATTTTGAATAAGATACTTCGTGAAACATCTTATTTTAAGACAGAAGATGGCAAATTCCCATCTTATATCTTACAGTATAAGATACCAGGTAAGACACTTCTTTTTTCAGTGCGACTGTTAAAATTCTCATCAATTTTTATACATTTTAATATACAAGTGGTTATTGCAAATTAATATTGAATTTAATAAATCTTCGATAAAAATATATAAAATCAATAAACATTAAAATAAATAAATACACAGAAAAAAATAATCTTTGTGAAAGTTAAACGTTTAGCTGGTAACGAACAAGTGAATGAAGGAATGTCTCGGAATCAGCTAAAGTGAATATCCGTAACAACTTTAGCTATTTCAGCGATATTTCATACACGAAAAAAAAATTTCTTGAAAAATTCACGAATTTGTTTCATTCTCAGCTAATCTGGCCTTCTTTCTTTCCATTCTGACCTCTTTTGAAGTGTCCAAGCTGTGGCGGTTCGCATGTTGGACACGCGTAAAATCCATAGAGATATTATAGATAGAGGAGACATGCCAGCCTGAAGCCTGTCAGCTCGGGCGAGAGAGAGAGTGAATTTTGGGTTAGGCTGTCTCTCGCTAACGCCGAGGCTAGCGCGGTACGCGTAGACAAAGACAGAAAAAACCACTTATCGTCTCTCTCTTTCGCTCTCACCGAGTTTGCAGACTGACGTTGCCACTTACAGAGCGTCCTATGGCATGTCTCCTCTGTCTATAATATCTCTATGGTAAAATCGTGGTTGTCGATGTAATTGGCGGAGCTCGACCCGATTTTCAGACCCATCTCCTCCATGATTTTCAAAAAACTGGGTTGTAGCCTTCATTAAATATGCATGCAGCTATTTTTTATGCAATTTCAACTACTTGCTTGCCATTGAAAAGGTGCTTAGGTACCATGTTCCACACACAATGGTTGTAACTTTCGTTATTGTTTTGTGTACGGCCACCTAAACACCTTTCAAGTAGTTCGGTCTTCGTCAAATCTTCGTAGATGGGCTTAAGAACCTCTTGCACTTCAGCAGAAAGAGCTGGTTTATGCGTATATTTCTTAAGAGTTTTATTCTCTTTAGCTTTAAGGTACGTACACCAACTGGGCGAACAGTAGGAAGGTGATAACGTTTGGGTTAAAAAAAATACTTATACTGCTCGGATCTTCATAAAAATATAAATTCGAAAAATGTAAAAAAAAAATCGATTTTTCCAGTGACCAACTAGAATACATTTAACGAGAATCTATTGAAAATTTCCAGAAACCAGTGCAGCACAAATTATGGTAGTAGTCTCTGAAACCTTACGAGTTTACGTACGGGAAGAATCCCACTCTTAACAACAGTAGAAATTCCGGTGTAGTTCGGGAAATTTTCTAGAATTCAGTTTAGTAATGATAACAGTAATCGTTATAGATTTTATAAGTCTATACGGTGAGAATCCCACCGAGTTTGGGAAAAATTCCGGTCATGTTTGCCTTCATGCTTGTGACGTCGAAAAAAATTTAAGATGGATGCAATAACCATTAAAAACTTGTGTTTTGTATAAATGTTACCTTTTTATTCATCTGAACTTATACATCTAAAAATTATTTTCGTAATTTTTTACCTCTTCTTCAAAATTTTTCATGATATGTCTGCAAAGAAACGACAAAATAGTAGCAACATGTGCTACGCGTTAGCATAACCTCTTTTACTGCTAGTAGTGCTCTAAGTCTTAGATTTAATTTCAGTCGTTATACTTGTACGAGACGATCCAAGCCGGTAAAAATGGCATCCCCATACAATAATTATTAAATATATAATATACAAAAGTACTAACTCAATGCAGTTTCCCGTTGATCGAAATTATTTTTCCGATAACGCAATTTCACACTTTACACAATATATATGACAGCTAACAAAGCAAATGCCGGTCCACGGCGAGTGCTGCGCAATGGCGATTGCGCATTCTCTTTTATTCCACAGTTCGGGAATTTTTACAGACTGAGAGCTGTAATTCTCATGGTTAAAGAATTATGAAAATTTATTTTAGAAGAACTATAAATTTCCCAAAGGCGTCTTGTAAGAAATATTGTACTAATTTATATTTTCTCTCAAAGACATTCGTAATAATCGAATAAAAGCTTTAATGCACAGTTCAGTAACTATATTAGAACTGTTCGAGTTATTTCACTGAAAAAGCATTGAAAATCTGCCGAATTTTTCTCATATCCTCAATTTCTGAACAATTTGGGAATCCTTCAAGAATAAATTTTTTCCGTATAGTTGAGAAAGGCACTGTTTATAGCTAGAACTGAGATTTTACAATTATAGGAGAACATGACAAAAACGTAAAATAATTTTGAGTCATTTGTAGGTTATGCGACACGATACATATTTACGAAGTATAATCAAATAAAAATATGACTTAATTTTTCCATGCTTGAAATCTTTATAACCAGTATAAAGTTGCAGTGAGTTAATTACGGATTTGCATTTTCTCAAAACGAAAAAACCTTTTCGAAAATAGTAGCAAAATTTAGAAGAACTTTTTGTGTTCGTTTATTAATCTTATCTGCTATACATAACCTTACTATATTTTCCACAGTATTTCGCGAAGAAACTGAATTAGAGGAAGAACAGAGCTAGAAATAAATGGGCCTGCCTTTAAATTTGAGTTTTATTTATGAAAATCATACGTTTACTTACCTTTATTACTCTAAAATTTCATTAATTTACACTTTAAAGACTGCACTTAAACTTTAATTGTCATTGTGAATAAATCACCACATACATTTGCAGGGATTTACAATATAGATAGTATAGTGATATTGAAATTGACAAAAGCTGATAAACAAGTTGCTGCTATAAAAATATACATTTCTATTTCACCTACACTTTTTACTTAAGGGGGTCGGCTACCTTCGAGGTTTCAAAAAAACGATTTTATTGTTGTTGCATATTTCGAATCTAGACGTTACTAGAAATGTGCCTTGGTACGTATAGCCGATTAAATCCTAAGTTTCTCCAATCATGTTTTATTTCATCATATATATGTTTGAACGCGTTTCCCCAAAAGTCGTGTTTTTCAAAAGTTTTGGCAAGAGCCCGTCTAGAATATTTGGAACATCGGGGGTTTCTGATTCTCTAATTTTTCAGCAGGCATATCGCTAGGTCAGGATATGAGCTTTTTTCAAAAATATTTTTTATTTAATTTTTACAGCTCTTTTCAGCTCGAAAAAAACGGTCAAAAAAATTTTTTTTTGTTGAAACGTCTGCCATTTTGGATTTGGGTATTTTTCAAGAATAGAATGGTATGTTGATGGAAAATTGGCTTTAGGGTCCATAAAATGATTAAGTCAAATTCAATCAAACGTTTCGGCTCTGATCGGAGCACTCATCAGTGATGTTTATTAAAATCTTTCAAGGATGGATAGAGAAAAATTCAATAATTCGCACCAAATCCAAAGTTGAAAGTTTTTTCCTCTTTTTGTTGAAGGGCTTCTCTGAACAACACATATCAAACGAAATTCACTCTGAGAAGTTTAATATATATGTTTGATATGTGTTGTTCAGAGAAGCCCTTCAACAAAAAGAGGAAAAAACTTTCAACTTTGGATTTGGTGCGAATTATTGAATTTTTCTCTATCCATCCTTGAAAGATTTTAATAAACATCACTGATGAGGGCTCCGATCAGAGCCGAAACGTTTGATTAAATTTGACTTAATCATTTTATGGACCCTAAAGCCAATTTTCCATCAACATACCATTCTATTGATATTAAGGGCCAATACAAGGTACAATACTTTTAATTTTTCAAGAATCTTGTGTCCTAACCTTTTCAACGTGATAAGAATTAAAGACTTTTTTTCGTTTTTTTTGTTTCAAGAAACCGGAATAGCGAAATCGTGCCACAAAGTCGACTGTGACGTTTTTGCGATGGCGCGGTCAAGGACGCTCCAAGGTCGCGGTTTTGAAAAAACAATTGTTTCGATGTAATTTTTTTTAAGTCAGAGTTTTTTTTCGCAAACCATCGTTGAAAATAGGCTCAAAATTTTGACGGGAAGGTAGACGACCCCCTTAATTCTATGATATTGGAAGCATATGCAATTAGTAGAAAATAATAATTTCTGTTATTCAGCAAGTGTGTGAAATGTGCTTCTTTACCTGAACATTTCATACAATCTGACTGAAGTTTTTATATGATTTGTATACATATTAATTCTTTAAAATTGGGATGATTGATCATTTGCTCAATCGCCTTGTCAAAATTTTTTCCGTGTATTTGTAGAAAAATTCAAATAAAATTTTTTGTTTTTTAACATCAAAGTATTTAAAATTTAAGGCCATGTTGTGAAGTCTGTCATCACCAATTCTATACGACCGCTTTATTAGTAAAATAATAATTTCAACAAATTTCCCGGTGAAGACAGTAATGCAGAAAAATACAACGCATTACTGTCTTCTCCTGAAAATTTGATAAAATTATTATTTTAATTATGAAGCGGTCGTATAAAATTGGTGACGTCAGAGCCTACCATACGTCCTTAATATGCGTTATACTGAAAAAACTTTCATTATAAAGGGTTTCCCAATAAGGGTGATATGTTTTGAAATTGAAAAAAAACACTGAATATTCATTCGGAATTGATCGAAATCTTTTTTATTATATTGGATATTCTATGCCATTTATGATTTAAACAATATATCTGCCAAATGTCCCCCGAGACTTGAGCCAAAAATGCGCCTCATCAGAAAAGATGATTTTTTGATGAAAATTGGGATCATTTTCAATTGATTCCAGAGCCCAATCCGCGAACTCCCGACGCAAACGATGGTCATTAGGCTTCAGTTCTTGGGCCAGAATCATCTTATAGGGATGCAGGCCAAGATCCAATCGCAAAATACGCCAGGTAGTCATCCTGGACAGGCCCAATTCCTGAGATCGGCGTGGCACGGACAATTCACGGTTTTCCTCGATACTGGCCTGTACGGCGGCTATATTCTGTGTAGAACGTGCGGTACGCATACGATTTTTAGGCTTAGTATCCAATAGAGTAAATTCACTCTCCAACTTATCGATTATTCGACGAATTGAGAGCGCGGATGGAGCAGAATGACGACCATATTTTGCACTATATGCTCTTTGAACACCGACAAAACTTCTCGAATTTTGATAAAATAATTGGACAATTTCCAAACGTTGTGGAAGCGTGAAACTACTCATGATTAAATGGCAAACCTTACTGATGACAACTGACAGCAGACGTCAAAAATTTCAGTTCAAATGAGCCCGATAGGGACATTCAAAATCATATCACCCCTATTGGGAAACTCTTTATGTAATAGAAGTGTAATACAGAAATTTTTAACAGTGTATTCACATTACATAAAAAAATAATTATTTCTGCACACTTGACTCTGACCTAGACTTGACCTATTTGACCTAGGACCAAATTTTTTGTTCTTAAATTATGCAGAATTACGTCTTTTTAACAGATCCAATCACAAGTTTCACGCCCAACTCGCAGCAACAGTGGTATTTTAAAAAATAAAATTTTAGAGTTTTTGGCACCTATCTGAAATAATGTCCTTGGTTCCGGTTCAAAATTCTTGATGCAAAACTAGATGGTTTTGCAATGTAGCGTTTGAGACCAAAAAAACTGTGCTCGAGAGTTAATTCGGTGTAAAATGACACAATGACTTGACTAAATTCTGAAAAGAGGATTTTGCGACCCTGTCCGTCTCTCAGCATTGTCGTTGTCATTGTTTGTACACATAATAATTTTCGAAAGAGATCCTTGATCAGATTAGGCTTTGGCACACTTTTGCAAAGTGCGAAAATCAAGTTCAAGTTCGTTAGGCATAAATATACGAAAAAAATTTAGAAAATTAAACAATTTACAAAATTACTTTTTTCAAAATTCAGAACTTTTAAGGGGAGGTTCTCCTCTTTTTAGCCGAAAATGAAGCGGAATTTGATAATTTACTGTCGGATAATGAAAAGACATACGAACAAACGATTATGATGGTGTATTAAGCCATCTTTTTAAAATACAAAAGAAAATTCTTTATGACAAAATCTAATATGGTGGCCCCAAAATGGCGGGTCTTGTCATCCTTTGAAAGCGAGACGTTGTTCGATAACGTCAAGGTTGTAGCCACTTTTAGTGAACTGAAATCAAAAATTTGTTTTTTATAGTCAAGTTTATAAAATTCCCTATGACTTATACCTATTTCTAAAGAATTTTCATTCAAAATTATCCAATTCATGCATAATCAAAGAAAAAGTTCGATTTTACCCTCTTTTTATTAAAGTTTTTTCTTATCAAACGACTATTATTTAACAATTGCTTATGTTTATTTTAGGTATAAGTCATACAAAAAATCATTCTCTTCCAGGAACAATTTGGATGAAGTAAATCGGATCAGTAGATCATGACCCGGGACGAAAAAGAAGAATCTCTCCTCGGTCTCTCGCGTCTCCCCAGTCTCTATATGAGTCTCTGATAGTCTCCATCAGTCTCTCTCGTGAGCCCAACAGTCTTTCACAGTCTCGGTGATCTCCCGGCCAGAGATCAATAAAAAGTGATCCAGTCTTTCTTTTTGAAACTCAGTCTCGCGGAGACTTGAATCTCTGTCTCAGAGATTTTAGTCTCCAAGATTGAAAAATTTGATCCATTATATAATGCATTTAGAAAAGAAATGTTTCATACTCTATCATTACAAGTACTAACGATAATTATATCAAATAAATTCATTTCTACTGCCTCCTCCTCTTTATAAACAATAATAGAAAATAATACAGTAGTAAGCCCTCAAAGTTTTAGTTCGTTCGGATATCTTTTGTTCTGTGTAAAAATTTGAAAAAAATTTCATCTGGGCCCAATTATTATGGCAAATTTTTATTAAGTACAGTTTTGAGTAGTGAACAACAATAAAAAATTAGGAATGAAAAAACTAATGTTTGTGCAAGTTACAAGTTTATTTAAGTGTCGTAAACAGCTGTTTTTTGAATTTTGTTGAAAAAATATTTTTTTAAAAAGTTGATCACATTGAAAATTTTGTCTTTTAAGCAATCTTCAGGTATTTAGATTCGCGAATTAAATTTTCTTTCATGAAAATAACATGAAGGCATGTTTCTTTGGCTTAAGATGAAGAAATGGCAACACAATATGATCAATTTTTTTTACGAAAATCCTGAAAACATGTTTTTTCAACATTTTCAAGAAATTGTAATTTGCAAACAAATTAGTTTTATAATTACAAATTTTGTACAGTTGTTCATTACTCAAAACTAAACCTTAAAAATAATTCACTATAATAATTTGGCCCAGATGAATTTTTTTTCATATTTTCCAATATATAAATTTTTATATTTTTGCATAGAATCTGAAAATCTAAAAATATTACTGAAGCTACGCTTACCACGGCTCACAAATTGCGCGATGGACATTATTATATACACAAAAATTGGATGTAAGTTTAAATTAATAAAAGCAATACACTGTATTTTTAATTTTTCTTATTCTTTAGTCTATTCCTTTCCCAAAAATTTATTTTCGTAATATTGATTCATTTATCTTATATAATTTATTTTAAAACTTTTATTATGTTGTAAATTTATTTACAAAACGTGAATTAATAATTTCAATTTTTCGTATATTATAGAAAAATTTCTTACTTTCATTGATATTATTTTAAATAAATTAGATATTGCTTGAGCAAAGTTATATTATTTATATTATTGATGATTGAACTTGACTGATCAAATGAAAGTAGATTTTCATTCATATTTTTACTATGCATGAAAATTTTTCAACTAATCGATATCCGGAAATAAAATTAAAATAAATTAGTTGACCCTGAAAATATGAATCATTAAAAAAAATCTATTTTGCTACTCAATTATTTGTTTCATTTAATACTAGACAAAATCTTCCTTCACATGTAAATTTTTATTTCATTATCTTGGGGCCCTCAAAATTTCTTGATCTTTCAGTGGCAGATTTTAGGGCACAGGAATTTTGAGGCCGGCACTAATATTCTCTCACAAGTGGTGATACATGCTCCTAGTTAGTATATAAGGAGAGTTCGAATTTTACTTGTCAGCGTGAAGCTTATACATTATATATCTTATACATTGCGGCGTTATTATTCACTTGTATTAGTTAGGTTTATGTAAGCGTATAGAATTAATATACTTAAGACCTTCAACCTTATATCACCCTGTACCCAAACTGAGTCGACATCCTGGTCGTCTATATCTAACTATAGAATGTAAACAATCGTTTAGATAGTGAATTCTGGAAGAAGTATTTTTTTTATTAAAATAAATTTTCTCCGTGTAAGCATAGAGAGATTAAAGATTCTGATTCCGAGATTTACGAAAGACTTGGTAGTCTCCTAAGAATCTCTCGCACAGATACTCAGTCTCTCTACCCGAGACTTGAGTATTGCTTTCAGAGACCCAGTAAAGACGCGCCAGTCTTTGCGGAGTCTACCTGGTTGCGCGGAGAGAGACTCGAAAAGAGACTGGGGAGACGCGAGAGACTGAGGAGAGATTCTTCTTTTTCGTCCCGGGGAGCTATGCTTGACGTTAGCATAAACAAAAAGGATTTCGAGATAAACGCGTTTAAAGTTGTAAGTCTCACATACACGTTCCAAGAGAACCATCATCACTGGATACTCCAGTACTCAAGAAAAACCTTGCAATTGGCAAGCGAAAAATTCGCCCCACCTTTTGTTATATTTTCAAGGGTGCTCTTTACATATACAGTCATTTATGGACATCCGTGGCCGCGCAGTAGAATGGCACCTGAGTGTTCCTCCGCGCGTGCATGTTCGGCGCATCAAAGACGCTTTAATAAGATAAATATGCTGCAGATCGAAAAATCCTTTTACACAAATATTCTAGGCATTCATACCTTTCATTTGATAAAAAAAAATCGATTTTTTTAAAAAAAAGAGGAGAACCTCCCCTTAATCTGTGTTTCTCATGATGCTTAAATAACTAGTAATTATTCAAGTAACATTTTCTAGATAAGTAAAAATAACAAAGTAAAAGCATTTTAAAAAATCTGAAAGAATGTTAGAAAATAGGAAACACTGTAACCTGGAATTGCATTGACCCTTAATTAATAATTGAAGATATATGTTGATGTTGATAGTTGCACTAAGAACAAATATTTGATTGAATCAAAAAAATTATTTGTTTGAAATACTTTATTTGATGTAAAGAAATGTTTTGTTTAAATGAAACAAAATTTGTTTGATTCAAACAAAATATCTTTGGACCAAATAAATATTTGTTCGAATGAAATCAATTTCTACCTTAAATTAAACAAATTATATCTTTGAGCATATATCAATGCATTAATTTCTTTGTTTTGAAGAAAAATTAATTTGATTCAAACAAATATTTATTTGGTTCAAAGATATTTTGTTTGAATCAAACAAATTTTGTTTCATTTAAACAAAACATTTCTTTACATCAAAGAAAGTGTTTCAAAAAAATAATTTTTTTGATCCAATCAAATATTTTTTCTGAGTGTGGCTTCAGGTTCCAAGGTTATTAAAAACTCATAGTTTTACATAATCAAACGTTTCAGCTCTGATTGGAGCCCTCATCAGTGATTTATTTTGGATCTAAAAAATACAAAAAACAATTTCGCTAACTAAGGGCTTCTTTAATGGAGAATTTTATAATTTACATCTTTTTTTTAATGCACCAATCAAAACTTAAAATTGCTTCCGACTAAAATAAATTGAAAAAAAATTGAAAAATTGACCATTTTTATACAATGAATTAGATTCAAGCGGATCAGATTTGCGCATGTAACAATAGTTATAGCCAATGATTGAGAAGAATGCTAAGTACTCATTAAAGAGGATAACAAATTCTTATCCTTGTGAATACATTTGAATACTTTTATTTATTCTGGCAGGATATCTACCACAATTCATTTTTACATTATTCTCATCATCAATGAAAGAGTATTGATTTTATGTGAAATTTGAGTTATTAATTTTGTACAATATTTTTTTTCAAACAAGTTTGATTGAAGTCCTTTATTGTTAATGTAAAGTTTGATTAATTTCAATTTAGATGGTTAAGTTCGAAATTTTTGCCACCGTAGCTCAGTTGATTATAGAGCACAGTCAAAAGTGTCTCTTTTCCCACGGAAACATTTTTTTTCTTTAAATTTAATTTTTACATTGCACCATATAATTCAGAATTAATTGAATAACGAAAATAACTTTTCAACTTTTCGGATAATTATTCTTTTTTATCGTAATAAAATTGTATCTTTTTTGTTATTTTTTCTTGTTATATTCATAGAACAACTCAGTTAAACTTCAATAATGCGTTTTTTTGTCGATTTTCAAAGCAACATTATTTACAACCTAATTTCTGAAACGGCTCGAAATGCAGAGGGATATATTATATATATTTCATAGAAATATGTGCAGGAAAAACTATACAAGTCAAAAAAGTTACTGATAGGAAAAACATATACATGGAGTAACGTTAGTATCGCGCGTAATAGCAATTCGTCAAATGCTCCCCTCATGTCTTTCATATGTAGTCCCGAGGGGGTAATTTTTTTTAGGATTCTCTGGGATGGGCAATCGTGAAACTCCCGCCTTTCTCCTCTTGCGAACTTGTACCATTCTATATGGACCAGCCTTTGTCCTCCATTTTTCTACCATTTTGAAAAAAGAAGTTATTTCCAGAGAAAACATGTTTATAATTTTAAAAATTAAAAGAAAAAGCAATTTTAATGATATAAATAGTAGAATTTTTATTAATTTCTCCTTGTTTTGGCATAGGGTCAGTTTCTTTTTATTTCCATCGATTAAAAATTATCAATGTTAGATATAAAAATACGCAAAAAGGGAAGGCAAACGTTTCGGCCACTTATGGGGGCCCTCTTCAGTGTCATAATTTAAAAGATTAATTCAAAATTTCTATTATCTCCTATATTTTAGTCATTTACACAAATTTTGAATTAATCTTTCAAATTATGGCACTGAAGAGGGCCCCTATACGTGGCCGAAACGTTTGCCTTCATTTTTTGCGTATTTTTATATCTAACATTGATAATTTTTAATCGATGGAAATAAAAAGAAACTGACCCTATGCCAAAACATGATTCTTATCTTTATATCTTATGATAAGAATATACGAATAATATAAAAATACAATATAAGAATGTACGAGAAGTTCGTATACTTTGCGCACCGAAAAATGTGCGCAAAATGTCAGATTCCTCTGACGACCATAAAAAGTGCGTGTAACAGTCACTAGAGCAATCTGCTATTCTGCGTCCAATTTTAATGCGCAAAGTATACCAACTTTTCGTAACGTGTTGCAAAAAATAGTATGTGATATACTAATTACTCATATATATTTTACATAAAATTTTTTCAATACGTTTTTTGGATTCCATCTATACGATGATTTTGAAATCCGACACATTGCTTAATAGATGTACAAATGTGTAAAGACCGTTTCAAAGATTGGGGATATAAAAAATAAGACAGTCCCCTCGAGATCGAAAGCCACCGGTCGCTTGACCATTTGTTCAGGTCAGATTTTTTTCGGTTGCCGAAATTGATATTTTTTTGCTTTGTCCACGTGTCGCCGTTCGAACGGCTTTCCACATATTCAGTGGTCGAATGTTGGAACTATACTCCCCCCTCCCCCTCGCTGAACTCTCCTTTTGGTTCTTTCGACCCTACGTCTTTTCGAGCCCCGTTTCCTTTCTTTTCTTCGCTTTTTATGTGCTTTCGTTGGAGGGTGGCTGTTTCAGTAGCGCGTGGCACGATTCGTCGCTTGTAATAAACACACAGGATGATCGTTAGTCGGCTGTCAAGTGATTACTTACGGCAAACAAATAAAACTTTTTTTTAGACTTAAATATAATAGTTGGAAAACATTCCTCTGTCAGAATAACAAATTATTACAAGAATATTTGGGACATGCTTTCTATGAATTAATGACGATTCCCTCCGCCATACTTAAGTGTTATATGCCGCAATAAAATTTAATTGATAGTTGAGCTTTATTGGATTCTTATACATTAACTCGTCAACGAACAGGAGCTTCAATTACGCTAGTTTTGTTTTACATTGTGTTTTGTTTCGTTCAGAGGACCATTTTCAGAAACATGTAAGGTTTAGGAACATTTACATGTTCGTATAGAGAAACCTGTTCCAGGAAGTAACTTTCATACTTTCTGGTATGAAATTGCGAAAACTGTAAAAAAAACTTTACTGGATCCCTCAAAAGAACTCTCATAGATATCAATAGAGGTCGTCTATATGCAGGGCCATTCAGAGAAATGTGCGAGGTTAAGGAACCTCGACATGTTCTTAAACGGGAACCCATTCTGGGAAGAGCCTTCAAATATTCCGGTATAGGTTTGCGGGATCTCTAATAAAACTTTACCGGAACCCTCAAAAGATCCCTTTTAGGGACCTGTAAAGGGTTGTCTGCAGGGATGTTCACAGGAACGTGCTAAGATAATAAACTTTCACCTATTCCTATACAAGAACTTGTTCTGACAAGATACCTTCAAATGCTTGCGGTTTTCGAGATGCTTTGGAAGAACCTTCTTCTGGCTTTCTTAGGAGATCCTCCACAGGATCCAGTTTAGAATCTCTCACAAAGCAGTTCACACTAAAGTGCAAGGTTAACGAACATATACATGTTCCTATACGGGAACTTGTTCCAGGAAGTAGCTTTCAAATGTTCCGGTATGAAATTGCGATATCTGTAAAAAAAAACTTTACCGGATACCCTGAAAGAACTCACGAGAGTGATATCAATAGAGGATCGTGCAGGGCCATTCACAAAAAGGTGCGAGGTTAAGGAACCTCGACATGTTCTTAAACGGGAACCCATTCTGGGAAGAGCCATCAAATATTCCGGTATAGTTTTGCGGGATCTCTAATAAAAATTTATTGGATCCCTCAATGGAACCCTAATAGGCACATGTAGAGGGTTGTCTTCAGGGACGTTCACAGAGACGTGCTTAGCTAAGGAACCTTCACCTGTTCCTATACAAGAACTTGTTCTGACAAGATACCTTCAAATGCTTGCGGTTTTCGAGATGGTTTGAGAAAACCTCTCCCTGGCTCAATTAGAATATCTTCCACAAGATCCAGTACGGGATCTCTCACAAGGCAGTTCACAGGCAAGTGCGAATTGTAGAAACTTTTACATGTTCCTATACGGGAACCTGTTCAAGGAAATAACCTTTAAATGTTCTGGTATGAATTTGCGAAATCTGTAAAAAAACTTTACCGGATACTTCGAAAGAACTCATGAGAGTGATATCCTCTATTGATATCTATGAGATATCAATAGAGGATCGTGCAGGGCCATTCACAAAAAGGTGCGAGGTTAAGGAACCTCGACATGTTCTTAAACGGGAACCCATTCTGGGAAGAGCCTTCAAATATTCCGGTATAGGTTTGCGGGATCTCTAATAAAACTTTACCGGAACCCTCAAAAGATCCCTTTTAGGGACCTGTAAAGGGTTGTCTGCAGAGATGTTCACAGGAACGTGCTAAGATAATAAACTTTCACCTATTCCTATACAAGAACTTGTTCTGACAAGATACCTTCAAATGCTTGCGGTTTTCGAGATGCTTTGGAAGAACCTTCTTCTGGCTCTCTTAGGAGATCCTCCACAGGATCCAGTTTAGAATCTCTCACAAAGCAGTTCACACTAAAGTGCAAGGTTAACGAACAAATACATGTTCCTATACGGGAACTTGTTCCAGGAAGTAGCTTTCAAATGTTCCGGTATGAAATTGCGATATCTGTAAAAAAAAACTTTACCGGATACCCTGAAAGAACTTTTATAAATATCGATAGTGGATAGTCTATACGCAGGGCCATTCACAAAAACACGCGAAGTTAAGGAACCTTCACCTGTTCCTATACCAGAACCTGTTCTGAAAAGAAACTTTTAAATGCCTGCAGTTTAGAGATGGTTTGAAAAAACCTTTTCTTGGCTCCTTTAGAAGGTTCTCTACAGGATCGAGTACGGGATCTCTCACAAGGAAGCTCACAGGCGAGTGCAAAGGGAAGGAACTTTTACATGTTCCTATACGGGAACCTGTTCATGGAAATAACCTTTAAATGTTCTGGTATGAATTTGCGAAATCTGTAAAAAAAACTTTACCGGTTCCTTTGAAAGTACTCTCTTAGATATGAATAGAGGATCGTGCAAGGCCATACACTAAAAGGTGCGAGGTTAAGGAATCTCGACATGTTCTGAAACGGGAAACCATTCTGGGAAGAGCTTTCAAATGTTCCAGTATAGGTTTGCGGGATCTCTAATAAAAATTTAGCGGGTCCCTGAAAGAAACCCTTATGGGCTCCTGTAGAGGGTTATGTGCTGGGACGTTCACAGAGACGTGCTGAGCTGAGGAACCTGCACCTGTTGCTGTACAAGAACTTGTTCTGACAAGAAACCTCCAAATGCTTGTGGTTTCGAAATGCTTTAGAATTATGCATCAGAATATCTTCCACATGATTCAGTATGGATCCTTCTCGAGGCCATTCATAGAAACATGCAAAGTTTAGGAACCTTTCCTTGTTTCTATACAGAAACTTGTTCCTGGAAGTAACCTTCAAATGTTCTGGTATGAATTTGCGAAATCTGTAAAAAAAACTTTACCGGATACCTTGAAAGAACTCTCATAGATATCAATAGAGGATCGTCTATATGCAGGGCCATTCACAAAGACGTGCGAGACTAAGGAACCTCGACATGTTCTTAAACTTGAACTCATTATGGGAAGTGCCTTCAAATATTCCGATATAGGTTTGCGGGATAATAATAAAACTTTACCGCATTTTAAGACAGAATTATTTTCCTTTAAGCGGTTAGGCCACCCCTAAACTTTCAAAAAATTGGAAAAAAATGTTTCCCCTAAATGAGATACGCGACTAGTGATTCTTCAATAATGTAGGTAGTGGCAGAAATTTCAAACTCAACTAATTAATTTGAAATCATTTACAGCCGCAAGGCTGAGCCACTAGGCGATATAAGGAGATCTTCCTGTGGAGAAGGAGATGTCTGACGTCTGTGTAGCTCAGTGGTTAGAGCAGTCGACCGCACGGAAAAAAATGAAATGTCTGCTACTGCTAACTGCATTTAGCTGTCGACTAGTTAATTGTGATTGATAAAAAGTTTGCTGAGAGAGTTAACAGTTTGCTGGGACAGTTAAAAAATGTTAGCTGCAATCGAAGTTGAAAATTTGCATTGGACTCCTTAGCGTATTAAGAGTTGTAGCTAATCATTTGGTTGTTACTGCTAAAACAGTTTATTCTCCTAGAAAATCTCAAAATTCGTACTCATAGCTTTTAAAATTTTGCGCTGATATGTAAGAAGTTAGCAGCGGTTGTTAACGGCTGCTTAGACATCCCGCGTTTTCTGTGCTGCTCATGCGCACAAAGCGCGACTAGTCAGATATTCTGCTGTAAATGGTAAGTTGTACACCTGTCGCGTTGTTTTAAATTTAATTTATAAATAATTCGACGATTCGCGTTAATTTATATTGAAAATGACTGATTTGTAACTGATCTCTGTAGATTGTATTGTAGGTTTTGTAATAGGTTCTTTATTGTGCTATTTATTATCTTCTTACTGAGGTTATCTTAATTCTAAGTGTTGTATACTTGTACAATTGAGAGGCCGGAGATGCCTCGCGGCTGAAGTATGAGCGACGTTCAGAAGCCTCCCCATTCTTAAGCGAAGAATTTTTGAAAACATTATATTGGACTGGCAAGTAAGTCGCTACTGTTCCCGGTAATGTTTCTACTTGTAGCTATAAGTTTGGTTATCAAAAGCAGCTCACGTTTTATTCTTATTCTTGAAAAATTATGCTGTGATTAAGGTTAGAACTGAATCAGTTTTTTTCGTTTTTAATTTTGCAGGTTACGATATGTCGCAAGAAATTAGTTGTTTTGATATAACTTGCCAGCAGACTTTTGTGAGTATAGAAGGGTTACGAGATCATTTTTTTCTTAAGCACCCAGGTGTAACTGTATTTAAATGTAGGTTTGGAAGTTCAAAATCAATGATTTTGAGTGCTACCTCTATTTGCAGCAATTGCTAATTGCTAAGACATACGCTGTCCGTATATCAAGTAATTTTCTTAGCTGTGGTAGCGAGTATTTAGTTAATGCAGCTAATTATTTTTTTCCGTGCGGCAATTGAAAGACGTGGGCTCGAATCCCAGCGCAGTCGAAAGCGTCTTTTTTTCCACGGAAAGATTTCAAATTCTTTAAATTGCCTATAGTCATAAAATTGTCGAAAGTACAAAATTATAATAATGTATCAACGTGAAAATAGTTTTTCGGACGCTTTGAGCAACTTAAACACGTTTTTCTTGGAACAGCTTTTTTTAAAACGGTGCACCAGTTATCTCCGTCAATCTACAACCGATTTTAATGAAAGTTATACTGAAATATCCATTAATTGATGCTTTTCCGGCCTACGTAGGCGTTTTGTAAAAAAATACTAATAAGTTTAAATATAACTATAAAAGTAACTAAAAACATAGGTAAAAAAATGAATTTAAAAAAAATGTTTGACATATATTAACAAATGAAAATTTAAGCAATTCCCTACGGAAGTTGGAAACTAATATATTGTAATTAATAAAAAAGAATTATTTTCTGCAGAGGGACGAAAATTATGGCCACTTTCTGGGACACCGTTTGTACCCGAACCACGAGAGAGGCTACACAAACGGGACAAAATGGCATACATTTTTTGATGAAAATTGATTGTTTATAACTATTTTTACTCTGCAATTCATGCACAATATAATGCTATAAATAGATTTCGTCAACATTGTTTTGTTTACTTACAAAATAAACAGAAAATGGAGCCTAATTTCTTGGTCTCAGGAGTGGCCTAACCCCTTAAAAAAAAACTGCTTTATAAAGTAACGGTAGATTTTTCGAAGGATCCAGTACCGGAAAAAATGTATTCTGCAAACAATGCAGAAGCCTGTTTAGGATCATTCACAGGACCTTTTATTGACTACTCTTTTCTTGTCAATATGCAAAGGATACTGAACAGTATTCTACATAGGGAGTTTCATACGACATTTTATTGGTAGATTTTATTTTTGCTACAATTTTTTTTCTTATCGTTTCTTATTAAATTTCAAAAAATTATGCGATTTTAATAAATTACGAATCACTTTTTCAAGGGAAAGATTCTCTACAACTTAACAGTTTCCAATTTTTGAAAATGAATGAATTATTATCAAATTTAGCAGTTTTTTTATAAAAATTTCGTTGTGGAAACTTTTCTTTTAATGGTTTCAGCCATTGAAGAATTTATTTTCAAAAATTGGAAACGGTTAAGTTATAAAGAATCTTTTCCTCGAAGAAGTGATTCGTTATTTATTAGAATCGCATAATTTTTTAAAATTTGGTAAGAAGCGATAAGAAAAAAAGTTGGGACAAAAATAAAACTTATTAATAAAACAATTTTCCTGTGATTAAAATTTTTTTCATGGAAAATAATCTTTTCTCTTTCAAATTAGCCCTTCAATAATTATATTGCTATTCTTGAAAGCAATTTTTCAAACAGTTTTACCCAAAAAATTTATAAGTTGTCTAATTTTCAAAAGTTTTGTGGGATATAGCCAGCTAACGAATTCAATCTTTCTTTTTGCATTCTACAAACTTGTTCCAAAGTCCAATCCGGTCAAGCACTTCTTTCAAAATTTATCGTATCCACCGACAAAAACGACAACAGACGGACAAACAAGATCGTAAAAACTTTCCTTTAGATTCAGGGGGTCTTAAAACGTTGACATTTGTTGAAAATAGAGGGGTCAAATTTTCTAAAAATTCAATAGCTTGTCATAGGATAAGAATGTAAAAATAAATCCAAAAAATAATGTGCCCTCAATTTATAAGATCAGGGATTAACTTAATGAAACGTCGTTACAACGGCTTCCGAGCAGGACACGCGACCCATTCTCTGGAAAATGAAAAATTTACAGTGGCCGGTGACTAAACAGTTTGGGTACTTGGCGACTGCGACTGGCCGTTGTGGAAAGCAGAATCCGGAGGCTGCAACGATCTCGTAAATGGCCCCCTCCACTCTCCTTAGCACAAATAACTGACAGCTGACCCGCGTTCGCGTGCGGGATTGACCCATACTTATGGTTCATCTGCTGACACCACCCCTATATTTCGTATCCTGCTATAGGTGACCGCGTGTGCCTATACCAAAGAAACTGCACGTGCCCAATAATTGTCTACCCTAAAAGCATTCGAAACATTGAAAAAAATCCGATCACTATGCCAGGTTGAAAAACCTTTTAAAAGCCAGAATAGTAGTATTCATAAACTAAACATAAAAATTTCTTATCGCGCTCGGCATTCTATTCCCTTTACATACAAATTACTAAATTTGTTTTCGATTTCAAATAAAAAAGGAAATTCCATTTATTTTTTTTTGCATTGTTAAACTTTGATTGATTTCATTATTTTGGCATAGGGTCAGATTCTTTTTTATTTTTACATTAAAAATTATCAATGGCAGATAAAAAAAAAACATAAAAAGTAAGGCAAACGTTTCGGTCACATATGGGGGCCCTCTCCAGTGCCATAAATTAAAAGATTAATTATAAATTTCATTGAAAGATTATAATATAGGAGATTATTAAAATAAGGAAAGGCATACAAAATATTTTTAGAACTAATTAAGTTTAAACATCTAAGAATAAAACTAAAAATCAGTAATTATAAAAACCTTCGATCTTTTTTCACTGCTAAAAATAATATTGAGTAAATTAAAATATATAGATATGATAATAATTTATATTTCTGTGAAGCCTTGCTTGCAAATACAATCTTAAATGGATTGTCCAGAAATTTTTTCATTCAAAAATACACGCTTCCCTCCACAATCGTCTCGAATTTCTTAACTAGGTATGGGACAATTGTCTTCTTCAAGGAGGAAAATAACCTCTCAGGATAGCCTTATAAAAAAAAAATTTCAGTCATAAAAGCCATATTTCCCGATTCGGTTTTTAAAACAGTTTAACTCGATCGTTGAGAGTTTCCGGTAACAAAGTTTTTTTTTAATTTCACATTTGAAAAAAAAAATTTTCCCGTCCGGTTTGTTTTGCAAAATCCCAAGTTTTGTTCGCTCTATCCGTTTGTTTAAATACAGTGAATAATACATATTTTTTCAGTACGTGTTGTGCATTCCGGACTGCTTCATTTTTATTTGCAATAAGCTATGAGATAATTTTTTGATTTTTATGCCATTCCTTAATTTAATAATCTCCTATATTATAATCTTTCAATGAAATTTATAATTAATCTTTTAATTAATGGCACTGGAGAGGGCCCCCATATGTGACCGAAACGTTTGCCTTACTTTTTATGTTTTTTTTTTATCTGCCATTGATAATTTTAAAGTGAAAATAAAAAAGAATCTGACCCTATGCCAAAATAATGAAATGAGTAAAACTTAAAAAAGATTTAAACGCGTTTTTCTCAACAATTTTTTTCTCTAAACTGTGACCACGATTACAAGAAAAGGATTTGGTGAATCAAGCTGATTTTTGGACTGAATAATCATTAAACATGCCTCTTCCGTTCGGGATGCTAGATTTATTTTATTTTCATTTTTCGCTCTTTTATAACTAAATAACAATCGAAAATAGGCCAAAAAATTCATTTTTTTTACAAATACACGGAAAAAAATAGTTTAATAAAGTTTATAGAATTGTTCAAGAGTTGGGAATACAGGCATTTACGGAACCGAGTTCTTGAAAATTTACAGAACTTTTCAGAATAAAATGCGTAACATTTAAGAAAAATCATTGAAAGTTCTGCATTTTTAACTGAGAAGTTCTGTAAATTTTTCAGAACTCTGTTCCGTAAATGCCTGTATCCCCAACTCTTAAATAGTTCCATAAACTTTACTAAACTATTTTTATCCGTGTAATTTAACAATTTAACTCAATGGCTTCGAACATAACCATTAAATGCCAAAAAACGATTAATCGCAATAAAACTGTATTAAGCAATTAGATGTTTATAATTTTTTCTATCAAATACATATCATACAAGAATGCACACGATAGAACTATTTTTATTTTCTTTTATGTTATCATTTTCTGGAAAACAGGGTGCGCCAATTTAGACGATGCGCCAATTTAGACAACACGCCAATTTCGCCTCTTCTCCCCTAATGTCTTTTTTTCCTGTTTTCTGATTTGATAATACAATTTTGCTAATTGTTCTTTTCATTAAGTTATTAAATAAAGTCATTTGGCAAAACTGATGGTTTCGCTATGTAGAATCTGCGTTTAGAAAAACAAATTAATTTTTTTACGGTTGGAAAACGATTTCACCAACAACAGCAGGGGTTTTCAAAGTAAAACTCGTAAGAAAATGGGGCATCTCAGGCTGTAGGTCATGTAACTAATAATCGAAGTGCCGTTGCAATGATTTCACAGGTCAGCGGATTACGTTCTAGCCTACGGACCACGAGTGCCCGAGTTCGAACCCAGCTTGGGGCAGAATTATTTTCAGATTTCTTCAGCTTTACTATATAAATCTTCAAATTGCCTAATATAATTACTAACATTGTTTCATAATTGTGCATGATAATAAAAGTCTGAATAATTTCGACTTTCACACAGGTTGTCAATGATAAGTAGAAAAATGTTCTATAAGGATTTTCTGGGGTTAAAATGCCATAAATTATAGGAGAATTTGGCCTAAAAAATGAAGAAACTAAGATATATTTTTATCAGTGTACCTGAGCTAAAAATATAGTATAAAATTTATTCTTTGAGTGTCCATACAAGTCCTAATTACGTGTAATTTTAAATGTTAAAAATAATTAAATTAGAGTATGCTAGGGACTACTTGTCAGGTTACGTTGTAGAAGAAAATAATTGGACCCGATTGGGACCGATTGATCCGATTGACCCCATTTCAAAAACATCATTGAAACCGATTTATTAATCGGATTCAAAATTGTCTCGCCTGATTGAATCCCATTAATAAATCGGTTTCAATGATGTTTTTAAAATGGGTTCAATCGGATCAATCGGTCCCAATCGGGTCCAACTATTTTTCTCTACAAGGGTTAACATTCATTCTCTCCAAGAAGTTAATAGAACGTGTTATTGATCCGCTATTTTATTATTCTAAATCCCCAATTATTCTACAAAATATTTTTTTGTGCAATTATTATTTCAATCAGCAACTAATTAATAATTCAATTTTCTACTGCACTCTAAAAACGGAATATTGACTGTCGAACAATTCCGTTCACTATGAATGGATTTTCTACTCAAAATTGGCATAAGAGGAAATCCTCTAACAGTTGAAGTATTTTCGTTTCAAGTGCTATCATTTTACTGCCAAAGTTTTTCCTTTGGTCTGGAAATAAAATTCTTTGTCTTACGAAGGAAGTATAATTTCGGTGTTAAAAGAAAACAAATTCTATTATATAACCTATAAGAAATGTACACAAGCCAAACTTTGACAAATCCCAATATTCAATCGATCATTTTCAATAATATAATAACGACCCGTCTTAGATTTCAGCTTAAAGAAGTTTTAAGATATAACTTTGCTTACATTATAAATTTTCCAATACGTGTAAAATTGAAAGTCCATGGTCTATTAAATATATAATGTTGAAAAAGTGTTACACAATTATTTTTAAACTTTGTTGCATTTTAAATTTCACAATAAATTCTATAGTAAACATTTTACTAATAATTTCGAATCAAACTATTTTTTTACAAATAAAAAACAACTGTATATTTCATAAAATGAATAAATTGTATAAAAATTTATACATATACGAAACTGTTTTACGGAAAAAAATGTGTAGCTGTCATAAGAATATTTTAGGTTATAGTAGCCACATTTATAGTTAGGATAGTTAATAATAGAATTTTTTGTTCATTTCTCGTTATTCCTTCGAATAAAATTTTCACTATTACATATAAAAATACTCAAAAAGAAAGCAAGGCAAACGTTTCGGCCACATATGGGGGCCCTCTTGAGTGCCATAAATTCAAAGATTAATTCAAAATTTCTGTAAAACATTAGAATATAGGAGATAATGAAATTAAGGATTATCATAGAATTCAAAAACTTATCTCAAAGCTTGCAATTCAAAATGAAGTAGTCCAGTATGCAGCATCACGATTCGAAAAAATATTTAGAGTTCACTGTGAATAAAAAACCGGATAAAAAATAAACCGGGAAACATAAAAAAATTTCCACACGAACCGACCGCAATTTAAAAAAATCTCATAGTTCTGACCATTTTCAGAACAAACTAAATCTATTAATACTTCCTAAAATGTGATACTTGATATCACGAATACTAAAATTGCATTTTTGTTATTTTTTAAAGATAAATGTAGTATTTTTCAAAACATCTCAGAATAAATCTGAATGCAGTAATAAACAACATTCAATTTTTTTTTTTATTTATTGCTTAACATACTCAAATAGTATTGAGTAAAAGTACATGTCTAGATATTATAATAATTTATGTTTCTGTAATGCCTTGCTTGCAAATTCAATGTTAAATGGATTGTCCGTGAAGCTGATATAAAAAAAATCGTTTCTTGAAAAATACACGCCTTCGTCCACTCGTGAAAATCACCATAAACGTTTCGAATTTCTTTACTAGGTATAGGACAATAGTCTTCTTCAAGGAGCAAAAGAACCTCTCAAGATTTCTTATATAAAAAAAATTTTCGGTCAGCAAAGCCACATGTCTTGAGTCGGTTTTTAAAACAGTTCAGATCATTCTGTGAGAGACTCCGGTAACAAAGTCTTCACGAAAAGTTTAAAAATGTAAACCTTGTTCGCGTTCTGCCATTGATGAGCGATTTGGCATCCTTTTTTAATAAAAATTTTTTTAAATTGCGGTCGGTTCGTGTGGAGAAAATTTTTTTATGTTTCCCGGTTTATTTGTTATCCGGTTTTGTTCGCGTTCTGCCATTGATGAGCAATTTGGCATTCTTTTTTAATAAGAAATTTTTTTAAATTGCGGTCGGTTCGTGTGGAAATTTTTTTATGTTTCCCGGTTTATTTTTTATCCGGTTTTTTATTCACAGTGAACTCTAAATATTTTTTCGAATCGTGATGCTGCATACTGGACTACTTCATTTTGAATTGCAAGCTTTGAGATAAGTTTTTGAATTCTATGATAATCCTTAATTTCATTATCTCCTATATTCTAATGTTTTACAGAAATTTTGAATTAATCTTTGAATTTATGGCACTGAAGAGGGCCCCCATATGTGGCCGAAACGTTTGCCTTGCTTTCTTTTTGAGTATTTTTATATGTAATAGTGAAAATTTTATTCGAAGGAAATAAAAAGAATCTGACCCTATGCCAAAATAACGAGAAATGAACAAAAAATTCTATGAATTATGGGTCAATATAATAGCAGACATGTTATCAAACATGTCACTTTAAAATAGTTAATAATATAGCTTGAACAGCAATTTGTTTCTTTGTACCAGCTACACATTTTTTTGCGTGTAATTTTAAATAAGTGTTTTCAAAATTCATTTAAGAAATGTTTTTATTCAATTTTATCAATGATATTAGAATGGATTTAACATTAAATGTCGACATTTTTTTCCAATACAAAACTATTATTTGTTTTATAAAGTATATATTCCATGAAACTTTATTTTTACAGTTTGAAAATTTCTTGAATGTATACATTTTTTCTTGCAATTAAATAGATATTTGTGCTTTTGGAAATCCTCTTTGTCCAGGATACGCAAATACATTTTGAGTTATGTGATGGCCTGTAATGCATTCGATCGTTTAAATAATCTTTTGAAAATAATCTAAACACCGAAAGTCTGAGACAAAAAAACGAGGACACTTCCCCCTTTTCACACCCCGTTATCAAGATTTCAGTTTCTACAATGCTTTTATTGACATTCTTAGGAATATCTTTGAATTGTCATCAGAAGCATCAGAAGAAATGAAAAATAAGGTTATGCGGATCAAAATTGTTTGCTTTGGTATACGTACCTTTCAAAATTTCTACGTCGCACTCTGGGATTCCTAATAATTTGTAAAAAACAATTATTTGATTTCGTTAATTGATTTTGATCATAAATAAATATATTCTTCTGACAAAATATCTGTGAACAGATTAGCACCAGACGATGTACACTCACTAATGCGCAGGTGCACTTCGTCTCCTAGTCTAGAAATGCAATCCTTGCATAATTAGAGGATTTCTTTTCAGAGTAAAAAAAAATCGTTCATTGCTAAAAATATTTTCTTTTTGCATCTCACAGATGAGTTTTGTGACAGGAAAAAGATTCTGTTGGTAGACAAAAGGAATCAATGGATGCATTCTGAAAAGAACGTAATTTCACTATGGATAGACTTTTTTAGAGTGTGGGGTCAAAAACGGATTTGTTTGCTACGCAATGGGCATAAAAATACACTTTATGGCCAGCTAGTAGAAAAATCCTTTTTTTGACCCCCAAGTCAAAATCGTGTGCAACACGGAATTAGTATATTGTGCATCAAGGGACAAAAATAGGTTTTTTTAAGAGAGGGCGTCAATCACACTCGCCTAAAAGAGCCTATTGTCCCACGACACATACGATATTTTATTGTACGCAGGTATGCGTCTACAAAAGGGACAAAACTGCGAGTGAAGTGAGGAATAGCGGGAGTAAAAACTGTCCCTAGGGAGTAAAAACAATAGCCTAAATGTAACTTTCATTTTTATTCCCTGGTGACTGTTTTATTCCCGCTATTCCAACTAAGAAAAAAGGTCGATTCTTTCCCCGCCTTACAAGCATAAAAAAAGGCAATTTCATACCTACTGGAAAAAATAGTATGTTGTGTAACTAGGGAAGAAAAATTTCATTTCTTGAGTTTGAAGTTTGACTCCCGAGAAAAGCGAAGGCAACAACCACACGAGTAAAATAAATGCTTTTCTCGTGTTAGTAAAATACCTTTTTTTTACTAGCGGGTCATAAACTTTTTAGAAATCGAAAATCGGTTTAGTAGTTTTTTCATAATCGTGTACCGCAATTTGGAAAACATAGTTTCGAGAAAAATCGATTTAAAGTTTAAATAAGGGTTAGGTTAAATTTGTTCTCTGCCGATAAAGAGAGATAAAGTATAATGCATTTATCCTCTGTCGATAAAGAATAGCGTGAAAGGAACAATTAAAAGGGTCTAACAAGCATAAAAAGAGCGAGAAACATTTCAGATTTGAGTCATAATATTTTGAGAATATACTTTCAAGACATGACCCAATCGATTAATGAAAAAAAAAAATCGATTTTTTGAAAATGAAACTTTTCTTTATATTTCTTTCAAACTTCGTAAATAAGTACTTTTTACCATGATCTACAAAGCGGTAAAAAGATTAGCATCAAGACCGGTACTTAAAATCGAGAGATTAAGCTCTAAAGTTGAATCTCTTAACACGTGTTAGGTAGGCGTAGTTCAGTTTCGCGATACCTTTCTTTAGATTAAAAGCACAATTTTCTTTAGATTTTTTTGGAAAGCTACTATATTATACTAGAGAATATAAGGAATTGTATGCCATCATAAAAAATACGTGTACCGGCACTACTTTTAAAGATATACGTTGTTGAAACTCGCAGTTGCACAAATTCTTAGCCGGCTTGCTGAAGCAAATATGGTGACTTGGCAACACCGCATCAACAGCGCGCGCATACGCTTACATTTGACATTGCTTCCAGAGCTTTGTTCTTACGAGCAGCTGATTTTTGTGAAATAAAAAATCCATTTTTGTTGCAAAATTTATTAGACATTTTATTAGTATTTACAAACTGTCAATAAACTCATAATATAACCTCTCTCACACCATATGCTTTCGACTCGATATGAGAAAGACAGGAAAGCGGTGTTGTCAAATCGCACAAATCGACGCAGAAGACACATTTTGTTACTTTTGCGAATAAACGGTGCTCAACTCATTCGGCTAGAAAGCTTAACAGTAATCCCACTACCTATGATAGAGTAGGATGAGCACATCTACGGGCAAGAGAACGTCCTTAATTGGCTTTAGGGTCCAGAAAAAATGTAACTCAAAGTTTCATGTTTTCAAACGTTTCGACTCAGATTGGAGTCCTCATCAGTGAGAATTTATTTCTATAAAAAATACAAAGGAAGAAACTTAAAAAAATTTGCACGTGTGACGGATAAACATTGTCGTAAAAAAGATATAAATGAATTGTACATGTGAAACTATAAAATTGGTCTAAATAACTAAATTTACACAAAATACAGACTGTAGAAAAGTTTTTCTGTAAAAATACTAAGGGGAGAAACTTAAAAAATTGCACATGTGACGGATAAACATTGTGGTGAAATGATATAAATGAATTGTACATATGAAAACTATAAATTTGGTCTAAACGAAATTTACAAAAATAAAAAGTAAAGATTGTATAACAAATTTGTTCTATAAAAATACAAAGGAAGAAACTTAAAAATTTCGGCAACAAGAATTTTGTTGTACACTTCCTCTTCTCAGTAAAGATTTTTAATGAATCGCTTTAATCTTACGAGAACTTTTAAATGTTCTTTTCTTCAATTTGAAATGTTTTATGAACTGAAAATCATATTTGAATTGATTTTATGGGTACGGCATAAGTGTTTTTAGCAGAAAAAAAAGATATGTCTCTATGGTTTTCATAATTAAAAATAATGTATCAGCAGCATTTTACATTAAAAAATGACTCTTTAGAAACAATTTTTTTCATTATCAAAAGATCAAGGTGACATTAAAATCTTATCATTCTAAAAATTTTGTATTACGAATTACAGAAATGAAAATAATTTAAACTCCATTTTCTCACAGGCTGACTTTTTCAAATCAACGTTGCCATTCTTACTCTCTAAATCTGAATCAGTCAAATTTTCACAAATTGAATCAGTGATTTGCCTTTTCACTCATTCACCAGTGAAAAAATATATTTCACTGTTAAATCAGGTGATTATCACTGATTGAATCAGTGATAAAAATATTTTCACTGTTAAATCAGTTAATTTTCACTGAAGAAATCAGTGGACTTTGACTGATTTACAGTAACCTCTTTTTAGCTATTTAAATCAGTCAAATTTCACTGATAATCAGTAGATTTTGACTGATTCATATTTATAGAGTATAGAAATTTATGAATTGTTCTTTTCTATATAAATTTTTACAATAAAAATAGAAAAAACTTTCAAAATATAAAAAGTTTTGTAGTTTTCTACAGAAATCAGAAACTTGATTTCTTTTAATGAAAAACATTTCCCTGAGAAAATTTCTCCTATTTAGATGCTTTTGAACAATGAAAGCGAATACTGAAAGGAAGGGGTTTTCCCATAGAATAAGTGGGAGTTTAGGGTTGTCGTTTAAACAGCTGTGTCTAACCCCTTCATGCTCGTGCCGTGGCTGAACCCAAATTCGTCAGGATAATGTTTTTCCACCTAGGCCGACCTAGCCACTAGTCCCAGTGTTATGTGAAGGTACTAAACTTTTTTTGTTTTTCCGCATAAAAAGAAGAAAGGAAGAGTTTTAGAATTGAAGTTTGAAGCCTAAAGCCATAAATCATGAATAGATTATGTAGGTAGAAAGCTTCTCCTAATAGCTCGACTCCACCTCTTGAATGCCATCTATTTTTGTTGAAAACGTTCTTCCAAATCTGTGAAAAAAATATATAATCATTTTCATATGAAAAATATTTACCTATATTTTTGCTTTTGTGGCAAGAGATGTAATTCTTTAATCGGAGTAAGAAAGTCTTTAAAAAATCCGAAACCAAATTTTCAATCCAGATCAATTCGATCTCGAACTGATCCAAACCGAATTTTCAATTAGAATCAATCCGAATCATTCCGACCTTGGATTCATTCGGATTAATTCTGATTGAAAATTCGGTTCAGATCAATTCGATATCGGATTGATTCGGATTGATCTGGATTGAAAATTTGGTTATGGATTTGTTCAGATTCCTACGGATTGATGTCTCGGAATTAGTCGGATTAAGTCGGATTGATTTTTGACCGTTTTTCATCAAACGAGATACAGAAGGTTTATCGTATTGGTTCGGAATAATTCGCATTGGCTCGGATACAGATATCGGATTAAATCGGAATAGTTCTGATTGACTTGGATTGAATTGCAATCCGATACTTTCGCCAGGGACGTCAAATCAGCTGCTTATAATATACATTTCTCGAACTACAATCGTAAAAACATATTTTCGGGTTTAGGGTGCTTCAAAACATAGAAATTTGTTGAAAAAATAGGGTGAAATTTTCACACAAAACTGATTTCTAAATTTTTTTGAGTAAAATTTCACTCCAATGGAGTTGTTTCCCTCAATACAATAAAAATTCCACTTCAAGAAATTTTGGAGAACAATTCTAATCGTTTGTCTCTAATAAATTTTCTAGAAGTTATAAGTATTGTCCTATTCCAGAAAATTGCTAATCCGAATCACTTGACTGTTCAAAAATAATAAAGGAAATGAAAATTGATTTCTTTTGTATGGAGTACATAGTAATAATGATTTAAAATCAATTTTATATTTCCTTGAATTTTCGGCAAAATAAATGTTTTGTGGGCATTAGAAAATAATTACTGTAGTAATTGATAAAAATTAAGTCTAGATTTCTAGGAACTTGAAATATTTTTTACATCTTATCTCTTTTCTAGAGCTCGTTTTCTCATTTAGAAAGTGTTCTTTTCCATGGCACTTCTTTGATAAGAACTTACAATGAGTAACGCGATGATTTTTCCAAAAGAACTTATTTATTCGGTGTAGCTGCTGAAAAAGAAATGTCTTAGCGAGAAAATAGATGTGAACCAGATATTTTTGATGTTCAGAACCAAATGATATACATTTTCAGTAAAAATAAAATAATCTTCCAAGTCCAAAATTTTAGCACAGGAAATATCAGTTTTTTAGTATCTTACTCTCTAAATCTGAATCAGTAAAATTTTCACTGATTCATCAGTAAACAAAATATTTTTCACAGCTAAATCAGTCAATTTTCACTGATTGAATAAGTGAAAAATTATGTTTCACTGCTGAATCAGTTAATTTTCACTGAAGTATTCTTTGAAATTTGACTGATTCACAGTAACTTCTTTTTGGCTATTTGAATCAGTCAAATTTTACTGATAATCAGTACATTTTGACTGATTCAGATTTAGAGAGTACAAAATACTCTCAAAGTTTTCAAAATTTTTATTTCTATCACTGAGAGAGACGCTTCTTGATTTTCCATTTATATTTGACAATTTTCCACTAAAAATCAGAGAAATAATCTTAACTTTATAATAGCAACTTGACATTTTTTTCCGATAATAACATAAGAGTTAATAAAATTTTCCATCTAATAAGCCTAAATTGAAGGCAAAATCGTAATTTTATGATAATAAATAACAAAAAACGTCAAATTTTGATCTTTTGAAAAATATTATTAATTTTGGAAATAATCGACATTATTAAAAGTTTGTCATCTTATTTTAAAGGTAAGTCTTCATAATATTTTCCGAAGTAATAATTAAGATATTTTTATAATTTTTTTCCTTGGTTCCGCGCAAGTATTATTCCCAGAATTATTAATATTTTTCAAAAAGATCGAAATTTGACGTTTTTTATTATTTATTTTCAAAAAATTAAGATTTACTCTTCTATTTGGGCTTATTGGATGCAAAATTTTGTAAAAATTCAAAAATTATCTTTTATGCTATTATCTGAAAAAAAATGATAATTTGTTATTATAAAAATTTAGACTCTTTAATAGTTGAAACGACAGGTGAACCTATGATTTTGATCGGTAGTGTACACCATTTATTGCATAAATTTTCCTAGAAGTTACACATATGAAACAAATATTTCTGAAATTTGTTTCACAAAAATTTGTCCAAATGTAGATAAATTGTATTTTTAGTTTAATAAAATATAAAAATTGCATAGTTAAAGTTTGTCTAAAAAAGAAGGGTAAGGGATAAAGAAAAATTCTAAAGTAGATTGCTAAAATGAATCGTTTAATTTTTTTGTTCTCTTTAAATCTGAATCAGTCAAATTTTCACTGATTGAATCACTTGTTTGCCATTTCACTGATTGATGAGTAAATAAAATATTTGTCACTGTTAAATCAGTTAAGTTTCACTGATTCATCAGAGGAAAAATATTTCTCACTGTTAAATCAGTTAGAATGGTATGTTGTTGGATATCACTGATGAGGGCTCCGATCAGAGCCGAAACGTTTGATTAAATTTGACTTAATCATTTTATAGACCCTAAAGCCAATTTTCCAACAACATACCATTCTATTGATATTAAGGGCCAATACAAGGTACAATACTTTTAATTGTTAAATCAGTTTATTTTCACTGAAATGATCAGTGAAATTTAACTGATTCGCATCAACTTCTTTTTAGCTATTTGAATCAGTCAAATTTCACTGATAATCAGTAGATTTTGACTGATTCAGATTTAGAGAGTGTAATTTGGATACTTACTAGTCTTAGAATTGTATAATTATAGAAAATTGTAAAGTGTCGTTAAAATGACTTACCCTATTCCGTAAAAGATGCAATCTCTTCTGGATTCGCACAGTTCGAAGCTTTCTAAAATATAAATAAGTAAGGGTCCATAGAACTGGAGTTTTATGGTATTTGACTTTACTGAAATCGAAGGGCATAAGTCAAAAATTGCGAAAAATATGCAAAGCCTGGTCATTTGGTCAACTGTGAGGGACTCCTTTCGTAAAAAGGGTCGTATAACCAGGAGGCCTAGTACACAACAGCGAAATAGTCAAACAGTGCGCAAAATTCCCTCGTAAATCCGTTGTCAGTTAGGGCGGAACCTCATTTTCTTCGAAGGGATTAATTTATTTAGAACCTGTGTCGATATTTTTCCTTGACAACATTTTAGGCCCAGGTAAACCGAAGATGCTGCTACTTATGACGATTTTATCCGATACCGTAAATCCAGTTCGTAATTATACAATAAGTCATTAGCTTGTACCCAGAACGTCGCGGCTGGACGAAACAACCTTAGGCTTCAAAGGAGAGAATTTACAGGTGCAGAGGATTTGCCCTTTTACTTATGCTTCATTCATTGAAACAAAGTAGAAATGTCATAAAACTCTAGAATCATTTCTTGAACTTGGGAAAATCCCATTTTTGAAAGGATAGTTTTATAATTCAGGGGCCAAATTATTTATGTGCAAAAATCATGTCTGAAATTTTACGCAAAATTTTCAGTCATATCAATAGGTTAAAAAGTATTTATTTATTTAAAAACGCAAACAATTTTCAACTGAAAATATATTAAAGTTTTTGCAGCAAGTTTATCCAATAGTTTCAAACTGTAAATTGAAACAATTTTTATTAGAAAGGCCTAGGAAAAAAATTAGCTGAAAGTGCCATTTTGGGCTCTGAAAAGCAAATTAGTAAATAATACATTGTAATTTTGCCAGTCTTACCATTTGAATTGCACTATTCACAATTTTTATCACTTTTTAATAGTTAAATCGTAAATAGTTGGCAATACTGAGCACAATCTGACCATTTTGGGCTCTGAATGGCAAAATAGTAAATAATACATTGTAAGTTTGCAAGTCTTCTTAGAATTGTATTATTCACCATTTTTATCATTTTTTAATATGAAAATGGTAAAGATTTGGCAATACTGAGCATAATCTGACCATTTTAAATGTCGATTGTGGGCTCCGAAAGGCAAATTAGTAAATAATAAATTGTAATTTTGCAAGTCTTACCACTTGAATTGCCTTATTCACCATTTTTATCACTTTTTAATAGTTAAATCGTAAATAGTTGGCAATACTGAGCACAATCTTACCATTTTGGGCTCTGAATGGCAAAATAGTAAATAATACATTGTAAGTTTGCAAGTCGTCTTAGAATTGTACTATTCACCATTTTTATCATTTTTTAATAGTAAAATGATAAAGAGTTGGCAATACTGAGCACAATCTGACCATTTTGGGATCTGAATGGCAAAATAGTAAATAATACATTGTAAGTTTGCAAGTCTTCTTAGAATTGTACTATTCACCATTTTTATCATTTTTTAATAATAAAATGATAAAGAGTTGGCAATACTGAGCACAATCTGACCATTTTGGGCTCTGAATGGCAAAAAAGTAAATAATACATTGTAAGTTTGCAAGTCTTATTAGAATTGTACTATTCACCATTTTTATCATTTTTAAATATGAAAATGGTAAAGTTTTGGAAATACTAAGCACAATCTGACCATTTAAAATGGCACTTTTAGCTAGTTACGGCACACTTGAATTGCCCCTAATTGTATTTTTTTGAAAATTTCGAAAATGGCTAAAGATTAGTCAAAAATAGTAGGTATTTAAATGTATGAAATGTAATGTACAAGATTACAAAACCTCGTGGAAATTTCCAGAAGATACCACTGGAGTTGACGTTTCTTATTACTGACCAGTCACAATAATCCAAAATCCAAAGAATATTGAAGACGGTAAGCATGCCGCTTAGGTGAAGGATATCGGAAATTTTATTGAGATACATTCACTTTATTTGCAAGCGCTTACTTTGAAAATACGATAGGACCATTTTGGGAAAATGACAGAATATTGCATTAAATATGACTCAACCCTTGTGCCTGATTTAGGTCATAACGGAGAATTCAAGAAACCAACTTTCTCTCCTTGTTAACTACGTTACTAGTAACAGTATCTTTCACAAAAGCCAACAGGCCATAAAAACTTGCATAGGTCCCGTAAATTTTCCAAAATTCTGACCTCGAATGCACCAAATCCAGAAGTTGTGTTTACCTTGTGGAAATAGAAGCCCTTTCTAAGCTTACGAAAAATCTTTTTCTCGCTTTCCCTTGAAAATTAAAGGATTTATTTTCTCTTTTTCTATTTATGCATATAGAAATAGTCTCACATAATAGTCCCATATATTTACCATTCTGTTTCATTTTTATATAGTTGAATCGTAAATAGTGCAATTCAAGTCGCAATACTTGCAAAAATAAAGCGTATTACTTACTATTTCTCCTTTCAGAGCGCAAGCCAACTATTTAAAATGGCACTTTTAACTATTCCCTTTGTTATGGCATTATACCAATCTTCGATACATTCTCTTCTCTTTTTTTTGTGAATCAGTTGCTCTCTAAATCTGAATCAGTCGAATTTTCACTGATTGAATCAGTAATCTGCCTTTTCACTGATTCATCAGTGTAAAAATATTTTTCACTTACAAATCAGTTAATTTTCACTGATTGAATCAGTGAAGAAAGTATTTTTCACTGTTAAATCAGTTGATTTCCACTGATGTAATCAGTGAAATTTGACTGATTTACAGTAACCTCTTTTTAGCTATTTGAATCAGTCAAATTCCACTGATAATCAGTAGATTTTGACTGATTCAGATTTAGAGAGTGGAACGAACCATGTGTAAAATTCTTTTTTGTCCACCGTACACCGAATGCTAGCCGAATCCGTGTCGTTTTGCGTTCGGAAAGTTGATTTTCCCACTCTAGTGTGAAAACATTTTAAGTTTTGAGCGAAACGTTGATTTACCGCACACTCAAAGTTTTACCGCCCTAGTGCGGGAAAATCAATTTTCCGCACGCGAAACGACACGGGCTCGGCTAATTTTCGGTATACAGCGAACAAAAAATATCGTTCGTATCACATGCTGGATCAGAGCTGCTTTATAGCTGTACTCATTTCTGGCGGTTCGTACTGGCGTATTAACGGAAAATCACTAGGAAAAAAAATATTTTTCACTGCTAAATCAATCAATTTTCACTGAAGTAATCAGTAAAAAATATTTTTACTATTAAATCAATTAATTTTCCCTGAAGTAATTAGTAAAATTTAACTGATTTGCAGTAACTTCTTTTTAGTTATTTGAACCAGTCAATTTTCACTGATAATCAGTAGATTTTGACTGATTCAGATTTAGAGAGTACTGAATATAAAATATGATGATGCTAATTTATTTACTAGCATGATTACTTTTATTCTACTCGTTTTGTACTAAATGTTAGTTATATAATGGCTCGCTTGGAGGTCGTTAAAAATGTTCAAACACAGCTGGTTTCGAACCCCTACCTATTCGAACTAATTCTAATTATGCTAACACCCCAAGCCTTGCTGCTACCGAATAGCGAACGCTTTGTCATTCTTTATAAAATCTTACGTAAGATCTATTCCTTACCCAGGACCAACTTAGAAAATCTGAAATTCGTTCCTTTGGTAATTTTGTTGCTTTACAAGTTTTTAATAATTATGATTTTTATCATTCTAAACAAGATTTTTGCCTTTTTCAAACGTTAAGTTTTTTTTAATTTTGAAAATTGTTTCTAGTGAAAGTAAGCACTTATCACTTTTTTTAGAATACATTTTTCCGTGCAACTAGTGAAAATTGATTGTACGTCATAAAACAAGATAGTATGCAAGGAAATGACCAAAAAACGATAATTAACTTAAAAGTAAAACTTTCGATGTACGTTGATTAAAAACTAAATTGCTTTCGTGATATCGATGAAAATTCAAATGACCCTATAATGAATAGCTTACATACTGCCAGCATGATGAGTTCGACAAAGCTATTAAATATAATTTAAGAAAATGATTGCTTACATTGCTTTTATTAGTAAAATCCTATTTGCATGAAAATTGTCCCCAATAAAAAGGACAAAGCTGTAACTTTTTGTGATTGGAAAAAATTATCTGGCGCTGCGGTAGATCTCAGAATCTTTAAAAATAAAAATGTAATGCAAATAAAATATATTATTTTTATGTTATACTATCGAATTATTTCATAAGTAGAAAGAAAAAAAATTTCTGATACTCGCGTGGAAAATGCGACTTTGGATCCCTGGCACGAAACAGCAAAACATTTTACTCTCTAAATCTGAATCAGTCAAATTTTTACTGATTGAATCAGTGATTTGCCTTTTCACTGATTCACCAGTTATAAAATCTGCCCGCTTCGCGGGCACATTCTTTCTGAACCTCGCGCTTCGCGCTCTGTCTTGTGCTCTTCGCATACGTTTAAGTTTATTTCTTATAATTTAATACTGAAGCTCAAACCAATTTAATGATATTAAAGATGATGTAAATTACTCATTTTCTCAAATTCACTAAGTCTCTTTTTCAGTTTAAGTGAAACAGAAAATTCAATTTACTTAAGGCTCTATCGGCCTTAAGGAACACATTCTCATCATGACATTCGCGCTTCGCGCTCGATTTTCTGTATGCATTTTTGTAACTTTTCAATACATTACATGATTATTGATAAATTTATTTTCTTCCAAATATCTCAAAAAGGAAAAACAATCGTAGACTTTATTTAAGGGAACGATTTTGCAGAACAACGCTTATTTCGTATCTCACATATTTTGGTGAAAAAAATCGAATTTTTTCAATATTAAAAATCAAAAAATTAAAATATACATCCTGTCGAGAAATTTCTCGATAAGAATGTGTAGACCTTATTTAGCCAAACAATTTTTCATCTCAAAGTTTTTTTTGTATCTCACATATTTTGTCTAAAAAATGGAATTTTTGAATTTTAATCGTATTTTTTGGAATTGAAACGAAAAATATATGTTTTATCAGAAACTGTGTCAGACAAAACTTGTAGATCTTTTTGAAACTAACAACTTTGTATTCTTACGTTTTTTTCTTATTTTACATATTATTGTTAAAAAATTGAATTTTGGATTTTTCAAAAAATTACTTTCAAAAACACAAAAGTAGTGCTCAACCCCTCAATTTTGATTGGATGTGGCTGGTTAACGAACTTGTCCTTACTTTTTCGGCTCCGATAAAGTGTACCAAAGCTCAATTCAATCTGATAATTCTATCGAGAGTTATGCCGCACACGACCTACAGACAGACAGACAGGCACTTTCGTAAAAACCATTTTTTCTGACTCAGGGGGTCTCAAAACGTAAAGATTTGATGAAAATTTCGAAAGTCATTTTTCACATAAAACCAATACCTTCTCATCCATGATGAGAATGTAAAAATATATTTCACTGTTAAATTAGTTGATTATCACTAATTTAATCAGTGGAAAATATTTTCACTGTTAAATCAGTTAATTTTCACTGAAGCAATCAGTGGAATTTAACTAATTTACACTTTAAATAGTATATTTCCTATCAAGTGCAGAAAGGCGTATTTTAAGGGGGGCACTCTATGAAACGCTAAAAAATGGTCAATTTTCTTCATTTTATTGTACAGAAACAGAAAAAGACAGGAAAATTCCGTTTGAAATATCTGTAGATATTAGTTTAAGGTTAAAAAAAAAAAAATTTATAAATAAAAAAAATTCAAAATGGCGGACATATTGAGCATCTCCTAAGCCTGATTTTCGAGGTTCATGTACTTCTGTGTTCAATATCCTACAAAATGAGTATACATTTGTGTAGATGGGTTTAATAGTTTTTTTTAATCGTGTTTACGGACTCTGAAAACCAGCCTTGGGAGATACTCAATATGTCCGCCATTTTGAATTTTTTTTATTTATAAATTTTTTTTTTTAACCTGAAACTAATATCTACAGATATTTCAAACGGAATTTTCCTGTCTTTTTCTGTTTCTGTAAAATAAAATGAAGAAAATTGACCATTTTTTTAGCGTTTCGTAGAGTGCTCCCCTTAACGCACATGGGAAAAAATAGTTTGGTAAAGTTTATAGAACTGTTTAAGAGTTGGGGATACAGGCATTTACGGAACCGAGGTCTAAAAAATTTGAAGAACTTTTCAGAATAAAATGCAGAAAATTCAATGATTTTTCCTGAATTTCTCGCATTTTATCCTGAAAATGCAAGAGGGAGTCGGTATACAGCAAACGAAAAATATTGTTCGTGTCACGTGGAGAACGAAAAATTTGCTTAAAGTAGCAGGTTATTTAAAGCACAACATACGAACTTTCCCTACAGTGCTAGAAAACAGTATATTTCGTATCAAGTGCGGAAAGGCGTATTTTTACGCAAGAGCGAGTCTTGACTTGCCTGCGTGGTTAAATAAGTTCCGCACTTTATACGAATGATTTTTTTGTTCGATGTATACCGATAGTTAGCTGAGTCGGTTTCGTTTGGCGTGCGGAAAGTTGATTTTTTCGCACTAGTGCGGTAAAATTTTAAGTTTGTTTTAATTTTCCGCACATTTAAAATTTTACCGCACTAGTGCGGGAAAATTAACTTTCCGCACTCAAAATGACACTAACAAGGCAAACTTTCAGTGTGCGGCGGACAGAAAATAGTTCATGATACACGAGCGGATTGGCGATTCCCTAATCGTGTCTCCGATGGATTGCCGGATTACGAGTATTATGAATTTGTAAAGAAGACTGCAACTTTATACCTGTTCTTATCTCTTTTTCTTTTACTCGTAGGATGGCTATTAACCAATTATTCAGGTGTATTTTACATGAAAGGGTCGGGTAAGTAGCAGATCTCTCGGCTACTTAAAAATTCAATTGCCACAACGTAACCAAAACAGGTAAAGATGCAACCCAAGATAAAGTTGGTTTTCCCCAGCCGACTGAATTGTATTCAAATTTTTTTTATGAGTAGTTTTTTCTTTTCAATGAAAATTCTTTATTGCATATTACAGTTAGGATTGGTGGAAATTTTTAATCCTTTCTTTTCTAAGTCGCAGTGTTTTTAAATTATCAAATCAGTGGGTGCTTAAGTATCAATTAACTCGCTATGTGCAAAAATCTAATAACTCACATACATTATCAAAAATGAGTAACTCACATATGTATCATTAAAAGAACAAATAATTTGTATGCTCATACCTATGAGTTATCCGTTTTTAAAATTATCCAACTAGCGGCCAAAAAGAAATGAAAATTAAATTTTTTTGGTAATGTGACTCACAGAAATATTTTCTTTAATTTCAAGAAAAAATTGTCTTCACCCAGAAAGCAGTTTCTTTAAATCAAAGAAACATTTCTTTGATATTCGCCCAAAGAAAAAATTGCTTTCAATTGAAGAGTTTTGTTGATTCAAAAAAATGTTCTTTGATCCAAAGAAATAGATTTGTTTGGATCAAAGAATATTTTTTTGAATTAACAAAGCTTTCTTTGATTCAAATTTTTTTTTCTGTGACCGTGTAATAAAGAAATGTTTCTTTGATTTAAAGAAACTGTTTTCTTAGTGTTCGTTTAAAAATAATGAAATTAAAAATATTATTTCTTAAGTTTTTGCCAGTATTATATTTCAATCGAAAAGATATATTATTTATATATATTTATATTATAATTATATTTTATATTATATTTTTAATCCTAATCAGTCGGAACGATTTGGAATAAATTTGAATTAAAGAAATAAATTTCTGCGCAGTCGCATAGTACATATGTAATGTGACTCACAGAAATATTTTCTTTAATTTAAAGAAAAAATTGTCTTCCCCCAGAAAACAGTTTCTTTAAATCAAAGAAACATTTCTTTGATATACGCCCAAAGAAAAAATTGCTTTGAATTGAAGAAAGTTTTGTTGATTCAAAAAAGTTTTCTTAAATCTAAACAAATCTATTTCTTTGGATCAAAGAATATTTTTTTGAATTAACAAAGCTTTCTTTGATTCAAATTTTTTTTTCTGTGACCGTGTAATAAAGAAATGTTTCTTTGATTTAAAGAAACTGTTTTCTTAGTGTTCGTTTAAAAATAATGAAATTAAAAATATTATTTCTTAAGTTTTTGCCAGTATTATATTTCAATCGAAAAGATATATTATTTATATATATTTATATTATAATTATATTTTATATTATATTTTTAATCCTAATCAGTCGGAACGATTTGGAATAAATTTGAATTAAAGAAATAAATTTCTGCGCAGTCGCATAGTACATATGTAATGTGACTCACAGAAATATTTTCTTTAATTTAAAGAAAAAATTGTCTTCCCCCAGAAAACAGTTTCTTTAAATCAAAGAAACATTTCTTTGATATACGCCCAAAGAAAAAATTGCTTTGAATTGAAGAAAGTTTTGTTGATTCAAAAAAGTTTTCTTAAATCTAAACAAATCTATTTCTTTGGATCAAAGAATATTTTTTTGAATTAACATAACTTTCTTTGATTCGAAGAAATTTTTTCTGTGACCATATATTAAAGAAATGTTTCTTTGATTCAAAGAAACTGTTTTCTCAGTGTTCGTTTAAAAATAATAAAATTAAAAATATTATTTCTTATAATGTTTGTTCATTTCTTTGGCATAGGGTCAGTTTCTTCTTATTTTCATTGATTAAAATGTAAAAGTTTTTAATTTTTATTATAATTCTTTTTTGATTATCTTCTATATTGTAATTCTTTAAATAAATTTTGAATTAATCTTTCGAATTTATGGCACTGAAGAGGGCCCCCATATGTGGCCGAAACGTTTGCCTTTCTTTCTTTTTGTGCATTTTTAAATGTAATAATAATTTTAATCAATGAAAATAAGAAGAAACTGACCCTATGCCAAAGAAATGAACAAACATTATATGAATTTGGGTCAATACAATAATAGACATGTTACCAAACATGTCAATTTGAAATTATTTCTTATGTTTTTGCCAGTATTATATTTGAATCGAAAAGATATATTATTTAAATCAAATAAATAATGTTAAAAAATAATTTCTCTCATTAAAAAAGGCTAAAAGCGCGATTTTTAAAAATAAAATAAATTTATACTTGTTCTAAAGGTGTTTTACTTCGAATTGAAAAAATGAAGTTAAAAAAGCAATTTCTTGAAATCAAATAAAACTTTTTTCTATGTATGGGTTGAGTTAATCCTAATTTTTAATCCGAATTAGTCGGAACGATTATGTTTGAAAATTAGGTTTTAATTAATTCAAGTTTTGATTGATGTTCACATACAACTCTTATAAGCCAAGGAAAATCCAGATTTTTACAGAAATCCAGTAAAATGTTTTTATGGGCATTTTTCACACCTTCACAGACCGGAAAATGTTGAGCACCGAATCGCAGTCAATAGTTTCATTCATGATGCCTTCGCATCCCGTTTCCCCATTCTGGCGAAAAACGACGTGGGGTCGCAGATTCTGAAGGAAGGAAAAACTGGAGAGTGAGAGAGAAAGAGAGAGAGAGAGGAGATGCGAGGAGAGGATATGTAAGTATACAAAGTGAAGGCCCTAGCGTGGAAGAGAAATAGACGGAGATGCCAATATTCCAATACCCTCAAAAAAGGAATAGCATAGTTTCGGTGAAGACATCCCTTCACCACGAAATCACCCAAAAAAAGAAACCATCGCGGGGGGAGTTAAAGCGAGGCAGGGGGATATAAATGGGGGCTGCGGACTCTGAGATGAAACAGGAGGGAAGTCTTCTAATGCCTAGGAAGAAATATAAATTTAGGTTCGCTTCCTCATTAGTGAAAAAAATATCGGCTTTGAGAAATATGAAAAATGAGCTAAAAAACAAAGCATCAAAGTTTTTTATTTCTAAAAGTTCTAAAATAATGGTCCTGAGGACCTTTGATCTTTCAACCACCTTTTGTCGTTTTTAAATAAAATGAAATTTTTATGTCCAAAACTAAGAAAACAAAAATTGTTTTCTATATTTTCGAGTTTGAAGTAAAACATTCAATATAGCTGACCTGATATGCAATTTATAAAAAATTCGAACAAAAAGATTAAAAAATAATTATGTAAGATAGAAATTTCAAACTCAAGTAATTAATAAATAATAATAATAATAATACTAAGATTTTTAAGGTAAAAGCAACATTCTTTAACTTTTATGGCACCCTAATTTTCGACAGGCATGAACCCTTTCTTTAATTTTATTAATTTAAGCCTCTTTAGTTTTTTGTCTCTTCCAAAAGTAAACAAAACTAAATCCGCTTTTAAGTCTCCAATCCCTTGGGCTAGAAAGATTATAGAAGAAACGGGAAAAAGAAGTAAAATAGGAAAAAGAAATGTAAGAAGAAACTGTTAACCTCGTCTTGCAACTTAACTGTATAGGTGCCATAAACGAAATAAAAGGGAAGGTACAAGTGACCCTCTGTTACTTTCACAGAAAAAAGAGAGATTAAATGGGAAAGGGTTAAAGGAAAATTTTTTGGTAGCGTCTTAAGCCCAGGTTTTTACCGTCAGCGGCGTCCGTCGCATCGACTATACTATTTTCAAAGGGTTGAATGACGATTTATTGTACCTTCGGTCCTCGCAATACCTGTTGGTTTAAAAGCTCACCGCAGACTACGTTTTCACCTTTTCCAGGCCTCATGCAAATTTTTCACAGTGGGAGGCACATCTGGAGATTTACATTTCAACAGCCTATTGCTTATTCGAAAAATAATAATTATAGTGGCAATTTAGATTTTACAAACACCAAATATCTATACTCTCTAAACCTGAATCAGTCCAATTTTCACTGATTGAATCTGTGATTTACCTTTTCACTGATTCATCAGTGAAGAAATATTTTTCACTGTTAAATCAGTTAATTTTCACTGATTCATCAGTGAAAAAAATATTTCTCACTGTCAAATCAGTCAATTTTCACTGAAATAATCAGTGAAATTTGACTTATTTACAGTAACCTCTTTTTAGCTATTTGAATCAGTCAAATTGCACTGATGATCAGTAGATTTTGACTGATTGAATCAGTGATTTGCCTTATCACTGTTCTACCAGGGAAAAATATGTTTCACTGTTAAATCAGTTAATTTTCACTTATTGAATCTGTAAAAAATCGTTTCACTGGTTAAATCAGTCGTATTTCACTGAAGTAATGAGTGAAATTTGACTGATTTACAGTAACCTCTCTTTAGCTATTTGAATCAGTCAAATCGCACTGATAATCAGTAGATTTTTACTGATTCAGATTTAGAGAGTAAATTTTATAAAAATTCTGTTATATTTTTGTAGTTTTAAGATACCTTTTATAAAAATTCACTTGAGTTTCATAATATTAAGAAAAATTTCAGTAAATGTAGTACATTTTTCGCAATTTTATGATACCTTCACTCAAAAACATCATATATATATCGTCAAATTTTAAGTTACCTTTTTAACATAAGAATTATGTAAATTTCCGAACATTTCTAACAGTGTATCTACACTGTTAGAAATTTCTTTTTTAAGGGGACTAGGAAGTCAAACTAATCCTATTTTCAAAGTCTAATTAAAACCCAAGTAGAAATTTTCAAAAGTTTTATTTGAGATACTCATAAGTTTTCCTTTTCAACTAGTGAGGACGCCTTGAGGAAAACTTGTAAGGTATTCAGAAGAAATGTAATGCTACACCATTTAAGTTATTAGTGAGTCTAAACTTTTGAAGTATTGTTAAGGCACTCTCTAGTTATTTTTGAGGCAATAGACAGTTCTTTGTTAGGAATTGAAATCTGACATATGTACACAAATCTGAGTGAAGGTTTTGAGTAATAAAATCTAATGTTGATGGGCCTTGAACGTTGATTCCAAAAAATTTGTCAGCATCAGTTGATCCGTTTTTCACAAAAACTGTTATATAAAAACCTAATACCAAAAATGAGAATACAAAAAAGTTTTTGAAAACCAGGTAACGAAAACTTATGCGAGATCCCGAGGAATTTATAGATTAAGTAAGAAAGTAATCAAAGGACTTTGTAGATTAAAAAATAAATTGTACGTGACATGCTTTTGCAACATTTTGGTCAAGAAACAAAACAAGGTAAATTGCGAATTTTATTGAAAAAATAATGTCATAACCCATAAAATATAGACGTATTGCGATGAATACTTACCAGACTCATACTGATACTTTCGGCTAATTTTTCTCCTCTTACGAAACCGTTTCACTCAGTTTCTGTTTCCTTCCCTTTTTCGGTCCATTTTACGATATGCAAAAGTTTTTTCCCAACATCTTACAAACGCACTAAATTCTAGGTTGACAAGCAATATTCAAAAGTTAATCACGTGGGAAACTAGACAAGTTTTACTCCAGTTTAGCTTGTAATAGTTAAACTTACAAATAACTAGCAAGTTCCTTACGAATATTTTCTCACTAGTTTTGACTTATTGTTAACTAATTAACTGTCAAGTGAAACTTAAGAAATTTCTACCTGAGAAAGTAAATATCAAGATATAAATAATTTTTTCGCAAAAGGCGCTCAGCTTTTTTGTCTCTCGTTTTTTCATTTTTCATCCAAATGATTTAAAACTTTGGCATTTACCTTTTGAATGGTAATGCTATTGAAAAATGCAAAAAAAAATCGATTTTTTGACTTCCTACTCTCTAAATCTGAATCAGTCAAATTTTCACTGATTGAATCAGTGATTTGCCTTTTCACTGATTCATCAGTGAAAAAAGATTTTTCACTGTCAAATCTGTCAATTTTCACTGAAATAATCGGTGAAATTTGACTGATTTACAGTAACCTCTTTCTAGCTATTTAAATCAGTGAAATTTCACTGATAATCAGTAGATTTTGACTGATTCAAATTCAGAGAGTAGTCCCTTTAAACTTCCGTTACATTTAATGGAAGTTTTTTTTTCAGCAACGCATATTAAATTTAAAATCCTTTCATCTTAAAAAATGCAAACTTTTATTTGAACTTTAATGGACATGTGTATAATAATTGTTAATTTTAATATATTTTGATTAAAAAGTTATTAAATTTAAAATAAAATTGAACAGGACTTATATCGACCCTTAGTATTAATATTCAAATATTGTTGATGTTCTTAGTTGGCTTTAGGGTCCAGAAAAAATGTAACTCAAAGTTTCATATTTTCAAACGTTTCGACTCAGATTGGAGACCTCATCAGTGAGAATTTATTTCTATAAAAAATACAATGGAAGAAACTTAAAAAAATTTGCACGTCTGGCCGATAAACTTTGTGGTAAAAATGATATAAAAGAATTGTACGTATGAGAATATAGAATTGGTCTAAATTAATTAATTTTACAGAAAATTAAAAGTGGACAAAAATTTTTTTTATACAACACAAGCATGTTTTTCTCGCTTTTTGACGCTTGTTTTGCGGGCATAAAGTTTGTCATTTAAGCCCTAGGGCGTAAATAGGGATGGAGTGCTTAAAAATAGTCATTTAAGCACCCCCCATATCAATAATATATAATAATATAATAATAAGAATAATAATAATATGAATAATAATAATATGAAAGAATTGCACGTGTGAAACTATAAAACTGGTCTAAAAAACTAAATTTACAAAAAAATAAAAACTGTACAAAAATTTTTTTCCATCAAAATACAAAGGGGAAGAACCTTAAAAAATTGCACGTGTGACTGATAAAAATTGTGGTAAAAACGATAAATTTTTCATATTATACAAATCTATTAATTTTTATTTACCACTATCCGAATCTAAATCAGTCAAATTTTCACTGATTGAATCAGTGAATTGCCTTTTCACTATTTCATCAGAGAAAAATATTTTCCATTGTTAAATCAATAAATTTTCACTTACTGAATCTGTAGAAAATCGTTTCACTGATTAAATCAGTCTTATTTCACTGAAGTAATCAGTGAAATTTGACTGATTTACAGTATCCTCTTTTTAGCTACTTAAATCAGTTAAATTTCACTGATAATTAGTAGATTGTTACTGATTCAAAATTAGAGAGTAATATTAGATAACAGTTTTTAAATTTTAAATAATATATCTACAAAAAATTGACAAGGTAATAAATACATTGTTTTTGATGCAATAAAAGAATAATAAAAAGGGCCCTTTTTATTTACAATTAGTTAAGAATAATTGATCAATTTTATAAATAGAAAAATGAAAATCATCCTGACTGAATCCATTGCAAAAAATCAAAAATTTTTTTTTTGCTCAAATCGATTGAAAAACTATTCAAAAATATAAATATCCACCAACATTCATGATCCGTAAGTTGAATGGAACATATTTTTTCATATACAAAAACTTTGAGGCTCGTTTTCTCGAAACTAACTTTTTTTATCCGGCCGTCAAGATTGCGAGCAAACTATTCAACCGATTTACTTGAATGAAACGGTATTTTATAGATAATTCTATATTCAAGTGCGTGGTAGGGTGCTTTTCCGAGAAAAATAGTATTTCTACAGTTGTTTAACTATTTTCATGTCAAAAAACACGGGTAAAAATGGCACTTTTTCACGAAACCCATGAAAATATACCCAATTTTTCGAAATTCTCAAAACCCCCCTGCTATATGCACTCGATAAAAGCTTCCCGATTTATAAAAACTTTTCTTTTATCGTTTCAGATGAAAAACCTAGCCAGGAAGTTGACGGCCGCAAAAAATGTTAGCAGCGACGCTATCGACGGGATCCGTCATATTTCCGCCATTTTGTATTTTTCTATCATGAAAAAATTGTTTTTTTGAAGTTAAATAATGCCTTCTAATACATGCAAAAAATCCGGACTTGCTTCGTTTTCATTCTCCCAGAATAAAATTGAAAAAAACTGCTTTTTTAAGTCTTCTAGAGGTATCTCCTTCCTTAAGGGGATCCGCAACTTTTAATATATTTATTTTTTGTGTTTAGACTTTCCATATAATAATTTTTATGTTCAGTAAGTACCTTTCATACAAAAGTTTTGGGTCTTTTTAAATTCCAGCACTTTTATATATTTTTAAATTACAAATTTTTTATAACATCAAAAATATGTGTTTGATGGGTTTCACCATGAAAATACAATTTTCCGATATTTTTACCATAATTTTCGTAACTAACTAAGAAAATCAGAGGTAACCGCTGTTTCGGACCAGTACCAAAAGTTAATTAGGCAAATTAATCCGATAATTTGTTAGCCATTTTAATATTTCATGATTTTCATGAATTTTGTCAATTTTTATATTTTTTTCAAGTTGACCGATTTGAATAAAAATGATACCAGATATCCTACGAGATATGAGGAATCGTCTAACATTTGAAATCAGTTCTTGCAGAATTATAGAATATATGAAAACAAACAGGAAAAACTGCGTGTGCGGGGCGCTGAAAACGAACTACTCCCCTTAAAGATAATTTACACACTATAAAATATAAGTATTAAGTTGTAAAATTGATATACATGTATATTAACCTGAATTTATGCTGGCCGAGGGCGCGTGCAGAATGTCAGAAAAGCACGAACCTATATTATATTACAGAACTCAACAGGTCAAGAAATATAATTCGACCTGCGTTTCGTAATTTCTCTGCCTATCTTTTTCTTTTACTGTGCTTTTACATTTACACCCCTTTTCGCTAAATAATAAGCTTCTATTTTATTAGGGTTGTTCCGGATATAGTTATTTGCTGTATTGCTGTCTCTTTGTCATAAATATGAGGAAACTCACTTAAACATTGAAAGAAGTAGCAAGGGGGCAAGTTCACAGCGGCAGGGGCGTCAACAGTTTTACACTGCAGTAAATTACACGATTAGCCTTTCCACATTTTGCGAGGAGACAAAGAATTTACACAAATCATATTCAGATTTACAAAAACATGCACCCCAACATTTTCCATAGAAATTTTCACTTTTATTTTTCAATTTCAATACTTGTAAAATTTTTAAATTCTGTGCAAATTTATTAACATTTTTATTACCTAATTTCACTAATTTCTTAGTGAAAAAAGAAGATGTTGAGGAAATTTAATGATTAATCAATGATTGTAAAGAACTAGAAGGAAGTAACTGTACCACAGTAAATTTTCACTGCTCTCTGAATCTAAATCAGTCAAAATCTACTGATTATCAGTGAAATTTCACTGATTCAAATAGCTAAAAAGGTTACTGTGAATTAGTCAAATTTCACTGATTATTTCAATAATAATTAACTGCTTTAACCGTGAAAAATATTGTTTTCAGTGCTTATTCAGTGAAAAAGCAAATCAATGATTTAATCAGTGAAAATTTGACTGATTCAGATTTTGAGAGTGATTGTAATTCAAAGAAAAGAAAAAAGAAAGTCTCCAAGATATTTGGATGTAATTTTTATCCACTGATTTAGTAACATTAGGATTAGAATTTAGATTAAAAAATTGACTAATTGCAGTAATATTTTACGAATTCATTCTTATAAAAATAAATCAATTTAATATAAAAAATATTTTTTGAATTATATTGTCATGTTTAGAATAGTTTAATTTCATGAATTAAAATCTACAAATTGCAATAAAATATCTGTATTAACTTAGTTTGGTGATAAATCAATCACTTCACACTGATTTCCAGTCAAAAATGACTAATTGAATAACAGAAAATGGGTTACTGATTTAAATTCAGTCAAATGATGACTAATTTAAGGTCAGATAGTGCTCTATAATTTATTCGTGAAACTTGACTGCTCAAAATGTAAAATAGACTTTTATTGCAAATCAGTAAAAAGTTACTAATTCAATGAGTGAAATAGGATTAATCAGGTAAATGAAGTTCGCAACGTTGCTGTAGCAACGAAAAAGTAATTTTTGAGTATTTGGGGTTGAAGACGACAAACATCCCCGCTGGATTTGGGGATGAATTTTTTTCTTAATTAATTGGCACTAAATGCTAATCTAGTCCTAAAATTTTAGGTATCGAGCTTAGTTCGGTTTTTTGCTTTTTTTTTCTACGTTTTTCGGTATTCAAGGGATGAAATGCATGCGGAAGGGTTGTTTTTGTGCTATATTGCTATTTAGACTTGATTAAAATAGATTTGAATAACTAGAACATTTTGTTTCCCTAAAATTGGAATCTTACTTTTTCGTTGCTACAGCAACGTTGCGAACTTCATTTACCTGATTAATCCTGAACAGTAACACTATTTCTAAGTAACTATACTGAACAGTTATACCAACCAACTCGTGGTTCTGTTAACCAAGAATTGGTTAAAAATCAGTAACTGACTTTCTCCTTTTTTATTTATCAATTTTTATTATTTCAGATTATAAAAGAAATTTTTCGTTAATTATTCTATATAAGAAGTTACAATTCAAATGAAAGGAATCTTGATATTCTTCAAATCTGAATTGGTTCTAACTTTACCTAAATGTAATCAGTGACCCATTTTTTGCTGTGCAATCAGTCATTTCTGGCTGGTTTATAAATTCATATATTTAGTATATCAAGTTCCAATTAACACACCAAGTAATTTAATCGCTTCATACTATTCTCTCTAAATTTTAATCAGTATAAATCTGACTAAATGTTAATCAGTACCTCTTTTTTATATGAAATCATTCAATTTTACTTATGTTCAGTAATAAATAACTGATTAAAATGCCAAAAATGGGTCACCGATGTGGAACTAGACAAAAAAAAACTTTTTGCTTGAAGAACTATAAAATTTTGTTGGAAAAGCAAAAAAAATTTGTAAGTTGTAGACGCAAAAAAAAATGCTGGTGATCAGCATTTTAGCGCTGCTCAGCAGCAACTGAGATGCTTAATTTTGCTTTCGCAAGGAAAAATGCTGATGTATACACGGAGAAAAAAAAACTGTTGAATCAACAGATTTCATCTGCTGGAATAGGGAAAGCAGATTTTTTTGGTAATATTTACAGATTTTTCTGTTGGATTCACAGATTGTTTGTAAACTCAACAGATGAACCTGTAAAATCTACAGACATGTCTGTTAGAATTACGGATATCTCTTTTTTTTTGAAATCCGCAATTCTAACAGACAGGTTCATCTGTTGAGTTTACAAACAATCTGTGAATCCAACAGAAAAATCTGTATATATTACCAAAAAAATCTGCTGTCCCTATTCCAGCAGATCAAATCTCTTGATTCAACAGTTTTTTTTTCTCCGTGTAGTAACTTCGATTCTAAATAGAAGTATTCTAAATTTCTACAATACATAGCAATCTGAATGCTGCTTAGCAGCAACTCGCTCGTCGTAACGCAGCACTAGAGTTGGTAATGATCAGTATTAAATAAGACAAAATGCTGAAAATCAGTAACTCGAATGCTACTCTGCAGCAACTCGCTAGTTGAATCACAACACTCGAGTTACTGATGAGCAGTATTTTGTTACACGAGACGCAGCACTCTGAATAATGAAAATCAAAATGGAAAAATCAATATTATGAAAATTGAAATAAAATTTTTTTTTTTCGTTTACATTTTTGCCATTTATTTATTTATTTATCACACACACGTAGGCCTTCTTACAATTTTACACTGAAAAAATCCTAAATAACATCAGTCAATTACCTCCGCTGAGGTTTGAACCTGCATCACCGGCGTGAAACGCTCGCATCTTATCAACTACGCTATCGCTCGCATGGTTTCGAAATCCCGTAAAAAATTATATGGATCACATATTTTAGTTTGCTAATCGTTTATTTCTGCAACTCAGTAAAAGGTGTGCTGAATACTGGAAGCCTTGATACCTGGGCTTAGCAATAAGAGTTGACAATATCGCGAAATAAATAATACTTACCATGAGTACTTTGTTTCTTATACTCAGTGACTGAATCACTGAAAAAGAGGAAGTCAAATGCTTTGATTCAGTTAAAACGCGTACTGCACACCAGTGAATAGTAGTTGCTATTATAAGGTATCGCCTTTCTTTACCTCAGAATGCGAGTTGCTGCTGAGCAGCATTTTTTAACTGACTCACAGTGACTAACGATGCTTTTGGGCTTAGCAGCAACTGCCAAATCCGGCGTACTGATAACCAGCAATCGATTGCTGATCACCAGCATTTTCTTTTTTGCGTGTTCTAATTCCGAATCAGCCAAATTTTCACTGATGGAATCAGCGATTTGTCAGTGAAACACATTTTCACAATTAAATCAGTTAATTTTCACTGAAGTAATCAGTAGAATTTGACAGATTCTCAGTAACCTCTGTCTAGCTATTTGAATCAGTTAAATTTCATTGATAATCAGTAGATTTTGACTGATTCAGATTTAGAGAGTATCGACAATCTGCACGCAGAGAAAAGATCAGTAAATTTTACAGGAAGTTCGGTACTTATTTGGACAACATGACTTTTCAGTAAATTTTACCAGAAGTTGAGTTCAATTAACAGATTTTCTGTACGTTTCACTAAGCGTCCAGTAAAATCTACTGAATACGAAAAATTCCGAGTTAAGTTGATTGTACTGTACGCTAAGTGAATTGTACAGAAAATCTGTTGATTGAACTCAACTTCTTGTAAAATTTACTAAAAAGTCATGTTGTCCAAATAAGTACCGAACTTCCTGTAAATTTTATTGACCTTTTTTCTGCGTGCGTTTGCTAATGCAGCAAATCTTTTTTCTCCGTGGACGTATATTCAATAATTCATATTTCAAGAATATTTTTTTCATTTTTTTTAAAGATTTTAAAGATGTTATCGATTTACTTGAACTTTTGTGAATCAGTATTAGCTTCATGCATCATACCTCTCGAATCACAAACAAGCAATAATTATAAGCACATTTACTATAGATTGACTTTCTTTGTTTGTGCTAATTGTTCTGTGTATAATATACAAATCTGCAATAACTGTGTCGACACTTTGTCACATCCAATTAAGAAACAATAGATGAGAGAGGTCAATTTTCCGAGAAGGTTTGGAGATTATTTTATTGTGACACCTTCTGTGGAATTGAGGTAGAGACTAATAGGATTTAAGGGCAGTGCCAATGAAAAAACCGCAAGAGGTTGACGATGAAAATGACACTAAAGTCAGCAGGTACGCTACTTGACTTACCTGATCGACTTTTAGCCCCGAATCTCTTTAACAATAATTTAAGTTGGAGTTCTGTACGAAGGATTGAAAAATCCCCACACCTACAAAGTTAATAGCTATATTTACAACATGCCTGTAAAAACGTCATCTCATAATTCTTCAATTATATCCCTCATTGACTTCTTCTATTTAATAGTTTATAGTTTAGTTAAAGTCACGAAACTACCTTCTTCTAGTCAAATTCTAAACAGATGGTTTGTGTCTTCCTGATTCAAGTGAACGTAACCCCATCCGGCTTTTCCTAACTCTTTACAGACTCGACGCAAGCCTCAAAATGTGGTTTAACTCAACAACCCAACACTAGAATCCAAAATAAGAATTTATTTAAAGAGGTTCATCTGATTTGGAATCAACGAACAAATCTTGATAAAAAAAAATTAACATAAGCTTATTAATATTGATAAAGTCAACTCATAAATTTTTGGCTGATTTGGATACCTAAATGATGAGATATTAATAAAATAATTTTTCGCGATTTAACATGGAGTTTTATGGGTAGACGGATTGTTTAGTCTTCTTACTTAAAATGCACAAAGATTGACGAACAGTTTCCACAGAAATTCTTATAAATGGTAAACTGATGTCTGAGAAACAGTATAACAGCTCGTAGAAATCAATTGGGTAACTGCAAGATTTATAATTCATAAGTTTTCTCTTTGAAAATGCAGTTGTTGACTAGGTTAACCTCCATTACGTGTGATAGCGGCAACGTCGCAATTCTCGACATAGTGCACATTTTCAGCAATCAAAACAGATAGACCATATGTGACTTGTCACGAAGAAAAGAAAATTAGGGCGCAAAAATCAATTTTCGGGTTTTGGCATCTATAAGTAGTTCTTTCTAATGGACGAATCGAAAAAATTCTGAGTAATCTACTTTAGACATAATGAGGTTGCAAAATACCCGGAAAATAGCGATCTTCGTTGATAGCCACTCTTTTAAACTCTCGCCCTGAAAAATTTTGCCTTGCTCCCTAACCTCCCTTTCTTCCCGACAGGTCACATATGACCGAGCAGACGCGCGCGCACGCGTGTGCGTGTGTTTGTATACGTGTAGGTATGGGGAGGCGACGTTGCCAAATCTAAAGGCTCACTACTCTAGTCAGTAGCGAGTCTACAGGAACTCTGTTTTGACTTCCGACGTACTCGATGAACCTCCTTAAGGGGGGAAGTCCATGTAAACGCCTCAAAATCAATCATATTTTTAACATAACTTTATTTAATCTTTCTAAAGTATAAACAAATTTTTATTTCCTTCCAAAATGGCGGCTCAGGATAATTTTTCGTCTGTCGTCTTCGGCGCGAGGTTCAAAAGTGCTCTATTTATCACACATTAACCATTGATCTGAAACAAAAAAAATAAATGTCTTTCTTTTTATAACATATTAACGGGAAGGATAAACCTATAACACTAAAAAAAAAACAAAAAATTCATTATAAAATAAGCCTTTGAAAAATATGTTAGAATTTTGGGCTATTTTTTCGACATTTTTGACCCCCAAAAAGTATTTTATTAACGCGAAATATCTGAAATTTTAGGTTTATCCTGCCGACATGAATTTAGAGAAAGGCCTCTCCAAATTTCAGACAAATCGGTCGATAACTTTTCGAGTTACAACACGAGCAGTTTTTAAAAATACAGTTTCGAGATAATCGCGTTTAAAGTTTTAGTACAGTATAACGACCAGTTTTAGTTACTTACCGATTAATCTGCAATCCCAGGTCCATACAATAGTCCTTCTGAGTCTTCAAAAAACTGGTTTTCTTCAATCTGTTGCTTTTTGCGAGCTGTACGATTTTTTGAAGTTTTTATATGGATTTCCCCCCTTAATAAGGCTTACGATTTCAATATTAATCGCACAGAACTGGCAGTTTTGTGAGTTGAAGGGATTTGATACTTTGTCTATGACGGACCAGTCAAATTAGTCTGAAAACGAGAAAGAACTTGCAATAAATCACGGGAGCATAAAATTTTGAGGGATGATTAGGGAACATGTGAGGATCGTAAAATTAAATATTTAACCCACTTAGCAGGCACATTCGGAAATTTACAAAAAAATTTATGTTATAAAGGTCACGTAAAATTTGACGATATTTATGATGTTTTCGAGTAAAAGTATCTTAAAATTCGGAAAAATGCACTGAATTTTCTAAATTTTTCTTAATATTATGGAACTTAACTGAATTTTCATAAAATGTATCTTGAAACTACTAAACTGTAACAGAATTTTTATCAAATTTATCATAAAATTACTCCTTTGCAATTTTATACTACATATGTACTCTCTAAATCTGAATCAGTCAAAATCTACTGATTATTAGTGAAATTTGACTGATTCAAATATCTAAAAAGGGTTACTGTTAATTAGTCAAATTTCACTGATCCATAATCAGTGAAAATTAACTGATTCGGCAATGAAAAATATTTTTTCACAGACGAATCAGTGAAAATTAACTGATTTAACAGTGAAAAATATTTTTCCCACTGATAAATCAGTGAAAAGGCAACTGACTGATTAAATCAGTGAAGATTCAGAATTAGAGAGTACTTTTATCGATGTTTTCTGCACAATTTTTGTAAATTTTCTCACGATTTTTACACTTTTTTTCACATTTTTTCACATTACCAAAGTTTACTCCAAAATAGGGTTCATATGTGCAATATTTTATTCAATTTTTTGATATTATAGAAATAAAGATCACTGATGGGGACTCAGATCGGAGTCGAAGCATTTGAAAATATGTAACCTTCTGAGTTATTATTTCTAGACCCTAGAGCTATAATTATTGACAACAACATCCTATGAAATTATATTATAGATATTGATATGAAAATTGTGAGGCTAAGTAAATACACTCTTATAATACATCAATACATTTTTTTTTAAATTTATTTTAGACACTTTTTATAGATGAAAATTGTGGTGAATCATGGGTCCTCAAAAATTAGATATTAGGTTGCGCTGTTGATGAAATCTCGGAGATGGATTGTTCGAAACAAAACAACCAAACGGTTTTAGATTCAGTATGTTAATAGCTATAGCGCATATCATACGATTTTTTATTTCTGCAGAAATAACCAAATGGCGGACATTTTTCGAAAAGAAAAAAAAAACGTGCTTTTTTCATCGTTTTTTTGCAAAAAAAAATCAAAATTAAAAAAAGTCCTTCATATTCGCTATAACTATAGTTGTAAAGAATATGTGATGAAAATTTCATAAGGATCGATTTATTAGTTTCAGAGATTTTATCAAGGCGTCGAAAAACGTTGTTTTGAGAAAAACCGGTTTAAACTTTTTTAAATGAAAAATCGTGAAAAAAACTTAACGCTCATTTTGTATCACATATGTTGGTTAAAAAATGGAATTTTTGATTTGCAATATTTTAAATCAAAATATAAAATATATTATTTTTTCAAATTAGTTAGTTGAGCCGTCGATCAGCAATCGAAAGACTTAGGCTCGTATCCCAGCGCATTCGAAAGCGTCTTTTTTTCCACAGAAAGATTTCAAACCCTTTAAATTTGAATAAAATATATATCTAGTCAAAAAATGTCCTATTGAGGATTTTTATTGTTTTAAATTAAAAAGAGAAATATACATCTTATGAAAAAATGTTGCGATTCCAACTCGTACGTCTTTATGTAGTAAGCAATTTTGTATCATAACTTTTTTTCGTATTTCGTATAATATAACTGAAAAATAGAATTTAGATATTGACTCTTTTCAAGTTTTTTTCAAAAACACTAAAAAGCTTTAATTTTTATAATTTTTGTCTGATGCGGCTGTTTAACGAACTTGTCCTTACTTTTTCGTCTCCGATAAACTATACCAAAACTCAATTCAATCCGTTAATTCTATCAAGAGTTGTCGAGTATACGACCTACAGATAGTCATTCTCGTAAAAAACATTTTTTCTGACTCAGGGAGTCTCAAAACGTGAAAATTTGATGATAATTTCGAGTCATTTTTCACAAAAAACTTATAACTTCTCATTTATAATGAGAATGTAATCTTGTTTGTCAACTATTTCAGTGATGTACAAAGATTCAAAAGATTATGAAAAAGTGGACGACTTTTTGAAAAGTCGTTTTAAAAAATACAAAACGATTCCTGGCACACATAGATCACACTGCGTTGAGCCAAAAAAAAATTATAGTTTGTATGTGAATAATAATAATAATATGCCCTTATTTTCTTGTACATACAATTGAACTACGTAACAATTAAATAATATTAATTATTATGCCAAAATATGGAACTTAAGCTTTAAATTAATAATCTTAGTAAAGAATTCATTGATGATTCATGCACCAACAATTATTTCAACGTACACATTGATCATAAAACAAAGGAATCAGTAGATAATTAGGGTCGGCAACAGCGCACTCGCTCGCTCGCAGTGACGCGTGCGCCCGAATTAAAAGCTTCATTACTCCTAGTGTTTTGATTTCTCCATTCTCAAATTTTCACAAAATCATCAAGAACCTTATACAAATATTTTAGAATTAAAAAAAAAAATAATTTTTTATAAAACTTCACTATTTTGTTATTAAAAAAATACCAGAACGTGCAGTACATTACTTTGAGAAGCTTGGGGGGCTAGGCACATTTTCCCTAAGACAATTTTTTAAATCGAAAACTTTTTTTACTGTATCCTATTAAAGAAACATCAATTTTTTCGATTTCAAAATTTTGAAGATTCATTTCTCGAAATTTTCAAATATCATTATGAAATAAAATACCTGTCGATTATTTTTGAATATAGAACGCGACAAGATATATTTTTTCGAAAAAAAATGATGGAGTGTAAATTACACATTGAATGACCCATTTATTTTCCCTCAATGCATAGAAAAAATCTTGACATTTTGCCGGGAAAGTAAGTCGCTTAGCGCTAAGAAAGATCCCCAAAAACACATGTTCGACTGCATTGCGAGAGATGATACGCTAAGCACCATTGGAACAATCGAAACCACTACATTTATGTCGAATCGCAGGGGGGTCACCATTCTAAGTTTAAGGAAAAATACGGAAGCGCACGTGAAAAGTGCAGTAGTAGTAGTAGTTGTATGAAAGCCAGAACAGGATGGGTGGAATGGGGAAAAAGGTACAGGGGTTAAGAGAGGTGGGGGGCTCAGCCAGATATCCTAAACTTCAAATCCTGTCAATTGTTCTGCGGCGATTGGGCGACCGAAAGTGGTGGGGATGGGGTTGCAGCCCCCTTCACAAATCCTCAATAAGCCTCTAGGTATTCTATTGGGAAACTGTTGTGACCATCATCATCACTATTCGACAGTCAGTCACTCAGTCAGTCGTTCTCGAGCACTCACTCACGATTGAGTCGGCAGGGTCTTGTGACATTTTTCTATCTACCCTTCAGTGTTCTCTATCAAGTACTGTGTAGTCGGTGATGTAAATTTGTGTCGTGTTTTAAGGTGACAATTTCGCTTAATGTCGAATTGTGAGTTAATCAGGGGCCTTCCCTCGCATCGCTTCAGCGGCCTGGATTCCTTGGAAAATTTAGGCCCAAATCGAGAACTACTCCAAAGGTTTGTGGTCATTTTTAAAAATTTTATATTTCAAACCCTTGATAAAAGATGGTTTTTATTTGAAAAGTAATTTTTCTGTATATAAGATTTAGCCATTTTATTCATTTCATTGGGATTATTTTGGGACCATTATTAAAAATGAATTTATTTGTTAAAACGAATAAAAAGTAGAGAGCATAGTTTTGTTTGACAAAGAAATCATTAACGTAAGTTATCTGGAGATTTTAGTTTAGAAATTTTACTAGATTTTTTATTGGAACTTTTAATGTGGTAATTATATTTAACTCTTGGTATCAGATATCATAAGGTTATAAAAGAAAGTATCAAACGATTTTGGTTGCTAATATTGAGTCGATTGATATTTAAGCTTGCTCGTTGTTTTGAATTTTGTGCTTTTTCTTTCACCTTCGAAGAATATTCGTGTTGGTTTAGACCACAAGACAAAGACAAGTCTAACTAATGTCTGTTATTTTATAAGCTTCTGTTTTGTTTTGATTGCCTGGACGCAAAAGAAAGATTATTTAGGTGAAAATTCCGTTTACGTGCTGTTTTCATTCTTTTGGGAAATTCTGTTCAATCGTTATCTGCGAAGTCATGTTCAAACTTTAGTTTGACTACTTATATGATTATTTTCATTTATTTATTTCTTGTCCACTTTTGGGGACATCAAATATAATAAAAATGCCGTAAAATACGAAAAATAAATAACGTATAACTTTGTTTCCTTCTCCAAAATGTATATGGTTTACGCTAAAGAGAGGTTTTACTATAGTTTTTATAAAGATCTGAGATCACTAAATTTTGAAATTTAGTCCTTAGAGGGAAAAGAGGAAAAAAATGAAGATCTAATCTTAAAAATATGTGAACAACTTGGTCCAGTTTCTAAATTTGTAGGTCGAATCTTGATAGAATTTTTTTCCAAAATTTAGGAAACGGTAGATTCATTGCTTTTTTTCATATCTAAGGGAAAAAGTGATAAGAGAATGGTTAATATACAACGAAAATACTATTATTGTACTTATCATTTCTTTTTGAAGATGCGTTTTAGTCAAACAATTTCCCCAAAAGTCCCCCCGAAACAGATTTTTTATCGACGGTTTAAAAATTCGATTAGTTTTTTCAACAAAAAAAGACTGTAGATATGGAATAAAATAGCTATTTTTATGAAAACGAATTACTAAAGAAAAGTACAAACTGAAATAATTAATATAAACACAAACATTTTAATATAACTTGTTTACTATATTTATCGTTTGAATTAGAGAGGAAAATTAGTTTCGCTTTGACCTCTCATCGTCTAAATAATACGATAGTAAATAATTTATATGCCTTGAAGAAAAAAAAATTGCTATTTTTCAAATAATGATAAGTTTTCCATTCATTCAAAAAAATTTCCAAGTCTGATTCAAATGCAGAAATATTTTTTAAGCTGCATCATTTCATTACACTGCTCTCTGATAAGCACCAGATAACTTTATCTGTGAAAAACGAAATCCTCGAAATAAACTGCACTTATTTTTCTTCCTTTATTTGCCCAAAAACTTTCCAATATCTAGAATAAGATGCATCTTCATTTATAATTAGGGACTCTTGTTATCTTTGAAGAAGCCATTTCGTTTTCTCATCGGATCTCGGATGCATTTTATAATTACCTAATTATATTATAAAGATGCGTGCAGTTCATTGGCAATAAAAAAGTCTGCATTTTATTCTCTCAAATTTCACCATTCACATTGTATTATTTATCATGAAATTGTATTTTTTTACCAGCGGGTCATAAAGAGGATTTTATTTCCCCGTGTGGGGCAAAAAAATCCATTTTCTGACCCCATAGTAGTAAAGAATCGTATGGCACTCGGGAAAAACATTAATTTTACTCGTCTAGTTGTTACCCTTGCTTTGCTCGGGCATCAAACTTCACACTCGCACAGCAAATTTTTTTCCCTAGTTGCACAATATACTATTTTATACTATCGGACCATAAAGTGGATTTTATTGCCCCGTGCGGGGCAAAAAAAAACCGTTTTTTGAGCCGCTCTGTAGAAAAAAAACGTGTGCGACACAGGAAAAACATTATTTTTTTCTCCCTAGTTGCCCGATGTATTATTTCATACTATAGAGTCATAAAGTGGGTTTTATTTCCCCGTGCGGGACAAACAAATCCATTTTCTGATCCCTTAGCAGAAAAAATCGTGTGCGTCACGAGAAAAACAATAGATATTTTTCTCTCTAGTTGCATAAATATACTATTTTATACCATTGGGCCATAAAGTGGATTTTATTGCCTGGTGCATGGCAAACAAATCCATTTTCTGATCTCACCCAGTACAAAAAAATCGTGCGCGACACAGGAAAAAACTTAACTTTTTCTCCCTAGTTGCACAATATACTTTTTTGTACAATCGGGTCATAACGTGGGTTTTATTTCCCCGTGCGGGACAAAAAATCCATTTTCTGACCCCTTAGCAGAAAAAAATCGTGTGCATCACAAGAAAAACAGTAGATATTTTTCTTCCTAGTTGCACAAATATACTATTTTATACTATCAGGCCATAAAGTGGATTTTATTGCCTGGTGTGAGGCAAAGAGATCCATTTTCTGATCTCACCTAGTACAAAAAAATCGCGTGCGACACAGGAAAAGCATTAATTTTTTCTCCCTAGTTGCACAATATACTTTTTTGTACAATCGGGTCATAACGTGGATTTTATTTCCCCGTGCGGGACAAAAAAAATCCATTTTCTGACCCCTTAGCGGAAAAAAAATTGTGTGCATCACGGGAAAAGCATTAATTTTGCTCGGTCATCAGACTTCGCACTCGCAAAAAATGTTTTTTCCCTGGTCGCACAATATAATATTTTTTTGGGTAAATGGTAAACTCTGTAGAAAAAAAGTGCATTTTTGAGCATTCTATGATATATATTATGCAACGAGGGGAAAAATATTCATTTTGCGAGTGTGAACTTTGATTCCCGAGCAAAATTAGCGTTTTTCCCGTGTCACGCGATTTTTTTTCTAATATGGAGTCAGAAAATGGATATGTTTTCCCCGCACAGGGCAATAAAATTCACTTTATGACCCGATAGTAGAAAAAGTATTTAATTGCATTATGGGTATTATATGTAAATGATTTTTCACTAAAGTTACCAAGGTCGAATTGGAAAAGATGTTGCGAATTTGAAAAAGGAGGCCTTGACTTTGTACCTTTTTGGAAAATCCGTTAAGGGTTGTTTGTTTTCGATTGCTGACTTCTCTACCCCTAGCTTTATTTTCGATGGAAAGACAGAGGTGCAAAGCGTTATTTATGGCCGCATGGCCTTTCGGACATGATGGACAATGAGATTTGCAAGCTGCTTTGAATAGCGTAAATCTGACTTGCCGTGTCCAGGTTAGAATATGCTCCACTTGAATAAATCAACTCCACCTTGTCGGTAGGGACACATCGTTTCCCTAAATGTGCCAGCCAGGCTAGACTCATACAAAAGCTGACTTTTACCCGAAAATATGCAAGCCGGCTGTATTTGCCAACCCCTTTTCTCAGAACTGGCCAATCGGCCATTACTGCAAACCCTTTAGCCTTACAAAAATTTTCTGCATGGCATATTTTATAAATATTTTATGGGATTCATAAAGCTGTGTCCAGCTTTGAAGACGGCAGTAATTTACAACTTTACACAATATTTCAAAAATCTGCACAATCTTTTGCAGACTCTCTTCTTAAATTTTCATTTTATTCAGATTCTTTGGAGATCTTTACTGAATTTCTATCACTTCTGACCCATTCTGAACAATTCAATTTTAAGGAGATAATTATAATTACATATAATCAATTTTACTTTTTATTTCACAGAATTTAGATAACTAGAGAACCACCTTTAATTCATTTCAACTAAAATTTAATATCTAAAGTGTTGGATTTTAAATTAAAATTTTACTGGATATTAATTAAATTTACAATTTTTATGGTGGAGTTGACTAAATTATTTTTAAATTATTAATTAAATTGCTTCATCAAATAGATAAATTAAAAAGTTTTGGTTAAATGACATTATACTCTAGTTAATTTTAGTATATAGTTTATTGAAAATTACAATACCGGAATAACCCTGGCGGAAGTATCGGATAGGAATTCATTCCGAGCCAATGCGAATCATTCCGAACTAAACTGAAAAACGTTATGTATCTCGTTTGATGAAAGATGGTAAAAAATCGATCCGATTTAATCCGAGGCAAAAATCCGAATGAATCCGAACCAATTTGTAAGCAAGTTTTCAATCCTAATCAATGCAAGTTCGGAATGATTCCGGATTGATTCTGATTGAAAATTCGGTTTGGATCAATCCGAGATCGGATTGAAAACTTTGTTTCGGATTCATTCGGATTAGGTCGAATCGATTCTTTACCGATTTTCATCAAACGAGATACAAAAGGTTTTCGGATTGGTTCGGAATGATTCGTATTGGCTCGGATACAGATATCGGAATAGTTCTGATTTGCTCGGAATAAATTCCTATCCGATACTTTTGCCAGGAAACCATACGAGTAAAATAAATGTTATTCCCGTCTCACACACGATTTTTTTCTGCTATGGGGTCAAAAAATGGATTTGTTTTATCCGCATAGGGCAATAAAATCCACTTTATGGCCCGATAGTAGAAAAAGTATCTAACGCATACCTATGCTAAGTTTAATCTAAGCCTAAATTACAACATGACTATCTTGAGCATGACTTGACGAATTTATTTTTCAAATTTTCAGTGACAGCATGAGAGACAATTGGGAAACAGCGGAACCTCTTGGGCTTACGGCGAGCCAGCATCATCCGTCCCACTCTCCAACCACGCCCTCTTGGGGTATCGCGGATAGAACAGTGGTGAGTAATCGCCGCCCTTTCAACCCCTCGGCACAACTATCAATCCCTTTCTTGTTTCTCTTTTTACTCCATCCTCTCCCTTTGTCCCTTTCTCACTTGCTCGCCCTCTCCCTTTCAAAATAGCAAAATGTCGGATGCTGAGTCGTCGATGCACACGCATACACGATATTCATCTCCACTTTGCGATAATTTTCCTGATGAAAATTTCGTATTGAAATTCAATCCGAGCGAATCGGAGTTATTATAAGTAGTTCCGAAAACCGTTGTTTATCTCGTTTGATGAAAAAGGGTCAAAAATCAATCCTATTTAATACGATTGATTCTGTTTCAATCCGAATCAATTCGGGCCTGATTCGTTCGGGTTGATGCCTCGGATTGAAACGGAATGAACCGAATAAGGTCAAATTAGTTTTTGGCCCGTTTTAATCAAACGTAATAATTCCAAATAGTTTCTAAACAGATTTCGGAATTGCTCTAATTCGCTCGCATTAAATTCTAATCTAAAACTCTCGTCAGAGTTATCCAACAATCTCTTCTAACGAATTTTGCTTTTATTAAATTAATTATAATAAACCGAAAGTCACACTCTCGATCAGAAGAATTTGTTAGAAGTTTTATGCTTTGAAATTAATTTCATTTCAAAATACATGAAGTCCTAATGAGAGAAAAATTATACCGGGACAGGGAACGAACCTCGACCGCGAAAACTAAAATTTTCAGAAGAAACAAAAGTTCGTTTGTTTACAGTTATTGATAAATAAAATTAATTTATCACAAGTTTATGAATGTCGATAAGAATAATTTTCAATTGAATGTCTAAACTGGAGAGGGTAATTTTTGTTACATTACAATTTCATTATCCCTACAACTTTTGTTTTTCGGATTTTGTCTGCTTCGGTGGAAAAACCCTCATGCAAAAAGGCGCCCCAGTGTTAAATGTATAAATGGAAAAGATCTTGATGAGTAATCGCCTCGACGATGGACCCTTCGTTATATCAAAATAAAGACCATCTCACTTGGCATATCTTTTCATCTCTCTTCCACTTTCCCCTTCAAAAGTAGCAAAATGTTTACCCCTAACTGCTCATTCCATATTGGTATCAGCTCTGTAATATTTATGATTGAATTGAAGTAGATTGCATTCTTTCAAAAACAAACATTTGAGGAATAATTATTTATTTTAATTACTTTTATTTGTAGCTATTTATTTTGATAGTAGCTTCATCGAAATAAGAAATATTCAATTCAATATGCTGAATTAAAACTTTAAAAAGCATTATTTAGTCCATAAAATACTAATTTCGTGAGATAATTTGATAAAAATTATCCTCAAAAGTACTGAAAAATAGATTTAAAAAAGCAACAAATCCAACATTCCTGTTACTGACATTCACTAGAACAGTTTGTGAGATTGATTTCATTTTATGCTAAAATGGTTAATGTCCATCTTGAATTGTGATATTTCTAGAAAAAACTAGATCTCATCATAAAATTTTTTGAATTTGGCATTGAGAAAGCCTTTTAGCATGAAACAGGACCAATCTGTGAATATAAATTTTAGTTATGTTATTTTAGTTACAATTGGACCCGATTGGGACCGATTGATCCGATTGATTCCATTTTAAAAACATCATTGAAACTGATTTATTAATCGGGTTCAAAATGGTCTCGCCTGATTGAATCCGATTAATAAATCGGTGTCAATGATGTTTTTGAAATAGGGTCAATCGGTCCCAATCGGGTCCAATTATTTTTTTCTACAAGGACTCCTGAATTATAAAACACTATGCTAAAATATTTCCTAAATTCAAATTTATTAAAATTGATAATTTGTATTTCAGAAAGAGGAAGTAATGGACTATTCAAATTGTGAGAGTCCTGAGTATGGGAAATCTATTATGGAACAACGAACACCGGAAGATAGTCTAAATGGATTAGACGATAACAGCATAACGTCTCCAACAATGTCTGGAGATAAATCCGAGCTCGAATCTGAAGAACTCGATGATGCCGGCGTACCACGTGTGAACTCTCAAGTAAGTTTGAATTTTATCCCACAAGCAAAATCAAAAAAAATAAAGTAATTACAAGCTAGAATATTATTTTTAAACGATATCTACTTTCAAACATCTTTCAATATCGATAATATTATTCAGTATTTAAATTTAAATTCATTTTACAGGGAAAGGTAAAAACGTTCCGGTGCAGACAGTGCAACTATATTGCTATCACAAAATTGGAGTTTTGGCAACATAATCGGAGCCACATTAAGGCTGAGAAGTTGTTGACTTGTCCAAAGTGTCCTTTTGTTACTGAGTATAAACACCATCTTGAATATCATCTTAGGAATCATTTTGGTTCGAAACCTTTCAAGTGTGACAAGTGCTCATATTCCTGCGTCAATAAATCAATGCTCAACAGTCATCTCAAGTCCCATTCAAATATCTATCAGTACAGGTGTGCTAATTGTGCTTACGCTACTAAATATTGCCACTCGCTCAAGCTTCATTTGAGGAAGTATAATCACGAACCTGCAATGGTTTTAAACGCTGATGGCTCCCCAAATCCGTTGCCGATCATCGATGTTTATGGCACTAGGAGAGGACCGAAACAGAAGCCAATGAAAATGCAAGAAGATGGCCAATACGACATGCAGGTGAGAAATTGTCTTCTAATTCTTCATTTTATTTCTGCTCAGAGAGTTTTTTCTTTAATTCTTCTTTAATACTTGTATGGAAGTGAATTTTTCTAAAAGCAACATTTTTTTTCAGGGCCAACTAAACAACAATATGATGAATGCGCTTCAGTCTTCTTTTCTCTCCTCTCAAATGATGGTACAGGGCCAGATGTCGCAAATAGGTAGTCACATGAATATGGCTGTTATGAACAACAGGACAAATGGACTAAATGGAATGAATGGATTTGTTCCTAATGCGGCTAATGTAATGGCTGCCTTGTCTTACAATCCAATGTTTAGCGGATTTCCATTGACTAGTACTCTTTTACTTGGGGAGGACAACTCCGAAAAGACGTTGAAGATTCAGGCTCTTTTGGAATATGCAAAATCCATAAATAACGAGAAGATTCAACAGGATCTGCCTAAAAATAATCTTTCGATGGGAAACTTTGCTCAAAACACTCTTATGAATACATCTGCAAATGGTATTCCTGTGATTCCTGTGATTAATGAACGTTTACCAAGTCCTGAAGATGAGAATGAAGACGGAAAGGTTGCACCTCTTGATCTAAGTAAACCTGATTCTAACCCAGAAAAGGAGAAAGTTATTCTGAATTGCCCTAAAATGACTGGCACAAGTAGACGCAAAGGTAAAGCCGTAAAACTCGATAAAAGGGTCATGGAGGAGGAATCCGATGATGAACAGGTAAGGATCTAGATTATTTCTCGCGTCATCTTTTTCTTTTCTTATATTTTTCATTAAAATAATCAATTTTTGATTTTCAGGAACATGAACAGGAACAGGGACCGATACTTGATGAACCAGCTACAACTTCTGACTTATCAATCGAATCTGTAACAGAGAACAAAGACTCTGTCACGAATGGCAACATTGGCATGATCAGTGAATTCACTTGCCAATACTGCGAAATCTCTTTTGGCAACGATGTCATGTATACTGTTCACATGGGCTACCATGGATATCAAAATCCATACATTTGTAATATGTGTGGCCATCAAAGCTCAGACAAGGTGTCCTTTTTCCTTCATATTGCTAAATCCAAACATTAAGCATGCAATATCAATATATAGCCTTTCTTCACAATTAATACGGACCATTAACGCCTTGACTTATCAAGTATAAATTGAATAATTCGAGTAAGAGTATGTTTTATGAAAAAATTATTTGTTTTAAATTACGGATTGACTCACTTTTCAATTTTGAAATTCTAATGCTAGGTTTGGATCAAGTAAACTTGGAATCCAGTCAAGGGTAACAAGATAATTAATATTTTCGTAATAATTATTGTTATAGATATAACGAGCACAATTTTTCGACTGAAACACAATTGCAATCAAAAGTATTCAATTCTCTAGAACAATTGTTTTTTCCATTTAAAGCATTGCAAATAGGTATATAAGAGTCTTCCCTATATGTAGACTTGTAACATATTTTGTCCGGCAAATATTAAGTTTAAACAATGAGTAAAAGTGCCGTATTATATACTTGTTTATTGACCAAAAGATAAACCTTATGAAATGAGCTTTATATCTTTATAAGATAATACACTTGTTTCATTATTACGGTTTTTATTATTGGTCACTTTACGTTTAAAGGAACAAGATTCGTGCACTACAAAAAAAAATCTCTGCATTCTAGTCACGTGTAGAACGCCGGTTGAAACGCTTAGAGCGTGGATAGACTCCGGGTGCAATGTATTGAAGATTGAGTCAATTATTAATTCTTTGAAAATGCTCAACGAATTATCTCAGAATTGTTTGCAAATGGGTGTATAGAATTAGGCGGAGGTTACGAAAATCGGTATCACGTCTACAAATAAGGTGAGAAAAAGTATTTTATCTAATTTTTATTGATATTAAAACTTGTAAAATAATCAAAATTTCTAAAAAAAAAAAAAAAAAAAAAAAAAAAAAAAAAATTTACAATATTTTTGTCTTGTACGTCAATAATTTTAGAATTCATTGACATGCATTTTCTTCTGAAATTACAAGTTTAATAGTTTTTTTCATTAGTTTCAAGCCTCTATTTGTAGACGTTTAAGGCTGTTATCATACCGTTTGTGAGTATATATAAAGTCAAAAGATAGGTAATGTTTACCAAATATCTAGAAACGTAAATACTTGTGGTTGTGAATTATAGAAAGGGAACTCTCACTGTATAGTAAACTCAATCATAGCTAAATTTGAGTCTCAAAATTACGTCATTGAATACTTGCCTTTAAATGTAATATTTTTAGTATTCAGTATTAACAGTATTAATTATTTTGTCAAATATATCGTGTAAGAAATATTTTGGATTTGAATTTTTAGATAAACTTCAATCATAGGGAAAAATTCCGCCTGACTGACTATCTCGGTAAATCAAACATTTTTAAAAGTCATATTTTTCTAAGATATTTGAGAGACTTGAAGAGAGATAATTTAATAATTATTCTGATAATATTTTTCATAGTTTAAAGATGTATACTTGTAAAGAGAGATTAAAGACAATTAGATTTTTTATAATTTAGTCTATGCGAGTGCACAACGAGTCATTTGGGTGATTCGCAGAGATTTATGTATTTTTGATGTAAGATACGATATGATTTCGATATTAGAGACGAATTCGATAAATGTAACATTTACTTCTGTGCCAAAGCTTCAGCCAGATTTTGAAGATTGTAATTAATGGTATTCCATTTCTTTTAAGGGCATTTTATTTTTTGTTTCTTTTTTCTTATTTCATTTTTATTCTGGCTTGAATGTTTAAAAAAAGGTGTCTACATTCGAACTAAAACTTATTTAATATTGAGTAAGATTTTTCAATTTGGCCGATTTCATCGAATTTTCAGTGCACTGTCGAATGATCGCATGTATAAAAATAAGGAAATAATTGTATGAAAGTTAAGGTTACAGGTCAATGTTAGGTGCAGCATTATACGGGAATAGTGAATCACCATTTTTGTCCATAAAACAGTCATGCGAAGAATGAATTAGGAATTTAGAATTATATTTTCGTCGTAATTGTATGATATGAAATTCGTGTTAAGTTAGAATCATTCATAAAAATTTTGTACAAAAATGATGATCCAGCATTCTTGTATAATAGAATACATTAGGTAAATGGTTTCTTTGGCCATGCCTTTGTTTTTCTACTCTTTATTGTATGCGTACAAATTAAAGAATTTTGTACTTCAATCTGAAATGTCATTTTTAGACTTACGAAATACTTAACATTCCCAACATATGTATTAATTGGAAATATATTCGTATATTATTTATAAAAATTTAATCTGGCTCTTTTTACTCCAAAAACCCTTATTTTATCAATTTATAAGTTTGAATAGGTATTTGAAATTTTTAAATTTTAAATTCATTTCAATAACAACATCAAATGAATAAAGATAATTTGTAACTTCTTTTTATATTTCGATTTCTAAGACTAGTTTGAATTCTAAATAATAATAATAATACAGTAAAACCCCATTTATCGCAACACCCGTCTATTGCAACTTGTCTCTCCCGTTTATCGCAATAAACTCTACACCCCCCCCCCCCCCCCATTAGTAGAAGGAGGGGTCATGTGATTCTTATGGATAAGCGGGAATACCCCTCACTTTTAAATTTGTGATAAACAGCGAACGCGCGCGAAACTACTCGTTGAGGCGCATGCGCCGACAACCAGTTGGTCCGGCTAGTCGTGGAGGAGTGGGAGCCCCTCCATATTTGCGATAAACGGGAGGTATTCGATTGGAAGGTGTTGTGTTAAAGGGAGTTTTACTGCATACCGTTGACACCTTTTGTCATTCGTTTAAATTCTAGGCCTTAACCCTTTCAGGGGCAGACGCCACTATAGTGGTGCCCTATTTTTTCTCAGTTTTTTCTTTATAGCTTCAATAATTTGAGCTCTAGGTCGCTCTAATCTTTTCTCGTCCAACACTAGATGCATAGGGAATAGGTTTCTCAGCTCAAAATTTAGAGTAACACTGTATAAAATTAGTTATAAACAATTGACAATGAAAAAATGTAAGGATTTAAAATTAAATTCGGTTATGAAGTCATTTTAGACACAAATTTACTGATATTTGGTATACGGGCGTTTTAAAGGTCGCTGATTACGAATCCAGTATCAGATTTTGAAAATTAAAAATGGCGGATCCAATATGGCGGCCTGATCGTAAGTAAAATTCATAAAATTCAATGATTTTAGCTGCTATTACCTGTATAGGGGTTTTTGAGATCGCTGATTATGAATCTAGTATCACATTTTGAAAATTCGAAATGGCGGATCCTATATGGCGGCTTGGTAGTAAGAAAAATTCATGAAATTCAGTAATTTTAGTTTCTATTACCTGTACAGAGGTTTTTGAGGTTGCTGGTTACGAATTTGGTTTTAGATTTTTAAACCTCAAAATGATGGATTGAATATAGGGGTGAAGTTTTCAAAAAATTTGAATTGTGTTTTCTTTTTTGGCCAAATACTGAATTTAAGGGGGTCTTCCGGTTTGTTGGGCGATTTTCGAGCGTATATTTAGAAATTTCTTGTGAACAAACCATTGACGCTTTTTGAATCGGTTTTGGATTTTTTCATTGAGCAAGAATACATACGTTTTTTACAGTGTTTTGTCAACCATGTTAGTAACCTCTAGATGACCTTGAATGCGCCTCCTCTAAAACGTCGAGTGAAAAGGTGCGCACGATTCCGCTCGTATAAAGAATCTGAAACACATAATTTTTTTTCTTAACTTTCATTATGTTGGCTATCGTTTGATCGAGCCGTTTTTTGTTATTCAGATTTGTTTCGAAATGGCGAGCGTAAATCCAAAAAAACAGAATTTCCATACTTTTTTTTTGTCGTTATAGGCTGTAAAAATGAAACTAATTTTAATTTTTGAAAACCGCTCGATCAAACGATAGCGACATTTATCCTGAACGTTACAAAAAAAAAGTGTCCCAAAAGACGAAGTAGATTTTTCAAAATCGTGCGCACCAGCTGCAAAAACACAACTTTTGGGAAAATGCATTCAAAGATTCAAAGGTGTGTTTACGGATCGCAAGAAAGTTATGCTCGAGGGTCAATAATTCTTGAACCATGAAAGATTTTGCTGAATCCTTTTACCACGACATTCCTAAGACTTCAGAGATTAATAAAATGTAAAAAAAAATCGATTTTTTGAAACTGACAAACCGGAAGACCCCCCTTAATTTGAATTACTCTAATAGAATGGATAAATACACTGAGAAAACTGGAGTGTCAAACTTTGAGTGTCAAAATGTAGATGTCAGTCTGAACTTCTAGATAGTACAACACTCTTTCCGAAATTTTTTCTTTTTGGTCAGGGAGACACTCATTTGATATTCTGCTTAACTGTTACCAGAGTGTCAGAATCACTATAAAGAGTGACGATTGGTGAAATACGCGCCAAAATTATAATGTCACGTGGGTTCGCCTATTTTTCCTCCAATATCACCAGCGTGGACTCTAACCTCATTGCCGGTTTCGCATCCTTTACGTGTTAAAGTGTCACGAGGGTTATTTTTGCCAACTAATTGGTGAGTACCCATTTCACTTGCTATAATAACATAATAATTGTGAAAGCTTAAATGTAATAGTTTTGAGGTTAGCCATAGAGGTAGATTAAAGTCTATTTTCCCATCTTCGATAATCTATTTTTCTCTCTGCGATGATCAACTTTTTCCTCTAAAGTATTCAAGTTGACCATCTTATTTTCACAATTCACAGGTAATAAGTTACACTCTCTAGAAGGCTGTCCTATAGTTTAACGTCAAATATAGTCTGCTTCACCTTCCAAATGTTTAGGTTGACACTCTAGTTTTCTCAGTGTAGAAGAGACTTTTGCAGATATTGTTCTGTGTTGTTGGATGTGAACACATCTTTATCTACTGCTAAATGGTAAACTGCAGCAGAAATTTACTTACGAAAAATCAAATTTTTAAGCATAGTAGAAGAAAAACATCTAACAAGGAATAAACAAGATTCCGTGTATTTAAAATTTCTACCGTGTTAGGGATCACATTTGAGTGGCGGGATAACGGTCAAAATAATGTGCTCATAGTTTTTTCTTTGCATTCAATTTTCTGATTGATTAGTTGAATAAGACAGGCGAGTAATTTCGATAAATCAAAAAATTTTGACCGTGTTAAAGATCACGTTTGAGTGGCTGGCTAACGGTCAAAATAGTGTTATCATAGTTTTTACTTTGCATTTAATTTTCTTATTGATTAGTTGAATAAAAAAAGTGAGTAATTTTGATAAAGTCAAAATGAGTAATTCTGAAGAAGAATATGAAGGAGATGAAAATCCATCAGGCAACGAATCTGTCGATGGGAATGACATCAGCGATGATGAAGATTGTGACCTGAATGTAGGCATTAGAAGGCATTCTGCTAATTACACAGGTCTACATGGTTTTGTTATGGTGTAGCTGAAGTACATTTCCGAAGTAATTTTTGGCGTAGAAACCGAATCTGGGCTTAGAATATCTCCATCACGTCAGATTTTCGAGTAATCCTAACCTAAAAGTGCGACAAACACGATTTTTCGCTATATTTGAGCATCGATAACTTGGCGAATTTTTATTATTTTTTAAATATGAGAAAACCACCAAAAAGAGCCACTTTTGAGCTTTCCATTTAACAATTTACATGTATTATTTTGAGTTTTCTAACCGGAGATATCGCCGATTGAAAAAAAAATTGCAGGTTTCGCAATGACCGATATATGGCGGGGAAAAATGATAGGATCCTATCATTTTTGTAAAAAAAAAATTGCAGGTTTCGCAATGACCGATATATGGCGGAAAAAAATGATAGTATCCTATCAAAACTATCAATTTATCGTCCACTAACTTTTTGTTAATTAGATTCCTGCGTTGTTAATAATCATTTCGAATTTTTATAGGATCATTAACGAAAACATATATGTATAATTTTCGTTTTCTTAGTTAATTACACTGGGGAACATGTGTTATGTAAATGAGATGTGACCAGATGTTTTCAAAAAGTTTTTCTTCTCCATCACGTATAATTTTTGAGAAAATGCGGGTTGAAACACCCAAAAAAGGCATTTTTGGCCATTTTTGGATAACCGTGGGCACTAAACCCGGAGTCTTAGAACCTTAAAAAATGTCTCAAATTGAAGCTTGTCATTTCCCCTTTCAAACGCACGAAGTGCACTTGGCCGTTATTCTGAGTAAGAGAGAACAGGAAATTTATCCATTTTCAGTTATGAATTTCATTTCGATCGAATCCAAAGGCACCATGAACATTCCGTAATGAAATATACGCATATCGCACCCTCTAAAAACAACCCTTATGTCGATTAATGTACCCTTACTTTTTAGTGATAGTTACAATCTTTGAAGAGTTCCTACTCGGAAACTGAATCGGAAATAGTTTGTATGGTCACCAACGAACAAACTCTGGATGGATTGGCGTACATTAATGAACCGAAGGGTTGATTCTAAAGGGTGCAATGTTAGTTCATTCATCCATGGATCATTCAGCGTTTTCCTTACAATTAGCCTTGAGCCGATCAAATTTAAGTTTATTGGGGTCGAAAGGAGAAATGACAAGCTTCAATTTGAGACATTTTTGAAGGTTCTGGGACCCCGAGTTTAGTGCCCACGGTTAACCAAAAATGGCCAGAAACGCCTTTTTTAGGGGTTTCATCCCCCATTTTCTCAAAAACTATACGTGATAGACAACTTTTGTGCGCAGATTTGTGTTCAGCACGAAAAAACACATAGTCACATCGCATTTACATGAAAAAAGAAAGAAAATGTTTCCCAGTGTTGTTCATTGAACAATTATCAATTGTTTTTTTTATTGTTTGGTACTCATCAGTTTATCTCTAAAAGGAACCTACCTCTTAGTTATAAAAAAGTCAAAATCCATCTTCAAACAGCATCTAATAAAAAAGTTGATTTCCTTCATAATGTTATCAACCGTTTTTGGCTTACAATAAGCACTATTAGCTCGAATTATTCAAAACAAACAACTGTTAAAGAAATTAAAGTTTTGACCCTTCATACATAAAAAATAAAAAATACATAAAAAACTATGCAGGAAAAGTTTTTTTAAACTACCCTAAGAAAGATTATATGTGCAGTAAAATTGAGTCACTTTAAAATTTTAAAATGGCACATTTAGTATAAAGGTTGAATATCTCATAGTTCTGACCATTTTCAGAACAAATTAAATTTAATAATTTCAAATTAATTAGTTGAGTTTCAAATTTTTGTCACTGCCTACATTATCGGAGGATCACTAGTCGCGTATCAGAAAGGATACGTTGTCGACAGGTGTCTTATATCGCAAATAATGCAAATAAATTCAATATTTAAAGAATTTGAAAATCTTTCTGTGGAAAAAATGACGCTTTCAACTGCGCTGGGATTCGAGCCCAGGTCTTTCGATTGCCGGTCGCGAAAGACCTGGGCTCGAATCCCAGCGCAGTCGAAAGCGTCATTTTTTCCACAGAAAGATTTTCAAATTCTTTAAATATTGAATTTAATAATACTTTTTAAAATGTGATATTTAATATCACGAATACTAAAATTGCATTTTTGTTATTTTTCAAAGATAAATGTATTATTTTTCCAAACATCTCAGAATAAATCTGAATGCAGTAATAAACAACTTTCAATTTTTTTATTTATTTCTTAACATACTCAAATAATATTGAGTAAAACTACATGTATAGATATTATAGTAATTTATGTTTCTGTAATGCCTTGCTTGCAAATTCAATGTTAAATGGATTGTCCGTGAAGATGATATAAAAAATCGTTTCTTGAAAAATACACGCCTTCGTCCACTCGTGAAAATTACCATAAACGTCTCGAATTTCTTAACTAGGTATAGGACAATAGTCTTCTTCAAGGAGGAAAAGAACCTCTCAGGATTGCTTATATAAAAAAATTTTCGGTCAGCAAAGCCACATGTCTCGAGTCAGTTTTGAAAACAGTTCAGATCATTCTGTGAGAGACTCCGGTAACAAAGTCTTCACGAAAAGTTTTTAAAAATGTAAACCTTGTTCGCGTTTTGCCATTGATAACCAATTTGGCATCCTTCTTTAATAATAAAATTTTTTTAAATTGCGGTCGGTTCGTGTGCAAAATTTTTTTATGTTTTCCGGTTTAATTGTTATCCGGTTTTTTATTCACAGTGAACTCTAAATATTTTTTCAGTTCGTGATGCTGCATACTGGACTACTTCATTTTGAATTGCAAGCTATGAGATAAGTTTTCCAAATAAGTTTTTCAATTTTATGATAATCCTTATTTTAATTATCTCCGTTTTACAGAAATTTTGAATTAATCTTTGAATTTATGTCACTAAAGAGGGCCCCCGTATGTGGCCGAAACGTTTGCCTTGCTTTCTTTTTGAGTATTTTTATATCTAATAGTGAAAATTTTAATCGAAGAAAATAAAAAGAATTCGACCCTATGCCAAAATAACGAGAAATGAAAAAAATTCTATGAATTTTGGGTCAATATAATAGCAGACATGTTATCAAACATGTCACTTTAAAATTTAGAAGTTAAGAAGAATTATTACAGAATAAAAAATCTAAGAACTGTGAACTCATCACAATAAAATATCACCAAAACAAAAACTGACCTGTTATTTGATTAAGTAGACGGACAAATCGTTGGTGAGCAAAATAGTTGAAGTGACACAATCACAAATTACCTTTTTATACTCTTTTCTTTTATTTCGTTGCGAACAAGGTGACCACATAATTTTTGAGAAACACTCCTGCCACTACGGATTTTTCTTCAAAACTGAGTTGCATTTGGCAACAGACTTGGAAAGGCTTTGTAAAGTAAAGTGGAGGGTGAGGTTTTTAACTTTCGAGAGTCTCGGTCAAAGGGAAAGGAGAGAAAAAAAGCGTGTAAATATGCCCACAAGATGTCCAGAACAAAGTGTTAAATGTTCTGATACCCGTATATGGTATTATGAAACTTGTAAAAGAAATAATTCCACGTTTTGGGTAAATGGAATTTAGTGCAGTTGCATATAACTAAAGTTTTTGTTAAAGTTTTGCAATTTGATAGTAAATTGGATAAAATTGGATAAAATTCACAACATTGTAAATTTAAAAAAATTTGACAAGAGAAGTGTATTTTTGAACTTGATGAAAATATGGATTTTTAAAGAGGTTGAAGTTAATTGTTTAAGAGGGGGAGGTAAAAAACAGTTAGGTTTTCTGTGTCTGTTCTTTGATTAACAACGTCAGATTTTCTGGCTATATGAGTCTTTTCCAGTATCATTCGTTTTTTATAATTGCTAGATCTGTCAACTATGTTTACTGCATTAAAATCGAATTTATGGTCTTGGTTCCAGGCATGTTTAGTTAATGCAGTCTATTTATCAGGGGGGTTGAAGGCATCTTTTTTGTGTTCAGTAATCCTAGTTTTTAGTGGACGTTAGGTTTTACCTATGTAGGATGCAGTTCAACCTGTACAGGGGATATTGTAAACTACGTCAGCGGTATTTAGCTTTGCAATGTGATCTTATGCTGATTTAAAAAAAATTGGACTAATCATTTTCATTGCGTGGAGCAATTTTGATATTAAAGGGTTTGAGAATACCTGACAGTTTTTCAGAAAGCCCTTGTATATATGGCAAGGGTATATATTTAGGGTTTTGACCTGCGGGGTGTATGTGTATTGTGTGTGTGTGTGTGTGTGTTGCCTTTGGATAGATGGTGTGTGCAGGTATTCTTTTGGTGAAGATGGTTTATCCTGTTTTTTATTACGTGATTGATAAAATTGATCGGGTAATTGTTGTTGAGTAAGATAGTTTTTATTTTTTGGATGTTTCCCTTGTGAAAAGTTGTATGTGATAAAGTAATGCCTCTGTCAACCAGATGATTGATCAAATTAGTTTTGTAGTTCAGTGGATGATGTGAATAGAAATTTAGAAGTCGACCAGAACAAGTGGGTTTTTGGTACCAGTTAGTCTTAATTTTTTTCCCATCTCTGATCATTTTTCCATCTGATTCTTCTTCTATAGTAAATTGTATTTTATGGTTGCAGCTGTTAAATGTGTTTAAGATTGTGTCAATTTCATTAGTAGGTACTGCTGTTATGATGTCATCCACATATCGAAAAAAGAAGGGTAGTTGAGAATGTAAAGATGCTATACATTTCGTTTCTAAATAATCCATGGCTGTATCAGCTGCAATGAGAGAAAGAGGGGAACCCATGGGAAAGCTAGATTTTTGTTTGTATGAGGTGTTTTGAAAATTAAAAGAGGAGTTTGATGAACAGATTCTAAGTCCTTTTTCGAAATGGTACCAAGGCATTTTTGCATGTGACTGAATTTTTGGCCATCTTTCTTTGATGCCTTTTATAGCTATGCCAATTGGAACATTAGTGAATAGTGATACTGGATCTAACGAAATGATTTTGTGGTTTGGTAGGACTTGAATATTTTTTATTTTCTCAATGGAATCAAAACTATTTTTAATTCGTGAGATTGTGGGGGTTATATTGTTTGAAATAATATTGTTGTAAAAAGATGCGAGGTTGTAAGTGGGGCTGCCACAGAAAGAGACAATGGGCCTAAGAAGATAGTTCAAATTATGAATTTTTGGCAGACCATAGAATCTGGCTGGGAGTGGGTTGTTTGATTTTAAAGACTTTGCTGTATTTTTTTATAGGAAAAAATAGTTTGCACAGTTTTTATTTCGTTGAATTTAGTTATTTAAAACAATTTCATAGTTTCACATATACAATTGATTTATATCGTTTACCACAAGGTTTATTCGTCACACGTGCAAATTTTTAAGTTTCTCCCCTTAGTATTTTTACAGAAAAACTTTTGTAGTTTTTATTTTGTGTAAATTTAGTTATTTAGACCAATTTTATAGTTTCACATGTACAATTCATTTATATCTTTTTTACCACAATTTTTACCCTTCACACGTGCAATTTTTTAAGTTTCTGCCCCTAGTATTTTTACAGAAAAACTTTTGTACAGTTTTCATTTTGTTGCAAATTTGGTTATTTAGACCAATTTTATAGTTTCTGATATGCAATTCATTTATATCGTTTTTACCACAATGTTTATCGATCACACGTGCAATATTTTTAAGTTTCTTCTTTTTGTATTTTTTATAGAAATAAATTCTCACTGATCAAGACTCCAATCTGAGTCAAAACATTTGAAAATATAAAACTTTGAGTTACATTTTTTCTGGACCCTAAAGCCAAGATCATCAACAATGTTTGAATGTTATTAATTATTATCCAATATCATTGCTTAATACAAATGAGTTCTTTATTAAAAACAAAACTTTCCTTTTCGTTTATTATTGTACTAAAACAATGTCAATAATTGAATTCCTTCAATCTAATTACATAAACAATCAATAAAGTAAAGTAACTTAATTTCTGACCTTATGCAAAATTAATTGTTACGTACGACTATTGAAATATTTTATTTATTCGGAATAAAAGAAAAAAGGGTAAATGAAAAGTCTTTATATCAAATTACATTAATAGGATGCGGAGTATCCAAACTGTCAAACTTAATTTATTGATTCAATTAAATTTGTTTTTAATTTTTCGGGATCGTTTTGACCCATTTCTTTGACTGCGGAAGCTGCTCCCAAATAACAGAATCCAACATGAGCAAATTAATAAGGGAAAAAGGTATGAAGTGAATGGAAAACACAAATTTTGAGCCTACGATTCTCAGTTTTACCAGATAATTTATTTTTAATTTAATTCCAAAGAGTTAAAAAATAAATCAAAACTGTGTCGATAAGCTTACCTTTCCTTTTGTTTACCTTAATCCTACCACTCCAGACTGGGGGGTGGGGGGGGGGGGTCGTTTTCTTATTCGACAGTGTTAATTTTGTCGCGATCTCTCGCACTTTCTGCCGTTTGACAGAATTTGGACTTTAAATAGTACGCCGAAAATTATTTTAGATTTTATTGGTTCTGCCCGGATGAAGTAATTTATCGTTTACGTCCGCCCAGTGCGGCTCCCGAAAATGTACAACTAAGTAACTTTTACGGGTTGTTGTCCTCAATTATTGGGTCGTCCTAGAAGTACCAGGGATGTTAGTTGAAATTTGCCGGTTTTACTCATAGATATGGCTAGAGATATGTATACATTTCTATGATTTGGCATCTATGTCATATTTTTCTATGGACACACTGAGAAAAAAATTTATCCAACAAAACTGTTTTTGTTGTCCTGAAAAAATATTTTGTTGTCCCAACAAAACATTTTGTTTAAGTAAATAAATAATATGTAAAAATAATAAAATATGTTTCAAGTAAATCGCATTTGCGGAATTCGTTGCTTTTCTTATTTCATCAAAAGAAAAAAGCAGTTGAAGCTCATCGATTGCTGGTAGAAACTTATGGTGAACATGCTCCAGTGATTAGAACATGTGAGACATGGTTTCGTCAATTTAAAAGTGGAGATTTCGATTTAACAGACAATGAACATCCTGGTGCAGCGAAAAAGTTTGAAGACGAGGAATTGCAGGCGTTATTGGATGAAGGCCCAACCCAATCGCAACAACAATTGGCACAAACGACTCCAAGGCCAAATCGCTTTGGCCGTCAGACAAGGCTCTGTGTTTGGTGGGACCAGTGTGGTGTGGTGTAGTTCGAGTTATTAAAACCTGGTGAGACGGTGAATACGGATTGCTACCGACAACAAATTATCAATTTGAATCATGCGTTGATCGAAAAACGGCCGGAATGGGCCCGAAGACATGGCAAATTTATCCTACAACATGACAACGCACTGTCTCATACCGCTAAAGTGGTGAAGAACACATTAAAAGCATTGAATTGGGAAATATTATCGCATCTGCCGTACTCTCCAGACCTCTCCCCGTCCGACTATCACCTTTTCGCATCGATGGGACACTCACTCGCAGAGCAGCGCTTCGCCAATTTTGAAGAAGTCGAAAAATGGCTCGTCGAATGGTTTGCCTTGAAATAGAAAAAGTTTTTTTGGAATGGTATCCATGATTTGCCTGAAAGATGGGCGAAATGTGTAGACTCCAATGGTCAATACTTTGAATAAAATTTTTTTGAGATTCCCTTGAGAATTAAGTGTTTTCTCTATTGAAAAAACCGGCAAACTTCAACTAACACCCCTGGTAATTGCCGATTTTTTCATACAAATTAAGCACATTTTTTTAAATACAAGAAATAAACTTTGAGGGGGGAAGCCCATGTAAAGGCCTCAAAATCAATCATATTTTAAAAATGTTTTTGAAGGTGATAAAATAATTTTATTGTTTTTAATATTTAACATAAGTTTACTTAACTTTTCTAAAGTATAAACAGATTCTTATTTTTTGATTTCCTTCCAAAATGGCGGCTCAGGATAATTTTTCGTCTGTCGTCTTCGGCGCGAAGTCCAAAAGTGCTCTATTTATCACATATTAACCATTGATCTGAAACAAAAAAATTAAATTTCTTTCTTCTTATAACATATTAACGGGAAGGATAAACCTATAATACTAAAAAAAATATAAAATTCAATATAAAATAAGGCTTTGAAAAATAAGTTAGAATTTGGGGCTATTTTTTCGACATTTTTGACCCCCAAAAAGTATTTTATTAACGCGAAATATTTGAAATTTTAGGTTTATCCTACCGATAATAATGTAGAGAAAAAACCTCTCAAAATTTCAGACAAATCGGTCAATAACATTTCAAGTTACAACACGAGCAGTTTTTAAAAATACAGTTTCGAGATAATCGCGTTTAAAGTTTTAGTACAGTATAACGACCACTTTTAGTTACTTACCGATTAATCTGCAATCCCAGGTCCATACAATAGTCCTTCTGAGTCTTCAAAAAACTGATTTTCTGCAAGCTGTTGCTGTTTGCGAGCTGTACGATTTTTTGAAATTTTTACATGGATTTCCCCCCTTAATCAATGATATATTTTCCATTTTGTTCAATGACCTTTTGCCATCTTTCTGGTAACTTCAGGGCTATATGATGATTGTAACATCACTTCCCAACCAAGCCTTAATAATTTTTGGCGAGTGGCTAAAGATGTATGTAATCATGTATGTAGCCAAAATTATACAGTGAAGCTCGAATCCCACCCACGGACCTAAAAATCAAAAACTAAATTATACTCTCAGTTAATTTTTCACCTTGGAATGAAAATCTAATCGATTGTAAAATCTGTAAACAAAATAGAACATCAGTTTTATTCAAATAAAAATAAAACTAATGCATAAGGCAAAAGTTTAAACTTTTAATTATCAAGAGATGTATATTTAATGGTAATTAAAATCAAAAAAACCTGTATCCTATGTCAAAATAACGAGAGATAAACAAAAAAATTCTATTTACAATACTTCTTCAACTTTCCAGTAAGTTTTTATTTGATTCAGTTGATTTCCTATAAAACTTAGTTATTTCATTTATTTCAGTCACTTTTTAATTTAATCCCAGTATTTTTTGTAATTATTTTAAATTATTCATAATTAGGGATTGTATCGATCCTTAAATAATTAATTTCAAAATATGATCTTGTGAATAATTGGCTTCAGGGCCCAAAAATAATAAACTCAGAAAGAGTCAAAACCTTTAAAAGAATGTAACCTTGTGAGTTTATTATTTCTGGACCCTAAAGCCAAATAGTAACATCAACATTGTTTGAAATTTGAAACCATTTTATCATATCGTTTAAATATGTAAATTTAATCAATATATACAATGTACCGTTAGTTTAAGAATAATAATGAAAGTTTAGTTTAATTCTGAGTCGGTTTCATTTATACATAACATTTTTTCTACAGGAAGTGTTTTTTACAGTAAATATAAAGATCTGTTTTACTTAAAAACTAGATTCGGAAAATATCTTCCGAATTTTGGTTTCCGATTAAATAAAATCTTTGTATTTTCTGTAAAAAACTCTTTCTGTAGAGAAAATTTTATGTATAAATGAAAATGGCTCTTAATTCTTATTTTCAAAGACTTAGGAGAAACAAAATGAAAAAAGAGCCGTTTTAAGTCATTTAACAAATGTACTTTTGATCCTTTGTTGATGTATTTTTTTAATTTAAACAAAAAATATATATCTTATTAAAAAATGAGTGGATGAAATTTTTTGTTTTCTTGTATTTTTTCGTATTACACATTTTTTGATTGAAAAATGGAATTTTTGAATTTTAATGATATTTTTTAAAATTGAAACAAAAATTATACTTCTCATCGGAAAATGGGTGAATAGAAAATTTGTAGACCTTAAGCAAACAATTTTGCATCCTTATGTCTTTTTCGCATCTCGCATATTTTTGTTGAAGTTTAAATGAACTTATTCTGACGTAAACATAAACTTAAAATAATTTTTATTAATTAATAAATGAAATATTTACTACCTAAAAAGTGTAAATTAACATTCCTTGAAACAAGTGAATGTCAAGCTTTACACAAATCATATGTGATGAGAATGTATAAATAAAAAAAGAATCAATAGTTCAACTTGAGATGGTAATAATATTTGAAAGTATGTAATACTGTCCGGGAATAGTCTCATTTACACAGTAATAAACATAAGATGCATTTGGATCTAAATTCCAAGTCGAAGGATCTGGAATCTCTGTGTATTTACTAGTTTTTGGTAAAACTAAACTTATTTTGCCGCTTCCTTTGCTACTTTAGCTGACTAAGTTCCTATTAAAAATGCAAAAATTATATACTCGATGAACTTACACGTAGAAAAAGATTCGTGAATTAACAGATTTTCTGTACATTTAAAATATTTGGCTTAATCATACAATTTTTGTTGGTTCAACACGGTTCAACCATAGTATTTTGGTGTTCCAGAAAAAAAAAAAATTTGGTTTTGATTCAACAAAATCATTTCATTGACTCAACAACATTTTTTTAAAAGAAAATTTGCTTGATTGAACTAAAAATTTAGTTGATCTAGCCGAATGTTTTAGTTCCTTTAAATAAATTTCAAATATTTATTAGATTCAACCAAAAAATTTTGTTGAGTCAATAAAATACTTTTGCAACATTGGACCGACCGTTGACATGCTGCATAATCGGCGTTTCTCGACTTCAACTCGTACGGAACCAAACTGCCTTGCTTTTTAATCATTCTCATGGATTTTAGTCGTGCGAGAGCTGCTTGTTGAGTCACTCCCAATGTATCTGCAAGCTCTTCTTGGGTTTAAGTCGGATCTTCATCGAGAGTAATGCCTCCAATTCTTTGCATTCGAATTTTTTTGGCTGTCCACAGCGAGACTTGTCTTCAAAGCTAAAATCACCATTCTTAAAACGTTGAAACCCTTACCTACATATTTTTTTATTTTTAACAACCTCTAACAGAGACCTCAATTAAAGAGGACCGGAATATGTTTTTAAGAAGCTCTAATAGAGCTCTTCAAACAATCTAAAACTCATCGAATGACACTCCTCTAAAAAACGTCATATGACGTTTTGTAGATGCTTTTTTTCAATCGTCTTCTAGACGCCAAAAATATGGTAGTTAAATTAGCGGCCAATTTGAGCTCTACTAGACGTCTAATAGCACTTTTGGCGGAAAATCGGAACGCTATTATGATGAAGGTAGTCTATACAAAAGTCTATAATGTGCAGCCCTATCTGACGGCTAGATACATTTTTATTCCCTTAGTGATGCCAGATGGAAACTAATCCGTAAGGCGGCGCCACCTCTGCCCTTCCTATAAAAGTATTGTTTTGCATGGTGTTCATGAACAAATTTAAACAATTATCAGAAAAATATAAATATTTCGTAATTTCAAGTCATTGTTTTTATTATTATTGAAATTTACTGTTTTTAGTGCATATTTATTGAATCATAAACATGATTGTATACATACTATCATTTTCAATTATACATATCTTTTCGGCACGTGCACTGAGAAAAATATATCTGAATTTTTCCTGTTTTTTATAGGAATTCTACCTCAGGGGGTAGACAATAGGAAAATTTGCTATTTGAAATGAAGTATATACTATTGCGAAAGTGAAATAAGAGGATAGAAAATGAAAGTATTTACTTTTTTTATAGGAAAGTTGTTATTCAAATTTTGACGGAAATAGTACCTTATACTTAAAGAAAATATGTACAGTAACTGAATCTAAAAAAGTCCTATAAATTATGGGACTTTCTATGGTCTGTCAGATTTCCGATAAATCATCGGAATAAAAAATTCAAGTTCAAGGCAGATTTTACTGGTTTTTTTCGGACTGATGGCATCAACTATACACGACTCTGTGCATTAGTGTGCGGCGTGTTCACGTGAGCAGTATACTTGTGTGCGTGTGTATACAGACGTGCGTCATGCTCGAATGCAGTAATGTATTTTTGGCACACACAGTGACTTAGCGTACATGTGTACGCGTACCTATTTGAGGAAGTGAACTTGAAGAAATATTTATAAGTTTTTGCTTTTTTTTATAAAACGCTACTTTATATGAAAACACAAAACTCCATAAAATTAATTACTTTTTATGAAGTCAACTTTAAATTTTTTTTATAGAGTCCGGTCTTTTTATAAAATGCAATTTTTTATAAAAAAACGAATCCTCATAAAAATACTGACTTTTCATAAAGTCAACTATACAAAAATTTTATAAAGTTTAGTCTTTTAATAACAAAAAGTTCTTTATAAAAATAGAAAACTTTATAAAACTTTCATAAGGTTTACTATATACAAAATTTGTACATTTATTCAGTTTTCATAAAATTACATTATTAATACTCATAATGTATACATTTTTTTATAATGTTCACTTTATAAAAAAACTATATGAAAATTTTACAAAGTTAAGAGTTTTTATAAAGAATCGTACCTTTATGAAAAGACAAAATTTTATAAAAGTCAGTCATTTTATAAAATTTGTATTCTAAAAAAGTGGCTTTATAATGTTTTTAATTACTAAGGACCATCTGTATATCGCTATGTAGAATCTACATTTACAAATACAAATTTGTTTTTTTACGGTTGGGAAATGATTTCACCTACAACAGTAGGGTTTTTCAGAGTAAAACTCGTAAGAAAATGGGGCATCTCAGGCTGTGGGTCCCCGAGTCGAAATCCTAAGACTCGTCTCAGTCTCTACTGTCGAGATTGAGGCGAATGTGTGACGACGGTTACGAGAATGTGAGAAGAGAGTCTATAAATGTTCAGCATTCATAGTCAACTCTCTTCTAGTCATCGAAAACTGCACATATTACCGTTTTCCCATTTTTCGAGGGTGAGGCGATGGCCAACTCTATAGAAATACGTTGTCATGGTTCTCTTAAATAACAAAAAAATTCTTACCACCAACCTGCCATTGGTCATCCGATACATACATACATACATAAACAGAATACAAATACATTCACACCATTCAGTCGTAGCCAATCATATTTTTAATCACAAATACACTTAAACATATAACCTTACATATATAAACCTAATAACTACACTTATATATAGTACGATACGCTTTCGTCGAATCACGCTCACGCTCGCTTACAATGATGAGACATAAAATTCGAAACTTTCTTATATAGTGACTGCAAGAGTTATTCAGAACTTGGGAGAGAAAGTGTCGTAACTAGAGTTTTTTAGCCTTACTCAAGTAAAAATAAATCAACTTTTTTCACAAATTTTCCATATAATAATGATTTATTTTTAAATTAATGTAATTAATTAATTAATTTTTATAATTATGATTGTTGATATATATAGTATAATTATTAATTGATATTTAGCATACAGTTTTATCATAACTACGTATAAAGTTTAATGAAACTAATGTTTGAAATATACATTAAAAAATTGCATTATTTATTATCAAAAAGTATCTTGTGTAATAGTATTTAAATAGTAAAAATATTTAATATCGTCCGATCTAATTGAGTCTCCACTTTTATTAAATATGCGCTAGTTATATTGAGAAATAGCGCATACGATACTATTTTTTCCAAATTTTTCTAATGAGGGGACAAACATAAAAAAATTGTTTAAACAATTAAATTGCCTATATCTGTATTTAATTTACAAAATAAAATTTATAAAATTATTTATCTGAAAACCTAACGTAACTCGATTTGATTATTTCAACCGGAAATAATGAATTATAAGTATAAGAGAATTTAGCATTTTATCCAATTTTATGAAAAGTTTAAATTAATATCTCTCAAAAAAAATTTTTTTTTTAAATCCCGTTATACGTGTTGGTTAATTTATTAAAAGGAAGCTACAAAAATATAAGAATGTTGCATATGCATATTACTCATTGCAACTATATACATCTGCCCCAAATAATTAATTATACCATCTTGAATTCTAAATTTTCTGATCTTGGAATTGTAATTTTCAATATCACTTCGCTCTCGTTTCACTATCGCTTCGTATTCGTTCTTCTCTGCGTTCAACTTGTAAACTATTCATTTTCAGTTTTTCGAGAATTTGAGACATAATATTTACTCCACACTCGCCAAACACTCGATTTTTTAAATAGAAAGTGTAGCGAGGGCAAAGAGAAGGCAAGAACTTCGACTCGGGTCATGTAACTAATAATCGAAGTGTCGTTGGAATGGTTTCACAGGTCAGCGGTCTACGTTCTAGCCTACGGACCACGAGGACGCGAGTTCGAACCCAGCTTGGAGCAGAATTATTTTCAGATTTCTTCAGCTTTACTACATAAATGTTCAAATTTTCTAATATAATTACTAACATTGTTTCATAATTGTGCATGATAATAAAAGTCTGAATAATTTCTCCTTTCACACACGTTGTCAATGATAAGTAGAAAAATGAAGGTAGAAACGTTGTGAAGAGAAAAGAGGGAAGAAGGAGAAAAGGATTCGATAATAGGGAAAATAAATTTTTGCTTTTTTTTTGCTTCGAAAAAGTCCGATAAAAAAGAGGAAAAATTCTGACAAATTTATGTTAACTTTTTAGTGTTTCAATCACGGGAAAAAGTCCGATGAAAAACAGTAAAATTTCCGGAATCAAAACAGTGATATTTTACTGTTTTGAAAAAGTATTAATTAGACATTTGAGTAGGAAATTATGTTTTTTCGAAAAAAGCCCCCTATTTTATAGCACAATTTCCGATGGTAAGTAAAGTCCGATAAAAAATAGGAAAATTTTCTATAAGGATTTTCTGGGGTTAAAATGCCATAAATTATAAGAGAATGTCGCCTAAAAAAAGAAGAAACTAAGATATATTTTTCTCAGTGTGAAAAAGAATTTGGTGAACATATTCATAACAAAATACAAGCATATAGGGTAAGTGTGCCAATTACTGTGGATCGAAAATCAAGACGGCTTTTAAAGTTGAAAAAACAGATTTTGAGATGAAAAAGTCGTCGCGAATTAATTTTCAAAGCAGTATTTGATATTAAGTAAGTAGCATGCAGTCCTTAAACCCTGAAAAGAAACCAGATTTACTTAGAAAATGCGAATCTAAAAAAAATGTTCCATGTAGGTATTCCCAGGCGGAAATTTACAACCGGCGCAGCACCGCGCCAGCACTGCCAGCGGACTTCCAGCGCTGGCATAGTGCTGGCAGTAGATCCTCATGAAGTCTGTCGCGGTGCTGGCAAAGCTTCTAAAGGTAACACCGGCATGGTGCTGACCAGCAGTGCTGCGTTAGCGCTGACCTTCAGTGCTGGCGTGGTGCTGGCGGAACTCCGATAGTTAACAACGGCATAGTGCTGACCAGCGGTACTGTGCTAGCGCTGGCCTTCAGTGCTGGTGCGGTGCTGGCACTAGTACAAAATGTCACTCGGCTGGGAGTTGTCTTTTAGTACTGGGGCGGTACTGGAAAATGTACCGAAAATCTGTAATGTACTTAGATAAAAAGTACAGGGAAAGTTCGATTTAAGACTCTAATATTTACCGTTTTTAACGGCAACGGAGGGATATTCGCTTGGAAGGTTAAGTTTACTGTTTTCACAGTAAAAAATCTGTTTTCAAGCTAGAAAATTTTTTCTGAGTAAATTGACAATACTTTTTCGTTACACGTACACAGAAAAAAAATTAATAAGTGAACTGCAGGAACATAGGTTAGATCAAATAAGAGCAGTAATTGAATTGATGAATATTCTTAGTACATTTCAAAACTTTATTTACTTTCAAGCAGACTCTAACTTACTATTTTTATATACAAACTTACCTACAAACACACATTCCCCTCTTCACTACACAAACGCTCGTATAGGTAGTATTAAAAATTATTCTTAAACGCTGTGGGTTCGAACCCTCTCTACTTACAATTAACGCATTACTAACCTAACGACTAAGCCTCTCGGCTGCGCACGCTTGGAATACAAGAAAGAAAATAGCGCTTATAACATTCAACTACTGCAGGGCCGTGTCAGAATAGGGCCCGTGTAATCGGGAATTTTTAGATTTTATCCCAATTTATGATTCTGATTAAAATTTTTAAGATTTTTAATTATTAAATCGATTTTCTATAAAATAAAATATTTTTGAAAGAAAGCGATCAAATTTTTGAATTAAAGAACATTACATAATAAAAAGATTTATATACATTTTAGAATTATTAACTTTTATTATTCTATATTAGGGATACTTTATACAGGTTATGCTTCCTTTAATTTTTTCTTTCAAGAGTAAAATCAGCGTATGTTCAGAATCTGAAAATTTTGAGTTTTTTCAATTTCAAAAATATGATGAAACTTTGGAATCAAGAAAATTATCTCATAACGAAATTATGCATTCAAGTTCGCAATAAGTTATTCCAACTTATGATTTTTTTTGAATTTTTTTATTTGTGAAAATAAGACATTTTTATCAATTCATTTTCTCAGAAAATAATATTAAGGGCATGTTATAGTTGAGAGAAGTAGCAAGTTCGTGTAATGAATGTGGTCCAGTTACTACATGTTTTTGTCCAAAATATACTTGAAAAAAATTATAATTTAGGAAATAGTAGAATAGATAAAAACAGATGCAGATAATAAATACATTTAAAGTTTTTGAAAAATGCTATTGAGTGATTTATTTATTAGTTTGATTGTATATTTTTCATGCATACTGTAATTTAAAAATGGATCAGAATTTTGACAATTTCCGCATGAAATATTTAGGTTTCTTTGATTTAATGGAACACCCTTTTAATACGTGCTATAACAATTTTTTGCAAAAGTGAAAAAAAAAATTATTTGTCAATTTAACGTTCTATAATGTTTCACATTAGTTCATTAAAATAATTTGAATATGGTTAATGTTTCATAAAAATATAATAATAGACAATAATTCTTATTTATTCGATTAATTTATTAATTGAACTTTTTATTAGATCATTAATAATTGATTGCTTGAATGAATTATAATTATTAATTTACTCTATTAATTAATACTAATAATTTATGAAAGCAACTATATTAGATCAAATGATAAGGTCTTGTTACTCAATGCAATGCATAATATTTTGTATTATCAACATAAAAGAAGGCAATTAATAAAGAAAAGCGATGAATAAATAAATACATTGTTAATATTTCCATTATTATCGATATGAGTTAAGAAATATTAATGAAGAAATAATTTTACTCTAATTATTCGTGATATAAGGATCCTATATGCAAGACAATTCGTTTCTTGTACTTTTGCGATTAATTTTCTAGAGTGTTATAACTATTTTATATGCGTAAGTGTATGCGAGGACATCTGTCGGGAAAGTATCCTATCTGATACTGAGACTTGTGGCTTGATAAAGTAGGGAGTGACATTTTAACTCTACCTTCCTAATTGAAAAATTATGTAATGATCTACTTGTTTTAAAATGTTAAAAACGAATTTCAAGTCCAAGTACGGTATTAATATTTTAAAATAAAATTCAGAACAATTACATGTACAAATATTTTATAATATACGAAAACAAATTTCAAAATAAATTTAAAGAAACTTTTAAAATATAAATTTATTTAGGCTTTAACATTTTCTGCTATTTTTACTCTTACCACTGCGAGTACTAGTTTTGCTTTTATCAAAAGCCTTATCCGATTCCTACCTTACCGACACCTTTTTCCATTCATCGCATTTCCACATTAATTGAGACATTGAGTTGAAACTCATAACTAGAAATTTATTATTTTGGGCGGCACCAGTTTGTCAGAAACAATTTTAAGTCCGAGAAAGTATACCATTAGCAGAAAAAGATGGAAGCAAGTCGGTTTGACAGCTCGTGAAGTTGACTGCACTCGTCTCAGCTACCCTTGGCACCAACCGCCATCTGTTAGTCACCACTTGACTCTCATTGATCTTATTACCTCTTACCATTTAACCCTTTAGCTGCGGGGATGGTCGATGTATCAACCACTCAAGAGGCACAAAATATTTAATGTTTTTATGCAAAATTTGATGTTTTGAATACGTAAAAAATAGTTTTAAAATTCCTCGAAATATTTTTGACTTTGAAAATCGGTATTTCAAGGTCAAATTTCATTTCTAGTAGAAGCGAGGATTTCAGAGTTTTTTCCTACGTAATTTGATGGACTGAATCGACTGAATACGAAAAAAATCACTTAGGTATCCTTGACCATGAAAATCTACAGTCAAGGTCACATTTCATTTGTTGCATAAGCGAAAGTTGGAGATGGCTTTCCAGCGTCATTGATGTGCTAAAAATGGGAAAAACAGTGAAAAAAAATCCTCAAAGCCTCTTTGACCTTGAAAATGTCTATTTCGAGGTGAAATTTTAGTTTCCAGCACAAACGCAGTGAGCTTATATGCTAGAAATGAAATTTGACCTTGTAATAGAGATTTTCAAGGTCAAGGGTGTCTGCGGGAATTTTTAAACTATTTTTTAAGTATTCAGTTGGCTCAAAAAATGTAAATAAAGCCTACTTTAAGAAAATGACGTAATATGTATATATTTTTTTTCAAAAATTGTAACCGAAGAAGTGAACGACTGCGATGCGTATATGAATAGATAGATAAAATTAGGTTTGAATCGCGTTGAAGGTAGAAATTTTATTTCTAATCAAAGTATTGTAATGTATAAGCAATATGTTAAAAAGTTCCACTTCCTGGTTTGACATATTTTTTTACACTTTTCTACAAACAAATGTATACTTTTGATTCTTATAAAGTAAAATAAAAATTTGATTCAATTATTTAAAAAAGTATAAGATAATCCAACATTTCTTTGATTAAAAAAAACTTTTTTTCGGAGTAATGAGTTTATTTTTCAATTTTAAATTAATTTTTATTGAATCAGATTTTAGGGCCCTGGCACGAAACAGCAAAAATAATCGATTCCAAGATCGATGATAAGTCCATGTGATAAAACTTACTTTACATACTGTCAGGGCCGGATTTACCGACGAGGGCGCCCTGGGCAAACTAGAATAGCCGCCCCTTTCCTCTATTACTTCAAAAAATGAAATTATACATGTTTTTAAACTATAGAAATAAATTTTGGTTTTTAAGTATTGAAAATTTATATTTAAGAATTTTGAAGAAAAATGTACATAAACCTTTATTTTTGCCGCCCTCTTTGAGGCGCCGCCCTGGGCAGCTGCCCATGTTTTCCTTGTGTAAATCCGCCCCTGCATACTGTTATAAATATTGATATGTTATTGAGACTTAGAATTTTTTCGAGTAAAAAAAAAATATTTTACCTCATAGTTCAATTTAACATTTTTCATTGCATCAAAAAACCCTAACAACTTCTTTTATTTTTTCACAATCTCAGAGAGTTTGTTTCGGTTTACAGTATGACGTCTTAATCACTTACCTATAGAATTATAATTAAAACTCTCATTGCGTTTTGTCAGTAAAGTGATTTAAAAGATCTCAGTACTGACCTTGGGATAAGGATAACCAACAATAAAAAGGAAATTCAATAATTACATATACTAACATTTATTTAATAACTTTACAAAATCATGGAGCAAGTCAAGTATTGATTTGATTAAGATAAAAAGGTCTAAAGAAACTTTCACCCAGACTTCTGAAGGTAATATCTTTGGTTGCAGACATATCCCAGTTGTAATTGTAACAATCAATTTTGTTTATTTTTATTTTCCTCTATCGCACACACACATTCGAGCATCAACAATATTCGACGTCAGAATGATTACGCTTACTCTATTTAAAACTGACAATGATATTAACTTACATTAAAATGAAATGTACTCACAAGTCTGAGCAGATATTATGACAGTATATAATAATTTTTCGTGAGATCCTTTTCGTATTTCTTCTAATCCCAGGATCTTCGTAAACCTTTTCAGAAGAAGTCGTTGACCATGAAGAACCAAACGTCACAGAGTAGTACCAATTTGTTTAATTCAAAAAAAATAATTGCTATTAACACAAACGAGGAATTCTCCATTTTTGTTATGACCATCAAATGACGTTGCATGACATTTCCGTCTCCAGATGGCTCCGTTTTTTACCTCATTTCAGATTTAGGCTTACGTTTTTTAATGCTTCATTGTAAGCTTAAGAAATTGATCATCGTCAATATTTTATAATGTTTTGCATTTTAATTTCAGCATTCAAATGATTCAAAGTGGCGGCAATGGCAATGTTGAACTCCAGTGATCACAGGATCTACTCTTGGTCTTCGTTTTCCCAAAAGTGCACGGCTACTTTTATTTATTTAACTTGTGCCTCCGGAGGGCTTGCCTGTTGAATCCAACTACTATCCGTTCCTTCTCTCTTGCTTTCCTATATCTTTTGTTCCCCTCTTCTCGATCACTTAACCAATTGGCACCAGATATTAGAATATTTATAGTTCTTCATGATAGCTCCTTCATAATGTCCTGATCACTAGCGTTAGGTTGTCGGTCATCAAATTTTTAGGGTTCCCACCTTGTAGATTGTCGTCAGCGAAATCACTCAAATAGTACCACTGATGATCCAACATAGCAAGGTAGGGAAATATCGACTTCCAATCTCTTTATCCTTCAATAACTCAGGTCAAGTAACTTATTCAAATAATATCCACAAACTGTATTCAATTGACAAACTGATATTGAAACTGGCAGAGGTTCGTCAAAAAACTTGTTGCAGAACTGACAGAGTAACTACGTCGAAGGAGTTGATCGATAACTGACTGATTTGGCGAAATGGCGATGTATTTAAAACCATATTTTTCGTCAGAAAAATGGTATTCCTTCAAAAATTTAGATCGTACCCGTGTTGAATTGAATTGTCTTCCGAAAAGGAAACCCATTCTCATGAGTCTGCGTATGAGTTACGTTGATATGTAGAGTTCCATTATTTCGGGAGCTCCTTCTCCTGGCTTCATAGAGAATAAAGTCGTCTACATTTGGCGAAGTTCCCCTAATTAATATTAACATTCCTCCAAATTAAAATCGCATTTCTCTAGACCTCAATATCCCCTCACAATCAATACATTTGACATTTGTTGCTCTCTATTTCTTTTACATACCAAATACATAACTCAAAACATTTTACATTTAGTATTATTTGATATTAAGGTTACAAATTAATATTCAGCATCATTTAGACAATCACATTACACATTTTCAATGGTTTACATCAAATATCATTCAAGAGATTACATTACATACTTTGAAACGATTCATATCCGATACTTTTTGAAGAATTTTAATTTATAAATAATAATCATGACGAGTACATTTCGGACAAGTTTCCCAGGAAAAAAAAAACCGATAGAACGCGCGTCTCTTTGAATTGTGTATCTGTCATTTGCATATTCAGGAAATAAAAATTCAATCGGATGGTGACACTTGGAATCTGCCATTTGTGCGCAATGTTTTAAATCTGCCATTCGACATTGGTTAAATCGTTAAGTGAATAGGGTTGAATAAGACTGATTAACCTCAAATAATTTCTAATGGCAATGTACGATTCATTGATCTTCGCATGAATCGGTTGAAATTCTAAATGAAATGAAAGTCTTAAAAGGTCACTCTGAATAAGAGAAATACAATAAAAACAGAATACGAATTGTATTGTAAACGATTGTTCACTTTAAATACATTATTTTCTATCGGAAATATTGGTTTTCAATCTGTTAATGCTGAAATTCCAGTGACAGATACGCAATTCAGAACACCTCAAAGCCCATTCAAATTTAACGCAAGTGAATGGTTTTTTGTTTCCTGGGTTATTGGCATTTAAGAAATCCAACGTTTCACTTCTTCTTAAGAGGCTATAAAATTAATACAACCATAATCTCTTTTTGAAGTAATTGAGAGGTGTATTGGTTTCCCACTTTATTAGTATGTATCTCTGCTGATGCCTCTAGAGAAGAGGCGAACCGTTGGATTTTTTAAATGCCAATAAACTTGTCCAAACTGCATTCGCATTGACTATTATTTGAAAATTCCTAACACTTGAATGTTAAAGAATCATCCAAACACTTCTAATCTTATTTATTTATATTTATAATTACATATCATAAGGGTTACATTATATGATTTTTACATATTCTATAATTTAAACATTTAATCTTTGATTATTTTTGAATATATATTTTAAAAAAATTTTCAATTGCATTTGCACTGGTACAGGCATAAATCGAGTTTCTTACAGAATTTTCGTTTTGAAAATTATGAAAATTAGATTCAGAACTTCAAACATTCGTACACGGAAAAAATGTGTAGCTGTCGCAAGGTATTTTTAGGTTATATCAGCCCTATTTATGGTTAGGATAGTTAATAATGTAGCTGGAACAGCGATAGTTTCTTTTTACCAGCTACACATTATTTTGCGTGTAGCATATTTTCTAAGAAGCTTGCTTAGATCATATTAAATATTTATTGATTCATGTTTCGTAATCACCTATTATAAATGTAATTCTAAATGGTTTAAGCTAAATATAATCCAAAGCGACGAACATAGTAATCATTTCTATTTTGTAAAATATAGAGTTAATTATAATTTTATTACTACTAACTGTATTGTTAAAGGTATTAACAATATTTTCTCTAATAATTAGCAAACATATATTTTTTAAAAGTATAATTTGAAGTGATTCACCAAATTTAAATACGAGTACATTCAAATACGCATACATTATTGATATTCTATAATCTAATGTCAAGCTATTAGTGAACATTATTCTTAAGGGGTAACACCACTATAGAATTTTCAAAAAATCATTTTTTCTTTTATTGGCTTAATTTGAACTTGGAAGGGCAACTTTATGGTCCTGGGATAGAAGATTAATGGTCAGAGTTTTCTAAGAGTAGAATTTTTTCATTTGTTCATGCCTATAACACATTTCAAAACTCTAAACGCGTTTTTCTCGAAATATGATTTTTCAAAACGGCACGCAGCACAACTCTAACAATTTTCAATCTTTTTATTTGGAAATTTAACCTCATCTTTGAAATAAAATTTCAAAGTAAACCACGTAGGGGATTTTCGATTAGTTAATTTAAACAATGTTCATCAACAAATGACTGTCTTTTTTTTTTTTTGGTGAAAATTGAACGACTTTATTCAAACACTTGACAACCACACAAAAATCAATATTTCTAAAATCCCCTACGTGGTTCACTAGCTACACTCATGTAGATTACATAGATTATTTTTCTATTTTCCAGCATCAAATTCGCACCAGCTATAGTACGTCCCGCAGATCGCCTCAAATTCAACATGCCTCGGGAGAATTACTGCAGTGACACCATTTTGTAATATTTTCCTGCAAAATTTTTTTGTAATATACTTAAATATATGCTCAATAACTACCCCAAGTATTATTTCTCTATGACCTATCCTTCCGCCCAAAACAAATTATCAACAAAAGGCTATGTTTTAGGCCCTTACAGTGGTGTTAACCCTTAAAGCAGAGTTAAATTCAAGCATAATTAATATTTATCTCAAATACAATGTTTTTGATCCAGAACAATTCATTGGCGAGCGGTCCCTTTAATAACAACTCTCGCAGGTATTGGTCCATTTACATAATAGAGTTGAATGGCTGGCGTCCAAAAGGGGGTAACCCTCATTTTTTCCGAATGTGACTTTTAATCATTTCTGAATTGTGCAAAAAAGTCCACTTCTAGAGCCGTTTGAAAAAATAAAAAACTCGCTTTACTTTTTTTTAATATAAAAGATCAAAGTTGACCAAAGAGGTAACCCAAGTGCTAGCTCCGGCCAAAAGGGGGTAACCCCTCATTGAGTCTTATGGAAATTCGAAATCGTTCATTCTTTTTCCGACGTTCTAAGTGAAAATATTGCATTGAGTCGCCATTTATTTGTGTTGTGTTGAAGCTTATGGTATAGCGGAGTATTTAATCTTTTATTTCAAAAGGGCAAGTATTTGAATTTTTGAATTACAATTTAAAAAATTTAGATTTCCAGTGGGCATCTAAAAATGTTTAATTCGAATATTTGAAAATTAAATAATTCGAATTCTTTATTTTTTAACATTTTATTATGAAATTCAGGGAATTTCAAAATCCAAAAAGTGCAACTCTTCGAATTTCAAAATTATAAATTCCGGAATTCACGATTTGCAAATACTGAATTTCCAAAGTATAAAACTAACAATTTCAAATTCTAAAATTCCCAAACTCCCACAATCGAAAAAGTTGAAGTTTACAGATTTTAAAATTCCAAACTCCGAAACGTGGCATTTGCAGATACTCAATTCCCAAAATACAATTTCCAAATTTGACCTTACAAATTTTCAACACTTTTTATTTTGGTATATATGTTATATTATATATTATTTTTGACACACTCGACAATCTACGAGTATAATAAATAAAAAATATAGAAGTTTTTCTGGCTTCCAGTAAAAAACGGAAAATGAGAGTTACCCCCTTTTGGACGCTAGCCATTCAGTTATTTTTAAGTTATTTTTTAACATTTTTCTCTGTTTATGGTCGTTTTGTTTTTGTTTTCTAAACAAATATTCATTTTACTAATAGTCTAAAGTTTGTTGTGCTGAACTATGCTTGGCCTTTTATTTCGTTCTTGATTTTTCTCTTAGGGATGGGAAGGGGATAATTTTCAAACTTTAAATCGGAACTTTTATTTTGTATTGCAGATTGAAATTCTCGATTGTAAAATACGTCAGTTTTATTCAAACATTTTTATTCAATTCGAAACAAATGCTTTCCGTTTAAAATTTCAAATACCCCCCCCCCCCCCCCCCCAATATAGGCGCAGTACTATACGTATTACATTTTCTGAACATATTTCCTTAGTGTGGATGTAAATTTCAAATGAAATATTTATATAGTGCAGTTGATATATTTAGGAATATGAAATGATCTAAATATTGTTCAATGCAATCCAAGAATTTATTATATATGCTGGTCAAAAACGTCTCAATAATTCAATTTCGCAACATTTACATTTTGTGTTTGTTAATTCATTTTTGTTATTGAATGCCAAGAAATTTTATATTGGTAATTTGGACGTAGAGCAATGTATGTATTTAAATAGCATGAATATGCAAGTCCACATTCAATTTTACCCGTCTTCGAAATCGTTATAATCGACCTTTTGATTGGATTATTAACGACTTCTAAGATTGGCTCATCACACGGTACTGATTCGCGCGTCGTCGCGCGCTTTTAATTGCTTACTTTCAGGGCTTACTCAGTTCTGGGTTACGTGCGCATCCCGTTTTTCAACCCGTTCCCTTCAATTGAGGGGTCCGATGCAATAACAGCAAAGGCGCGTGGCCTAGTAAGAACGGGAGGGGATACGCAGCGCTGGGATTCGTTGAAATTCAAAGTGAACGAATCCTAGCGCTGCATATCCCCTCCCGTTCCTACTAGGCCGCGCGCCACTTTTGTTATTGTATCGAAAGCCTCAATTGAAAAGCCGGATTCTATAACCAGATGTGCGCGCCAACCGACACGGCGTGCCCCTGAGAGTATGCAACCTATGCTTGACGTGGATTGGATGCCAATCGACGTTATAATTTATATATTTTTTAAAAAAGCATTAGGGAAAAATTTCCCGTTCACAAGTTTTGCGTGAGCGTAATTCTTCATAATAATTTTTCCCACAAAAATTGATTTTTTTAGCAATGGGCATCAAGTGTAAGTTGCATATACTCATGGGCGCACCGAGCCGGCTCGCGCACACATCTGGTTTCAGAATCCGGCCCTTCAACTGTTCAGTGGCTATTGAATGCCATTCAGTTTTACATTCATAATCTTTTTGCGATGAAAGTGACAAATAAAAAGCTCATATAAATTCGATTCTTTATGAGAATATGAATGTAAATTGCCAATTCTTCTTCAACTATTAAAAAACATCTACGTATGTTTCTGGATGTTCTGAAGGAAAAATATCATTAACAGATTCCATTTGCACTGTTCTTCCAGGATTTGCTGTTAGAATAATTCCTTGATAAAAGAAAAGAATAGATTCTAACTACGCACATTAAATCTTTCTTGTAATTTTACTAATTACTGAATTTAATTTAATAATAGAAATTTTCAAACAAGAAAAATTTGAATATTTCCAAATTACTTTCATGTAATATTGAGTTAAGTTATTTAATCAGAAAAATTTAATATAAATTTTAACAAAATTTTTAAGTCGTAAAGAAAAAAAGCTTTCTAAAATTAAGAAACTTGAATAAATTATATTAAACGAAAATGAGTTCCACCACCCCTACTACCTCTAACAAAGAGGAAGTTACAAAGCTTGACAAGGCGGTTGAGAGTGTTATCAATTTAGACACATTGAAAACGTACATCACTAACCAAATCAAGACTCAATTGGCTGAGAAAACTCCCGTCTCTGGCCTTAAAGATAAGATCACTAAGCAAGAAGAAATTGACATCAAACCTGAGGTAAAACTTATCCCCCAACTAGCGAGGAAAGATTTTCCCTACCAGGATTGAACTATGAGCCTAAGACTACAAGAGAACTTAACAAGAAATTAAATCTCGCTGGGAATACCTATAGTATTCCTGTTTTCACCGAAAAAGCGACATAGAATCATATGGAGAATATACGATGCTAAACCAACCAGTCTGGCTAGAAGCAATCCTACCTATGATGACCTCCTATTCCCGACACTTCAAAGAGTCAAATAATCTAGGACAATGTTCCCAATTTGGACCATTAGGACCATTAACTGGAACAGTAAGATCTAGGATGAATAGTTTAACCAGCGATACCGCTGCCACAAACATCATCTTCACCCTTAGTTACCTCCCCTTGGACTGGAATTTTGTCGAAGTCCTTCTCTTGGCTTTGCCAAAAAAGGACGGGTGGGGAGGCTTAGCGGACGGCCCTCGGGCCAAGGAGGTTGTGGTGTCCTTATGATTCGGAGAAAAAATGATCGTTCCTGTATGGCATCCCACTATGAGTGCCCTGTCTCCTGGTGGTGTCTTTTCCGACCCATCAGGAGGCGGGGCTGATGTGAGTCAGGCTCTGCCGATGTGGTGTGCCATGCGGTATCAGAAGCCAGCCCCTTCGGGACCTTGATCGGGTAGTGCTGATAAAAGAATTTATGGATAAAAAGAATTTTAACCTGGGGAACAAGGAGTCGATGGCTTCTTTAGAGGCTGAAGGATGGAAGAACGTCCTTCAGTTCCTGAAGGAACAAGATGAAAAAATGGAGAGGTTGGCAAGAGCTCTCAGCATCACACAACAGGGTATGCTGAGAAACAACCCTCGCCACGTTACTGATAGCGTGAATGAGGCTACTGAGGCGTTGTGCGGAATGCTCAACACCCATAAGTGCCTCCTGGAGAGCGGGGTGAAAATCCAGAAAAAAATGGAATCTCACACCACCATGAAGAAACAGGGGATCTTTCAGAGACCACGTTCAGCGTCTCTGGGAGATACCCTAAAAAACCAGGCGAAGGGCAAAAAAAGATCAGCACTCTTTCCCCCTCTGGAAAAAACTCCTAAGAGGGGAAAGGGTGGCTCTTCGCCCTCGTATGCTCAGGTCCTCAGGTGGCCAAGAGCCAGCCCCCAAATAAAGAAGGAGACTGGCAACTGGTCACGAAGAGGGGAAAGAAAACAAACATGATAAAAAAAAAGAGAGAAAGGAGAGGAGGGCGAAGGACCCTGTGCCAAAAGTACAGGGAACCGTCACCAATTTGTACCAATTTGGTACAAAAGACTTTTTATTCAACAACTAAAAATCATCATACTTACTTTGTATTTCATGCAGTTGGAACATTGTTAAAATCAACAAGGTCTAAACATGCTAAGCATCTATCTGATCGCAATATTTTAAATAATGTATACACTGCAAAACTAATGGCTTACGCATTTTCTAATAGTGTGAAACTTCAAAAGACTTTTAAAATAGAAGGCCAAAACATTGAAGTAGAATATACTAGTGAAATGATAGATGATGGTGACGAACCTAGAGTTCAAGATGGATTAGCATGGTAAACTTATGCAGCTTCAATAGATTTCAAAATTACTGATAAGATGCAAAAGTTTATAACCGATGCCAAAGCACTAATAGGGGAAGTTAGAGAAGGAACAATTGGTGAATATGTTAAAAATCATTTTTAATTACTCGAAAAAAACGTCAACAGAAATAGCAACATGAATCATCCTAAAAATTTAAATAAAGCTAGAGCCTTAGTGAATCAAAATCCAGGTTATTTAAAACATCAATATGGGTTATCTGATTTAGAAGAAGAAGGGGATTTACTGGAAAAACAGGACAAAATTTGTTTTTCATAAATTAGACGAACTAAGAATTGGCCCTTTTGAAATAATAGAAAAAATATCAAATTCTATCTACAAGATCAATACAGGAAGGAAGAAAACTGAATCAACTTTTTTTCATATAACCAAGTTACAACCAATTCAGACGGAAGAAGACGAGATAGATGAAGCAGAATATGAAGAAGACGCGTGCAAAACAAACAAATAAATAAATAAATAAAAGAAAAACAGAAAATTAAGAATTTTCACCATGGGTGGGGGAGATGTAAAGAAATTTTTTTTATTCCTTTCATTTAAATATTACCGCGCATCGCGCTATTGTAGAGTGGTGATACAGGGAACCACTAAGATTAAGAAGGAGAGAAAGAGATAGAAAAGAGAGACGAGGACATGTTGATGAGACAGATGAAAGATTTATAAAAACGGATTGATAAAATTATATAGAGCGTAGATAAAGAAGTGATAGATAATAAACTTTAAATGTCGTTTCTTTGTTTACAGGTAAGATTGTACATAGTATAAATAATAGTGTTAATAGGATGTGTAAAATAAAATAAATATTTACTTTGTTTACAGAGAAACAATTTCTAGTTATTTCACTTTGAAAATCCTCAAGAAAGAAAAATTGTCTTATATGTATTTAAATAGCATAAAACAAAATAAAACAAAAATGATAAAAAAAAGAAAAAAAGGAAAGGAGGGCGAAGGACCCTGTGCCAAAAGTACAGGGAACCGTCACCAAGCCCAAGTCAAAGCGCTCCATACCCGTGAAGTTCAAAGTCGAAAGGTGGTTACAGTTTATGGCCTTCTCTCATTGTCCCAACCATGGAGACTAGATATAAGGAGACCAATCTCCATATATCAATTCCCGAAATGAAGTTCTGCCAAGTACATACTTACAAAACTTCCCAATGAAGGCATGTGTGTTCCCTGGGTGCAAAATGGCGACGTCTAATACACGATGTTTATAAACCGTGGATGCCGCCATTTTGCACTCAGGGAACACACGTGCCCTCATCGGGAAGTTTCCTAACTAAGTACTTGGCAGAACTTCATTTCGTGTTTTGTGAAGTACGGCCATAAGAGATTGGTCTCCTTTATATCTAGTCTCCATGGTCCCAACATTCTAGTTATCTCCAGGACATCCTTTCTCTTGCCTCAAATCGCACCCCTGTAAGAAAAAAATCTGACACTCCACTTTCATCTCATTATGCATGCTTCGAAGCCAAATCACAACTTGACTTATAGTCGACCTCACTGTGAAAAGTGTGTGCCGTTGAAGTAATGTGGTTCCCCAGGAAATAAAAAAGGAAAATAAACGTGAAAAAATTAACCTTCGTTTATATACTACATATATCAAAATTTTATATACGATATTTATCATACTTTATATGCTTTTTGGGTCTGAATACATCGGTCCTCGCCCCAAAAATGCCGAGCTCTGTAGCACACACGATATTTTTTGCAAAATACGTTTTTAAAAAAGTGCTTCGATTGTCTGCAGAGCGGTATTGAGGGTGTCCATTTACGACTCGGTGCACTACGAACATATTATATTAATCGACTTCAATATTAGCATCATAGTAGTGGCCTTTAAAAAGCGTAAGCTGCGTGCCAACGACGCACATTGGAAAAATGTAATCCATATTGACACAGTTGTTCAGCGGACGTAAGGAACAAAACTAGGACCTACAGAACGAAAACAGATACAATATGAATACACCGGTCGAAGATGGACGTCCTTATTACCACTCTGCAGGGGCACAAAGGACTTTTTAGTGTGTGTTTTGCAAAATAGTATATTGTGCAACTAAGGAAAATATTTTTTTTTCCCATGTTGTACACGATTTTTTTTCTACTGGGGTATCATTGTATTTTGATACATGATGCTTCTCTGGCGTGTGTTCTAGAAAAGAAACAGATACTATTAGTATTAACCCTGAAAATAAATATATTTATTAATAAAGATGAGAAATAACATTTATTTTCATTAAAGATTTATTTATGTGAAATAGTTAAACAAAAATCTGAATATCGTAGTTCCTCAAGTTTTTATTAATTCTTTGAAAGAATTGTTTTAAGTATGATTTTAATTTTTACAAACATTACATAGACGAAGTAAAGGTGCTAATTTATATTCTTTAAGTACTGAAGATATATATATATATATATATATATATATAAAACCTTCGTACTAGCTGAAAAAACAAGAAAAGCATTTAATAACTACGTTTTAATACAAACTGGAAATTGAAAATTATAAATTTTAGGAAAAGTGGTCGCCAGGAAATCAAACTTTCCGGCCTAGGGTCGTAATATACTATTTAGTTAATTTCAAGTCTGTAAGAATTCCTTATACGCCTTAGAGTATGTTATTCTGAGATCACAATTTCATTGAAGAGGATGTAACTTCCGCTTGTGTTACCGTTTAAATTTTTATTTAATTAATTTTTTTTCTTGATATCTCTTCCATTTTGTGATTTCTCTAAATTTTGAGTTTTTGACTATGAAGATATTTTAAGCATACCATGCAAATTATTGTCCACGGAAATAGAATGACTGGAATAAAAATTGAAAAAGTGATGCAGATTTTTCGTTTTCGTGTGATTTCTCCTATGTAAACCCAATGGGAAATTCCAAGGCCTATGTTTGATGGGTAAATATTGGCCGGTTTGGCTAAAATTGAGCGTACTTTCTTTTTTTGACCGACAGTGGGAGCAAACGAATTAAGAAAAAAATAAATAAGGTCCACCTTACTATGTATACAAATAATGTACTTGACCCTTGCGCACGGTAGTATAGACAGGTCTGGCAACTGCCGTGGTGGGGGATGTTACCTTATCGTGACGAGTAGTAGTTTCCAGAGTGACCGCTTGGGCAGCGCTGCAATCGAGTAGTTAAAGGAATACCCGTGGTTTACAGACAGCTTTCACAGCTGACTACGTTCTGGGTATATCTATATGCATACATGCTATAGTGCGGTCATTCGGGCCACTACTCGATACTAGCGCTATCCGTGGCGAAAATATGAAACATTCTGACTACAAGAAGGGAACATCCCCCACCACGGGAGTTGCCAGACCTATCTATACTACCGTGCTCTTGCGTCTGAGCCTACCTGATGCAGTTGGCTCACACTGACGCTACCTACTATGATCATACAGATTGGAAATCGGTGTGACACGCAACGCACGCTAGCAAAATCAGCCCAGCCAGTCAACCCAATACACTGAAACCCAAGATTCTTATGGAGGCGCCAACCCCTGTTGAAATGCTCGGATCTAAAACCTAATGCATTGGTTGACTAAGTTGTAATGCCTTAAAATACAATATCTCTATATAAACAGATGCATGGGAACTCTAAAAGAAGTAATCCGAGAGCTGCAGTACGAGTGAAATTCGAGACCCTAAAACGTCGCGTCGTCTAAAAATAGATCAACAAGTTTGTACAAGATTGAATATTGAGAAACGGAGAGTCAGTTAATTCGTCGCGCAGTTGTGTCTCTTAGTAAAAACCAAATCTCTAAATCTTCGTAATCGAAGCGGTGTCTGGTGAAGAGCCGAACCATCGAGAGTTAAAGGATTATAGTGTGCAAGTGCCAGTACTGGACCAGATTACCATTAGATATATATATCAAACTACACCTCATCCGGAGACTTGATCATAAAGGTTAGACCACTACTATTTTCAACAGAAAAATAGGAAATTGCTATCAGAGAAACAAGTAGCTTGAGTCATTTTTATTAAAAATATATTTATATTTTAGTTTATAAATAAATATTTACTGGGAAAAATAACTTTCATTAATTCATTTGGCTTATCCTCAACCTGGTTAGTTATTTATTATTTACAACAAATAGAGGAACGTAGATAGGGCAATTGACTCTAGACTTTTAGATAGGTATGATATTTTTAAATTACTGTACTAGGCACGGGTTGCCTAGTCATCTATTAGAAATGTGACATGTAACCTGCTTCCGGGTCCGCGATTGGGTCAAGCGATTAATTCGTGGGGCAGGTCGGGAATTTTGTCGGCATCGCGTCTTTCTTGTTCACTCTCGTCCTGCGACTCATAAAGGCAAATGCCAACAGGTTTTGGAGGAAAATTACCACTCTAATTAAAGTCTCCCGGAGATGTCCCAGGAGGGTGAATTTGTTCTAAGATTTAATCCGGAACTGAACAATGTAGTACAGGTAGCGTAAGTTTGGTTTTATTTAATTTGCTTTTGGCAAATGGTTCGGAATTCCGAGCAAATAGACATGTTGATTTGAACGCTTTATGGCGTCTATCACATAAGCCGAAACCACTTCGCCTCTCCCTCTTTAGTGTTCGCGAGTGCCCTTTTCTTTATTGATCTCATTCTTTCTCTCGCGGTTATTAGTTTTCAGTTGTTACTTGTAATTCATAATTTAAACTCATGTTCTCTCTGGTGGCGACGCGATAAGATAGAGTAAAATCGACCTATTGTCGCGTTTTGACTCGGAATCTTCCGAGGACTGTGAAACTTTATTCTCATAATTTTCTTGGTATTGTGCTTTTCAATTAGTTTGTATCGAGGCTTTTCTATTTCTTTAAAGTAAATTTAATGCCAAATTTCTTTCATAATTAAATTCTGGCTTCTTATTTCTTTTACCCAACTTACTGTTGTGACTCTTAATTGACCCCGCCTTGTATTTGTTGCTATTGGTATCTCGACTCTCAGTACGATTTCAATTGACTTTGTCACTTTGAGCAAAGTGACTGGCGTCCGAAAAAGCTTTTAGTATAAAAAATTTTGTATTTCCAGGTTATTATCAAATTAATAAAATTATTTGGGCTCACAAAGAGTTGATAGGTTCCAGGTAAAGAACCTGCATCTCAATGGTCGTAGCAGTGAAAATACATCACCGCGCGCATGATTTTATTTCTCGTTGTTTGTGATTTTAAGTCTCTGACCAATGCAGTAAATTACATACACAATTTAGTAAAATTGCTATTACGCTATGAATTCGATTAAGAATATGATAAAAAATTATTATGAGTTTTGAAAATTTTACAGTGACCTTTAGTGACTTTCTAAATCAAATCTTGATAATTATAGCTGAGCTGATAAAGTTATCGAAAACAATTGATGGTGTTGCTTATTAATAATCGTAGATCATCATTAAATAAATTCCTAGCCCTTCTCTTTATATGTCGCATCTTCAATGAATTTAAATATTTTCGTCTCTTAGACAAACCTTCTTTTTTAACCCACGTTTACGCATCTTTTTCTCATAATCCTTGCAAAGTGGTTTGTTGCTTTATCATATTTTCCAACTTGTTTCAAAAATTTTGAACATTGTACTCTTTATAATGTTGAGCAATCTTGATCAAAGTAAATATTTTCATTTACAGTAATTCACAAATATATTGGGGGTGTGCAAAAAAATGCAACTTTATTTTCGATACGCTAAAAAGTTATCCAAACTTTCAATTTTCCCGCGCCATCTTGTAGTGTGGTGGTGCTCTACTTAGGCTATAAGAATACGCTGTAAGAATTCTCATATGACTTTTTACAACGTACAATAGAACGAGGTTAACAATGTCGCTCAGTAAGGAACATTTTCGCCATTGTCTCCTTTATGAATATCAACAAGGAAAAAAGGCGAAAGATGCCTTTGAATCATCAAATAAAGTTTTTGGTGATAATTTGGTGACATATCCAACAGTTACCAGATGGTACAAATGGTTTAAAAGTGGTGATTTGAGTTTGGATGACCATGAACGTGATGGTCGTCCAGAAAATTGTTTAGACAATGATTTGCAAGCATTGATCGACGAGAATTCATGTCGGACTCAACAAGAATTGAGCACTTGGATCATAAAATGGCCTCTCCGCGCGAAACCCGGTAAAAGTATTGTCCAATGTGAAAATCGAAGGATGAAAATAGAGTTTACAGAGCATAAAACAAATGCTAATTGAATAAAATAGTCAAAGTAATTCGATTATATTTCCATTCGAAATGTTTCTTACTTTTTATAAACAAAAATTACTCAAAAAAAAAATGCTTTCGTTCGGACACTAACATGGAATAAATGCGATACGCGCGCTCGCGACTTTGTTCATGGCGCGCGTCAAAACGCGTTGCGCGCTTTCAATAAAACGCCGATAACTAATAAACTATTGCACCAATTGACATAATTTTTTGTCAAAAACTTCTTCAAACAGTCCTGACCAAATCATCCGCTGGAAGTTTTTCGTAACTTCAATAGGAAAAAACTTTCTCGCATGTCGAAAAAATATTGCATCATTCCAAACCGCTTCGTATAAACAAATTAATATTGTTAAAAATACAATACATATCGAACTTTCGACAACTTTGGTGCCGAGTATAGTGTCCAGAGATGTACCATGCTAAATTTCAAAGCAATCGGGTGAATAGTGACTGAGTTTCGGCAATTTATGTTCCGAACGGCATTGAATTTGGCAGGTATGCAAAAACGCATATTTTATTTTTTAACGGATAAAAAAATCATCGGATAAAAAAGTTTATGCAACAAAAAAGACGCGCCTAACCGAGCTGCAAATAACGGTATTATTTTTTTTACGATTTCACGAAAATTAATTTTCATCCTTCGATTTTCACATTGGACAATACTTTTACCGGGTTTCGCGCGGAGAGGCCCTTTTATGATCCAAGTGCTCAATTGGCAGAAGTGCTTGGAGTTGACCGAACAACAATTGCCAGACATTTGAAAAAGATGGGAAAAATTGCAAAGGTGGGAAAATGGGTTCCACACAAGCTAAGCGAAGCAAACAAAAACGAACGAATCGATACTTGCCATTCTCTCCTTGTTAAACATCATAAAAAGTCATTTTTGTGGAAAATTATAACAGGAGATGAAAAGTGGATTTATTTCGATAATCCAAAGCGGAAAAAATCATATGTTGATCCCGGACAACCCTCCACGTCGATTCCAAAACGCAAAATTTCGACAGATAAAGTAATGCTTTGTGTTTGGTGGGATTTGAAGGGAATTTTGTATTATGAGCTGCTACAAGAAAAATGACTTTCAACATTTTTATTAAATATTGAAGTAAGGATTTCTTTACCTTTTAAATGGGATGCAGAATCCTTATAAAATCGTTCCCGGAAGATTAGGGAGGTCAAGAGACTATTTCATTTAAAACTAGATGGCATTTTTCAATATAAATTGGAAAAAATTCTTGTGCTTTAGTTGAATGATAACAATTTTCAGCAACATGACCTGGTTTTTTACATATTATACCATTTATGTTGTTATTTCGTGCAACATTGAATCGAGTTGTTTTATTATTTCTATTATTTATAGAATCATCCATTTTTAAATAATCTGAATTTTTATTTCTTCGTAGTGCAGAAGATGCAGCCAAGTCTCTTTCTTCGTTGATTGTGTCATTGAAAACTTCTTTATTTAAATGTTTCTTTGGTTTTTACTCGAATTTCTAATTCAGGACGCAGACCGCGAATAAAGCATTGAATAAGGTCTCTATGAGTGCTTCTTTTTAGATTTAACTTGCTTCGATATTGAGTATGCGGTGGAGGTTTTGAGTGGTACATCGGAGAGGTTCGCTTTCGACGGAGAAAACTTCGTCAAACTGAATTACGGTGGTCGCAAGGAAGCTGAAAGCAGTGAAAGAAATAACCGCTTATTGAAGCGACCAAGTGCTAACACAATGAATAACTTTTATATTATGAACAACTTAATTGATTTTCCCATAAAAACGTTGTATTATAACATGGATTTTAAAAACAATTTTGATAACAACAAAATTATGACTATATCTACTTTTCAAATTTGTCTGATGTAAGGAAATTATTTTGGAAATTTATCCACGGTATGTCTTTCTCTCTTTTCTTATTTTTTAAATTTATCATTTAATATCTGTATTATTAATAAATTATTCATACTGATATCTGTAATTTCATTTTTATATTACAAATACTCATGTTGAATATTTCCTTTATAGTCTTGACAATATTGACATATAATTTTTAAAATTTCTATTGTCTAAATAAAACCACCACTACCCGGGTGAATAAACTTGTATTATTCCTCGGTAGTGCCAGGTCGTAACATTTTTGGTTAATTTTAATATCAACAAAATTATATTGTTTGTGACATATAATTTTTAACATTCCTATTGTCTAAATAAGACCACCACTACCCTGGTGAATGAACTTGTATTATTCCTTGGTAGTAATTACATAGCTTGTGACATATAATTTTTAACATTCTATTGTCTAAATAAAACCACCACTACCCTGGTAAATGAACTTGTATTATTCCTCGGTAGTGCCATGTCGCAACAGTTTTGGTTAATTTTAATATCAACGAAATTATATTGTTTGTGACATATAGCTTTTAACACTTTCATTGTCAAAGTAAAACCACCACTACTCTGGTGAATAAACTTGTTTATTCCAACTGTTTGTTACGAACGGGCAATTTTGATTTGAATCAAATTTTCAAAGGCAACTATCCCAATCAAAGACCTGAAAAGAAGGTGTTATGAGAGAAGAAATGAGAAGTAATTGCCTTAGTTTGTTCGCCAGGGGGACCAAACAGTCAAAGTAATTCGCATTAATTTGTTTATTTTATTTATTGTGGGGAATCGTCCTCTGAGCTCTATTTCCTGGGGAAATACCTTTCACTGACTAGCCTTGAATTCCTGAAAGCGTTAAGGTTTTCAAATGAAATTTAACGTCAATTTACCGTGAAATGACACAAGTTTATTCACCAGAGTAGTGGTGGTTTTACTTTGACAATGGAAGTGTTTTCTTCTCTAAATTAAATTAATATTATTTAGTTTATTTACGATGATGCATAGCGCGAACCAACGACCACTAAGGTCAATAAATAGGTGAGGTCATTGATAAAGGCAAAATACACAATTCGCGGTTGCGACTCAACGTAAGTTGGATCGTTGCGTCGAGAATAATGGTTGATAACGCCACCAACGAATTAGGAAACGAAGTTTTTCTAAAGTCCCTTGTGTATTGGTTCGAGAGAGGGGGGTTTTGGTTTTAACAGGTATGCCTAGACCCGTCCTAGGAGAGTCCTATACAACGTCTTTAAAAGATTTTGCCATTTTTCCTCCTCACAAAAAAAAATGGGTGAGATAGGCGAGCTCTTGTGAGCGCGGCAACGAGCTTCCCGGACGCCTTGAAAGCGGCAGTCGAAAGAACATTATCTTCAATACCGTGCGTTAATTCTGGTTGTGTTCTTGTTCGCGTTTTTAATTTTGGGGTTCACGGTTACCGATGCACCAAAAAAGAGAATGGGTATGTCACGTCAGAAACGCAACACTTCTCTACTTGAAAGATTTCCTCCTTTTATGTTAGGATCAGAAGGATCCTCTCTAAGGTATAAGGAATAGTCAACGCACAGGAAGGGTTTGATTATATAAAATATATTTATCAACATCAAATTAACGGTAAGTAAGCACTATGACAATGGAAAAAATATAAAAGATTCGAAGTTCGTTTTAATTACCCTTGGTTGAAAATAAGTTAGTTATGATTAAGTCCAGTGGGTTGAATATTGTAATTTGAGTCCTGACTTCCTAGGTGTTGAGATAAATCTTAATTAGACTGTAAACCTTTTGGTTCAGACGGTTGGGATGGTTGAATTCTGGTCCCGGTTATTTTAGAGGATTCTTTAAAGCGATTCCCCTACACTTTTACACGCATTATTAAATAATCGAATCTTAAGTGAGAAAAATCGAGAAAATAACGAAGCATGCACTAGAAAGCTGTGCAACCCAATACTTTTTCTAGCAATCGAAATTGCTTTATTCTTCCAATCGCATGTTCAATATAAATGCGTTGCTTAGCAATTTTTTTTGTTTCAATTTCTTCCTGTTCATATAAACGGTTTCTTCCGTATAGAAATGGAGGAATATTTAAGTGTGCTTGTTTTGCTGCTCGAATTACGACGGAGATTGAGAACTAAATTCTGTACAATCGAATAAAGCTCTGATGTTTTTCAAATTTCGGAAAGTCTTTGGAATATTTTTAGAAATAATTTGCCTTGAAGGAAACATTGACGGTCTTAGGTGCGTTGAAAATTCATTATACATAAACTGAATCCAAGTAATGAATATCTTTGATATGAGGCCAACAGACAGATCACATTTGTATGATTAATCAGTGACCAATAATCCAGCACGTAAACGCACTAAAACTAGAACCAGTTGCTGCATGGTTGTCAATTTACACTTCTTCGATTTATTATTGCCACTTTTAGCATTACTGTTCTAAAACATAAAATTTTCACACGCAGCGGATAAGAAATTAAATAAAGCAACTATTTGAAAAAATCTCAAACCGGCATAGAAAGTACATTTCTTATCATTACTTTTCAAAGAGTCGACAAACTGAGTCATCGGAGGGCTGTGGCTAATTGTAACTTGGATTCTTTTGCAGTTGGTTTTTATAGTATTGTTTTGTGTCGTCGTATTTACAAGCGTTCTGTGATCCTCCGTATACGTGCCCACATCACAAGTTATTGTACTCTTTTAACTTTGAATCCCGAAACTGCACGTTGTTCCTTTTACCTTTTCCCACTCCATTATTGTGTCATAGTCATCGACATCCATACGATCATTTGTAGGATCCTACAATTAATAACACGAGGATCAAAAAACCATCAATTACAAAAATAGGAAGAAGGTTTTTCATTTGAGCCAGAATACCAGCAATCTATCGTCCTCATCGCAGATTTTTCGTACATCCACAGTTTGAAGCATATTGCCTTTGTACTTTTCTTCGAGGCTTAATCTCCCTTTTGCAACCTAAAAAACAGTATTATCACATTAAAGGATTATATTCATTGTATATTTATTCATTTCATATTTATTTCTATATTTATTTATTTTACGAAACTAACTTTTACAGGATTTACAGCAGATTTCATATGGTCGATTGGATTTGGATATGCGTTGGTGGGCCCAGTTTTGTTGTAAAAATGTAACGAACAGATATATGGATCCTTTGTTACATTTTCAATAGTTCGCAATCCTTCGTCGGCTCGTCGACAATATTTTACCCACTGTTCACTTTTTTTACACTGAGCACAAATATTGATATGCTTTCTTTCACGCAATTGATCAGTTTATGACGATACTAAATACAGGGCTTCGCGAATTTGATAAAAACGAAAGATTGCTCGTCTTTCGGCGATATGCGATGAGAGTCATTTTTACAAGTGCAATAAGAGCACCGTTTTGACGCGCCTTTATTTTTCATAGCCATTTCCCGGTCACTTTGCACACTACAATCTATATTTATGAACTATGTCACGTAAACCCTACGATTTTCGTGACAATTTATCAAATATGTAGTGTGTTCACTTTTTGACAAGGTACGAAAACATGGCGGACGGCAGCGCATGCGCACAAAAAAATATTCAGATGAAAAAACCTATTGGAGTACTTGCAAAATCCTGATAATCATCATAAGTTGAGAGAGTCAGTCGAACTTTGCCTTACCCAATTGATCGTAACCAATGGTGACCGTTCGACTAATCTAAAAAGGACTTATACTCTCGTGTGCTCTTTTTTTATTGTTTTAAAACTTAAATTTAAACTTAGTTAACAAATTTGAATTTTTGTAGTACTAGATTAGACAGCACAAAATACTAGATTAGCACAAAACTCTAAATAGTCTTTGTTCTTGCAGGAATACATAAAAATGTTAAGTGTTGTAAAAAAAATTCTGCGAAAAAATGTAATGAATTTTTTTTGTAATTGTTAACATTTTTGATATTATTATACTATTCATAAAGAGCATGTCCAACATGGCACACTTGACCCATTTTGAACATGTCAAAGTATCACTAAGGAAATTTAATAACCTTTTTTTTATATATATTTGCAGAAAAATTCGTGGGAGGTCTATAAAGCGAAAAAATCTGTAATTATAAATATTTTTTTTAAATTAAGAGATTAAATTTTCAGGTGAAGACCATCCTGCACCTGTAATTCAATTTTTCAAATTCAATTTCATGGTTCGTAAACTGAATAAGTGTTCCAATTTTTATGAATAATATAATTGAGACTTTTTAAAATAACTTTGTTATAGTGTTTATTAATTTTTTTATAGGTTAAATTTTTTATGAAAAAACATCAAAACATCGAGGTTTCGTTTTCGATACATCGATCGGTGACATCAATGTTACCATTTTCGATGTCTAAGGTTCCTTAACATCGAGGTACATATACTACCATATAGCAGAGCTTGCGAGCACGCGAAGTATATCAACGAATTTGTGCACAAAAATTATTTAATCACTTCAAACACCAGTCATATTTTGTATTCACTACACAATACTTATTTGGAGGAGGAATTTCTACGTAATATCTCTTTTTTTTATTCAAAAATATCAATCTTTGTTATATTCTACAAAAAGATTTTCTCAAATACCATAGTGTATTTTAATATTTTATTTTGAAATTTATTAATTTTTTTACACAATTTGTATTCACTTTTAGTATATGTCATATTTTGTATAATTTCTTAATACCTAATTAGACTACGAATTTTAATATATTCATATAATAAAATAATGATTTAATCTAATTCTAAAAAAAATTTACTCGAAATATAACTAACTATATTTAAATATTTGATTTTTAATAATTTCGTTTTATATATTGTTCATTGTTGGTTTATAAGTTTCCCGGCCGATGCACCAAAAATAATAAGTAGGTATGTAACGTCATGTTTACTTACCTATTTATATTATTATGAATTCCTCGTTTTTGTTCGATAAAAAGATCTAATAGATTTCTAAATCGAAACTGGGACGAGGATCACCAACAATAAAAATCGGAAATACAATAATCGAAAACGTCGATTTTTGCCGTAGGCAAAATTTGATTTAAGTTTTGTTGATCCTTGCTCAGTCCTCGTTCCAGAGGACGGCCAAGGTTCAAAAGGATTTTATTTTCTGTTTCTTGCAGTTTTAATTCTACGTCGTACTCAATACTGTTGAATGTTTTTTCCATTTCTTTTATGATAGTTTTATGGAGTAGCAGTAGGGCTTTCTTATTATTATCAACTTCTGCAAAGAAATATAGTAAAATGTTTATTTCACCGGAAGACAAATTTCATTATAAAAAATATGAGAAGAATATTTTTATTTACATTGAAATGAGGAGAAGGACATTCTATTAAAATTCAATAAGATTCATAATGAGTCGAGAGTTTTTAAATGTTAAAATACTTATTCAACACTGAACAAGTATTGAATTTACTTTATTTTTATTAAAGGGGAGAAAAACTGTTTTATTCATGAATTACTTGACTTATAAATCACTAATTCTTAATGTGAATTACTGAAACCTATATAAACCTTATTTTCTAAGTAAATGAGTCGATTTTATATACATTGCATCATACGAAGTGCTGACTTTTTCAAGTTTTGTATTTCTTTTCTTCTACAACATTGTATGAAGTACTTATTCAGAATATAAGTAACATCTGAGTAATTTATTTTCCGTTTCCTATTTGAAAAAGTACTGTGTAAGCATCAAAAGCCACAATAACTTTACCTTGTTCGTAAAAAGTAGATTCCTTCCTTTTCTGCTTATTTGAATTCTCATTTGGACCTAAAAAGTTATTGTATCATTAAAATGTTTTCACAAGAAAATGTACAATGAGGATAAAAATTCATAACAATTAAAATGTTTTGCTTTTAAGATGATAATTATGATTATAGCTACTATAAAAAAAATTTCCTTATTTTGGTCTATAATTGTTTATCATAGATACTATGATAGATATTAATAGTGTAAAATGAATATTATCTATTTCTCAACATCTATTAAAGACGTTATTTTTAGAGTATCCATTCAATTTATTTGCTCCCAAAAAAAGGGATAAGCTATTATTAAATTTACCCATGAAATTTTCCTTATTTCTTGCTTTGGATGTAAGAACGTTTAAAACACATTGTACGTTAGTGCTAGCATTGTCGACGGATAAACCCTCAGTGGCTGATGTGCTCCCACCATCCATAGAATCCAAGTATTTATGAAGACGTTTAAATCCTTTCTCATGAGAAGCTATGGAACAAGAACAATGGTACGCGAAACGACATTGATGTCTTTGTCACGCATCCATGACAGTTATATTATATATTATAATACTATTATCATTATATCATATAACACGTATTATTATCATACCTTGTTACCTATTGTTGTTATAAATATTGTTGCTAGATACATCTAATTGTTTTTTGTAGATAATTTCACTACTACTATTAACTAAAATATCAATAAACAATCGATTTTATTTATAAAATATTAATTACAACAAATATTACATTTATTATTATTAACTATTATTATTAATATTGTTAATAATAACAATTAAAGAAATGCAACAAATGTTTGTTTTTATATAATTGTTTTTATATAAAAACAAATGTTTTTGTTTTCATATAACAAACAATATTACTCCAACCTTTTTATTTATAATTGTTATCAATCACTATTATTACTAATATTTTATATTGTTAATAGATAGATGATTTTTTACTTTGGCTTTAGGGTCCAGAATTTTTTAAGTCCCTTCCCTATGTATTTTTATAGCAAATTTTGTACAATTGAGCACTTGGATCATAAAAGGGCCTCTCCGCGCGAAACCCGGTAAAAGTTATTTTTGTTCTCATAACAAAAATCACACACATCAGTACGAGGTTTCGAAAAAGAAAACTTTAGATTATACTGAAAGTATTTTCTATAAGTCGTTTCAGTCAAAGGAATTTCTTTTTTCCCTGTTTTTTCAGCATAAAATTCGAGAAATAATTTATATAAAATAGATATATTCAAATCCGGGTTTTCAAAATATGTCAAAGATGATTTTTCTCGACTGTAATGCGACTCATTGTGCGGTATAGATAAACAATGTTCTTGAATAACATTTTTAACAGTGTCATTTAAATGAATCACATGATTTTTATGCGTGCCACGGTCGTCTTCCAAAGATTCATTTTTTGCCACCTTACTTTGAACAACACGTATTCTTTTCCGCCCGATGTCTAAAACGCTGCATAAAAAATGTTGACACACCGGTATGCGCTCTTTTTGAGTTTGGAAAAAATAATCCCACAAAACGTTTTTCTTCGAAGACGACTGCATAGCTTGACTTTCAGGCCGCACAAACATTAATGTTTTTAGAATAATGTTTTGAGATTTGTAGTCTGCAGCGATTTTCCAGAAGTCTGCGTGGAATTCCCTTTGTTGAGTCTCATCAATTTTGTCGCAACATTTTTTGGCGCAGCAAGATATCACCCGGTTGAAAATTTTAGCAGGTACAACCTTTTTCCCAGAACGCGAAACATACTCGTTGCCCTGCACATAATATAATGCAGCTTTATAAATGAAAATACAAAAACAATTCTCAAGCTATTACCTCGTTTCTGTCCTTTTTCTTTGTATTCTGAATCCACAATGACTCGTTTCGTGTTCTCTTCTTTTCAGTATTTTCAGCAAATTTTGACTGATTTGCCATTTTCACACGAAACAGAAACAAAGTTCGAGGCACAAAATTATTAAAACTCAAATAAATTCACACAAGCGTAATTTTTGTGACCTTTGGCATGTAAACAACAGGTTGTAAATATTGTTGTCAGATGTTCGCTCACATAAATGCATGAAACTGTATTAGATTAAACAAAAGAACATCGCTTTTCCAACGAAACCCACACGGGAAAAATTAAAAAGTTTGAATTTCATGTCTTCAATACACATACATCTAATAAGATAATGGAGTCCAATTAAATGTAGTTTTAGCTAATATGATATTTATAAACAAAAATTACTCAATAAATAAATGCTTTCGTTCGGACACTAACATGGAATAAATGCGATACGCGCGCTCGCGACTTTGTTCATGGCGCGCGTCAAAACGCTTTGCGCGCTTTCAATAAAACGCCGATAACTAATAAACTATTGCACCAATTGACATAATTTTTTGTCAAAAACTTCTTCAAACAGTCCTGACCAAATCATCCGCTGGAAGTTTTTCGTAACTTCAATAGGAAAAAACTTTCTCGCATGTCGAAAAAATATTGCATCATTCCAAACCGCTTCGTATAAACAAATTAATATTGTTAAAAATACAATACATATCGAAAACTTTGGTGCCGAGTATAGTGTCCAGAGATGTACCATGCTAAATTTCAAAGCAATCGGGTGAATAGTGACTGAGTTTCGGCAATTTATGTTCCGAACGGCATTGAATTTGGCAGGTATGCAAAAACGCATATTTTATTTTTTAACGGATAAACAAATCATCGGATAAAAAAGTTTATGGAACAAAAAAGACGCGCCTAACCGAGCTGCAAATAACGGTATTATTTTTTTTATGATTTCACGAAAATCAATTTTCATCCTTCGATTTTCACATTGGACAATACTTTTACCGGGTTTCGCACGGAGAGGCCCTTTTATGATCCAAGTGCTCAATTTTCAATTTTTTATTCGTAAATTTATTTATACCTATTCTATAGTTTCACAAGTGCAATTCATTTATATCGTTTGAAAACACAATGTTTATCCGTCACACGTGCAATTTTTTATTCTTTTCTTTCTTTGTATTTTTATAGAAATAAATCTCACTGATGAGAACTCCAATCTGAGTCGAAACGTTTGAGGAAAAAATGAAACGCTGAGTTTACATTATTTCTGGACCCTAAAGCCAAAGTAAAAAATCATCTATCTATTATTATTGAGGGTCGATATAAGCCAGTTATTTATAATTTTATATTGTTATTAAAAGTTGCAACAAATAGTATATAACAATAATGTTACTTCAAATTTTATAATAATTATGTTTATAATAATTATCATTATTGCTAACATTCTTATTTGATGTTAATCAACGATCAGCAATTAATTATAACTACTCAAATCACTATTATTATTATTACGTTATTTTATAAACAAAAAACAATTTTTATATATAAAGATTAATATAATTATAAACAAATAACAATTACAACGAAACTATATCAAAATCACCATTTATAACAATTGTATTATAATTACTCTATTACTTACCTATGTATACAAATAATGTCATTGACCCTTGTGACTAAGTCTACCTAAAAAACCTGGTGGCACGGGTTTACACAGCCCTTGAGAAGATGTGAGTACACCAATACCACGAAAGCATGACCCACACGGACTTGGCAAATCGGTGTGAGCCCCTAAGCTCATCAACGCAGCATACAAGCAAAGCTGGCCCATGCTTTCAATTCAACACACTGACATCTAAGATACCAATGCACTTAGAAGAGGGTATTGAAACTATACAACTCGAACCCCCATGCTTCTGTTCTACGAATTGAAACCACAAGCGACAATATATACCAGATGTCAAGGCCTAAGAGAGAGTCGAGATCTACGGAGTCTAAGCGCAGATCAAATTTCAAACCGACCCATCGTCGCCGAACAGTAATAAATCTTTGTCGCCGTAATTTCCACGTGCTCGGGAAAGCTGATATATTTAACGGAGTGAATTCCTATAACTTTGGATATAGTGCATTGTCATCGAGGTATCAAAACAAGCATACCCATTAAACCAAGGATTAACCTTCCACTGTTTGACAACAAGGATAATTAGGGGAGGTACCCGATTACCGGAGGATCAATTGCACCTGAGAGATTATCGTTTTCGAAAGCCCTCCTCATCAAGAACAACCGGTACGTCAGAATAACATTGTTTTTATTAAGGTTCTCTTTTTCTTTTCTTTTTGAGCCCTTTAGACTCACGGTGTGTTTTTCTTTAAGGTTGGACCAATCAGACTCGATCAACCAAAGGAAAACAGCCTGCTACCAACAATTAAAAATCGCTTGGGTCAAAATAAAATTTGTATTTTTTATTAATAAATTATTATTAACATCAATTGTAATTTGATTCATTTGGCTTGTCGTCTACCCGGTTAATTGTTAATTTTAACAATAAACAGAGGAACATAGTCAGGGTATTTGGCTCTAGACTTTAGGTAGGAAATATATATATTAATTTAAAACTTAGGACGTCACAGAGCTAATTATTTTGGTGCATCGGCCGTTGGCAAACATCGAGGCTTATGAATTTTATGCAAATTTTTTCTCGAATAGTTTTCATATTTTTTACAAAAAATCTCCTGAAATTTCTTCAAAATAATTTCAGTTTGAGTTAAAATTTTCTAATAATTAAAATGATTTTTTAATAACCATTGAACAAGTCTACAAGTTGGTAGCAGTTTTAATTTTCTTTAAAAATTGAATACGAAAAGATCAAATATATTTTATTTATGCAACTTTAAATAAATTATATATAAAAATATTATCAAAAAAAAAAAAAAAACTATTATAAACTCTAATAATAATTGTTTATATTTGAGATCAAGTTTGTTGTATTCAAGTTTTAACTATCTTAATTTTAATAAGTCCCCCTATAAAATATTTTAAACAAAAACAGTGCGTACGAGATTTGATTGAATATTAAGAAATATTTTGCCTCCGCATTTAAGAATTATAAGCTATTCCGTTTTATTTAAACTGTGCCTAGAATTATATTTAATCGGCCTTTCTTACTCTCAACAAAATTAAAAAAACAAATTTCATATTTTATAATTCCAAAATATTGCGCAGCTTAAATATATTTCTTTTTTAAACTATTATAATGTTATAAAATATTTAATGGCTATGATAATAAAACATAAATAATTTTCCACCGTATAAAATATAAGTTTTCAATAGTTTAAGGCAGATTAAAACAATTTCTTCCACAAATTTAATGCTCTAGGTACATATATTATAAACTTTTGTACAATTTTACACAAATTTTATAAAATTCATATAATTAGATTTATTTATTGTTTCTTATAAACAATTCTTAAAAATTTTATTTTAAAATTTAATTAATTAAAATTTGCCAAATATACAAAAACTATAATATACCCTTTTTCTAAAAATTTTCAATAAAAGATCGTTAAAATTAAATCGATTAAATTACACAAAAATTGTATTTCTTATCGTCATGTTCTTGAATCCAAATGTCTGGACAATAAGAAAGATAATTTAGCAACAAGAAGTATTACTCGTAATCAAGCTAAAAACAATCCAAAACTCGCCGAAATTATAGAAGAAAACAGGAAAAAAAGCGTTTGGAATTAAAAATAAAACTTTAGCTGAAAACCAAGGACTAGAAAACAAAAATTCAAATAGTCCTTCAAATAAAACTAGTGCCTCAACCTCTCAAAAACTAGAGTTAATAAAAACTCCTATTCAAGATACCAGTATAATAATTAGTTCTAGTATACTTCCAAACGTCCAATCAAATTTAACGGATTCAATATTATTTGATAAAAGTATTTTTGATACATCAAATTTAACCAGAAACTCTACTATCGTCGATAAATTTGACCGCACTTTGATGCCAACAAATATTTCGGATTATAAAGAACAATTACATTCATCTGAATCTTCAGACGATTCAGACCGTGAATTAAATTACAAATTACTAAACAAATTAACAGAAGATCCCGAAAAATCAATTTCTAACGATCCACAAACGTTAGAACCTCTAGTTAAAGAATATAAAAACGATTATTCGCCTATTTCAAATAAAATTTCAATAAAAAAAATGACTACCAATAACCCACAAGTTATAACTGTTGCTCAAAATCAAGTGGTATCATTGCGAGATGCACTAGAAGTTGTACCAATATTTACAGGAGATAATATATCTCCGGATCAATTTAAAGAAGGATGTAGAGGAGCAAAAGATATGCTTCCTGCAGGGGCAGAATCAAACTTAACTAAATTAATCAAAACACAGGTCAAAGGAGAAGCAAGAAAACGTGTCACTGGAGGACAATACAGAAATGTAGAAGATATTATAGATAGTATTAAACGCGTTTATTCCTCAAATAAATCAGTATATCAATTACAAGGTGAATTACGCAACATTTATCAATGGGATAATGAGAAAGTAATTTCTTGAGCAACTCGTGTTAGGGAACTTGGAGAAAAAATATTAGATTCCCATAAAGCAAATAATAATGATAGAATAGATGAAAATTTTCAAGCAGCTCTCAACAGCGATATTCGGGATTCTTTTTTGCGAGGATTAAAAACTGAAATTGAATCTAGACAAAAACGAATCATTTAACTTATACCCTCACAATCAACTTACAGAAATATCTAACGTAACTCAACCTTTTCACTTTTGAAAATCAGCATGAACTACTTCTATAAGTTAAAAAAGGATAACAAAAATGAATTATTTTTTGAGGTAACAGCAGAATATAAAAAACACAAAGCAACTGGTCTTGGATATATATATATATATCTGAGGAAAGCTTTTCCATAGAAGTTAACCCAGATTTGACAATGGCAGGAAGAGATACGTTAACTGGAATGACTACACTGGTGCGAAGGCCGCGGCGATGCACAGATGGGCGGGATATGAGGACGTGGCTGACTTTATTCTAGAGTTCCAGTACGCGGGGTTTTATATTCGTGCGAATAGGGAACGCGTGCTTAGTGCGTACAACGCATTACTGAAGCTAGCCCCGTTCTCGCAAAACAAGAGATTCCCTGAAGGTGAACGTTGGGCCCCAGTTGAAACATTTCGACTCTTAGAATTTTGTTTTATTGATATTTAATTATTCTTATGCCGAATTTTCACCTAATTCAGCCAAAAGTTTCGCTCTTTAAGTTCGAGTTTGAACTTTTAATTTACGATTTTTAATTACATTCATTTTCAAAATTTTTAAACAGCAATTTTGCCCTATTTTGGGTCAAAATTACTTTCGAGATTCACGAATGGGTCACACGAAGGGTGAAAATTTCGCGAAATGGAATTCTTCATTTAAAGAGCAAGAATACCGAAAAAAGAACTCACGTTATTTTTAGTTTTTCGAGTGAGAAACGCAGACAGACGAGTCCTCGTGATAGTTGTCTATGACTCCGAAATAATAATAATGTACTTCTTTTAGGAAATCGAGAAGCATCATGTCGAGGAATTATTTACTCATCACCATCAACCTATTTCTTATTCAAATTAATGAAGCCAATCAATTTATTCAAACTTCTTTGTTCAAAAATCCAAACATTTACTTCGAACCTTTAGAAACTTTAACTTTCACTACTGGCAGATGGCATATTTTCTCTTATGTTAATATATTAGAAGTTTTAAATTTCGGATCTGAAATACTCAATACTTTCAAAGAATTAACTGTCTATTGTGAAAATAATTGCAAATACAATGACCTACTCCTCAATAACAATCATTTTCACTAAATAAAACATATGTATATATATAAATTAAAATGATAAATAAAAGGAAATACCACCTGCCAGCTTTACTTGTATAAGTTCAATTTCAAATTCAAATATATTCAGGCCAATCATTTCTTTTACATAACTGTTTTTCTTGTTTTCACAATTGAATAATAATAATGAAATTAAAAATCAAGTATAGATTAAATTCAAAAACAAAACTCAATTTTATTTTATTTTTTTTGTTTTCTTTTTTCTTTAACCTTTTAGGACCATGAAGCCACCACAAGAAATAGCAGAAATTGACAAACCTTTTGATGGTGTTTGCCTAGAATTTTTCCCAGAAACATATAATGTATTATTCATCACCAAATGTTTTCAATTAGCACCACATATTTCAATCATTTATATCAATAAGACTCTCTCAGCGATGCGTGTTTGCGAAATTTGTTATCTAACCAAATTATCTGATCACGAAAAACTAAGATATCAACATCGAAACGCTTGGCACTCAATTGGATAAATACAATCATTCAATACAGTATGTATCTTTTGCGATAAAAGACTATTGCCTATTTGTAACACAGCCTTTCGATGCACTCAATGCCTTGACAAATTTCTCGATAATCAAAATCTAGTACGAAATGGGACAGAAATCGAAATATAATCCAAAAAAAAGAGAAAAGAAGCATGTATAGTAAAAGGGAAATAGGGAAAATTATTTTTCATATGTATCACGCATGAATTTGAATACTTGAATGCTCCCAAATACACTTATGCATCAAATCACTTTAAAGCCACTATGCGAACATTGTTTTTTTAACCCTCCGAGCACATATGGGGCCACCCTGACCCCAAACTCGAAGTTAATCGGAAATATTTCACACTATTTTCAAAATGCACGGTCCCAAAGTTTATCGAGTTATAGTTCGAGGTGCTCAGATAACGTCAAGCCGCTCTGCTCACACAGAGCGATGTACAGTTGTCGTTAGGCTTAGTTGAAAGTTGTTGTGGGGTTACGCTGACCCCACTGTGTACTCGGTGTCGAAATTTTTGATTTTTCACAGGTAAGCATATTAAATTGTATAATGTTTTACAAGGTCCATACAGTTTATTGTACTTTGTTATTAATGAAATTTGTACTTTTTAATGATGCAATAGTGGACAGCATGGCGTATAACCTACGTTCTCGTGTTCGGAACATTTTATTCCATAACCAGGCGGAATGTTTTGATGGCGAGCATTCTTCTGAAGATGATGATGAATCAGTACAGCAGAGCACCAATACATCAACTTCAGAATACAGTGAAGCTGAGGACGCAGAAAATGGAACTTCGAATCAACGAATTTTAGATCAGCGGAAGCGAGCTCGAGGTCGGCCATCGACAGTGCTGCTCAGTAAAAATAATACGAAATGGAACACTGCTTCACGCACAAGAACATCAGGTTTGTAAATAAATATTATATATCTCACTCGTGCTCTCTTCTTTCTCTTCCTTTCTTTCATTCTCCTACTCTGTTTTGCTACTCTGCATAGTAAATATATTTTTTTCCGCTGTTATCGATTGTAGATCGATTAATAGTTCATGAGAGAACCCCAGGACCAAGAAACGGCGCTGAAAATTGCTCAGAGTGCTTTGAATTTTGGAATCTTCTCTTTGATGAAGAAATGCGCGAAATTATGGTGGAATGTACAAATCGACAAATTTAGGATGTGTGTGCTCTCATGATGGCTGACGATATAGAAAAGCAGACTTATCACTACATAACTAATTTGGAAGAAATGAATGCCTTTATTGCGTTACTCTACTATTCCGGAATGTGGAAATCAAATCACGTGGATGTCAAGGAACTTTGGAGCAACACCAATGGATATAATTTCTATCGTTGTGTTATGTCGAAATCTCGGTTTCAATTTCTCGCCAACTGTTTACGTTTTGATAGAAGAGAGAACCGATTAGAAGACGATAGATTGTCACTCATTAGAAAGCTGTGGGAAAAATTTATTGGTCACTGTGAACTCTACTATAATCCAAGTAACAATCTCACAGTCGATGAGCAATTGCTTTCATTCCGAGGCCGCTGTAAATTTCGTATTTACATCAAGTCTAAGCCAGATAGATATGGGATGAAACTTATCACACTGAATGATGCTGGACGTTTTATTTGGTTAGCTTTTCTTAATTTTTTCGAATATTTTTAATTTTTTGATAAATAGATTTTTTAATCAGAAAAATTTATTTATGAAATTTTTCTCATGAAACACTTATAAAATTTCATAAATTTTACACAATTCAATTACAGAATAAATAATAACATAAAATGATAAATAAAGTGTAACAAATTTAATTTTTTACAGATAAATGCCATTCCATACTTGGGAAAAAGCGGGCATTCACCCAACGAGTCTTCTGGTGAATATTTTTTCAAAAAAGTTACGGCACCTGTCCATGGCACTAAACGTTCAATCACTTGTGATAATTGGTTTACAACTGTACCACTACTGCGTGAAACTGTGAAAGATCCTTATCAGATGCTACTAACTGGGACAATCCGAAAAAACAAACCAGATATTCCAAATGAAATGAAGATTCCATCAAAAGATGTACCTGCTTCTAAATTTTGTCACAGCGGCGATGTCACTTTAGTAAGTCATACTCCAAAAAAACATAAGATCGTCCTTCTCGTTAGTACTAAAATAACAAACACTGTAATTGGTAAAAAAAACAAGCCAGAAGTCATTTTGCATTACAATCAAACGAAGGGCGGAACTGACGTTTTTGATAAGTTGTGTCACGCATACACGACCGCTCGTGCAACAAAGCGTTGGCCGATGCGTTTTTTTTTCGGCATACTTGATCAAGCGCAAGTAAATGCAAGAATTTTATATGCTTGCAAGTATACCGGAATGAATGAAACAAGCAAGAAAATATCTGCTCAAGATGCCATAAAGCAGCTGGTTTTACATTTGGTTACACCGTACTTGCGCAATAAGCTGAAAAATCGGTCGCTGCGATCAGAAATTCGCAAAGGTATACAACTTATTCTTGATGATAAATCAACTGCTCCAGAATGTGATCGGCCGACGCTTGGTAAACGAGCGAGGTGTGCGCATTGTCCTCGCGAAAAAGACAAAAAAACAAAGATACTGTGTCGAAGTTGTTGCCGACCAATATGTGATGATCATCGCGCTTATGTGTGTAATGATTGCGTTTGAGTATGAAGTATAAAGAATTTTCCTACAGAAATAGTAACTTTTTTTACCTTTCAAAACCACCGTCGTCACGTAGCAGAATAAATACCTTTTTTCAAAGGTACGGTAAAATACTATTTTTTTTATAATTCTAACATATCTCAAGATTTTACAGTTGAATTTTCAGCAAGAAATATTGAAAAATACAAAATCCAGAATTTTTTTTTGAATAATATGTCTTTTTGAAAAAAAAATTTTTTTTAGCAATTTTTTTTCATAAATAATAAATTCCAAATTCCTATCTATTTATACACATTTATTCAGAGACTATTACAGAATATTTAAAGAATTTGAAAATCTTTCTGTGGAAAAAATGACGCTTTCGACTGCGCTGGGATACGAGCCCAGGTCTTTCGATTGCCGGTCGACTGCTCTAACCACTGAGCTACACAGGCGTCCGACATCTCCTTCTCCACAGGAAGATCTCCTTATATCGCCTAGTGGCTCAGCCTTGCGGCTGTAAATGATTTCAAATTAATTAGTTGAGTTTGAAATTTTTGTCACTGCCTACATTATCGGAGGATCACTAGTCGCGTATCAGATAGGATACGTTGTCGACAGGTGTCCTCGTAGACAATTTCAAACTCTTATATCGCAAATAATGCAAATAAATTCAATATTTAAAGAATTTGAAAATCAGTCGAAAGCGTCATTTTTTCCACAGAAAGATTTTCAAATTCTTTAAATATTGAATTTATTTGCATTATTTGCGATATAAGAGTTTGAAATTGTCTACGAGGACACCTGTCGACAACGTATCCTATCTGATACGCGACTAGTGATCCTCCGATAATGTAGGCAGTGACAAAAATTTCAAACTCAACTAATTAATTTGAAACTATTACAGAATACCCCAGAATTTTTTCAAGCTGATCGCATCAGTCAATTGAAAATGGTGAGTCCTCAAAGTTTGTGTGGGGTCACATTGACCCCATATGTACTCCGTGATTGAAAAAATAGGTGTGTGCTCGGAGGGTTAAAGAAATCCCCCAGAAGGACGTGCCTAATATAGGCGACCTCCATCGTATTTGCATACCATTTAAAAATATTCCTGATATAAATTGCTACGTCTGTGAGAAACAAATATGTTTTGTACGAAAAAGGGCCGATCTTTGTAATGAATGCATATCTTATTTAAATAACACAATTCTAAATGATGAAGTAATGTCTTATTCGGAACCTGATACAGACTCCGAATCAGATCTAGACAGCGATCACGAAGCTTTGGAATACGAGTATGATTCCGAAGCTTCTACTATTATACTAGAAAGAGATTGAAACAATAAAAGAGAATTATTAAAATACATATATTTTTTATTATAAGCATTTTATTATAATAAAAACATTAGGTTAACTTAGGAACAAAGCCTATACTAAAATACTTTACTTACCTTCTTAAAATATACGATTTAATATAAGCTTTGTTAACCTGCACTGCAGCCTTATAATTTACTCGTTAAAGGAATATAGAAAATAAGCAACTTCTACTTTTCTGCAAATATATTTTCTATATGTTTCAGAAAGAATAGAAGTACCAGTTAGAACAATAAACGCTGCCACCGTCGCTAGCCCTATGCAACTAATTAACGAGTTAAGCATAGAATATGATTTTATAGGTCCAAACTACGAAATTATGTCTACATATTTGCATAATATTCCTACATTCGTTGCTAATTGTACGGTAATTAAAGATTGTATAAACTACATATGCACTAGCGAACGATCTATGAATAAAAAACATGCCAAGCACGACGCAGCACGTAAACTAATAGAATTCTTAAATAAAAATGATGTTTTTAGTAATCAAAACGGGTTAGAAAGCAGCCCAAAAAACTTTGAGAATCGGAAAATATTATATAAATGGACTGGGGCTTGCGAAAAGTGCTATCAAAGAGGTCACTTAATTTATACATGTAAAGGACCCACGAGAAATAAAAATCTGCGACTTAATTAAAATATTATATATATATATTGTAACGTGGCAAAGTTTTACCGCGTCACATTTGGTAAGTAGGTAGCTCTCCCAGCTCGAAAGTCGTCTTATCTCGCTGCCGCACGATGCTCCAGGGGTTTCCCTTTATTTTATTTAGTGATTAATTAAATTTAAGAATTAGAACTAAAATATGTAAATTTCCTTTTATATGACCTTGCCTCGAGCTCCACACGACGAGGGACAACGATGGACTCATCGGAGCTCTGGGGACGCCTATAGAGCTGAGGGTTGATTGCTGCCTCTCAAAGATTATGAATTGCAGCCTAGCTTGGCTGGATTCCCGCCACTTCGGTAGGCCGATACCTACACCCCTGACACTGTGGAATCACTTGGGATGCCGTCAGAACGGAAGAAATTGGGGCCCAAGGACTTCACGCCTCTGAAAATGACTTATTCGCCTGGGAGCGGAACCCTGGTCTTCAGAGTGTTCATACTGAGGGAGGAAGACATCTCACATCCCGTAAGGGCCCTCGACGCTACTACAGCCCTGGGGTGACATTTCAGCCGGAACCTAGACTCCCTGTTAGTAAGGATGCGGTAACTGTCTGATCATTGTACTGTTGTCGTGTGTGTGCCAGTAAATGCACTCACTCCAGGAGAGGACGAGAATCTTTCTCATATTGGTCCACGCTACCGAAGATGCTCTTGTTTTTTTTCTTTCTCTCTCGTTACAGTTGATGCAGTTATAATTCGTCTGCTGTGTCTGATTGGCGGAAAATCAAGAAACAGACACTGATTGGCGGAAAACCAAAGACGGTTTTTGATTGGCAAAGAGCCAAATGCTGAATTAATTGGCGGAAAGCTGAAACGGATACTGATTGGCGGAGAACCGATAAACAAATTGATTGGAGTAGCCAGATCTATACGGAACAAGCAGCCAATCAGCACGAACCGTAGAAATCGCCAGGAGAATGTCAAGGCAAGGAGCTCGACACTCGACAAGCCTCGCTCTCTTTCGTCCAGCAGCAGTCAGCGAGATTGGACGCTACCGTTCGGGAGTGATTTAATAGTTTAGTAAATCAAGTGTGACGCCTACAATTAACTTCTGAATTTCGCAAGCCGAGGTAAGGTCCGGTTCAAACTTGTGAAGCCTTGATGGTTTTGGGAGCTTCTCCGTAAGTACTGTAAAGTTTAAATTAAGAAAATACTAAGAATGCTCTCGAACCTCCAAAGCTAGCGTTTAGTGATTAGTTACTGTCTTGAGTTGCGGAAGTTGGAAATTAAAACCTAAGAAAAATAAATAATTTAAGTTATTAAAAGTGAAATAAGTGAAAACCTTTAAAATATTGGGAAGAGTTCAGCTATCGCACTCTCGTTCAAATAAGGCTTTAAGCTATCGAGAATTGAGGTGAATGCTGCCGCTGGAGCATCGGCTGGACGAAAAGCAGCATTTCCGTAGTTATCGCTTTTAGCCGTTAGTTAGAAAAGGACGAAGCTATCGAACCTCTCTTTTCCTCTAAGAGAAATAACTTTTGTACCCGTAAATAGTATTTAATGTCTAGCTCAGAGTAAGTTCCGCCTAGTCACAATTGTTTGTAAAAGCCCAGCCTAATTAGAGATCTAATATTAACCGATTTTGTCAACATTTATATATTAGCATAGCTACCGAGAGTCACGTGATGCAGGATGGCCACGAGGCCAAACCTAGTGAATTAATATCGCTACGTGTATGGTCAAGCTGCCGCCATCTTTCCGCTACCGAGACTTACGCTACGTGGCTTGACCACAGCATACCGCCTGGAAATTTGATACCGCTGCCTCACCCTTCCGCCATCTTGTAAACGTCCCAACTGCACAATAAACAAAAAAAATTAATAAAGAGGATAAAACCCTCATACTTCGCCTTACTCCATATTGTTAGGTCCGAACTCATCGTAAGGTTACCTTGTTTACGTAAGTTGCGGTAGCGTAGTAGTAGAAATGGGAGGTGGTCATGCCTGACCCCTTTTATCCGAGCTGCTGCACGAAGTAGCTACCTCGATATCCCATGTGTGCGTGACTTGTATCTCACTTTATATAAAAACTGTCATAATTTTGCTTAATAATATACTTTAAAATAAAATCCTATTTCATACTAAACTTGTTGCCTCCACGAGTTTTTAAACCACCCCCTCTCCCCTTGTCTGAAAATCTCAGAGGCTGAGTCTAGCCGAGACGTTAACCGTGCACTAGCGCCGTTGACCAGGGTACATAGTTTGTGGTCTATAGGTACAGATGGCGCATGTGCGCCTGACGCCCAACTAAAAGTAAAGTGAGGTAGTACCTCTTGATCAACGGTGAGAGTAAGGTTACAATATCTATTATTATATATAATAAAAGTCAAGAAAACTTCAATTTACGAAATTCAAAAGGTTAAATTGTGTTTTTCATGACAAGCTTAAATAAGACTAAGAAATAGTAAGAGAAGTTTACGAAATTTACATATGTTAAATACAAAATATTAAGTAGTTACTTGAGTTGAAATTGAAATAGAATCTGCCGAACAAGAAATTGAAAAAATGTCAAATAAAAAAAACTAGATTTAAAATTTTAATCAATTTTTGTAAAAGGCAAGTGAATATGAGGACACCCGGTATAAGCCTAAACCGCCCTCATGTTCTGTTCGTTTTACTCACAGAACATATGGGATCAAAACCATATAAATAGGCGACAAATTTTCATAAAAATCAGTTCATCTTGGACTTTAGCCCCATAACAAGTTTCTCTTGAACTAGCGCTAAGTTAGGCGTTTCAATTTTATTCTGCATCAACCGAATAATCGAGAAGCCAATTTGTATATTGCATCTGTAATTTTGTCAAGGTTTCAAATAAAGACATTCAAGTAAGTCAACTTGTTTTATTTTTACTGATTTTACGATTACTATTTCCAACAATTTTTCTATTTTCCAATTTCAATCTTTCAAGTTGGATAACTCACAAAACTTTCAATCAAGCCTCAAACTTAAACAATTTTCTCAATTTCAATAAAACATTGAGCAATTAATTTAATTCAGTGTTGGTTGTTCAATTTGTTTATTACGAAATTCTTAATTAAAACGTTGAGCAATTCAATAGTTCAGTGTTAGTGTGTCTAATTTGCTTCTTTCAATTATTAAATAAAACATTGAGCAAATAATTTAGTTCAGTGTTGGTTGTTTAATGCGGTTATTAAGAAATTCTTAATTAAATATTGATCAATTCAATAGTTCAGTACTAGTGTGTCTAATTTGTTTACTTCAATTATTAAATAAACATTGAGCAATTAATTTAGTTCAGTGTTGGTTGTTTAATTTGTTTATCATGAATTTCTTAATTAAAACATTGAGCAATTCAATAGTTCAGAGTTAGTGTGTCTACTTTGTTTATTTCAATTATTAAATAAACATTTAGCAATTAAATTAGTTCAGTGTTGCTTGTTTAATTTGTTTATCACGATATTCTTTATTAAAACATTAAGAAAGTCAATAGTTCCGTGTTCAGATATTTAGGTTGTGTACTTTGGAATTTCTAAACAAACATTGAGCATTAGTTTCGTTTCGTGTTAATTTATATTATTAGTTTAATTTCCAGTTCTTCAATTGGAATATTGAGTAATTCATACAGTTCAGTGTTCAGTTATTCAAGTTGTGTACTTTGGAATTTCTAAACAAAACATTAAGCATTAATTTCGTTCAGTGTTGGTTTATATTATTGGTTTGATTTTAATTTTAAACGAAACATTGAGTATTAATTTCGTTCAGTGTCAGTTTGTATTATTTGCTTGGTCTTAAGTCTTCAAATGAGCATTGAGCATAAACTTAGTTCAGTGCCCAGATATAATAGGATACGTCTGAGTTAAAACTTTCGAAAGAAACATTGAGCATTAATTTTGTTCAGTATTAATCATTCGAGGTAGATTTCTCTCAAAACAAACCTTCATGGACCCCATGCGTAGAGCTAAATCCTTGCTAATTTTCTCAAGGGTCAATTGACATTTTACCTCAACTAGTAAGTTAAATCATTTGCCACATTGCGAACAAGCAGCTAAGTTTGTACCAGATTCTCTCAAACTAACTGATATAATCAGTCAAATACTAGGGAATTGATCAAATTCTCTTCAGATTATTCGAAAACAATATATTGCGATACAGGAGGATCAGGATTTACTCACTGTCCTTGGTTAATAAGCCGTTTTTACGTAAAAATTCTCTGCTCATACTTAGGTCTAATTCCCAGGTTATAGAGCGTGAGATTTGACCTGAAAAATTGTTGTAAAATAGGACATTTGAGCGTTTCCGGACGTAACAGATTGGAGGTATTACAATTACGGAAGGGATGAACAAAACACTACGAAGGAAGGGAGATCTGCGTGTTGATCGAGAACGCAAACACGAATGTTTTTAAGAATTATTTCAGTGTTGAGCACATCAAGGAGTTGTTCATTAACACATTCGTTGAAATAATCAATGAAATTTGTGTACTGACTGGTAAGTCATTGGACTTCCTGGTACCAATTTTTGTGGAGGCCATCAAAACGATCATTATAACAATCTTACCATACGTTAAGAGGCTTCTATTGATACACGTACTAGCGTATAATAGTCATTTTTTTTTACTGACCTTCTGATTTGTTCAAGGGCGAGCGGATCGAGACCACGGACGACATCGACGCCATTTTCCAAGACGTCTTGAACATACCGTTGCTCCTCTCTCCAATAGGATCAACGCCTCCGCCACTCGCACGGTATGGGTCCATTAAGCGCGCCACACAGCCACACGTATAAAGAGTCAATAAATTTTCACTTTACTTTCCCACTCTCTCTTTCCAATCAAAACTCGCCCAAATTCCTTCCCTTTCACTCTCTCGCTACGCTGCGACGCACCCGCCTAAGGATCCTATCATCCCCACTCTTTGTGTTATCCTTCACCTCCCTACAATATAAAAGAGGGTGTCCACAACACTATGAAGAAAGCAGTTGAAGAAGAGCAAAGTCAAGGTGAAGAAAATGGACAACGAGAAGGGATAACTGTTTCCAGTGACGGCTTCTTGGAAAAACGTGGATTTTCTTCGCTTTTCGGCATAAAATCGCTAATTGGATGGTTTACAGGCAAGAACGTCGATGCTGAAGTGAAATTGAAATTTTGTAAGTCTGGCGAACATTGGAAGAGTAAAGTGGGGACGACTGAATATAAGGAGTGTCAGGAAACGCACGCAGATCATTGCCAAGCAAACCACGAAGGCTCCTCCGGTAAGATGGAGGTAGATTCCGCGGTGGAGATGTTTGCTCGCTCCGAACGCTTATTTGGAATCAAATACGCCAATTACATCGGCGACGGAGGCAGCAAAACATTCAAGGACATCATTGACAGTCATCTACATGGAAATTTTCAGGTGAAAAAAGAGTGCATCGATCATGTGCAGAAGAATATGGGCACAAGATTGAGAAACCTGAAAAAAATCAAAAGGCCTTGGTGGGAAAGGTAAATAAGTGGAAAATTAATCGACCAATTAACTATTTATTATGATTTGGCCATACGTCGAAATCCAAAAAAAATATTTGTCAATGACGAAATTTCACTGGAAACTTAAATACATGGCCAAATACACCCTCAAAGCGCTTTTTCTTACTACCTTTCCTTCAACCCAAAAAAAATGGCCAAAAATCTATGCTGTTACGCTTGTGTTGCCCCTTAAACAGCTTAAAGATTACATGCTGGGATTGGAAAAGGATTATTATTTATCGAGGGGACCTTGCTATTAAGAGTGATTTGTTATAGGCCGAATAGGGTAGCCAGGATCCTCATATTGAACCTTTCAGTGACTATTATTAGAATCGAAAAACATTATATGTCAATTACCAGAAAGGCCCATCCTCCACTTTGTTAATAATTTAAACTGGTAACAACAAAATTACATACTTCTCAATTATATGTAAATTACGAATATCATAGAGTTAAATTAAAAACACTGGACCTAAAGCGCAAAGTTGCAATGTCCAACATTTAACTATTGAAATTATAATTATAATTACACAAATAAAAGAAAATAGACATACAAAAGAAATGGTTGCAGTTTGGAATTGGTTTGTTGCACCATGTTACTGGGCGGTTGGTCAAGCCAAGTGACAAATTGCAAAATAATTTATACGTGAAAGCATTAACGCGCAGAAGACTCTTGCGGCAAAGATAGTCGCAGAATTTAATAACGATGTGTACGTGTCCGATGAATCGAAATACTTCGTTTGCGCTGATAGGAGAGTTTTTGAAAACATTCACTATCTGACAATAAATGGCAAGTATGCTGTCCTCTCGACGACAGCCCAGAAGGTGATGAAAAACAAAAACGAATACCTTCAATTCAACACCAACAAAGATAATGTCGCGGCGGACGAGATCGGCATTCGCTACCTACTAACAGCACTCTCTGAAGAAAAGATCAAAGAGTACAAAAAGAAACTCGTGGAGGGACACGAAAGGTCGAACTTGACCGAAGCGGTGCGCGAATTAAAGGAAATACTTCGTCATTTTGCTGAATTTGAGAATTCAGAGAAAACCGGTAAAGGAAATCAAAGGCCACAGAACAAACAGCAAGAATTACTAAACACAAACCCATCAACACCCAATATTTCTACACATCTACTCGAAGAAAACAATAAAACAGGTAAACAAGACAAAAACGAATCATCCAACCTATATCCTCATAGTCAACTTACAGAACTATCTAACATAACTCAACCTTTTCACTTTTGAAAATCAGCATGAACTACTTCTATAAATTGGGAAAGGATAAAAAGAATTAATTGTTTTTTGAAATAACAGCAGAGTATAAAAAACAAAAAATAACTGGACTTGGATATGATCCCGAACTAACAAAACAGCATGTCACTGAAACATTATTAAAAGTGGTACCGGAAATAGATGCACATGTCTCTAACTCCTATCAATCCTTCCAATTAAATGCTTCTAAAGAATTAAAAAATACTTGCAAGAAATTTCAAATCCGAAGACCACAAATGTTAAATTTCCGCATTAAACATTCAAAAACATCTTCAACTTATATGAGCACCTGTAAAGCAGATGAAATAAAAGAAAGTGGAATAGGTAGCACACCAAAACAAGCAAAAGATCAAGCAGCTTGTAAACTCATACATCCCATACTCAAAAAATTAGAAAAAGAAAAAACAGATAATCTTCAAAATAACTTTAAAAAATTAACTGTGAATCTAGAATCTAACATTTCAAAATCTAATTTACCTTTGCAATAAAAAAAAAAAAAATGGACATTCTAATGTGAAACAAATAAATAATCTGCCTTTCAAAAAAAGAATCAAACATAATCTACCAATCCATCCAATTCCTCAACCTGCTACCTCAAATAATTTATCATATACGAAAACCTATAAAAAATGCATGGATTGTGGATTTAGATCACCCAATCCTTATTAAACTTGTTAAAATAATAAATATGAATCTCATACGCACACCCTTCTTATTTTTTTTTTTAGCATGTTTATATTCATATAATTATGTTGATTATTAATCTAATTCTTTACTTTTTTTAGTCAATCTATCCGCATGCTGTCACCAATGCCAAATGATGGTAAAGACTCCTTTATTTTAGGAACTCGAGAAACAATATGTTGAGGATTTATACTCTCATCATCATCAAATTAAATCCTATACAATCTTATCAAGTTGACAACTTCATTATAACTTCCTTTTCAAACGCTTCTTGTATTCATTCCGACTCTGGCATCTGGTATCTCCTCTCTTATATCAATATTGTCACGTCCCGCGACGTATGTTTGACAACGTATTGCAATGCCACACATACAGTGTGCGTGCATGTGTCCATTAATCTTTGAAATGTAGCAGGGGCATTTTTAAGCCCAAATAGCATACGGTTGAATTCGTAATGGCATAGGGTGTAGAGAAGGCAGTTTTTGCCTTGGATTAAGGATGTATGGACCTGGAGGTGCATTATGTGTGTCCAGCAGGGACTACTGACGCCCGGCCTGCATTGGCAATTTTGCTTATTGCATTACGTGGGTACTTCTGCCCTTTTCTCACCTCGTCTATGTGGAGGTTGCGGATCTGAACCCTTCCAAAATTATCCGGCCGGAAGGTGCTGGTTCTGCCTACAGGTCATTGGAGACTCAGATTGGAATAATATCGGCTGGCATACATACCAGGTATTTCAAATATTTGTGAATCCTTTTGTCGATTACAACCCTGTTACCTTCCGGGAAGTTGATCATAACACCGAACCACCTTTTGAACTCTTCTTCTGGATCGAGTTAAATGAAATAACCAGAGATATCTTCCCTCTCGCTATAATTGAGCGACGTGATTAACACCTGGAGGAAAACCAAAAATTTACATTGTAAATTTTAACGCCAGTGCAATTTCCTCTCATAGTACTAAAGACAATAAAGTTTATAATAATAATATATCAATATTACGAGTTTAGTTTTAGAACCCTCAACCAAATGACACCAGCAAACTGGCCCATAGTCTCAACTCAACACACTGACACCTAAGATTCTAATGGACTTCGAAAAAGCTATTGAAACCATGGAACTCAAATTTCCATACTTTCTACCTACGAGTTGAAACTACAGACGAAAATATAAGCCCGGCTGCAAGGCCTAAACAGCAGTCGAAGGGAGCATAAGATCGAGCAACATCACTAGAACCGATTTTTCGTCGCCGTATCGTAATAAATCTCTGTGGCCGTAATTTCCACGTGTTCGGGAAAACTAATCTATTAACAATGGAATGAATTTCTATAAAATTGGATTCAGTGCCATTGTCATCGAGGTATCAAACAAGGATACCCATTAAACAAAGGATTAACCTGCCATTGTTGGTCAACAGGGATAATTAGGGGAGGTACCCGATTACCAGAGGATCAACAGAACCTGAAGGATTATCGTTTTCAAGAGACCTCCTCATCAAGAACAACCGGTAAGTCAAAATAACATTGTTTTTATTGAAGTTTTCTTTTCTCTTTTCTTTTCTTTTTTCTTTTTGAGCCCTTTAGACTCACGGTGTGTTTTTCTTCAAGGTTGGACCAATCAGACTCGACCAACCGAAGGAAAACAGTCTGCAACCAACAATTAAAAGTCGCTTGGGTCAAAATAAAATTTGTATTTTTATTAATAAATTATTATTAACATCAATTGTAATCTGATTCATTCGGCTTGTCCTCTACCCGGTTAATTGTTAATTTTAACAACAAACAGAGGAACATAGCTAGGGTAATTGGCTCTAGACTTTAGGTAGGAAATATATATTATAATTTAAAACTTAGGACGTCACAATATGCCTTGTTAATATGCACTGAAGTCTTATAATGTACTCGCTAAAAGAAATATAATAAATTGGTATCTGCTACATTTCTGCAAAATATATTTTCTGTATATTTCAGAAAGAATGGAAGTCCTATTTAAAACGATAAACGCAGCCACCCAAGCTAGCCCTATGCAATTAATTAACGAATTAAGCATAGAATACGACTTTACACCACCAAAATATGAAATTACATCTATAAATTTAAATAATACTCCTACATTCATTACCAATTGTAAGATGATCAAAGATTGTATCAATTATTCATGTACTAGCAAACAATCTACTAGCAAAAAGCAAGCTAAACACGACGCAGCGCGCAAAGTATTGAAACTGTTAAACAAAAACTATGCTTTCAGCGAACAAAACGGGTTAGGAACTAACTCAAAAAGCCTTGGAGGTCGTAAAATACTTTATAAATGGACTGGGGCTTGCTAAAAGTGCTATCAAAGAGATCACTTAATTTATTTGTAGATTTGGTGTTTCCGGTATTATAATTTTGAGAGTAACCGGAAAGGCCATCTATTTTACTTTCACTTAATTTATGTCTGTAAGGGACCGATAAAAAATAAGAACCTTCGCCTTAATTTAAAAAAAAAAGGAAATATATATATATATATATATATATTCATTAATCAAACATTATGTATAATTCTTTTAAAATTAGATGAAGATCATATACGTGATACCCCTCACTCTAACCTACTCTATTATTTTTTCAAAAATGTAAGCACAAATTAACTAGCCAGTGTGTGCAACAAAAAGGATTACTTACGAGTAAGTGTGGGAGATACCCGCGATTGCTATCAGCAAGGATTAAGATCTACTGTCCAGCAGTAGGATAATTAAGGAATCACCTATATAAAGGAACAACCCAACAAGGGATTATCCTATCTAATAAGCGTTAACATCGAAACAAACCGGTAAGTCAATAAAAAACCCTTTTATTCATTAAACTTTTCTTTACCTTCTCACATTTAGCCTGCCACCAACTCTTTTTCTCTATACAAAATCGGTTGGGTCAATGTAATGATTTTTAATAAACTATTCTTGTTAAACCTAATTGTTATTTAATTTATTTGGCTTGTCCTCTACCCGGTGATTCAATACTTATACTTTCTACACTACTTTTATATTACAGGTCATTTTTAATCTTTAACCTCAAAAAAAAATGTTTACTATGACAAGTAGTTTCTGTCTTTATTTTACAAAAACAAACAAAATTTACTATGAACTATAAAAAAGTTTTCATGACATTGATTATTGAGGATTTTCAAATCCAATTATTTTAAACCAAAACTACTTTTATTAAAACCTATAATCTTTGGATATGTCCTTATAACACTTCTCATGCTGGTAATGATGAATTTCAATGAGTGTTAATAGGAATATTTACATCGGTGCGTTCTTTTAACTTTATATATTTTTTAGCAATTTAAACACATATATCTCTCTAGTATATAAAAACATTTTTTATGCTTTATAATCTTTATAATGTAATTGTTATTTATAGTCTTGAAAAGGACCAAAACATTGGTCGAAACGTCGACGAAAATGCAATAAACATCAAGAAAATACCGAAAAGGCCACATATTAATTATTAATTTATAATAATTGTTATCGATAATATTACTGTCAGCTGTTTATATTTTTTCGGAATCGATCAGAAAAAGGGGGTTTTTAACTTTGATCTTCCCTATTATAAAACACTCTAAATAGATGTGAATCATGTCTTAAAAAGTTTGCAGGGGCTCCTTGAGAAACCATAAAATTATATAATTAAGTATGAACCCAAATAAATTTTTTGGTGCAAAGCTGAATGTGAATAGCTTGATCTAGACCATTGAGGCAATTTTTTTGCAGGTCAAAGTAAAGCCACCTCCAAAATACATGTCACTACCTTATGTACATGGCCTCTCAGAAAAATTATTAGGCATCCTCAAACCCTTTAACATAAAAATTGTATCACACAATGTCAATAATCTATTCCATTTTTTTAAACCAACAAAATACTGAATTTCAAAACTTGACACCGCTGAGTTTGTTTACAACATTCCCTGCACAGATTGCACAGCCACTTATATAGGTACGACAAAACGACTACTTAAAACTAGAATCCACGAACATAAGAGGGATGCTCACAACCTTCCGAACAAATGGACTGCCTTGACAAAACACGCATGGGAACAAGACCACATATTTAACTTTGACAATATCCAAATTGTCATTATTAAATAACAAAAGTTAAAAACGAAGAAATATTTCTCTGGGTCAATTTGCTCCCGGGAGTGTTCTTTCCTTTTAACGGTATTACTCTCTTTTTTTCTCAACTCTCTCCCCAAGTTTGAAAATGCATAGATTGCCTCCATATCTTTCGGAAATGTGCTGAACCCTTTGGACAACGGTTACAATTTACAATCTTCCTTTCAAAATTTCTTGTCTCCTCCACCTTCGCCTGCTTGTTTCTCCTCCTAACTGTCCTCTCCATACATTCAGGAATCAGTCACAAACATAACATCTTACAGTAAGGTGGTGAAAAATTATATGTCTTCAAAAAATAATGCATAGAAAACAGAAAACAAGGATTAAAAATCCTACATTCATCAGTTAAGACTGGAAAGTTTGGATACGTAGTTTTTTAGCTTGAAGCGGAATTTCTGTGTGCCATTCTTTACCCTCGTTCTTCCACAAGAAATTCACATGCAATTTTATCTAACCAGAGTCCCTGAATGTCCTTTTATTTACATTTTAATTCCTTTTTGATATACCTTCGTACACTATTCCGCCATAGTATGGCTCATATTTGCAAAATCTTTTATTTTAAAGTGACTTCACTCGAAAGAATTTATTGTGGATGCAATTATAGATAAAACATTCAAAATACAAATAATTTTTTTAGAAATAGGTTAAAAATAGCATTTTCAGACAAAATAGTACAAAAATAGCCTTAATGGTCTAGATCAAGCTATTCCCATTCAGCTTCACATGAAAGAATTTACTGTACAAACGGTTATGGATAGGACATACCAAAATATTGATACATAGTTCAACATAGTTTTAAAATAGTTTATGTAAAATTGTTCAAACAAAGCCCTAATAACCTCAACCAATTCAGCTTCGCACCAAAGAACTTATTGTGGATACAGTAATGGGTAAGCCTTTAAAAAATATAAATAATTTTTTATATATAGTAGCACTTACACTAAGAAGAAGAGATACACCCACTATGATCACACAGATTGGAAATTGGTGTGACGCCCAACGCACACTAGCAAAACCAGCCTAGCCAGTCAACCCAATACACTGAAACCTAAGATTCTTATGGAGACGCCAACCCTTGTTGAAATGCTCGGATCTTAAACCTAATGCACTGGCTGACTAAGTTGCAATGCCTTAAACTACCATATCCCTATATAAACAGATGCATGGAAACTCTAAACGCAGTAATCCTAGAGCTGCAGTACAAGTGTAATTCGAGATCCATAGTCTTGGGGTCGTGTAAAAATAGATCAACGAGTTCGTACAAGGTCGCATAGTGAGAAACGGAGAATGAGTCAATTCGTCGCGCCGTTGTGTCTCTTAGAAAACCAAATTTCTAAATCCCTATAATCGAAGCGCTGTTTGGTCAAGAGTCGAACCATCGAGAGTTAAAAGAGTATAGTGTGGAAGTTTCAGTACTGGACCAAACTACCATTGGATATATATATATAATACTACATCTCATCCGGAGACTCAATTATAAAGGTTAGACAAACTAGTTTCAAAAAACTGTTTTGTTTATCTTTCGTCTACTGCAAATATACATGCCGTAAGAATCCGAGGAAACTGAACGCTATAGGAGGATGGGACAGAGAGCGGACTGGAAAGCAACTGAGGGGCAGGCAGGCTTTCTCTCTCGCACTTCCATCATTCCCATAAGCTCTCTCTCGCACTCATGAGTTTTCCTATAGCGTTCAGTTTCCTCGGATTCTTACGGTATATTCATAAACCTAATTTTTCCTATTCTTCGAATGAGATAAAAGATATAAACTTGAAAAATTTACCTGAAATATGTGCTTGTGTAAGTAGAAGCAATTTTTGAACGTCGTTTGTCGCGTGCTTAAATTGAAAAATTACTTTTGAACCAAACGAAACGTCTAAGGAAAAACGTATAAAAATAAATACGGTGTCTGATGACGTCTGGTAAGTTATATTTGTTTATTTCTAGAATAACGTGATGTGTTTGAACAAAGAATGTGATTGGTTCTTGCTTCATTTTGAAATTATTGTATTCAATTGAAGAAGAAATAGTTTCTTTGAAAACCGTGGAAAATGAGGATGTCGAGGTTGATGTGGAGAATGAGACAATAGACGAAGATAAGCATCAATAGAAAGATGAAGCCGTCGAGTTTCGTGCATAAGCAAATAAAATTAAGAATCCTCACATGAACCAAGATATTGAAACCATGGTCAACGCCATACAAGAAACCTTAGACCAATCTATACACTCTCTCAAACGCAGGATAATGAGAAAAATAAAAAGAACAATTAATCTTTCTGAGGGAGCCATTGAAGAGTACATTCAAATACCTCTGTTGACGGACATTCCAAAGCAACTGGAAACTCTCCAAATTCACTTTCCCATAAAAGAATTACAAAGTTCCATTGATTTTGACTTAATAGTTTCCCACAATCAGGCAAAAATAGAAGCGCTGGCAAGTGTTCTTTTTCGGTATTTTAATTTCTCAATAGTAAACCATAAAATTACGAATGTTTCTTTAGCATATAATAATATTAATAAAATTGTCGTCAACTACAATGCAGCTTTTTTTTATTTCAAAAAATGATAATGACTATTCTAATACGCCAGTTAGATAACTATAAAAAGCAGTCGCAAATGTTTTAAGCAATCTGATAAGCAAATCTGTCCAAAAATGTTACAGCGCAGGCGGGAAAGGAAATAATAACCTATCTCTCAAAGCCACATTGACATACTAGTCGATGCGAGGTAAAATCCAGTTTTCATTTTACTTTCCTCGATATAATGTCATCGCTAAAATTATAGCCCATTTCCTGAAACAGCGCCTCAATTAGCTTATTTCTTATTGCTTATTAAAAGTATTTTTTAATATGAGAATAATCTCTCAGGTAAAAGCATTCACTCGAAAGTCATATGGAAATTCGCCTGGGAATCCGTGTATTAATTTGGAACCAAATTAGTGTTAGAGCACGTGTAGTTGAGTGTTGAGTTAATGTAAGGGCATGTGGTACTTGAGAAAAGTAGTAAATTATTGTGAACAATTGGTCCAGTTTCTACATGTTTGTGTCCAAAATACATGAAATTGTGTTTACAAAATTTGAGTACTGGTAGAGAAGATGAAAACGGATGTAGATTGACTAATTTAGTTTTGATAATGGAAGAAAATTTCAAGAACATTTTGTGAAATTAAACTTTTTTTTTTAGAATATCACATGCCCATAAGTTTACTTAATTTCAATTTGATTTGAGTGTTGAGTTAATACTCTTGTTTTCATTCAAATAATTCTTACATCCCGCATAAGTTTAAATTGTTAATACTCATGTAAAATAAGAAATTAATACAGCGATTCTTGAGAATTTTCGGTCACCTAGTATATAAGGGAAATAGACACTTGACTGCAGCTGAATTTGACTGCAGGAGTGCAATAAACATGTCAAAGTTCATGATAAGGACGCTCTCCTAGTCTCAAGGCACTGCACTTAGAGTACTTTCTAGATTTCTTGCAGATTTTTACAGTTTCTCTTCAAAATAATATTTTGTTAATTTTCCTTTATTTGAACTACTTTATCGATAATGTCGCGCGAAATCAAAATAAATTCAAATTATATGTTCAAGGATGTCACAAAATTTTATTCTAGTTATTTCAGTTTAGATTAAGAATAAAAAAAAATGTATTAGAAAAGAGTGCACATCAGATATAAAGCACATGTGTTAAAATTTGCATGCATAAAATATGTAAGCATAAAATAAACAATAAATAGGCAAATAGTATCGTTAAATAATAAGTTAAATTTATAAGTACGAAAAGCAAACGAGAAAGAGGTAGAAGTCACAAATGCGATTAAATGAAATTAGGAAATCATGTTAAACATTTAAAGAATTTGAAAAGCTTTCTGTGGAAAAAAGACGCTTTCGACTGCGCTGGGATTCGAGCCCAGGTCTTTCGATTGCCAGTCGACTGCTCTAACCACTGAGCTACACAGGCGTCCGACATCTACCAGGTGTACAAGTATGAAACCGGTAATTTTTTTCAGAAAATACACGTTTATTTAATAAAAATGGTTATACATTCAATCTTCAAAGTAATGGCCATTGCTAGCCACACATTTTTCCCATCTCTCTGGAAATTTGTGTATGCCTCGCCAAAAAAATTGTTCGTTTTTTGAGTCAAACCAGTCATCGAGCCATTTTTTCACATTTTCGTACGAATCGAAGCGCTGTTCAGCAAGTGCGTGCCCCATTGATGAAAATAAGTGGTAGTCAGATGGAGCCAAGTCTGGTGAATAAGCCGCATGGGGGAGGGCTTCCCAGCTTTACGAATTTACCAATTCCCGAGTCTTTTTTGTTCGATGTGCTGGTGCACTGTCATCAAGAAAAATCATGCGGCACCCATCTTCCCACCTTCAAAATCAATCCCATGGCTTTTAAACATTGAGAAATGCTTTGTTGGGTCATATTTAATTGTTCTGCAAGTTATTGTTGCATTTGACCATCATCTTCATCCAATAATGCTTGCAATTCGGCATCTTCAAACTTTTTCGCTGGTTTTCCACGTTCTTCGTTTCTCACATCGAAATCGACACTTTTAAACTTATTGAACCACTCGTTGCACTGTGTTTTGCCTAGAGCATGCTGGCCGTAAGCTTCCACAAGCATTCGATGGGCTTCCAAAGCAGATTTCTTCAATTGGTAACAGAAAATCAATAATGTCCGCAAATCGTAGTTTGAAGGCACAAAAATCGACATTTTTACTAGCGAAAAAAATTAGTTATTGTATGAAACTTGATTGTTTATGAACTGAATATTGTTGACAGAACTCAATGCGAAGAAATGGCGTCAATGATTTGATTTGACAGAGCGTATAGTTTTACCTAGCGACACATAGATGTCATTACCGGTTTCATACTTGTACACCTGGTAATTCTCCACAGGAAGATCTCCCTATATCGCCAAGTGGCTCTGCCTTGCGGCTGTAAATTGATTTCAAATTAATTAGGTGAGTTTGAAATTTTTGTCATTGCCTACATTATCGGAGGTTCACCAGTCGCGTATCAGATAGGATACGTTGTCGACAGGTGTCCTCTCGCGGCAGCGGTAACAGGAATCTGCCAGACTAAGATCGCCATGGTCGGTTATGCCCTTCAGGTAGCAAATGTGCACCTTTCGGATTTTCAGGAAAACATACGGATGCAGCTGATGCATCTTATTGGACACTGGTGCAGCACAATCTACGTATTGTCAAGGGCCGGAGTCCAAGGTCTACGCGCGACAGTCCCGGCTTGGGGCGGTGAGCCTGCACACCCGATTGTATTTTCAGACGATGCACGTCTCAGATTTTCATCCTTCCCTGCTGGAACGCATAGGCTTGCAGTGGCCTTTGAGGGAGCCAAAAAGCTGATCGCCAACAGGATTTCCAGATTCTGCCCTGATGCTGGCAATTTGAGTAATTTAGTTGCTTTTAAGGCACTGGTAGACGCGGCAAGAGCCCAGTATCACGTCGGAGCATTATCCTTATGTAACAGACGAGCAACAGAATATAGCGATAAACAGATGGAACAATATCTCGGACGTGTGGGCACGTTCATCCGAGTTTTCTTTTCGACAACTACACTTTCCCAATCGCCTCACCTTACCCAATTAAAAGTAGGAGATTATGAGGATTACTCAATAGATTGGTTTAACGCCTGCAATACATTCAAATGAAACCAGAGGTCAAATCAAATTAATTTGAATTCAATTGCATTATTTGCTATATAAGACAATGCTCCCAGATCCTGGATGAAATTTAACCCCTCCACTCTACCAGTTTATTGCAAAAAAACAATTTTTCACATATAATTTGGGGAAATTTTTGAAGTATATTACTTTTTCAAGTTGTTCTTTAATTATATTTGAAAGTTTGCTCAAATTATACTTGAACATTTGTTTTTTTTTCAATTAAATTTCAAAATGGAGGGGGTAAATTCCATCCACGATCTGGGAGCACTGATATAAGAGTTTGAAATTGTCTACGAGGACACCTGTCGACAACGTATCCTATCTGATACGCGACTAGTGAACCTCCGATAATGTAGGCAGTGACAAAAATTTCAAACTCATCTAATTAATTTGAAATCATGTTAAACTTTAATGAAATTTACCGAATAGGACTTAAGATATAAGAAAATCTGAGTAATGACGCTTATTTTTCTTTTACGTTTATATAATTACATAGTTGAAATTGTACGCAACTTTTAATAGAAGTGCTAATACGATCATCCAGCGACGTGTACCTTAATTGATCAACAGAGTTCCAAATAAATTTTCAAGTAAGTTGAACATTATATGCAAATCTTTTCTCTTCCTAAGAACCTTACAATAGATTGGTATTTCCTACTGATTATCAAATTTTCTACTTTTTCAACAACGCATTACACTATGAACAATAATTTCGTTCATTGTGGATTGCTTGTAAATATTTATTAAACTTATTTGTTTATATCTTTGTTTATTCAACAAAAATCGAAATTACTTAATTTTCTACTTTTTCAACAACGCATTACACTCTGGACATTAATTTCGTTCATTGTGTATTGCTTGTAAATGTTTATTAAACTTATTTGTTTATAACTTTGTTTATTTAACAATATCAAATTATTCGATCTTCTTACCTTTTCAATAATGCATTACACTTTGGACATTAATTTCGTTCATTGTGTATTACTTGTAAATGTCCATTAAACCTATTTGTTTATAACATTGTTTATTTAACAATGTGAAATTATTCGATCTTCTTACCTTTTCAATAACGCATTAGACTCTGGACATAACTTCGTTTATTGTGTATTATTTGTAAATGTCCATTAAACCTATTTGTTATAACTTTGTTTATTTAACAATATCAAAATTATTCAACTTTCTACGCTCTGGACATTAATTTCGTTCATTGTGTAGTGTGCCCAAATTGTTTATTGAATATTGTTCATTGTCAGTAATATAGAATATTTATATCTGTCATCTAAATGTTCTGACTGGTGATTCTTGTCAATTATATTGAACCTTAAGGTTTTTAGGCTGAACAGTGTTGATGCAATATTGAATCTCAATTATTAATCCTGTTAAAGGTTATATAATAAGAAGAGATTTGTTTATTTAGATTGAGTTATGCGTATACACCAACCCACCCACTCGATGGGAACCTTTAAGGGTGTTCCTGAATTTGTTTAATCGTCCTGGTTTGTTCTCAACCCTTCACAGATAGGGGAAATATTCTCACGATTCTTCAAGTAATTGCGCAATCGTTCTTACGGTTAATAAACCTAGATTCCTAAGTTATAACGCATGGGCGTTGACTTAAAACAATTGGTGACTAACCTACTTGAGCGTCGCGAGACGTAACATAGTAGTATTCAAATTTTGGAGGCCCCGGAGGGATAGCGGCTATAATTGCGTAGGGACATCGCGGAATTACTTATATTCAAATTCGTTTAAAGTTCGATATTCTTGAGAGGTGCTAAGATTCGAAGGCTTCAAGTCTATCTGGTGAAGACTTTCTTCGAAGCATACTGTTAAAAGCTTGGAAGGGTGTTAGTTAAAATGCGCCTATAGTTACTAAAATGTTAAATAATCTAGATACAACAGTTTTCGAAGTTATATTATTTGAGAATTTAAAACGAACCGCCGAAAGGATTACTGATTTAGAAGAACTCGATTAAGACCAATGGTCAACAAAAGCTTATTTATGTAAGAAACTCAAAAACTTAGAACAAAACTTTAATAATCTGCGTGAGGAAAATAATACTTTGACACAGACCAATGAAAATCTAACGAAAGTTGTCTCTAAATTATCAGAGGAATATTCCAAGATTGTAAAGGATCAGAAGGAAATATTAAATTTGGTGAAAAATTTGCAGAATTAACAGAGAATTTGACTTTTTTTACAGTGGATACACAGAGGCTGACTCTCGTTTCGAAACGCAAGCGAAATTTCAGCAAAAGCACCCGATTGCGGCTTAAAAGGAGAAGGGAGCTTCCCCAACAAGAATTTGATCGCGAGGGATTAAATCTCATCGCTACATATAGGGATACAATACAGTGCCCTCCACTACCACGTTATAAAATAAAAAAACCAGGAAAATCCAAGGTAGTCAGCATCGTCAGCTTGAAGGACGGGTTTGAACTCAAGGATTTAGGTGACAAAATTCTCGTCAGGCCAAGAGCCTCAGTCCTAGTACAAGCTCAGCCGCCGGTTATTTGCCTGTTCACGCCGCCCCATTCAAGAAAGGCCAATGATGACCCGATTATTGTAAGACATATTGAGCTTACACAAGAGCAAAGGGTCAGAACCAGTCGAACAAAGGTCAGCTTTCCCCCTGGAAGGCGGATTGTACCGGAAGTGGATCCAAACCAGCGTCCGATCTTGTTGTGCAGGGGATGCAAAATTCGTTCTAGAAACGAATTTTGTAGAAACTGCTTCGAAGAAAATTACTACCTTACCTGGAAACCAACTCCAAAAACATACAAAAACAATAAACTTAGGGAAGAATTAAGAAATCTGTTTGATGAATCAGACATATCGGAGTGAAATTTTTTTTTCTCCTGTTATTAGTAATTCTGACTTTGTAAAAATTATATATGAATACAATAAATAAACAACCTTGTTATTAGAACTTTTGTGTCGCGTTGAATTATAGATAGACACACCTGATTTTTTTTTTTTCCTTGTGCGAGTAGTTTAGTTAAATTAATTTTAATTAACTTTTAAACGGTTGTTTATAACTTAGATTTATGAACTCAAGAATTACACGTAATTTAGCTAAGAGCAACGAGGAGCTAAGAAGGGAAATAGAAGCTTTCGACCCATTTAGTTGCAATAGGTCAATCCCTCGCAGCGACTCGGAAGAAGAAATTAATGAAATAGTTACACATAAGCCGAAACCAAAAGCGTTCAAAGAGACCTTTTGTAAACCCGAGGTAAGCACAAGCACAATAATTATGGCAGCTCAACCTATACCCTTGTCACGTCCCGCGACATATTTGAATGTATATAATACACACAGGCTGGATTGAGTTAGAAATCTATGAGGAAATCGATAAAGGGGAATAGGGAGTAGGGGAAGTAGAGAGCAGTATAGGGCCCCTTCTCCTCTAAGAAGATATGACTACGTCACGATTTTCGCTGACCGTCAATTTGTATAAAAACATATAAAAGAGGCCCACACCAAGAAAAAGCAGTCAGTAAATTCTTCGTCTAGTTCGACACTTAAATTTTCCTTCGGATCTATAACCGGTCTCGCGACAATAGTCCAGTGCGGCATTTCAATTTAACTTCGAAAATCTCTGAGTTTGAGATTAATAAAATTCGACCGGTACAATTTCAAATCCAAGTTCGGGAGTCGTAAAAGTCATCGTAGACTTGAATAGATCTTGTAAAGATCTTCGAACAGTGTCGTAAATTTGAATCACCGCCCTTTACGGAATATACCTGTGCGGCCTATAACTCCGTCTCTCTCACACACTTGGAATACACCTGTGGGGATCCCGTACTTACAACTCACCGCCGTGTGGATTAACCCTCAACACAACTTACGAATCATAAAGGTACCGAACCTCTCTCTCTCTATCTTTATTCTTTGTCTCTTTCTCACCTACGTACCAACCAGCCTGTGCCTACATTATATAAGAATTGTCTTAACGAATGTATATCCGGAAATTTTAACCAGTAAAATAAATTCAATTTGTATTATTTTCATAATCATTGTGTCTTTCATTGACTTATCCTCATCCCTAAGCGAGGATCATTCGATCCTAACTTAAAACGAGGAATCTTCGATCAAAGTAAGTATATTTGCGTACTTGTGACGAAACACCCTTAAGAGACGCTTTTACCGTAGGGGCCAAAGAAGTTATTATTTTTTGTAACTATGAAGTATCCCTCCGAAAATTTTCGAAAAAATAGATATTGCCACTTTAAATTTGAGCATGGTATAGAGAAAAAATGGTGGGTGTTCAAGAAGTAATTCGCATTAGAAAAATTATTCAAAAATTAAAAAAAAATGTTTACCCCCTTTTAGAAACGGAATGGGTTCTTGAATTTTTTTCAGAATCTCTTTAGTACCCTTCATAACATATATTTTAGTCATCAAGATCGGTTGAGCCGTTTTCCGGAAAATTGATTTTTTGATTTTTCAAAATTCGTTCATAACTTTTGTAAAAAAAATTTTTTCGAGTTGATACTTGGGGTGAATTTATCTTGCAATAGGAGCCACTTACCCTCGCAATATGGATCATATTTTAATAAGAGACACAAGTAAAAAATTATTAGAATTTTATTAAAATATTATTGACTAGTAATTGGCTCGAATTATTACGCGAATAGATATACAATATTAGTCTAAGAGCAAAAGTAAATCATTCGGTTGGTCATGAACAACGAACTCATTTAATTGAAGAAGCTCATTCTGCGGCATTAGGAGGCCATAAAGGCGTTACAAAAACTTATAGCCGAATTCGCCAAAAATTTTTTTGGGAAAATATGAAAGTAGACATTCAAAAATATATTCAAGGCTGTTTACAATGTCAACTGAAAAAATTAATCAGAGTCAAAACAAAAAATCCTATGGTAATCACAGACACACCCACTACTGCTTTTGAAAAAATATCAATGGACATTGTTGGTCCACTACCTGAAAAAAATCTGGTAACTTATATATTCTAACGATACAAGACAATTTTACCAAATATTCTTTAGCAATACCTCTTCTTAATCACCAAGCTAGTACAACAGCAGATGCTTTTGTGAAAAAATTTATTTGCATATTTGGATCACCAAAAGGATTACTTACTGACCAAGGCAGAGATTTTTTAAGTAATTTATTAAAAAGATTGGCAAAACGTTTTAGAACTAAAAAATTTCTCTTATCTTTTCTAATCTTTTTAATTGTATAATTTCATAAATTTCAAAAATTACCATTGAATGTTACCAATAGCCGATATATTACATATTAATTTTCTTAAGAACGCACCATAACATCAACAACGCTACGATAGCCAAATGAACAATTGTGGAGACATTTTACTTCCAAAGTTTTGTGTAGTAAAAAATTTTTAAAAAATGTAACAATAACGTATAAATGATTGAAACTGCTTGTAAGTAACTAATATTTCAAAAAATTTCTTTACATAATTTAATTCAAAATTTATCTCTTATATATTTATTTTATAGGTGTCGTTATCTATCAATATAACCTAAAAAGGTTGACACCAGTTATCCTAACAAAAATTTAAAAAAATTTTAACGAACTCTCATAGCAACTAATATGCAATGATGATAATTTTACAATATAATTTTATGCTTTTAAACTTGGATTTTTTGAAATTTAATTTTTTATAAAAATTTAACCAATCATCAAACAATATGAATGGAAGTAAAATACCAAATATGTCATCCACGGTATGTTTATTATTATTATTATTCTTTCTCTCTTTTATTTTCTCTTAATTTTATATTTTATATTGAAAAAACAAAATCTTTTTATTATATAAATATTATCTTTTTATTATATTCATAATTTTTCAAAAATTTTTATATATATTCATTTTGCATTTCCTTTTTATAGTCTTGATAAGGACCGAAAAATCGGTCGAAACGTTGACGTACTTTCAAAATAAAACAACTTTACAAAACCGGAAAGGCCATTCACTTTAATTTTCAAATTGTTTATTAAGTAATTTTATTAATTCTTTTATTACAAAGAAAGCTGCTAATTGGAACCTCCTTTTTCCAGAGATGGGATTACGAGGCTTCCTTTTGGCACTGCTCATTTGCAACTTCAACTATATAACAACAGTCTACGCCATCATAGGATTCGATTGCGGTTCAAATCAATCAAATATTACGACATTATCTTTACTAGAGGTAGGAGAATGTGATCTACCTCGATCTCAAGTACATGTTGAAAGAACTTATATACAACTTTTACAATTAACTGGATTTTCAAATACAAAAGTAATACAATGCAAAATAGAAATTCGACGCGCCATCTCTCATTGTGGTATGCATTCTCACAGTTCCATAGTTGCAAATGGCCACAGTGAATATATACATGATGTTACACGAGATCAATGTAATCAAATGCACACAATAGGAACATTTTTAGTAACCCCTTCTCTTCAAATATCAAAGTTAAAAGTAAACGAAACTTCATTTCATAGCGTTACTTTAGCAGGTTCTGTAACATCTAAAGGAGACTGTACTGGTACACAATTTTCTGACCCATATGGAACATGGAATAATGTCGTAGTCCAAGCCATATTCAAAATAACTTTACAAGAACATTACGCGACTATTCATTTAAATTCAAATAAAATTCAATTAGGATCTGGAATAATATGCACACTTTCAGACACATTCTGTACAGATGTAGAATATGGACAAACATTCTGCGATACATTACCTAATGACGTATGTAATTTTAACAAATATGAAATTATTTATAAAGGACCAGCAAATAAAACATATGACAACACGACAGACAATTCTGAAACCTTTTATTCTTTAACGACTGAAGATATAACTTTCGTACTAGCCGAAAAAACAAGAAAACCAGTTTGCAGTTACGTTTTAATACAAACCGAACATCCAAAATTATTAATTTTTGAAACCAGATCTGGAAATTCATTTTTAGAAAATAAACATTTAGAAATTCAAAATATGGACATTTTTACATACGTTAACTCTAAATTTATATATGTAGAACGACATATACGTACTGAAGTAAATAGACTTTATCACGATGTTCTTACTCAACGGTGCATAATTGAACAGCAAGTTTTTAGAAATACATTAACCCTAGCAACCCAATCACCAGACGAATTTGCATATCATTTAATGAAAGGCCCAAGATATATGTCAGTAATGGCAGGAGAAGTAGTACATATCGTAAAATGTATACCAGTTGAAGTAAAATATCGCAAAACTGAAGAATGTTATCTACAACTACCAGTATTCAGAGGAAATCAATCCTTTTTTCTTTCTCCACGAACTCATATATTAACAAAATCCGGTATCCAGACTAATTGTAATTCTTTCCTTCCACCAATGTACCTTTTTGGTGAAACCTGGTATAAATTGCTTCCAAATCCTGTTGAATCCATAGCACCTACTATAATTAAACCTCTAACAAAAGCAATCTGGAAATATACAAATCCTTCATCCTTAGCAACAAGTGGCATTTATTCTCAATCTGACCTTGATAAGCTACGAGATCATATAATTTTCCCAGCAGAAAAACCAATGATTTTAAATTCTTTAGCTAGAGAAATAACAGGACATCCCTATTAATCAAGGAATATCATTAACAAATTTATTTAACCAAGAAGTAATTGATAAAATTGCTGAATCTGCTTGGGGTAGATTTTGGACAGTTTTTACAAATTTCGGTACTACTAGTGCAGGTCTAAATGGATTAATTATAATAATTATAGGGATCAAATTAATAGCAGATACCATTATTCATGGTTATGCATTACATAGATTATTTGGATGGTCTCTCCATTTACTAGGCGCATTCTGGGATTCGGTCACTAACCTTTTGTTACACTTAGGTACCAACCGACCTGCTGGACCTCCCGCTGAGAGCCATCAACCACTGCTTACAGCTTCAGCACCACAAAACTCTATAGAAGAAACTAAAAGTTCATCTCATAACGAAAATACCAATTCAGGTAAAGATCATAATAGTACGAAAACTACTCTTTATCCTCACTCTGAACTAAAAGAAGAACGTAGTAGATCACATTATTCAATTCAAATCTAACATCTTAAAAATGTCGCATGTTCCTATTACAACCTTACTAAACAAAATTATTCAACAAAGAGGAGATCCACCCCTCATTTACGAGATACTCATTGAACAAACCAATAATAATGAATGTTTATTTCACGTTAATTTACAATATAAAAATTATATAATAATGAATAGTGGCAAAGATAAAGAAAATGTAAAACAAAAGGTAGCACAAAATTTATATAACGCCTTGATTAATGAATCAAAGGAAACAAATCAAAACGTCCAACCAAATTCTATTAGTAAAAATTGCAAAAAATTAAACGAATAGGAATTGCAAACACAATAAAAACAGCAAAGGATTTCGCAGCTATAAAGATGATAAATTCTCTTTTGCAAAAAGATAAAAAATGTGAAGTAAATTTAATAAACTCACTAGAATATTTACATGTTACAATCCAAGAATCACCTATAAATGATCCAAGACCTTCAACAAGTGGTCAGATAACAAAATCTAATACATCCAATAACAATCGTTTTACAAATATAAATCCTTATAAAATAAAAAGAAATAATATTTCTACTACATCGCCTTTTTCTGGAAAAAGCTTTAAGAAATGTTTTAAATGCGGATATATACCCCCCAATCAGTACAATAAATTCTAATATAAATATTCCATACTGATTCAAAAATCATCTATAATGGAGCATTACTATGATGAACCTACCCACGTGCGAAGTTACAAAAAAAGATATTTAGAACAGACTCTCTGGGACTTTTAAACCACGTGGAAATTTTGAGGAATTTTACGATAAAATATGGATTACCGTTACCACAATACATCGTTTATCCTGATCCAAATTCAAAAACCAAATCATTTTTTCTTGCTCAAGTTAATACAAACGATCATTTTGCTGTACAAGCGGGTCCTACAAGTGAGTTAGCCGAAAATAGAGCTGCTTTAAAATTACTACAAATATTAATAAGATCTTGTGATCTTTGCAATGAGGATTTTTATTATAATAAATGTAAAGAAACAAAAAAAAACAAAGAATCAAAGTGTTCAAACTGATCCAAGACCGAAATTAGTATCATGGAAAAATTCATGTAGATATTGTAACACTCAAATGCATGCTACAAAAGAGTGCCGTAGACGGAATGTTTTTAAAGCTGATAAATCAACATAAGTTCCCCCTCCACTTCCACCACGAAACTCCTCAACATTTAGTAATCTGTTTTCCCCTTTTTTCCAAAAAACTTCTAGACCTAAATCCAACCATATGTAAACATCCAATTTTATCCAATACTAATCCTTTTTTCTTTTTCAGCCATTCGAGAAGCATAATGAAATTCCTATTGTGACGTCGTAGAATTTCTACGACTCACAACGCCACCTGCGTGGCCATGTTTGTTATAGTTTTATTTTATTAAGATTTTATATCGCGTAGTTTCGTTCTGTTAGTTGAGTAAGACAAGTAAATTAGAGAGTTGCGGATAGTCCTTGGTTTGAAGCATGTCGAAGATTACCGAGATCTATGTATATAATTTCATGTAATTTAACTTCGCGCCGATTAACGGTAAATTGCGTATAGCCTGACGCTCCACTACCGGGAAATTCATTTGAACATTTTAAACAAAAAAAGTATATGTGAGTTTTGTCTCTTTTTATTTCACTGCCGGAGAGACAACAAAGGAGAGAGAGCAGCCAACGTTGGACACAACCGATACGCCACCTTCTACCAGCCACTTTGGATCCACCAGTCACGCCATCTCCGGTAAGCTCAGTAGCAAGGATCCATTTCCATTGGTCGGGATTAGCAATGACCGCCGTTCAGCGATGGCATGGAGTGAACCTATTACCATTGGTTTACCAAGAATTAGTGTCTGTCTCAACTCAGAGAGAGGCAGACGTTCGCATATTAAGAAAAGTTAGACACTCGCGCCATAACGGAGGGTGTCTACCCAACCCTGACCATGGCGTCATGAAATTTATAGGATAAAATATTAATGCATCAGGTTACGGTAACCAGCGAGGACGTCAGTGTTGCAGCCTATCACCAAGTCCGAGATCCAAGGCGAGTACCGGATAAGGACGTAGTGTTGCTGCCCAACCCTGATCAAGACCCTAGGCAAGTTCCGGGTGAGACCAGGACTGACTATCCATCCCTGTGCGTAACCAGCACGAATAAGGGTGAATACGTACTTCAACGTTCGAGACTCTAGGCGTGTTCCGGATGAGGACGAAAGAGTACTACCCTACCCTGGCCGAGACCCTTGGCAAGTTCCGGGTGAGACCCAGATTGAATATTCAACCCTGGATGTCAATTGGACGTGTCCTGATAATGTACAAGCAGGCGCGTTAGTTTTACCATTGGTTGAAAAGAGACAGAACCATGGTTAGAGAGAGAGGGCACCATCCACTGCTGCGTTGGAGCGCAGAACCAAGACTGGTAGTACTGTTTGAGATTCTCAGCCAATAACGGATGTGAAGAAGAGCAATAATTAGCATGGCGGTCCAACCGACCAATGGGAGAGGATGAGAGAAGCTACGACGGAACGTCAACTACAACGCATCCACGTTAACCATGAAGATGCGGCTTAAGGTTGCGGAGTGAACAAGTCCGGCTGGTGGAGACGAGGTATGGTTTGATTTTGGAGAGACGGAGAGGATAAACTACTACGATTTTGACTTTGTCTCCGGTGAGAACACTTGCGTCGTGTTGGGTGGAGCGATTGGTAAAAAAAAAGGAAAAATTAACATTGTGAAAGGGGAACAAACCGATAAAAGGATTATTGCCAATATTTTACTATAGACCCGGACGATTCGATTCCACCATTTTTTTTGTAAGAATTTGGATGAAAGAGCGGACGAAGGATAATTGAGTAGAGGTAAGAGTTTCTTGTGAAAAGTTGGTTCGCTCGGGGTGTTGAGTCCCGCGTAATGGCTGCTACAAGCTGAGCCACGTGTTATTAATAAAATCTCCTCGATCGTACCACACTTTATTTTACTTTAAAAGAACCGTGTGAATTGATTTAGACAGCTGAATATATATAAATACAGGTTATAAATTGTGAATAACATTTCTTGTTAGAGATACAAAACTAGTCGCCTGGCCGGTTAGTTCGGTGGCAAAGAGTGGGTAGAACTTTTTTAACGGGCGGTGAATTAGCGTGGCGTGGTGTGTTACGGTTGTGTGCATCCCATTATTGATTGACGGCGTAGTGTGGCCCGAGGCTAGTTATATATAATAAATTGTAGTAAATAGTGGATGAAAATAAATTGTGAATAGTTTTTCTTATTAGTATACTAGGATTTCTGTGATGGGAGATAGCATAGTTTAGCGTGGTGTTTTCGGGTCGTAAGTCTCAAGGGACATATTTGGCGTCGTAGCGTAGCCCGAGACCGGTTGTTTACATTAAAATATGATTGTTAGTGTTCGCGGGTAGATTACCTTAATTTAGCGACCCACTTAGATTAAGTATAGACGGTCACGTGACTTATCGGCAGTGTCTAATTTGTACGGATAGGGCCAGACTGTAGGAGTAGCGTAGGTCAGTTAGGTTATAGTGTTATTACGTATGTTGTAGAGGATTAGTCGGCGTCGCGTGCCATGTCCCTGTATAGCTGGCTACAATCTTAGGTTAGGTAATAGATTGTATGAACATTATTTATTTAAATAAACGTCTTTTTATTCTTCATTAAATTGTGCTGTCGCTTTGATTGGATTTTTTTTTCGCTGCGGATTGATTTTTCAGGACACCTACGAACCCCGCGCTCTACCTTTGACCCCAGGGAGAAATAGAGAGAGAGGGGGGCTGAGCTAGGCCTGTTTCGTGTATGTACCGGTATTGCGTGTGTTCCCCGCGAGTATTATTCGAACTAATCTTTTAGAAAATTACTGGGTTTCTTTTTTTGATGTTTAGTGTGACCTAATCTTGTGGCTCCGCGTTGCGTTGTGCCCGGGGGACAAGATAACGTGATTGCTGTTGATTTATAGGGTTTTTCTTATAAAGATTTCTTTGTGGTCGGTTCATGAATGACCCAAGAAAGGTCTGGCGCCCGTATAGTTGGTTCGTTTACTTCGAACTAGGAGCACAAAAGAGTGCCGTAGACGGAATGTTTTTAAAGCTGATAAATCAACATAAGTTCCCCCTCCACTTCCACCACGAAACTCCTCAACATTTAGTAATCTGTTTTCCCCTTTTTTCCAAAAAACTTCTAGACCTAAATCCAACCATATGTAAACATCCAATTTTATCCAATACTAATCCTTTTTTCTTTTTCAGCCATTCGAGAAGCATAATGAAATTCCTATACCAACTACCTTCTGGCGTATACTTGATGTTAATTCTGTTTTTCACTTCTAAAGCAGAAAACTTGTATATCAATTCACAATTTTATCACTCATCTGGTATTTATTTTGAACCAATTTCAAAAATACGTCTATTTTCCGAAAATTATAATTTTATCTCTTATTTTGACATTTTGCAACCAGAAAACTTAAAATATAAAATAGTAGATATTTCTCACAAACTTTATGAACATTGTATACTTACAAATATTGCAAATAACTGTAATATATATAATCACCACACTCAGCTTGAATTTATGAAAAAACGTATAAATTATTTTCTGGGAGAAATTTCATTTATAACCAGACAAGCTCATAACATCACTAAAATTCCCAAAAATAGTGATCCATTTTTACACCAAATTGAAAAAGCTCTTCTACAGTCAAAAATAAGACAAGAAACTTCTCTTTATTGGCCTAAAGAAAATTTATTCCTACTTCCAAACCCATTTTCTGAACAACTTGAAAACCCGAATAGCGCGAAGTATACATGACAGGACCCGGCCGTTAAACCGGATGCGATAACAGGAACCGGCCTATGTAAACCGGTAGATAGGAACCAGCCGTAACTGGAAAATGGCGGAAACAGCCAACACGACGGTGACCCAGCACACCCCACCACCGCAACAAGGGGGTGGTAGCTTGATACAAAGACTTCTGGGATTGAACAGCGCACCTGATGCAGAATTGGCAGCCCAATTAATCAGAGCAGAAGCAGCAGCGGCTTTAACGGCCCAATAAAGAATTCAATTGGAAGAACAAGCCGCGGTAGAAAAACTAAACGCAGAGGCAGCACTTCGAAAACGCGAACTGCTAGACAATGTCTATTATAAATTGCGAGAAGCCTTGATAGGAAAGAAGCTGGATAACACATGGCAAGCCTACGCTAATAATATTATCAGAGACTACCTAGACAGCATCCACGAACTCACTCCACGCGTTCGAGTAGAAGTAATAGAAGGCGCTATAAGACAATACATTGATTCATTGCACACAGAGCAGCACTTTTCGGTCGAGGACATACTAGCAATGAGAGCTCATAATGAGCACACCCGTGGAGAAATCAACACGGTGAAATGGTGGAACCCCATGACTTGGCACCAACAGGTATCGTTGTCGGAAAATGCAAATGGCTCCTCACGCGTTCCGACGTTGTACAGTGGCGCTCAAGTCGCCCTGCTAGGCTTAGGTGCCGCTGCAGCCGCCTTGATAGGCGTATACTTTACTTCCCGAGTTTGCTCCAACCTCGGGATTGGTTCTACTACCCCCAGGACAACATTACAACCATTGCTGCCTTCCACCTTAGACACGACCCTGTTATGCTCGTTGAATACGACGCTGAAAGAATTGCCAGCTACTATCGGCACATTAAGAAGTTCAGACGTCATCCAAACAAGCTCACTCGACAGCAGTACGTCGATCGAATTGATGACACAACTAAGCGGGCGATTTATCAATCAGCTCTGCAAGACTTGGAGCTCGGTCGTGGATATAGTAGCCGAGTTCAGCCATTCACGAAAATAAAGAAGCATAACGTTCGCAAGTATAAAGCTCCTAGAATGATACAAGCCAGGCATGTTAGCTTTAATATAGAATACGGTGTGTACATAAAACCTATAGAGGACGCATTAAGCGCAGATAAACATTTTGGTAAAGGTAATTACTTAGATATAGGGAAAAAAATACAAAAATTCTTAAAAAATATACACATTTCACAGAGGTAGATCATAGTAACTTTGATGCTCATATAACTATAGAACAGTTAAAACTAACACACACGTTTTACCAGACGTGTTTTATGCATGATAAAAAATTACGTATATTATCATCTAAAACCCTGAATAATTCCTGCTCCACTAGAGACGGTATCAGGTATAAAGCTAAGGGATCCATAATGAGTGGGGATGTTGATACATCGTTAGTGAATTCACTCATAAATTACGCTATCATAAAAGAAGTATTATACCAATTGGGTATCGAGGGAGACGCAATAGTAAATGGCGATGACTCAATAATTTTTACAAATGAGCCCATACCTCAAGATAAAGCAAAGAAGATATTTCAGACATTGAATCAGGAAACAAAAATACAAGTGACTCAAACCAACATACACAAAGTTGAGTTTTGCAGAACAAAATATGTTATTAACAACTTAGGGCAGCCTACTATGATGATCAATCCGGACAGATTGACAGATATATTCGGTATGACATATAAGAACACCGGAGATTACATGGAATACTGTAGACAAGTCATCGCATGCAATATAGCGTGCAATAGTGCTAACCCACTATACACAGTGTGGAAGGACATATATGAGCAGACATATGGGGCCCTCAGCACAGCAAAACTATACCAGGCTATGTTGGCAATATTAGAAAAGAAGCACAAAATGATAGCAATAAAAAATTTAACTACAACACCCGACACCGGTGAATTCAATGTAACGATGTACCAGACCCACGGCAATCTCGACCGACTGTACATAAATATGGATAGAATCATTAGGAAATTAAGTAGAATTAAGAGCCTTGGCAAAATCGGGATGGAAGCACTTAAGACAGCACCGCTAGCGAACGTTATAATGATAAACCACCAGGCTCAAACAATATAAAATTTTCTTCCTTCTTGACCAGTGTCGCCTAAAGCCCTTGTCAATTCTTGACTTTTACTACTTTTTTATTTATTTTTTTTCTCTCCTCTTTCTCCATCCTTTCAACCTTCCTGGTACAGGTACAATCCATCCTTCTCTTTCTATACTATAAAACCACAGCATGATCACTGGGAATGTACCTTTAGAAGAACAGTTTTTGTAAGGGTATTGTAATATAAGAATTGTTTTTCTAATGGAGAAATAGAATACCTTTCAATAATATAGAACTTCTGTTAGAATCAAATTTTGGGTACTTTTGCACGAATTAAGTAGATAAAGTATAGAAATTATATAATCAAGGGTACAGTTAAGTAAATTTAGTTCCCTTTCTTTTTAAATTTATAGAATGATTCCGACTGCGGCAGAACCAATCGTGTTCCACTCAGGACCTGTGGACGGTGTATGTCCACAGGATTATCCAATCACCTATGGACATTTAATAAATAGTTTTTGTTTCGACTTAGAAGCGTCAACCTTATTCATTTATTACAGTCAGGAAGCAACAAAGAAATTTTGCCAATTTTGTTTCGAAAAATTACCAATAACAGAACAAAATAAATACGAATTCTGTACCTCATGGCACTCAGTTTGTAAAATACAATGCGTTAATATGAATTGTAACGGTTGTAGGGAAGCATTAATAACGCCACGCTGCAGAGCAATCGACTGTAAAGGTTGTACTGAGCAAGTCTTAAAAAATAAAATGCAACTTCAATTAGGAAACGAAGTTATAGTTGAAAATGTTTTTCGATAAAATATTATAAATTGCAAAGTCATAAATAAAATTTTAAACATGTCAAAAAAAAATTTCTCTTTAAACAAAACACTGTTAGAATTTAATTAGTATTTTAAAGCTCAATAACGAATTTGTTCATAGAAAAATGCTGCCGCAAGATTTCGAATCCATTCAAGCCGAGAATCCAGAAAACGACGAACAGTACTACCAACCGTATATCGATCAAATAATTATGAAACATTTTTGTTGTTACTCTCCAGAAAACGAAATATATCAGAATACTTTAGATCAAAAATTCATATGTAAAGAATGTTACAGATATAAAATTACCTTTTTTGAATCAGAAATATCTCTACCCTTCCTTAACCGCCATATTGTAACCACGGATCTTAACGAATTAAAATGTTCTGTCTGCGAAGAGCAAATTTTTTTCATACGATTTAGAGCAGACCAATGTTTTCTTTGCAGTGAATATCTCTTTGAGTTAGCAAACGCGGAAAACGAATAATTTATAATTATTAATGATAATAATAACTAATTCCTATTTATATCAATTAAATCACAAACAACTCAAATGGATAATTCTTTTGCAGATAAGGACAATGGCAATGCAACAAAGAGATTTGACAAAGGGTAGCGCAGTACAAATACTGAATGAAATAAGTATTGAATACGATTTTTCAATACCAAAGTACACAGTAAAATCGCTTGGAATACATCAGGAACTGCCGCCATTCGAGGCGACTTGCGAAATTTTAAAAGATAACTTAACCTATGCTTGTGTTGGGGAACCTGCATCCCAAAAGAAAGTAGCAAAACAAAACGCAGCAGCTAAAGTCTTGGAAACACTTTCCACGAAATATATATTTTTAGAAGAGAAATTAGAAAAATGCTTAATAACGGAATCTAAATTTTATAATATAAATGACAAAAACAATAAAAAAACTTTACAAAAATGGACTAATTCATGTGAAAGGTGTTTTCAAAGAGGACATTTAGCTCATAACTGTCGCAACCCTTTACGTAATAAAAAATATAAAAATAACCCTAAAAAATTTTTTTGACTGATCTATGACATTATAAAATTACGTTTTATATATTACAGCATGTTATTTATAATTTACGAACATGAAATACCCAATTCACGTATAAAAAATAATATTGATGTATTTAGTTAGATATATATATATATATATATATATAAAAAAAAGAACATGTGTAACCTTATATTAATGCTAAGTTCAAACTATTTAAAAAAACTATGTAATAATTTATAACAAAAAATTATAATTTTAAGATAATATAAATTTTTATCCAAAAAATATGTTAATATTGGATTGTATCAAATTATAAAGCAGATAATACAAATTGTAGAACAAACGTCGAAATGAATGTCATATTTATAATTCACATATTGTTATTAAATCAAAAAAAAAAAGTATTTGAATGTATTTCTTCAAAACAAACTAATGTATTCTTCTTCCGAAGATTCGATCGCGGAAGCCTTGCCCCCGCGTTCGAACTGAGGGGGGAGGTGTCACGTCCCGCGACATATTTTAATGTATATAATACACACAGGCTGGATTGAGTTAGAAATCTATGAGGAAATCGATAAAGGGGAATAGGGAGCAGGGGAAGTAGGGAGCAGTATAGGGCCCCTTCTCCTCTAAGAAGATATGACTACGTCACGATTTTCGCTGACCGTCAATTTGTATAAAAAAATATAAAAGAGGCCCACACCAAGAGCAAGCAGTCAGTAAATTCTTCGTCTAGTTCGACACTTAAATTTTCCTTCGGATTTATAACCGGTCTCGCGACAATAGTCCAGTGCGGCATTTCAATTTAACTTCGAAAATCTCTGAGTTTGAGATTAATAAAATTCGACCGGGACAATTTAAAATCCAAGTTCGGGAGTCGTAAAAGTCATCGTGGACTTGTATAGATCTTTGTGAAGATCTTCGAACAGTGTCATAAATTTGGATCACCGCCCTTTACGGAATATACCTGTGCGGCCTATAACTCCGTCTCTCTCACACACTTGGACTACACCTGTGGGGATCCAGTACTTACTACTGACTCCCGTGTGGATTAACCCTCAGCATAAAGGTACCGAACCTCTCTCTCTCTCTATCTTTATTCTTTGTCTCTTTCTCACCCACGTACCAACCAGCCTGTGCCTACATTTATATATGAATTGTGTTCACAAATGTGTATAGTGACTTTTAAATCAAATAAATAAATTCAATTTGTATTATTTTCATAATCATTGTGTCTTTCATTGACTTATCCTCATCCCTAAGCGAGGATAATTCGATCCTAACTTAAAACGAGGAATCTTCGATCAAAATAAGTATATTTACGTACTTGTGACGTAACACCCTTAAGAGACGCTTTTACCGTAGGGGCCAAAGAAGTTATTATTTTTTCTAACTATGAAGTACCCCTCCGAAAATTTTCGAAAAAATAGATATTGCCACTTTAAATTTGAGCATGGTATAGAGAAAAAATGGTGGGTGTTCAAGAAGTAATTCGCATTAGAAAAATTATTCAAAAATTAAAAAAAAATGTTTACCCCCTTTTTAGAAACAGAATGGGTTCTTGAATTTTTTTCAGAATCTCTTTAGTACCCTTCATAACATATATTTGAGTCATCAAGATCGGTTGAGCCGTTTTCCGGAAAATTGATTTCTTGATTTTTCAAAATTCGTTCATAACTTTTGTAAAAAAATTTTTTCGAGTTGATACTTGGGGTGAATTTATCTTGCAATAGGAGCCACTTACCCTCGCAATATGGATCATACTTTAATAAGAGACACAAGTAAAAAATTATTAGAATTTTATTAAAATATTATTGACTAGTAATTGGCTCGAGTTATTACGCGAATAGACATACAATATTAGTCTAAGAGCAAAAGTAAATCATTCGGTTGGTCATGTAGTGCCACTCCATAATAGAATGAAGCCCAGAAAAATAAATATAAAAAGAGCTAAAAGCGAGATCAGCGACGAACTAGTTCGCATAGTTTACCTAAAGGAGCGCTCTTCCCATCTAGTTCGTTCGCGAACTACCCAAGACTACTCAAGTCCACAAACAAGAAGAAGAATATTCTGCTCAAGCGAAATAAATTACTTGGCATTTGTGAAATAAGATGGCTTCACTCGGTGCAGTTCCGAAGACAAAGAAGGCAATGCCAGATTCGCAGCTCGAAAGGAATAAAATTTTGCATATTTCCTATATTGTTTGCCACGAATTCTGTCATCAAAGGAGTTCGATGGGGCTGAAGTTTGAGACACCGCATTTTTTCTAAATGAAATAACTTAACGGTGCTAATCCTTAGTCTTGGGCATAGTCGGTCGCCATTGGGAGCGCTCAATTTAGTTCGCAGTCTTATGGAGAACTAGTTCGCTCTTTTAGTTCGTTAGTTCTTTCTTCCGAATTTTTCAGTAGAGATAATTATATACTTTAATAAGAGACACGAGTAAAAAATTACTAGAATTTTATTAAAATACGTAACATAGATGATACCATGGCGTGGTAACGGGGGGGGGGGGGGGAGTGGCTTCGAGGGACAGCCCTGGGCCCGAGAAAGCACGAGGGTCCCCGAGTAGCCTCGAGGGGACGAGATGGACGAAGTCAGTCACTGGTTGTGGTCGAAAGAAGTTGTCACCTCATGGCTCTCGTGTTCCGCTATATTGAGTTACGGAAACGCCCAAGAGTAATTGTGCGTGCGAGTAATTAGTCCGTTTTGGTTCCTCTCGCGAATCGCCTGTTATACTCGTAAGTTAATAAAGTGTTTTATCTTATATCTAAGTGCCCGTGTCAAGTGGTTTCTCCTAGTTCTCGGCATCCTTTTCCTCATCAAAAGAAGTAATAATAAATACCTTTTTGGTCTATGCATACACGAAGAAATCTCAGAATCGCAGGCTACAACTAAAGATAATCTTTACCACGCAATAATTATTTTGCGTGAATCCCTAATAAGTAAAAATTTAAAAGAGTTTAGCATAGCTAAGAGCCCTTACGTTGAGAACATACCATGGCGAGACGTCCTAGAGATTTTTAAAAAAGTTTTTGACAACGTTTCTATTAAAATTATTGTTTGTAAAGGAACACTACAATACACATTTCTCACTTTCAAAAATTTGTTTAAACATACAATTTTCAAAAAAGCGAATTCCGAAAAAACAAAAGTATGTTTAAACAAATTTTGAAATTGACAAATTTGTATTTATTTTGAAAAGGATGCGTCTGAGAGATAATTGTTGGAAAAGAGATTTGTTGTGCTCGCCTAGCACAACTCAGCAAAACTTTTTTTTCGAAATTCGCATTTTTGAAAATTACGTGTCTACACAAATTTTGAAATTGACAAAAATGTATTTATTTTGAAAAAGATGCGTCTGAGAGATAATTGTTGGAAATGGATTTGTTGTGCTCGCCTAGCACAACTCAGCACAAAATTTCTTTTTTCGAAATTCGCATTTTTGAAAATTACGTGTCTACACAAATTTTGAAAGTGGCAAATGTGTATTTATTTTGAAAAGGATGCGTCTGAGAGATAATTGTTGGAAAAGAGATTTGTTGTGCTCGCCTAGCACAATTCAGCACAACTTTTCTTTTTTTCGAAATTCGCATTTTTGAAAATTACGTGTCTACACAAATTTTGAAATTGACAAAAATGTATTTATTTTGAAAAAGATGCGTCTGAGAGAAAATTGTTGAGGAAGAGATTTGTTGTGCTCGCCTAGCACAACTCAGCACAACTTTTCTTTTTTCGAAATTCGCTTTTTTGAAAATTTTTGTTTTTTTTATTGGATTCCTTTTTTTTGGATTAAAATTTGAATTTCATTATTTTTATGTGCAGCACAATACTGTGTATACTTAGAGCAACCTAGCACAAGTTTTCGTTTAAAAAAAAAACAAAATGGCGGTGCTGAGATTTTTTTCAAAATTTTATTTTTCTCAAAAACTGTTTGTGATATCGAAATTTAGTTTACGGCACGTTCTTTGATATATTAAGGGCTACCTAGCACAACTTTTTTTATATCAAAAAAACAAAATGGCGGTGCTAGTCAAAAAATAGTTTTTTGGGTATTTTGGCTCGAGTTTTAATTTTTTCAAAAAAATTTTTGCGGCACAATGCAGCACAAATTTAGCACAATTCAGCACAACTTTCATTTTTTTGAAAATATAAAATGGCGGTGCCAACTTCTCGGACATAAAAACCACTGCGTTTCACCCACAATCCAACGGTTCATTAGAACGCTCACACCATGCACTAGGTGAATTCCTTAAACAATATTCCGAAAAGGATTGTGAGTGGGATCAGTGGGTACATATAGCCATACTTAATTATAATACGTTCGTACATGAAGGCACGGAACATACACCTTTGGAAGTGGTCTTTGGGCGTTTAGCAAGGTCACCGTCAAGTGAACCACTCCGAGAGGATGATCTATAACCAACCTATCAAGGCTATATTAAAGACTTAGTCACGCGCCTTATTGGTATAAGAACCACAGTTTATGAAAACCTAGTGAATGCTAAATATCGGTCAAAAAACTATTATGACAAAAGGGTAAATAGCCCAAATTTTAGGGTAGGTAACTACATCGTTTTGTTGAAAGGACCAAAACCCGGGAAATTTGGGGACCATTATACAGGCTTAGAATATCGCATATTAATCATGGAACTCAAAAAAAAAAAGGAAAAAGAACTATTCAGAAGATGAATAATCAGATTCATATTCCGATTGCAGATGTTCGCGATTATCACTATCGTTTTGCTATTCCAAACCGCAGCAGCATTAGGCGGATATGACTGTGGATCACGGTCATTAAACATCACAGCTATATCACTGTTAGACGTAGGCCAATGTCAGGTACCTTCGAACTTACTTAATGTAACAAGAAAATACGTACAGCTGCTACAAGTCAACGAATTTGTAGAAACCCAGGCTATACAATGTAAACTCGAAGTTCATCGAACGGTTTTTTACTGCGGAATGTATTCGCATGTCTCAATTGTAAAACATGGCAAAAACTGAAGGGAAAAGATAATTTTAAATGGGATACAAGAGCTCGTGGTCGTCAAACAGGTTAGTTCATAAATGTATGTTAGGGGAAAGATGATGCATGAGTGAAAGAGACAGGCAGCAAGCATTATGAAAATTGTATTCTATTTATGCAGATCGAACGAGCACTGTTCCTCCTGTGTATGTTCCTGGCCCTGCCAACGATGCACAAACTTTGGGAACAATGGAGCAATTTTGGGACATTCTGTCCAATGATCAAATAATCAATATTATAGTTGAATGTACCAATTCCAAAATTGAAGAGGTTTGCCTTGCTTTGGTAGCTGAAAACAGAGCCGAGAGTTATCATTACCTCACAGATGCCGATGAGATACGCGCTTATATTGGCATTCTATTTTACGCAGGACGTTGGAAATCGTCTAATGTTGACAATAACAGACTTTGGAACAAGAAGAATAGTATAACTCTGTACGATGTGCTTTTTCGAGGCAAAGATTCACATTTTTAGCATCATGCCTTCGTTTTGATGACAAGCACTCGAGGGATAAAACTGATCGGTTTGCTCCAATTAGAAATTTATGGGAAATTTTCATTGCAAATTGTCAACGTTATTATACACCGAGTAGAAAATGTACCGTAGATGAACAGCTATTAATGGTACCGCGGAAGATGTATATTTCGTATGTATTTGAAAGATAAGCCCGATAAATACGGCTTGAAAATTGTTACTCTAAATGTTGTAGAAACTACTTACTTGGTAAATATACATTTATGCTTTGACAAATTTTCATTATTTACGTTGCATACTGTTTTTTACATGAATATAATTTATTTTCAGATATATGGAGTACCATATCTAGGCAAAGGTTTTGTTGTGATTGGCGATGAAAAAATACATGAGTATTTTTTTCGCGTTACAACTACTCCCATTCATGGAACGCATCGAACTGTAACATGCGATAATTGGTTCATGTCGGTACCATTAGTACAGCGCATGCTACTTGAACTCTACAAGCTCACATTGACATGCATCATGAGGAAAAATAAGAGAGAGATTCCAGCTGAAATGAAAGTTGCATCAAAGGAACCACCAGCCTCTAAATTCTGTCATGCTCAAGATCTTACCTTACTTTCTTACACGCCAAAAAAGAATAAAATTGCACTACTATTTTCATCATATATGCATTCAACTGAAGTAACGAACAGCAAGCCGAATATTATCCATCACTATAATGAAACTAAAGGAGGCACTGACACTTTTGATCAGCTTTGTCACTCATACGTGGTTACTCGAAGGATAATATTCTATGGGATGCTCGATCAAGCTATGGTGAATGCGAGGATATTCTTAAAATGTAAGGTGAACGCTTCGAATAGCTACGAAAGACCTCTGCGATTTCCTGTCTTGAAAAACTTTGTTCACACCTCATGAAGCCGTACTTATACAAGCGCTATGAGACGATGACATTTAGAAAGAAAAATCGTATGAACGGGTAAAATTACCAAAACGATTAAGGTGTGTTGATTGTGATCGTAAAGCAGACAGAAAAACGGCCGAACTATGTTCAAGTTGCGAGCGCCCAATCTGCGAGGAGCACCGCTTGTACTATTGCAAAACATGCGTTGAAAAGTGAATTGAAATGATATTTATAAAATATCTGATGTATTTTTGTTTAATAAAGTCACTTTTGTTCATAACTAAACTATTTTTATTAATATATGTTAAAAAATAATAATTTGAAAATGTATTTTTGTTGTTACCAGTATAAAATTGTTGATTGATAACTGTTGACCTAATAAATTTTTGAATTTAAAAATTTTTCCCGCCTTTTAGCTATACTATCTATCTTAACCTTACATTTCTGTTACTTTTCAAATTTGTCATCATGGACTCTCCATGAAAGTTGTTGTGACATTTTGAACACATAGATTAATCTTTTACAATGAGTAAGTTTATAAAACTTCATTTTTAAAATTGATTTACATTTCAAATATAATTTTAATATCTTTTCTAATTAAGTGTTGCTTTGCTGAATATTTATGTTTTATTTATAGAATCCTAAGCAACTTGGATATAAACTTGACCTCTTGGAGGTTAAGTTTACAATTTGGCACATAACGATGAATTTTAAAACAATAATCACAACATACTTATAACTGGATTTTTTCTTTAATCTTTTGGCAATTTTTAATAATTTTAAACATGTTTCCGTAATACTGAAATTATGATAATAAGATGAAGAACTAACTTTATACTTCATTAATCTTTAATTCCTATGAAGCATTATATAATCATGTGACGTCTTTTTTATAAAAAAAAAAATTTTATAAATTCGAAATCCTCGCAACGAACTGTTTAAGGTAACATCTTATGATATTTTCTACTAAAATCTTGGGCTATTTTTGTTACACGTTTCATCTTCAAATGACCTATATGTATTATTATTTATTTTAGTCTTGATAAGGAATGAAGCTTCATTCGAAACGTTGACTTGCTGAGGAAATTAATAAATCTTCTTTTTCAAAGGAATTTTTGAAACTGAACTTTTGATTTCCTTCTTTTAACATCTTAATAAATACCAGAAAGGCCATCATCTACTCAATCAGTTAAAAAATAATGTTTGTGTCCTAAAAATGCAGTTTCGAAAAACGACTAAAAATCTCACTTTCATTTCGCAAAATAAATACGTTTTTTTAAGCAGACACTATTCTACTATTTTTTTATTCAAAGTGCTATGTTTTAACAATATGTAACTAAAATTTTAGCTTGCAATTCTAAAAATTGATAAAGTTATGAATTTTTAAGTAAAAAAAGTAATTTTTCGGTGTTTTTTGCAAATTATATTTTTTTAAGCGTGCTAAATAATAAAATTTTTGCAAGCCACATAAATTACCTTAAAAATTAATTGTTAAAGACCAACTATGAATTTTTCCATCTTAAAAAACTAATTAGTTTGCTCAAAATTCATGATTATGTGGTTGGGGTCATGGACAACCCAGTGTGGCCGCTATGATTGGCGCCAGAAGTGTGGCAGCTAAGGGTTAAGTAATAATTTGATACATTTGCGCTCCGGTACACCTTTTACCTTATCAGATGCAACATGTATGGATGTAGAAAGTGGGCATACATTTTGGAATCCTATTCCAGTAACTAACTGTAAATTTTACAAATACAGCATTTTATATGAAGGCTATGCAAATAAAATCAATGATTTAATCTATCAGCATGTCCAAACTGTATACTCGCTAGCGACGGATGATATAACCTTTGCTTTAATGATTAAATCTGCAGAAAGCGTTTCCGGATATACTGTTTTTCGTACCGAACATCCTAAACTAGTTATTTTTGAAACTGTAAAGGGATAATCATTTGCAGGCAGTTACAAACAAGCTGTAGACAACGTTGATTTATTCGCTTATGTTAATTCTAAGTTTATATATGTAGAAAAACATATCAAAACACAGATGAGGAATTTGTATAGAGATGTTCTACTGCAACGATGTAACCTAGAGAGAGAAAGACACTGAAGAACGCGCTAGCTATAGATACAGAGGCTCCGGACGAATTCGATTATAATTTGATGAAAGGACCTGGGTATATCGCAGTGACAGCAGGAGAAGTGGTCCACGTAATAAAGGGCATACCAGTTGAAGTTATGATTCAACATGGGAACGAGTGCTACACAGAACTCAAGGTTATGAAAGGAAATTCAACCTATTTCCTGACACCTAGAACACACATCATTAAAACAAAAGGAACAAGAGTTATTTGCAACGCGATCCTACCCTCTTATTATCTAGTTGAAGGTAGTAGGTACAAATTATTACCTAAACCAACTGATTGGAGCTTATTTTTAAGGAATTTTGTAAAAGGTAAAGTTAATATGAGGACACTCAGTATAAACCAAAAAAAGCCCTCATGCTCTCTTTGTCTTAATCATAGAACATATGGGAACCAAATCATATAAATACGGCGACAATTTCCATGAAAAATCAGTTCATCCTAGACTTGGTCCTAGGAAACAGGTCTGTGAAGTTGGCACCCATGTATTTGAATAGAACATTCTTATCGATGGCATACGTTTGTCCAAGGTAGGCCCACATTTGCCCACCCATTAGTTTTTTGTGTCCAGCCTTTGTTTAATTTTTATTAACAATTTTTTAAAAAATGGTTGAGAACCACTGATTATAAAAAATTATTATTTTGAACAAAAAATCATTCAAGATCGTTTGTCCAACGTTTGTCCACGATTGTCCATACATTACTTTCGTTTGCCCAACCTTCAAAATTGAAATATTAAAAAAAAATGTCACACAAAACATAATAAACTTTTTTTAACACTATATATGTAGATGATTGTTTTTTAAGCAGGATAAATAAAACTAGTGGTTGAACAAAACTCTATGCAAAGTGGACAAACGATGCTGACCACTAAAGTTCCCATTTAAAAATTTGTTTAAACAATATGACCCTTTATATATGTACGCCGAAACCAGACAATTTATTTTTTAATTAACTTTATTTTTTAAGCAGAGCAAATAAAACAAGTGGTTGGACAAATCTCTATGCAAAGTGGACAAATCACGTTCAGATAATACTAATACTGAATCAGAATACCTTCCTTACAATGCTGATAGAAATAACGATTCAAAATCCCCTTCGCTCTTCTTTGATCTCGTCCTTTCGGAAAGCATGTATTGGTCATCTATGCAGATGTTTTTGTATAAAGATTTAATTAAAAGATTCAAAAAGATTGAAGTAGACGCGACGGGAAGTCTGGTTAAGTCGATTCCTACATTGAGTGGGGAATGAAGGTGCATTTTCCTCTATGAGATAATCGTTAAAGGGGAGGGTAGAGTTCAACCTGTATTTCAAATGCTTTCCGAAAAACATGGCGCAAACTTAATTTCATATTGGTTGCGAGAAATTTTGAGAGATGGAGCTTCACCTCCCCCAGAAGTTTGTGATTATTCGATAGCTCTTTTAAATGCAACATGCTTAGCTTTTAACGAAATGAATTTGAAATAGTATATTTCAGATTGTTTTCATTGGCTTTCTCTTGAAGAAATGCAGTATCCTCTCCAGTGCTTCATCAGAATTGATATTGCTCACCAAATTAAAATAATCTGCCGAAAAAAAGTTTTTGTTAGTATGCATCCGAAAGTAAAAGACTTTTTTGTCCGTTGTGTAGGGATAAAGTCGACCTGTGACAATATCCAAGAGTTTTCAGAACTTCTGCTATGCTTATTCATTGTTGCTAACAGTGAATACGACGGTAAAGAAAGCACTGAAAAGGATGCAATTTGTGCAGAAAAACGATCGTTCTTAGTTGAGAGAATTAAAACGTTTACTTTTGCTGATGAATATGATGTGAATCACGATGAAGAGCGTGATTATGATTATTTAAATGATGAGTTAGGCAATAACACAAACTTGATTCATTTTATTGAAAAAATACGGGAAAATTCTCAAAACCAGATTGATTCAACAGAGGTAACTGATTCTTTAAATGTCTTTTACTGCCCCGCATTGACAGAACATTTAATCAAAATCAGTCGACATTTTCCTATATAGACTAATGTAATGACACAGTACTTCACCTCTGCATCGAACGTTGCATCTTCTACTCGACGTGAAGCATATTTCAAAACCCTCAAACATTCAGATTTAGGACCCGATTACAAACCTTTACGCGGTGATAAGTTTATTGTCAAACATATCAAATCCATTGAAAGTGTGTCAAAACTAGAACGAGCTAGGAACATACAAAGTTAAAAAAACCGCTGCAGATAGAAAAAATATAAAATGTGGAACAAAATCTAAAGTCGGAAAAAGAAAATATTCTGAAGTTGAAAGTCGCGATCAGTATGACTATTTAAAATCTGAAGAAAATTGGTTTGGCCTGAATTGGGAAGCTAAAAAGACCAGTGAAAAAAGACAAAATAAGCAGAAGTTAAAGAGTGACGAAAATGAAAATAACGCAATAGTGGTGAATTCTGATAACGAAATATTCGTCTGATTTGCAAACAACATTTGAATTGATTCTAGTTATAAAATCATTGATAATATCAAGTGCAATTAAATAAATGATTTAGACTTGAAAAACATAGAACCTAAAACTAACGTCACAAATGCAGATAAAAACGCGATTAATTTCGCAGGTCATTCAATTGAATTCGATGTAAACAATCTTAATTCAATTAAATCAACATCATTTTATTCATCAACCTTAGAAAATAAAGAGAACCTCACTATTGACGGTAACAATTCTAGTATGAATGTAAAGGGTCATATTGTTTAACCCTTTTAGTGCCGGGAGCCGATATATCGGCTCCTGCTTCACTGGCGAGAAGTGCCAGAGCCGATATATCGGTCCGCGCCTCGTTGCGCTTTACTATTCGCATTGCGAGAGAAATAATCCAAAAAAATTTGTAATACGTTATAAATGATATAATTTCATCATGAGAGAATTAAAAAAAATAGTTTTTCGTTTTTATTAGCATTTTCCCAAACCCTAGTAAAGCTGTGAAATTCGGCCGGTTATTCTCGCATGGGCACCTATTTTTCGCCCGACACTAAAAGGGTTAAACAAATTATCAAATGGGAACTTTAGTGGTTAGCATCGTTTGTCCACTTTGCATAGAGATTTGTCCAACCACTAGTTTTATTTGTCCTGGTTAAAAAATAAAGTTAATTAAAAAATAAATTGTCTGGTCTCGGCGTACATATATAAGGGGTCATATTGTTTAAACAAATTGTCAAATGGGAACTTTAGTGGTCAGCATCGTTTGTCCACTTTGCATAGAGATTTGTCCAACTACTAGTTTTATTTGTCCTGATTAAAAAATAAAGTTAATTAAAAAATAAATTGTCTGGTCTCGGCGTACATATATAAAGGGTCATACACTGAGAGAAAAAATAATTTCACCGCAACAAAATAGTTTTGTTAAACAGATTTTGTTGTCAATACTAAAATTTGGTTGGCATTACAAAAAGAATGGTTAATGTTACCAAAAAATGTATTTGGTTCGAACAAATAATTTGATTGAATGCCTTCGTTAAACCACCTAAATAATTTGGTTGTCAGTATTTCGTTCGCGTCGCACGCAACCGGCACATCATCCTATCTTTCCTCTTCATAAAATATGTTATGAGAGTTAAACTAGGGCTTAAGGTGGCGCTAGTATTAATTATGTTCTGCTAGACCACATAATGCACAGAAAAAATACGAAAAAGTGGCAAATTAATCTCTAAACAAACCATGTTACGGAGTAAAAATTATTTTAAACTAGTAGTTAAACTATTTTCATATTATTGTGTTATTTTCCATGTGTTACGTGCTTTGACAGTGCAAAGTTACTACTAGCGACACCTGAACTCTGGTGACATATTTCAATTCCTCGATACACAGGTCTGGTCACGCGGCTCTTTTGTTTGATTCGATGTAGCAAACTTTACCGAGAAACCACATGTCTTCATTTTCGCCGTTCACCGAAATTTAATTTAATCGAATTCGCGACTTCATATTTATTGATGTCTGACTTAAAAATGCAGCAGCTCTTGGAGAAATGGGGCTTACCAGGCCTGATAAATACCTTCAAAGGTAAATCTAACACTAATCTAACCCTAATAGTGCATTTAATCAAAAATATTCATTTATCATTTTTCACTTTTATTTTGGGATTAAAATCAATATGGCAGGGTCTTGCAAAGTGATTATTAAAAATCTTACCAGAAAGTGTTCAGAAAATTTTAGCAATGTAAATAATGATACGTGTAGTTGACTTTTTTTTTACTTTTATGATTTGTAGATTCGAATAACCTCGGAAATTCATATTTCTCTTTCCGTGCATAGAAATATGTTTTATCTGTGCAAAAAATATTGCTAATTTAACAAAATTATGAATTTCCTTCAACAAAACGATTTTTTTCTACTAAAAAAAAGTATGCTCTCCTAACAAAATAATTTTGCTCTTTCAAAAAAATAATTTTTTTCTTGGAACAAAATAATTTTGTTGAATCAACAATAAGTTTTGTCATACTAACAAAACACTTTTGTTATCACTACAAAATTATTTGGTTGAGTGAAACTAAAAATTCAACAAAAAAATTTGTTGGTCCAACAAAACATTTTGTCAGCTGTATATCAAACAAATTATTTTGTTGCGACAACCAAATTTTTGTTGGCACTACCAAACTGTTTTCTCAGTGTATTGTTTAAACAAATTGTCAAATGGGAACTTTAGTAATCAGCATCATTAAGGTGTGATATTACTATGATATGCATAACTATCCTCAATCCATTTTTATAAATAAAAATATATCAATTTCATTCACTGTTTTTATATTTTCTTAGGAAAAGCGGAAACGGAATTAACTGAAGTCATTGTACTTGCTACTCAACCACTGGACAACACGAAACAACAGCCGGTTGATATTTCTGGAAATACTGATGACGTAAACATGCTGAATCAAGAAATTGAACCACTGGAGGCAGTGAGCGTTTCGGTTTCAAATGTTGCGAGTACATCAACGTCGACAGAAGCACCTGTGCGTTGTGCGCTACCTTCAACTAACTCTAAAAGGTTAGAAGAGGTAGGTTTTTACATATCAGTTAAGTAATTATTTTAATTTTTGATGAATAGTAATATAAAAGTTTAAAATTAATTTATAAAACAATTCTTTCAGAATGTCTCAGCTTGTTTCCCATATAATTGGCCTGACTACATACAAATTGCATTAGACAAGCACGCAGAGACGAATGAAAATATTCATTCTACGGTCCGCTGCGAAATAATTCGTCAAATTGTTAATCTGATGCATATGAAGAATATGTGCAGTCAGACAGAAATAACTGAAGTTTCAGAAGAGGCTTTGAATAGAATTTCAGCTCTGAGGACAAAATCGACTCCTTCTAGTGTAATTATATTTGTCGATAAATGAAAGTCATATGCTAATTATCATAAGAGCAAATTCAGTGGACCTAACTTTACGTTCGTAATAATAAATACTTTTTACTAAAAATAGTCAGAATACCTCCTTTTCATGCAGACAAAGGTTTGTTGACTAACTTTAGCGAAAAGTATTTATTATTGCGAACGTAAAGTTGAGTAAATTAAATATGTCTTCCGTTCAAGATTTTATAATTTTCTTACGAAGGTTGATTACCTTGCAGACAGTATTAGCAGCTGAAATGAGGAAGAGATTAAGAAATATGGCCCAATATGCTAAGAAAAGAGTCCTGAGGAATTCTACGGAGGATAAAGTCCAACGAAGCCTAGACGAAATAAAGGACCATATGAAAGAAGAAATGAAGAAGCTGAATCCATCCATTTCTGTTTTACAACGAGATCTTGAGGCTTGCCGAAGTAAAAGACGACAGGATGCAAAAAAGGCTTCATCAGCTGCAGAACACCTAACCGATTATCCAGCTTTAAAGTATTCCGATTTGGTAAGATTGAATTAAATGAATCCCTTTTATTTATTTAGAACTTATAAATGCGACTAATGCAATTCTGTTAAACCTTCTGTTTGATCCGAGAATAGCAATATTATCAGAAAATTGATTTATTTCTAGTTAAACTTGGAGTTTGAGGCCGAAATTGGTCTAACGAAAGCAAAGATAAACGAAAATTGGATTTCTGCACTGCTGAATTTGATGCATTTCATTTTCCCTGGTACACTAAAACTAAGCTCCTTGTCTCTTGACCACGGCTTATTGGTATTGGCAGTAACGAGATGCCAAATCTCACTTTTTCTATTTATGTTGATTTGGAATCAGTGTTTTGCGGCACAGCTATAGATGCGTTGATACAAATACGTATAGATACGATGCTAAAATAGCATTTACTTTCATAGCTGCAGTACTGCTGCAAAAAAAAGTGAGCCACTACTACGCAAAATACAGAACAATCCTTAATGTCCTGGAAAATCTTGAATTCTAAATATTTCGTTTTTTACACATATTAATACATTTTAATACCATTAAAGACTGTTCAGTAGAACGTCTAGAATCTGCGAATTCGATTTTTCATTTAAGTAGCTAAAATGATAAAATTATGTTTAAAATCGCTATTAATAGAAATAGAAATTTAATAAAATATTAAATCAAAACTATAAAAATAGAGTTCAGTTTCTGGACCTCCTACTCTAATTTAAGTTATAATTGTTTACGTTTCTAAATTAAAGCTTTGTCAACATGAACTACTTTTATCATGTTTTTTCGTTTATAAAATTTAAAATATATTTTCATAATCCCAAAAAATTGTACTTCATTCAAAAGCAAAAACAACTACATAAAAAGTTTGTTTATCAATATGGGATTATAAAAACAATTTTTTTTTGCTTAAAATAAAATTATTTTAAGTGAAAGAATTGTTATTATAGTCCCATATTGATAAACAAACTTTTTATGTAAATTTTTTGCTTTCAGTCCTTGCACTAAATTTTAGTTATATTTTAGGTTAAATTTAAAACGGATCAGATGCTCATTTCAAAATCACATATTGGCTTAAATCAAGCTCGTATTGCGGACTGTGAATAATTTTTAGTCTGTAGAGCTCTTCACTTGAGCCCTCATTCTTTTTGCAACTAGTTTCAATCCGCATAGCGACTAAGTCCAAGTTCGCATTTTAGCTTGGGGATACTTTTAAGCCCATGAAACAGCTTCACTTTAGTTTTACAAGCATATTCTTTTAAAATCTCAATCGTATGCTAGTTTTTAGATAAAGTGGTCTTCTTTTTGTTACACCTTAAAATTAGTTCTGTGAAGTATTAGATTTCGTTGCAGTGATATTTATGTACCATTAATACCAATTCAATTTGTTATCAAACGACTGCTCCAGTCCTTGTAATTTTAGTTGTAATAACGATGAATAAATTTCGTTATGTTAGTTCGAAAGCTATAAAAATCTTGTACAAATCGAGCTCAAGACGAAGTCATTTGATCTTGGGTTCGTTTTAAAAATAAATATTTGTATAATTCGTTTAATTTTTTCCTCTTTATTTAAAGGCATGTGATACTTGAGAAAAGTAGCAAGTTTATGTGAACAACTTAGTCCAGTTTCTACATGTTTGTGTCCAAAATATATTAAATTTTGTTTTCAAAATTTGGGAAATGGTAGAGAAGATGAGAACAGACGTAGATAGGCTAATTTCGGTTTTGATAATAAAAAAATTGTCTCCATAGATTTTTCTAAAATTGAACTTTTTTCTATTTTTTAAACCAAAAGTTGTCTATCTACACAGAAAAAAAGTCTTACTTCCATAGGGGTCTTCTTGTTAGTTTTGGCTTAAATGAAGCCGATGACTAAAATCAATCACGAAAATTGTCTTGAAAGAAGTCTTTATATGTCTTCAACGAAAAACAATACTCAAGTATGGCTAGTTGTAAGTGCATTTTGCTTTAAAAAATCCCTACGTGTCTTAGTACATAAAAGAAGATCTCGTTAGCTTGAAAGAAGAAGTTGGTGAAGCTTGTTTCTAGCACTGAGGTCTAGATTCTAGTTCTCTTGGTTAACTAATGACGTCACTGCGCGACAGATGAGAGGAAAACTAGGCATGCCATGGGCGCTATGTTGCCCATGCAGATCTTTGCGGGTGCTTTCGATCTTTGGGACGCTCATCGATTTATTGTTTATGTTATTTATCGTATATCCTCGTGTGTTCCGATAAAGGTTTTCGTTACTGAAAAAATACGTGTATTTAATGTTATACTAAATATTAGTTAATAATTATAATATATATATATATATATATGTCAACAATCATAATTATAATATTAAAGAATTTGAAAATCTTTCTGCGAAAAAAAAGAAATAATTAATTAATTATATCAATTTGGAAAAATATTTTATGAATAATTTATGAAAAAAGTTGATTTATCTTTACTTGAGTAAGGTTCAAAAACTCTAGCCACGACACTTACTCTCACAAGCCCTGAATAACTCTTGCAGTCGCCATATAAGAAAGTTCCAAGTTTTATGTCTCAGGATTGTAAGCGAGCGTGTGCGTGATTCGACGAAAGCGTATCGTCCTATATATATAAGTTTTAGTTATATTAGGTTTATATTTGTAAAGTTGTATATTTAAGTGTTTTTGTGATAAAAAATATGATTGGCTGCGACTGAATGGTGTGAATGTATTTGTATGATGTTTATGCATGTATGCATTGGATGACTAATTTTTAGTCCATAGTAGGGCTATCTTCTAGTTGTATATCCGGCTAGTATGAAGGCTTCCATTCAAGACTAGTTTTTAGCGGGACTGGTCTAATTTATATCACACCTAAAAAGAAGCCCATTTTTGGACTTCATTTAAGACTATTTTTTTCTGTGTACGTACGTCCGTTTTTATTTTATTCTCTACCATTTAACCAATTTTTAAATCAGAATTATAAGATTTTATTTATGACAGTTTTTAAAATAATTCCTCATTGTTTCAATTCCACCTAGATGTTTTTCTTACTGATATATTTTAGAAGTCAACATTTAATTAAATTGATTATAGCTTCTTGCGTTTCGAATTAATTTATATTGTTATAAGATATTTTTTTTTATTATTCAAACTGTACAAATTTAAAAACGAACTTGATGTAAACGTTACAAAATTTTTTTTAACAAAACTAAAGATTTGATCGATTTTTTAGACGCTTGAGCATAAACTCAAAGAATTTTTTTATAACCTATGAAAATATTTTTGTGAAGGAGGAATAAGAATAGCTTATTTGATTCATGAAATTCTTAAAAATTGTATACCACAGTTAGTAAAGTTGCTTCCTGTAATATATATTTATTATGCTCATTTGCTTTTCTCGATTTTTAATTTAATTTTCAAACTTAACGCGTAAAATGCTACTGAAAGCAATTGAAGTCGCCGTGAGTGAAAGATATTATATTTTTTCAGCTTTTGACGCTAAAAATAACATTTTTGTAGAAACTTCGGTACCTTCAAATTCAAAATGTACCACAGAACAATAATAGCAAGAATTTGAATGTTTTTATGCTTCTCTTTTTCATATTATAACTGGATTATAAATAAAAAAATTCATAAACAAGCCTTAAATTTTTTAATAGTAGGCAAAAAAGATTGTGCTTGAAAGTTTAAGAAGAATTGAAAAAAAGAAAAACATTTTAAAGATTTCATAAATAAAATTTGTTGATACTGCAAATGAAGGGCACGTGATACTCATGATATTGGCAAATTTCATTGATGTAAAGTTTCTATGTTTGTGTCCAAAATTCATTAAATTTTAATTTTGAAATGGCAGAGAAGATGAAAACGGCATAGAGATATTATAGATAAAGGAGACAAGCCATAGACCGCTCTGTAAGTGGCAACGTCAGTCTGCAAACACGGTGAGAGCGAAAGAGAGAGACGATGGGAGGTTTTTTCTGTCTTTGTCTACGCGTACACGTTAGCGAGAGACAGCCTAACCCACAATTCACTCTCTCCCTCGCCCGAGCTGACAGGCTTCAGGCTGGCTTGTCTCCTCTATCTATAATACCTCTATGGAAAACGGACGTAGATACATAACTTTTTGTTTGGGAAAGGAAAAATTTCAAGTTTAGCAACATACGACAGATTTTTTTTTAATATCAAAACCAAAAGTAGTCTATTTAAATCCGTTTAAATCTTCTCTGTAATTTCCCAAATTTTTAAAACAAAATTTAATGTATTTTGGACGTAAAAATATAGAAACTGGACGAAGTTACTCACACGGACATGCTACTTTTCCCAAGTATCATATGCTCTTAATTTTATATCATTATTTTTAAATAATTTTAAACTCTATAAATACAATTTTATTGAAACTAACCTTTTGATAAGGACCAGTCGTATAAACGAGGCAAGCAGAGATGCTAATTTTTTAAGTCATGGAGATATTCACTCGTTTAGCGCACGTGAACTGATCATAATTTGTGTTATATGAGAAAAAACATTTCACCGTAACACTTTGCGGTCTTATTTAAAAGAAAAGAACAACATTTTCGAGATTTTAAAGTACTATGATATTAAACTGTATTAAACGTTATGATAAATATGTAGACTATTAGCATAGAACGATTACGAAGCATTACGAAGACAGATGAACTTGACCTACGAAAGGCAGGATTGGTTGTGCTGCCAGCAGGCCCTCCAAGCTCCAATGTATTTCACTTTGACAAAGTTCTGGCTACGTAGTTCAATTCGTGAAGTTCGATGGCGCCACCTCCGCCACCAACATTGTTAAGTCTTCATGTCACCGATATATGTCAGTGCACTTGTGTTGATTTGTGTATGCAGACGTTCCGTGGTTTACGGCGTATTTTTGTGTTGATTGTAGTTTTTACATGAATTTCGAAGCAAGTGATTATTCCAGGAGTATACAGAAGCTGCATTTTTCAATTTTTCTTGAAGTAAGTGCATTTTACTTGAATTAATGTGCAATGAAAACCAAATTACAAATAGGATTGCAAAATTACCACGTGTCACGTGTTGTTTCATTTGGTTTTCATTGCACATTAATTTAAGTAAAATGCACTTACTTCAAGAAAAATTGAAAAACGCAGCTTCTGTATACTCCTGGAATAATCACTTGCTTCGAAATTCATGTAAAAACTACAATCAACACAAAAATACGCCGTAAACCACGGAACGTCTGCATACACAAATCAACACAAGTGCACTGACATATATCGGTGACATGAAGACTTAACAATGTTGGTGGCGGAGGTGGCGCCATCGAACTTCACGAATTGAACTACGTAGCTAGAACTTTGTCACAGTGAAATACATTGGAGCTTGGAGGGCCTGGTTTGTGTTTGCTGCTTGCCGACTACCTGCGCGTAATATATACCCATTACGCAGCTTTCCCCCAAGCATTCTATCCGCTAAACTGATCAAAATGAATTATTTTTAAAATACAATGAAATGACTTATATAATGCAAATGAAACAATACTTTTTAAAAAAACCGGAAAGGACATTTTATTCAATATCATTAATAATATACTGGTAACAACTACAATTATAAAAATATTTTCATTTAATTGAGTTGTGGGGATTTAAATCCGTAAGCTTTTTCAATCAGCAATTCGATCCCAGACCGATTAAACCATTACTTTGTTGAATTGTTTTTACGCTTCTTTCATTCGTAAAAATTTGTTTTACTTATGTTAATCGTAATTTCATAATTGAGATGATGAACAATTCACGAAACGTATCTTAACGATTCAAATTTTATGAATTTTAACCCTCCGATACCCACCTTAAAAATTATTACACGAATACCAAGCCCTAGTGGATTTCCCCTGCGTGTTAAAACATCTGCAGTGTTGCCAAATGTTACGACTACGTGGCTGCTCGTCCTGCTTGTGTAACATTAAAATATGGCAAGACCTTACTCAAGAACTCAAGCTATTTCCATTGCACAAACTATGGAGGGTTTCCCTCAGAATTCACGCCACCTTTGGTTTTTAGAATTAATTATTGAATGAGTATTCTACTTGAACATTTTTTATTGCTACAAAAAACTTCAGGAATGATTCGTGGAAAGGTATTCAAACAGACCAGACTGTATGAAGCGTAAATTAAAAGTTATTATTATGAAAAAACTGACCCCACTGAGGGAATAATCCCTCATATGATTGGTATCGGATTGGATATTCCTAAGATTTGATGCACAGCACTCGCGCAAGAAAACTTCAAAGGCAGTCAATGAAATTTTTATGTATTATCGAAGGCAACAAGAAAAAAAAATTATTTTCGTAAGCTGTCTTTTTTTTTTACTTACTTTTTATTGATTTGTATTACAAATTATACTATTATACACTATCACAACACATCGCTGAAGATAATACATTACCGCTTTCGAACATTAGTTTAGTTAGTGACCATTAGTTCATTAGTATTCAATGGGACTTTAAGCACTCAAAGAAAAAACTGTTAGTAGAGAAAAGGAATATCCAAATTTCGTGTAAGAAATTTCTTTCAAAATTGATGGATAACGAGATTACATCATGATTCTGTTACCAAAAAAGATGAATTTTCCAATATGATTTGATGGAATATGTTGAAAATAAATAATAATTTTATTATTGATAAAATAGGACTTGTATCGACCCTCAAATAATAATTTCATACGATGTTGTTGTTAATAATTAGCTTTAGGGTCCAGAAATGATAACTCAGGAAGTTACATACTTTCAAACGTTTCGACTCTGATCGGAGTCCTCATCAGTGATCTTTATTTCTAAAATATCAAAACATTGGATAAATATTGCACATATGAGCCTTATTTTGGAATAAACTTTGGTAATGTGAAAAATGAAAAATATCGTGAGAAAATTTACATAAAATTGTACAGAAAACATCGATAAATTATCTAAAAACTTCCTTAGGAATAACAATAAAATTCTAGCACATAAATCTGAGATACATCCACTAAAAAACTAGTATATATTTGTGTCTAAATGTCACTGAGGATATAGATGCAAGTACATATATAGTATGTTACATGTATAGTCAGTTACAGTTACGTAATTTTATGATAAATTTTATAACAGTTCTGTTACAGTTTCGTAGTTTTAAGATACAGTTTATGAATATTCAGTTGAGCTCCATAATATTAAGAAAATTTTTTGAAAATGCAGTACATTTTTCCCAAATTTCAAGATACCTTTACTCAAAAACATCGTAAACTCTCTAAACAGGAATCAGTCGAATTTCCACCAACTGTATCAGTGCCTTGCCTGTTCACCGATTTGCCAGTGAAAAAACCCTTCCACCGCTAAATCAGTCAATTTTCACCGACTCAATCAGCGAAAATTATTTTGCACCGTTAAATCAGCCAATTTTCACTAAACTAATCAGTGAAACTGGACCCATCGATAGTAACTTCTTGTTAGCTGCTTGAACCAGTCAAATCTCACTGATAACACAGGTCTGCAAAGTTTTGTTGTTGAAAAGCTATGGGTCGTTTCTGGAGTAATTTTTGAAGATGATAGATTCAATGTCGAGTATCAAAACCAAGATAAATTTTCGAATTCAGAATGGTATGCAACAAAGAGTCAATGTGAATGCTCATAAGGTTATTCGGATAAATGTCAAAACTTGATATGGCCGTATTTTTGTGGAAAAAAATCGCTCGTGACTGTTCAATAGCTCATTTTGAAGGGAAAGAGTAGTGCTAAATGATGACATTTGAGAAAAAAACCAAAACATAACCTCAAATATCTCAAAATCCTGACGTGATAGCCTTTTCTGATTCCGGATTCGGATTCTACGTCAAAAATTACTCCGGAAACGACCCATAGCTTTTCAACAACAAATACAAACCCATTATTTGCAGACCTGTGTAATCATTAGATTCCAACCGAATCCGACCCAGACAGTATCGTCAAATTTTACGTCACCAAATAATATGCATAAATAGATATTAAATATAATTACAAATTAATTAATTGAGTTTGATATTTCTGCCACTGCCTACATTATCGGAGAATCACTAGTCGCGTATCGGATAGGATACGTTGCCGACAGGTGTCCTCGTAGACAATTTCAAACTCTTATATCGCAAATAAATGCAAATTAAATTCAAATTTAAAGAATTTTAAATCTTTCTGTGGAAAAAAAGACGCTTTCGACTGCGCTGGGATTCGATCCCAGGTCTTTCGTCATTTATAGCCGCAAGGCTGAGCACTAGGCGATATAAGGAGATCTTCCTGTGGAAAAGGAGATGTCGGACGCCTGTGCAGCTCAGTGGTTAGAGCAGTCGACCGGCAATCGAAAAAGACCTGAGCTCGAATCTCAGCGCAGTCGAAATTGTCTTTTTTCCACAGAAAGATTTCTAATTCTTTAAATTTGAATTTAATTTGCATTTATTTGCGATATAAGAGTTTAAAATTGTCTACGAGGACACCTGTCGGCAACGTATCCTATCTGATACGCGACTAGTGAGTCTGCGATAATGTGGGCAGTGGCAGAAATTTCAAACTCAACTATTTATTTTAAAATAATTTATAGCCGCAAGGCTGAGCACTAGGCGATATAAGGAGATCTTCCTGTGGAAAAGGAGATGTCGGACGCCTGTGCAGCTCAGTGGTTAGAGCAGTCGACCGGCAATCGAAAAAGACCTGAGCTCGAATCTCAGCGCAGTCGAAATTGTCTTTTTTCCACAGAAAGATTTCTAATTCTTTAAATTTGAATTTAATTTGCATTTATTTGCGATATAAGAGTTTAAAATTGTCTACGAGGACACCTGTCGGCAACGTATCCTATCTGATACGCGACTAGTGAGTCTGCGATAATGTAGGCAGTGGCAGGAATTTCAAACTCAACTAATTAATTTGAAATCATTTATAGCCGCAAGGCTGAGCCACTAGGGGATATCTTCCTGTGGAGAAAGAGATGTCGGACGCCTGTGTAGCTCAGTGCAGAGCAGTCGACCGGCAATCGAAAGACCTGGGCTCGAATCCCAGCGCAGTCGAAAGCGTCTTTCTTTCCACAGAAAGATTTCCAATTTTTTAAATTTGAATTTAATATAGTAATACATAATTTTTTTTTTGTAAATTTCCGAACATTTCTAACAGTGTAGTGTTCAATATATATATAAATTCACTTTGGGGTTAAGATGTGACAAACAAATTTAGATTTTAATATTTGACTATAAGTGTTTTTAAATGTAAAGACTTCAAGGTTAAGCCTGATGAGGTTGGCGAACCAAGCCAACAAAACGTCGCTCATGATAGATCATTGCGATGGGTGTTTCATTCATTTTTTAACCCCCAACTTGATCAATTCTTATATATCTATCAAAAATAAAATTGATCATTAATTTAATTAATTAATGCAATGTTGCATATATAAAGCAGTGATATAACCATTTTCTAAATTCCCTTTTTAGATTTTAAATCTTGATAATGCAGATAACAGGTTGACTGGAAATGTTGTAGACGATATTTCAGTAGAAACAATTGAATCCACTGATACAAAAGATGAAAAACCACTTCCTGCCTTCCCATGGACAGCTAGTGAAAATGACAGTTCCGAGGATGATACTTCTGAGGTTATGACAGCTCGTTTAGAACCAAATCCCGAAATTTATTATGAAGATGTTCAGGACGATGATTTCAATATTGTTCATAAAGATAATGTCGAGGAAGAAAATGATTCAGAGGATGAGATCTTTTATGATGCAAATGCAATTGTCGCCATTGAAGCCGATGAATTTATAGACGAAAATCAGGTAATGAATAAACTTTTTTCAAACTAAATATCTATCATGAAACAAATATACCTATTAGGACATAGGATTTTATGACACAATATGAATTTAATAGCAACTATTTTTTTAGATCAATTTTATCCGTTCATAAAGTACATAAAGTATGTTACACTATTCACGCGAGGGGGGAACGTGTGTAACGATCTGTGACGATTTGTGACATTCTCAAGATGTGCTTCAATGTAAAATAAGACATCACAAATGCAAATGCAAGTCTTTTTGAATGTTGTTCAATCCTTTTAAATCTCTTTAAAAATCTTTGCATATTTGTTGTGATACTAAATTTCTGGTGTTTATATTTTATTCTCAAATTATATGTGGGGGGAGGGGGGCGATATAAAACGTTCTGTAATTGTCTGTGTATGAGAAAGAAGGAGAGGAAATTTTCTTTCCACATTAAAATGTGATTTAATCTTTAATATCCATTTTTATGTGTGAGAAGACGTTATACAGAATATTTGAAGTCGTTTGAAAAATAATAAAAAACTTTAAGAATTAGAACAAAGGGGTATGACGCCAGTAAAAAAAATAAATTTTGATAATATGCTATTTTCCCACATACTGTCATTTCTGAACTTTTTTTTTTTTGACCCAACGTAATGCACATGAAATACGTAGCTTTTCTATCCTTTCATTACCTTTTTCTTTTCTATTTCTTCTTTCTCAAATTTCCAGATAAGAGATCCGCTGTATAAAGGTTGCAATTTAACTAAAGAAGAAAGTGAAGCGATATTATTGGCTCAAGCTCTTCTATTTGCGTTTTCGAATGCAGCTCTAAAGAGTAATATTCTTGTCCTTGACTGCCATTTACCGTATGATGCGCATATCTCAAAATATAATTTCTTAAAATAATTTCCTCAGCCAACTGCTATCAACTGCTACTTCTGTATAAAGTGCTGTCTTATTTTAAAATTCGACAATTCTAATAAAGAACGTTGTCCAGGTTGCAGAGCTCAATGTGACCAAAAAGATTTGCATAAAGCTGGCCAATATTTCCCGTACTTGCCACTTAAAGAACAACTAACCCATTTATTACAGAGCAAATATTACAAAGAATTCAGAAAAACAAATGAAAATGAAAGTGATGTAATAAGTGGAAAATATTACAAGATTACTCTAAGAGAAAAAAATATTATCGGAGAAAATGACATCACCATTCAGTGGTTTACAGATGGTATAAAAACCTTTGACTCAGTTAGACCATCCATCTGGGCAAATTTGGTGATGATTAACGAATTGCAGTATCGATTAAGGAAAGATCTTATAATTTGTTCTTCCGTATGGTTTGCATCAAAGAAACCGCCCATGAATATGTTTTACTACTTTTTTGGATGAGGAACCTATAAGAATTAAAGTTCACACTCTTCTTGCACCCGTCGATTCAGTAGCTCGACCTGCAATTCAAAACATCAAGCAATTCAATGGAAAACACGGATGTTCGTATTGCATTATTTCCGGAGAATCAGTACCATATGGGAAAGGTTATACTCAAGTGTATTGTGGAGATAAGCACGAAGGATGTTCTTGACACATCATAATCGGGATTGTGATGAAATTGTAAAGGATTCCAAAGCAGAAAATGTAAACGGAGTGAAGGAACCTTCTGTCGTTCAACTTTTACCAATTTTTCATATAATCTGGTCCTTTCCTCCTTAGTACTTGCATTCTGTCAATGAAGGTTGTAAGGTGATTCTATTTACTTCTACATCATGTCTGTGATAGCTCTGTATAGCTGCCGTTATATTAATAATAATGTATTTATTTCTTCCAAATGTGAGTCACATGAGATACGAGGAAGGGAAGGGAGTACGCAGACTAAGTAATCGCGTTTGCCAAATTGAAGGCTCATAAGCAATCTAACTGTTGTAACAGTAATTAGATAGAAGGTTCTTAAACGCCGTGTGGCGATTTATTGTAATATAAAATTGTTTATCTATATGTGTGTTAAAACATCGCCAGGTGGGCCTTTTTTTAAAAAGTGACTTTCTTTTAAATATAGAGTTTTAAGATTGAAATATAATTAATTATACAAATTTTTATTGTGGCGGCGAATACTCTTGTATCCTAGTTAACTTGAATTCAAGGGTTCTAAAAAATCTGATTATTACGAAATATTGATCATTGGGATCTAGATTACTATTTTGGATTTGGTTAATGAGTTGGAAGGTACGCCTCGATATTAAAACGCTTCAAATGAAATAGCATACCCATACTTCATAGATTGATTGCCAAAAAACCATTGTTAAGTTGAAAATAAGAAAAGATAAATCTATCAGTTCAGTTTGATCTTCATGATAGTTGTGAAGTAACGTTTATAACGTGTGGTCTATTGTGCGTCCGTGAAATTAAATCAGCTCTATTTAATATCGTTTATTTTAGCGTCATATTATGTAAAACTAGTCCTTATATGATTATTTAATGAGTTCTAGTCATTTTATGGTTTATCAACAATTTACAATCAAATTATAATCAAATTGTTTAATAAATTGAATGTTTAACTGCGAATTTCCTTTTACGGAATTGTGAGATTACCTATAAGAAAGAAATAAGAATAAATTGTTACAAGGTGTAACAAAATTGTTTGCTGACGCATGGTTTGACTACGCAAATCATTTTAAAAACTGGTACTTGGGTCAATTGACAACTGACTGCGACAATCTATTATTAGAAATAAAACCACCCTGTGAAATCACACGATGTCCTCGTTCAATAACAGAACGTGCTTTGTGGAAAGCATCTGTATTACTTTCTGTATTAAATCTGTATTAAATCTGTATTAAATCCTTCTGTATTACTCTCTCATTTGTTTGAAACCATTTCTGCCGAAAAAGTATTATGAGCACTGGTTGCTATTGGTATATAGTGTGACGTCCAGTTTATAATTTAAAAAATACCATATCTATCTAAAAGTCTAGAGTTAATTGCCCTATCTACGTTCCTATATTTGTTGTAAATAATAAACAACTAACCAGTTTGAGGATAAGCCAAATGAATTAAAGAAAGTTATTATTTAAGTAAATATTTATTTATAAATTAAAATATATATATTTTTAATAAAAACAATCCAAGCTACTTAGTTACGCTGATTGCAGTTTTCTCTTTTCTTTTGAAAATAGTTGTCTAACCTTATTCATGAGTCTCCGGATGAGTTGTGGTTATATATATATATATATCTTCAAGGGTTGTCTGGTCCAGCACTGGCACTTGCACACTGTAATCCTTTAGCCCGCTGTGGTTCGTCTCTTCACCAGACAGCGCTTCGATTATAGAGATTTAGAAATTTGGTTTTCTAAGAGACACAACGGCGCGACGAATTGACTGATTCTCCGTTTATCACTATGCGACCTTGTACGAACTCGTTGATCTATTTTTACACGACCCGAAGACTATGGATCTCGAATTACACTTGTACTGCAGCTCTCGGATTACTGTGTTTAGAGTTTCCATGCATCTGTTTATATAGGGATATAGTATTTTAAGGCATTGCAACTCAGTCGGCCAGTGCATTAGATTTTATATCCGAGCATTTCAACAAGGGTTGGCGCTTCCATAAGAATCTTAGGTTTCAGTGTGTTGGGTTGACAGGCTGGGCTGGCTTTATTAGTGTGCGTTGGAAATCACACCGATTTCCAATCTGTGTGATCATAGTAGCTGCATCGTTTTCTTCTTAGTGTACATGCTACATGCACTTTCTTACGGTGTAGCGTAGATGTGTCAACTGCATCAGTTAGGCTTAGTCGCAAGGGTCAATTTCATTATTTGTATATATAGGCAATAAAGAAAAAGTGACAATACAATTATCGTACAATAGGTTACAATTAATTAATTAACAATTTCAATTAACAATTATTATGTCATTACATTTAAACAATCTTCATTGTTTATACAAATATCTTAAATGATAGTTATAAACGAATATAGTTTACGACAACAAAATGCACATGATAACAACAACAACAACAACAACAGCAGCAATAATAATAATAATAATAATAATAATGATAATTAATAATAAGATGATGAATAATAATAATAATAATGATAATCATTATTATTATTATGCGGTTAAAATAACATTATTGTTATATATCATTTGTTGTAGTTTGTCAATTGGTCTTGACAACAATAATAGCTATAATAATGGTAAACAACAATGAAATATAATATTTGTTGTAATTAATAGTTTATTAATCGTATGGATTTTTCATTGTTATAAACCGATATTACAGCTGATAGTAATATTATCGATTATTATATGTGATTAGCTATAATAATAATTGTATGTAATAAAAGTGAAGGTAATAATGAGTGTTAGATAATATAATAATACAATAGTATTATATTGCTATTATATATGATATATTAATCATGGATACGTGACAATAGCATACAGATTTTCTTACAATTGAAAATCAGTGAAAGTGAGTTTAATGCAGCATCGACAGCAATTAGATTATTTGTGCTTAGAATTGAATCTCTGTATGGTAAGGAATATATTAAATACAATTTACACATACTGTTACACATGCCACGAAGCTTACAAAATTTTGGTGCTCTTTGGGCATGCGGTCTACATTTCCGTTTGAGCATTACAATGGTTTCTATTTAAGGGAACTCAGTACCTTCCGGAACATATTGTAAAATTTTATACAAGACTCAAATATGTTAAGTTATCTTCGAAAGATTTCAGTAGGCCCGATTGCAGCTTAAAAGGAAAACATAAATTCCAATCTCTGATGAGAGAATGTAAAATAAAATGCTGCATAGAATACGGAGAGCACTTGAGAGTGTTTGGAGTCAGCGCAAATGTGGAAATAACAGATGTTGATAAATAGTTAATACAGCAATTACTTGGAGAAGAGGTAGTAACTCAAGCTGTATCTTTCGATCGTTTCATCTTGAAGTATGTTCTGTTTTATACAACTAGTTATCAAAGACTTGTCAAAAGAAAAAATTGTGTTGTTGGAACAACAGATGGAGATTTTCTTGTTATAAGAAATCTCTTTTCTTTGCGAACTGCGACAAATGCTTGTAAGCAAATCATTGTTGGGAAAGGACCGAAATTATTAAGAAACATTGTATGTAAATTCGAAAATTTTTCCTCGTCCAAATTTGCTTTTGTGGTGCAAGAAACTGAAAATGTGATTCCTTTTTTTCCCTCAACAGTGGAAAGAAAATGCATTTGCATGTCGTACTCGGAAGATAGACTGTGCGTAATTACACTTGTGAATCCAGTAGAGACTGATTGATAGAAATGTATTTTTTGTTTACTAATCTGCAAATACAGTGCAGTACATATTGGAGTCAAATCTGGGTGTAAGTTTTTATAAATAGATGTTTTATAATTTTATTTCAAAATTTTTGGAGACAAGTCGGATCACGAGGCGCTCTTCCGAACTAGCTTGCACAACAAGTGCAGCAACGCTAGAGGTCGTGCGCGAAAGCCTATCAATGATGATATTTAATTTTTTACATATTCTAAATATGATCTAAGAGATGAAACTCGTTTGTGATTCAAAAACCCCGTTGGGTTTTTAAAAATTGAGTACAAAGTTTAATTGGTAATCTTGACTCTAACTTTAACTTTAAGCTTAACTTGTTTGTGATTTGAAAATCCCATTTGGGTTTTTCAAAATGAAGTGCAAAGTTCAAATTATAATCTTCAGTTGAACTTTAATTTTAACTTCAACTCATTTGTGATGCAAAAGCCAGTTCGGCTATTTCAGCCTTTCTTCTAACTAAAAAAAAAATTGATATTTGCTCAGTTTGAAAGTGACTGAAATTTAAATGTTCTAAATTAGATTATCTATAAATTTGCATGATGGAGAGAATTGATGTTTTTTTCAAAAATTTATATTTTCAAGCAGCACAAATACCGACATTTTTTAAATTTCTCTACCAGAGCGTTTAATTACTACAAATTAAAATGTGGAGAGTGCCTATGCATTGCCCATGAATTACGTGTTAAAATAGTCAACTTTGACATTAATTATCTCTGCATCGGTACGGTTGAAAAATTTGAAATTAATTTAGCATATAAATAATAATTCTATTTAAATCTCAGCTCCTTTTATAAAAAATTCTACTAGAGATCGATTCTTTTACATACAACCTTATAAGAAGTGTTCAACGTGCTACGTTTAATCAAAACGAGGATTCAGTAAGTAACTTTTGAATTTATTTCAATAACTAGGAATTGAAGTCTATCTAAAAGTCACCCCCCGAATCTCTGTTTTGTGAAAATCCAACACTTTCAATACTTTCAAATGCAAACGCTTCCTTATTGAGCGGATTTATACGATAGACTTTATTGATTTTCAATAAATATTTATAACTGAATAATAATAAATACAAAATTTTCAATTTAATTATAAAATGAGTACTCACATAAGGCACACAAATAAATAAAATTAAAAATAAATTTTTTTTGAAATATTCGAATAAAAAATTGCAATACAAATAATTACGATAAAAACCATTTTGAGTAAGTATTAAAAGAGTTTTTCACTAAAACTAATGTTGAGAGACAAAAGAAATCTGCTTAATTTCAATGGATGCATTCTGAAAGTAACGTAATTTCACTATCGATAGACTTTTTTTTAGAGTGTACACTGAGAGACTTTTCGTTAGAGTAAATGATAAAGATGAATCAAAATTTAGTATAATATCGTTTCAAAATGGGGAAATCCGAGGCTTTATTATACTTATTCATATTATGACATCGAAGTTTGATATAGTCATAACGGTCTTTAATATATGAAGAAGATAAAGTAGTATTTTAAATACTAAATATTATGAATCTCTATTCGAGAAATTGAAAGTACGAGAAAATGATATTATGATTACTAAGTTGTCTAAAAATAATTTGAATAGGATAAATAATGAATATCACATTTTGGAAAGCATGTTTGAGAAATTCATATTATGAATATGAACTTGCCAGAAACCTCACGACGCGCAGCAAAAATCAAAACATTCATTCTTGGTTTTTCATATAATTTGTTTCAGAATGTCGTCCGAGTACTTCCGACGTTATCCGAATAGCTTCGTAGACTCGAATCCAAGTCTGCCCAACCCCCAACTCAGTAGTGGCTTATAAGCGACATTTATTTCGGAATATGGCAAGCGAGAATAGCCGAGAGGCTTTAGGCGTTAGGAATGCGTTTAGTTAATGTAGATATAGGTAGAGTTTTAGGGGGTTTGAACCCAAAGGCGATTCTGAAATTTAATTTCAAGCGTATGCGAATATAAATAGTGTAGCATTGTGTACTTAAATATATGAACATAACTAAGGTATGATAATAATATTTGTGTATGTGTTTCCACTGAAACCTCCCCTCTTCTGAGTGCCCAAAGCTCTCCCCTCTATCTTCCTCTTGCTTCGCACGCGTTAGAAAAAGACACCACAATCCATAACCCGGAGACGTCCTTTCTGAAGGTCAAACTTTTTGGTGAAGTGAGTGATTTTTCATATAGTGGTTTTCAGATTCACATATTCTTTGTTTCGCTTCGAAACTTTGGTATAGTAAATTTCAAATTCTCGTAGGTTTTATAGCAGTTAGTAAAACATATATTCCATTTATTCAAACGAAAATATTAATTTCGCCGCTTGAAAAGCACTATATTAATTTCTGATACGTAAACCCTGTTTGCCTCACTTTGAAACGATATTATACTAAAATATGATTCATTTTTACGATTTATTCTAATGAAAAGTCTCTCAGTGTAAATGTCTCTATCCCCAACTATTAAACAGTTCTATAAACTTTACTAAACTATTTTTCTCCGTGTTTATAAACTGTTAGACTAAAACAGGATTTGTCATAAAAGTGTTACGATTATTAAATATAATAACTTGGAACATCAGAATTCTGAAAATTTAACACGTTTTTCAAATTAAAATTTTTTTATGTGTGACCAAGGCGCAGATTACATTCATTCACTGAAGAAACGAGTCTTGCAACTCACGGTTTACTCAACTCCCGAGTGAAGCCTAGAGTAGAATAAACGAAAGGCTCTAGAATTTCCATGATTGTATAAAAGATCGGTTTTTTATAATTATGCTACAGGTAATAATATAGATACTTTTAGAAATCTTTAATGCATGCTTTCATACTTTACTCTACATTTCTAAAGTTTACCGAACTGCGATTCATTATTGAACACTTGGTACGTTGCAAATAATTAAAACAATACTAAATAAATTCTAGCTTGTCCATATATCCCAACTTTCATCGAAAGTTGAGTGAAATTACTTGAATTATTTTTGTCCGTGTATAACTACCCTACCCTACCTCTCATCTGAATGATTTTTAAGTTACTTGAATCTGTTACGAGTTACGCTACTCTCTAAATATGAATCAGTAAAATTCTCACTGATTGAATCAGTGATTTACCTTTTCACTGATTCATCAGTGAACAAATATTTTTCACTGTTAAATTAGTTAATTTTCACTGATTCATCAGTGGAAAAAATATTTCTCACTGTCAGATCAGTTAATTTTCACTGAAATAATCAGTGAAATTTGACTGATTTACAGTAAACTCTTTTTGCTATTTGAATCAGTCAAATTTCACTGATAATCAGTAGATTTTTACTGATTCAAATTTAGAGAGTATTCTCTCCAAGAATCTTCAAATAATTGTCGTACAAAGGAAATATAATTTCGAGGATAAATGAAAAAAAATTGTATGATATTACCTAAGAAGAAATGTACACAAGCCTAACTTTGACAGATGCGAATATTAAATCAATCATTTCCAATACTATAATAACGACCCGTATTAGATTTCAGTTTAGAGAAATTTTAAGATACAACTTTGGTGAAAAGCATAATTTTCATTGAAATTCAAGCACGCTTTACGAAATCATTTGAAAAAAAGACGACTGATAACCCTTCGATGATTAAAAGCATTAAAAATTAATAAATTTATAATGCTTCGATTGTCAGAAGCAATGAAAAATGAGGTTATGCGGATAAAAATGGTTTGTTTTGGTATACGTACCTTCCAAAATTTTTAGGTCGCACTCTGGGATACCTAGTAATATTTTGAAGAAATCCATTTCCTTGACGCATCCAAGTTAATTAATCGCGAAGATAGAAATAAAAAATTTCAGCGGAATTTTATCAGCCAAACGAGGGACATAAAATGACCCTCATTGTACGGTGTAAAATTCGGATGGAATGAAAATTACAGACATTTCGTAAATTGATAATCAATTTTTTAATGTTTATAAGTGAAAATAGAAACAAAAATGTAAATATATTCAGTTGTAGAAAACTCGGCGTCACATGAGATTGATGAAGGTGAGTCGAATCATATACGCTTATGTCAAACTATAGGTTATGGATCTCATTTTTCAATAACAAATAGTTTTTTTGTAAGATCATTTTAGAAAGTATCAACTTTGACAGAGTTTAAAAAGTAAGTATTCAGTAAAAAAAAAAAATCTTGAAAAATTCAAATAGAAATTTTTATTATTACTAATTACAATTTCTCCAAATTAAGGCCGTGTGGTAAGGTCAGTCATTACCAATTATATACGACTGCTTTATTAGTGAAATAATAATTTTAAAAAATTTTCGAAGAAGACAGCAATGCAGTAAAATGTAACTTAAAACAAGTCAATATCTGAATTCCATTTTTTAGTTAAATTATACGAGTTACAAAAAAACGTTGACTTAAAAAATTTTATTGAGCTGAAGTTTGTGACGTCTCGTGTGACGATTTTTTTTTTCTTCTTTCTTGGTCGTATGATCAACAAGTCAATCAAAAATTTGCAGAATAGTGATTTTTGACCAAAAAACATGTTTTAATGCGAAAAACAAATTTCTGAAGTTGGACAAAAGCAAGCCATTTCTCGACAAACTCGTCAAATTATCTCAAGAACTAAGAACGTGGCCAAAAAAAAGACTTTGGTTTTTGATTGCAGATACATTATGCAACATTAAAAAAAATATAAATTAAAATTTGAGTTTGCGGAGCGAAACCAAAATTAGGAAAGTATGACCCAGGGAAGCCATTTCTCGACAAACTCGTAAATTATCTCGAGAACTAAGTACGTGGCCAAAAAAAAGACTTTGGTTTTTGATTGCAGATACATTATGCAACATTAAAAAAAATATAAATTAAAATTTGAGTTTGCGGAGCGAAACTAAAATTAGGAAAGTATGACCCAGGGAAGCTATTTCTCGACAAGCTCGTAAATTATCTCGAGAACTAAGAACGTGGCCAAAAAAAAGACTTTGGTTTTTGATTGCAGATACATTATGCAACATTAAAAAAAATACAAATTAAAATTTGAGTTTGCGGAGCGAAACCAAAATTAGGAAAGTTTGACCCGGGGAAGCCATTTCTCGACAAGCTGGTAAATTATCTCGAGAACTAAGAACGTGGCCAAAAAAAAGACTTTGATTTTTGATTGCAGATACATTATGCAACATTAAAAAAAATATAAATTAAAATTTGAGTTTGCGGAGCGAAACCGAAATTAGGAAAGTTTGACCCGGGGAAGCCATTTCTCGACAAACTCGTAAATTATCTCGAGAACTAAGAACGTGGACAAAAAAAAGACTTTGGTTTTTGATTGCAGATACATTATGCAACATTAAAAAAAATATAAATTAAAATTTGAGTTTGCGGAGCGAAACCAAAATTAGGAAAGTTTGACCCGGGGAAGCCATTTCTCGACAAGCTGGTAAATTATCTCGAGAACTAAGAACGTGGCCAAAAAAAAGACTTTGATTTTTGATTGCAGATACATTATGCAACATTAAAAAAAATATAAATTAAAATTTGAGTTTGCGGAGCGAAACCAAAATTAGGAAAGTTTGACCCGGGGAAGCCATTTCTCGACAAGCTGGTAAATTATCTCGAGAACTAAGAACGTGGCCAAAAAAAAGACTTTGGTTTTTGATTGCAGATACATTATGCAACATTAAAAAAAATATAAATTAAAATTTGAGTTTGCGGAGCGAAACCAAAATTAGGAAAGTATGACCCAGAGAAGCCATTTCTCGACAAACTCGTAAATTATCTCGAGAACTAAGAACGTGGCCAAAAAAAGACTTTGGTTTTTGATTGCAGATACATTATGCAACATTAAAAAAAATATAAATTAAAATTTGAGTTTGCGGAGCGAAACCAAAATAAGGAAAGTTTGACCCGGGGAAGCTATTTCTCGACAAGCTCGTAAATTATCTCGAGAACTAAGAACGTGGCCAAAAAAAGACTTTGGTTTTTGATTGCAGATACATTATGCAACATTAAAAGAAATATAAATTAAAATTTGAGTTTGCGGAGCGAAACTAAAATTAGGAAAGTTTGACCCGGGGAAGCTATTTCTCGACAAGCTCGTAAATTATCTCGAGAACTAAGAACGTGGCCAAAAAAAAGACTTTGGTTTTTGATTGCAGATACATTATGCAACATTAAAAAAAATACAAATTAAAATTTGAGTTTGCGGAGCGAAACCAAAATTAGGAAAGTATGACCCAGGGAAGCCATTTCTCGACAAACTCGTAAATTATCTCGAGAACTAAGAACGTGGCCAAAAAAAGACTTTGGTTTTTGATTGCAGATACATTATGCAACATTAAAAAAACGTTCTTAGTTCTCGAGATAATTTACGAGCTAGTCGAGAAATAAGCTTCCCCGGGTCAAACTTTCCTTATTTTGGTTTCGCTCCTAAACTCAAATTTTTATTTATATTTTTTTTAATGTTGCATAATATATCTGCAATCAAATCAAAGTCTTTTTTGGCCACGTTCTTAGTTCTCGAGATAATTTACGAGCTTGTCGAGAAATAGCTTCCCGGAATCAAACTTTCATATTTTGGTTTCGCTCCGCTAAACTTTGAGAAAATGTAATTCACATTTACAATAATATTATAAAATTATAAAGTGACATGTTTGATAACATGTCTGCTATTATATTGACCCATAATTCATAGAATTTTTTGTACATTTCTTGTTATTTTGGCATAGGGTCAGATTCTTTTTATTTCCTTCGAATAAAATTTTCACTATTACATATAAAAATACTCAAAAAGAAAGCAAGGCAAACGTTTCGGCCACATATGGGGGCCCTCTTCAGTGCCATAAATTCAAAGATTAATTCAAAATTTCTGTAAAACATTAGAATATAGGAGATAATGAAATTAAGGATTATCATAGAATTCAAAAACTTATCTCAAAGCTTGCAATTCAAAATGAAGTAGTCCAGTATGCAGCATCACGATTCGAAAAAATATTTAGAGTTCACTGTGAATAAAAAACCGGATAAAAAATAAACCGGGAAACATAAAAAAATTTCCACACGAACCGACCGCAATTTAAAAAAATTTCTTATTAAAAAAGGATTCCAAATTGCTTATCAATGGCAGAACGCGAACAAAACCGGATAACAAATAAACCGGGAAACATAAAAAAATCTTTTCCACACGAACCGACCGCAATTTAAAAAAATTTTTATTAAAAAAGAATGCCAAATCGCTCATCAATGGCAGAACGCGAACAGGGTTTACATTTTTAAACTTTTCGTGAAGACTTTGTTACCGGAGTCTCTCACAGAATGATCTGAACTGTTTTAAAAACCGACTCAAGACATGTGGCTTTGCTGACCGAAAATTTTTTTTATATAAGAAATCTTGAGAGGTTCTTTTGCTCCTTGAAGAAGACTATTGTCCTATACCTAGTAAAGAAATTCGAAACGTTTATGGTGATTTTCACGAGTGGACGAAGGCGTGTATTTTTCAAGAAACGATTTTTTTTATATCAGCTTCACGGACAATCCATTTAACATTGAATTTGCAAGCAAGGCATTACAGAAACATAAATTATTATAATATCTAGACATGTTCTTTTACTCAATACTATTTGAGTATGTTAAGCAATAAATAAAAAAAATTGAATGTTGTTTATTACTGCATTCAGATTTATTCTGAGATGTTTTGAAAAATACTACATTTATCTTTAAAAAATAACAAAAATGCAATTTTAGTATTCGTGATATCAAGTATCACATTTTAGGAAGTATTAATAGATTTAGTTTGTTCTGAAAATGGTCAGAACTATGAGATATTCAACCTTTATACTAAATGTGCCATTTTAAAAATTTTAAAGTGACATGTTTGATAACATGTCTGCTATTATATTGACCCATAATTCATAGAATTTTTTGTTCATTTCTCGTTATTTTGGCATAGGGTCAGATTCTTTTTATTTCCTTCGAATAAAATTTTCACTATTACATATAAAAATACTCAAAAAGAAAGCAAGGCAAACGTTTCGGCCACATATGGGGGCCCTCTTCAGTGCCATAAATTCAAAGATTAATTCAAAATTTCTGCAAAACATTAGAATATTGGCATTCTTTTTTTAATAAAAATTTTTTTAAATTGCGGTCGGTTCGTGTGAAAATTTTTTTTTATGTTTCCCGGTTTATTTGTTATCCGGTTTTGTTCGCGTTCTGCCATTGATAAGCAATTTGGCATCCTTTTTTAATAAGAAATTTTTTTAAATTGCGGTCGGTTCGTGTGGAAATTTTTTTATGTTTCCCGGTTTATTTTTTATCCGGTTTTTTATTCACAGTGAACTCTAAATATTTTTTCGAATCGTGATGCTGCATACTGGACTACTTCATTTTGAATTGCAAGCTTTGAGATAAGTTTTTGAATTCTATGATAATCCTTAATTTCATTATCTCCTATATTCTAATGTTTTACAGAAATTTTGAATTAATCTTTGAATTTATGGCACTGAAGAGGGCCCCCATATGTGGCCGAAACGTTTGCCTTGCTTTCTTTTTGAGTATTTTTATATGTAATAGTGAAAATTTTATTCGAAGGAAATAAAAAGAATCTGACCCTATGCCAAAATAACGAGAAATGAACAAAAAATTCTATGAATTATGGGTCAATATAATAGCAGACATGTTATCAAACATGTCACTTTAAAATTTTTAAATGGCACATTTAGTATAAAGGTTGAATATCTCATAGTTCTGACCATTTTCAGAACAAACTAAATCTATTAATACTTCCTAAAATGTGATACTTGATATCACGAATACTAAAATTGCATTTTTGTTATTTTTTAAAGATAAATGTAGTATTTTTCAAAACATCTCAGAATAAATCTGAATGCAGTAATAAACAACATTCAATTTTTTTTATTTATTGCTTAACATACTCAAATAGTATTGAGTAAGAGTACATGTCTAGATATTATAATAATTTATGTTTCTGTAATGCCTTGCTTGCAAATTCAATGTTAAATGGATTGTCCGTGAAGCTGATATAAAAAAAATCGTTTCTTGAAAAATACACGCCTTCGTCCACTCGTGAAAATCACCATAAACGTTTCGAATTTCTTTACTAGGTATAGGACAATAGTCTTCTTCAAGGAGCAAAAGAACCTCTCAAGATTTCTTATATAAAAAAAATTTTCGGTCAGCAAAGCCACATGTCTTGAGTCGGTTTTTAAAACAGTTCAGATCATTCTGTGAGAGACTCCGGTAACAAAGTCTTCACGAAAAGTTTAAAAATGTAAACCCTGTTCGCGTTCTGCCATTGATGAGCGATTTGGCATCCTTTTTTAATAAAAATTTTTTTAAATTGCGGTCGGTTCGTGTGGAAAAAATTTTTTTATGTTTCCCGGTTTATTTGTTATCCGGTTTTGTTCGCGTTCTGCCATTGATAAGCAATTTGGCATCCTTTTTTAATAAGAAATTTTTTTAAATTGCGGTCGGTTCGTGTGGAAATTTTTTTATGTTTCCCGGTTTATTTTTTATCCGGTGTTCGCGTTCTGCCATTGATAAGCAATTTGTCATCCTTTTTTAATAAGAAATTTTTTTAAATTGCGGTCGGTTCGTGTGGAAATTTTCTTATGTTTCCCGGTTTATTTTTTATCCGGTTTTTTATTCACAGTGAACTCTAAATATTTTTTCGAATCGTGATGCTGCATACTGGACTACTTCATTTTGAATTGCAAGCTTTGAGATAAGTTTTTGAATTCTATGATAATCCTTAATTTCATTATCTCCTATATTCTAATGTTTTACAGAAATTTTGAATTAATCTTTGAATTTATGGCACTGATGAAGAGGGCCCCAATATGTGGCCGAAACGTTTGCCTTGCTTTCTTTTTGAGTATTTTTATATGTAATAGTGAAAATTTTATTCGAAGGAAATAAAAAGAATCTGACCCTATGCCAAAATAACGAGAAATGAACAAAAAATTATAAAATTAACTTGAGTTTCAGTATAAAATTACAAGAAATAAACTTGAATTTATGCACAGAATATAAGATGAGAATTTCGTGCGATGAGAATTTCATTACTTATAATAATAGTGATATTTAAAGTTTATCATTTTCTTTTGTTATAATCTGTAATGGTAAATCTAAGCAATTAACGTTAAGGAATGAATATTTTTCATGATTACGAAACTTTAATCGGACATTTTCTGTATCAAAAAGCATTAGCGTGAGTAAGTTTATATATTTATAAATAATAAAAAAAATTACCGATTTATTTTAAAAGTAATTTTGAATTTTGAAAATGGGTTTTTAAATTCTTTATCAGCGACCTACAAAATTCCTTTGTACAAAGTTACCAAGAATTGACTAAAAGTTTCGTTAAACGTGCTATGCATATTTTAGCCATTGTTAGTATTTTAATTTTTGAATTAATAAGTTGAAATCTATTTTCTTATAATAGCATTAAAGGTAATAAAATTTTGCATCTAATGAGCTCAAGTTTGAGGCAAAATTTTAAGATTATGAAAATATATTGCGAAAAAGTCAAATATAGATCTTTTTGAAAAATATTTATAAGTGCACGAATAATTATGATTTGAACATTTTTTTATCTCATTTTAAAGGTACTCAAGTCTTCATAGTATTTTGATAACTAATTTAGAATATTCTTAAATTTTCTTTCCTGGATTTTACCCAGGGGTCAAGTTTGGTACAAAAAAGTCATAACGTATTCCTGTATCATTTAAAGATTTCAAAATATGCAATAAATGTCATAAAACACTTCAAACACAGAAAAAAGATGCGTAAAATTAACAGGAGGTATGGTACTTCATTTCACAACTTGACTTTTTAGTAGTGTAACCGTACTTATCCCGTGTACCTTATTCAACACTGCGGTCTACTTTAAGCACTGACTCAAAATAAATATAAATAAAATTAAAGTTATAGATGAATATAAAGTTACAGTAGATTTTATAAGAAGTTTAGTGTAATAACTTAAGAGGAATAGAAAGGATAATTCCAGATAAACAAGGGATTTTGGTAAAAATATTTATTTTAGTACTTTACGACAGGTTCTGCTATAAAATTGCGATTACATCATTTTAAGTCATACACATGCACTGAGGGAAAGTATTAGTTGTGGTTACCTATTTTTTTTGTAAAAAAGGGTCACAAGTATGTTTTTTACTCTGTATCATCTATAAAGCACCTTAGTTCTTACAGCAATATTAAATGAGTAGCAATGATTAAAATTTTTAGTAAAACTTACAAAATCCAATTAGTCGGTCCGTTCTGTAGCCGGGACTATTTTTATGCATTCCCACATTGTATCGAGCTTGTAATAGATGTTACCAATACGTTTTTTTAAAACTTACTAATTGCGTTAATTGCTTTTACTATTTGTCTAGTTTAGTAATTACAAAAATATATATTTTTTCGACATAACGGAGAAAAGTTGTATTAAAAACTATTCCAATATCTTAATTAGAAACTGATTAATTTTTTCATCCGTACAAGATTAAAATTGTAATTCCAACATTGAAAAAAAAATTAAATTTATCATTCTATTTATTTTATTTCGGTTAATGTCGATGAGAACTTTCTGAGGTTAGAATTGTTTAGGAGAAAAACTTTTTTGATTATTGTTTTTCAAAATGTAACAAAGGATGATAATTGTTGTGATGTTTTTCATCAAAAACTGCACAACAGTTTACAATTATACTTTAAAATTAGCATGATTTAATTCTTCTCATTTTGATAAAGAACAAAATAGAAATTTTAAGAAATCAATGTATGTACCGATTTAAAACAATTGATAAGCAGGTAAAATATATTGCATATGGAAGTAAAATATTTACATTCCTCAAAATAAATGAATTCGATCAATTAAAAAAAAAAATTAGTAGCATACTTAGTTCCATGGACTTTTCAGCATTGGTAGGTTTTACAAAATGTTTGGTACTGCTTACTAAAAATATATAGTTGTGACCCTTTAGTCAGCACAACTAATAGGATTTCTCTCAGTGTACAAAAAGCAATAGTTGTCTATAAAAACTCAAGCGTACGTAAATAAGGTTTCAGAAGTCTACTTACAATTATTTTTAGAAAAATTCCTTTGATTTAGTTTCAAAAAATGTAACTAATATTTATACATACACACGGTGTTTTTATACGACCAAAAAGTTTACCGAATTTGACGCTAAAAAGTACGTACGTACTTTCATTCCTTGATCCTCAACTAATTCAAAACCATTAACCCCAAAATCGTAGCTGCTCCTTTTTTTGAGATATCCTTACAGAAAGATTATTGCTTGAAAAATGAGGAATTGATGTAATAAATAAATATTTTGATCAGTTTTAGCTTGATTATATAAATTTCACAAGTAATTGCAATATGCAAATGTATGATTTTGCGCAAGCAGAATATTCGCACAATGCTTAAATAAATGTATTAGTTAAGTTTTTGTTAAAAAATGTTGATAATAAATAGAAAACCAAAGCTAAAAGCGAAGAAAATTTGAAGACTGCTCTTTTCTCGTATCGTAAAACCTGTATAATATCATATTGAAGAATCTGTGTTTTTGTTTACATTCGAATATATTCTGCATCGTTTCCAAAAATCGCGACTACTTACTAAACCTTGTCTATATTCCCCGATTATTAAATTTTTTCGTTCGTGTTTACAATCAGTTGCTCGTCCGCATGAGCACGCCGATTCAACTTATATCAAATGTGCTCCTACATACAAATACCCGACATTGAATAGTTTTTGGTATCGAAGCAAAGTAGTGACCACAGTGCCATTGTGCCTGCGCATCCAAGTACAAAATGCTCTCACGAAGAAAATCGAAGCAAAATTTGTGGGCCATGTGGAAAAAAACTGGTTATTGGAAAAAAAGAGATTAGTAACTTTCGATTAACAGAAACCAATAATTTGCTCAATGTTTAATAGTTGAAATAAACAAATTGAATGCACTAACACTGAACTAATAATTTGCTGAATGTTTAATAGTTGAAATAAACAAATTGAATGCACTAACACTGAACTAATAATTTGCTCAATGTTTAATAGTTGAAATAGACAAATTGAATGCACTAACACTAAACTAATAATTTTCTCCATGTTTAATAGTTGAAATAAACAAATTGAATGCACTAACACTGAACTAATAATTTGCTCAATGTTTAATAGTTGAAATAAACAAATTGAATGCACTAACACTGAACTAATAATTTGCTGAATGTTTAATAGTTGAAATAAACAAATTGAATGCACTAACACTGAACTAATAATAAACTTAAAGAACTAGAATAAAATTTTGTCACATCCTTGAACATATAATTTGAAGTTATTTTGATTTTGCGCGACTTTATCGATAAAATAGTTAAAATAGAAGAAAATTAACAAAATATTATTTTGAAGTAAATCTGTAAAAATCTGTAAGAAATCTGGAGAGTACTCTAAGTGCAGTGCCTTGAGACTAGGGGAGCGTCCTTATCATGCACTTTGACATGTTTATTGCATTCCTGCAGTCAGAGTCAGCTGCATACAAGTGTCTAGTTTCCATATATATTATGTGGCCGAACATTTTTTATGGGGTCAGCCATGTCATCACGTCCTCGTAGTTGATCCTGGGTTAAAAGCTGAGAGTGGCATTCTAAATAATGGATAATTTACTTGTGAAATTTAAATAATCAAGCTTAAACTCATCAAGATTCTTATTTAATACATCAATTCATGATTTTCAAAGAAATAACCTTTCTGTAAGGATATCTCGATAAAAGGAGCAGCTACGATTTTGGGGTTGACGGTTTTGAGTTATTTGAGGCTCAAGGAATGGAATTACGTACGTACTTTTTAGCGTCAAATCCGGTAAACTTTTTGGTCGTATAAAAACACCGTGTACAGTTTTTAAAATTCTTTCAGATTCTTGAGTAGATAAATACCAATACAGCGTGGATATCAATAGCTACATTTGTAAAAATTTGTAGATCAGTGACTTTTGATAAACCTTAAAAATATATATTTAAAGCTTTTGGTAAACTTATGCAAATTGTGGCAAAGGCAAAATTTTAAGTGTTTTATTCCTCAGTTCTTTTTAAAATGTGTTAAAAATAAGTCTTGCCTTGACTTTCAAAAAAGAAAATATTTTTTTAATACAATGATAAAAAGGGTTATCACAAAACTTCAACGAAAAGCCACACTACCTAGTCACAGATAATCTTTTGTAAACATTTTAAAAATAATAAAATTAATTAAAATCTAAATTTACATTGTATATATAAAATAAAGTACAGTCAAACCATAAGCGGGTTGCTTGATTGATAAAAATGATCAATTTTTATAACATAATTTATCACATTTCAGAACATATTTATATCACAAAGAGTCAACATTTTATCAAAACACGGAGAAAAATGGATATTTAACTATGTGAAAAGCATCTTATATATTCACTTGTCTTAAACATTCACCTTTACTATCTAAAAGATTGCAAATTAATGTGAATATAATACTACTTTTTTAGTTGATGTATCTTAAAGTGATGTGCTAGAATTTTATTGTATTTCCTAAGGAAGTTTTTGAGTAATTCATCGATATTTTCTGTACAATTTACGTACATTTTCTCACGCTTCCTTACATTTTTTACATTTTTCACTTTATCAAAGTTTACTCCAAAATAGGGCTCATATGTGCAATCTTTTATTTAATGTTTTGATATTTTAGAAATAATGATCACTGATGAGGACTCCAATCAGAGTAGAAACGTTTAAAGTATGTAACCTTCCAAGTTATTATTTCTGGACCCTAAAGCCAATTATTAAGAACAACATTGAATTAAATTGAAGTGAATATCTTAGACATTACAGCTGAATATTTAGATATTAAAACCGAATAAGTAAGAGATTTGTCACATAGTTAAATCTCTAGATATTGATTCTGAAAATCCATTTTTTTCCGTAAACATATTGAACTTTCATAGCAATAATTATTATCACAAATAACATTTTTATAACAATAATAAAATCACTTATAATATAATATAAAATTTTGATTATATGAGCTCTTCAAATCTGAATTTGTGGAAAGTTAGCCACTAATCCAATTTTTTGGATTTTGGACAAATTTTCTTTGGGGTGTAAAGATGCATAAAATATTAAAATAAATAGTTTTGTACATTAAATTGTATATGGAATCATTTCAAGTTCGCTGTGAAAAATTCACCAAGTATGCAGAAAATTGTCTCAAGTTGCTGGTTCGCCCAAGGAAAAAAGGCCATGAGTGCAGAAAATTAATTTTGTAAGAATGAATACATATCACCAGTTCGCCATATCAGGTTTGTTTAAAGTCATGAAATATATTTGCCAACTTCCACTTTTCGTTGAGGAGAAGAAAACCTTGTCATTTCGTTCGCAAAGGAAGTTGAGTCGTTGAGCTTTTTTGTGCATAAAGACGCCATTAAGATGTCCACTTTCAACATTTCTTAATTCAATTGCCTTATTGCCCCAACCCATAATTTGTTCCGTGCCAATATATGCTACACTTGTGGGCATTTCTCCCCATTGAAGTACCACTGCTTTGGAGACTCTTCCATATGTATTCACATAGACACCTGCATCGTCAAAACAAAGAAGTAACTGCATGCCATTGGTGTTTGGCAGTGATACAATGCAGTGTGGACAAATGGGTTCCTGAGTGTGCTTAGGTAAATATATGTCATATACTGCTGCGGAGTCTAAATCGACTGCATGAAAGCCAGCAGCACTCCCATATATCACTTTTAGTCTGGTGCCTTCTTCAACAGTAAGATGAACGAGGAGCGGCTTGTGCTCAAGTTCACCAAATGACTTAAATGCCATGAATTTATGATAAGGTTTTGGTGCCCAGGCATAAATTTCGATAGAGTTTTTTAATGCAATAACGAGGAACCTTATTCTCTCGTATTTAACTATCTTAAAATGTACCGCTCCTTGAAGGTCTCCGACATTAACCCATCCATTGCGTCGTTCAATTTGATCACTGAGTCCGTCAGTCCGCAAAATTTTAGTCTTTAACCAGGATAAATAATAGACTCTAACTCTATTTTTTTTACCACTGATACTAACTAAAATGTTTTGTCCTTCCAAGACTTCCATTTGCTGAAAACGTCTCCTACTAATTAAGTGATAAACTTTACCTTGGCCACTTCTATCCAGTAACATCAGTCCATTTTCTGTCCCAATGAGTAAGTTTACACCCCACAGTGCAGCACACAAAATTTCACTGTTGAATTTTTTTTTATATTTTCTAATTTCGGGAGTGTCGGATGCTGAATCATGACCAGTTGGCGTTACATTCACGTTCACGTGAGATTCTCTTCGAGCAGGACTAGCCCCAAATCCAAATGTTATAAAAGAGCGTTGCTTTTGTAGAAGTGCAAGTGGAGGTGTTCGTACGGCTTGTTGATACTCTTCACTTGCAGATTTATCTTGACTTTGTCTTGGTGATGAAATTAAAAGGTCTGGTAAAATAGAGCACGGTCGTGATCCAGAAGACGATGCCAACCTCTGAAATTCCTCTTCATCTGGCGTTGGTGGCAGTGGACGATTCGGAGCTCCACTTTCGTAGCGCGAATTAAAGAAATCGTGAGACGAAGCAGGCGATAAGGCTGATGTTGGTAAAGGTTTCGGTGAATCACTGGCGCGTAAAGTTCCATCATTTCTGATATTGCTTCCATTATCTTCTTCAACATCATCATCATCATTGTTAATTTCAATTGATAATTCCATTTGTTTATGGCATGGTGTTGTTGGCAGTGGCCGACATGGAAGTTGTGGATCGGTAACAACAATCAGTCTTTGAGGATTTGTCTGTCTAGATGGTGGACCAGGTTGGACTTGTTTGTTATCCTTCACTAAATTCCTTGATGCAGAAGTTTCTTGTGATAATGTTCTGCCTTCTTGAATTTGCTGAAAATTTCGACGGAGAGTATCCCCGCTCGATGCCTGCGCAAACGAAGATGGCTCTCCCGCTACAATTGGTTCGACTTCTTCATTCTCACTACCGCTGTAGCGATATTCGTCTCGTTCTTGTTCTTGTTTGCGCTTTTTACAACGATCGATGTGATCCTTGAGTTGTATTCTTACTTGTCGCTCCGTAGGTTGATCTCTAATAAATGGATGCTTTAAAAGTTGTTCTGTAGATGGACGTTGGTGATAATCTTTCAGGAGGACAGTTTCTATAAATCCATGAAACTTCTTTGCCCATTTTTTTGATTTAAGTCTTGGCGGTGGATTTCTTGGTATCAAAAATAGAGCTCTCATAGGATGAAGTTCACAAAGAGGAGGTTGAGATTCCGCCATTTCTAATGCCGTAATCCCAAGAGACCACAAGTCACTTCTATTATCATAGGTAGCATCTGGGTTTTCTTCGCAAGCAATTACTTCTGGAGCCATCCAGTAGGGTGTTCCTATAAATGTATTTCTTCGGCCTATGGTCCTGTCCAGTTGTGCACTAACACCAAAATCAACTAATTTTACTTCCGCATTGTCCGTGAGTAAAACGTTTTGACCTTTTATATCCCTGTGGATGACCTTATTAATATGAAGGTAACTAAGTCCTCTCAAAATCTCTCTCGAGATGTAAGCAATCCATTCCTCCTTTAGACTTTGTCCTTTTGTCGACTTAATCAAGTCGGTCACAGATCCAGCTCCACAGAACTCCATGACAAGCCACAGCTGATCGTCTTTGCCAGGAAGTGACTTTTTTATAAAAGCACCATAGTACGTTGCTATATTTCTGTGGTTTGAATAGCTTTTAAGGACATTTATCTCAAGTTTTATTTCTTCTTCTTCATCCTTAGTGACGTCCATGACTTTGATAGCTGCAAGTTGTCCTGTTTTAGTATGCCGGCCTTTGTAAACTTGTCCGTATGTACCATTTCCAACGACTTCAATCAGTTCAAAAATTCCTGCAGGATCCTTCAGTGCATTTAGATTAATATCGTTGAGGGAACAATTGACGCTTGGTGTGGAAGTAGTATGTGCCATCTTTGCACTTTAAAATTATCTTGATGATTATTGAAGAAAGTAGCAGGCACAGCCTCTGGCGATCCTGAAACAGATATATAAAAGTCTTGTGAATCCTTTAACCTTTGTAACTTTTTCATAAGTAGAAATCTTCAAAAAAGGACTACTTAGTAAAAATAATATAATTTCATCATGATACTAATAGGAATAGTGTAGTAATGTAGTTTAATTTACCGTATAAATAATTAACGCCAATATCTAAATTTAGGAATACATATATATTTCATTTTTAAGGAAGTGAGTGAACCTGGGGAAAACTTGGTATGGACCACAAGGCCCGGACAACTTGGAACGCCCCCGAATTCTCGCGCTAAAAGAATTTGGCGCGAAACTAGGATTGACTATCTGGGCCAATATTGAGCCAAGACGGTTACTCTCAGACTCTTCTTGAAATTTCAATTATGGAAAGGGAAGCAGGGTGCAGAACATGAAAGCACAATAATCATAAGTAGAAAAATCTTAAATGAATCACAATAATCCTAAAATTATACAAATTTTCAAATGGATAAAAAGACTCCAAATTCAAGTTATCTAAATTTCCAAATCCCAATAGGATTACGAAAATCCCAATTACAAAAATCTTAAAAGTATCACAATAATCCTAAGATTAAACATAATGAGCCATCAACTGAAACGAGAATAAGCGAAATAACAAGATCGACCGATAATTTAAAAAAGAATAACCTGTCTTTCATCAAAGTATCTCCATTGGCTTGAAGACACAAACGTAGACAGCCTGAAGTCTACAAAAAAATGTATCCGGGCACAGAGTTCAACCTAAGAAAAATCGTCTTAACCTTCAAGTGACCATGAAAATTGACCTGAAGGTCATGATGGTCAAGGTAATGTATACCTTAACATTTCATCGATTTTTGTGAAGCATCTAGAACGATTGTTTACCCCGAAAAACCAAGACAATTCAGAAAAAGGGCATCTGGTCGTTTCTCAGACATTTGACCTTAATTTTTTACCTTTCCAGGGTCATAAAAACCATTTTTCCACAGCTCATTCTTGACGTGAAATTTCCCGCTCTTTTCAAATCCGCAGTCAAAAATAGGGGTTCTCATTTAAGGAATGGGTCTTACTACCATTTGCCCTTTGAAATTGACCTCGAGATCAAAATTGATGGTACAGTCAAATGTACTTAAAAGTATTTAAGAAGATATTTGGGATTATAGATTAAAATGGGTCACCGTTTATAGGGGCAAAATTCGTCAAATGTACCGCCGAAAAACTTTTTGTCTCCGATTTCCTTGAAAGTCCGCGAAATTATTGTCCTAGTGAACCTCTTTTAATTCCCCTAAGAGAACGTCTCTAGTACGACGGGTTGTCAGTATAAAGGGGCTCGAATTTTCAACCTTTTACCGCGCACGCTTATACTCAATTAACCATAACTTCAACAAAAGTCATCCAAATTAATTTATTTATGAAGGTGTTAGAAACATTTTTTCATCAGCTTTACGCTGAAGGTAATGGTTTTAGATTAAAAATTATTCGAGCTTCATTTTTCAATTTTAAACATATTTTTGAGTCTTTCTCCAAGTGAGGCCGTTAATTTTCTTTCCAAAATTATGTTTGAAAAAAGCTTGATTTTTCCCTTTAAAATGAGCCATGGTCGAAAGTGGGGCGAAAGAAATTGGTGGAGATATATAACACCCCTAGCGAACTGGCTGAACGGTAGCTTTACTCTGTAGCGTAAAGCTATCGTAAAGTAGCATTATAACTCATGAATGAGGCAAAATAAACATTCAATATGTTTTCATCCTTATTATACGTTGAAAATAACGTTAAATGGTAATTGAAATATGCAATAATTTCACTTATTTACGTTAAAAATTAAAAAAACATAATACATGTCATTGAAGGCAGTGCAGTGGTTCAACTTTTGTGGAACGTCTCCACCGTTAAAGTAGACCATTGGTTGGAGTGAGACACAACTATACTTTCATCTCACTCGAACAAATAGTCAATCCTGACGGTGAAAACATGGAAAGTGATGAACCACTGCACTGCCTTCAATGACAGGTATTATGTATTTTAAATTTTTAGCGTAAATAAATAAAATTATTGTATATTTCAATTACCATTTAACGTTATTTTTAACGTAGAATAAGGTTAAAAACATTTTGAATGTTTATTTTGCCTCATTCATGAGTTATAATGCTACTTTACGATAGCTTTACGATAGCTTTACGATACAGCGTAAAGCTACCGTTCAGTCAGTTCGCTAGGGACTAGGGACTTTTTAAACATAATTTTGGAAAGAAAATTAACGGCCGCACTTGGAGAAAAACTCAAAAATATGATTAAAATTAAAAAATGAAGTTCAAATATTTTTTTTTATCTAAAACCATTGTTTTCAGCGTAAAGTTGATGAAAAAATGTTTCCAACACCTTCATAAATAAATTAATTTGGATATCTTTTGTAGAAGCTATGGTTAATTGAGTATCAGCGTGCGCGGTAAAAGGTTGAAAATTCGAGCCCCTATATACTGACAACCCGTCGCAGTAGAGACATTCTCTTAGGGGAATTAAAAGAGGTTCACTAGGACAATAATTTCGTGGACTTTCAAGGAAATCGGAGACAAAAAGTATTTAGGCGGGTACACTTGATGAATTTTGCTCCTATAGTGAATTTGTGTTGTGCATATGGATTAATCTGAACGCAACAAGTAGTTAGTCCTAGGTTTAATTATCTCATTTTTACTTCTTGCCTCCATACATATAAACTATATAAATATAAATAGAATTTGTAAATTAGTTTTATAAAGAAATCCGTTAAACCAAAATGATGTTACAGAATTCTAATACAAAACGAGGTAAAGGCATTTCAGAGAGGAAACGTTTAACGAAATCTAATTCGTAGGATACAGGCCAAATTTTGTCACGTCAGGAAAACGTCGGTCCGCCGAACGGGATGAGAATGGGAGAGGGTTTTAGATGCGCGAAAGAATTAATTCTCAAATTTGACGGAACAAACATGTCAGTGATAATGTTCATAGAACAGTGTCAAGCCGTTGTCGCTTTTCTAGAAGCCCATGAAATTCCTTTCCTATTAATAATAATTAGAAATAAAATATAATATTTTGTTTTTTGACTTTTACAGCCAAACTATTTATTCTCAAATTCTGAAAAAATTCACACTGCATTAAAATTCGCGATGCAATTCTGATTTTTTCTCTAAATGTTAGTCATTAACAAAGGTCTTTAACGTATTTTTTTTAAATTTTTGCGGGGGGTGGACGGGGGTTAAAATAATTAAAAACATATAAAATCAGCCTTTTGCGTTCAAATTTCCAATCTACATTAATTCAAGGCACATAAAATGGTGAACGTTCTATTCGTATACACATTTTATTCTTAATTAGGTTCGCAAATAATTTTTGCGAAAATTTTTGCAATGATCATTTCGAGTTACGCATCATACTTTCTAATAACAACATTTCTCGTCTACTATTTCTGCATCAACTAAATTTTTTAATTTTTTGCGAACCTAATTGAGAATAAAATGTGTATACAAATAGAGCGTTTACCATTTTATGTGCCTTGGATTAATGTAGATTGGAAATTTGAACGCAAAAGGCTGATTTTATGTTTTTAATTTTTTTAACCCCCGTCCTCCCCCCGCAAAAATTTGAAAAAATTACGTTAAAGATCATTCTTAAGGACTAATATTTAGAGAGAAAATCAGAATTGCACCGTGAATTTTAATGCGAAAAAATCGCATGCAAAAAATTTTGCAATTTTTTTAATCACGAATTTCGCATCTGAAAATTTGCGAAAAATTTATAATGATGTATAGTAATGACAAGTAGCTCATTTCTTGTCAAGTATTTTGATATGGTTAATGCAAAGCTTCATTTAGTTTGGGGGCACTTTCAACATGGAAACCCGGCTATGCCCTTTCCAATTTCACACAAAGAAGTAGAAAGGCAAGTTCAAGAAATGTAAGATTCCGGTATTATAAAGCCATCAAGTTCTCCATATAACTCACTTTTATGGATCGTACCAAAAAATATAACATAAATATTATACAATCCTCGACTTAGCAAAAGGGTTTCAACAAATTTTAATGGATCCAGGAGATGCCCATAAAACAGCTTTTAGCACTCCCCATGATCATTATAAATATGTTGGAAATACTTTTGGATTGAAAAACGCTCCTCCTACTTTTAAAAAATTCATCGACAAAACATTTAGATATTTTAAGGGAAAATTCTGTTTACGTTAATCGATGATATAGTGGAGTTTGCCAATTCTTCAGAAGAACATGATGAAAAAATGAAATTAATTATGGATAGATTACGAAAATCTGTTTTCAAACTAAATCTCGATAAGTGCGAATTTTTACTCACTCAATTTGCAAAACCTTTGAGTAAATTACTCCATAAAGACATTGAATTTAAATGGATGGAGAAAGAAGAACAAGCTTTCTCCATACTTAAGGAGCACTTATGCAATCCCCCAATTTTGCAATATCAAAATTATTCCAAGCCATTTAATATAACAACAGATGCATCTGGATGTGCTATTGGCGAAGTCCTTTTTCAAGGGGAAATAGGTCAGGACCTTTTTATAGCCTACACCTCAAGAGTTTTACGTGGTCCTGAGCTTTCATACGAAGTTCAGGAAAAAGAAGCCGTTGCAATGATTCATGCAGTCAAAATATTTCGATCATATATTTTTGGCAAAAAAATAAAAATAATTACGGATCATCAACCTTTGGTATGGTTCAAGACAGGTGAATTAAATACAAGAGTGCAAAAATGGCGTTATAAACTTTCTGAGTTTGAATATGAGGTCATTTACAAATCAGGAAAATTAAATTCAAATAAAAATGAAATACAAGAAGAAATGAATAATCCCTCGTTAAACAAGAAAAATGATATGAATAGAGTAATGATTAAATCAGAACCAGAACGGCGTCACCACCGGACAAAATTTCTTCAAAATCAGTATCATCTAAAATAGAAGATGATACTGAGGACAGAGTAAAAATAACTTAATCAAGCTTCGAGAAAGAAGCTCTCAATTCAACAAAAAGAAATCTTTGAATAATACATTGAACGGAAAAAGACGTTTTAAGAAATCAAAACTGAATTTTTAGACCTATCAATTTTCATATCAGGTCTTTTATAAAAAAATTCTTTATCCTCATATTTTTTGGAGAAAATGATGAATTTTGCTTTTGATCTAGGTTATACCGAAGATTGCGGAAAGCAAGATGAAGCTGATACGACCTCTGTTCCTTTAAGATATGGCGAAAATCAAGATCTTTATGGATGCGTGGCTTTTGAACCTGCTCTTTCAGAGACTGAAAATAGAGATACTCAAGAAATGAAGAAAATTACTCTACTTGAACAATTTAACAAAGAAGAACCTTACGTAGAGGTAATAAAAAAGTTACTAGATGATACATACCCTTATCAAAGGGTTTGTATAAATAGAAGGGAAAGGCATGACTTAAATTGAGAAAATATCCTAAAAAGTCACTGGCCTTATCTGAAGAAGAAAACTTACTTTCTAGCCCATACTGATTAGACGTGTGCATTCTGTCTGATCGAATGTCGCAAATTCGATTCGCCTTATTTGTCGGATCGGATTTTTCCTTTCGATCGGCCGCATAGTCGAATGTCCAAAATACATAGTGTAAATTTTTCATGTGATGAGAATGCGAAAATATATATGTTGCAAATAATGTTGCATACTAATAATTTTGAGGTCTTCGATAACAAAAAATGTTATGATCAAGCTGATCTATTTGTCAGAGTTTCAACAACTTAGAGGTAAAAGGTATCGATTTGTCGGAAAATGCTCATTATTGTAGACGTAAACATGCGGAAAATAAACTCGCTCATTTAGTAACGTAAAATATGTCCTACATAGTTTTAATATTATATGAAATTATATACAACAGGCAAAGGACAATCTATAGCAGATAAAATACAGTTGTACAATAATTAGTTCTAAAATTTAAGGTTTCAGGCTTCCTTTGATTTTACTGATTGTTTTTGCAGATTTCCGTGTATTCGGGATTAAAAAAGACAAAAACCACCGCCGGATATAGGGATGAAAATTTTTACCTAATTAATTTACACATATTCAGTTCTACAATTTTATGTATCGAGCTGTTTGATTGCACAAATTTTTTATTCACATTTTTAAGAATTTGGGTTTAAAACGACAAACATCACCGCCAGATATGGGGTTGATAATTTTTTTGTAGTTAATTGGCACTAAATTCTACGATATGCAGTTCTGAAATTTCAGGTATCGAGCCTAGTTCGGTTTTTTGTATTTTTTTTAAGATTTTTGGTATTTAGGGAATGAAATGCATACGGAAGGGTTGTTTTGGTGCTATGTTGCCATTTAGATTCCATTAAAATAGAATTGAACGACTAGAATCTTTTTTTTTCTTGACTGAATTTTACTTTTTCCTTGCTACAGCAACGTTGCGAACTTCATTTACCTCTCTTCTGATACCATTTGATTTCCTAAAGGTTCGAATTAAAATATAAAACATCCCTGTTGAATATAATAATAATAATCTACTCACCAGGTTTTACCAAGAATTAAAAATCTTGAGTAGATTCTCGAAAAACACAAAGAATCCAAAAAACTAAACAGCGTAAAACTTTTATGAGAAGATAGCGAAAACTATTGGACAACTATGTTCAGACGCTACAATGACACTATATAAACTTAACCGTGCCGGCAACAGTATGCAACTGCAGTGTGCACAGACCGGATGCTGACGCAGTCACGACGCCAGAAGCAACTCCTGTTCGTGTGAAGCGAGTAGGGAGAGGCAGCGGCGCGCGCTGCCCTCTTTTCTTCCTTGTCGGTTTTGCACGCGAGAACGACTCGTCCCACTTCTCCTTATTCTCCTCGATTCCTTCTTGCAATTCTATTTTTAGATTTCACACCGTCATTTATCGAGTCGGAATTGAGAATTGTACACTGAGAAAAAAATGCTATTGAATCAACAGCATTTCTTTCTAAAAGCATGAATATCACGGATTCAAATCAATATGCTATAGAATTAGTAACATATTTTTATGAATTAATAGTATACATGCTTTTGGAAAGAAATGTTTTTGACTCAATAGCATTTTTTTCTCAGTGTATTCTTCTCGACTCCGTGCAAAAGAGGCCCGAGGCAGGCGACAATTACAAATTCACGAAATATGTAGTCAAAGAAATAACACTTCTTTTTCCATTATTTCGGGGAAAATGTGCGTGAAATAAACATCTGAATGATTCTGTGATAAATTGACTTTAGGGTCTAGAAATAATGAAAACAAAGTTTTACATTTTTTCAAACCTCTTTCAAGTCTTCTTCAGTGAATGTTTATTTTTAAAAAAGTTATAAAAAACGAAATTTTAGAATACCATACTATTAGGCGTATATATTTCCGAAAAGGAAAAATTTCTAATCGAAGTAGGTAAATTAAAAAGCTACAATGTATGTTTATTGAAATCTTCATATGAACATATAAATATCTATTGACTTCAAATTTTACATAAAAATGTTTGTTCGAAAGGTTCAAATCTTGTTACAATTTTACAAGATTTTATGGATGATTTCCAACCGAGTGTTATGCCAAATATTAAGAAAACGAGTGTGATCTTTGGAATGAAACGCTTTATCATTTTAAATTTTCCTATTCTTGTGAATTCGTAGGAAGATTTAAACACTAAACAAAGAATTTTTCAATGAAATTCAGTCAATAAATGTTTAAAGTTTTATATAAAGATTTTAATTACAAAATTTTGAAGCTTTGAAAATAAACTACTTGATTCATAAAATACTTCAACTCTATATAGCATCGCGAATTTCTAAGTTTTCTTTGTTTTATCCGGTTGTTTATATACAGTGAATTCTTCATATTTTTTCAATACGTCTTGTGGAATTCTACATATTTTTTTAGATACGTTTTTGAGTTTTATGATTTTCCTTATTTTAGTCATCTCCTATATTTATATCTTTTACATAAATTCTGAATTAATCCTTTAATTTATGGCACTAAAGAGGACCCCCATATGTGCCCGAAATTCTTGCCTTACTTTTTTGCGTTTTTTAATATCTAACAATGATAATTTTTAATCGAAGAAAATAGAAAGAAACTGACCCAATGCCAAAACAAGAAGGAATGAATAAAAATTCTGTGAATTTTGAGTCAATATAATTTCAACCATGTCAAGTTATAATTCATATATTGAATTCAAAATCTATGCTTAGGCCACAAAAAGTAAGATGAAAATACTTTAACCATAAAACTAAGAATGTAGATTGAAACCTTATTTTGTCATATGTATATCTCTTCTTAAGTTAAAATACTTTGGACATAATTCTCTGATGCGATATTTTTTAAACGTATGAATATTTACGAAATTCATCAATATCTTACCTTTTGATAGAAGTTAAAAATTTCCAAATAAAACCGATTAATAAAGCTAAAAAAGCATTGTCAAAAACTAATCTATTGTCTTGAAAGTTTAACCGTAGGAAGACTTAAGGGCATGTGATACATAGGGAATTAGTCATTTTTATTGATTTTAGGTTTCTACATGCTTGTGTCTAAAGTACATAAAGTTTTCTGTTGAACTTTGGAAAATGGTAGAGATGATAAAAACAGACGAAGATAGACTACTTTTTGTTTCAAAATTGAAAAAAAAGTTCAGTTTTAGCAAAATATATCGGAAAATTTTTGTTTAATGTCAAAACACGGGGATCGACACTTTCGAAAGTGACAAAAATCTCATGGATAAGAAGTAAGTTGTAGGAGTAAGGCCCAAACTTTTGTGCTGGTGAGCCTACTGTATTCATGATGGGACAGGTAGTCCTCGTCAATAAAATTTAACCTTAGCTTGTCGACAGAATTTCATAACACAGCTTTTTCCCTCTTTTTTTTCTACTTCGCTCTTTACTAGTCTCTTCCTAGGATCGGATGTATATTTTTGAAAAGTAAAGATATTCAAAAAGAACCATGTTTTGAAATTAACAATTTTTTTTGAAATTTATTACATATTTATGGACAAATTCTTTGGAATATTCTTTCGTTATCTTCATTACAATATTAAAACATATCGAAAAAGGAAATAAATTATCAATGATAATATGTTGACAGTTCAATATTTATACATTAGTATTTGTACCAATATATCAATATTTTCCTTCCGATTAAAGAAAATTTGATTGCAAACTAATTCCTCTAAATTACCTGTCTTGATTGAATCAATTCAATGGAATTTAATCAATAGAATATATTCAATAAAATATAAATAATCGTATTCTCGTTCTTCAATTATTTGATTCTTCAGCAATTTTTAATTATGATTAAAAATGCTTTCTTATCACTTAAAGCCTAGCCTGTCACCAGAACTTTGCAACAAAGCTTTTTTGCTCTTTTCCTTTTACATCTAGGCTTAGAACTTCCAGAAAATGTTCGCTTTCTGAAACGTCTTGATATTTTCTGCCAAAACTTCTAATTTTCTTATGAGGATCAATCTGTACTTCCTTAAGAGTTTTGATAAAAGTAAAAATATGAGGACTCGCCTAATAAAACATCGCTTTTTATTTGTGATGGCAAGATTCACAACAGTTTGTCATTCGTGTTAGAAAGGGAAAAAATGTTGTTCAAAGGGCATAGCCGGGTTTCCATGTGAAATCGGTCTTAAAACCAAATCAAATTTCGCATCAACCATATGGAAGGTGTTGAGCAAGAGATTATTTTGCCAAATTTTCAGATAACTATGTGCCATTTTAAATGGGTTATGGCGGATTTTACCATTTTCGTTTTTTTCTTTTTTTAGCTAAACTAATCATAGGAAATTTTTTTTAAATGTCAGGGTTGTTTTTTCCAATAGAAGACACATTTGTAAATTTTTGCAGATCTTTTCATGCATAATTCGCGTTGCAAAAAATTGCGAAAATTTTTGCACGCAATTTTGTTCATGTTTGAATTGCGCGACCACTCTTTTGAATTATTCTATTAATTTATTACCTATCGATGATTAAAACAGAATTTTCGCAGATTTTTTCAAGGTGTGAACAAGGGTAAAAAAAAAAATAAAAACCGTCAAAATACGCATTCCTTCAACATCTTACTATTAAAGCATATTTTATAATAACAGTAGACGCATGAAAAAAAAATTTTAGTTGGTTATCAATCTCTAACACGGTTTACTGCTAAAATTTTTGCAAAAATTTTGCAAAATATTTTGCAAATTTTTTTTTTGCGAAAAATTGAAATTTTTACATGTATTCTGAACAAATGATTGATTGTGATTATTCGCAAGTCGAAAAAGTGTTGCGAAAATTATCTATTTTTATTAAACATTATATTTTCAGTATTATCTATTTGTATTCTTGAATATTTTTCGAATATACAGGTTTTGCCCGTTGAAAATTTAGTCCGTACAAAAAATTTCCGTTTTATATAAAAGGGGTATACAAAAAGTAAAATTGGTTTTCCTACAAACTTACATTTATAAACTAAGACAGCGATAATGACTAATTTATAATTGAAACAAATTTTATGCTTGGCATATGTTCAGCAACTTATGGAGTATGACGTGCTATGAAAGTACAATTAACCGCCTATATTTGTAAAAACTCGATGCTAGAAAAAGATTTTTTTGTAGGAAAACCAATTTTACATTTTGTATACCACTTTTATTTAAAACGGACAGTTCTTGAATGGAATAAATTTTTTAACGGGCAAAACTTTATAAGAAAATCTGCCCGCTTCGCGGGCACATTCTCATCGCGCGCTTCGCGCGCAGCTCGCAAGTTTGAGCGCGCCTAGGGCGCGCTCCATTCTTTCTGGACCACGCGCTTCGCGCTCGGTCTTATACTCTTCACATATTTTGTCTAAAAAATGGAATTTTTGAATTTTAATCGTATTTTTTGGAATTAAACGAAAAATATATGTTTCATCAGAAACTGTATCAGACAAAATTTGTAGATTTTTTTGAAACAAACAACTTTGTGTTCTTACTTTTTTTTCTTATTTCACATATTATTATTAAAAAATTGAATTTTGGATTTTCAATAGTTTTTTTTTTAATTAAAAAGAAAAATATGCATCTTATGAAAAAAAGTTACAATTAAAATTTGTAGGTTTTTATGTAGAAAATAATATTGTATCATAACGTTTTTCGTATCTCGTATAATTTAACTGGAAAATGGAATTTTGATATTGACTTTTTTCAAGTTTTAATATGCTGTAACATTTCTAATTTTGATTTAATCAAATAAGTCTAGGATGAAGTATAAAGGGAAAATGTGCGGTAGATTTCAAATTTTTATACTGATTTTCACAACAAATTTATTATTTAAAGAATTTGAAATCATTAATTATTCCTAACTTTTAAAATTTCATATAATTGTGAAAATTTGTTCATGTTTGAAATTGTAATGAATTGAAGATTGCATAGATGCCTCGAGCTCATTGCGTCTTCCTCATTCAACCAATCTATGGCAGTGGAGCGAGGAAGATGCCATGAGCTGGCAGCATCCATGGTGGGGGCTGTCAGCTCCAACGTTCTGATGAGCTCAATGCTACTCATTGCTTAACTTGCTATGGAAATGTATCTGTTGCAACGTTGCCAGATATTTAAGCTGTTCTTCAAAGTTCAAATACTGCGGGACGGAACTTCGTAAGCTGTGTAGGGTGGTATGGTCGCAGGTAAATCTCCGCAGGGTCGCAATTAGTCCTCCGATTCTTAAGAATCCCTGAATTCATAGCCCTATCTGGCAATATCTCTTACCCTCTTATGAGCCGTCTTCGAACTTTCTGCTGCTATTTCAAGTAAGGTTATCGCCGTCCGGATTGAATTTTTCTCCTATGTAATTTTCCGATCCTTTCCCCTGAAACTGACCCAAGCTTGGCTGGAACCTTAACGGAATGCAGACAATGTCGAACAATATTGGACAAGAATAGCAGACTTAAATAAGTTTTTAATTTTGCGTAAGCAATTTGAAAACGAAATTTTTGCAGCGGATGAATTGTTACGGTTCTAGTGACATGTTTTTTGCCTTGATAAGTTGAAAATTTAGTTAGTATTTTCTGAAGCGATTTGCTATCTCAATGTTTCATATTGTAAAATGTATTTTTAAAACGTAATATATTTGAAAACATGTCTAATATTATATTGACCCAAAATTACATAATATTTATCGAATTCTTGTTGTTTTAGCACAGGGTCATTTTTTTCTTATTTTATTTATTTTAATTCTCAAGGGTATGTATAAAAAATACTCAAAAAGAAGAAAGGCAAACGTTTCGGCCACATATGGGGGCCCTCTTCAGTGCCATCTGTTAAAAGATTATTTTTAATTTTCTGTAAATGTTCAAAACATAGGAAATGATGAAAATCAAAAAGCTCAAAAAACTTATCTCATACACTGAGAAAAAAATGCTATTGAATCTATAGCATTTCTATCAAAAGCATGTATATTATTGATTCAAAAAAACATGCCAATAAAACTGTTAAATATGCTACCAATTCTACAACATATTGATTTGAATCCATGATATACATGCTTTTAGCAAGAATGCTATAAATTCATTAACATTTTTTTCTCAGTGTATTTTTCGATTGAACCAAAATTTTAAAAGTTACAGTAAGTTAAGACTATAAAAAAGCCAATATTAAAATTCAATTTCCAGTTAAACTAGAGAAGAAACTAAAATAATATTATGATACAAAATTTTTTACTACAAAAAATCTACTAATTTAAGAAATATAAATTCGATGAAATATGTTCAAGAAATAATTTCTTAGCGTACAAGTGCAGACGTTGTAAATGACAGATCTTTGGACAAATTTAAGGTTTCGAAAAATAAATATATTAAAAGCCTTTTTAATATAATTTTGAATCGACGTTTTAGGATCAAAAAGATCCCCTCTTCAAGCCAATTTGGAAATAAATGTGAAGGGATGATTTTGGTTCTGCACACAATCTTTAAACAAAGGAGGAAAGATGAAGTTTCTGAATAATATTGAAATAAGAATATTCTTAACTGATTATATTTCAAAATTACTATTTTTTTAACTGGATTTTAATATTATGTATTCGACCTTTACATTTATTTCGGAATTGGCCTGAAGAGAGGATCTTTTCGATCCTGGAACATCGCTTCATTCCGGTTTATTTGTTATCCGGTTTTTTATTCACAGTGAACTCTAAATATTTTTTCAATTCGTGATGCTGCATACTGGACTACTTCATTTTGAATTGCAAGCTATGAGATAAGTTTTTCAATTCTATGATAATCCTTATTTTAATTATATGCGTTTTACAGAAATTTTGAATTAATCTTTGAATTTATGGCACTGAAGAGGGCCCCCATGTGGCCGAAACGTTTGCCTTGCTTTATTTTCGAGTATTTTTATACCTAATAATGAAAATTTTATTCGAATAAAATAAAAATAATCTGACCCTATGCCAAAATAATGAGAAATGAAAATAATTTTATTAATTTTGGGTCAATATAATAGCAAACATGTTATCAAACATGTCACTTTAAAACATAAAAATGGCACATTCAGTATAAAGGTTGAATATCTCATAGTTCTGACCATTTTCAGAACAAATTAAATTTAATAATATTTTTACATTCTCATCATGGATGAGAAGGTATTGGTTTTATGTGAAAAATGACTTTCGAAATCTTCATCAAATCTTTACGTTTTGAGACCCCCTGAGTCAGAAAAAATGGTTTTTACGAAAGTGTCTGTCTGTCTGTCTGTAGGTCGTGTGCGGCATAACTCTCGATAGAATTATCAGATTGAATTGAGCTTTGGTACACTTTATCGGAGCCGAAAAAGTAACGACAAGTTCGTTAACCAACCACATCCAATCAAAATTGAGGGGTTGAGCACTACTTTTGTGTTTTTGAAAATAATTTTTTGAAAAAATCAAAAATTTCAATACTAGTTTTAGATAGTGCTCATAAATCTCTAAAAATTATCCTGATAACATTTTTTGATTAAATCAAAATTAGAAATGTTACAGCATATTCAAATTCGAAAAAAGTCAATATCAAAATTCCATTTTCCAGTTAAATTATACGAGATACGAAAAAACGTTATGATACAATATTACTGAATAAATAAAGACCTACAAATTTGAATTGTAACAGTTTTTCATAAGATACATATTTTTCTTTTTAATTAAAAAAAAAACTATTGAAAATCTAAAATTCAATTTTTTAGCAATAATATTCGAAACACGAAAAAAACGTAAGAATACAAAGTTGTTTGTTTCAACAAGATCTACAAATTTTGTCTCACACAGTTTCTGATAAAACATATATTTTTCGTTTCAATTCCAAAAAATACGATTAAAATTCAAAAATTCCATTTTTTAGACGAAATATGAGAGATACAAAAAAAACGTTTAGATGGAAAATTGTTTGCTCATAAATCTCTACAAATTATCCTTATAACATTTTTTGATTAAATCAAAATTAGAAATGTCACAGCATATTCAAATTCGAAAAAACTCAATATCAAAATTCCATTTTCAAGTTTAATTATACGAGATACGAAAAAATGTTATGATACAATATTATTAAATAAATAAAAACCTACAAATTCGAATTGTAACATTTTTTCATAAGATGCATATTTTTCTTTTTAATTAAAAAAAAAACTATTGAAAATCCAAAATTCAATTTTTTAATAATAATATGTAAAACACGAAAAAAACGTAAGAATACAAAGTTGTTCGTTTCAAAAAAGATCTACAAATTTTGTCTGATACAGTTTCTGATGAAACATATATTTTTCGTTTAATTCCAAAAAATACGATTAAAATTCAAAAATTCCATTTTTTAGACAAAATATGTGAAGAGTATAAGACCAAGCGCGAAGCGCGTGGTCCAGAAAGAACGGAGCGCGCTCAAACTTGCGAGCTGCGCGCGACGCGCGCGATGAGAATGTGCCCGCAAAGCGGGCAGATTTTTTTAAATGTGATACTTCATATCACGAATACTTAAATTGCATTTTTTTATTTTTAAAGATAAATGTATTATTTTTCAAAACATCTCAGAATAAATCTGAATGTATTAATAAACAACTTTCAATTTTTTTATTTTATTTATTTCTTAACATTCTCAAATAATATTGAGTAAAACTACAAGTATAGATATTATAATAATTTATGTTTCTGTAATGCCTTGCTTGCAAATTCAATGTTAAATGGATTGTCCGCGAAGCTGATATAAAAAATCGTTTCTTGAAAAATACGCGCCTTCGTTCACTCGTGAAAATCAAACATAAACGTCTCGAATTTCTTAACTAGTGTTGGAAAAAGGATTTAAAAAAGGTTATGGCGAATACCGAAATAACGTCTCGCTTTAGATAGAATTAAAAGTTAATTTATTTGAGACACTTGGAAGGCAGGTCTTTTCTTTTTAAGATACAATTTAAGACTAAAGAACGAACGTGCCACAAAAATCACATTCATACGCCATATACAGCCCAAATCTATGCTTTATAGTTTATACTACTAATATTACACATAGCTACGAACGGCTCTTGAAGCTTTGTCCCAAACTTCTTAGAACGACTCGACGTAAGATTTATCGTCTAAATACTTAGGAATATAGATTATATTTTTGCCCTGTTTACATTAGTTTAAATAATCCAACAACTAGGTATAGGACAATACTCTTCTTCAAGGAGGAAAAGAGCCTCTCAGGATTGCTTATATAAAAAAGTTTTTGGTCAGCAAAGCCACATGTCTCGAGTCGGTTTTGAAAACAGTTCAGATCATTCTGTGAGAGACTCCGGTAACAAAGTCTCCACGAAAAGTTTTTAAAAATGTAAACCTTGTTCGCGTTTTGCCATTGATAACCAATTTGGCATCGTTCTTTAATAAAAAAATGTTTTCAAATTGCGGTCGGTTCGTGTGAAATTTTTTTATGTTTTCCGGTTTATTTGTTATCCGGTTTTTTATTCACAGTGAACTCTAAATATTTTTTAAATTCGTGATCAAACATGTCACTTTAAAAATGTATTAATAATGTTTTTGATATATTTATTTTTTCAAATCTTAAATTTGTCTAAAAATTTGTCATTTACAACGTCTGTATACGTACATAAAAAATAAATCAATATAGGGTAAGTGTGCCAATTACTGCGGATCGAAAATCAAGATGGCTTTTAAAGTTAAAAAAAAAAGGTTTTGAGATAAAAAAGTCGTCACGAATTAATTTTTAAAGCAGTATTTGGTATTAAGTAAGTAGCATGCAGTCCTTAAACCCTGAAAAGAAACCAGATTTACTTAGAAAATGCGAATCTAAAAAAAATGTTCCATGTAGGTATTACTGCGGGTTTGCATGAATTACTGCGCACCAATTACTGCGGAAACCCCAATTTCTGCGCGCGTAATACTGCGATATTATTTTGAGTGAACTTACAATTAATTTAGGAGTGTTTAAAATTTTATTTAATCTCAATTATAAAAAGTAAACACGACGAAGCATTCGTAACAAATTAAGATTAATCATTTTATTAATTTTATTTAATTTAACTTAAAATTATATCACTTGAGTTCCTCTTGCATCTTTAGCAACGATTAAGGAGTGTTGAACATTTTATTTAAACTAAATTATAAAAAGTGAACATGAAGCATTTTTAACAAATTAAGATTAAATAATGTTATAACTCTTATTTAATTTACCTTAAAATTATATTACTTGACTTCCTCTTGCCTCATTAGCAACGATTTTGGAATTTTCAACATTTTGTTTAATCTCAATTATAAAAAGTAAGCATAACGAAGCATTTGTAATGGATTGAAAGGTTATGCAGTGCCGCCTGACAGATCGCAGTAATTCATACACCTATGAAAATCATGTACCAAATACTGTTTTGGTAAAAAAATGATTAAAAAACGTATTTTTTGTTATTTTGCATAAATATTTGAATAATAAAATATTTACTTTGCAGAAAGTAATATCACAATAAATATTTTATTTTCAGAAACGGAATTATAACAAGTTTTTCAGAACGTGTTCATGACCTTTCAACAAATCTAAGCATTAAAACTATGGGAATCGGGAACATGAGAGTTTTAAATTGCAATCAATTAGCTACAAATATCGTAAATATTGATAATTCGTTGATACTTATTATGCTTGGATTAGAAATTGATTGTTTTTAGTTGTTCTGTAGCGTTATATATCTTTAAAACATTGTATATCATTAGTTTTATTTGAAAGCGCAGTAACTGGGGCATCCACAGTAATACCCACACTTACCCTAATAAATATTGGTGCGTACTAAAATAAATTTGAAACAAAACATTTTTTATAAGATGTATATTTTTCTTTTTAATTAAAAAAAATTCTGTTGAAAATGAGAAATTCAATTTTTCAACCAGAATATGTGTAATACGAAAAAAACTTAGGAATGCAAAATTGTTCACTTCAATGAGGTCTACAAATTTCGTCCAACATAGTTTCTACTAAACTGTATATTTTTCGTTTCAATTTGAAAAAATACCTTAAAAATTAATAAATTCAATTTTTTAGACAAAATATGTGGGATACGAAAAAAACGTTAAGATAGAAAATCATTTGCCTAAATAGGGTCTTCAAATTCTCATTGGAACATTGTTCGACAGGATGTATTATATATCTTATATTTTTATTTAAAAAAACACTATTAAAAATAAAAAACTCAATTTTTTGATCAAAATATGTGAGATACGAAAAAAGCGTTAAAATGCCAAATCGTAAAATTAAATAAAGTCTACGACGTTTTTTCCATTTTGAGATGTTTCGAAGAAAATAAATCATTTTAATTATATAATTTATTAGACAGTTACAGAAACTTTTACAGAATATCGAATAAATTATAAATAAAAATCGCATTTAAACATTATCTTCTGAATAACAAATAGTTTTGCCGTTTTTATCCCTATAACACTTCATAAAATTCTTAAAAAGATTCCAAAAATGTTCATATATAAATAATATGTAAGCTTACATTTTGAAAATTCTGACTTTTGTAAACGCAAATCGACCGGTTGTATAAATTTGACAATATTTCTACAGCATTCAAAGGTAAAGTGAAATACAATAGAATTATCTTTGTTGGTGCCGAAACTGCAAGTATAGGTAAATGGGCAAATTTTATTGGATCGCCAGCTACCTGCTTATACTTTAATTCCACTGCGTGGTTTTCCCTTACTCGGCCCAGGGATGTTTGAACTGCTGTCGCCGACTTTTGCCAACGGGGCTTCTTTGTCCGCAATAAGGATTAAAATATGAAATATACAATTTTTTAAAAATTTTATATTAAGAAATATTATATTCTTCATCTTCAAATTCTACCCGTGCAGAAATTGTCTCGACTATGCCCTGCTAACGGTTGGGTCCTGGCCGGGCAATAGCCGGGTAACTTTCACCCAACCGGGGCCTGGTCAGACTATGGCCATGCAAGTTTCTTTACGGTTTCCGCCCAGGCACTGGACGGGACCCGACCAGGTCGTCTGCTTGTTTCGAAATTTGCATTTTTATGAATATGCCAACAAATTTTATAAAAATAATGTATCTATAATATATTAAATCAGATGTTAAAATATATGTGAGACCAAAAATTGTGTAGAAAAATTTAAAAACACAACTTTTGCCAGATATACTTACAGGTTTGAACCTTCATTGAACGATGACAGAAAATTTTGTTTTACAAGATAATTAATTATTATGTTTATATTTGGGGTCCTTTAAATATACAATCGGCCATAAACAAACCACTATTGTTTAATTTTCTTGTGCAAAAACTAATCATTTCGTTTTCAAAAAAATATTTTCCGTCGTTCAATGAACGTTCAGGACTGTAAGTACGTTTTTGCCACTGAAGTTGCAAACCATGATGTCTTAACCTCAAAGTTTTCGTGCATCTTAACATTCTTGGGAATTCACTGTAAATTATAACGTATAGTATCGGTTTAAATAATGGATAAACGTATTCGTGATGTAAATCATAGGCATTCTAAGAAACGCAGGTTAATAAAAAATAGTTTAATTTTACATGATTTAATCGATATCGACATAGATGATTTTGATAGTGAAATTGAGACTCGCATTACACATTTGGGTAAGTTCTGTTTGTATGTTTTGAGATATATTTATGTTTAAATAATCAAAAATGTTTTATTTTTGTATCACAAAAGACCATGAAGAAAACTTTGATCGCGAAATTCACCAGAACAATAATGAGCAAGAGCCTATCATAAGTGAAGATCCTGCTAATAAAATTCAATACATTCAACAAATGAACTTGATTTAATTTAAAGATTTGTCGCAACAAATATATTATGTATGACTAATAAATAGCACTTAAAAATGTATAATTTTCTGCTTTTATTTTAATATTTTAAAGTAATTTACAGGATTACATCTTATAAGTATACCTGACCAGGGACTGGCAGGGTACAGACCGGAAACTATCCGGTGCCCGATCGAGGATTAACCGGGCTTCTAGCCCGACCGGGGCGCGCTTGATTCCCCGTGACGAAAATGACCGCGCCCTGTCCAGTATACCCGGCCGGGGCCCTGATATTATCCAGGCTGATTATCCGGGGCCCGGCCAGGGCCCGATAAAAACCGGTTTAAATTTCTACACGGGTCACGATTCTAACGATAAGTTTTTTTCTAAGTTAAAAATTAGAATAAATGTGGAATTTTCTGTAATTCACTGAACCAGCAATTTTTTTAGTACATTTTATTAAATAATTTCATTTGCAAGAAGTTTGAATCTATAAACTTATAGACATTGTAAAGTTCCACCAATAGAGAAAGCCATCTTATCAGAAAGAACGATTATTAAATTATCTTAATATCACAAGCTGAAATTAAAAAATATATGTATGATGAGAAAGAGAAAAGCTAAAATATTATCTTTACTTTTAATTTTCAGTATGTTTGAAAAAAAAGAAAACATTCCTTCGTTGAAAATATTTAGTAAACCTAGAAAAGGCTGATTGAAGTTTCAGGTAAAATTAATAATTAAGGTAGTTGTCGTGAAATAACGCCTTTTTTTTAATTTGTTCAGATTTTCACAATATATTTAGAAGATTATTATACAACAATCTTGGAATTTTTAACTCAATATTGAGTCTATGAACGCGACTATTGTTATTTGAAAACAGTACCTTTTGCATGTATCAGTATAGAAAACGAGTGAAATCGCCGCATTTTTTATTTTTAAATAAAAACGATTTTCACCATTATGATAAAAATCTACATACGTGTAGAAGAATATAAAATATCTTAAATAGGGAAGAGATGTACAGTATGGCAGACGTTGCATTCAATTTTGTATAAAAGATGATTGAAATGTGATTTTGATGTGCTTATTTTTTAGGGTAATGTTACGTCATGAAATGACGCTTCGGTGGAAATTTCATAAAAGAGTAATGGATTATTTTTACCCTTTTTTTTGATAACCGTAATCCCCGAGCAGCTGACGATTACAGTTTTGGATTCAACTCTCCTATTAAAGGGGGGCCACCCTTATCCTACTTTCGAATCTCCAATATTATTAAAGAATCAAATGAAGGATATAATGATAGAAAGAAACAGTGAGGCGTTAATTGATGAAAATACAACTTTATTTGTTACCTTTCAATTGATGACGAAAATTATTCCATTGATGTCCAGATCTTGAGCAGCCCTGTGAATCGAGTGGCCCTTTCTTTTTCTTCCTTAATATAATTGTTGTACAAACAATAACATTTATTTAAACACGTCGCAAAACTATTAGATTTAGACTTAAACTACCAGATTAATCTGGGCACGAAAACAAATGTGACAAATTACGGACAATCGAACGCCTGCTTTATCTGAGATTTTAATGTAGTCAGTTTCAGGGGCCGTTCCAGGCTTGAGGGACTCTCGACAGAAATCTGAGAGAAAACGGGTGATCGATTAGAGATCAGAAAAATAACTGAAGAGTCTGAACAGGAAAAACTCGGGGGTGAGCTATGCTGTTACTGTATCCCCCACCTTGAACTTTGATTAACCAATTAGGTTTGCTTCAGAAATTGTAAGGTGGTTACCACTGAAAAGTGGGGTTAATTAGGTCTGGTTTCTGGGGGTAAATGTGACGTCACATTTTGATCATCCGATTGCTTGACCGGCTCTTAGTAGACCTTTGGGGAAAATCCCAATTACACCCCAATACCTAGTGGCCGCTATTCAATCCAAAAGGATGTTTGTAAGCAGTCAAGGAAATTGGGGTTATAAAATGCTTGTCGCCAGTTTACAAGTTGCTTATAGAATTTGAAGCTTAGGTTATTACTTTCCAAGCAATAACGTTGCAGTTTATAAGAGGGACTCCAGACTGCTCCTCCCAAGGATTTCCTCACAGACCCGAACAATTATCACGACTCAAAGGTCCACAATTATTATTGAAATATTAATACTTATTTGGGATTTAGCTTTATTTTGGAGATTTCACTCGACTCACAATGCGGCTCGACATCTGCTGATCTGAAAATGACAAATGTAATAAATTTTACAATATAGCTTATAATAATGTTGACCTGAAGCTTAGACATTTCACAGCTGGCAAAAGAAAACGCAATTCAAGAAATACCTTAGAAGCACAATAGTATTTAAAATTAATAAGTAAGCGAATACAAGTAAATATGCACATAAACGTAAACATACACAAACACGCACACACATAGCCCAAAAAACTATTAGAATATATATTTCTATTGTGAAGTCTTACATTATTATTAATAAGATAATTAGGAGATTAAAGTAATTTCTTCATACGCATGCAACCACTCTTATTCTATTATTAAGCTTCTGCATTCTTACATTTTAATTTATTTAAAAAAAAAACAGAACTTGCGGTTAAGGAGTTTAAAAATAATTTTTGAGCCACGTACGGATGTAACAGTAAAGCTCATATTATAAGGGAACATATTTTCTGCCGTCCAAAATAGAAGAACCGTTAACTGCATTTCGATTGAAATTGAGAAAAAGGCCAAAAAATTTTTTTTATCAATAAACGTCCATTTTTGTAGTTGCTCACGTCCCAAAATATTTCTCACGAAAGAACTCTCCTGAATCTTTAACTGTGACGTATTCACAAACGTTTCCAAAATTTGCGTTAATTAACGTTTTTTTGTCGAATATAATTTTTATTCAGTTGGTCTTTTCGTTCTTTGCATTGCTGTAATGAAAAACTAATGGGTTTTTCTTAAAATTTCAAGCGCGGTTAAATGCAGAGTTTCTTCAAGATTCTAATGATATAAAAAACTCATTTTCGTCCAAAATGTCAGATTCTATAGAGTTTAATGTATTTAAAAACATGATTCTAAATAATTAACTTTTATAGTTTATTATATTACTGACCAAAGGGCCTATCCGGGTTTCTACACTGAGAGACTTTTCGTTAGAATAAATCGTAAAAGTGAATCATATTTTAGTATAATATCGTTTCAAAGTGAGGCAAGCAGGGTTTACGTATCAGAAATTAATATAGTGGTTTTCAAGGGGCAAAGTTGATATTTTCGTTTGTATAAATGGAATATATGAAAAATCACTCACTCCACCACAAGGTTTGACCTTTAGAAGTGACGGCTTCAGAAAAGGAATTCTTGTGTCTTTTTCTGATGCGACATTCTGAAACACATACACAAATATTATTATCATACCTTATTTATGTTTACATATTTAAGTACGCATTAATACACTATTTTATAATAACATACTTGAATTAAATTTTAGAATCGCTTTTTAGGTTCGAACCTTCTAACCCTACCTATATCTACATAACTAAACGCATGTCTAACGCCTAAAGCCTCTCGGCTATTCTCGCATGCCATATTCCGAAAGAAATATCGCTTATAAGCCACTACTGAGTTGGGCAGACTTGGATTGAGTCTACGAAGCCAATCGGAAAACATCGGAAGTAATCGTACGGCATTCTGAAACGAATTATACGAAAAACCGAGAACAGACATTTTGATTTTTGCTGCGCGTCGCCAGGTTTTTAGCAAGTTCATATTCATAATATGAATTTCTCAAACATTCTTTCCAGAATGTGATATTCATTATTTATCTTATTCAAATTATTTTTAGACAACTTAGTAATCATAATATCACTTTCTCGTACTTTCAATTTCTCGAATAGAGATTCATAATATTTAGTATTTAAAATACTACTTTATCTTCTTCATGTATTAAAGACCGTTATGACTATATCAAACTTCAATATCATAATATGAATAAGTATAATAAAGCCTCGGCTTTCCCCATTTTGAAACGATATTATACTAAATTTTGATTCATCTTTATCATTAAGTCTAACGAAAAGTCTCTCAGTGTATGTAAAAACGGCCCCTAATACAGTTGCTGTTTAACTACATTTCTACGGAGAAATATCGTCTTGAAATTTTGAAAAATCAAACAAAGACTACTGAGACTTATTTATTGAATATTCATTATGATATAATAAAATTTTGATGAAAATAAGTGATTTTAACAAATTTGCAGAGTATATTACCTACAGTGTTAGACCGATCCAACATAACTCAAGGCACTTAGTTGGTATTATTAATAAAATTAAATAAAAAAATTAAATTTAAATGCACTGTGACGTCCAATTTATAATTTAAAAATATCATACCTATCTAAAAGTCTAGAGTCAATTGCCCTATCTACGTTCCTCGATTTGTTGTAAATAAACAACTAACCAGGTTGAGGACAAGCCAAATGAATCATAGAAAGTTATTTTTCCAAGTAAATATTTATTTATAAATTAAGATATAAATATATTTTCAATAAAAATGACCCAAGCTACTTGTTTCTCCGATAGCAATTTCCTATTCTTCTCTTGAAAATAGTAGTGGTCTAACCTTTATGATCAAGTCTCCGGATGAGGTGTCAATTTTACATTATTTGTACATATAGGCAATAAAGTAAAAAATGACAATACAATTATCGTACAATAGGTTACAATTAATTAGTTAAGAATTACAATTTCAATTAGCAATTATTATGCCTTTACATTTAAACAGTCTTTATTGTTTTTACAAAATATCTCAAATGATATAATGATAATAATCGTAATTTTTAATAGTTATGAACAAATATAATTTATGATGAAGTACACTGAGAGAAATCCTATTAGTTGTGCTGACTAAAAGTTCACAACTATATATTTTTAGTAAGCAGTACCAAAAATGTTGTAAATGCTACTAATTTTTTTTGTAAAATTGATCAAATTCATTTATTTTGAGAAACGTAAATATTTTATTTCCATATGCAATATTTCGTGTGTAAACATGACTTGCAATTCTTTGGTAATAGTAAACTTCAAGAAATAATTGTACAGACGAATTAGATTTTACCTGCTTATCAACTGTTTTGAATCGTTTTGAAATCGTTACATATATTGATTTCTTAAAATGTTGCTTTTGTTCTTCATCAAAATGAGATGAATTAAATCATGGTAATTTTAAAGTATAATTGTAAACTGTTGTGCAGTTTTTGATGAAAAACCTCTTAACAATTATCATCCTTTGTTACATTTGGAAAACAATAATTAAAAAAGTTTTTCTCCTAAACAATTCTAACCTAAGAAAGTTCCCATCGACATTAACAAAAATAAAATAGATAGAATGGTAAATTTAACATTTTTCTCAATGTTGCAATTACTATTTTAGTCATGTACGGATGAAAAAAATTAATCAGTTTCTAATTAAGATATGGAATAGTTTTTGATACAACTTTTCTCCGTTATGTCGAAAAAATATATATTTTTGTAATAACTACACTGGACAAATAGTAAAAGCAATTAACGCAATTAGTAAGTTTTACAAAAACGTATTGGTAACATCTATTATAAGCTGGATACAATGTGGGAATGCATGAAAATAGTCGCGGCTACAAAACGGACCGACTAATCGGATTTTGTAAGTTTTACTAAAAATTTTAATCATTGCTACTCAGTTAATATTGCTGTAAGAACTAAGGTGCTTTAGATGATACAGACTAAAAAACATACTTGTGACCCTTTTTTACAAAAAAAAATGGGTAACCACGACTAATACTTTCTCTCAGTGTATTGATTAACAACAACAAATTGCATATGATAATAATAATAATAAAAATAATAATGGTAATTATTATTATTAGTATACGGTTAAAATAACATTATTGTTATATAACATTTTTTGTAGTTTTTCAATTGTTCTCGACAACAATAATAACTATAATAATGGTAAACAACAAAGAAATATAATATTTGTTGTAATTAATACTTTATCAGTCGTATGGATTTATTATTTTTACAAACCGATATTACAGCTGATAGTAATATTACCGATAACAATTATTATATGTGATTAGCTATAATAATAGTATGTAATAAAAACAAAGGTAATAATGAGTGTTGGATAATATAATAATACAATAGTATTATATTGCGATTATATATAATATATTAGTCATGGATACGTGAAAAAAATCAATAGGCAGTGACTGAATTGGTCACGTGACCTGTACGGCCCTTGGCTTTAAAAGCGAAAAACGAAAAGAAATTGATTTACAGGATGTAGAAATAGGTTTTGAAGATGATTTGTATGTAAAGGAAGTCGAATAAATACAGAAAAACAAATATGAGTACACGTTACCTATAGATATGTGTAGGGACGTTCTACAGCGACTTCGTAGCTAAATTGTCTAGAAACTGGTTGACCCAAACGTTAAATCCCAGTCTAGCCACTGTAGAGTTAGTCTGTCCCGCGCCAATATAGACTCAAGGTGGACTGGACAAAAACAGTACAGCGCTATAAAAAATTTTCACACGGGCAGTTTTTAAAATTAATTATCCTAGTAAAATTGTGGCATACAGGTGCAATATCGCAAATCGCTTGGAACTACACTTTTAGCTATGGTAATTACCAGTGATGTGCATTAGTCGAATTTAACCGACTAATTTTCGATTCGACTCAGCTGAGAAATGAGTCGAATTGAATTCGATTCGAGCAAGCGCTGAGTCGAATGTCGGATTTTCGACAACCGACTGAAGCGTGAGTCGCTTTCCGGCATTCGAATACGAGCAAGCGCTGAGTGGAATGTCGGATTTTCGACAACCGACTATTGAAATATAAATAGATACAGTAATGCTTTCTATATGTAAAGGAAAATTTGAGGTTATGAAAAACAAAAAGCACTAAAATTCCACAAATAAAAAATGAAAATCTCTCATTCTCTTTTGTAACAGGTATTTATTAGACAAACTGTTAAAATTGAAGAAATTATATTTATAAATGTATATAGATAAAATATATATGTTTATTTTATACTTTTACTGGCGAAAAGCTGCTAAACATTAAAGAAAAAAACATGTCAATAAAATTTTATAAAATATTCAAATATTTAAATTACATATTTTATAAAATTTTATTGAAATGTTTTTTTCTTTAATGTTTAGCAGCTTTTCGCCAGTAAAAGTATAAAATAAACATATATATTTTATCTATATACATATATAAATATAATTTCTTTAATTTTAACAGTTTGTCTAATAAATACCTGTTAGAAAATAGAATGCGAAATTTTAATTTTTGAATCACGCAACTTTAGTCGTTTGCTTTTTATAACCTCAAATTTTCCTTTGAATTAAAAAAATATTGATCTATTCATTTAAATTTTTTTATCAACTTTGAAACATAATCTTACGTTTAATAATAGTCAGAATAATAGTTATCAACAAGCTGGCAAATCAAAAACTTTTATTATTTTCAAGCTTGTATTAGTTTTGATTTGGACTTATTTGTCTATAAAATTGCATGCAAATTGATCAATAAATCACTATTTAATAAGTTCACCCCTAAAAATGACTCTTATCAATTTTAACCTAAACTAGTCAATATTTTTTTGTCAAACTAATTGCACGTTATTAGGCTAATTCATGCAATTGATTTATCACGAAAATATTTTCTAGTTTACGTTAAAATTGATAAAAGTCAATTTTAGGGTTGAAATTTAGGGGTTGTTATTACCCCTTGGAAATATTTTTCGACCGATAAAAGAAATACGGATTGCTTGCTTTTTAATGACCACCAATATATACAAGTATAAATTTCATCAAAATCTGAGAACCTTCAGTGTTGTAAATGGATGCAAACGTTTTAACAGTTTTTTCCAATAAAATATTATACGTTTTAGGGAAAAAAATGCGAGATTTTAATTTTTTATTTGTGGAATTTTAATGCTTTTTGTTTTTCATAACCTCAAACTTTCCTTTACATATAGAAAGCATTACTGTATTTATTTACATTTCAATAGTCGGTTGTCGAAAATCCGACATTCGACTCAGCGCTTGCTCGTATTCGAATGTCGGAAAGCGACTGACGTGTGAATCGGTTGTCGAAAATCCGACATTCGACTCAGCGCTTGCTCATATTCAAATGTCAGAAAGCGACGCACGCTTGAGTCGGTTGACGAAAAATCCGACATTCGATCACGTCGAAAAACCGACTCGAGTCGAATCGAATTATTTTGCACATCACTGGTAATTACTTATTCAGTAGAAATATAAATACGTATCTTTGGCAGAAAATTCTCACTGATTCATCAGGGAATTAAGCTTATTTTGGTATTTTTTATTTATCTAGGAATTATTGGCCGTGCAGATATATTTTCTCCAATCAAAAATTTAATACTTTATCAATAATGAATATGTAATATTAAAAATATTCCTAGTTTCTTCAACTTAATTAGAATTAATACTGAATTCAAAATTTGGTTTTTAAAATTTTTATAAAAACAATCATCCAGATCTAATCATTCTGAATGATTGATCGTTATCGATTTCAAGATAGGAGCCCCTGCGATGTGAACATTTGAGTCATAGACTTAGTAAGTGACTTGTATATCCATTGGAAAACCACAATTTTGTCTAACAAGGCAATGTTTGTTAAAAAAGTTTGCAACACCTCAATATGCATTGGAATATTTTTTGTTCAAAAAGTTTTGTGTGGTAAGTATAATAACTTGAGTTATAACCTAAACATAATTTAACTTTTTAAATTAACTTTTAATTTTCGTACATCAAAATATGCGTATTTGAACTAAACTTAGTAATTTCTGGATCAAATTTGTTTCAAAATGAGGCAAACAGGGTTTACGTATCAGAAAGTAATATAGTGGTTTTCAAGCGGCAAAGTTGATATTTTCGTTCGAATAAATGGAATATATGTTCTACTAACTGTTATAAAACCTACGTGAATTTGAAACTCACTATACATATATTAAAGTTTTCTAACGCGTGCAAAACAAATGAAAGAAAGAGGGGGTTTTCGGTGCTAAGAAGAGGGGAGAGGTTTCAGTGGAAACATGAACACAAATATTATTATAATAATTCCTTATTATTTACGTTCAGATATTTAAGTACACAATAATAACTTATTTGTAATCGCACGCTTGAATTTACGAAATAAATCTCACTTATAAGCTACTACTGAGTTGGACAGACTTGAATCAAGTCTACGAGGCCAATCGGAAAACGACGGAAGTACTCGAATGACATTCTGAAACGAATTATATGACAAACCGAGACTGAATGTTCCGATTTTTCCTGAGCGTCGCCAGGTTTCTAGCAAATTCATATTCATAATATGAATTTCTGCAGAATTATTCCGGGGGGAATAGAACTCTGATGAAAACTCTTGGAACTTTTGAAAACTTGGTTTTAGAAATATTCGGGCAAATCTGAAGTGCCACAACTTTTCAGATTTTGATCGCATCGAAAAATGTTATTAGGCTTTTTTGCATAACTATTCCGGGGGGAAACAGAACTCTGATCAGAAATCTTGGAACTTTTAAACTTGGTTTTGGAAAGTTTACCATCTGAGATAACATAAATTTTAATATGAAATTACAATTTTGAAAGCATTTCTTCATTCATATAGAGAAGCTCAACGACTTAAAATCTTCATAATAATGTAATAAATTTGAAATTTAAACATTTTAAATTTAATAATGTCAAATTATAACATTCATAATAATAACATTTACAGAGTTCGTAAATTTTTAAACAATTATTTTTTTTCTAGAAAATAACCATTACTCAAATTGTTTCTCTTTCATATATGAACGATTTTTGAATTGTTGAATAATAAATTATTTTTGACTCGCCACTGTTATTTCAGTTGTAAAATCGAGTACAGCATATTGCCGGACCAATTTTGAAATAACATTCGAAAGGTATTTTTTATTGAAATTCGAATTAAAAATTGACCTCAGTAAAACTGTGCAATTTCCATTTTTTTTGTATTAAAATAGAATTTGTTGTTTTAAGTTAATATTATAACGATGTGAGTTCCGACAAGTCACAAGATGTTTCACTAGTCACTATATACACTATTTTATTCCATAAATCATTATCAGGGAGTGTGACGAGCTTAAAACCAAAAAGTTGTGCTCCCTCCCTTGGGCATTTTTGGGAATCTCAAAATAATTTTTCATTCAATTTTCCGCGAGAACGGTAGGTTGTAGAAAAAAATGTTGTTAACAAAACTCGTAGAGAACAATATTATCTACATTTTATCTCATAGAGTCGCTGTATTACAACTAAAATTGCAAACAGCAGAGGGCAGGAAAGTTGCCAAAAATCACTTTTCACTTTTTCGACGCGTAAAACTTTTTTTTGCGCTACAGCGTAAACATAAAAGTTGTAGAGAAGAAAAAACATATAAAATGTATCTACACTTTATCTCCTACGTTGAACTGTTACATTTTTAGTTGTGTTTAGTATTAGTAACAACGTTTCGCCTTCACTCCCATGGGCATCAACTGGGCATAATATTGATATTAATTTGAACGCAAGTCAATAATAACTTTATTTATGTTAAACCATACAATTATATTAATAAATTGAACCTGAAATATTAAGAATAATAAATATAATGAATATAAATAAATATTATTTTTTTTTATTTAATTGCAGTCTTAGAGCCAAAAAAATTTTTTTGTTCACTTTTTTTTGTTGAATAAAAAAATAGTGGTGTGTTAAGCAGAAGTGAAACTGCTAGTATGGTTCGCAAAATAAAAGAAAATGATGAAAATACAATACAAGCAAATGAAAAATTATAATAACTAAATACAAATAAAAAATTGATTCTACTCAGTTGGGAAATTTTTACATGAAAAATTTAACGATCAAGTTTCGGACGTTTCCCCTTTTGATCGCTAAAGGTTCATATGAATATTTTAAGATCAAGTTACTTCTGCAAGCTTTGAAAAATTATTGTCGTAGTATTATTTAATTAAATGTGTGTTCGCCAGTATTGTAGAGTCGTCGAAAATGGACAATAGTTTTCGAACCCCTCCTTTCTTGTTGTTCGTATTCACGCAAATCTGCATGCAACTGAATATATATACGACGAATATTTTAATTTGGGAAACTTTTTCTATTAGTGCAAAAATTGTAATGGTTTTTCATTTAATAAAGATTTCTATATAAAATAATAATGATATTGAAGGGTATTTTTCATTTTGTTTATTATCAGTGTGAAAAATCATGATTTTTTATAAATCACATTCAGGGAAAAATGCGGCTTTTTTTACAATACTTATCCCTATTGATGTAAAAAAATTTAAGTAGTTATTATACGTTTATGGTGAAATATAGATTTACAATTCAAAAATTTTTTCATTACTTTTCTCCACTTACATAATAATTAACAAAATAATGTTCTCCCTGTAGAAGGAAATTGTAGGCTTGCAGTACCGGGTGGAAATGAGCTAACAGACTCTGACTGGATGTTTGGGTTTCCCCTTCCCACTATTCTAGATACCTCACCAGCAGGTATAATACTGAATTTAACAGCATCCAAAATCAAAGGTATTGAGAAATATGAAAGTGACACCATTGGAACATATACTAAAGCCGAAATCAAGGATGGGTATTTTGTAGTATATCTAACAGATGAGTTTCAGGATTACGAGAAACATGAGGTAACATAATAGAAAAGTTACAATTTCGTTAAACTACAATTAATTTTTTTTAAATCTGGTACTTTCTAGTAATTCTAAGCTAAGTTTGATGAACATTCTGCACCAGTTTCGTAATTTTAAGACAAATTTAGGAAAATTATTCATGTTTCGTAATTTAAAGAAAGATTTCGGAAATTTTAGACAATTTTAATTACATTTAAGATACATTTTCTTGAAGTATTGTAAATTCTATATCATTTTCAGTTACATATGTAACTTAAAAATTTCAGTAAACTTCTAAAAGTGGTGCTAAATTGTACTGCCAGAAATCAAATCCGACAGCATTGTCGCATAGTCAACTACGTCGTGAAGAGCCTTTTAGAATTATTATTAGTAAAAGAAAAAAAAATAGCTTATGATGTTACAGTGCTACTTGCCAATAAGGCCGCCTGGCAGTTTTTAGAAAACAAAGAATTATTGAGATTTAAACAGAATTAATGTGTATAAAAATATTTTGTGTTCCTCTAAATGAAATTTAGTTTCAAATATATATGATACGTATACATTTTTTAATTAGTATAACAAGAAAAATATGTATCACAATAAAAAATAACCGGGCATATTGAAAAGTTATTTTTGATAGGATGATTGAGTTTTGAAATTTTGTCACTGTCTACATTATTATAACAAGTCTCAGTATCAGATAGGATACTATCCCGACAGGTGTCCTAGATAATTCCAAACACTTAAATCGCACAAAGCAATTAATAATTTAAAGAATTTGAAAACTTTCCGTTGAAAAAGAGACGCTTTGGAGCGTGTTGGGATATAATCTCGGGTCATTCAATCGCTGTCCACTTTTTCTAACGAACTGAGCTACAAAGGGGGCTTACATCTTCTTTTCCGCAGGAAGATCTTGTTATATCGCCTAATGGCATTGTCTTCTGACGATGGTACCTACGAGCCACATCGGATCGTTGTGCTAAACAAACACCAGGGAGATACCTCTCCTTATGGGTGTCTCCATAGGGAGATTTCTCCGACGGCCATCGCTCCCAACCTGGTGGTCTTATTGAGCGTCGACGATATGGTCGCCCTATGGTCGACCCTCGGTAGGAGCCAGCACCCAGCGTCAGGTGACCCTAACTGAGTGCCCCTCAGGCAAAACCACGTAAAGACCACTGACTGGGCGCCACTCAATCGAAAACCGGTACGACGAAACAGACCAAGACCCGCGTCGAATACCAACGGTATGGGTGCCCCCATGGTTGGTCTTCGGCGAAGAGTGGAGCCCAACGCCAGGTACCCCTGATTGAACTCTACCCGGTCCAGACCGACTATCCACACACCACACCGAGTGCCGATGATATGGGTGCGCCACAGGGTTGAATGGCAACGGATGGGTACGCCACAGATACAACCAACTGACTCACGCTTCTTGACTAACGGGTGCTAGCGTTGTCGAAATGCGAGAACCAACGTGAGGTTCTTTTATTCCATACCCTGCACTCCCGACTTCATTCGTACCGACTGACTCAAGGGGGGTCAGGACTGTGCGGGCCGGTGAATTCACGATATTAATTTAACCACGAGAATTTCTGCGAGCTGCAGAACACCGTGGAACAACTGACGATCCAAGAACCTTGTGGTCAGAGTGAGAATCGGGAACCTTTTTACCTCCGCCCTCGTTGATACAGGGCCAATGTTTTCTTTTATTGACCCACAAACAGCTAGCGCATGTCTCAATTAGGGCTGGAGGAGCATGAGGGACGACATGATCGCCGTGCTAGCTAACGGAATTGAAGCACCCCTGGAAAAACGACTCGCCGGTAAAATCCATGTCGCTGATCGTGACATCTGGGCTGAATTCCCCATTATGCTCAATTTGAGCCAGAACGTCCTCTTCGGAATGGACATCCTCACCAAGTTGGGTCTCAAAATCACAATCCAAGATTCGCCCAGATCCGAAGCTTCAGTACGAACACCGTCTACAAAGCCGACTCTGGAGCCGATACAAGCGCTGACTCCAAAATCTAAGTTAGCGTCCACTTCAAAACGAACACCGGGCAACCAATCCAAGGCCGATAACAGCGTCAACTCCAACGCTAGATCCAGCATCGTTCCTGGCGTCAACCTCAGTACCGATTACAGCAGCCTGAATGGTCTCCATCCCGGGAGGCCCAACCGTTGCCGTACCAGCTAGTGCCACACGTCATCAGGTCACCTCAGCCGGCATTCGCTACTCACTGCGCATCAACCCTGTTGGCAAACTGCGTGGTTTCACCAATCGAAATTCACCTCCACGTACTCTCACATCTACACACTCAGAACCGTCTCACACAACTGTCACGCAAACACACTATATACACATGTAATATAAATTTTATAGGAAATAAATATAGTAAAGTGAAAAATGTCTATTGTCAAATTTTTCTACTCCCCACTCCTGGACCCTGGCTCACTGGAGCATCCAGCACACAGGGTCGAAAAGACGGATCGCTACAGGGGCAACTTTGTTTTTTAAAGAAGAATGATTTATTTTTGATACCGACAATCAGTAGAGCATGCAAGTTTGCAAAGAGACTTATGGAAATGAGTCATAAGTCATAAGTTAGGTCACACTGACTAAAGGTTTTACGTGATCTTACCAAACAAGGCAAAATAAGCCATGATCATCGCCCGTCGGTTTGGTTGACAAAGGTATATTATCATCGATTGATTCGGCAAACGAAGTTTTGTTTACTAGATCATGTGACTCTTTTTGATCGATGTGAGTCAACTTATGTCCACATGTCTTTACATTAAATTTCAGTTCACATGATATTAACCTGGAAAGTATAAAATGGACCTCGCGGCCCCATAGCATAATATATTCCCTGAACGTTCCCATGGAATGTTCAGAAGGTTCCATTAGAACGATCAAGGAACGTTCCTAGAGCTAAGAAAATGTCCGGGTTTTTTGAACGTTCCAAAGCAATGTTCTCTGAATGTTCCTAGGGAACATTTTTTGGTAATGTTCCTGGAACTATTTGCTACATCATTCAGGAAACTTTCTTCATAGATAATCCTGCAGCTTCAAACATACTAATGTAGGGAATGTTTTTTATAAATAATTTTGGACATTAATTTATAGGTAAAATAAAAAGAATTAATTACAAATATTAGTCTTTGAATTATATATTTTAATACAATTTAAATATAAAGAACAATTCTCAATTATACAAATGTGAAAAGAAAAACCAACAAGGTCTATTTGGTACCAGAAATCCATTTTAGTTATAATTTTATAAGTCTTACATACAATAATTGCAATTACCGACGGCACGCGTAACAGTTAATCCATGAGCTTAATAGTAAAAAAAGTATAATGCGCAGATACGTTATCTTACAAAAGAAAGATATAGCTTAAAATTATTGAACGACGTTGATTATAAAGGAACTGTGCATATACCATTCGGGAACGAGAAAAAAAAAACATATCTTACTTATCTGATCCCTACCTTAAGGTCATTATTTTTTCTCGTCCTTCGCATTACTTCATGAATATTCCCGCGAAAAGTCCTACGAACATTCGCTAGAAATGCTCTCTGAACGTTCCTATGGAAGATTTCAGGAACGATCTCTGCGAATATTCTCTTAATGTTCCTACGAAAAGTTCTGCTAATGTTCGCTAGAAATGCTCTCTGAACGTTCCTATGAGAATATTGCTTTGGAACGTTTAAAAACCCCATCAGACATTTTTTTAGCTCTAGGAACGTTCCATGAGCGTTCCATGAGAACGTTCATGGGACGTTCAGGGAAGGTAGTGTGCTATGGGGCGGGCATATATATAATAAGGACGCGAATTAAGTAACCACAGGGAATTCATAGGCGCGAATGCACGCAACACGGGGATAGATACGAGTAAATAACACGAGTAAAATAAATGTTTTTCCCGTATTGCATACGATCTTTTTCCTATTGGGAGTTCCAAAAATGAACTTGTTTGCCCCGCAAGGCTCAATAAAATGCACTTTATGACGCACTAGTAAGAAAAATATTTTTTGAAGCCCTTTTTTGATTATAATGAATTTGATTTGTATGTACTAAAAGAAACCATTTTTTAAAAATTTTCTAAAAAAGCTCTATACATGGAGAATCACCTAAAGTATAAGCCATACTTTTAGACACAGCAGTCTATATGTTCAGACTATCTAATACTATATTTTATACTAGCTACTATCTTTTACAGACCCTAGAAGAATTCACGGTGTCAATAGACTTTCAATGTGATGTTGATCTAAGACAATTTGTAAGTAAATCTATAATTATTTTAAATTATATCAGTTAATTAAATCTCAGGAACTTTGAACTTTTGTGTCTTCCACAGGTAGCTAAGAAAGTTAATACAGGGTGGGCCATCTAACATTTGGAATTTGAATCGGCTGTAAATAAAACTTATGGATATTTATTCAAAAGTTTGGTTTTATTAGAAAGATTGAACCTTTCCATTTAAGAATGAAACACAACATCATTCAAATGACTGACACTGCTGGCCTTACAGTACCCTATTCGATCAACCCAATTTTTCAGTACATTTTCGAATGTTTGGGCTTCAATCCCATGAATGGCAACTTCGATTTCGTGTTTCAAGGCCTCAATCGTCTCTGGATGGTTAGCGTAACACTTATCCTTAACTGCTCCCCATGAAAAATAGTCCAACGGAGTCATATCACAGTTCCGATGCAGCCAATAAACATCAGAATTTCGGCTGATTATTCGATTTTCGAAAACGGTGCGCAAAAGATCGATTGTGAACCAAATGTCGTCCATGTCATCCTCTTCAATTTTTGGAAACAAAAATTCGTTGAGCATGGCACGGTAACGTTCGCCATGAACCATAACGGCGGCTCCTTGCTCATGTTCGAAAAAAAATGGCCCAATGATGCTATCTTACCAAAATACGCAACAAACCGTCACTCGTTGTGGGTGCATCAGCTTCTCAATGATGACGTTTGGGTTTTCTGAGTCCCAAATGCTTATTGACCTTATTGACCTTATTGACCTTTTGCCCAAACAATCGAAAATGTACTGAAAAATTGGATTGATAAAATGGGGTACTTTAAGGCCAGCAGTGGCAGTCATTTGGATGATGTTGTGTTTCATTCTTAAATGGAAAGGTTCAATCTTTCTAATCAAACCATACTTTTGAAAAAGTATTTATAAGTGTTTTTTTAATAGCCGATTCAAATTCCAAATGGTAACCCAATAGGCACACGATATTAGAAACGTTTATGTAACATTCTACACACGTTCTAGGAACATCCCAATGTCCAATGCTCGAAAGACGTCCCAAAAACGTTCTAAGAACGTCTTTCGAACATTGGACATTGGGATGTTCCTAGAACGTTTGTAGAATTTTACATAAACGTTTCTAATATCGTGTGCCCATTGGGAAATGACCTGCCCTGTAGTACTAACGGTACCCGATGCTATGTCACAAACATCAGCTTTCTAAAATATTTCTCATAACGAAGAAACAAATTCTGCAAGCCAACCGCTACCCTATCCTAATCCCTTAAATTGCTTTACAGCGTTCTACCTAAATTTATTGCTGTCGCCTGATTCTTGCATTTCTATTGCAAGCTCCAAAAATCTTAAAAAATAAGTTCGTCAAGAAGAATTTGTTAAGATTATAAAAATAACATAAAATTGGAAACGTACTCGCTACACTTTCTATCTTTAAAGTGTATCGAAGTTAGGAAAAATTTTAATAGTGTAGCATTTCATAGAACTAAATTCTGTAAATTCACACTAACACCTATGAAAATTGGATTTGTGTGGTCCATAAATTTTTTGCTTTAGCAAATTAACTCAAAAATAGTATTTTAATATTTTTTGATCATATTTGATCTGAGTGTTCCATAGTTTCTTCAACGAGCTCTCAATTGATTCCTCATGCCTTTATTACACTGGTCCAAGTCAAAAAATATTATTCATTTCTCACCTCAAAAATTATCAAGAATAATACATATTCCGGGAAAAACTCTTGTGCAATGTTAAAAAATTCCGAGATTCGTATTTATAAATCTAATTGCATTAGTTTATATGCGCTAAAAACATTATTTCAGAAATTTTATCAGCCAATTACGGATACGAATAACCATAGCCCAGAATTCTTGAATGCGCCATACGAGTATAATCTACAAATGCCATTCCCAAGAAATTTTCACGTTGATTTACTGGGAACAATAGCTGCACGTGATTTTGACATAACAAACCAGAATATTACATTCAGCTTGAGTTCGACAGACGTGAAAGCAAAAGGATTTTATGCAACTTGGTCGTCCCAAGATAAGATAAATATTAAAATACATTTTGCACACCTACTGACTTCTGACATAATTGATTCGGAGGATGATTTTGTGTTCGATCTTTTTGCTGAGGTAACTTGATATGAAATATTTTATTTAAATAAAAAAAATTTTATTTGAAAGAATTTTCCTAACATTTATTCTGTAGATTATATTATTAGATATGCAAGCAATATCATATTATAAAGAAGAAGTAGCAAATATTAAATAAATCCTTGTGATATGAAAAGCGAATTTTCTGCTAAACTAAAAAGCATATTTCTTTGTCTTTTTCGCAATATAGTCAAACTGGGGGTCCTACTTTCTTTCGCTACTTGTAATTTTTTTAATATTAACTTAAAGTTTTAGAAGGAATAATATTCAAGTTTTTAGTTGAACAAAAAGTATTGGATTTGTTTCTTAAAAGGATACGGGAAAGCCACGTCTAAAAAGCAAAACCAGCGTTACTATTAAGGTGGACAAAACTAACTCTGCTCCTAAATTTTCTCATCTATTATATATAGCTGATTGCAGATACCTCACTATTGAAGAGGTAAAAACAAAAATTTCAATATAACATAGCTTCTTCCAATATATTTTTTTTTAAACTAGTGCGAACGCATTTTCACAATGTTTTACTTCTTGAATGCATGAAATAACTAATAAAGTAATTATTATTTCAGGCTAATGACATGCCTATCAAATTTGATAAAGAAATAGAAATAATTCGGGGAGCCGAACAAAATACGTCGATATCGCTTACAAGCAATCCAAGCGGTAAGTCAATGTCAAACAAAACAGATTATAAATTGTAAATATCAAATGTGTGAAATAAAATTATTAACTTTTATAGGCTATGAAAATTTCTTCAGCTATGAAATCAATGCTGATATTCCAAAGATTACTCTTAAATTTCTTCAACCATCTATAGAATTGCTAAAAGAGAAACTTGTTATTCTTACACTTACAGTAAGTAAATAATCAGGGCCGCCGAAGTAAACTTTTTCAGGGTATGGAGTTTTCATTTGAACCGAGGGGGGTGGGGGATGGTGACAAAAAGTTTCTGATTTTTTAAATTCTTTTGTTAGGACAAAGATAGTATAAGGCCGTTATTTGCAGTACGAACTCTACGTACATTTCTTAAAGGAAAAAAATATTTAAAAATATATTATACATAAAAGAAAAAATCATGCTCGTTTCAGGGTATGGAATTCCATACACTTTCCAATCCAAGGTATAAAGAGCTCCATACACTCCATACATAGTTCACCGGCCCTGTAAATAATGTTTTTTTATGTTCTTTAGTATTACTAGAATCATCCTATATCAAATCTGTGAGAACTAAATACAGAAAACCTTTTCTTTGCTAAGGATGAGTGGTCTAAATCATATGTTTGATTGCAGGTTTCAAAAGGCAGCTTTTCTTCAAGTGTTATTCTTCATATTCAATTACCCGGCATGCTAGGTGAGAAATTTAAAAGTTTGAAAAATAAAATAATTAAAATCATACAATCGAGGCATTCAAACCATAATGCGTTAATTCAATTTTGATATAAAAAAAGTCTTCACTCACACGGAAAGAACTTTATCTTAGACATGAAACTAATGATGAAGCTTCCTGGATTTTCATACCCGAATGTACTCATTTTTACATACAAATTTCCTTTCTGTAATTTAGATGAACCATCAAGAGAAAAACTTAGTTTTGCCAAAAATTTGTATAAAGTCGAAAAACCAGTTGAATTCACTGGCACTTTAATAACAGAAACAGCGACGGCACTAAATACTAAAGAAACTATTGTTTATAGATGTATTTTTAACGACAGTAAGTCAAACATTTTTGGTAACATAAAATGAACATAAATTGCAATTTCAGAGCTGAAAATAATCCAAGATTTTTCATAAAAACAGAATATCTCGAAAAAAAAATCTCAATTAATGCCACGTCCGCGGAAGTAATAGTTACAGAACTTATTGCTCCAGGAATATATGATTTTGATATTGTTGCTGAAATAAAGAAATTAAAACTGTTGGCAAAAACTACTGTATTATTGGTGATCTCCTCATCTGAAATGGCATTTGAATATGCATTGCAAGTTGTTGAAATAGAAGAAGAGTCTCGTCACGAAAACATTTTATCCTTTAACGATGAATCTTGCACTTATATGATTCAGTCACAAACACCCAATCAAGGTAAGAGAAAATGTATTGATTTAGAAGAGCTTTCCGAATACTTAAGAAACATTACACAGAATATCCACGGAAAAGGTATCCAAACATGTTGGGTCATATTTTACTTAAAAAAAGAAGGTCTGGTTGAAAAAAATTGTTGAACTCATAGATACTGATTTATTAATTTATAAGTTCAGCCAATGAGGAGCACACTATGGGTAGACATGTGTACATAATAAAAGGGTAGGCAGCGTGCTTGACCCTGCTGAAAGTAAAGAGATAGAATTCCTATCACCGTTTATCTTTCACCATCCTTGTCTATCCTCGTAGCTAGATCTTTTAATCTTATAAATACTGTACCTTTAGTTACACATTAATTCGCCTAGAGGCCCTCAATATTGATGGAACGTCGTGACAATGTAGCAAAAATGACAACCAGCATTCACCCTCTCTTTCTCGTCATGCACCCTCTCACTCCCAAGTACATGAAAACCCAAGAACTGCGCTAGGGAAGGAATGCCAAGTGCCAAAAACTGTCAAAATTAAAAAAAAAATAGAGTTTGCTTTAAACACCTTCACCCTGGTTAGGATTTGAACTCTTTTTCCTCTGGAGCTCCGGGGAATCTCTCCAATCTCGAACCATTTTTCGGGGAACCGAAAAATATCAGATCCCTAAGCATTTACTCCGGGGGCACCTGAGTAAACTCCCTCATATCATCTCGGGGAACTAAACGATATCCTTCCTCTATCCACTTTTGGGGAACCAAAAGAAAGCACCTTCCCACTCACTTGTCTTCAAACCTCCAGCTCACCCGTGGAACCGGAGAGTCTTTCTATCCTGGTGCTAATCCGGGGGTACCCGGGCAGCTTTCAGCACAGTATTTTCTCGGGGGACCGAAAGATACTCCCCCTCTTATTTTTCTTTTTTTTGGTGGAGCTAGAAAATTATTCCGCTCCCTAATATGATCTGTGGGGGATCACGAGATATTCCAGCCAAACCTATTTCTTTTCCAACTTCTCTCCCCTACACGGAACCATACACCGTAACAAGTAGAAAGGGGATAGAAAATGATACCGAAAATATACAACGGACAAAACGAAGTAGAGAAAATGGCATTCATGGGTCACATCGAGTTTTTTCATAGTTATCACATATTCTACCTTAAATCAGTAGACTTAACATTCGGCAATTAGAGTTTGCGTCTTGGTACCCTAGCGGACTCGATCCAATGAATGGTCAGCGAATTCGCTCACCATTCACTGGCCATTTGCTGACCTTGTGATAATATAGATAAGAAGAGCATGAAAAACAATAATTATCTATTGAGTATTAGTTACAATCTTTATAGGAATGCTCGTTATTTTTATCTTATTTTCTGACAAATTTTACATTACAACTTACACTAATTGACTTAGATATTGCTGTCTTCTGTTCCAGTGTAAGATTTGAAAGAATACAATCCTGATTTTTCAGCGCTAAAATGCAGATCATATATACTCTGGAAATAATGTTCTCATTCAACAATTTGGTCTCGAACTATGTTCCTTTATTTGTCCTGAGGAACTATGCTTGGCACAGAAACCAGCTCATTCTCAAACCTTCGTTGCTCTCTCAGAGGTATTTTCGTGAATTTTTGATCGAAATTGGAATCGATATTTGCTCCTCTTTTATATTTGCTACCTTTCGCCAGAAGATCTCTCTAGGTCTTCTCCCCTGGAAGATCGACACCGGTCTTCCATCTCTGTCCCTCGCCAGAAGATCTGCGTAGGTCTTCTCCCCTGGAAGATCGTCAACGGTCTTCCATCTCTCTCCCTCGCCAGAAGATCTACCTAGGTCTTCTACCCTGGAAGATCCTTCGCGGTCTTCCATCTCCCTCTCTCTTACCCACTCTCTCGCCCTTTAACCATGGCCCATCCACGCGCTGCGAATCAACATGAAGAAGCAGAAGAAGAAGAAGAGGAGCAGAAGAGGAGCAGAAGAGAAGCAGAAGAGGAAGAACCACCACGCTACATGGCTGGCTGAATCCGGGCGCTAACCCGGCGCTATCTGGGTTGCCCGGTTTCAGTAACGAAGACCACCGTTTCGCACCAACCTACAATCACCACCCACTCCACCAGGCCTCTTTTTCCCCCGCCGTAACAAGATGTAGAGGTTTAGTCCGCATAACACCCTCCAATTGGTCCAGTAATGAAGTGTGATACATCCCGGTGATGGCCGTGCCTCTTCCCAGGTAGTCCATGAGCATTACACCTCGAGAATTCCAAAAAATGCAGCCATAAGATTGCTTATACAATAACTAAGGCTTATTCAGCGTGACCAACTGTATCGCCTACCGACTTAATAACTTTATAACAGCTCAAACATCAATTTTATCCATTTTTTAAAAAATGTCAAAACTAGCTGCTTTACTCGATAGCCACAAACAAGTAACTAAACGCATGCGTCTGAAACTTCGCAGCACGCCATCCAAAAGATTATACTTTACAAATCTCATAGTCATTTGGTCATACTTGCACCGTCTCTGGGTCAGGACGAGAACTTTTCAAACGATACACGTATGGATTCAGAAAATTTTTTCAAGGCTGCTTTTCGATTTCTTTTTTTAAGAACAATATGACCCAACATGTCCGGACATCCTCTTCGTGGACATCCTAAATATTTACTGTTATTTTTCTTAATCCATTAAAGATTGGTTTTATATCGTAAATAATACTTTGAACTCAAAAAAAATTGATCGAGAATCATCGCATTTTTCGAGAATGTCGGTAGCTCAAGTGAAGTTGATCATTGAGGCAATTTGCCCTGGAAAATTTATTTCAAGACGTAAAAGAAATGAAGTTGATGGAGAGTATGATTTGATTCTGGGAAATATACCGTTTACACGATCAAAGATGTATATCGTTGCGATCATAACTGATATTAACGACAACCCTCCTATTTGGGATGCAAAAATTCCAAAAATGATCGGATACCCATCAAAGGACCTTACTAAATTTGTTCAAATTCCTAAAGTTTGCACCTTATCCGTAAGTAAAATTTTAAAAATAATTTTGTATCAGACAAGATATTATAAAATATTTTCAAGAAACTGCTTTTGGACGTTTTTATCGCAAATCTATAACATGTAAGGTGTATTTTTTGGTAGTTATACAATATAATCAACGTAGTTATACATATATATATTACTTATAGGCAGGACTTGTATCGACCCTTTGATGAATATTCGATAAATGTATAAATTGGCATTAGGGTCCAGAAATAATGAAATCTCAGTTCTTACATTCTTTCAAACGTTTCGACTCAGGTTGGAGTCCTCATAAGTGAGAATTTATTTCTATAAAAAATACAAAGGAGGAAACTTAAAAATTGCCCGTGTGATGGATAAACATTGTAGTAAAAAAGTGATATAAGAATTGCAGGTGTGAAAATATAAAATTGGCCTAAATAACTAAATTTGCGATACAGTAAATCTGTAACAAAACTGTACAAAAAATTTTTTTCTGTAAAATTGCTAAAGAGAACCTTAAAAAAACATTGTAATAAAATGATATAAATGAATTATACATGTGAACCTATAAAATTAGTCTAAACTGAATGTAATGAACTGTACAGAAAAAAAATTTTCTATAAAAATACAAAGGAAGAAACTTGAACAATTTGGAACGTGTGACCGATGAACATTATGTTAGAAAATGATGTAAAAGAATTACAAGTTTGAAATTAAAAAATTGGTTTAAATAACTAAATTTGCTAAAAGGTAAAGATGTAAAACCTCAATTTGAAAAAAATACCAACAAGAGAGACTTAAAAGTAACACGTGTAACAGATAACAATTTTGGTTAACCGATGTGTCACACGGGCAATTTTTAAGTTTCCTCCTTTGTATTTTTTATAGAAATAAATTCTCACTGATGAGGACTCCAACCTGAGTCGAAACGTTTGAAAGAATGTAAGAACTGAGTTTTCATTATTTCTGGACCCTGAAGCCAATTTATACATATATCGAATATACATATATTACATTTTTGCCATTCCCATAGGCGTCAGATGCAGATATAGGAGAAAATGCAGTTGTAACTTATAGTCTAAGAGAAAGCACACTCTTTTATATTCATCCAGAAGAAGGAACTCTTTATGCGCGTGAAAATTTGCAAGTAATATATAGTGTTACAGCTGTAGCATCCGATGGTCGTTGGAATACTATTATAAATTTTTCTGTAAGAATTTTAGAAGTTCAGGACATAGTTGTCGTGTATGTCAAGAATGCAGTTCTTGAAGACGTCGAAAATATTCTTTCGAAAATGCAAAGCAGCATTTCCAGTTACTGGATAGGTTCTCTTAGCGCTGCAGTTATAAGTGATAATGAGGCGATTTTAGGTTCTTCGATTTCTAAAATTGCTAACAAAGATTCGGGTGAAATAAAAACCTTATTGAAGATATTGGTGTACGGCTTTGATGTAAACCATAACTTGAACATTCATGCCACTCAACTTAAAAGGTATAATTTTTTTTACAGAGACCCGCGTTTTCAATTTTTAATATACTGTGTTTGAATTTACAGAAGAATTAAGAATTTTTGATAAAGAAAATCAGGTTATCGTAGGCGAAATGTCGAATATTTTTGTAGAAATTTGTTTATGGTAATAAAAATTTGCTTAACGTACTGAAGGTCGAACAATATCTATGAAATATTTTCACCATTGTGTTTCTTCATTAAGCAGGTATATTCAAATAATTTTGTTAGTATTTTAGAAAATTCTGGAGGACTGAGCGACTGGATTGTTCCGGAAATCATTTTCTTAGGTGATAGTATTTTGAGGTCATCGCAGTTAAGCAGCGGAATTAACTTATCTATGATTGCGACAATAATTCTCAGTCTCATTATTGGAGTTGCTGCTGTTGTTTTCGTCGTATTTACTATAAAATATAGAAGGTATTTATTATTGTTTTACATTATATGTTCTTATTTTAAGAATTTTATAACACTTATTTTCATTGCTGCATTGGTGTTTAGTTCCTTTTCAGAGGATGAAAATGTCTCTATGCTATTCAATAGAAATGTAATCAATGCCCTATATACTGTAGAAGATCTTGTAACCAAAAAATTGATAACTAACCGATCCGGAAGAGATCGTTTACAATATGCTCTGACGATAACATAGCCAGGAGTTTAAATTTATAAAATCTATGTAGGCAGATACTTAACGGGCCCTGCACTAAATTTAATTCATAACGTCACATTATATCACAACAAATACTATAAATTCAAAAAAAAAATCTCAGAAAAATGTTTCGTTGTCGCTTATATAAACGGAAGTGAAGCTCGACGATATAAAATGACTTCCAGAAACAAGAGCTCCGCTTCGATATTTTTTTGCGTGTATGAAATGCATTTGCAACAATAGTACACTTTTGATATTAATTTAATATGAGTCTTTCGGTATGAAATATTTTTAAAAACCGGAATTCACATATCAAAATTGATCAAATGGAACATTAGTCAATCTAATTAGTTATAAAAAATAAACTGGTTTTTCAAAAAAATCAAATGTAAAAGCAGAAGATCCTGACTAAGCAACTTAGAATTTTTCCCAGAACAAAGGCAGAGTTTTTAGTTCATGATTCCATAAAAAGAAAATTGTTTACAAGATTGTTAAGAACAGTAATAAATAATTAGATTTGTGAAAATTTCCTAGCAATGAATATAAAACTATTTAGAGATGATACTGAATTGAAAGAATAAGGTCATAAATAATAAAGTAGGTGTTAGACGTTTTGGCTCTGATCGGAGCCCTTATCAGTGATTTATTTTGAATCTGAAAAATACAGAAAAATAAGTTGCTGACAGGATTTTTTTGATAGAAAATTCAGGAATTAACCTTTTTCCCATATAAGTTGATAAGAAAAACTTTGAAATTGCTTCAGAATTAAATATTTGGAAACAAGAAATTGAAAGAATTTAACCATTTTTTTACAACGAATGAAAAAAAAATTTGGAAAATCATTTCGAAGATTTTACAAATTATAAATTCTACTTTGTAGCAAAGAAATATCTTGTCAAAGAAAAGACTTAATTTATGTAAGATTGTATGTAAATTTTAGTACATTTCATGTATTCTTGAACAATCAACCTCATTTATCCGTACTTACAATTTGTAAAATCTTGAGCATGATTTTCTAAATTTCTTCAAAAGTTTGTTCTTATTTGTTATGCTAAAATTGTAAAATTCTTTCTATTTCTTGTTTTCAAGTATTTCATTCTGAAGCAATTTCAAGGTTTTTCTTATCAACTCATATGGAAAAAAAGTTAATTCCTGAATTTCTTATCAAGAAAATCGTAAGTCGGTAACTTATTTCTCTGTATTTTTTAGGTTCAAAATAAATCAGTGAGGAGGTCTTTGATCAGAACTGGAACGTCTGATTGACATTCAAATTTTTATTTACGATCCTAAGACCAATCTAATACTACAGTAGAACCCCCCTATAACGAATAAATCGGGACTGTCCGTGCCTCCTTATAACGAGCAATAACGAGAAAAGGAGGGGGTCCCACCATTGCTTTAGAGAAAGTAGTGGGATCTCATATTTCCCGCGCCTCTACCTGTCCTTCTCTATAGCGGTCGTTTGATTCACGGTTTTCAACTGTTTCTCTCCTTTATTTAAAGCTGAAATTCGATCGGCAGTGGGAGTACGAGGCGAGTCCTACACTCGTTATAAGGGGATCATTGTTTATCTGTATAAGGAGTAAAACATTATAAGGAGGTACGTTATATGGGGGTCCTACTGTATATGCATCATTTAAAATAACTTGGAAGTGCTGAAGTGTAGACAGTTAAACAATCGATAATATGAAAATAAAGACTAACCAAAAATTCATTCAATTAGAATTCGGCGTATCATGATTCCGGTATAATTGACAAATAAATATAATTGAATTTCTATTCAGATCTTATTCGGTTGTGAAAGCATCCTAAGTGAAATTAAAAACATAAAACAGAGATAGAATAGAACGTCAGAGCAAAATCCATTCATTTTTATCTGATTAAATTCTACGAGTATTCAATACATTATGTAAATGAATTACATATTTGAAATGTTTTTTCCAATTTACTATCGTAGATATTGCTCTTAATTAATTTTCATTTCTTTTAATGCCAATACATTTATAATAATTTATATAGTATAAAATCTTTGTTTACCCCTTCTCACCACCGAGAAACATATTAGGAAAGAATTAATGTTAGTTTATAAATTATTCATTCCAGGATCAAAAACTCTCTTTAAATAAATATGTAGAGGCTTAGAGGAATTTGAAAGGAACACAACAGCTGTTATTACATCCAGCAGAATCGTCTAAAGTACAATATGTTTATTAAGTTAGTCTCCACAGAGTTTTTTATCATACAAAGAAGATTATTTGCTTCTCAATTACTGAAGCTTGAATATTTGATGTTCAGATGTCCTTGCATATTTTCATGTTTGATTGGTATAATTGAAGCATACAGAAGTTTACACGCATCTGATTGTTATTGAAGAGACTAGTAATCTTATGCAACCGGGCCTAGGATATTATGTGTGGATCTTTCCAGGAAGTACCGCGTGCTGAGAATATTGTTATGATCACTTATATTATTCCCATCCTCATTCCCTTGAATTACATGAAAAGAGCAGATTTTCACATTCTCCGCATAATGAGTATATTGAGTATACTGAGTATACTGAGAAAACTAAAAGAGGTCATATTATATTTGTAATAACTAATGGCATGTGATTAGTTTTATAAAGAAGCAATTTAGAAATAAGAAATTTCTATATGATTTATTCTTTAGGTTTACTTGAAATGTCATGAGCAATAAATCATACTTTATTAGTTCAACTAAATTAGGATTAAGGCCATGGATAAACCAGATCACATGACCAAATTCCTGTAAAAAGAATAAATGTATAATTTAGTCACGTGGCCCGAATGATCCATGGCCTTAAAGAAACATCAAAACAAAACGTTGAGGCTACGGAATTTATTGTACTTTAATTTACAATAGGGCACTTCAGTTTGAATAAATATACAAATCAGTTTATCAGAAAATACTTCTAACTTTCCAAAGAAATTCAAAATATCTTTGAAAAAGAATTACTTGATTTTGAATAATTTGAAAAACTAAGCGTTAATGGATCGAAGACAAATCCTTTAGAGACTGGACATAACTTTAAAGAATTGTAAGAAATATCCAGTGGACACGAAAATTCAAGGACATCACTGCAAATCCAAGCGTGTTATTTCAATACACTTACGCGTGCTAAATGCTTGTCGCTATTTTTACACGTTTTAGGGAGTGATTTCCGTCACACATCCTAGCCATTTTAATTTTACACATATATAAACGTGTTTAATCAACTCGTGCCAAACGTGTTATTTTTGTATTTTTACTCGTTTAAAGTGTGTATTTCTTCAGGTGCTACACCTTTGAAACGTGTATGAAATAAAAAAAAACACTTTTGAAACATTGGTTTATCACTCAAAAGTGTAGCACCTGAAGAACTACACACTTTAAACGAGTAAAAATATGTACAAAAATAACACGTATGGCACGAGTTCATTAAACACGTTTATTTGTGTCTAGGGCGTCTGTCAGAAAACACGTCCTAAAACGTGTAAAAATGACGACAAACATTTAGCACACACAAGTGTATTGAAATAACACGTTTGGATTTGCAGTGATCCTTACTACACATTTAAACATCGTTGCAAAAGTTTCTATGTCCATGTTTGTTGTGTTATAACACCAAAATATGTTGAGACAGCAGGATATAGATATCATCGTAACAACATCGTAAAGATGTAAAATGTCTCCAAATTTGTGTGTCTACAGGGTGACTACCTTTTTCATTGAAAACATCCTGTTTTATTAGTTTTGAATAATAAATACGAATAACTACTAAAACGCAAAATAGAATAACTTGAACACACGGAAGAACAATAAAATGCTTTAGAAATACGATTTATCAAAGTGATCTCAATAGAAAAAGCTTTTAGAAAGATTACATCACAACTGAAAATTCTAATGTTGCGTTTTAGGCCGAACATTGGATCTAATATTGATTTTAATGTCGCAGCCCCAGAGGAGTTTAGATATTAGGCTAATTCGTAAGGAATCATGATGAAAGATATAATATCTTTTATAGAAAACTCAATAATAAACTCAACTCAACTCATAACTCAATAAGTTTCCGGTCATCACATATAGATGACACCACTGTTTTCATATTTTCAGAACAATGGATAAAAAAGAGTTTTGAGTGTTAGTCAAAGACTGCTTTTTAATGGGAAAAATACTGTTAAAGCAAAGCAGTGGCTTGATAAGCGTAATGGGGACTCTGCACCAGGGAAATCAGCAATCATTGACTGGTATGCCGAATATAAACGCAGTCGCACAAACACCGATGACGCTGAAAGCCCTGGTACCCAAAATCAGCAGTTGTTCCAGAAAACCTAACAAAAGTCCACAAAATAGTTTTGGGCGATCGTAATTTAAAGTTGCGTGAGGCAGTTGACACTTTAACGATATCAAAAGGTAGTGTGTTTACAATTTTGCACGAATCTTTGGGGATGCGTAAGTTGATTTCGAAGTGGGTGCCGCGTTTGCTCACTCCCGAACAAAAACAACAACGCGTCGAGGATTCAGAGCGCGGTTTGGAACTGTTCATGTGAGGTTAAGGGGGTAGAACACGGTGACGGGCATGTTTTGTGGGTCATTTTCATAAATTTATTGCTAACTAAATAATGATGTTACACGACTATTTTTTTTGTTTTATTATCTTCCATACTTATCAAAAAAGGTTTAAAAAATTTTTTGTTAAAAAAAAAACTTTTTGATATATTCTGCTTCGCGCATCCCTATGATTTTCGAGCATGGTTGGATGGTGTACATGATTCTGCGAAAACCAGTCGTCTGAAACAAAAAAAACAAAATATGCTCATCATCTATATTGTATTGGCTATCGCGTCACGTAGCCTTTTTTTTAGCATTTTTTGACAACGAGAAAAAAATTTCTGAATTGAACATACGTTTTTTGGAACGAAATTTCATGTTATGATTGTTTATAATTATTGAACAAAACAAGATATTTGCAAAATCCTACGTGACGCCAGAGGCACTCATCCATAGAGTAAGTGTGTCAAATTTCAAGTCGATTCGTTGATTAGATCTTGAGATATCATGTACACCGTTTTGAAAAACATCATTTAGAGAAAAACGCGTTTAATCATTGGCAAGAGCGCATTTCAGAGCATTTCGAGGCGCTCGAGTGATAACTCGAAATTTCAATGAAAACGACTTCCGGTGGGTATAGGATCTTTTGTCCCTTATTCTAGAGGGTTGTTACGTCCGAAAACGCACAAATGTACATCACGTGAAATGATGTTTGCTTTTAGGTCAACGCCCGCGCGCTATAACCTAGGGAACGACCTATCGTGATTAGAGGTTTCGGCAACGACCTTAATCATAGGAAAAATCACATTCGGCTAAGAGAATAATTTAACGCTAACCGTTGACTCGTGATTAGTTTTTCTCAAGACCAAGAGTCAAATCATCAATCAATTTATCACCTATCCCAAATGTCCTGTTAAAGCATTTGACCTAATTAAATCGGTGCAAAACAATGTGTGAAAATTCTCGGCACAAAATTCGGTATAATTTAATAAAGAAATATCGATATTGAAATGTATTATTCGCTTGGAACGGACGACACTAGGTTTAGATTAGATGAATAAAGAATAATTTGATATTAAATGTTCTATTCGATTGAATCAGTGCAAACCCGTTATTTAGACGGTTAGCACCAGATTTAGATAAATAAATGAAGAATTATTTGATATTGAATGTTCTTTCGACTGAATCAGTGCAAACCCGTTACTGAGACGGTTAGCACCGGATTTAGATAAATAAATAAAGAATTGTTTGATATTGAATGTTCTTTCGACTGAATCAGTGCAAACCCGTTACTGAGACGGTTAGCACCGGATTTAGATAAATAAATGAAGAATTATTTGATATTGAATGTTCTTTCGACTGAATCAGTGCAAACCCGTTACTGAGACGGTTAGCACCGGACTCGGTATAATTGAAATTTGATATTAAAATGTTTTATTTGGTTGAATTAGTGCAAACCCATTATTGAACGGTTAGCACTAAATTCAATATAAATGAATTAATAAATATTGATATTAAAATGTGTTATTCAATTGATTTAGTACAAACCCATTATTCAACGGTTAGCACAAAACTCGGTATAACTGAAATTTGATATTAAAATGTTTTATTTTGTTGAATTAGTGCAAACCCGTTATTGAACGGTTAGCACTAAATTCAATATAAATGAATTAATAAATATTGATATTAAAATGTGTTATTCAATTGATTGAGTGCAAACCCATTATTCAACGGTTAGCACAAAACTCGGTATAATTGAAATTTGATATTAAAATGTTTTATTTGGTTGAATTAGTGCAAACCCATTATTGCACGGTTAGCACTAAATTCGATATAAATGAATGAAGAAATATTGATATTAAAATGTGTTATTCAATTGAATCAGTGCAAACCCGTTATTGAACGGTTAGCACTAAATTCAATATAAATGAATGAACAAATATTGATATTAAAATGTTTTATTTAATTGAATTAGTGCAAACCCATTATTCAACGGTTAGCACTAAATTCAATATAAATGAATGAACAAATATTGATATTAAAATGTTTTATTTAATTGAATTAGTGCAAACCCATTATTCAACGGTTAGCACTAAATTCAATATAAATGAATGAAGAAATATTGATATTAAAATGTGTTATTCAATTGAACCAGTGCAAACCCGTTATTGAACGGTTAGCACTAAATTCAATATAAATGAATGAACAAATATTTATATGAGAATGTTTTACTTAGTTGAATTAGTGCAAACCCATTATCGAACGGTTAGCACTAAATTCAATATAAATGAATGAACAAATATTGATATTAAAATGTTTTATTTAATTGAACCAGTGCAAACCCGTTATTGAACGGTTAGCACTAAATTCAATATAAATGAATGAACAAATATTGATATTAAAATGTTTTATTTAATTGAATTAGTGCAAACCTATTATCGAACGGTTAGCACTAAATTCAATATAAATGAATGAACAAATATTGATATTAAAATGTGTTATTCAATTGAACCGATGCAAACCCGTTATTGAACGGTTAGCACTAAATTCAGTATTGATGAATATTGACTTGGAAAAAGTTTATTTACTTAAACTTGGAAAAGGGAATTTTAAAGGGAATAAACTCGTCAAGGTTGATTTAAAGAAATTCGAAAATCTTGACTTACTTGTAGATTTTATTCGTCTGATGGAAAAATATACAGCGCTGCCCTTCGAAATCGTACAAATTGCTTCACTCACAATGCTGGCTTACAAAATTTAGTTTTGGGAAAAGTTAGACTTGAATTTAATTTGGAGATGGGACGAGAGCCCAAGTTGAACTGACTTCTTCCAAAATTCGTCGCCTATTTATATGATTTTGGTCCTACAGGCCCTTTGAGTAAGACAAAGAGAGCATGAGGGATGCTTAGGTTTATACCGGGTGTCCTCATATTCACTTTGCCTTTTACAAAATTGATCAAAAATAAGCCTAGTTTCTTAAGTTTACGCTCATTTAAAGTCCTATCCGGTAAATTGCGTTGGAGTTTAACTTAAGTCGCAATTTTAAATCATTCGCAATGGTGAATTTCACCCTTTCTTACTTGCCCTTTGTACTTATTAAATTTAACTTATTATACAACAATTCTATATAATTATTTATTAGTTCATCTTATGCTTGCATATTTTCCGCATGCAAGATTGACAATGGTGCTCTATTTGTAAAACAAAACAAAAAAACCTTTTTCATATGTAAGTTCTTATTACTAAACTAAACTTAAATAACTAAAGTGAGATTTATCAAACATCTGAACATATAATTCGAAGTTATTGCGAAACTCTATTGATGAAATAGTGAAAATTAAGAAAATTCTCAAAATATTATTCTGAAGAAAATCTGTAAGAATCTGTTAAAATCTGGAAAATACTCTAAGTGCAGTGCCTTGAGACTAGGGGAGCGTCCTTATCATGCACTTTGGCATGTTTATTACCCTCCTGCAGTCCGGGTCAGCTCCATACAAGTGTTCATTTCCTGTATATACTGGATGACCGAAATTCTTCAGAATCACTCTATTTATTCCTTATTCTACATTATTTGATGAATATAAACCTATGCAGGATGTAACAGGGTCAAAAGGATTTTTTAAGCCAATAAAAAAATGACTTTTTTGAAAAATTTACTGTAATCTACCCCCTTAAAAGGATTTTCTGCGTCGGTATGTGACAATGGATGAAACATGGATCCACCACTACACACCTGAAACAAAAAGATCGGCAGCTGAGTGGACAGCATCTGCTGAAAGTCGTCCAAAACGACTAAAAACTCAACAGTGGGCTGGCAAAGTTATGGCATCCGTATTTTGGGACGCGCATGGTATTTTTTTCTTCGACTATTATGAGAAAAGTAAAACCATTAACAGCGACGATTACATGGCATTACTGGATTGAATGAATTAAGATTAGAATTGCTTCCTCACCCACCATATTCTCCAGATCTGGCCCCCAGCGACTACTGGCTTTTTGCTGACATGAAAAAAAAGGTTCAGAGAAAGAGATTTGACTCCAATGAAGAAGTATTTGCCGAAACTGAGGCCTATTTTGAAAGCAAAGACCAATCATTCTACAAAAAGGCATCGAAAATTTAGGGAAGCGTTGAAATGAATGTATTACGCTTGAAGGAAACTATGTTGATGAATAAAGTCGCATTTGGGGTCGTTCACATAATACGTCACGCGATTTCTCTTCCTTGAGAGACCATTTGTCGCCCTCGTATATCACCCACCTGTCGCTCAGATAGTCATCTATCATTCGTAACAGGTAGTCTGGAACCTTTTTCCGCACCATCGCCTCGATGCAGATGTTCCATCTCGCGGTATTGAACGCATTGCGTATATCAATGCTGATCAACGCGCAGAATCCCTTACGCTTACCAGTTCCTCTTCTTGCTTTAGTGGCGATGCCCACCACTGCCTGGATGGCGTCAACTGTGGACCTGCCTTTCCGAAAGCCGAACTGGTTTTCCGAGAGACCATTCTCGCAGACCATGTGACCCTGTAGTCTTTGTAGGATCATTTCCTCCAGAAGTTTCCCCATCGTATCCAATAAACATATTGGCCTATACGATGAGGCATCCCCTAGAGGTTTGTTGCCTTTCCTCAGCAGGACCAACCTCTGCTTCTTGCAGCCTGCGAAGAACCTCCCCTCCCGAAGACAGGAGTTGAAGACTTCTAGGAGGATTTCCGGGTATACCCCAATCACCTCTTTGAGGATCTCGTTCGGCAACCCGTCGATCCCCGGCGCTGTGTTTGCCTTGAGCCTTCCACCCGCTCTCTTTAGTTCTTCGAGAGTGAAGAGTTCTTCGCCCCGGACCACGCAGGAACTTCGGTCCTGTCTTTGGAACGGCTCTACATGCGGGAACAAGCTTCGCACGATGTACTTGACACGATCGGCACTATCCAGGCCCGGGGTCTTTCTTCTAGTCACCAATCTCTTAGTGACCTTGCCCAACCAAGCTCATCTATGAGCCTGGTTTCTTCAAGATGTTCGCGAAGCTTGTCTTTGCTGAGTCGTTTTGTGTTCCAGGAGGGGCTCCTTACCTTGCCGCCCCTTCCCGTATTCACTGGGTGACTCCGTTCCTGGATGCTAAACTCAATGCACTGGTGGTCACTCAATGTTATTACATCGAGGACGCATCAGTCGCCTATCCTGGAGGAAAGACGGGGCGCGGCAATCGTGAGGTCGATAATCGACCCCCCCGCTCCTCGTCTGAACGTAAAATCCCTGCCCCGATTCAATACAATCAGGTCATTCCTGGCGACCATCTCACCGACCAAGATTCCCCTCCTGTCCAGACGGGCTTCTCCCCACTCGGGCGACTTACTATTAAAGTCACCCGCAATAAGGGACCGCCCACTAGCCTCTTTGAGGCTTTCCTCAAGGAGGAGGATCTGGGTCTCGAAGATCTCGAAAGGATCGTTGGGGGTTAAGTAGCAGCTGTACACACGTACCCCCGCCACCTCCACCCAAACGAACCCCGCGTCGGTCTCCAGGAAATCCGCGATGCTCAAATCAGGGCTGCAGACAAGGATCCCAGCCCTCCTTGATGCATCCTGGTACCAAGCAGAGTTTTCGGACCATTTTTGTTGCTCACTAATGAGCAACACATCGGCTCTCCTCTCCCTGGCAGTCTGCATCAGAAGGTTCTGGGCTTCCTTCCCTCTCCCGAGGTTGAGCTGTAGAAATTTCACTTTCCACCTCTCAACCTCCGGAGCTCCGCCCTGAATATTGGGCAAGAACCGCTCCCCGAAGCATGGGCGACATCTTTTTCGGCCCTATCAGTACAAGTCAGGCACCGAGGGGGAGCCTTGCACTCCTTGGCCACGTGTGACGCGCCCCCACAACTCCAGCAGGCATCCTTACTGCCTGGAAGCGTGCAGCCACGCGACACATGGCCGTATCCCTGGCACCTGAAGCACCGGGCAACCTCGACATGCTCTCGGATGCGGCAGTTCACCCACCCTACCCTTAATCTACCAAGCCCGAGCAAGCTCCGGGCGTCCGCCTTGGTTACACGGACCACCGCAGTCTCCACACCGCCAAAGCGTACGTACAGCCTGCACTGGTCCCCGAGGTCTGGCTTGCCTAGTGCAATGCAAAGCGCGGCAACTACCTCTTCTCTTGTGACTGTCTCGTCGAGGTCCCTAACTTCAAGGGACCTCTTCGAGGCCAAAGATTTAACTTCGGCCTTCCCTCCGACCGCCTGGTCGAGCGCCTTTTCGAAGGTCGAGACGTCACCCCCCTTTCTGAGGACCAGGAGAATCTCCTCCCTCCAGGTTCTCCGAATGGAGAGGACCTCCGCCCCTGCGTTTTGGGGGTTTCCTTTCGCCTTCATAGCCTTCAGGATATCGGCGTAGGACTCTCCATCCTTCGCCGACACCCTGATAGCGTCGCCCGACCGTGCGGCCGGAGAGCGCCTCGCTAACTTCACCTTTGTTTTAGGTTCCTGCGCAGATGGCACAGGAACCTCTTTTTTCTTCTCTTTTTTTCTTTTTTTCTTTTTTTTCTTCTCCACCAGCTGCCATTCCCCATCCTTTTTTGGGGTTTGGCTTCTGGTGGCCGCAGCGTAAGTTGGCGATATGCCGCCCTTCCATAACATGGCCAGGGTTGTTTCTCAGCATACCCTGCTGGATAACGCTGAGAGCCCTGGCCAACCTCTCCATTTTCTTACTTTGCTCCTTCAGGAGCTGAAGATCGTCTTTCCAGCAATCAGCCCCTGGAGGAGTGTGTGAGTGCGCATTAGGCGCCTTCACCGCTTCATCTCCTTTATTGTGTTCAAAATTCATATTAATCTCGTCGTGTCTTAAGACGGTTCGCCCATCATGGGAGCCCTACCGCAGTAGGGCTACTATCCCCGCCTGTATAGATCCCTAGTTATGTGCACCGAAACTGAGAAGCGGCTTATCGGATGGTCGATCCTATCGGCACATTAAATGAAGCTAGTAAAAAAGGTTACGGGATAGGCCCGCCCCATAATGATGCTAAAGGTTTAACGTCACCCTTATCGACCGAGCGGTGCCGGGTCCGCCCCGACACCTGACCCGGACTTCAGGCTAGACGGTGTGCGATTTATCCTACGCAGCGTTGGGTATAAGGAAATACTGACCAGGTAATCCTTCATTCCTGCGCCCGGGCGTCCATGATTTCAACCCCGAAATTGCCTCCAGACAGTAGAAACGTGAGCGGTTTTCCCAGTTTAACATGTGGTTTCACGGGATCTTTGCCCTTCGCGGCCGAACACCGGAGGGACTTACATTTACCCATATTACTTCCACAGAGGTAAGGTACTGACATCGCGTCCTACCCTGGTCGGGAGGCTACTACTCCTCCCTTGGCTAGTCTATCGGGAATATCCACCAGGCGCCGGCCGCAGCCCATTCACTCGGCAACGCATTTGTACTGGTATGTGTGGGTGTCGGTATCGTGCATGTGGTTGTGATGTGACCGCGAGAAGGGCACGAGGGAAGTTCAGCGTCACCGCCGCATGCGCATTTGGGTTGATACCCTGATTAAGGGCCCCTCCGCATTCACACTGTTTCCACTCATGCGGCATCAAGGACCTTGTTCAAGGTCCCCTGATGCTTTTTGCTCCACACCGCGTCCTCACGCGCCCGAAGGTTGAGGAGAGACCATTCAAACGCGTGCGCCCGGCAGGCCCACCGCTAGGGAAAGTCTGTCTATAAGACTCCCTTGACCCTAAGTACAATGACGACAAGCGACACAAAACATATTTCCAACATTTTACCGAGATTTTTTCAAATTTCGTGGGTACACATTTAATGTGTGACGTAACGCAGAGGGCAGACCCCCCTCCCAACATGTCACACCACGTCACAATTTGCAGACCCCCCCCCCCCCATAAACTGTGTGACGTATTATGTGAACTCCCCCTTTCTTGAAAAAACTGTGACTTTCTTAGTTAGACCGGAAACTTATTGAGTGATGTGTTAATAAGCAGGCCGACAATTTTTCGAATAAATTATCCTGCAGCACTACCGTCTGTTAGTATTACGATACTAACTGTTTGCGCTATTAAAATTTACACATCCGTACGTCTTTGAACAATGATAACTTCGCGACAAAAAGAGTCAGAAACTTTTTGCAAAACACTATTGGGAAGCTTATGAAAATTTCTATTTACTGATAAATAGACGTAGACATTATTGCACAGGAATGCATCGATTTTTATTTTTTTTTATTGGAATACAGAATAATATAACTACAAATACATAGGAACAAAACCTAAAAAAATCCTAAAATTTTTAAAGGTAAAGGTTCATCATATCAGTTTCATGAATTAAATAACACGTGGATCAATAAGTCCCGGGACTAACTAGAAAAAACACATTTTTTTGGCAAAACTCGACTTTATTCATCAACATAATATCCTTCAAAAGCAACACAATCAGTCCAGCGCTTCTCTAACATTTCAATACCTTTCTTGCAGAACGATTTATCTTTGACCTCGAAATAAGCGTTCGTTTTGGTGATGACTTCCTCGTTGGAGTAGAATCTCTTTCCTTGGAGCATTTTTCTGAGGTTTGGAAACAGGTAGTAGTCGCTGGGGGCCAGATCCGGTGAATATGGTGGGTGCGGAAGCAATTCGAAGCTCAATTCATTCAATTTCGCCATGGTAGCGAGCGACTTATGACACGGCGCATTGTCTTTAAACGCATCAGTTGGCCAATGTAACGTTCGCTATTGATCGCCTTACCTTTTTCAAGGTAGTCGATGAACAAAACTCCATGATCATCCCAAAATACTGAGGCCATAACCTTACCGGCCCACATTTGCGTTTTTGGCCGCTTTGGACGCTTCTCACTGACTGCAGTCCGCTCGGCTGATGACCGCTTTGACTCCGGAGTATAGTGATGGATCCAGGTTTCGTCTATTGTCACATACCGACGCCAAAAATTCGGTTTATTTCGGCGAAACAACTCCAAACAGCGCTCGGAATCAACGACATGTTGTCGTTTTTGATCCACCGTGAGCAAACGCGGCACCCACTTTGACAACAGCTTTCTCATAGACAAATGTTCATGCAAAATAGCGTACACACTGCTGTATGATATCTTTACCCTATTGAAAAACTTGACTTAAAAAACCATGACAAAAACAACATGAAAAAAGTCGTCAAAAACGTGATAAAGAATGATGTAAAAAATTACGTCAAAAACGACGTCAAAAAGAACATCAAAAGCGTTGTCATGAATTGGGACAGTTTTTGACGTCGTTTTTGACATCGTTTTTGACTTAATATTTGACCTAATTTTTTATTATGCACTGATATAGTTTTTATAAAGTTCAAATATTAAATAAAATAAGTTTACAGTTAAAAGGTATGGAAGTATTTATTTTCCGCAATCACAAGTCTCCTTAACATTCCTTAATATTCAACTTATAGTCATAATAAATAGTACGTTCGTGCAAAAGTGGTAAAAATGTTTACGGTCCTACTTGTATTTAAAAAAAAATTAGGTCAAAGTGAAGTCAAAAACGATGTCAAAAACGACGTCAAAAATGATGTCAAAAACGGCGTCAAAAACTGTCCCAATTCATGTCAACGTTTTTGATGTTCTTTTTGACGTCGTTTTTGACGTAATTTTTTACGTCATTCTTTATCACGTTTTTGACGTCTTTTTTCATGTTGTTTTTGACATGGTTTTTGAAGTCAAGTTTTTCAATAGGGTAAGGTGTCAGCTATCTCGCGCAATTTTAATTTACGGTTTTCGAAAACGATTTGGTGGACTTTTTTGATGGTTTCCGGTGTAACTACCTCATTTGGCCTGCCGGAGCGTTCAGCATCTTCAGTGTCTGTACGACCACGTTTAAACTCAGCATACCACCGACAAATTGTTGTTTTTGATGGAGCAGAGTCCCCGTAGCACTTTTCAAGCCATTTCTGAGCTTGCACTGTGTTTTTTTCATCAAAAAGCAATGGTAAATCAACACACGAAATTGTTTCGAATCCATTGTTTTGAGAATATCAAGACTAGCGTCACTTATATCACCGTAACTCGTAAACCAAACATCAGAATGTCATGAAATTTTGACAGGTATCTTTTGAAGGCTGGTACTAATGAAAAATCATACAGAACTTTTGTTGGCAACGCTATCTATGTGTCAGTCCCGAGACTTATTGATCCACGTGTTAAACCTGAATACTTTCCTTTCTTAGTAATTATAATTACTGAAAGGTGTTTCGGTGAATATAATGTTGATTTTTTCGCAAAATTTGAGCGTTTATTTCCATAACGAAATGAGTTACTTTAATAATCAAAGTATTGGCCATCCTTATCTATGGATTTTTTCCATCTTACTGTCAAAAAATTGGTTGGACGCCAAAAGAACTGTTCATTTTTTAAACGACCCAGTCATCAAGCCAAATTTCCATTTTTTTTTGTAAAAATGGAAGTGTTGTTCTGAAGTTATAACGTGAAATGTTTGAAAACATGTCTGCTATTATATTCACCCAAAAATTACGCAGTTTTTATTTATTTTTGGTTTTTCGGCATGGGTCAGTTTCTTCTTATTTTCTATATTTCAAAATTATCAATGGTAGATATAAAAAAACGTAAAAAAAGAAGGCAAACGTTTCGGCCACGTATAGGGGCCCTCTTCAGTATCATAAATTAAAAGATTAATTTAATTCAATTCATTTGAATTAGGTCCATGGTAATCATTTGAATTAGGTACATGGTAATGGGAGCATCTAAAACCTGGCGTTCCTCGCCGATCCTACTGGCACTCTGAAATGAAAATGTACCATATATTGACCGAAGCCGAATGGTGGCGCTGGCTGTACTTCAAGCTGACTAAATCAAAAATGTATGAGAAAACGCATCAAAAGTGTACTCATTTGTAAATTAATATGATTAAAATGCGGGTATTCGAGTTTTGGTGAGTTTTCAACAGTAGTATCAGGTTTTTGGAAGTGAAAAACAAAGAATTTCTACAGGATCAAGGGATAAGTACGTCGTTTTCGGTTGCACGACATCAGGTTATGCGAACAACTCAGACAAACTGCCAACTTTCACTGTGCCAAGTGATAAAAAAAAGAATTAAAAAATGACATTTCACTCTTTTGTGAAACGATATCGTCCTAAAACCATTTCTCGGAAGTTAGAACCGCAAACATAATATTTTCAAAAAATAAAAGTTGTGCTAGCTTGCGCTAAAGTTGTGCTGGTTCGTGCCGCAAACGATTTTTTTGAAAAATCAAAAATTACGGCTGTAAATTTTGAAAAACTTTTCTTCGCTAGAACCGCAACTTTGCTCTAACATAAAACTAACGGTTGTGCAAGGTACTCTCAAAAGTGCACACAATTTTGTGATGCTAGCAGAAATTTCGCAACTTCGCCCGCTTTTCGAAAAAAACAAAAAAAGTTTTAATTCACAAAAATAAATGTTTTATTGCATTTTTACAGGTCAATAGAATGTTTATTGAGTAGCAAATACAAATTGCATTGTTGTGCTCTAATGCCGAACCCCTAAATTTAAAAATATTCTTTAAAAAACTGGAATCAACAAAAAGGAATTTTGGAAAAAAAGAATTTCAAGAATTGAGAATCTGTGCTAAGTTGTGCTAGGTGAGTACTACAGTAAATCCTAATAACATTTTCCAATCAGATTAATACTTTCCGAATGAAAACTGATTTCCATACATAGTCCATCACCGACCCGGGATTTTGCAGAAATGGCAATTATGAAAAACAAAAAGTTGTGCTGAGTTGTGCTAAGTTATGATAGGCGAGTACAACAATAAATCCTGATAATATTTCCCGATCAGAATATTATTTTCCAAATGAAAACTCATTTTCAAAACATAGTCCATCACCGACCCGAAATTTTGCAGAAATGGGAATCTTGAAAAACTAAAAGTTATGCTGAGTTGTGCTAGGCGAGTACAACAATAAACCCTTATAGCTTTTTTCAATCAGATTAATATTTTCCAAATGAAAACTCATTTCTTAAAATTTTAGAAGTCGTAAAATTAATTCTTCAAAAATAGACGTACGTGGAGAATGCCGAGGCGGAACTTTTTTTCTCGCATAATTGTTTTCAAAGTTAAGAATTAAAAACTGAACAGTTTGAACCTGATATTAAATGAGTATTCAAAATATAAATCGTCGTAAGTTGGACAAATTTTGTTTAACCCTTAGATGACACATGGGGTCCAGTGAACCCCACGTCATTTTCGGATGTAATTTTTTATATATTCCCGCTCGAATTGAGACTTGAGGCCCCATCTACCTTTAGTTGGGACACGCAACTACCCCTCTATTAGTATAGGGCAGATCAGTTCGTTGGCTGGCGTCTAAGAAGAAGGTACCTTTCCAGTCTGGGGTCCAAAGAATCGCACAATGTGAGCTCACAATAACTACCACTTCTATTTTAAAGTGTAGTACTTCAAGCTTACTTCCTTCAATTTTTAACAAAAAATATTCAAAATTAACAAAGATGTGGTTATTTACGTGAAAAGTCGAAAATTTAAGAAAACAATTTTTCAATAATTTTTAAAAATATGTTCACAACAAAATCTGATCAAGGTCATGTTATACCATTGTTTTAGAAGTATTCAAATATATCCTGTTAAATTTTCAGAGCAATGTATTGAAAACTCTATGAAATATCGACACTTTTTCACGCTGGGGTTCAAAAGACCCCTTGTGTCATTTATGCAATTATTTTGAAGTGTGTCATCTAAGGGTTAAGTTGATTGAAATTTGGCATGCACACAATGTATGGTCTATGTTAGTTAGGGTGACCATCCGTCCGGATTTCTCCAGACATGTCCTCACTTTAGGACTTGTGTGAGTTGTCGTACAGGATTTTTGACTTTCTCCGGGTTTTTGTCCGGATTTTTCAGCAACTCAAAAATAATTTTTCAACTCAATAGATTATGAATTAAAATGCATCAGGGTTCAGAAATAAAAATATAAGATGTTAAGCGTTGATAACATTTAATAAAATAGTCACTCTTCTGTTCTATCTTGTTCGCATTTTCAACATTTTCTGTCCTACTTTGTCCTCTTTTTTAAATAATTTTTCGTCCTCATTTTTCAAAACTTTTTATCCTACTTTTCGAAAATCAATTATAGTCGCCCTAGGTCTAGTGATGTCCGCAATGTCATCAAAAACCTGAAAATCTCCTTTTGTCTAATAATACAATATTGAATGGCAAATTGAGCCCGGTCGGTAACCATGTTTTTTTTAGTTTGCCGAGATAAAGTATCGAAGGAACTTTAGAGTCGAAAAAACTTTCAATTGAAACTCTCAGAAATAAGATTTTGAATTTTTTTTGAAAACTTTGAAGTGTCATAGTTTTTTGAATTTGAATTTTAGAACAAAATGTATTGGGACTTATTTGTAGAATGGTTTAAGTTGAATACAGAACTCTCAATAGGACTCTTCGAACTGCTGAAAATGAGATTTACAAAAATTATTCGTATACTTTGAAATACCATAGTTTTATGAATTTTAATTTCAGAATAAAATGTACTTGGACTTATTTTTAGAACTACAAGTATTTGAGAAGAATCCAGAACTGTAAACAGAACTCTTGAAACTCTAAGAAATGAGTTTTCATTTGGAAAATATTAATCTGATTGGAAAATGCTATAAGGGTTTATTGTTGTAATCGTCTAGCCCAACTCAGCACAACTTTTTATTCTCATAGAGTGATTGATATGAGGTCCGGATGGATCTGTTTTAGAAACGTTACGTATTCCACTTAATCATTACACAGGCACACAAAAAAAACCAAGTCTCTGATATTTGAACGCGACACATATGTTCCCATGTAATTTGATCCGCTGATCACGAATCCGCGGTCCAATTGACCCCATGACATCTGGGTCAAGGGCATTTGAAGGTCAAAATTGAACACACACATTTGAGTTGAAAAAAATGACTAATCTTTAAGTTTTTTGGGTCGCTGAATAATAATTCGAGGTCGGTTTGACCTCAAGTAGTAAAGGTCAAGGTCATTTGAAGGTCAAACGTGTTTATTTTGGAAATAATGCATTTTTGACTGCAGATTCTGAAAGAACGGAAAATTTTACGTCCAAAACTGTATTTTTTAATTTTTTTAATATGATCCAAAGGTCATTTCAAGGTCATTATAAGTGGTGATGTGGAGAATCAATTTAATCACTGCAAAAATACGAAAATATGGTTCCCTTCACCTAAACTATTGCGGTAATATATTTTGGTGATCGTTGAACCAGAATACAAGGTTCGTCTGTCTCCTCAAGGACAAGATAAGGGTCGCGCCATCAAGGTAAAAAAAGAACTGAATCTCTGCAGAACTATAAATATGAGACTTAGCTATTGTTTTTTCTTCTATAACGCTTTCTTTTACTTTCGAAGGATCTGTGTAGCGGATTTCTAATTCTTTTTGCGCTCTCGTCATCTTCTTCATCATCTGACACTCGATCTCTTTTCAGTAACCAACAGTAGTCCGCCAACATATTTACGTCCCATTTCCCTTGCCATCTAGTTTCAGCCTCTTTCAGATCTTGATGGAACCGTTCCCCTTGTTCTTCGCTGTAATCTCCCAAGTTATCAGGGAAATAGCTGAGATGAGCATCCATAAAATGAACTTTGTGACTCATCAAACATCCCAAACACTTATAGTTTCTTATCATATTTGCTACAATAGTTTTGTAGTCATCGCTTTTGTTATTTCCCAAAAAGTTCTGACAAACATCTCGGAAACTGAGCCATGCAGCTTTCTCTAAGTCATTCATGGTATCAATGAATTTTTCATCGTTAAACATTTTACGGATTTGAGGTCCATCGAATATCCCTTCCTTCAACTTCGCTTCACTTAATCGAGGGAATCGCTCCACTAAGTACTTAAAACATTTTTCACCTTTATCCAACGCTTTGACAAACTGTTTCATCAGCCCAAGTTTTATGTGAAGAGGCGGAAGTAAAACTTTTGAGGGATCAACTAAAGGCAGTTTCAGTATATTGTAACTTCCAGGAAATAGTTGTGCTCTTGATTGCCAATTTTTTTACATAATGGTTTTCGCGATCTCTACTATCCCATAAACATAGTAAGCAGGGATACTTTGTAAATCCTGACTGTTGACCAAGAAGAATCGTTATTATTTTTAGATCGCCACAAATCTGCCAAATATGTTCTTTATATCGTATTTTATCCAATACGTATTCCACATTTTCGTAACTTTCTTTCAATTGCGTTGAGTGCGCTAAAGGTAGACTTGCGTACCCATTTCCATTATTGAGAAGCACTGCCTTCAGACTCCGTTTTGAGGAATCTATAAACAATCTCCATTCTTCAGGAACATAAATACCTTCTTTCATTTCGTTCATCATTCCTAAAACATCTGTGCAATATACCAGAGTGCCTTCTTCGTCTTTCTTGAAATATTGACGGAATTGTTTTTTCTCTATTTCTGTAGACTGATGACTTCGTTCCCCGTTCAAGCATTCCTCGATTTTTCAACACAGCGGCCATGTATTCAGAAGCATCTTTAGGAAGCCCCATATCCCTGATAAAATTACTTAAACTTTCTTGATTGAATAGTTTTACAGGGTTATTTTTTTCCTCCCTCAATTTTGGGAACATATTCTTCTTCATGATCATCTTGGTCGGAGCTATCGAGAGATTCTTCTACACTGTCAAACCATTCCTCCCTATCAGTTTCTTTACTCGTTGAAGCTTCATTCATTGATGGACTCGTATCCATTTTTTCGTCAGCACACTCTACCCTAGATTTTGCTGGTACAACGGAAGATACTAGTGCGTATGATATCTGTGACTTTGTTTTAACGTTGAATCCTTTAACATTGGTATTGCAAAAATAACAATCTTTCTCGGATTCAGGTATTGACCATATTACTGGTGAAGTATATTTCAAAATTTTATCATTTCTGGTTTTATCCCATCGGATAAGCATATTAAAACAAGAGCAGCAAATAGTTTCTGGAGCAAACGTTGAATTTTGAACAGAAAGTTCTTTTTTATAACATTTCTCATATATATCTGTACATTTTTTATTCATTGACCTACGATATTTGCTTACTTCATATTTCCCGCAAACGTAACAAAAAATATTTTCATCAGTGCCACAAAAGTGGCTTGCAGCATCTTCAATTCTTCTTGTAGCATCATACTCCTTATTAGCCAAGTCACCAACTAGTAAAGAGCTGCGGTCACTTGATGACGATGATTGCGGGCCCGCTTGCTCACCCTGACCAACCGCCGATACTGGGCATCCAAGACCCTGCATCGTAGACTTTCCTGTGCCAGCCATGACGGCGTCATGCCTTCACCCCAGGGCTTAGCCGGAAAACAAACAAGAAAAACAAAGCCGTTTCCGCCGTCACCACGTGGAGGTGCCCTGGGTGCTGACACAAGATAGGTATTACTGATAGATACTACTCCGTTCTTTCAGAATCTGGAGTCAAAAATGCAGTTTATTTTCAAAATAAACAAGTTTGACCTTAAAATGACCTTGACCTTCACAGCTTGAGATCAAACCGACCTCAAATTCGAATTCAGCGAACCAAAAAACATAATGATAAGTAGTTTATTCCACTAAAACGATATTTTTCCCAATTTCGACCTTCAAATGCCCTTGACCCAGGTGTGATGGGGTCAAAAAGACCTCGTATTCTGATCCAGCAACCACCAAAATATATTACCACAGTAGTTTAGGTAAAGGAAATCATATTTTCGTATTTTTGCAGTGATTAAATTGATTCTCCACATCACCACTTATAATGACCTTGAAATGACCTTTGGATCATATTAAAAAAATTAAAAAATACAGTTTTGGACGTAAAATTTTCCGTTCTTTCAGAATCTGCAGTCAAAAATGCATTATTTCCAAAATAAACACGTTTGACCTTCAAATGACCTTGACCTTTACTACTTGAGGTCAAACCGACCTCGAATTGTTATTCAGCGACCCAAAAAACTTAAAGATTAGTCATTTTTTTCAACTCAAATGTGTGTGTTCAATTTTGACCTTCAAATGCCCTTGACCCAGATGTCATGGGGTCAATTGGACCGCGGATTCGTGATCAGCGGATCAAATTACATGGGAACATATGTGTCGCGTTCAAATATCAGAGACTTGGTTTTTTTTTGTGTGCCTGTGTTATTTTTCAATTATTCCTTGCGTCTTCATCAAAAGTATATTCGTATTTACTCATACAAGTAATACTTTTCAAACTTTTAAGATGCACTTATTCATTCATCGCACTCTTAAAACATTAAGCATTATGTTTTTTACAAATAAAATTGAAAAAAAGTTCATTAACGTTGAAAAAGAATAAAGTTCCCTGAAAAAATGTTCCCACGATATGTTCCAGGAACGTTCTCCGCGAATGTTCTGTGAATGTTCCTGCGGAAGGTTCTCTCAATATTCCTTTTGAATGTTTCTGGAACGTTCCACAGGAACATTCAGAAAACATTGCTTTGCAACGTTCAAAAAACCCGGACATTTTCTGAGCTCTAGGAACGTTCCATGGCAACGCTCATGGAACGTTCAGGGAAAGTATTATGCTATGGGGATAAAGTGATGCTATTTCATTTTTATTGTTGATAAGAAATATATATATATATATATAAAGATTTTTTTAATTTTGTTTTTCTGAAATGATAATGTTTATTACAACAAAAGCTTTTGTTAAGCCTTACAGTATCTACTTATAAAAATTCGTTAAAAAAATGTTTATAATCAAATTTTTGGGAATTTGATTAAATATAAGGTAACTATAGTTGTTATTTAAAAAGTTTATCAACAAATTGGTTTTTCATAAGTTAAACTTGTACCAAACTCAAATAAAACTCCTACGCATTGAATTTTAAAGAATCTTTTTAAGAGCACAATAAGTCGACATCTCAATTAATGTGGAAATGCAGGGGGCGAAAAAATGTGTCGGTAAGGTAGAAATCAGATAAGTAAGACATGGTCTTGATTATTTTAATTAAAACTTCTATGTAGATTATAATTTTTGTAATGCAGTGCATTTCCAAAACTTAACCATTTTTGTATATCACTCCAACGTCCTTAATTCAATTTTGTTGAATGCATTAGGCATTTTCACTTCCATAAAAAGCTAACTTTATTCCATCGAACACTGAGAAAATTGTTTTCATTGGGAATGTACAGTAAGGGAGCTTATTTTTCAATCTTTTTGATAACGAAGAAGTTTTTGAAAAAAATTTTACTGGTGAAAATATGTTTTATTATATAAAAGAAAATAAACTAAACAATAAATTTAACTAATATTGACAAATATTTCATTTTAATAATTTTATTATTTAGTTTGATTCTTTTTGAATAATTTCAAAAAATGGTTTTTTACTGCAGAAATTTAAAAATAAGATTCCTCTCCATAAATTTTTCCAATGAAAGTAATTTCCCTCAGTGTTCGGCGAAGTGAGCTAGGTTAACTTTTTATGGAAGTGAAAATACCTGATTGACCAAACTGACCATGTGAGTCAATTAAAGTTTGTATTCATTTAAGAAAATTGTTTTGTACAAGTTTTGCGCAATATTTTTATCAAAACGAGCCAGATATAGACATTCTTGTTGTATTCTATCATATCTTAGAAATTTTCAAAAAGATATTTTGTTCTCAATAAAGTTATATCTTACAGGAATATAATGATATAATCTGACTTTCATCTACATGTATTTGGTCACGTGGTCCAGTTGATATATTTTTTTCGATTAATTTTTAATTAACTATATATACTACAATTACATATATTTTCTATAAGAGGTTTAAGTTACGACACAAGTGATCAAAATCACTAAACGGTTATTTTTCTGTAAAATAAGTCCCTGGATGAGCGAAGCATAGTTACGCTACTGTAGTGTAGTTATACCTATGTATGTACATAATACATGCATATGCTCTTCATAATAATCGGTATCCCCTAGCGACGACGTTAAGAACTCGTGGAACGTGGAACTCGCCTTGTTGATTTGTCTGACGTCTGATGCTAGTCACATAAAGGAAACGCGCAATATCGTGAATACTAAATTTCGGAGTGTAGTTGATTCAGTTTGTGTGCTGTCTCGCCCTAAGTTGCGATATTAGTTGATCATTCTTAGATTTTCCGGCAGTTGACATTACGAATTGCAGCATGTGTGAATCTTGGAATTAGTGCCGATGAACGACATGCCAATGTGTACTTTTGAGCCACCCGATGAAATATTGTAGTTCGTGAGTGTATAGTGCGTGTTTATACGACTTGTACCTTGTACCTATGGAGACTAGCGGTTAACTAATAGACATCGGTATTCACTATGCAGCGACAGGTGGGCCATTAATTTCTAGTGAGAAATTGTCTTCTCCATTGGAAACATTCAGAATTTCGTGCATTAGATTTGAAAATAAACAAGTTTACTTATATTTTTTTCTGAAATTAGGAAGAATGGGTTTTGAGATTAGACTTACTTTAAGCCTACGCCTCTAGATGTGAACATTAAATTTGATTTACGTAGCATTAATTATAATCAATTAAAAATGAATAAGTATACTTGATACCCCACTTATCAAAAATTTCAAATTTAATTATACATAGCTTTATATTTGTAATGATGAAATATGAATAAATAAAATTGTGCCGTGATAAATGCACATACAGAGAAAATTTGTCACGTAAATTTGATGTGAGTTTTCAGTACAGTTCTAGAGAAGAAATTTTGAAAATAAATGCGGATAAAATAAAAATTAGTACACTTTATAGCATAATCCCCAACTAGTAACTTGTTGAATAATTATTTATAAGAATTGGTTAAAACTGTAAGGAAAATTGTTCAGGTTTTGGAAATACGCGACTGTTTCCTCAAGGACCGGATAACAAGCGTTGAATTAAAAGGAATTAAAAATTCTATAACCAATGCCAAAATGTTATTTTTTAAATCTGGAATAGGTTATGTTTTGAAATAGTTCCATTTAATTCACCCCCTTGGCGGCATTCTTTGTAGTACTATTTTAAGGATCCTCTAGGGAAGGATGAGCCAATATTCCCCCACTGAACCCTCCGACATGACAATTGGTCATACGCATACACAAAAGGTGCACGTTTTGAGGTTAGTTTTAGGAGCGAATACACTTTCCCGTATATAATATGCATCACAATGTATCAGTTATGATGCATATATCATAATTAGATACTTATTAAACGAATATGCTCACATTTATTATAAATTACTAAACAAAAACATAACCGCTTAACACTTAACCGGAAGTCTCCAACAAACTCCGCTCGACCAATCCGTATTAGGCACGGGGTTCGGCGCATCCTTTCCTAGAGGATCCTTATACTATTTTATACAGTGCTGGCAGGTGGCCAAAATATAAATCTTCAGCTTTCCCCCATTTTTCTTCAGAAATACGTAGACAATTTCGAAACATTTCTTCAGATTTTCAAAGCTTATTTTTAAATAATTAACAATGTTATCATGCGCAGTGGTTATTCAAGTTAATAATATCACAGCAGTTGAATGAGGCTGCACATGAATACCTGCGAGAAACTTCAAATATCAGTATACGAAATTGAAGATATAAAATTTGTATTTGACTTTCTACTGTTTCTTTCATTGTAGGACAATTTTCAATTAGCAAAGCATTATACTACATACATATTTCAATAAAAATCGGAAATTTAATTTATTTTATTTACTGTCTATGCAATAAAACGGACATGAATTCAGCAACTTACAGGCAAAGCCTGTAAATTATACTAATTGTAAGCTTGCAATAAATGCTAGAGTAAGTTTCGAGTTTTTTACTGTATACTATCATAAAAGTTTCTCTTGATGCCAGTAATAAAATACAAGCCTAACAGAAAAATATGCCGTTAGTGTCTTTAAAGAAATACAATTCCTATACGAGCGACTTTTGCTGTGAGTTCGTTAAAAAAACTCGGGAATCAGCATGCAATTTTTACGGTTTTTTGGCTAGAAAATTCGGCGGGACGGTGTGAATTCGCATGTAATCATAATAATCATATGCGAGCACGTGTGTGTATGTCTGTGTATCTGATTGTGTTGAGGTAGTAACAATAACTAAACATGTAGTTAAATTAACATGAGGTGAATAGTAAAATCAATTGAAGATATAGTAAACAAAAGCAGTAAAAGTTACTACATAAGAGTAGTTAGAAACACAAACTAATGATAAGTAAATAAGTGTACTTTTTTTTTTTTAATAGTACTTCATTAGTTGGAATTATTTATTTCAAACTTGAATGCATAATTTCGTTATGAGATCATTTTCTTGATTCAAAAGATTCATCATATTTGTGGAATTGAAAAAACTAAAATTTGTTAGATTCTGAACGTACGTCGATTTTACTCTTGAAAACAAAAATTAAAGGACCTATATAAAGTATCACTAATATACAATAATAAAAATTAATTAATTAGTTGAATTTGAAATTTTTGTCTCGAAAGACCTGGGCTCGAATCCCAGCGCAGTCGAAAGCGTATTTTTTTCCACAGAAAGATTTTCAAATTCTTTAAATAAAAATTAATACTTCTAATATGTATATAAATCTTTTTATTATGTAATGTTCTTTAATTCAAAAATTTGATCTGTTTCTTTCAAAAATATTTTATTTGAAAGAAAATCCATTAATAATTAAAAATCTTGAAGATTTTAATCGCAATCATAAATTGGCATAAAATTTAAAAATTCCCGATTACACGGGGCCCATACACTTTCTACACGGCCCTGCAGTAGTTGCAGGTTATAAGAGAATGCACTGTCAAAAAACAGTAAAATTTTAAATGTAGGCGGAACTAAAAGATGCTCTTGAGGGACGGCGATACGTTCTGCCTAAGAACAGCAAAAAATGCAGTTTCAAAATAATAATTTTTACTAGTTCTGAACAGTAAATTTCTCGCGCTGGGAAAAGTAAAATTTATTCAGAAAAAATTTCCTACCTTGAAAACAGATTTTTTACTGTGAAAACAGTAAACTTAACCTTTCATGCGAATATCCCTCCGTTGCCGTCAAAAACGGTAAATACCCGAGTCGAAAAATCGAAGGCCTCATTTGAGCCTCTGCGACATAATTTTGAGGCTGAAGAGGGGTAAAGGAGGTACTTGTTCGTATTTTTGAACCTCTTTTAAGCCTCCAGACTTGACTTACGTCCGTTTTAGGCTCAAGAGGTCCAAATGAGGTCATACATTACGACGGGAAAAGTGCCTGTGAGGCTCTTCTCGATCGAAGAGGTTCCTGAGCGTTAACGGAGGTTGAAAAATAAAATACAGAGGCTAAAGAGGGTTAAATGATGACTTAACGATTATCAATAGGCTTTAAAGAGGTTGTGGAGGCTTAAAATGTTTCAAATGAGGTTCAACATCACCAAAAGGCTCATATGAGGCCCTCGAAATTTCGACTCGGGTATTAGAGTCTTAACTCGAATTTTCCCTGTACTTTCTCTCTCAGTGTAACGTTTTTTTGTATCTCGTAAGTATAATTTAACTGGAAATTTTTGATTTTTTCAAAAACATAAAATTGTTCTTATTTCAACAATTTGGTTCGGATGTGGCTGGTTAACGAGCTTGTCCTTACTTTTTGGGTTCCGATAAAGTATGCCAAAGCTCAATTCAGTCCGTCGATTCTGTCAAGAGTTATCGTGTATACGACCTACTAATACTACTACAGACTGACAGGCAGACAGAAAATACACTTACGTAAAAACCGTTTTTTTTTCACATAAAATTAATACCTTCTCATTTATGATGAGAATGTAAAAATTAACTTCCTTGGTCATATGAAAGATCCGAGCTCGAAGCCTGGCACATTCGAATTAGTGATGGGCGACACTGAAAAAAAAAAATCGATACTTTAAATCTTCCCGAATTAAGGTGAATTTTATTATAAAATAAAAAATCTTTATTTAATTATCCAAATCAATTTCATCCCCTTCAAAGTAATCCCCTCGCGATATAATGCACGTATGCCAATGTTTTTTCCAATCATCCAAACACTTGTTAAATTCGATTTCCGGAATTGCCTTCAAAGCCTTCTTCAATTCGGCTTGTATCTCTTCAATCGTGTCAAAACGGTGTCCTCGGAGTGGTCTTTTGAGTTTGGGGAATAGCCAGAAGTCACACGGAGTCAAATCAGGCGAATGTGGTGGTTGTGGAACGATATGCGTTGAGTTCTTGGCGAAATGGTCACGAAGAACGAGTGCAGTGTGAGACGGCGCATTATCATGATGCAAAAACCACGAGTTGTCTGCCCAAAATATCTTTTGAAACGGTGTTGAGTGATCCTCTTGAAATGCCAATACTTCTCTGTCTTCTTTGAAGTCTTTGTACCACTTATAAACATTTTTTGTGACATGGTCAAATCACGGCAGGCCTTCTGCAACATTCTGAACGTTTCCGCAACTGAAATTTCATTCCGCAAACAAAATTTAATGGCACTTCTTTGCTCAACAAATTCAGACATTGTAAAAATCGAAAAAATCACTTTTAGTCGTTTAGAAAACACAAGCGTAACTATGTAACAAATGATGACATTGATATGAAGTTTGGCACAGTTGTCAGTAACAATAGGACCAACATAAAAATAAAAGAATTTGCCCGAATCGGTTAGCCCGCGAAGTTTAAATTAAAAATTCAGCTTAGTTTTTGCCCACAGTAGTATATTAAATTCTGTATAATTTTCTTCTTATTTTTTAATACGTTGCATCAACTAAATTTTCTATTTACAAGGAAAATTGTTTTAAAATCAATAGCATCGATACTATGTTTTATTTTGGCGCATCTTACTTCGCGGCGTCATAGACTTCGGTAAGTAACGCTGTGCGCATCTTTTATCGATGCCCGGACATCACTAACCAATGTCCAGGGCATCCTTCACCAATGCACGAAATATTGAAGAATCGTGCCCAGTAAAGTGGTGAACAATGTATCGCAGGTTATTAAAAAATGCATAGATATCGCAAGCTGATCTCCGGACATTGCTGGACAATGCTCAGACGCCAATTTTCCTGAACACTGCGTCGCAATTCGAGGGACATTGATAATTAATGTCCGGATATTGTAGACCAATGAATTGTTTTTAGTATTCATCTGGATATCTGTCAGCAATGTCCGAACATTGACCACCAATGTTTACTTTTTTCCGTGTATATGCAAAAAATTACGTGATACTGTGAAGGAGCTTTAACTATATGTCACGACCCACAAAAAAAGGGGCTTAGGCTTCAAAGCAGAATTTTTCAGAAGAAGCTGTGAATTCGAGGCTTGTCTCAAAGAGCCTATTAAACGCCCAACTTTTGGGCTTAACTGTAAAAAAATATACATGGTAAAATTTTGCTGATTTTTAATCGGACAAAACAAGTCTTAAACTTTTGTAAACACCAATTATCTCGAAATAGATTTTTGCAGCCAAGCCCCCTTTCTTCGTGGCGCGTCACATATAGTGAAATTGGGATTAAAACGGATCTCTTTGGCGGTCAAACGTCTCTGATTGGTTATTGAAAGTGTGACCTCAAACCATTGTATTTTCGTATCGGCAACATGGAAACCTAGTGTAAACGACGTTCTAAGTAATTAGAAAACTAGTTTGTTTATTGAAAAATGCCTCCTAAGGTGGATAGTGGCTTCGTAAAAGCAGACTCGGGAAATCTTTCAAAAATTTCTATGTTTATGGTGTTGAAATATTTTACATCTAACTCTAAATATGCTGCTACAGGAATCCGTGGTGTCGAAGCCAGTTTTTAAGTAAAATTTACAAATTATAATAATTGTTCTACTCTGCCATTTCAAATAAAAGGTAAAACTACTAATCGATGATAATATAAAATCACTCATGTATAAATTAATGTATTTAGTACATAATTAAATTATTATTACGTTATTAATGAAGATGAGTATATTATTGGTAAAATGTATTATATCAATATTAATTTATTATTGTACGATTTGTTTCGAAGCTAGAACTTGAAAATTTTTTAATGAAAAATCTGAGAAAAGTAATAACAGCAAGTTCAATGTTTAACATTCGACAAATTGAGGTTAGAATTTTTTTTGAGCGCTATAAATATAAATATAAATGTTAAAGAATTTGAAAATCTTTCTGTGGAAAAAAAAGACGCTTTCGACTGCGCTGGGATTCGAGCCCAGGTCTTTCGGTTGCCGGTCGACTGCTCTGACCACTGAGCTACACTATAAATAATAAATAATAAATAATAAATGTAATATTAATTGGAGTACTCAAAGCCGATTTCCAAACTTACCATTTTCATATCTGAATAAAAAAAAATTATTCACCGGAGAGTTTAGATTTTCACTTACAGTTTTTATATGTATATTTAGGATTTTCCCTAGGTTTGTCCGACTCTTAACAGCGTTTGAACAATACGAGGGTACTCCCTGAAGTATCTGACCTGACTTATAGATGACGGCTGTTGTTCGCAAAAAATTACTATGGTCGAAACCAACCTTATAAAGCTTAAGTTAGAAGTTTGAAGACGCTACATTGTTCGATATTTTTTTGACAGCTATCAATAGTAAACACTCTCAGTGAATTTGTAAACATGGAAAAAATTTGTCATCGTTAGGTTATACAATACTTTCATTTAAAAGGTCTCTGTCCAACCAATATCAAAGCCGAGCTGAATTCTACTCTGGGGTAGTTTGCTATTTCGTTTACAACAATAAAATATTCGATGGCAAAATTTAAACAAGGTCGTATGAGCTACCAAGACGAACATAGCAGTGGTCGACCAAATGAGGTGACCATGACAGAAATTGTGAAAAAAATCCTCAAAATGGTATTGGATGACCGTCGATTAAAAGTGCGCGTGCTAGCACAATTGGTAGGCATTTCAAAAAGTGCTATATATTGCATATTGACTGAAAATTTGGATATGAGAAAGCTGTGGGCAAGATGGATGCGGTGTTTACTCACAATGGAACAAAAACAGCGTTGTAAGGATGTTTCAATCAAGTGTTTGGCGATGTTTCATAGCAATGAAGCCGATTTTTTTCGTTGATTTATATCCATGGATGGAACATGGGTCCATCACTTCACACCTGAGATGAAGGAACAGTCTAAACAATGGACTGAAAGGGGAGAATTGGTTCCAAAGAAGACGGAAACAGTTCCATCCTGGCAAGGTCATGGCACCAGTTTTTTGGGACGATCGTGGAATAATTTCCATAAATTATCTTCAAAATGGAAAAACAATCAACGGTGAGTATTATGCGAAATTATTAGAGCGTTTGAGTCATGAAGCCAAGGAAAAACGACCGCATTTGACGAAAAAGAAAGTCTTGTTTCATCAAGACAATGCACCAGTTCACACATCCGTTATTGTGATGGCCAAAATCAATGAGTTAAAGTTCAAATAGCTTTCTCACGCACCATATTCGCCAGATTTAGCCCCCTCGGATTATTATTTTCTTTTTACAAACTTATTTCGAGGAGCTTAGCGGTTTTCACTATAAACATGGTATCAAAGCTATTGAACATCACTGGGAAAAGTGTATCGAGCTAAAAGGAGATTAAGTCGAACAACAAAGGTATTTTTTTCCAAATTTTTTTGGTTTTCTTTGTTAGGTCGGGTACTTCTGGGACTACCCTCGTACCTACAGTTAGCAGTGTGGCATGTCCGCACTGTAAAACTAAGTTTACAACTAATGTATCAACCCTAATGATCCCTCTGGATCAGTTCGCGAATTGTTAACTTTAATATGGAAATAAACATCTGATTTCTGTTCATCAAAATTCATCCGGAAAGAGAAAAAGCAAATGTATCTAATATGCTTGCTCTGTGAAAATTTTCAAGAACGAATTCAGTCGAGCGAAATTGAGCCTTTCCGAACCAAGTCGAAAATCTTTTTGAATTTCGTTCAATGCAAATCGGTTGAAAATCAATCCGACTTATTTCAATTCAATAGAAATGGGTGCAAACCAAGTTTTTAACCCGAATTAATCTGAGTTTAGGTTGAAATGATTCGGATTATAAATGGGGCTTAGACCAACTCAAGTTCAGATTGATTCGAATGGAAAAAATGGTTCGGATGGATTCGTATTGAAATATCGGATTGAATCGAATTGATTTGGATAGTTAGAGATTATCTAAACTCGAAGTAGCTTTTACACAATTAAAAACAATATACTTAATTAGATAAATTACATTCAATTTTATCTTCGTACGTAATTCTTTTAGATACAATCTTGTCATTTTAGCTAACATTCAAAATTATCTGTATGATTAAAAATTAAAAATTCATATTTAAAAAAAATTTTAGCAACATAATAGTATTTTGAAGTGTGATATGATTTAAATTCATTAAAATTCAATAAAGTACTGATGCATTTACGTATGAATCACACATTAATCGTTGTAATGAAAGCCTTATACGTTAAGAAATTATCTTAATCTTTTTCCTCTAATCTTTTGCAGAATTTGTGATTCATTTCAATGAATACTCTTTTCAAAGTGAGGTAATCCTTGTGAACGATAAGCAACCAGAGAGAAATCATAGAGACCTTAACAATGGCGATATCAAGAATAAAAAGTTTTCTGGATAACAGTATCAAGAACGTATCGTCACCTTTAGAGCGTACTGCTGCATTGGAACCAGAAATTGGTATAAGGATAGTCCATTCGCCAAACGACAAAACACTACATGTGACTGTCTTGGGTGCTAGGCATTTACAACAGAATTTTGGTTTCACGAGAGTCAACAGTTACGTAGTAAAGGTATATTATTCATCAGTTTCGCTGTATAACAGATTTATATTTTTATAAAGTGCAATAAAGATCTAGTAGGTTATTTCTTTATGAACAATGCGACCCATAATTATAACACAATTAAAAATAGTGTGATACCTTGGATACTTGAACTTAATGTTAGGTGCGCAACTAAGTCCCCGCTGTTTTTTTGATGAAAATGCAACTTTATTGTGGAAAAATGGTTACAAATCAATCATTCAAAGTATTGCCCATCGTTAGCTACAACTTTTGCCCATCTTTCTGGTAGAGCTCGAATACCGCTACAGTAAAAGTGTTCATCTTTTGAGGCTATCCACGAATCAAGCCATTTTTCGATGTCTTCATATGAGCGGAACTGCTGATCAGCCAGGCCATGTGCCATCGACCGGAACAAGTAATAATCGGACGGCGTAATATCTGGGGAATACGGCGAATGGGGTAGGACTTCCCACTTGAGCGTTTTCAGATAGGTTTTAACGAGTTTGGCAACGTGAGCCCGGGCGTTGTCATGCTATAGAATCACTTTTTCGTGCCTCTGTTCGTATTGTGGTCGTTTTTCTCGCAGTGCTCGGCTCAAACGCATCAATTGCGTTTGATACCGTTCCCCAGTGATAGTTTCGTTCGGTTTCAACAGCTCATAATAAAACATCAGCGTCTTCAAAGGTTTTTGGCCTTCCTTCACGCGGACGGTCGTCAACATCGTAATCACCATTTTTGAAGCGACGGAACCTTTTTATTCCTCCCCTGGTTGGCGCGGCTAGTCAGCCTGCCTAACGGGCGTGTGTCCGCGGATGGGAGTCCCGCGCGAACGGATGACGGAAGAGTCGTACGCGACTTTAAGCTGGAACCAACTGCCCGCGAAGTTTAAAGCCGGGAATTTAGTTGCACACCTAATATATTCTTTTCAATATCTTCAGATACTAAAGTACTATGTCTAGATGTTTATTACATAGTTAAGGGCATGGATTGTTTGTTAATAATTAATATTTTTCGCTAAAACGTTGGGACATGATAAATAAAATATTAAAAGAGGATCGTAGACTTTCATTCATTTTGAAAGATTGAACAAACTTTAATACCGGTAAAATAGGATTACATTTTTTCAATTATTTAAAACTAAGTAGTCTACAGCGATCCATTAATATATCTTTTATCATGTCCCAAAGTTGCAGCCAAATAAATTCATTATTATAGAAAAGTTATGTCTTAGTATCTAGATATTACTGGTCTATATATATGTTTGCTTGAAGAATAGAAACTAATTTTTCAAAATTTTATTCAAATAACTAGTTTGAAAAATATAATTCATCCAATAGGTGAAGTTGATACCTGGAAAAGAAAAATTTGAAACAACAACAAAAAATGAATCCTGGCCTCAGTGGAATGAGGAGTTTGTTTTTAATCTCCGAAAAGAAACGAAGTCAAGGTTCGGAAAATCCAAGGTTACTGAAGAAGAGCTTGGAGGATCTAAATTTATCGTCGCTACCTTATATGCAATTTTAGAAGACAAGATGTTAATTGCAACTGAAAAGAAGGATAATGAGAAAGATAAAAATAGTTCGAAAAATAAAAGTGAATCAGTCAAAAAAGACGGAAAAAAGAAAGAGGGAACTGGTGCAGCTTCTGGTACACAAGAATCGAATAAGAATAAGATTTTAAGTCAATTCTTTGGTAAATCATCGGACAAAGTTGCTGATCAAAGTTTTCCAGAAAGAAAAATTTTTGATAAAAGGCGGACTATTGGAGCTACAACCATTCCTTTAGATTCTAGAAGTTTTACTACAAGGCCACCTAAACCGAAACATCAAAGTGATATTTCTACTGGTGATATGTGGAGAACACTCAAACCGATCTCTAGTGGGATTGCTGGAGCAGAAGAGAGGGTACGGTTTTATTTATTTTGCTTACTGTTGTACTTTTAATTTAGTGTCTTATACTTACCATTATAGTTTCTTAGTTTCTTTCCCTAGTTTCCTAGAAATTTTAATTATCATTTTTCAGTTATTATAGTAAATATGTCTATGTAACGTTTATATACTTTATAATGCATATTATTACGTTCTCATCAAAAAAGAAAATATTAGATTTGTGCATTTAACATACTCTTTTTTATAACGAAATTCCTCTTTTCGTAACCGCCTGAATTCCAAAAAATAGGTTTTTTCAATCCTATCTGTCTCTAGACACGATAACTTTTGAAAGAATAACAAGATTGAAATGTGTTTTAGTACACTTTATCAGGACCTAAAAAAAGAAGGACGTGCTTGTTAAAGGACCATTCTACTTTGACGGCCCAGAAAATTTCCATTTTTCATGATTTGTTTTTCCAATGAATAAGATAGAATTAAATGATGATGCAAGAGGCCTTCTTTAAAAATCGTCTCTCGATGGTGCGAATTCTCAGGGCCGTTGAAATGGTCTGAAATCAAAAAGCAATAGTGATTATTAATCTGCATAAATGTAGATACCCGCCTATGGAATGGCCCCTTAATCAAACATATCTGATAAAAGTTCAGATAGTTAGACCATTTTCAACCCTTCTGAAACATTTCTTGATAAGATGCATATTTCGTAACTTTAACTTAAAAAAAAAAACTATTTGTAGGGAAATTATGTGATATACGAAAAAAAATTAAGAAGTAAAATTATTAGCCTATAAAAGATTCATAAATTTTATTTTAATTATTTTTTTAATAAGACGTGTAGTTTTTATTCACTCGTGAAAAATTTTCGAAAAGTATATTAATAGAAAATGTCGTTTTTCTTTTATGTGTGGAGCGTAATTTGTTGATAAAACATTTTAGAAATGCAAAATTCAATCTCATTCGGAAACAACAAGAGACTGCAGAATTTTTGTACAACTTTCTGCGGCAAAAGACTTTGATGTTGCCTTCTTTTTCGCGTTTCTCGTTATTTTCCGAAAAACGGGGATTTTTGTTATTCTATTTAATCTTATTTTGAAGCGATATTACAAATTTTACTTGGTTTATAGTATTAATTCAAGTGGAGCAAATTTGAATTTCAAAACTGTTTCATTCTCCCGATTCCGACTGTTTTCGATTTTGAGGAAGTTACGAGACAAAAAATTGGAAATTTAAAAAACTGAAAAACTTAAATTCTCTTTTTTCTTCAAATTTTGTTTTATAATGTTTTTTTTCTCATACTAAATATCTCACTGCTCTTCATTTATCTGTGCATGACGTAATCCAAGTAATGGGTTTAATAATGCAATTGACCTCTTTGAAAACGTTGAACCTTATATTGATTAGGTTGTGGCTTTAATTTCCAGAGAGAGAATAAGAAAGGACAGGTTGAGCTTTCGTTATGCCAGGAGAAAAGTGACAAAAAAGATATCAGTGGTGGATCATTAGTATTAACTCTTCTGCGTTTAAGATGTTCAATGCAAACAATGCATGAACATGAAAGACTCAAAGGCCAGATGTACATCAAAATGTCGGTCATCGAGGGAGGTAAAGTTACTCATTTTTGGAAAAGTGATCGTTTTGCACCTTGCATTTCTATGAAATTTGCCCCAGAGATGGCTAGAATATTTGCTGAAAATCCTTACGAAGGAGCACTCAAGGACGTCAGTTTTGTAATCAAGTTCGTCTCCAAAAACAAATTGGGTAAGTTTAATTTTGTTCATAGTTCTCCTAAAAATGCTACATATGTACTTATATAATTATCTTGTTTGATGATAACTTAAAAACGCTTACAGGGTCAAATTGCTTGCTATAAGTGAGAAAGATGCTTTAAAAAATTATAACATCCGCATATGTCTTTTAATTAAGATTAGCTGCATGTTTGGAAATAATATTTTTTTCTACTAGCGGATCAAAAAGTGCACTTTTTTGCCCCCTGAAGGGCAAATGAATCCATTTTTTGGCCCCCGAGTGGAAAAAAAAATCGTGTGCAGCACAGGAAAAACATTAATTTTACTCGTGTGATTCTTACCCTAGCTTTGATCGGGCATCAAATTTCACACTCGCAAGATAAACCTTTTCCTTCCTAGTTGCTTAATATACTATTTCTGTAGTCTTTGTCTAATAAAAAAAAAGCGGATTTCTCGAAGGCTCATTTATCTTTCGAGGATCCCTTCAAGCCCCGATTTGGCCAGTTGCGTGTGTTGCGTATTTTAACACCTCCAAATAGAGTATCCGCTATTCAAATGCGTCTTCAGAGCTGTGTAAGAAAAAAATTCAGTTTCCTCCAAAATTTTTCTACAATAATAAATAATGAATAATTGAAAAAATTTATTCCAGTTTTACTGAGATTAAAAATTTTTCAATCTTTCAAAATGAATTAAAATTTACAACCATCCGTTTAATATGTCCTTTATCATATCTCGCACAGTATATAATCCCCCATAGTTTCAGCGAAAAATTCATTATTGTAGAAAAAGAATTTGAAAATCTTTCTGTGGAAAAAATGACGCTTTCGACTGCGCTGGGATTCGAGCCCAGGTCTTTCGATTGCCGGTCGACTGCTTTCAAACTCAACTAATTGTAGAAAAATTTTGGGGGAAACTGAATTTTTGATCACGCGACCCACTTAATCCATGCCCTTACAGCCGAATTTCCCAACAAATTAGTATTGGTATTTTTTTTTAATTTTCTTTAATATTTCTAATTTTCCAAATGACTGAAATGATTTGTAAAATTAGTAATTAGTTCATGATATATCCGTAGCTGAATAGGCGTAAATAGATTATGTGCGAAAAGTTGTGTGGAACCTGCGTAGCTCAAATGATAGAGCATTCGACCAACAATCGAAAGGTCCTGGGCTCGATACCCAGCGGAGTCGAAGCGTTCCTTTTTTCGTATAGAATATTTTTAATATTTAATTTTTCTTTGACTTGTTTTTATAAACTAATTGTATATGATACCTATATAAAGAATATACATATACCTTTTGAGAATATTATATTCTCGTTAGTAAAGTTTTTGAACATAATTAAATTATGAAAAAAATAATTCATTTGTTTCAGGAAAAAAGACCACAGTCGGTCATTTCGTTATTGGATCAGAGGTTGGTGGAACTTACAGCGAACAGTGGAAACAAGCACTTGCAAAACCAGGCCAGCAAGTTCTTAAATGGCAAGCTTTTGAATAGAAGAGAGATATATATATATTTTTCTCATGCATATACAGAAATGGCCACTTTTTTTTCCTGAAACGCGAGAAGAAAATCCCCCTTTTGGGGTACACACGGAAAATGCGGGAGTTATCAATAATTCCCGTAGGAATTATCAATTACTCCCGCTTATGGGGGAACAATTGCGTGACTTGCCTTAGCACCGTGATTTTTTTGTTATTTTTTGTACCATCAAGTGTCGCCATCTAACGGACCAAAACGTAATTACGTTGCGAAAACTTGAAAGTATGAGCATTTAACTTCATCGTTGTGATAACCTACAATTGGTGCAAAATTGTCTTCGTCGAATATTCTGACTGACATTTTTCGTGTGTTTCGTTTCAGGCAAAACAAGTGGCCATTTCTGTGCATGCATGAGAAAAAATAATGTATGCTACACGAGAGGAACACGATGATTCTCACTCGTGTTTTTGCGCTCTCGCTTCGCTCGTGCGCAACTTCACACTGTCAGAATCATCCTTTTCCTCCCTTGTAGCATAAATATCTATTTTTTTTATGCCTGTAACAATATTTCGTAAAAATATTGCATCAAAAAAATTAAACACTCCGTCCAAACAAATCAAAAGCAAAAAAAATAGAATTTCGCAAATGATATTCCAAGATTTTGAAATTAAAAATCTGTTCAATATTTTTTATAACATAACTTTGATACTAACTTCTAAAGCAGTTTATATATTGCACAATATTTTTTACTAGCTCTTTTACTTATTTGCATATACAATATATAACTATTGGATACAAAATTTTATAACCTGAAATAATGATTCCAGGGATGAACACAAACATTTGTTTCACTTTTAATGCAACAGAAGTATTGCTGAGCCGTCCGTATTTTTAAACGTTCTTAATTACTAAAAACTAACACACTTTTTTCTCCAGGGATTTTAAAATAATCAAAATTTGTTTTACAAATATTAGCCATTATTAATAATTATTATTGATTCATTTTTATGGTGGAATGTTGCAATAAGTGAACAACTGTCATTTTTAAACGCGTGTATGAAATATACGTCTTTCAAATAATATCTTTTGAGGGAAACTCCGCGATTTTATTCTCACATAAATTGATTCTCAAAACAAATCCTTTAAGGCCATGGATCAATCGGACCACGTGACTAAATTATACATTTATTCGTTCATGTAAGATAACTTTTTTAATTTACAATGTATCTTTCTGATAATTTGGAAAAAGTAAAAAAAGATAATAAAGCACGTCTGTTAACTTCTTTTTAGTAAAAATTTTGAAAAAAATTCGAAAACTTATCGACAATTACAGTTAACTGTAAAATTTTTTGCAAAATTTTCACTCATACAAAGTTGACAGACGTTCTCTATCGTGATCTGTAGTATTTTCCAAATTTTCAGGAAGATATTTTGTAAAAGAAAAAAGTTATCTTACACGAACTTTTACAGGAATTTGGTCACGTGATCTGGTTGATCCATGGCCTTAAATAAGACAAGTAATTTTTCAAAAAGTATTCCGGCATAGCATTGTACCTTGACGTACGCCACAAAAATAAGTTGTACGAGTTCAAATGTGGCGAATATGGAGGCCAATCTATATCTTTATGAGCGAATTTCGAGTACTCCTAATCAATCATACGATTTCTGTACATTTTATGAATCGTCTCGAATACTTGCAATCCCACTAAGAAAGCACACATTGAATGACATTTCAATGCCCAGGCAACGTACGTATTATTATGTCTCTAAAAATTGTCAATCATCTTGCAAAATTTTTACTTTCAATTATTTTAATGCAATGCAAGTTCGGAAAAGAATCTAATTTGATCTGGGGGAAATATCAAGTTCCCAAGATCAGTGTGTTCGGGAGGCCCACCCGGGAAGCGCACTGCTAAAAAACGAAACAACCTTGGTCTGCCCTCCGATAGAATCGGGCACTCATTGATTAGGTGCGCAAGGTCCTTCATCTCCGCGCCACAGCCGCAACCAACATCCAAGTTCCAACCCATTTTACTAAAGTGGGATCCAGTGCAAATGTGTGCAGAGCTCAGGCGTCTGACCGAGCTGACATAGCCCCTAGGAAAGCTGCAGCCCATGAACCATGGTCTGGGGGTATTGAAGGTAACCCTATCAAAGTACCTACTGCGATTGACTGCCGAACCCACATATGGCGAGAGAGAGCCGCACCAGAACCTGAAATCACAATCAAGAACAGAGAAAAGATTCGCCAGAGGGACTCCACAGTGCACAACAAAAGGCAGCCGAGAAGTTGACGTAGTCACAGAGTTAGTCTGCTCACCCCCCACAATCCCAGAATGTGATGGAATCCATGCTAATCCGGCCGACCAGTCTCGCTTCTGGATAAGCGATACAATATACAAGATTTTGTACACATAAAGAGATGTCCGAGAAGAAAAAAGCCCATCTCGAAGGTGATACATAGCATGCAGTGAATCAGTAAACAGCACAACGGAGGAAAAGCACCTCCGATAAACATATTTAAGAGCGCAGAAGACAGAATAATGTCGAGCAAACCAGAACCTGCCCTGGTGAAAAGGCATAATTGGCATTTGGGGATCGAAATGGACAAACCAAGCACTTCAAGACGCACGAGAGACGGACGAGGGTCCCCGTGTCTCGAGTACAGCAGAACATCGTCAGCACACATGGCTGCCCTAACATCAGCGGGCAGAATTTCGTTCAGCCTCCTAAGATGAAGGTTAAATAAGATAGGGGGTAGAGGGTTCCCCTAGGGAACGCCCACCTCACAAAGACCAGGGGTATCATCATTGTGCGAGAAATAGAGCATTCTTTTCTTAGTTAGAAAATTCACGAAATCAACAATCTTTCCAGGCACACCCAACTCAATAAGCTGACGAATGAGAACGCCAGGAAGGACTGCATTAAACGCTCTCTTGAGGTCCAAAGCCAAGGCCAAAGTGCCCTCCGCGCGACCAAAGCCCTGAAGAATATCCGTGACCACACAAGAGACACAATCCATAGAAGAGTGACTTCTCCTAAAACCGAACTGGTTAGTAGGGATCCACGACTTACTCCCTGCAAGAAATTCGAGACGTTTTTGGATCAGTCTTTCAAAGGTCTTGCAGTGGATAGAAGTCAATGAAATGGGACGAAACTTATCAGAGCTGGCCTTCGGGACAAAAGTCACCAGAGTATCAACCCAAGAAGGAGGGAACCTGGAAACAGAAAACATCAAATTAAAAAGAGATAGAAGGGATCCTCTGGCCCGCTTAGACAGACCCAGAAGGACTTTTCTTCTAGTAAAGTAGAAATAAGAAACACTTTTTCTTCCGTTGTTAGGTGGCTGATTCTAACGTGCGAACTTTGATTTCTATCACGGATAGAATGAAACTACGGAGTTTCAGGAATACGTAAAACCCACGCCAGGATCATAAAGGGGGGAATCGTTTACTTATTGCAACATTCTATGGAACACCGTGTATTTAGAGGAAATAAAGTCAAAAGTTTAAGTAATAGTACAGACTAATGAAAATATCAAAAATGTATTGTAAACATACATAAAACTTCATGACAAAGCACATCAATCTATTTCTGTTTCTACGCAATTGGTGGAAAATTTGTATATTGTTTTAGTATCAAAGATTAGACTGCATTGGCAAAAAACAAAACACTACAATTTGTAAATTTCGGTCCCGATCTTTACGGTCTTGATCATTATTATTGTACATATACCTCTTTCTAAAAAAGTAATTACTCTTAGTTGCGGACCCACATCAGTCAAGAAATATATGCTGGAAGTGTACATAAAGTCATTAACTTTTGGAAGATTTTAATCTTGTTGCAATCAATTGTAATATTAATTTTCGTTTAAAAGAACGTTGTTATAACAGGTTGGTTTTTATCAAAATAAAATTTCTTAAGGACATGGAACAACCAGACCATGTGATCGATATGATGATTATTTTGTCTGTAAACTTTTGTCCATGCAAAATAAGATATCAACTAAAAAATTTGTGAGATCAAAGAAAAGACACTAAGGAAGGTCTGTCAACTCTTGAATTTTTATAATTATAAAAAAATATATTTCAAACATATATTTTATTTTAATTTAAAAAGTCGGAGAGTTGACAAACCTTTCTTAGTGGCTTTTCTTTGATTTCACAAATTTAGACTTGATATCTTATTTTGCATGGACAAATGTCTACAGACCTAAAGAGATTAACGTCCAACACACTAACAAAAAACATTATTAATTATCAACATTATTTTTTTAGGACATATTAGGATAACTTATTTTAATATAAGTGTGAGGGACATTAAGGTTAAAGGCTCCAAAGATTGCCCACATGTATATTTTTGATGTCAATTTAAAATTGAAGTAATTCAAATTACAATTATTCAAGGTTACAACTAAATTTTGTACATATTTTATGCGCTGAAGTGCTTTGATCCCTGATTGATTTTTTTTTTGTAATTACTGATTAACCCTGTAAAGCTCATATTTCGATCCCAGTTTTAAAAAAATCGGAATTTCGAGTGGATGTCTTATTTCATAATTATAAGAAGAAAAATAGCGATTAGAAACAGTTTGAAACCTGATAATTGATTTTTCAATATATTTCAATATGTTCAATATGTGTGTTCAACATCTTCAATATGTTGGATGAATTCTCAAAGTTGATGTTGCACCTGTGCAACATTCAGCGCTAGAGGGCTAGAATGATGGTTGTGAGAAAAAAAATGGTTTCAAACTGAATTTAACTCTTTTTTTACAAAAAAAGTTATCTTGGAATTTCTAATGATTCTCGACGTGGATTAAAGAAAAGTCAGGATCTTGACGACTTATTTACATAACTTATAACTAAAATACTATTCTTAGAATCAGTAAAAATCAAAATAAAATTAATTTTAATGATTTTTGGAAAGAAGTACATTTTTTAGAAAAAAGTAGTCCAAGTTAAAATTGTTTGCTTAATAACCCAGTAAGATGGTGGGCATTGAATGCCTAGGAAATAAAATGCATTCAAAAGTTTCACTCTTGATTCCATTTCTTTCCAGATCTTGACATTTCAATGCCATTCAATGTCCACCTACTTACCGGGAACAGATATTTGACATTTAGTTTTTTTTTAATCTTTCGAAACGATTGTATGTAGTTTTGAATTAATGTTAAGGTAGTACTGTCGGTACGTAGCTAATCAAATGAATACTTTTTCTCATTTGCTTCACGTAGTATCTAAATTTGTCAACGTCGCATAAGAAAGCGACTATACATGTGCGTATAGCAGATGACTTCATACAATACGTGAATGGCGCGCGCTTTCACTTATTCTGTAACGTTGCCACATCTATTTAATCGCCATCGGTTACTGGAGAAAAATTATATTTTTGTTTGCTTAATTGGATTTTGCTACGCTTACACGTATCCAATTGAGATGTTTTAACTTGCAAAATGATGCTTATATTATCAATCAATGCACCATTCGTTTTTATTGAAATCTGAACGGTGGTTATGGCAGGATTTGTAAATGAACTCGGTTTCCCATAAGGTTAGGTGTTAATCGTCTCAAAATGCAATTACTAATTACTCCCCTCCAGTGTACCCTAGGTCCTCAAAAATTTAACCGAGTCATTTCTGGCTTAATTTTCACCAGTGATTTCAATTTTATCAATATCTGAACAGTATTTCCATTTTCGACAGTACTACCTTAAATAAACTATAGTTCATTTTGTTCAGTAAAGCATTCTCTACAATTTTGTTTATGGAATTTTATTTATTACTTGGGTAGGAACTATAGACTTTAATGATTTATATAACAAACACTAAATATCAAGTAACTTTTATTAGACAAAAGATTTTGACTCAAACTGTTTTTAATATGCATAAAATACATTAAAATTAATTTTGTTTTATTCTTACTTATTTCAAGAAATGTTCTTTAGTTTGAGTTTATGTCAGCTTCTTCCTGTTTCCTGTCCGGTAATCATCTTTTACATATTGGGGCGAAAAACTTTTTCTTGTGACTAAGTTTATGATATAGTATTTTCTAATTATGAAAATCTTTGAACAGCCTTTAGACAAGAAATGTGTCACATAGGAACTTGTATAGAATATGGAATTAGATTACTGAAAACGAATTCAAGTTCACAAAAAAATGATTGTTATGGGCATTGATATGAGAAATCACATAGGATTTTAAAAAGGGAATTTGTACACATGATCCTGAATAGCTTTTGCATGAAATTCCACGTCCCAATTACGTAAGGGGAATATCTATGCAAGTTCCTATGTAGAAAGCCATATGCATCCATCCCATATATAGATTTTTACGTGGAGATTTTCATTATAAGGTAATTCCTACTCTCTTCTCAATTTTTTGTTATTCTTTACCTAATATTTCGTGGTGAAGATGTAGATTTGTTACAAAAATGCATTTCAAAAGTATTAATAGGTTTAAGAGAAAATGATTGAATAACTTCGTCTGCGAATAATTTTTTATAAATGTATAGCTTTACGTATTGATAGAATGTTTGTGCCATCGAAAATTTTATTTTTTTAAACACATGCAACGTTTTAATGCACATATTCACAGAATGTACATCTGTTAACTATTTACAAATTATATTTGACATAAAATAAATATTACAACGAAGTTTTATTGACGGAAAATTGATTGCCTTACTCTCTCAAGTTTTACACTATTTCACCCTGACCTTCAATCTTCAGTTGATATATAAAATACACAACTGCTGCTATAGTTGTGCAATTTGACTATTTTATAAGGTTTTAGAATTTAAGAATTTTAGATTAAAGCAAAATTAGAAAAGTTACAGTGAGTTAAAACTTGAAAAAAGTCAATATCTATATTCCATTTTTTAGTTAAATTATACGAGATACGAAAAAACTTTATGATAGAAAACTATTTACTACAAAAAGATCTACAAATTTGAATCGCAACAATGGGAACGAGACAGACCTCACGCCACCCCGACTCTGGACGATGCTGTAATAATGACGTAACAAATTAAAAATATAACATTATTTTCATATAATTCTTCAGTTTCTCATATTCTTTATTCAAAAATAGGAATTTTTTCCCAGTTTTATAGATGTAATACAATACATTTATGATGCAAATGAAAATAAGTGTCTTTTACGAGTTAAAAAGGATAAATAATAATATTTTTATACTGAATCATATTTGTTAAAATTTGTTATTTTACTCTTTTTAACGTCTGGGATTTTAGTGAACTAAAGTTTAGAATTTTTTCTCGACTTTTCCACACAATGATTGTAGAACGAATAAAAATCTGCCTCAGTTTGGATTTGATTCGGGATCAAAAACTTTACTTTCCACAGGCACTCTTTCAAGTTGACGCATTCTGTACTCTTAGAATAAGAACGAAGAGAGATATATTGAGGCTTCGGTGGCGTAATTGATAGCGTACTCAGTTTCCAGTGTAATGAGGATTGAGGCAGATATTTATTCGTTCTTTAATGTCAAGTAAAAAGAATTTAAATATTTGTTTACATTATTCATGATTGGGTAACTGACAAAAAATAAATATATATGTTTGAACAAATTTTTTTCTTTCTTATTTATCTACGAAAGAGATTCTCTCTTTCGTACTCTCTACGAGAGATTGGGAGATTGATGCATTGTGGTATACATCAAATTTCTTATTTATGTGCACATCGTCGATAAAAATTAACCACATTTTCTGACTTAAAATTGTATACATAATTATATTTATTTGGAAGTAAATTAGTATATAAAAATAATATAAAAACAATATATCTAAAGTAATTGTATAATACTAATTGTAAATCTTTTGGGTTATTTTGGACGGAATACACAGTCTTTTTCTTAAGATATTTTGCGCACTCTTCTACTCTACGTTATGTTTGTTAAAGTTTGTACAATTCACGACGACAGATTACAACTATAAAATGCATACAAAGGCACTTAGACAATTAAAAATGTTTCAACAATGGAGCACTTGTCGAAACTCACAATTTTCCATTTCTTACAATATTTTTCAATTCCTCGTAGAATATATAAATAAAAACATTTACAAGAGATTCCACATTGCTAAACATTTAATTTCTTTTCAAGTTTTCACAGTATTCTTAGTATTCTTAAGCAAATTAATGTAAAAAGTTTCTCAAGCGTGTTCTCATTAGGTCACAGTAAATAATCTATTATGAATGTAATACAAATATTTAAACAACATACAAATAACCTTTTAAAGAGCTAGAGTCCGATTGTTAACTCTTTAATCTATCTCTAAGAAAACTTGTTTTTCGATTTAGCTTCCTGAACATGCTGAGCCCAATGAAAGCATTTCTTGTCGTTTGTAAATGTTGATATGTTTTAAAAGGAGAAAATTTGAATGCTGTTTACATTTTCAAAATGAAATAAAACCAAATATGAAGACGATTGATAGGACAATAAGAGAAAACCAATTAGCATGAAGAGATGGTGCAGTATTGCAACCATCTTTGCTGTTGCACGTACAGTACTCCATAAAAATATTGTAAGTACCTGTTCTCATTAAACAAAATCTTTCGTCTCCTTCAATTCCTGGCTCACCCAAAAAAGCACAGTTTCGGAAATATCGCCATTCTCCATTAACTGAAAATAAAAAAATTAACTGATTTTGCGTTAAATTCTTGTGTAACATTAAAATTGCAAGTATTTTCTATAATTTGAACAACAATTTCTTTTAACTTTTGTAATTAGTCCAGGCGCCCCTAGCGGGCCCGGTTCAGTGACCATTCACTGACCTTGCAATATTATGCAAAAGAACGGTAAAAAATAGATATTTATGCTACAAGGGAGGAAGAGGATGATTTTGACGAGTGTGAAGTTGCGCACGAGTGAAGCGAGGGCGCAAAAACATGAGATTCCCATTGGTAGAAGTGAGATAAAAAGTGGTTGTGTCTCACTCTAACCAATGGTCAACCCTAACGGTGGAGACGTTCCGCAAATGATGAACCACTGCACTGCCTTCAATGACAGGTATATAATGTTTTTCTAGTTATTATCGCTGTAGCCACCTAGACACGTTGATGGGCATCACGAGATCAGCTCTCCGCATCGTTGAGCTCTGGTGCAATGAATCAGGGCTATTAGTGAACCCGGAGAAGACGGAACTGGTACTCTTCACGAGGAAGTTTAAGACGACTAGGGTAACTGGCCCCGTCTTTTGAAAAAAGAGACTCCAAACAGCCCAATCAGTGAAGTATCCAGGAGTTATCCTTGATAGGAAACTGAATTGGGCGGAGCATCTGGAAGCGCAATGCAGAAGGTTCATCACAACTTTCTGGCTATGTAGAAGGGCTTTCGGGAGAACCTGGTGTCTTGGGCCGAGAATGACCGCTTGGTTCTACTCAGTGATTCTCAAACCGAGGCTTCTTTTCGCTGCTGTGGTTTGGTGGCCACGGATTCTACTCAAGACGGTGCAAGCGAAAATGAGTCGCTTGCAGACGCTGATTTTCACAGTTATTACCGGGGCAATGAGGACCAGGCCGACGGCAGCAGTGGGCTTTATTGTCTGCGAGGAACCCATTCACATAGCAACAATCGCAAAGGCGGCCCAGACGATGGGACGGCTTACAGCTATGGGCAAGTGGGCAAGGGGGGCCAAACACACCAGGCTCCCAATGAACATTACCGAACTGCCAACTCTATCGATGAGGCAGAACAAAACGGTCAAGAAGTACAACTTTGACAAACTCATCCTGACATGCAGCCCAAACAGGGAGGCGTGGGAGCAGGAAGGAGGGAAGGCCCTCCTACAAGAGGAACTATGGTTTACAGATGGTTCCAAAGGGGAGAGCTGGGCAGGTGCTGGACTGTACGACAGCGCAGGAGAAAGAGGTTTGGCGATCCCTCGGGACAGTACCCAACTGTTTTCCAGGCGGAAGTTTTCGCCATCCTCCACTGTGCGGAAACTAATAAGTGAAAAAGCGTCGGGCAGGTTGCGGAACGACCAGATGGCAAAGAAAGGGGCAGCAGGCAAACCAATCGGCCCGGAACCTATTCTGGGCCTGGCACCCTTCTGCTCTAAGCTGGCGAATAAAAAATGGGTCGTGCAGAAACACAATGAATACTGGGCTCAAGTATACAAGAATGATACAAGGATTATGGTGCAGATACCAACTGGGCACAACCACTTGAACTACCACAAGCACAAGATGGGTCTAAAACCCAACACGGCTTGTAGGAGATGCGGTAGGGATTATGAAACTTCTCTTCACGTCGTAAGTCAATGCCCGGCTCTCGCCGGGAACAGACTTCAAACCTCCGGATAAGCGCTGCTAGAACCAGAGGAGATCAGATCGCTATCGGCTGGCAATATTCTGGGCTTCCTGAGGAGGTCTGGAAGTAGAGCCAGTAGAGCGCCTAGGGGAGAGACTAATGCAGATTACAGATTTGTTCTTATTTATAATTTTGCAAGGTCAGTTAATGGTCAGTGTATTCGCTCACCGTTCGCTAAACTAATTTGGACGGCTTTTAATTTTCTGCAAGTAATCAAATTATCGAGAAATAAGGTGCGACCACGAATCAAGCCATTTTTCCATGTCTTCATATAAGCGGAACTGCTGATCAGCGAGACCATGTGCCATTGACCGGAAAAAGTAATAATCGGACGTGAGGCCGAGCCTTGTCATGCTGTATAATCACTTTTTCGTGCCTCTTCTCGTATTGTGTATTGTGTCAAAACGGTTTGTTTACCGTATGTCTAAGCTTGGTTCATGACGTTTTGGATAAGTCAAAATCGACCAGCACTTACTGCTGGAGCCATCTATTGACAAACAGCGAGAACTTAGTTGCGCACCTAATAGGTTATTTGAGGCCTGCAGTTTTTACGTAAACACTTTTATTGTTTATTTAACAGATTTGTTAAAATATGCAAAAAATGTGTTTTTGTTACCTTCAAAGACCATTAAAAAAATACAACTGCCAAAAAGCATGATCAATCATTTACCATAATCTTACACAATTTCCTTTGTCATTTCCAACACCATATTTTATGCTATACAAATAAAATATTCTCTAATTTAGAAAGAAGATTTTTACCTTTCTGTCGAATTTTTCGACACATTGTGGCTTTAACACCTGTTAAATGTTCCAGTTCTTTTTCTTGAGCACAGTCCGAAATAGGCACTGTCGAATTGTCAAATGGATCTGCGCACTTAGGGTCGGAATCCGATCTGCAGGTCCAGCATTTTATAGAGGAACCTGTTTGATTTAAATTAGATTACAAGATACGCATTTTTGCATAATTTTACATTTATTCTATCAAATTATTTTTAGTTACACCAATGTCTATTAGTTTCAGGACAATAACTGTGAGCGCTATCATTATTTTATAATTTATAAGTGGGCAAACGCAAAAAAAACCTTTGTTCTCTTTTTCTATTGGCATTTATATAAAAAGTTAGTTTAACTGTAGAATAAATGATTAACTCTTAAACTCTTACGCTTGAATAATAAAATAGGCAATGAAATGATTGGTGCGATTAGCGAATTTTGCTATTTATGGAGTAAAATAACAAGGGATGACTGTTGTAATATAGATAACCGTTCTAGAATGGGACAAGCTGAGAAAGCCTTTTCCAAGTTGCCAGAATTATTAGTCTCAAATAGAAATCAGAAAGAAATTGCTCAAAACATACGTATAGAGCGTGGCAATCTATGGTTGTGAAGCATGGACTATAGGTGAAGGAGAAAGAAAAAGAATAAAGGCTTTCGAAATGTGGTGCTATAGGAAACTATTAAAAATAAGTTGGGTAGACAAGGTGACAAATGAGGAAGCGTTAAAGGCAATGATATAAAAAGGCGCCGCAACAGATTGATAGGTCATACACTTAGACATAAGGGACTAGTAGGAACAACCTTAGAAGGTACTGTAGAGGGACGCAAAAGGATAGGGAGACAAAGATTAGAGTACGTGAAACAAATTATAGATGACGTAGGTTGTAGCGGATACTGCGATCGAGGGGCCGTTCACTGGAAGAATCAATGATTTTCTATACTTATAATCGATTCAGAATCAGTGACTCGTCGAAAGATTTTTCAGAATCATATGGGGAATCAGCTTGATTCAGTAAAATATAAGAGATTGATTCTGAAAGTTTGAAAGCCGTGTTCATCAGTAAGATTCAGAAGAATCACCGGGAATCATTCACAATCGCCAAGAATCACTCGGAATCGCTACGATTCCGTGCACACTCGAGCTAGTCAGCTTGAGATCACTTGAGATCAACGCGTTGAAACTTGTCCAATGCGCAGTCTCGCGCTGAGGCTACATATATGTGGAGCTGTAAAACTGTATTGGTTCTCAGCTGACGTCGCCGGTGTAGGCTGTAATATTTGAATCAATTAAGGATCAACAATCAGCTGGACTAAGGCGATATCAACAGGAATCAATCGTAATAATGCAGCTCAATGCGCGCAACTGTCGAAATTATCCCTGTGCTTTTTCTGAGGTTGGATTCGATTCTTTTCTTTTCTAATTGTTAGAATCAAACCGGATCATGCTTTAAGTGTGGAATCACATGAATCGTGAGCTAGTTAACGGTATAATTATGCTCGCGCAGAATCGATTTTGAGTGAACGACCCCTCGATTGCGATATGAAGAGACTTGCTCAAGATAGGAAGGGATGGAGAGTTGCATCAAACCAGTCCAAGGACTGCTGACCATAACAACAAATAATACAATACTTTAAGTCAAAGTAATTATATTTGAATTTTTCCTTCAAATAGAGAAATTATTAGAAAATCAACAATAAAATTTTTTTTTACTTCATAAATTTTTCAAGTGCACGAAATTAATTTGCAATTCTTATTACATACTACTATACCAGGCATTCATGATTAATTTATTATTGAATATTTTGTATAAAATTGTTTACAAAATGATTATATCATTTGACTTTTACTTCTATGGAAGTGTTTTATATTTATACATGGAGAAAAAAATCTGACTATAATAGCAAGAACACTGGTCATGCTTTTATAGCAGGTTTTGTTCTCCCTATCCTGGTGATAAATTTATACATTTTAAGCAGAGATCTCTTCATGCTAAAAAGTAATAAGTTTTATGATTTTAGAGCATCTGTGCCTTGCGAAAATAGCATGTACTTATAGTTTTGAACGTTCTTTGAACGATGACAAAATCGAGCTTTGCTCGAGCATTAAACTTCACACTCTCAAAATAAATTTCTTTTTTCCTAGTTGCACAATATACTATTTTCGATGGCAAGAATCGATTATATAAAAAACAAATCGTAAATGCAATCGTCAAGTGTTTTTTCTTTTGTTATTTCAGAAAAAAATTTCAGTTAAACTGACTAAATTTGTTATAAACATCTTATCAGTAGTCGTGACCAAACTTTTCTTTTATCGTTAAAATCAACTGAACTACTTCAGTTAGTATTATGAAGTTTTTCTCTCGGTGTTGTATTGACTGGGGTTGTTTCTAATCCTTGGTTGTACATTTCTCTTAACCCTCCGATACCAAAAATATAAGGGATTCCCTCAGTGGGGTCAGTTTTTTCAAAATAACTTCTGATTTACGCTTCACACAGTCTGGTCTGTTTGAATACCTTTCCACGAATTATTCCTGAAGTTTTTTGTATCAATCAAAAATGTTCAAGTATGATACTCATTCAATAATCAATTCTCAAAACCAAAGGTGACGTAAATTCTGAGAGTTGGTTTCTGTGCAATGGAAAAAGCTTGATTTTTCGAGTGCGGTGTTGCCACATTTTGATGTTACACGTTCAGCCAAGTATATATACATTTGGCAACACTGCATATGTTCTAACACACAGGGGAAATCTTCTAAGGCTTGGTATCCGCGTAATAATTTTTAAGGTGGGTATCGGAGGGTTAAATCTATGAAGTGAGACAACAAATAAGATAATTTTAATTAATCTCAATCCTGTTTGAAGTAGTTAAATATGCGTGAAGCATAACCCGGAATAAAATTTAAAACATCTCATAGAATTATGCACGGAATAACACTATCCCAATAGTGAATACTCGCTTTATTTAATTTTTATCGTTGAAAATGAAGATCAAATCGTAATAAAAAATACATAAAATTATTTATCACAATTTTATGCGTGAAAATAAATCTTAGTGACGTAAAGTGATCGATCAAGTCTTTTAAAATGTTTCTGAGTCAGCAATTATTTAATAAAAACTAAATAAAAATATGAAAAAGAACGTGTTTGAATGGAATTGAATTAGTTTTTACTTCTTTCAGGAAGTGAGCAAAAGTATTCAGAAAAATGTCAAAATGGTGAATTGAAGTAGATTCAATTGTTCTTATTTTATATCATATTTCATGGATTTTAAACAATGCACAATCAAGCATTCGAGTGCATTAAATAATTGCTCTAAACATATTAGAATAATAAATCTCTAAAGTATTTCAATGCAAGCCTTCTTGCCGAGATAATTATGATTTAATGATTCATTCCTTGGACATCAATAAAAGCCATATTTTTTACAATGAGACTTCTCAAGCGATTTGCATTTCACACAAAATTAAGAAATAAAGATGTATTCTTCCATTTCCAAGCAATAACAAATACAAATTTTTCCAAATAATAAAATAGGTTAGAATGGCGTTATTCGCATTAAAAAGGCAGGTTTAAACCTCATTTTATACAAAATATTTTTCACATGAATCATAATAAATTATTTCATTTAAAAGTTGAATTTACATAGAAATAAAATCACCCCTATTATTTTAAGACGCTTATGTCAATGTTCAATTTTCAAATGTTTACTGATGATAATCGTTACCTTCTTTTATGAAACTTGAAAAAAACAACAGAAATCCAAGTTGCGACAACACAGTTATTTGGGTACGCATATTTAGTAAATTATAACTAAAAATTTAAAAAAGAATATAACACAACAGAACAACGCCTACAGATCCACGCCTTTCATTCATTAATTTGCTCGACATAGAATATAAAACTATTACAAACACAGCTGCACATGAGTGCAGGGCAGCCCCCGGAATCTCTGGAGTTGAAAATGTCACAGATGTTGACCGTTGGCCACCGTGGCGCTGGCTGTTCATGAGGCCGACCTTATACAAATTAGCATTATAGAACATTGAAATTTAACGTTTTTTGTGAAAAATTGGTGTCTGAAGTGCTTTTGTGTACTTTTAAGGTAAATTGGAATGGTTTTAACAGTCGCTGATGTAAAAATTTAAGTGAAAATGCGGAAATTTGTTGCTGTAGGTTGCAAAACAGGCTACACGCAATGCTCTGAAAAAGTGCATTGTTTTGGGGTTTATTTATCATGAGCGCCTTTAACTTATTAAAATTTAATCTATGCTAAATTTAAAACGCTTTGAATAAAAAAATCAACAAAGCTGACTGACTGAACTTAAGGTATTATAGATAGGGATGGGCGATCTTCAAAAAAAAGAATTGATTTTGAAATTATTGATTCAATTTGATCGATTAAGCGGTTAAAAAGATCGATTTTTGAATCGATCTTCAAAAATCGATACCTTTTTCTGAAAATGATAAATTTCTGTAAAATAACCTTTTTTAAAAATGTTTTATAACAATTGGAGATATAATTGTTACTTGCATATTTTGTGAATTTAAATTATCAAAATAAAAAAGTGTTTATATCAATAAAAAAGGAAATTCGGCTTAAAAAACGCACTATATTTGCGAATCAGGAACGTTTTTTATTTTTTTAAATTGCACAATTTCTAAAGCAATGCGTATTATTAGTGATAAAGTTTCTGACATAAAAATGAAGTATTACTACAAAGTTTATAATATTAATATACTTTGAACTTTGCATATCACTTAAAGTATTATTTATGATAAAATTTCTGGCATAAATATGAAGTATTACTATAAAGTTTACAATATTAATATACTTTGAACTTTGCATATCACTTAAAGTATTATTTATGATAAAATTTCTGGCATAAATATGAAGTATTATTATAAAGTTTATAATATTAATATACTTTGTATATCACATTAAGGATATTCTCGTGGTCGACCCCTTGATCTCACTTTTAAACTAAAAAACAGTTCATAGGAACAGTTCATAGAAATAGGAAACAGGAAAAAAAAAAGGAGAATCGTTCGTAAAGATCGAAAAAAAATATGAATCCAACCGATTAATCGAGTAAAAAAGATCGATCTCCGTAGAATCGAATCAAGATCGCCCATCCCTAATTATAGATAAAATACACATAATAAATTATGTGCATATGAGATCTAAATATTCATTATATTATTATGAAATATAGTATATTATGTTGATTATTATTTATTACAAACATCTTTGTTCTTAGTGTTTTCAAATACTTATAAAGGAATTTTATAAATTCTTTATATTTGTTACTTTTTCAAATGTACGTTCATTCCTTATGTGAAAGTTTTGTTCATAAAAATGTAATTTTTTCAATTACTGAGAAGTTTTAAAATATAAAATACAAAGTGTCCTATAATAAAATCTAATTTTTCTAAAAAAATCAAGATGATATAATTAATACCCGTATTATAATTCAATTTGATGGAATTTCAATAGCCAATTTTTCTATTATAATATGTAAGACTGATATAATATCAATAATATTGATAATATAAATAAATATTGTATTTTTATTTAATAATCACAATGTAAATATTAATGTTAAAACGAAGATAACAGAACTTTGATTTCAATTTCCAGCCAGAATTACAAAGACAATTTTCGCCCAAATTTCAAGCATATTACCCTTTATATCAGTAAAAATTGCTTTAAATAATATTTAAAACTTTCTAGTTTAATGTGTTGTAAAAAAAAATATGATCAAGTAGTTTTTATCCCCAAAAATTTAATTTTTATGCATTTTTCCCATGCATTAAAATGAATTCAGGCCTTATGAACAATCAGCGGCCACGGTCAATTCTTGTGACATTTTCGTTTCGCGGATTACGTGCATTCTGGCTAAGATGCAGGGGGCTGGTGCAGGGCACGGTCGTATAGACAGGTCTGGCAACTCCCGTGGTGGGGGATGTTACCTTATCGTGACGAGTAGTAGTTTCCAGAGTGACCGCTTGGGCAGCGCTGCAATCGAGTAGTTAAAGGAATACCCGTGGTTTACAGACAGCTTTCACAGCTGACTACGTTCTGGGTATATCTATATACATACATGCTACGGTGCGGTCATTCGGGCCACTACTCGATACTAGCGCTATCCGTGGCAAATATATGAAACATTCTGACTACAATTGAGATAACCAAGTTGACGTCACAGGCCATGTGGTAGGGATACACTGTAAGTTAGGTTGGTCTTGGACGAAAGAAATATATGGGAATCATGGGGAAATTGATGAAACAGAATTTTCTAGCGTAAAATTAAGTCATAAATTTATTAATAATTATATTTTTCATGTTTAAAATTCATTTCCGCTTATTTTGAGTACCTACTTGTCGCTTGTCATTCTTTTAATTTTTTAATATAAAATAAAATGTCATAAATTTGTAGGTTATGATGACCGTTTGTTTTGAAAGATTTGAAGAATGTATCGATAAGCATGTTCTCGTTTTCAACACATTCTTCAAATCCTTCAAAACAAACGGTCATCATAACCTACAAATTTATGACATTTTATTTTATATTAAAAAATTAAAAGAATGACAAGCGACAAATAGGTATTCAAAATAGGCGGAAATTAATTTTGCACTTGAAAAATATAATTATTAATAAATTTATGACTTACTTTTACGCTAGAAAATTTTGTTTCATCAATTTCCCAATGATTCCCATATATTTCTTTCGTCCAAGACCAACCTAACTTACAGTCTATCCCTACCACATGGCCTGTGACGTCAACTTGGTTATCTCAATAAGGGAACATCCCCCACCACGGGAGATGCCAGACCTGTCTATACGACCGTGATACGACCGTGGTGCAAGGCACGATCGTATATAGACGTGCAGGGCCAACAAACCATAGAGATATTACAGATAGAGGAGACAAGCCAGCCTGAAACCTGTCAGCTCGGGCGAGAGAGAGTGTGAATTGTGGGTTAGGCTGTTTCTCGCTAACGCGTTACGCGTAGACAAAGACAGAATAACCTCCCATTGTCTCTCTCTTTCGTTCTCACCGAGTTTGGAGACTGACGTTGCCACTTACAGAGCGGCCTATGGCTTGTCTCCTCTATCTGCAATATCTTTATGCACGTTATGCACCAAACTGTAATTCCAACAGCAATACATTTGTAACTTTATACCCAATCCGTTAGTGGCGCATCAGTCGCTACAAATGCATGCAAAGTCTGTGTTAGTGTGTCGCGATTAGTGATGTGCCATTAACGTCATTTATTGGTCACTGGTAATTTCTTACCGTAATTCGGTAAATCGTCGGTAAAACTGGTTATTTGTTATTACTCTATTCTGTCAAACATAACCTTAAAGGCTAACATCTTTTACTGTTTTTTTTTACATGAAAAAATGGATATTGCAGAACAAGTATGTGTAAACAAATTATGAAATAAGAAGTTTAAAAAAAAAAATAATATTACATTACATATTATGTATTGGAGAAAATTTTACATATATCTTGTCACAGAACTTGTATTTATATTTTTTTTTCTTCACCAATCAGATGACAATATAATTGCAGGGCATCTTTCGGTTTCATGATAACCTACGTTCAATATAATTGTTAAATAATAATACAATATAAATAATAATTATTATTATATTATCATATTTACAATAATACTTAAATATATTCTACTTGAAAATGTGAGCATAATCAGGTATCAGGGTGACCGTTTTCATGAATGAAAATAATTCCCGGTCATTAATGGTGCATTTATACCTCTGTCTGCCTGACCGGTGCGGAGAGAAAATACATAAGAGTTAAGGAGACAGATAGTGTAAAATTGGACAAGAAGAAAACGTCTGTCTTTTTTGCTCTTATGTATTTTTTGTCCGCTCCGGTCAGGCAGTCAAAGGTATAAATGCACCATAAAAAATAATTTCCAATGAATAACAGTTAATGCAATGGGTTTTTAGAGTTTTAAAATATTTTTTATTTAATATTCTGAAATGAAATGTCTCTTGGTATATCGACATCACAAAATCATACGAAATGGATAATTGTCAATAAGGCGGGAATTTCAAAAAGCATGATCACTTTATGTAACATATTTAAAACAAATAAAAATCATTTTTTATTAAATATTTTTAAAAATTCCTGGTCATTTTCCGGTTCATCCAGGTCACAGAAAATTCTCGTTCATTTTCCGGTTGCTATAGAGTGCTGCAATAAAAATTGGGATCGTATAGGCACCGTGCGAAGTCATGGTAGGGAGAGTTAAATCGACGCCAGCGCACGCAGTGGATAATTTAGGCGTTAAAGGAGGCTGTTTTATATTTCCGAGCAATCAAAATACATGTGCAAATCTAAATTTTGTTTTAATTAAAAAAATATAGCTGAAATGAGCCACCGAAGTTGTGTTGTGAATTGTAAAAATGCAACCAGGAAAAGTGAGTGTAAATTTTATAAATTTCCAACGTCTAAATGGAAAATAAATCAAAGGAATAAGTGGATACTGTAGGGTGTTGCATGAACTGATGCTTGTCGAATTATACGAGATTTTATTAAATAACTTTCATTATTTCTACGGAACTCTTGGACATCTCGTACGTGTTCTGCCAGAACGAGATTTTTACCTTTAATTTTCGCTTGTGGTTGAAATTCTATTGTATGTTTAATTGATTGAAAACCTGTTTTAATAATTATATCCATGATGAATTTGAATCTGAAAATAAACAATTAATATTTATTTACTCAACAAGTACCTAAAAGTGTCATCATGAAATTACAATTTAATTCTTTATTATTTTTCTAGTCTGTTTTGATCTGTCATTAACTTAAGGTAGTCGTCATGCCAAAAAACAGTCTCTGGAAAAAGAAGTTTTTCTATGATTTCAAGACTGAGAATTATATCATCAGCCGTATCATATGTAAGAAAAGACACTCTTTTTAATGAAAAAATTTAAAAATTACGAAAAATAATATTTTAATAATGTTTTTTATAATAGGATATTTCTTTACTATCGCTTCTTACCAATTTTTTGAAAATGATTGAAGTTTCTTAAATCATAGCTTATTTTTTCGGGGGAAATATTCTCTACAACTTAACCGTTTCCAATTTTTGGAAATAAATCAATTATTATCAAATACAGCAATTTGTTTATAAAAATTTTGCTTTGGAAAATTGATTTTTAATTATTTCAGTCATTAAAGAATTTATTTTCAAAAATTGGAAACGGTCAAGTTGTAGAGAATATTTTCCCCGAAAAAATAAGGAAAAATCCTATTACAAAAAACATTATTAAAAAATTATTTTTCGTAATTTTAAAATTTTTTCATTAAAAAGAGTGTCTTTCCTTACATATGACACGGCTGATGATATAATTTCCAGTCTTGAAATCATAGAAAAACTTCTTTTTCCAGAGACTGATTTTTGACACGACAACTACCTTAACCTTATATTTATTGGTTTCTATATCATTTTTATTATGGAAAATACTTACTTTTTACTGCTGATTTCACACAAATACTTCACAAGGAAAAACAATCGAATTTTAAAGTGAATCAAATTGTTTTTTTGTTTGTTTTTTTATTGATAATAAACATTTTTATAACTAAGTCCCATTATAATACATTGTAAAAGTTCTCGAACAGCCTCCTTTAGTTCACTCATGCTATGGCGCTGCAGTCACGCACGGTGCCTATGCGTATACGTCAGGGTTGACCATTGGTTCAAGTGAGACATAACTACTTTTATCTCACTTTTACCAATGACTAATCCTGACGGTGGAGACGTTCGGACGTTCCGCAAATGGTGAACCATTGCACTGCCTTAAATGACAAGTATATGATGTTTTTCTGAATTTTATCGCTTTAATATAAAATTATTGTATTTATTCCTAAACCTTCTAATTCAAATCTGATTGCAGAATTATAATTGTAATGACTTAAATGTTTTTTTTACCGTTCTTATTCGTAATATTGTAATGTCAGTGTCTGCCTCAACATAGAAAGGTATCGGTATCGTGCTGACAATCATTTCAGCATACCGAACTGTTTCGATGGACTTGGTGCGGCGGTGCTGGTCCTGGCGAGTGTGCCGGCAACAGATCTATTGGAGTATTGGCCGTATTGACGAAGGCAGGAGGCATTCCAAGTCTGCAAGGAGAGCTCCTGGGCAAACAATGAACAGGAAAACGCTTGTGTGATGAGTAGAGCGTATCAAGTCAAGAGGGGCCTTGTGTTAGGTGGTAGGTACCAAACTCACCCCCGAAATAATGATCCCTCTAATGCTCGAGACTGAGGAGTCCTCGAAGTACATCGAGACCTTTAACACGCGAGGGATAAGGACAAAGGGTTTCTATGGGCGTAGAGTGTTAAAAAAATCGGGTAGGACCAGAGATATAATCGCCACTGGGGTCTGTAACCTCGGACGCTCGCTACAGGCTGATGGTCCGGGCAACGGCGCCGAGGGGATTGGGGGTGGGGCCCGGGTGACGGAAGAGTCGTATGCGACTTCAAGTCGGAACCCATCACTAGCGAAGTTTAAAGCCGAAAGGCGGTTCCACGAGTGATACAGCAGTTCGAGAGAGGTGGTTTTTTGTTTCAATAGATATGCCTAGACCCGTCCTAGAAAACTCCTGTACAACGTCTATAAAAAATGTTGCCATTTTTTCCTCTAACAAAAAAGAACGGGCCTATTTTTGGCCGAAAAAGCGAATCGGAGACAGTCTACTTGATCGAAAAAACGTTGTAAACGGGCCGAATACATTGCAAAAACGATATATTGTAATATTTTGATTAACTTGGAAAATAAAAAATTTACGCAAAAGGATCTAAGTTGATCGCTATCATAATGTAGAAAACTGTTACAAATTCTGATACGTTGGTAGTTGCGGTACAGGTGAGTATGTATGGGTCGTAAATTGTTCAGTGACCCCAATTTTAATCAGGTGGATTCTGATTTAAATGCCCGCTTGGCGGCGGCATTCGTCTGTTTGCGGATGATTCCAAGTATATTGTGAGTTGTAATTATTATAGTTCTGATTTCAACTAAACATTTGGATTTTGATATCTAACATTTCCTAGAAAAACATAACTATAGTACATTGTGATATAAATGCTAAAAGGCGGACTTTTGATGAAGATTGATTTACGCATATGCAGTACTTTTTTCTCCTGCTTGCTAAATTTTTTTTTAGTGAAATTTCACCCAAATAGCGATATTTTCCATTGTAGAGAAAATTTCACTCCAAGAAATTTGAATAATTTAAAGGGCTGTAGATATACGTATTTTTCATGCGTGTTCAAGAAAATATAAGTTAGGCCTATTTTTGGTGTGTAGTCGACCTCACACTGAAACGGAGGTAAAATCAATCTCTTTTGGGTCTCTAAGTTTTTTAGAATTTTTCCCTAAACAAAATTTCGAAGTTTTTGGTTGTTAGGCGTTAATTCGGCGTATTATTCATTTACCAGCGTACTTTAGGAGCGTTTTCGGTCATTCTCTCTATTCTTGCAGTCAAATATTTTATATTATATAGTAAATATTTTATTTTATATAGTAAATTAAAATAGAAAAATATTTTTTGTGCCAATCATTCAAGCGTAATAAAAAAATACTCAGACTTCTGAAATAGAATTTCAGTATATTTTTATTTATTTTTTTTTTCACATTTCACCGTTTCTCCCACATTAATCCTTACGTAGGCAATCATTGGTGCCACCTCACTACATATTAATGCACAAGCAGGTTTATGCAGCTCATTTCCTAAGTAAATATTCAAGGGTCTAGGAATTGAGTACATAACTGCCACGGTGATGAAAATGGAAATCAAAATAAAGCAGTAAAAAAGGAATAAAAAAACAAAAACAACTTGTTTTACAATAAAGGTATCCAATTATACCATTCTTGTATTACTATGATTTCATTTCAGCTTCGAGAACTGTGCTATTAAAATGATTCAGCAACTTTGCGTCGAAACCTACTCCATATGATGAAATGTTACATTTAGTTAATTTCTGATGAGGCCTTTGTGCTTACAAACTTTGTCGAAAATCTATTTCTATATTGTCTTAGGTATAAAATAATGAGTTATTGACGATCGATAATTAGAAATCGCTCATAGAAAGAATATATTATATAAGTTCAAGCTCTCAAGGCTTTTATTACCTTGTATATGATATTAAACTTTATCTATTTCATTTCTACGTGCTATAGGAGACATAAATTATCGCAAACATATTTGACTATTAATGAAACCCTAAGTTATCCATGCCACTCTTTAACAATAAATTATTTATAAAAACGAATATTAATACATTATCTTTAGAGTGAGGTGGCACCCCGATATTTGTTTTTATTTAATTTAGCATTATTGGTATTCCTGCTTTTTATTGATTTTTTTAAGCGATAAAAAAGTGGCATGGTAGGAAAACAATAAGGATGTTCTTACAACGGAATTGAAAGTTTGAGCTTCATAGTAAATGTTCCTGGAATTATTTTCCTCTCGCGACATTCACAACATTCGTATTTTTCTCACAGTTAGAAAACAAAGCACATTTTAAGTTTACGAATCTGGTCCAACATATTATACGTGTAGCACAGACGCCGCTATATTCTCAATATTTATAGTAGGTATTTTGTTTACTTAGTTCATAATAGATACGTTTAAATCGTTAACTATCATCGTATACCAAAGTTTTCAGGGAAGAATCTCAAAAATACAAATATTGTAGACAAAACCATTGTACCCCTAAATATGAAAATTACATCTAATATTTATTATCACGTAATAAATATACCTGAAGTTTTTTTATGTCCTTTGTATACAAAAATCAATTTCTTTCAATAAGTATCGACCATGTCAATGCAAGCCAGTGTTTGTAAACTATTGTACATTGATTCCAACAAATTTATAAACTTACAACAAATATATCAGCCCCTTTCCCCGATTCTCGCCGAACATAAAGAAAATATGAAATTTCACTCAAGTCCATGAGAGATCTTAACTTTTTTCAAGTAGAATAAGAAATTTGAAAATTAAAATTTTTTTCAGTAAAATATTTATTCGCAATTTACTCTGATTTTGTTTCAAAACCATATCTCATGATCAGTGAATCGCAGACTATTTCTTTTAACAAAATAAATCATATAATTCGAAAAATATGACCACTTACATTTTTTTGGTCAAATTTTCATATCTGAAATTAATTGATATTTTCACCTAAAGGTTAGAGTATATCAGGAATCACAGTAGTTTTATAGTTCAATTTTAGAGAAAACGTGGTTTGTTTTTAAATATAGGTAAACTTTTTATCTACTTGAAAATATAATAATAAATAAATCTTAATAATTAAAATATTTTTAATTTTTATAAGAAAACTCAAATTCATCAACAAATAAAATTATCCTATCATAGATAGGTTTCAAAAAATTTTAACCTTTAACAAAATAGAAGAAAAACTCTCAGTTTATCATGAGATAATCTCTTTCTCGAAACAGTTGTTCCAAGAAGATTGCAGCGCGCCTTTTTAAATGTTTTTTATATTATTGCCTTTATGTCAATTCTTGAAAAATTAATCGGGGCTTCGAATAAAACAGGGGAAAAAGCGATAAAATTCTTAAATATAAAAGGGTTTTATTTTGTGTATTTGGGGGGGGGGGGGGGGAGACAGAGAGTGATTCCTGACGTAAATATGCTACGCTTGGTATGTATTGCAAAACTGTCAAGTTTCATGTCATTTAATCTCTCTTGAACTTGAATTTTCTCTTAACTGTACTTATGATTTCAATTTTATTTTAATGAGATCATATATTTAGGATTGTGCAAAAGTCATCGGGGACAGGGATAAATATCATTTACCTTCCTGTGAAACCTCTGGTTACAATCATTTGTACAGTGTACAGTCGTTTAATACCGAGTCTTTTTCACTCATCTTAATTCACATAGTGCTGAAAACATTTTTGCCATCTACTTGCTCGCGCAGCGGAAGGTAGTGACATATTTATTTGTCCTTTGTGATAGTGTCATATTATACTTCGTCGGCCTCATGAGAAAAGTTCAATTTAAGCGTCTCAACACTAAGTGAGGATGTAATGCTTACTTTCCACTTTTTTAAAAAATTTTCTAATATTTATTACCTAATATTTAAAAGCTTACCTTCAGGAACAATTTCTAATACAAAACATTCAAATTGGATAGGATGAAAGAGATAAAACGAATTTTATGCCTCAAATATATAATTTAAAATCTGCGAAAGATCAAACTGACTCACATTGCCCTACAATAGTATTTGCCTTTTTCGCACTCAAACAATATACGGAAATCACTAAAATTTATTTTGTTTCTGTTTAAAAAAAACGTTTAAATTCTAACATTAAACTTTTTGAAATTCGATTAAAGTTACGACCCTGTGAGTTTAAAATTTAAAAAATTGGATATCTTTCTCAATAATTTACCATAATTTATTAAACTCAGGAAAATGTTTAAGAACATTTAGTTTTAAGTTTTTTATTTTGTTTTTTTTATGTACATTAGCTACGAGGGGTGTACGACCCGACTTCCATGATTTCTTGTGGCTTCATTAAATTCTGTCAGTTTCAAGAACTGGTTGCCTGTCTATTTGAATACAGGAATTGACATCCTCTTGATCAATTATAACACAGGCCCGCATACTTTTTTTTAAGTAACTTTTGAGCCTGAACTTGTATTAATTGAACACGAATCCATCAAAAATAATTCATTTTCAAAAATAATTAATGATGTCTATAAATACTTTGTAATTCTTATTTGGACCTCTGCTAAATAAGAGATCACATAATCTATTGGAACTCAATGCTTATTTCCTTTTAGTTTCGTTTTAATTACTTCTAAATGTAGCATTAATCGCTATTTCGAATATTTACGTTTCTCATTTTTTGCTTTTTAATCATCTATTAATTTAATACAGAGCCATTCTAACAAGAAAAATATAATTTTTTGTCAAAGTAAAAAAACTAATGTGGGTGTTTTTGCAACAAACGGCGATACAAAAACTTACAGTAAAAGATGCACTAATTTGATACGATGTGGTGTTACGTTGAAGTAACTTAAGGCTGTTTTTGTTTTATTACAGGGTCCTGAAATAGAAAACTCTAAATGATATTTTATTGAAGATAAATCAAATTGAAACCAAATGAAAGATAAAATGTAAAATATTTTCAAAATGTTGTATTCGACATTTTTGAAAGAAGGTTATCACAGAAAAAATGAAACAAACGTTCTTTTCCAAATTTTGGAAACACTATTGATCGGGTCCTTTTTACATTAACACAGTATAGTTTTTGAATCATTCATACTGGCTAGTGTTATATTTTTGCATCCCTAGAGGTCAGTTATTCAGCTTTGGCACAATATTTCCATGCAAAAACAGCTCTTGTAGGGACCCAAAGGATGTAGTGGAAGCTTCATTGCTTCGTTAATTTCAAGAAAAACGCTCTTTCAAGTATTAAGTACTCTGAATTTTTTTTTAAAGTGAAACTTCTTCAAGAACATAATCCAAAAGAACGCTGACTGCTTCTGCATATCAGTGTCGATTTGCGTAACAATAATTTACACTTTACGACATTTATTCTTGGATCGACAACATCTAACCCGCGAGAGATTACGAGTGTTTGGGAGTACAATGTTAAAAGGCGAATTTTCAGCTTTCTCCGTTTATTCATCATTTTATAAAACAGTCGTGGTAAATTGTCCGCTCTACTGAGAAAGCTGTTTCGTTAGAAAATCAACAAAACGTTCTCAGTTCTACCGCGAAACGACAACAGCCTTGATTTCGATTATATATTTATATTATATACTTTTTTTTTTTTTTTTTACAAAAAACTGTTAATTGGAATAAAGTTATGATTATATTAAAAGTAAAAGTGCTGGTGACATTGATTGAGAAAATTTGTAGAAAAAATTGTTCCGTTCGGCAGACTTTGACGAAGGCTTTATTTAGCAAAACAGGTATTTGCCTCCAAACGTCTAACAAGTTACAGAATTTTTGAAATTTTCATCAGCCCGATAATATCCTCCTAATAACACAATTTTTCAAAATTAAAGAAAAATTAGGATGTAAGAAGGCTATTTTTTGTTTTTCTTTTGATGAAACTTTGTCGCCGTTTATCTTGTATAACAAACAACATGTGTGTATTTGTGTAAATGCACGTTCAAGGCGGGAATACAAAATGCATAAACCCAATCCGTATTTACGTACATTACTCAAAGACTTTAGTGTACGTCTGGATAATATTATTATGTAAGTAGGTGTTACTTTGTTAAAAAGTTGTTTCTCGCCGCTGTTGAGATGTTGCTGTTGGCTTTGTATAATTGTTGACTCGTTCTCTGGTTTTTCTTACCAATGAAAAAGTATCGATTGGCTAAGCGGGTAGTTAGGTCGTGAACGGTTGGAACTGAACACAATTATTTGTCGAGGGCAGTGTTGGTTTTAATAGCGATTACAACTTCTTCGCCGCAGGCTTTTAACACGGTGCACTGTAAAATAAGAAAATTATCATTTCTTCAAACAATCAAAGTTTACAATCAATCTCATTGAGTAGTTTCCATTTTAATCGTAAAAAATGCTATTTTTTGGGTGAAATATACGAAATGAAAAAAAAATTGTTAACAGACATAATTGATATTCAGAAAAAATTTTCTACAATTGTTTCAAAATTTTTTTTTTCGGAAGTAATTTCCATTTTATTATTTTTAATTTAAGAACAAAAATTATTCCACTTGAAAACGGCAAGAGATAACGGGATGATTATTCGAGAATCATTTTTGTAACACTTTTTTCGGTACAAAATTTTGATGCCTTGCCTTTTTTAGTGTCTAAAGTCATTTTTCGATAAAAGAGGAATTTTCATTTCTTTTTTTGATTTTTCTACATAAGAGCATTTAGGGTGGTCATCCACCCTGAGGAAATTTTCCGATTCGTAAAGTACCCAAGGTATAGCTATTTTGAAATAAAATAAAACCAATACCTTTCCATTGGTGATGAAAATGTAAAAATATATGAACACATACTTAAAAAATTGATAAATAACCCTTAAAATGTTGCAGTTCTTAACCTTTGTTCATCAATTAAACACCTGCACTTTTATAATCCTCAAACATTTTTATAGATAATTGTTGACACTAATTGTCAGTAAGTCAAATTGTCATGATAGAAGTAGAAAAAGTGGTTTTTACGAAAGTGTCTGCCTGCATGTCTGTAGTAGGTCGTATACTCGATAAATCTCGATAGAATTATCAGATTGAATTGAGCTTGGGCACACTTTATCGGAGCCGAAAAAGTAAGGACAAGTTCGTTAACAGGCCATATCCAACCAAAATTGAGGAAACTAGACCATTTTTTGTGTTTTTGAAAAAATCAAAAATTCTAATACTGGTTTTTGATAGTGCTAATAAATCTCTACAAATTATCTTCATAACATTCTTTGATTAAACCAAAATTAGAAATGTTACAGCATGTTAAAACTTGAAAAAAGTCAATATCAAAATTCCATTTTCCAGTTAAATTATACGAGATATGAAAAAAAGGTATCATACAAAATTAATTTCTACATTAAGATCTAAAAATTGGAATTGCAACATTTTTTAATAAGATGTATATTTTTCTTTTTAATTTAAAAAATACTATTGAAAATCCAAAATTCTATTTTTTTTCAACAATAATATGTGAAATACGAAAAAAACGTAAGAATTCAAAGTTGTTCGCTTTAAAAAGATCTACAATTTTTGTCATACACAGTTTCTGATAAAACATATATTTTTCGTTTCAATTCTAAAAATTCCATCTTTTAGACAAAATATGTGAGATACAAAAAAACGTTTAGATGGAAAATTATTTGCCTAAATGAGGTCTACAAATTCTCGTTAGGACATTTCTCGACAGGATGTATATTTTATTTTTTTATTTTAAATATTGAAAAAATTCCATTTTTTTCACCATAATATGTGAGATACGAAATAAGGGTTGTTCTGCAAAATCGTTTCCTTAAATAAAGTCTACGGTTGTTTTTCCTTTTTGAGAAATTTGAAAGAAAATAAATTATTTTAATCATGTAATTTATTAAAAAGTTACTGAAATGTATACACAAAATCGAGCGCGAAGCGCGAGCGTCATGATGAGAATGTGTTCCTTAAGGCTGATAGAGCCTTAAGTAAATTGAATTTCCTGTTTCACTTAAATTCGAAAAGTAATTTAGTGACTTTGAGAAAATGTGTAATTCACATCATCTGTAATATTATTATAAAATTGGTTTGAGCTTCAGTATCAAATTATAAGAAATAAACTTAAATGTATGCAAAAAGCATAAGACTCAAATTTGCGAGCTGCGCGCACAGCGCGCGATTAGAATGTCGGGCAGATTTTTTTTCTTTCGTTGTAGTACAATCAATGAATCTGAGCTCACGCCAATATAAAAATCTTCATCGTTATTAACTGGTCGTCAATGTAACTCGATACATTCCTTATTAAAAATGGTAAATCATTATTAATAATTATATTATATTTAATTTCTAGACTAATGTTACCACAATTATGAAATAAGTTGTTTTAAATAATTCTTGTAATCCGAAAGTTCAATCACCGATTAAAAATTAATCGCAGTTAGTAAAATCGGCCTTTAGTTTGCAGAACAATGAGTTCTGCAGATAACCATTAATTTTCTTTTGATCAATTGATTAAATGTGATAAAATTGTAACAAAAATAACACTTTATAAAGATAATATAAAGTAATATTTAATTATACAACTTTGTGTACTTATTTATTTCTAAATATCCACTGAATTTGACATGCTTGTTAAAAATGTTTAATTTTTTTTTAAATTAAAAATTCTAAAAAGAATATTAACAATAGATGACAAAAGTGTGCAAACTATAAATCGGAATCCTTACTACTGTTCCTTGTTATTATTTGAGCTATTCGCACAATTTAGGAGCTTTTACAATATCAAAATTAACACAACGAAAAATGTTTATATAGTTAAATTACTGAGAATAAGTTGAACATTAACTTACCAATAATTCTTTTCCCGCCTCAAAATCGGCACGTAACTGTGCTCCTAATTCTCCGTCGGGTATCTTTAGATCCTCGCGGAGGTCTCCGTTGTCGGCCATCAGGCACAAGTAGCCATCGTCGGATATATCTGTCAGCTAAAAAAAAATATTCACACGTTAAAAAGTCAATATAAATTAACGATAAATTTTTGGATAAAAATAATATAGTGAACTCACAGTTTATATGAAACTTTTTATTTTTTTCGTTTTACATAAGGATGGAAAGTGGCACAATTTTTAAATTAAATTATCAAACAAAAAAATTTTGAAACAGAAATTCACTGGAAAATAATCTTTAAGTTTTTGAAGTTGAAGTAAAATTGCAGGAGACTTTTGTTCAGCTATAGATAAAACAATACAAAATTTTGTTTCAATTTTTGAGAAACAAAGCAAGAGAATTCGTTTTATCTTAGATGGCTCTTGGTACAAATTAAGAAACATTAAGGGTTCTCAAATATATAAAAAATTATAAAAGTGAAATTATAAATAATAAAACTAAATGTGATATCTACAATATAAATTTTAAAAAAGTAAACATTTCTTTAAGGACATGTGATACGCAGGAATGTTGCAAATTCACGTAACAAGATTCAGTTTCTACATGATCATGTTCAAATTAAAACTATCAAATAACAATTTGGAAGAAACTAAGGTACATGCAAACGGATGTAGATAGTATTTTTAAATTTACTCTTAGACATAAACATGTAGAAACCTAAAATAAATTAAATTTGCCAATTTCTCAAACATCACCTGCCCTTAACGATTTTTCTTGAATAAATTATTTTCTCTGGAAGTCGACTATTAATATAATTGTCATTGACGACTTTAGGTTTCCTTTGTCATCCTCCGGAATACTTTTTCGATTGATTTAATTTGTTCGTTAAATGACCATACGTATCATCTACCTGATAATCTTCCCGCTTAACGAATGGCACATCCATGTTGTGTGTAGAAGGGCAAATATCTTCGTATTTCTTGGAGTTAAATATGTCGATACCCACAAGGTGGACCTTAGCATGGCCGTGTTTTCCAGTCTTAGAAGTGGACATCTCGACAATCTTGCAAGGACGAGATTTTAACATGACGAAACCGTTTTTGCGAAGTGCAGAACATTGCATAGGATACGTCACAGAGGCTCCAGAGTCTCCAGTCTCGAAGTGAGTGTCCTCAATGTCTGCCATCTTTGATCTTAGAACTGCTGAAAGTTAATTATGATATTAATAATACGATATAACTTCTAATGCTTAAATTAAGAAACAACTGGAGAGTAAGATTCGGATTGGTATTTACAAAAATATTTTCTAAAACGAAGTTAAAATAGACAGTAAAAGTTTTGTTTTCGATATTTAAACCACATACAATGAATCGGTAAAGCGAAAAGCAAAACAAAGTAAGATGAGTTGGTTGCATGTGCCTAAAGTAAGAGTGACTGGCGAAATACCGGGGCGAATGACCATGTGGCAAATAAGCTGAAAACTTTGGAGCACGAATCTGCAAGTGTGAGTTCAAAAAGTAAGCCGAATCAATTGACAAATTTCTCTAGATTAGAGAAATATCAACAGAAATACCAGAAGCTTTAAATAATGTCTGATAATTCGGCATATTTCGAGCTTTAAAGGTAAAAAACACGGATGTTCTTGGGGCTAACCAAAGAATAGAAAGAGAAATGAGGCGACAGACAAAATATGGGGTTAAAAAGGCACGTGATTGCTTCAATTAGTTGGAAAAGTAAAAAACCGGTTGTAGTTATAAAGATCCTTTGCACTTAGTAGATATTTAAGGAGATCTTTCGAGAAAATAAGGGTGAAGATGGCGCGAAAGAGCGTTGGCCACATTGCGAGCGGCTCGTTGTCATCAGTACGCTCCCGACTCCGTGAAATAAGGCATTTCTAGTAAAGAGAGACGCACACTTTTTTAAATGATACAAACCAATCCGATCCTTACTGTCAAATTTAAAACGTTGTTCAGAAAGTTCAAGCAATTAGCACCATCAATTTTCACTGAAATTGAGAACAACTTAAGGTACTCACATGTGATCAAAATGGATACTCTAACCAGAAGATCTTGCTGCGACTGCGCAAAATAGTAATCGAAAAAGGGGTCTACTTGACTGGAAACAGGGATTTGAACCGCCTGTCCACCGTCTAGACTGACAACGCGGTAAATTTGAAACATTATACAAAAATATAGATTGTTATTTAAGAGCGGAAGCAAATGTGGTGTCATGAATACTTTTGAATATTGCGAGCAGTTTCTACTTCTGTTTCGTATGCTCTTAAATGGAAAGATCAATTAAGTATTTTCATTTCATAGGGTGAAAGAGACATATTGATATACCGCTCTTTTTCTTTCTCATTATTTTCTGCTTTACGCCACGTATAAACGCCGACATAGGACTGCACCAGCCCCCTGCATCTTAGCCAGAATGCACGTAATCCGCGAAACGAAAATGTCACAAGAATTGACCGTGGCCGCTAGGGGCGCTGATTGTTCATGCATTCAATGTTCATGCATGGGAAAAATGCATAAAAATTAAATTTTTGGGGATAAAAACTACTTGATCATATTTTTTTTACAACACATTAAACTAGAAAGTTTTAAATATTATTTAAAGCAATTTTTACTGATATAAAGGGTAATATGCTTGAAATTGGGGCGAAAATTGTCTTTGTAATTCTGGCTGGAAATTGAAATCAAAGTTCTGTTATCTTCGTTTTAACATTAATATTTACATTGTGATTATTAAATAAAAATACAATATTTATTTATATTATCAATATTATTGATATTATATCAGTCTTACATATTATAATAGAAAAATTGGCTATTGAAATTCCATCAAATTGAATTATAATACGGGTATTAATTATATCATCTTGATTTTGTTAGAAAAATTATCTGTCAGCTAAAAAAATATTCACACGTTAAAAAGTCAATATTAATTAACGATAAATTTTTGGATAAAAATAATATAGTGATAATATAGTAATATAGTGTATTTTATATTTTAAAACTTCTCAGTAATTGAAAAAATTACATTTTTATGAACAAAACTTTCACATAAGGAATGAACGTACATTCGAAAAAGTAACAATTATAAAGAATTTAGAAAATTCCTTTATAAGTATTTGAAAACACTAAGAACAAAGATGTTTGTAATAAATAATAATCAACATAATATACTATATTTCATAATAATATAATGGATATTTAGATCTCATATGCACATAATTTATTACAGTAAAACCTATCGTAGCCGACACTCTCCTAACGAACATCCCACTCTGACGCTTCACATTATTGGTCGAGAAATGTGCATGGTCAGGGCCGTCTTAAATACCGTCTTTGGAGAGTCCTCATATTTTGGTAAAACATTTTGGAAATTTTTTTTTTTCAATGAATATTTTGAATGAAATATTAATATAATTATTGATTATATTTGAATTATAAATTTTAATTACAATATAACTTTAAAAAATTGACAAATTTTCATAACCAATTATATTTCAACTTATTAAGATCTTAAATATGTATACACAGTCGTGCAACATAACCTCAACTGTCATCTATACATTTTCCTCTAAAAGCACTAAATATTCCTTATAGTTTTTTATCGACTGAATTTATCTATTAAATTTTTAAATTGTCAACTAAAAGAACTGATTATTTTTCAAACTAACTTTTACTCACCTTTTTGCACAAATGTAAACACAACAAATATGTACAAACCGGTATACGTGTGTTACTAAACATAGGGGCACCTGTTGCCACAGCACTGAACCAAGCTAGTAATAAGTCCCTAGCAATCATCGCATGTCATTGGTACCCATCGTAGCCGAACTTGTCTCCCATATGTGTCGGCTACGATAGGTTTTACTGTATGTGTATTTTATCTATAATTAGGGATGGGCGATCTCGATTCGATTCTACGGAGATCGATCTTTTTTACTCGATTAATCGGTTGGATTGATATTTTTTTTCGATCTTTACGAACGATTCTCCTTTCTTTTTTTCCTGTTTCCTATTTCTATGAACTGTTCCTATGAACTGTTTTTTAGTTTAAAAGTGAGATCAAGGGGTCGACCACGAGAATATCCTTAATGTGATATACAAAGTATATTAATATTATAAACTTTATAATAATACTTCATATTTATGCCAGAAATTTTATCATAAATAATACTTTAAGTGATATGCAAAGTTCAAAGTATATTAATATTATAAACTTTATAGTAATACTTCATATTTATGTCAGAAACTTTATCACTAATAATACGCATTGCTTTAGAAATTGTGCAATTTAAAAAAATATAAAACGTTCCTGATTCGCAAATATAGTGTGTTTTTTAAGCCTAATTTCCTTTTTTATTGATATAAACACTTTTTTATTTTGATAATTTAAATTCACAAAATATGCAAGTAACAATTATATCTCCAATTGTTATAAAACATCTTAAAAAAAGGTTATTTTACAGAAATTTATCATTTTCAGAAAAAGGTATCGATTTTTGAAAATCGATTCAAAAATCGATCTTTTTAACCGATTAATCGATCAAATTGAATCAATAATTTCAAAGTCAATTCTTTTTTTTGAAGATCGCCCATCCCTATCTATAATACCTTAAGTTCAGTCAGTCAGCTTTGTTGATTTTTTTATTCAAAGCGTTTTAAAATTAGTATAGATTAAATTTTAATAAGTTAAAGGCGCTCATGATAAATAAAGCACAAAACAATGCACTTTTTCAGAGCATTACGTGTAGCCTGATGTTTTGCAACCTACAGCAACAAATTTCCGCATTTTCACTTCAATTTTTATATCAGCGACTGTTAAAACCATTCCAATTTACCTAAAAAGCACACAAAAGCACTTCAGACACCAATTTTTCACAAAAAACGTTAAATTTCAATGTTCTATAATGCTAATCTGTATAAGGTCTGCCTCAGGAACAGCCAGCGCCACGGTGGCCAACGGTCAACATCTGTGACATTTTCAACTCCAGAGATTCCGGGGGCTGCTTTTGAGTAACGTACTATATTATATGTGATTTCGCATCCCGATATTTTGACTTCTAATAATTGGCGCGCCTTTCAAAATTATTATTGCTCAAATATACAATTATACAAATTCACTCACTCACACATTGAATATACTGACACACACTTTGTCAAATAAATGTATCGAATAATATATTATTGTCATATATCAATGACATTAAATATGCTTATGTGTATCAAAGTTGCACGAATATTGTAATAAGTTCGATGGAATGTCATTAATAAAAATCTGCCCGCTTGGCGGGCACATTCTCATTGCGCGCTTCGCGCTCCGTTCTTTCTGGACCTTGCGCTTTGCGCTCGGTCTTGTGCTCTTCGCATACGTTTAAGTTTATTTCTTATAATTTAATACTGAAGCTCAAACCAATTTAATGATATTAAAGATGATGTAAATTATTCATTTTCTCAAATTCACTAAGTTTCTTTTTCAGTTTAAGTGAAACAGGAAATTCAATTTACTTAAGGCTCTATCGGCCTTAAGGAACACATTCTCATCATGACACTCGCGCTTCGCGCTCGATTTTTTGTATGCATTTTTGTAACTTTTTAATAAATTACATGATTATTGATAAATTTATTTTCTTCCAAATATCTCAAAAAGGAAAAACAATTGTAGACTTTATTTAAGGAAACGATTTTGCAGAACAACGCTTATTTCGTATCTCACATATTTTGGTGAAAAAAATCGAATTTTTTTAATATTAAAAATCAAAACATAAAATATACATCCTGTCCCTAAATGACTTGATTAGAATTTATAGACCTTATTTATGCAAACAATTTTTCATCTCAAAGTTTTTTTTGAATCTCACATATTTTGTCTAAAAAATGGAATTTTTGAATTTTAATCGTATTTTTTGGAATTGAAACGAAAAATATATGTTTTATCAGAAACTGTGTGAGACAAAACTTGTAGATCTTTTTGAAACTAACAACTTTGTATTCTTACGTTTTTTTCTTATTTTACATATTATTGTTAAAAAATTGAATTTTGGATTTTCAATAGTTTTTTTTTAATTAAAAAGAAAAATATGCATCTTATGAAAAAATGTTACAATTCAAATTTGTAGGTCTTTATTTATTCAATAATATTGTATCATAACGTTTTTTCGTATCTCGTATAATTTAACTGGAAAATGGAATTTTGATATTGACTTTTTTCGAATTTGAATATGCTGTAACATTTCTAATTTTTATTTAATCAAAAAATGTTATCAGGATAATTTTTAGAGATTTATGAGCACTATCTAAAACCAGTATTGAAATTTTTGATTTTTTCAAAAAATTATTTTCAAAAACACAAAAGTAGTGCTCAACCCCTCAATTTTGATTGGATGTGGCTGGTTAACGAACTTGTCCTTACTTTTTCGGCTCCGATAAAGTGTACCAAAGCTCAATTCAATCTGATAATTCTATCAAGAGTTATGCCGCACACGACCTACAGACAGACAGACAGACAGACACTTTCGTAAAAACCATTTTTTCTGACTCAGGGGGTCTCAAAACGTAAAGATTTGATGAAAATTTCGAAAGTCATTTTTCACATAAAACCAATACCTTCTCATCCATGATGAGAATGTAAAAATATTTTACTTTATCCACAGCGGTAATATATCATCAAAAATGTTCACTAGCCGAATAAATAAAGTTAATTATATTAATCTTTCACGAAGAAATGTTTTTAAAATAACAAAAAATACTTTGATAAAAGCTAAGAAGATTCCCTAGCGAACCCGGTTGAGAGAACGGTCAGAGAATACTCTGACCATTCTCTGAACTCGCATTATTATGACTAATAACGATAAAACAACATTTAAAACATTGCAATTATGATCCAGCGATCAAATTTGAATTAGCAGGTGTAGGAATAAATACAATAATTTTATTTTTCAGAGATAAAAACTAGAAAAACATCGTATACCTGTCATTGAAGGCAGTGCAGTGGTTCACAATTGGCGGAACGTCTCCACCGTGAAGGTTTACTATTGATGGAGACGTCCAGCAAATGGTGAACCACTGCACTGCCTTCAATGACAGGTACATGATGTTTGCCTAGTTTTTATCGCTGAAAAATAAAATTATTGTATTTATAACTACGCTTTCTATTCCAAATTTCGCCACGGAATCATAATTGCAATGTTTTAAATGCTTTTTTAATCGTTCTCAGCCATAATAATTCGAGGTCAGAGAACGGCCAGAGTATTCTCTGACCGTTCTCTCAACCGGGTCCGCTAGGGTTATCATTTATGAACACTTAATTTAATTTCCAACAACATATTAGCGTTTATTGAATGTTGAGGTTCAATACAACTTGCACATTCTATTATAATAGACTATATTTAGAATTTAATAATATTGTATTAAGTGATTAAATTTTATAATAAATGTAACATAACTTTGAAATGAAATTATAGCTTATAACGATATTATTAGACAACATAAACTAATATTTGTATAAAATTATCTATATATTAGATGCACGACTAAGTTCCCACTGTTTTTTTTTATGAAAATTCAACTTTATCACTAATGTGTCAAAACGGTTTATTTACCATATGTCTAAGCTTGGTTCATGACGTTTTGGATATGTCAAAATCGACCAGCACTTACTGCTGGAGCTATCTATTTACAAACAGCGGGAACTTAGTTGCGCACTTAATAATAAAAAAATTATAGTTTTTATTAATTTTTATGGAGATAATTTTGAAAAATAAATGATAAGAAATAATTGTCATGTTTAATAACAAATTTATTACACACAATTTTTTTACAGAAACAACTTTAATTTTTAAATGGAAATTACAGAATAATCGTTTTACAGAACAAAAATACTTTTTAGAAAAATACTTTTTAGAAAAAGACTATAAGACGAAAGCAGTTGAAATTCTGCGTCAAACAACTATATGTCGACGGCAATATGTCAATTCCGTAAATTGATGTCACAACAAAATCAAATTCAAGATGTTTGTAAAAATTAATGATAAAACTGATAGTAATAAAAATTTTGAAAAGTTTGAATGATATTTCTTAACGTAAGTTTCTGTTGAATTTAAATGAGCCACACCCGCCACACCAAACCATTGGATAGTCCGCGTAAATCTAACGTAGCGACTCGTAACATGACACGATGTATGTTACCTTTTATCACGTGACTTCAAAGCGAGATTTTCAAACACGTTATTTTTAAAATTCAAAAATTCTGTTGCAAAAAAACAATAATCAAACAATTAATGCATTATCAAACAATGTTTCGTCATTTTCATTCCAAATTGTGACTACACCCTAGCGGACCCGGTTGAGGGAACGGTCTTAGAATACTCTAACCGTTCTCTGACTGTTCTCTGACCGTTCTCTGACCTCGCATTATTATGGCTAAGAACGATAAAAAAACATTTAACACATTGCAATTATGGTTCTGCGATCAAATTTGAATTAGCAGGTGTAGGAATAAATACAATAATTTTATTATTCAGAGATAAAAACTAGAAAAAAATCGTATACCTGTCATTGAAGGCAGTGCAGTGGTTCACAATTGGCGGAACGTCTCCACCGTGAAGGTTTACTATTGCTGGAGACGTTCCGCAAATGGTGAACCACTTCACTGCCTTCAATGATAGGTACATGATGTTTTCCTAGTTTTTATCGCTAAAAAATAAAATTATTGTATTTATTCCTACGCCCTCTATTCCAAATTTTGCCACAGAATCATAATTGCAATGTTTTAAATGTTTTTTTTATCGTTCTTAGCCATAATAATGCGAGGTCAGAGAACTGTCAGAGTATACGGTCAGAGGATACTCTGACTATTTTCTGACTGTTCTCTGACCGTTCTCTGGCTTCGCATTATTATGGCTAAGAACGGTAAAAAAAGATATTTAAAGCATTGCAATTATGATTCTGTGGCGATATTCAGAATAGAAGGTGTAGGAATAAATACAATAATTTTATTTTTTAGCGATAAAAACTAGGAAAACATCATATACCTTTCATTGAAGGCAGTAAAGTGGTTCACCATTTTCGGAACGTCTCCATCAACAGGGTTGACCATTAGTTGAAGTGAGATGCAACTACTTTTATCTCACTTCTACGAATAGCTAATCCTGATGATGGAGACGTTCTGCAGATGGTGAACCACTGCACTGCCTTCAATAACAGGTATATGATGTTTATTTAACTTTTTTTGCTAAAAAGTAAAATTACTGTATTTATTCCTACACCTTCTTATTCAAATTTGATCGTAGAATCATAATTGCATTGACTTAAATGTTTTTTTTACCTTTCTCAGGTTCCTTCCGAATTCTATTTAATGCGTTTGACTGAATTCAAGTTGTTTCTTTCAATCAAACTCACTACTCTATACAAATGAATACAATAATTTTATTTTTTAGCGTTAAAGAACTACTGCGGTACATTTTGAGATAAAAGGTATAAAAATTGATACAATAATTTTATTTTTTAGCGTTAAAGAACTACTGCACTACCTTCAATGACAGGTATTAGGTTTTTTTTAGTTTTTAACGCTAAAAAATAAAATTATTGTATCAACTTTGATACCTTTAAACTCGAAATATACTGCAGAATCATAATAGCAACAATTTAAATGTTTTTATGCTCCTCCTATTCATATTATTACGACAATCGAATTCTTTTGAATTCGTTTCAATCTTTTTCAGAGGATTGCAAAGGATTCGATTGTAAATCCAAAAACGGAATTTAATCACATTGAAATCCACCGCTTCTTACCGGGAAGCAAGTGCTTGAAACCATTTTCCCTGAATAGGATGAAAAATTAATACAAGCGCTTTTTTTCCTTTTTCCTTGCTGATGTAAGGGTGTGAATCGTATTAAGTCAGTGAACCCCTCCACTTTCAACTTAGTTCGATTGAATGCCAAAGCTTTCGTCAACTTCATTTCATCTATTGATAAAGGCCATAAAATGAATACTTCATCTAAATGAGCAGTTAAAACATAACTAAATATTGTATCAACAAGTGTGTAACTTGCCACGTTCTTCAATTGCTTTCATATGTGAAGTTTTCTCTTTCATTAATTTGAACACACTTCTTTGTAATCCATAACATCCACGCATTTTTAAAATATATCTGTTTAAGGTGTTGATATCCGGCAAAACAAATATTCTCCGCCTCTGTAAATGTCCATAAGCTTTTCTGCTTTTTACCCGCAGAAGTAAGCATTCATACACCCACTGAGTTTCGTGCCTCATGCCTTTCAAGCTTTTTACCTTAGACGTCGCAAAATATGGTGGAAGAAACTTGTTCAGGAAATGATAATTCTTCAACAGCTTTGTCTACAACCTTCTCATCTGCTTCAGCACATTGTTTCTTTAATGTAATGATACATTTTTTGTTTATTTACCTACAAACACAAATCATACCTTCTTGTACTTGATAATTGGTAAGAAAAAAGAACCATTAAATACGTTTCAAAATATAACAGAAATATCAATAGCAAATGTACCTTTGCTTTCAGTCTAGCATTTTGCCGGGATAATTTAGTGCAGTGGGTTCGTAAGTTCCTAGCGTGATTTTTTATACTTTCATTCTTAAAATCCGAACTAATCCTTCTTTGCATATTTTTATAAAGTTTTGTGCAAGGACCACATTTAAGATCGTTAAAATTATTTTGCAACAATCTTTATATGCTATACGAAATAACCCTTTCCATCGCATTATCGTCGGCATGGTAGGTAATCCTTGCAGAAAATATCCCGAGGTTTGATCGGAGAAAGATATTGTACATTAATATTTAGAATTTTTTCTTACCCCAAGGCACCATTTACTTCTATACTCGGCATGATTTGAGTAAATGTTCTAGCCAAACTTTAAAATTCCCACATTTAAATTACCTTATTCATTTCTAGTAAGTAAATAGACTTTCCATTAATGTACACGTGGAATGGAGGAAATTACATAAGTAATATTCAAGCATACTCGCATATATATTTAAAAAATAATACACTCAAACTCAAAAAATATAATATTAAATGAACTATATATTTTTCTAAGTAAAACAGAAACTATATTATTTGCAACTATTACAATACTTACTTAGAATTTTAAGTCTTTATAAAGCACAATATTATTAAAACAAGTTGAATAGTCTTTTTTTCAAAAAAACCACGATACACATCCAGCGTCATGATTATTTGGAATTCAAAGCTCGTTGAGGTGCTTTGACACCTTACGTTTTTTTTTGTATTGCGTTAACAATGTCCTGATACAAATTATTAGTTTTTCTTTGCTTTGGACTTTTAATGTCTTCAGTGCTAATGTTGTCGACAACTTTAATCTTTCGTTTCACTGGCTCTTTCTTTGTTTGTTGGTTTTTACTTTTTATGCTGATTTCACCTTCACAATTGCGTTCTATTAATTTTGTTGTTTCATTAATTTCGTTGACACTATCTTGTGAATTAATTCTACTCTCTTGAAAAAGTTTTCTTTGCTGTGCGAGAATCTCAGGGCCTAGTAGTATAAAAGCATCTGGCTTAGGCTTAACATTATTCTCTGGAAAAATTGACGGGTCAGCATTAGGTGACAAAACTGGTTTTTTCCTTGGTACTTTATAAATTGCACCACCGCGAATAAAAATCGTACGCTCTCTTTCAATTACATCTTCTCTGAAATGCAGTATACAAATTCGATTTCGTGCCTCAAATTTCTGTAATCCTGTTTTACGCCTTAATATTTCGGGCCAATCTTTTTTCTCTCTTTCCTGTCGGAGTAAAAGAAAATAATATCATTATTTAATTTAATCAAGAATTCTTACAAATACATTAATTATATTTTCTGAACAGATAAATCTTGTTGCCAAAACTGTTGAGGTTTGGACAAAGTCAATGAAAAAAATGTTTATATAAACAACATTTTTTTCTTTGATTCAAGGCCAAAATTATAGCAAAATATTTGGGAGACTGAAAAGTACTTTCGCAATAGAGATAAGATATATTTTGATGATGTAAACATGTAAAACTGCTATGACATTAATTTCACATTTGCACCATAAATTCACTATGGAAAATAATTTACGTCAAGGATAAACATCATTTTTATAGGTTAGTACTTACCGTGTTGGCTCGAAAAAAACTAAGTTTTGACGTACTTTTCTTCCAGGGTGTCGTTTTACAGCCCGGCACACAACACGACATTATGAAAAATACTCGCAGAATATGCTGCAAAATAACATTTATATGTGCTTTAACTGCATACCGCATGCATACATTGCAATATATATGTATAATTAACTGAAATAATCTCTATTGAAAATACAGTTCTCTCCTGGTACACTTTTCACGCTTTTCACAAGAAAGAAGGAGACAGGAGCAGCCCCCGGAATCTCTGGAGTTGAAAATGTCACAGATGTTGACCGTTGGCCACCGTGGCGCTGGCTGTTCATGAGGCCGACCTTATACAGATTAGCATTATAGAACATTGAAATTTAACGTTTTTTGTGAAAAATTGTTGTCTGAAGTACTTTTGTGTGCTTTTTAGGTAAATTGGAATGGTTTTAACAGTCGCTGATATAAAAATTTAAGTGAAAATGCGGAAATTTGTTGCTGTAGGTTGCAAAACAGGCTACACGTAATGCTCTGAAAAAGTGCATTGTTTTGGGGTTTATTTATCATGAGCGCCTTTAACTTATTAAAATTTAATCTATTCTAAATTTAAAACGCTTTGAGTAAAAAAATCAACAAAGCTGACTGACTGAACTTAAGGTATTATAGATAGGGATGGGCGATCTTCAAAAAAAAAGAATTGATTTTGAAATTATTGATTCAATTTGATCGATTAAGCGGTTAAAAAGATCGATTTTTGAATCGATCTTCAAAAATCGATACCTTTTTCTGAAAATGATAAATTTCTGTAAAATAACCTTTTTTAAAAATGTTTTATAACAATTGGAGATATAATTGTTACTTGCATATTTTGTGAATTTAAATTATCAAAATAAAAAAGTGTTTATATCAATAAAAAAGGAAATTCGGCTTAAAAACACACTATATTTGCGAATCAGGAACGTTTTTTATTTTTTTAAATTGCACAATTTCTAAAGCAATGCGTATTATTAGTGATAAAGTTTCTGACATAAATATGAAGTATTACTACAAAGTTTATAATATTAATATACTTTGAACTTTGCATATCACTTAAAGTATTATTTATGATAAAATTTCTGGCATAAATATGAAGTATTACTATAAAGTTTATAATATTAATATACTTTGAACTTTGCATATCACTTAAAGTATTATTTATGATAAAATTTCTGGCATAAATATGAAGTATTATTATAAAGTTTATAATATTAATATACTTTGTATATCACATTAAGGATATTCTCGTGGTCGACCCCTTGATCTCACTTTTAAACTAAAAAACAGTTCATAGGAACAGTTCATAGAAATAGAAAACAGGAAAAAAAGAAAGGAGAATCGTTCGTAAAGATCGAAAAAATATCAATCCAACCGATTAATCGAGTAAAAAATTCCGTAGATTCCGTAGAATCGAATCGAGATCGCCCATCCCTAATTATAGATAAAATACACATAATAAATTATGTGCATGTGAGATCTAAATATCCATTATATTATTATGAAATATAGTATATTATGTTGATTATTATTTATTACAAACATCTTTGTTCTTAGTGTTTTCAAATACTTATAAAGGAATTTTATAAATTCTTTATATTTGTTACTTTTTCAAATGTACGTTCATTCCTTATGTGAAAGTTTTGTTCATAAAAATGTAATTTTTTCAATTACTGAGAAGTTTTAAAATATAAAATACAAAGTGTCCTATAATAAAATCTAATTTTTCTAACAAAATCAAGATGATATAATTAATACCCGTATTATAATTCAATTTGATGGAATTTCAATAGCCAATTTTTCTATTATTGTTGGATAAATAAGTGAATGAGTCGTGGTTAATATAAGAAGGAAAAAGAAAGAATTTATTAACTATGAATTAGCTTACGATTACAGTAATGTGTGTTATAATAGCGCGGGTTAGATCGAGACTGCTTGCGTCGCGTCGCTCGCTGGTTCAGGCACATCACCTGATGTGCACGGGAGGGGAGGCGTATAATTTTGCTAACCCTGTACTAACAAGATACATTACTTTAAGCAAACATATAATTATTACTATATTCCTTATAGGTACAAGATTAGGATCATCCATTTACATTTTCAACACGCCTCCTTAAATTTATAATCCTGATTTATTTAACATTCATTAGCAGTCTGAACTTCTCAAATTTCTCTCTACATAAGGCTTTCGTGAATATATCTGCTATATTATTTTCTGAATCAATTTTACATACTTCAATTAATTTTTCTTTAACACACTCATGAACAAAATGATGATGAATTTCAATATGTTTAGAATTCTTTGTAAAATTTCCATTATTAGCAATATTTATCGCACCTGTATTGTCCTCATAAATTTTTATCGGTTCATTGATTTCTACTCCAAACATTTTTAGCAATTCTTTTACATATTTTAACTCGCTTACAACTTCAGATAACGCAATATACTCAGCATACGTTGAAGCTTTTGTTATACTTTTTTGCTTCCGAGATTTCCAGTCAATCACATTACCAAATAATCTAATTACAAATACTTTACTCCCATATAATCTTAAATTTTTCACATTTGGACGTTTATTAAAAAATATCTCATACGGCGTTTTCTTTTCAATTGTATTAGTCAAAGTTCTATTTTTTAAATATGCAGCCGCGCACACTATTTCTGGCCAATAACATTTATGTACTTTTTCTTCGGCTAATAAACATCGCGCCATATTCATTATTGATCTATTAAACCGTTCGGCTGTTCCGTTTAATTCATGAACATATGCTGGACAATTGTTTAAAACAATACCTTTTCCTTTAATGTATTTATAAAACTGACTATTTAAATATTCTTTACCGTTATCACATCTCAAGAATTTTACTCGCTTTCCCGTTAAATTTTCACATTCATTAACAAAACTAATAAAGCAATTAAGAACTTCATCTTTAGATTTTATACAATAAACTCTAACTATTTTGCTATAATCGTCGATAAACGAAACAAAATATTTTTCGCCATTAAATCCTATAGTTTTAAATGGACCGCAAACATCCGTATGAACTATTTCTAAAATTTCTTTTGCTTTATTTCTCTTGTTTTCGAACGGTAAATTATGCATTTTGTTTTCGATACAAATTTTACATTTCATAAACTCTGTTTCAAGTTCCTTCGGAATACCGTTGAGCAATTGCTGTTTACATATCGTATCAAGATAACTAAAGTTTACATGACCTAACACTCTATGCCACCTTTCCTTTAAACTCATGTTATTATTTCGTTCGGCACTATTTACAATAGTCTCACTTATTCTCAACGTACTTTTCAGTTTATATGTACCATTAACTTTAAACGCTATCGCCATTAAACCATTATTATCATCTAAAATTTTGGCACCTTTTCCTTTCAAGATTACTGTATTATTTTTATCAGTTAATTTTCCGACACTTATTAAATTCATAGTCATTTCTTTAGCAAAGTAAACGTTTTTAATATTTACTTCATTTTGTTTCTCGAAGGTCGCGAAATAAGTAGATACTGTTCCTATTTTTGTCGCCTTAATAGTCCTATTGTCACCCAAATAAATATTTACAGGTTCTTTTAAACTAATGCATTTTTCAAAATATTCATCATTGTTAATTATATGATCTGAACACCCACTATCTAATAGCCAGCTTATTTCTAATTCGTTACCACATAACCTGTTCGTCTCGCTGCTGTTCGCCGCGTGCGCCGTCGCTACCCAAGCGCTTGCTCCTTCGCTGCTTTGTTCGCTCGTGCTGGCTCCATGCTGGTCACGCTGTCCTATGCCGCCGTTGCGTCCTCCGCCATAGTTGCCTCTTCCGGTTCTGCCGCGTCCCCGGCCACGTGTTGAACCTCGCCATGATCCGCCGTTGCGTCCCGCTTGGCACTCTCGTGCAAAATGTCCTTTCTTCCCGCATTTGTAGCATCCATCCTTGTTTGCGGTAAACGCGTTTGCCGTTTTCTCCCTTGGATCCTTTTGGTTTTTCATTTCAGCTAATACAATTTTATTTCGTATGTAGTCGGCCGTTTGATCGTCTTCTTTTAGAGTATCAATTAAATCGCCTATATAACTGTATGATTCCGGCAACGTGTTCAGCATATAATTCAATTTTTCCTTTTTTCCCACTGTTGCACCCGCGCTCTTCAGTTCATTAAATGTTTTCTCAAATTCACTAAAAAATGTCTCAGAATTACTATAATTATTTAGTTTCATTTTTTCTAATCTGTTTCTGCACACAATTTGTAATGCTGTTGACTCCTTTAAGTACATACTATCCAACTTTTTCATAATTCCGTAGGCTGTTTCTTCTTCGCACACAAATTCTAATTGCTTGTTTGATATTGCACTGTATATATGATTCATCGCTTTTAAATCCATTTCGTCCCAATCTTCTTTATCTGTGGCAAGTTTTCCTCTTTTTATCACTTCATCAAATTTCTTGAACTTCAAATACAGTATTATTCTCTTCTTCCACATGTTGTAATCTTCTCCGTCGAACACAGGTATATTAATTTCATTCTTGCCTGCCATTTTGTCTTCTTCGTCTGTCTCGAACGTTCCTTCGTGTTCGAACGTTTTCTCCTTCTTGATTTCCACCTTCGGGTATTCTTCCTTTCGCGGCACTTTTCTTGCGTTCCACGTAATTTTCCTTTACTTGACTCGAGAGCCAGAGTAGAAGGAAAAAGAAAGAAACTTAGTAACCACGCTCTGCTACCATGTTGGATAAATAAGTGAATGAGTCGTGGTTAATATAAGAAGGAAAAAGAAAGAATTTATTAACTATGAATTAGCTTACGATTACAGTAATGTGTGTTATAATAGCGCGGGTTAGATCGAGACTGCTTGCGTCGCGTCGCTCGCTGGTTCAGGCAAATCACCTGATGTGCACGGGAGGGGAGGCGTATAATTTTGCTAACCCTGTACTAACAAGATACATTACTTTAAGCAAACATATAATTATTACTATATTCCTTATAGGTACAAGATTAGGATTATCCATTTACATTTTCAACAATTATAATATGTAAGACTGATATAATATCAATAATATTGATAATATAAATAAATATTGTATTTTTATTTAATAATCACAATGTAAATATTAATGTTAAAACGAAGATAACAGGACTTTGATTTCAATTTCCAGCCAGAATTACAAAGACAATTTTCGCCCAAATTTCAAGCATATTACCCTTTATATCAGTAAAAATTGCTTTAAATAATATTTAAAACTTTCTAGTTTAATGTGTTGTAAAAAAAATATGATCAAGTAGTTTTTATCCCCAAAAATTTAATTTTTATGCATTTTTCCCATGCATGAACATTGAATGCATGAACAATCAGCGCCCCTAGCGGCCACGGTCAATTCTTGTGACATTTTCGTTTCGCGGATTACGTGCATTCTGGCTAAGATGCAGGGGGCTGGACAGGAGTACTTGGATACACGGTTGAGTAATGATACGTCGAAAACTGTTTTCTACGGGAAACGTCAAAAGCCTAGTGATGATCCTGCATTTTCCCTAAAAATTAGATAATTTTCGATGTTAAGAACAGTGTAAGATGCGAATACAGCAAGTATGGTTTACTTTCTTGAAATTCTCAGCATAATTACAAGACCACAAATAGATAATTAAAAAAAAATATAATGCAGAAACATTTTTTAGCACAAAATAATACAATAAGGAATTTTAAAAACATTTATTTAAAAAGTTTCAATAAATTATACCTACTAATCAAATTTTACCTGCGAATAGTATTGCCTCTTTAAATAATCTATATTTTCAATAAATATTATCAAAATTAAATTAATTTCCATTTTTCAGATCAGATGTAGATATATCATTGTCCGTAATTATGATGTCCTCACTAATTGGAGTATTATTTTCTTCACTAGCATCAATGCCGCTTAATCGAATGCAAAAATTCCTTAAATAAAATGTTTAAAATAATTCACATAAATTTATTTATGTGCAATAAATGTTTTTTTATGTGAAATTTATGTTTATTTATGTGAAAATTAAAAAAAAAATTAATTTTATTTATCAATATCCCTATTGAAAAAATCCTCGAGCAATAATAATAATAATAATAAAGTATGATCGTGAAAAATATTTTTTAACCACAGTTAAAACGGAGATACATTAAATGCAAAGAAAATCTCGAAAATCTATAAAAATTTACGAATTTGAGGTTAGAATATTAACCGGTATACTCAAGAAAATTGTATTAATACATAATTGCACAAATATTTGAATGAACAAAAATAACAATATTCTACAATTGCTTACCTTTACAACTACATTGTCCCAAAAGGCGATGATATCCAACATTTTTTAACACTTTACTACAAAATAAACATTTTGCAACATTTTTATTTTTCACCTGCAGGCGCAGAAAGATCAATATATGGAAGCCCGAAGTGGGATTTTATTTTCCCCCGTTTATTTTTAGTCGACATTAATGATATGTTCACGTTTAAAACAAACTTTTCGGGAATGGAACTTTGAAAAAGTGAGGTTATATACAGTTCTATAAGGCCGCCATCTTTTCACGTAATTTATTTGGTATTTTACCGGTTTTCTACGTAAAACACCTCACTTAGGTAATTTACGTAAAAAACCTCGAGTGACGCGTCACTGCACAACCCTGCTGGTAACAGTGGTAATTGGTTACCGTAATTCGGTAAATCGGCGGTAAAACTGGTAAATCGTTATTTACTCAATTATTGGCGAAAATATTTGAAGGATGTCGTGCTGGTATACTTTTTTTCAAAGAAAGGTAGCTATAATAAGCAAAAATGCTTATATAGGAGTGCAATTTCTGTTGTATTTATGATAAAGACTTAAAATAATTACTTTCAAATAAATTAAAAATCTGATTCACATCACATTTCACACGCCAAAAATAAGCAAAAGCAGATAGCACTATTTCAATATTTATAAATAAATTTCGCTACATATAACTCTGTGAAATATATTATTTGTTTAATGAAGATTAATAATTTTTCAATTTTAGTGTTTGGCATCAAAAATAAATTTTATATTTAGAGAATTACCACAATTACCAAAAAATTACCAGTTACCACCGTCAGTGACGCGGTAACAGCGGTCTAATATATTTAAATAATTTTAAATGGGAATATGCCAAAATCCCGACTAATGTAGTGTGATTGAGTTTTCTATGGAAAATAAGAGCATGGCCGAAATAAACAAGAGATGGGCGTGTGTGCTGTGTGTCGAGATAACTACGGAAGATTAGGTATCCTATCTGATCGCTAACTGGTGTTGACCATCAAATGAATCAAATACGCGTAATTAAAGAAAATATAATTTTATATATTTTTCGTAATAATAGGGAATAGAATATATGAATACCTTTATGGTGTATTTATACCTTTGTCTGCCTGACCGGTGCGGACAGAAAATACATAAGAGTAACGGTGAAATCCCATGATAGCAGAAAACGCAAAGCAGAAAACGGACAGCCAATTACAGAAGATCTTAAGATTACATTCTTCTTAAAGGTGTTCTGTAATTGGCTGTTCGTTTTCTGATTTGCGTTTTCTGCAGTTATGGGATGGCACCTTTAAGGAGTCGGACAGTGTAAAATTGGACAAAAAGAAAACGTCTTTCTTTTTTGCTCTTATGTATTTTCTGTCTGCACCGGTCAGGCAGACAGAAGTATAAATGCACCATTAGGGTAAATTTAATAACATTGTTTTGTATACAATACAGTTACCATAGCAACCTGCATGGGCTCAAATGTATGAACGTACCCTTACACCTAATTTAGGATTATGAGCGATGAACGTTTGATTAAAACCACGAAATAGTATAAGGAGGCCGAAACTTTGCTGACGTAAAAACTGACTTTTTTCATCCAATCGTGCAAGTATTTTCTTCATAATGTACTTCACCAATTCGGACACGCCCCAGGATTGTGCATCCGCCATTGTGGCTCCATAGTCAATGTAGAGTTTATTCAATGTGTGAGTATATTCAGAGCGTGACTGAGTGAATTCATATGACTGTGTATTTGAACAATAATGAATTTGAAAGGTCTGTCTCTTTTCTTCCTTAGTGCTGTCCCATTTGGGCGCAAAATGCAAAGCAGAAAACGTACAGACAAACGTACACCTTGAAGAAGAAAAAATCTAAAGCTTTTCTGTAATTGGATGTTGGTATCCTGCTTTGAATTTTGCGCCCACATAGAACGACACCCTTAAGGTGCGGTTCCATGTCAGCGTATTTACGCGGCGTAAAGCAGAAACTGATGAGAGAAAAAGAGCGGTATATCTATGTGTCTCTTTCACTCTCATCATTTTCTGCCTCACGCCGCGCAAAAACGCTGACGTGGCCGGCACTCTTACTTATTTCGGCACAGATCCAGCAGCCTTGGGCTCCAGCCATATATTCTTACGTTCATGGTGACGGGCTATTGAAGTTTGGTAATTTACTGTAATATTCTCAGGGCGCAGGCCTATGTCGAAGAAAATATAATAGAGGAATAGGTGAAAAGAATTCAACCAATGAGATTATCGCATGGACTCAGGCGATTATCTTATTGGCTGAATTCTGTTACCCTATAACTCTATTATCCTATTCTCTTCAACATAGGAGTAGAGGACTGCGCCCTCAGTCAGTCTGTCAGTAATGTCAGTATTGAAAATATTTATGTACAAGTTGGTACAAGTATTTATTATTCTGTGAAATCATTATTACAATCATCCGAAAGTGTATTATGCTCGTAAATTGAAGGGTTTGTGGTTTATTATTTTACTATGATCATTAAAATTACATGTATGTTTATTTAATTGAAAAATTTACCCTCAGAATACGTGACAAGACGCTTCTTTCCAGTTATCAATCTAGTTTAAGTGTTTCAAAGTGAATTAATCGAATTGTAGTAAAAATAATATCATGATGATTGTATTAAGTGAAAAATTCTGCCAGATTAACGTAGACCTAACCTCACTTCAGAATTCAAATTTTGAATATGCATTCTTTTTATCCGTATATAATACTCAATGGATATATTTTTGAAGCAATTTGATGTAAGTTTCATTGCAAATTTTTAAGCTTTTCAGCTTATACTGATTTCTTCATAATAACGTTTCTTAACTATCATAGTTATCTTACTATTTTTTACTGTATAGTGTAGGTGGATCACGTGACATAGCTGAACGCATTTCCTGAAGATGGCACCAGGGATCGCGAGTGTTTCGACAGAGCAAGCTTTTGGAAAAAAGATATCGGTACTTTCATATTTCCCAGATTTTCATGAACTCAAGAACCAGCTTAAATAGGAATTTCGAACGGAAAAGTGTCTGAGTGTTCTTAGTGAAATATGTCCGCAGCTATCGTAACTAAAGGGATGTTAAAACTCTACTAAAAGTCATACAGCGTAAAGGTAATTTTTACCGTTTCACGATCACTGCTTCTCTTTTTCTAGACGAGCCCACTTGCTTTTATTTGTTTTAAACACTTTTTCTGGCAAAATATTTTATCAAATGACAGTTGGATCAAATCATCTTTTGTAGATATTTGTTGCCATATGACCTGCTGCATTTCCTGCCCACAAAAGCTTTCGTTGTTTTTATAGATTATTGAGTACTAGCTTCTTTCTTGGCTTTGCTGAAACGTTTCCCCTTTACTAGTTGGAGTTATTTTTTCTCAGCTGTGTAACGATTCTTACTAATTATGTTAAATAGTAGTCATATAATTGAAGACTAATGGTTACAGTAAATTTTTACAGGTTTTACAAATCGTTTTTCTTGTCAAAATCAGAGTTATTAATATTTAATAAATGTTTGTTCTAGAATTTTGAAAATGAAAAAAATCTATATTGTATAATTCAATAGAATGTATTGAATTTTCAAATTAATTTTCAAGAAGAGTGAAAAAAATCAATCCTTTATGATTCACTGTAGCACTTGTATCCAATCCAAGCACACGTTAGCATAACTATGAAACGTACATATTTTATTCGCCACATAGAAGTAAAACTTTTTTGACTATGTATTTACCGGGCCCAAATGGAGTGAACATGAGATATCCTTATTGACACTTTTATTCTACTCAAAACTTTTATTCTCAATACTTTAGTTTCTATTATTACAATTTTCACTTTGGAGATGGCCTAAAAATAATGTATCGATAAATGGAGAAAATTTCCATGGTTTTAATAACTACGGTCTACTTGGGCGAAGATTTTAAGACTAAACGAATGATCTACACCGAATCCGTTAGTAAAAATAAATTTTACAAATTTGTGACTTTGGATTTCACAGAGGTGAATATTAAGTAATTCTCTCCCTATTCTCTTTATATTGTTAAATACTAAAACCATAGTCGCGGCATAGTAGCGTGTGAGGATATAGTAACGAATTTTTGAGAAATGCTCGTTACTAATAACGTCCGACTGCATTTTTCATTTTAAAAATAAAAAAGCCTACAGCGAAGTTAAAACACGTAATTAATGTAAATGTGTGGCTATTGAGTGAGTTAGAGTTAGACACATTTTTCATGTTTTACATAGTAAACAAAATATGATTCTTATACTTAGTTGTGTAAAATTTGTTTAGAAATCTTAAAAATTGAAGACTATCTGCTTTTGATGAGAAAATTGTCAGATCTACATTCTCAGTGCCCAATGTTGAATGTTTGAAGCAATCAGAAAAACCTATTTTCTCCCACTCCATCGACTTCAGACCATGGATTGCCTCGCTTCAGAGACTTAAACCCGATTCTAAAAGGACATAATTTTAGTTTGTCGGAAAATGGCTTTGCGTGCTAAGTGGTTAAAAAGAAGCTCGGTGCTGACAGGTGATTTGGGTGTTATGTCCTTTTGAAATATTACTAACCACATGCTGAATTTTAACAATTAAAATGTTCTAAGTCGAAAAAGTGTCTGGAAGTGGTATTTTCTGAATTTAATAAATGTCAATAAAGTAGAAATGGAACAATTGTTTTGATACAAATTCATTACTTTAAGCAAGAATAATTTTAATACAATTACATTTTTTTAAATGGCAGATTTATGGCACGTTGAATTGTAAATTGATGCATGTTCATCACTTTTTCACATTTTTCAAAATTAAATATATAAATAAATAAAAATACGTCAAATTGTTCAAATGTACACCCATAATGTTAGTTGTGCCATATGTGACACATTCAAGCAATCGTGTTACCATGCAGCCTAGTCACATTTTAGTTACTAGGAGATGATTAGATTGCGACTAGTATGACTGGTAATATCAATAATTTTGTAAACTCGAAAATGAATGTGCGCTAAAGAAATAAGAAAAAAATAGAAAATATTTTACCTCATTTAAAATTAAGTGTACGTTCATAATTGCGCCGTACTATCAATATTGTCATACATAGTGTGTATACATTCTATGACGTAAATGTTGTCGAAGAGATTAACCTATTAACGCCTGAATCTGAAATCTCTGGTGATACCAGACATATGTATAGTACATTTAAAAAAGGTAGTAAAATTATTATTTTTTATAGAAAACGAATCTTCTCAAATGTTTAAATCATTATTTTACAAAAATTTATTAAAAAATTAATATAATATAAATTGCCTTCATATTTAACAATTTTTTATCTTATATGATTATTATTTTACTTCCTGTATTTTTCAATGATTTTTAGTAAACAATTCCTATTTATTAATTATTTATTTATACATACACTAGTTATGTTGATAAAATAATTGAGATTGAGATTTGAGATGTCCTCTTTGAGAACTTTCCTTTACCTAATTTATTTTGTTCGGATTTCTTGTTCTAAAATAGTAAAGTGATATTAATCGATCTTAGTATTTAAACTATAAGGCGTGATAACCAATGAATGTGGAAATCACCAAGTTTATGAAATTAACATTTATTTTGTTAAATACAAGGATAGACTAAATTCAATAATTCAGGAAACAACCATGAAGAATTCTTCCTGGTTACATATCAGGAAATAATATTTATTTAAATTCACAAAATAATTCTAGGATAAACGCTTTAAACTATTTAAAGAAAATCAGTTTAATAGCTCACATTTTGGACATTTCATTCTCCTTGGATCACTGACTAATATCAGATTAAAGCCCAGAGACTAAGCTCAAAATCTGAGAAGGACTTAATGAATTAAAGCTATTCTGACTTTGTGGTAAAATGAAGATTGTCCAAGATATCATGAGTAGCGTTATGACATGTCGATGACAAAGTTACTACTAATAAGTAGTATGACGACAAGTAGGTGGTAAAATTGACCTCGTTTCTCAAGTTAGAAAGATGAAATTCTACAAAGAAGCAGATTAGTCGATGTTTCTAAGATTTTTCATCTAAGAAAAATAACGTTGATTTTGATCAGTTAACCATGAAACTTCTTCATGATTGATGGTCTTAGCCCCAATACGACCTGAATTAGGTGTAATTGGTTTTAAACCACTAGTTTCTTGATTTCCAATCTATGTAGGTAAATGAACTTCCTGGTTAGATCTTTTGTTTCCATGGTGGGGATAAGGGTATTGGAATTTCCAAGACGTAGAGGACTCCGACGAAGTACTTTAGTTTACAATGGATTTTGCCTGCGGCCTCAAAAATTAGAACTGTTTTTACATTCTCATCATGGATGAGAAGGTATTGGTTTTATGTGAAAAATGACTTTCGAAATTTTCATCAAATCTTTACGTTTTGAGACCCCCTGAGTCAGAAAAAAGGGTTTTTACGAAAGTGTCTGTCTGTCTGTAGGTCGTGTGCGGCATAACTCTCGATAGAATTATCAGATTGAATTGAGCTTTGGTACACTTTATCGGAGCCAAAAAAGTAAGGACAAGTTCGTTAACCAGCCACATCCAATCAAAATTGAGGGGTTGAGCACTACTTTTGTGTTTTTGAAAATAATTTTTTGAAAAAATCAAAAATTTCAATACTGGTTTTAGATAGTGCTCATAAATCTCTAAAAATTATCCTGATAACATTTTTTGATTAAATCAAAATTAGAAATGTTACAGCATATTCAAATTCGAAAAAAGTCAATATCAAAATTCCATTTTCAAGTTAAATTATACGAGATACGAAAAAACGTTATGATACAATATTATTGAATAAATAAAGACCTACAAATTTGTACAAAAAAAACTTTGAGATGAAAAATTGTTTGGCTAAATAAGGTCTACACATTCTTATCGATAAATTTCTCGACAGGATGTATATTTTAATTTTTTGATTTTTAATATTGAAAAAATTCGATTTTTTTCACCAAAATATGTGAGACACGAAATAAGCGTTGTTCTGCAAAATCGTTCCCTTAAATAAAGTCTACGATTGTTTTTCCTTTTTGAGATATTTGGAAGAAAATAAATTTATCAATAATCATGTAATTTATTAAAAAGTTACAAAAATGCATACAGAAAATCGAAAAAGAAACTTAGTGAATTTGAGAAAAAGACTAATTTACATCATCTTTAATATCATTAAATTGGTTTGAGCTTCAGTATTAAATTATAAGAAATAGACTTAAACGTATGCGAAGAGCACATGACCGAGCGCGAAGCGCGAGGTCCAGAAAGAACGGAGCGCGCAGCGCGACGATCGAGTATTATGGAGCGCGAAGCGCGACGATCGAATCGAGCGCCCTAGGCGCGCTCAAACTTGCGAGCTGCGCGCGAAGCGCGCAATAAGAATGTGCCCGCGAAGCGGGCAGATTTTTTTAGTTATGATAAATGCATATTTTTCCAACTTCTCTTTTACATATTTATACACACTTAACAATCTTTATATACATCGAAAAGTTTATATCTAATGATAATAGAAGTAATAAAAATATTTATTAAATATAATAGTTGCAGTATTATTTCTAATAAACGAAATTAAAAATCTGCCATTTCTCCACATTTTGCATATTTTAAAATAGCAGTTTTCTAAACTTCATAGATTTTCATTAAGTTTTCTTTTTTTCATTTAAATAAACCTCACAAAATTTCGAGAATTGAATACCACTTTTGATTAAGTAGCAAGCTTAACTTTTTTTTTCTTTCCGGTTATAAAATTTATTTGATTTTTTCTGAAAAATGATGTTACTTTTTATTAAAACTAATTTTATTTTAAAAAACAAAGATTCTGTAACTTTTTAAAATGCATGCATTTAAAGACTGAGTTCATTATTTTGTTTGACAATTTAGAATTATAGGTGATTGAATTGTTGCAGGTAGCCCCTGGTACAAGTATCCATTAAGAATGGATTCGTCAAATTCTAGTAAAGAAAATCTTTCGAGTTCTTCACTTTCGGTAGAATCAATACCAAATGAATCTGAATCTGCAAACAATTATACTGAAGTGAGCATCGAAGAAGATAATGAAAAGCTCAGCAACGACTCGAAAGTCATCGCGGCTGTTGATAATAAGACAGAATCGCGAAATTGTACAGGTGTGGAAACTAATGATACAAATTGTGTTGAAATGGTTTCAATGAAGGATGATATTAAAAATGATGTTAAAACAGACGAATCCGAGAAAGAAGGAAAGGAATCAAAGGAAGGAAAAAGAAAACGAAAAAGTACGAGGTAAGGCAAAGAAAATTCTCATCTGCCAAATTATTTTATTTTATTTTTTTTGTTTTTTGTTTTTTTGTTTGTTTTACTTTTTTCGTAGCATACAAAGATACATTCTACTAGGATATTGATACACACTTTGAAAGACAATAAAGGTATTGCACCACCCAAAATTCGACACATGTTATGTACTTCCTTTTTCATTCTTATTTTTATTTTATCTAAGTAATTTCATAGGTGATACCTTGAGTTTTTTATCTTCTAAAAATTTTATTAGATAAATTCTGAGAATCACATGATTCAGAAGTTTTTTATAGAAACACTATACTTGATATTCTCATGAATGATTAGGTTTCTTTCGAGTAACTCGATGATTCACAACTAAAAACTCATTGAAATGAAATGATTTATAAAATGCTATGAAAACTTATCATTTTTAGTGTGCAAGAAAAGGATTCTTCGGAAGAGAATGGCAGTAAAAGTAAAAAAACAAAGTTACAAAGTACGAACGATAAATTCTGTTGGAGATGTCACAAAGAGTCCGTGGATATCCAGTGTAGTGCGTGTCCGCGTTCTTGGCATCGTAAATGCACCGGTGGCGCGCAACTACCCGCCGTTCAAAACTGGATTTGTGGAGAATGTGCGACCATCTTGAAGTCGGAAAATGCCGAAACCCGTTCTGAAGTAATGGCTCAAGTCTCTGTTGATCAGCTTTGTATGTTGCTAAAACATATTATTGATAGGATGCGGGATTATCCTGGGGTATGTCCGAAGAATTCATTTAATTATATTTTATAACATATCTTCTGGCTACTTTAAGTTGGGATTTTTGTAAATCCAGTTGATGATTTCTTGTGTTTCTGGAGTTTATGACAGGGACGAAAATTGCAAAAACGGTGCAAATTTATATTAGGGTGGTCCAAAATACCCCAAAAAAATTTCAATCCCCGTAAAAAATGCGTCTTTTTTTCAAAATCCCAATATCATCATGCGCTACTGAACACTTGAAAATTCTATTTAGAATACATGGGGAAACGACATTTTTACGTATTATTGTTAACTTTGAGCCTTTTCTACCGTTTTTTTAAAGACAAATAATCACTAATGGACAAATTGAATATCCTCTTTGACTTTCTAAACAATTTTCAATTGTTTAAGCACATGAAAATTTGATACATTTGAGTGAAAACTGGACTTCTCTGCCTCAATTTTAAGGGGTCAGTACCACATCTTAAAGACATTTTTCAAGAATTTTTTTTTCATAGTAAAATTTATTTTATAATTTCAAACTTTTAATACACAAAAGATAAAGTTTTAAATAAATAAAGACAAATTTTTTATGGTAAATCTTGCTGGTATGGCGGCCTGAAGTTACCCCTACTTAAATCTGGTTGACATGATATTTGAACTTTGGAGGATTTGAAAAAAAAATTGCTAGAATAATGGAAAGTACACTCGTCCCTATTGTATGAATCTCAATTATTCACATGCGATAAATAAAAATGTTGAACTATTGAAATTTTCGACCTTTTTTTCAACGTAAATTGTTTAAAAAATGACTTTAATATTAATAAATAATTATAATGTTGGTTCATACGATAGCAACAAGTGTACTTTTCATTAATCTAGCAATTTTGTTTTCAAACGCTCCAAAGTTGAAATATTATGTTAACCAGATTTAAGTAGGGGTAACTTCAAGCGGCCATACCAGCAAGATTTACCATAAAGAAAAATTTGTCTTTATTTATTTAAAACTCTATCTTTTGTCTAATGAAAGTTTGAAATTATAAAATAAATTTTACTATGAGAAAAAAATTCTTGAAACAATTCTTTGAGATGTGTTACGGACCCCTTAAGGAATTTTGAAAATAAAAAATAATTAATTGTTCAGACAATTACAAATGTTTTCAATAAAATATACTATTCTACAAAATTACTTACTATTTCGTTTAGTTAAGAAAATACATTTTTTTTGCGGAAGTGGATGGGGGAGGAGGGGGGGGGGGCTTGACTTTTAGCCAAAATTGATTTCTGTAATGCATTTTTGGACCACTCCAATGTATATTGTTAGAAATAGTCGAGTTTAGTCTATTCGATAAAAAAATGCCGCTTTAAGTTTCAAAGTCAACTCCTTGAACAAAATGAGAATCAATGAGAATATTATTTTGGAAATTAACTTATGTTTGAAATAATCATTTAAACAATATGCATAGTCCGAGCCATTTTGGAAGGAAGTGGACACTAAAGAAGTATCCAATTATATGGATTACATTGTAAAACCAATGGACTTAGGCTTACTGGAAAACAATGTTAAATCAAAATTATATGGGAGTACTGATGCATTCATGGCGGATGCAAAATGGATACAGCATAATTGCATTGTGTTTAATACTTGTAAGTAGACATCAAAGTTACGTAAACCTTCATATTTACTTGATTATTGCGACGTAATCTCAAATAAATGTTTGAAAAATATTTTCATAAATTTCAAAATACATGAAAGGCCAATATACTTTCAGTAAAACACTTTATATTTAAGAGTTAATATTTTTTTCAAAAAAATGTTTGAAACTTTAATTTAATTAATTTAAATTGATGATTTTGAAACTTTTTTACTAAAATATTTTAGTATATGGGCGAATAGAAAATCACTCAATAAGTTTTCGGTCTAACTAACAAAAACACAGTTTTTTCGAGAAATTCGACATTATTCATGAACATAGTTTCCTTTAAGCGTAATACATTTATTCCCACGCAATTTCGGCAATCATTTCTTAATCGGAGCTAAATCTCTTTCCCTGGAGCATTTTTTTCAGGTCAGCAAAGAGCCAGTAGACGCTGGGGGCCAGATCTGGAGAATATGGTGGATAAGGAAGAAATTCGAAGCTTAATTCATTCAATTTGACTATCGTTTTCATGGACTTGTGGCACAGTGCATTGTCTTGGTGGAACAGCACTTTTTTCTTTTGCATGTGAGGCCGTTATAGTCGATAAACAAAAAGCCATGCGCGTCCCAAACTACGGATGCCATAACCTTGCCAGCCTACTGTTGAGTTTTTGGTCGCTTTGGACGTCTTTCACCAGCTGCTATCCATTTAGCTGACGATCTTTTTGTTTGAGGTGTTTAGTGGTGGATCCATGTTTCATCCATTGTCACATACCGACGCAGAAAATCCTATTTACCTCGCTTGAACAGCTTCAAACAGCGCTCTGAATCCTCGATGCGTTTTTTTTTTTGGTCGTGTGTGAGCAAACATGGCACCCACTTCAAAACCAACTTACGCATCCCCAAAGATTCGTGCAAAATTGTAAACACACTACCTTCTGATATCTTTAAAGTGTCAGCTGCCTCACGCAACTTTAATTTACGATCGCCCAAAACTATTGGGTTGGCAACAAAGTCATTTCGTTTTTTTTTTCATGATTTTCAAAGCAAGTTTATTAATACAAATGACAAACATTATTCAATTAGGTATTGACTATTTCGTTCGATGACCTTTTGCCATCTTTCAGTCATCTTCATAATTCCGCTTTCGTAGAAAGTTTGGTTCTTAAAGGCAGAAAACTGAATCAACTCCTTTTTGACAGCCTCATTTGAATCCAATGTTTTTCCATTCAAATGGTTTTGAAGTGAACGGAATAAACGATAATCGGATGGTGCAAGGTCAGGACTATACGGTGGATGAGGCATCACTTCCCAGCCTAACTCCAATAATTTTTTGCGAGTGACATCTTGATGGAAGATGACGCCTTTACGAGTTGCTAGTTCTGGCCGCTTTTCCTTGATTTCTTTGTCCAATTTCATTAGCTGGCGACAGTAGATATTCGAATAGATAGTTTGGTTCCTTGGGAGCAGCTCAAAATAAATACCTTTAAAGTCCCACCAAACACTCAGCATAACCTTCTTTTGATGAATATCGGCTTTTGATGTCGATTGTGTAGGCTCATCTCGCTTGCTCAGTGATCTTTTTCGCACGACCTTATCGTAAACAACTCATTTTTTATTGCCCATTATGATTCGCTTTAAAAATGGATGTTTCATTACATTTCAGCAGTGAATCGCAAATGGAAATTCGTTTGGTGAGTTGAATTTCGTTCAATTTGTGAGGATCCCAAATATGGAGCTTATTAACGTAACCAAGTTGTTTTAAATGTCTTTCAACGCATGTATGTGATATGTTAAGCTTCTCTGCGATCTCTCATGTCGTACTACGCCGGTTATTTTCTATCATTGCTTTTATTTTGTCTTCGTCAACTTCAGTTGGGCGTCTAGAGCAGTGATCCCAGAACGTGGGAGCTGGCGGCCCCCACCATAGATGCCTCGAGCTCAATGTGTCTTCCTCATTCAATAAATCTATGGCAGTCGAGCGAGGAATAAGCCATGAGCTGTTGGGGACTATGGTGGGGGCCGCCAGCTCCCACGTTCTGGGATCACTGGTCTAGAGCGTGGTGCATCTTTGAGGTCAAAATCTCCGGAATGAAAACGAGCAAAACGATTGTGGTACTGGCGATCTGTTAATGATTAACATCATACAACTTTTTCCGAGCTTGCACTGCTTTTTTACCTTTTCGGAAGTAATAAAGTAATATGTGACGAAAATGGCCGTCTGGGATCTCCATTTCAAGTCAATGCAAAACGATAAATAAACAACATAACTTGAAACTTTTTTTTTACTGAATGATCTCTGAAACGTCAGCTGTCAAATACCATATACGGTCTAAAGTTTGCAATAGAGAAGAACGACTTCGAATGACTAAAGTCATCTAGCGGAAAAAAGCGAAATGACTTTGTTGCCAACCTAATATTTTGTGGACTTTTGTTATGTTTTCGGGAACAACTGCGGATTTTGGGCGACCAGAGCGTTCAACATCATCGGTATTTGTACGAACGCGTTTAAATCGGCATACCACTCGATGATTGTTGATTTCCTAGGTGCAGAGTCCCTATAACGCTTATCAAGCCACTGCTTTGCTTCAACAGTATTTTTTCCCATTAATAAGTAATGTCTGATTAACTTTCGAAACTCTTTTTTATCCATTGTTTTGGAAATGACAAAAGTTGCTTCACTAAAACCTCTGTAACTTCTGAACTAAATGTCAGATTGTTATAAAATGTTGACACTTAACGTTTGAAGATTGGTACCATCCAGAAATCATATGGATTTGACAACAGTGGTGCCATCTATATGTCAGACCGGAAACTTATTGAGTGATATGTTATATACAACCGGTTCATTTACAGCTACAAAGATGGAAATTTTGTTCATCATGTTTGAAAGTGATTTTTATTTTTATAATTACACTGGTATACAAGGGTTGTGCTAATGGGAAATGACTAGGTGTTTTCGATGAATTTTCGCACGATGAACACGAATGTGGGCTCAAAAGTTGTCCATCATGTATAGTTTTTGAGAAAAAGGGGGTTGAAAGCCCACAAAAGCATTTTTGGACATTTTTGGATAACCGTGGGCATTCAACCCAGAGTCCTAGAACCTTCAAAAATGTCTCAAATTGAAGCTTGTCATTTCCCGTTTCGAATCCAATAAACCCAAATTTAATCGCATCTGACCTTGACGCTCTGTGCGCCTTTGAGCGTAGTCGTTATTATTCTGATTAAGAGAGAACAGAAAATTTACCCGTTTTCAGTTATGAATTTCATTCTGGTCGGATCTGAAGATTCAGACAGAAATCTGAAAACAAACCATGGATGGATCGGCGTACATTGATGAATCGAAGAGTTGATTCCAAACGCTGCAATGCAGTTCACTCATCCATGGATCATTCAGCGTTGTCCTTACAAATTAGCCTTGATCCGATTAAATTTGGGTTTATTGGGGTCGAAAGGGGAAAGGACAATCCTTTTTTGCAGGTTTCAACCCTCATTTTTTCAAAAAATATACGTTATGGACAACTTTTGAGCCCAGATTTGTGTTCAGCGTGCGAAAATCTTTCAAAAACACCTAGTCACATCCCATTAGCAGACCGAAAGTTGAAATTTGCAGACAAGCCTTATTCATGAAAAAATATATATAAATATAAACAAATGAAGGGTGAAAAGGTAAAAGGAGGTAAGTATTAAAGAAACTGAAAGTCCATTCCTGAGATAAAGTATTACTTAATCGATATAAAAAAATTTTATTGAAAAGAAGCTTCCAATTATGAGAAAATGTGGTCCGAAGGTGACCATATCGGGTTGACGCTTTTTTTTACCTTGTCCGAGTTGTTTTCGTTGTTAAAACAAATATATTGAAATATACAGGGTGATCCGCCAATAGTCATAAAGTTTTGAATGTCCAATTCTTTATTAAAAACCAAACAAGAAATCATATTGACAAAATGTTGTGCCAACAATAGTTTTCAAACTATTGAGCACTGTAATTGGCCAGTAGAAAGTCACTATTTCTGCGCGCCCATAAGCTTCCTGTGCGAATTTTTTTTACCAAGATTTACTTCATATCAGTAGAAAAATATTCTCAGCCAGACAAGAGACAAACTGTTACCGAAGCAACATGAAGTTGGAAACACTATGGTACAGTAAACAAATTTTTAATTGTAAGTACCACTAATTAAATCTTAAAAGGCGTCATTTTTGTTCCTATGTATGAAAAATCCAAACTAATGGAAAATTCAGTCATTTTTATAATTCGCATTTAATTGCAATGCTTAATAGTCCGAAAATTATTGTTGGCGCAACATTTTGTCAATATGCTTTCTTGTTTGGTTTTTAATGAAGAATTTGACATTCAAAACTTTATGACTATTGACGGATCACCCTGTATGCATTTCGTGAATATAATAAAAAATAGTTTAATCACAAAAAGTCTTTACCATAAAAAATGCAGTAGTTTAATTCATTATTCTCTAATAAAATAATACAAAACTTCAAATGGTTCACGCTTAAACATTAATTAACATTAGTTTTCAAATCGACCGGTCGTACAGAGTTGCTCGTATAACAAATAATTTTTCACAGAAATTTAATATTAACTTTGGTATAGTATACGAATGTATGAGTGATTCTTCATGAAGTATATAGAATCGAAAGACCCGGGCTCGAATTCCGGCACAGTCGAATGCGTCTCTTTTTCCACAGAACGATTTCAAATTCTTTAAAATATAAATAATTTATATTCAATTTTTTAATTGATTTGTTTTAGTAAATCAACGTTCGAAACCATCCGAGTTTGTTTACCTTATAATTATATTTTTCGGGAAACGTTCAATAACAATTTGATGAAAGCAAATAATTTATTGAAAGAAATCAAATTTTTTAAACATTTGTCTATTGTTGTTGTTAAAAATGTATGAAAATCATTCTAAATTTTCCAGGAAGCATTGATGATTAATTTTCAATTTAGTAAAAAAAGTGAAAAATGCAATTTTTATGAAATAAATGTTAAGTGACCCTAAGTATATTTTTTCAAAAACTACGTATTAATCCCCCAGAAAAATAATTTATAGTTGGTTATTAATACTATAATTTTTATATGGTGCGATTTATTTTTTTGAAATAAAAAATAAGATATTCGTTTGTTAACAGGTGGAGGAGTTTACGCAGATCCGTCCAAATTGACGAATGCTGCGAAGCAGATAGTAAAAGTTGCGCGTCAAGAAGTCTCGGAATTAGAAGCTTGTCCAGACTGCTACATGCACGGTCGTAATATACCGCGACCATTGCCAAGTTGGTTCATCGAACCTTGTCATCGACCTCATCCAGTCGTATGGGCAAAGTTGAAGGGTTTTCCATTTTGGCCCGCGAAAGTAATGCCTCGAATAAACGGAGCAGGTCATGTAGACGTCCGCTTTTTCGGAGAGCATGACCGTGCTTGGGTGTCACCAAAGGACGTATTTTTATATTCCGAGGAGCCCCCACTGCCTTTACCACGTAAGAAGAAACCTGAAATGGATGAGTGTGTAAGAGAGGTTGCTCGTTATTGCCGCAAACTCGAAATGGTATTTGGAGAATTCAAATTCGCTCCACCCAAAATTCAGTATAATCCAAACGATCCATTACAAATACAGATCATGTTGCCAAATTACGATCCTACGCTCCAGCCATCCAAGTCTCAATCAACATCTTTGAAAAAAAGGCCTTCGTTTAGAAGCCGTTGGGACAATAGTGATTCAATTTCGCGTGATATCAACAATTTGTCAATCGAGAGCAGAAACTCGACCCCCATAAAATCTAGACCAGCCACCCCTGGCGTTACAAAGAAGAAGGCTTTGCGAAAGTCGAATTCCATCACGAGCCCTATAGTTGCCGAAAAAGAACAGTTTGAGACGTCTTCTAAGAAGCAGGAATCTCTGGATCTTGTTAAAAAGAATGAAAACAAGCCAAAATCAAAATTTAAATCTCACAAGAAGAATCAAATCGAACTCCCAGCATTACAAGAATTGACCATTCTTGTAGATAAAAATAGCGGCAATTTAAGATCTACCTCGACAAATGTCAAATCTGTAGAAGAAGTTCGACATAAGTCAGCGACAAAGGACAGCAAGACTCCAACACCCAAAATTGTTCCTAAAGTTATTTCTACTTTTCTTGCCACCAGCACTCCAAAAATTGCTCTTAAACCAATTAAGCCTAACGTAAATAAATTATATAAGCCTAAAAAGACTATGATAGACAAAATTAATTCTGTGAAAGACTCCAATTCTCATTCTAATTCTAATTATAATTCTAATTCTAATTCTAATTCTAATTCTAACAAAGAACCAATTACTGTGTTGGAAATTGAAGCACAAAGTAAGAATGCCGCGCCCTCTACTGCCACTAGTCCGGGAATAAGATACTATGTATTAGCAGGAGATAAAGCCGTGGAAGTTAAAAAGTTATCCGCCGAAACAGTGAGCAACCAACAATCGAGTGTAAAAACTGCATCTCCGGTTAAGCAGGAACCAAAGGAGTTACCGGTTACTCAAAAGAAACAAAGTAAAGCGAAGAAATCATTCCCCAATAGACCTCCTAATTTTTCCTTTCCACCGAAAACACCGACGGGATCACCCAATGCTATGGTTTACATTCCTCCACAACGAACCGAGACATCCCCTTCTCAACAGCAGTTACCGCCTCCAGAAGCAGGACCTTTTTCCTCCAAACTGCATCAGCGATCCTTAGAATTGGCTAAACGTATGGCTCAGATGATGGAGGAAGCCCTCAGAGAAACAATCTTAGAAAATCCCGATGGTGAGCAGACGTCTAATGACACTTGTCAAGCTACGATTCACTTCTTAAAGCTTGAAATTGAACGAATGAGATGGCAACACCAACAACAACTCGACGAATTGAAATATAATACCGGTGAGTACTCTTAAAAGTTGTTGCTTATTTATAATTGATTGATTAGGGAGTAATATAAAAAAAATCAAAAAGCAAACATTGAAGATTAGAAAACCTAAATTCGAAACTAGAATTTACTTTAAAAGAAGTAAATCTTATCTTAAAATCCTGTTCATACACTGAGAAAAGTAAACCTTAATGGCTACTCCCAAAACCGTAATAGTTTCGCGCAGCTCACGCAGCGGGAGAAAACAGTAGCGTTAATTGTTTGAGCGTGAGCGGTTTTGGAGGGTGCAGAAATTGTTACGATGCGAGACCAGAACTGAAATCACAGTAACTATTACAGTCCTGGCAGTAACTATTACTGCAGTCGATCCACAAACGTTTCCGCCAGCGCAGTTTGCTGTTCAAATATCTTTTTAATGTCGGTTTTCGGTATATAACAAAATACGGTACGCGTATCTGAAAAACAGGATTAAGGGCCTTTAAGGTTGAGAACCATCCACTGGGGAGGCGATCACGACTCACAAGCCCTACCATCCTGTAAGCAAAGGCGTTCACAGAGAGACGTCGCCTCCCAAATCCAAGCGTTGAAAGTTAGAGGCCGGATCCTGAAAGACGTTTGCCTATCGAGTCCGTTGAGTCGTCTCCCAGCCTTCCACGACCATTTCTGGAGTACTTAGGACGTCAACAAGACGTTGCGAATCTGATCCCGGATTCGGAGAGACGTTGTCCCCAAGAGACCGTACCACTAACTACCAACGCTTCAAAGCCCTCGGGGAAGGACTCCAGATCTGAAAACAGAGACGTCTCAAATCTGAGGCCAGATTATAAGAGACGTCCCCTGGAGACCGTACCACTAACTACCAACGCTCCACCGTCCTCGGGGAAGGACTCTAGATCTGAAAACGGAGACGTCTCAAATCTGAGGTCAGATTCGAAGAGACGTTATCTCCAGGAGGCCCTTCCATCACCTCCAGACGCTCTTCTACCCACCTCTGGTGAAACAAATCCACATCCGGCCGAGACGCACCGCCAGGGAAGTCACCCCGCCTCGAGGAAGCCAGTTCACGGAGATCATCATTCCGTCCCTGGACTGTTTCCCTTCAACACCTTGAAAGGGGGTGGGCCTCCAAGCTACCAAGACGCCGACGAAGACATCCTGGACATCCCGACACGCTGTTCTCCGATCGAAGCCACTACGTAGTCACGGGGATCAGCGTCTCGTAGGACCACCAAACGCAAGGCGTTCCGGGAGATTTTCGGGGAAGATTCCGATGACGAGTAATAACTCTTAAACCACCAACCACGACCCAGTACAATTTATATCAAGAACTGCGCCGGGAGAAACGCTTTCGGTATAGAAGAGTAACTGTTACTGCCAACGCAAGAATGATTCCTCCAGATCACGTTCTGGTTTGACGGAGTAATGGTTACGGTCTAATGAGGAACTGTTCGGGATAAGACAGTAGCAAACGCAGAATAGCTACAACACAAAATTTCTGCCCAACAATTGCGGTCAGCGCAGTAACCATTACGGTTTCGGTGGTAACTATTCAGATTTACTTTTCTCTGTGTATAAAGCGAATCTCTTTAAAAATATGCAAGCTTACAAAAGTTTCTGTGCACAGCAGGTATTGTATACATACACAGTTAATAATGCAATTAATTGACACAAGTTTTAAAGTTTTGGTTGCTGTATGTATGATTCGTTTGAGGTAATATGAAGCTTGTTACACGTCCGTTAAAAAATGGTTGGATAACTTATTTGGTATTTTAATACGAAATTTTTTAGAAAAGTCCACTTGGGATAGCGTGGTAGATGATAAATCCATGTGAAATTGCTAACATCTAAGCTTGTCTTTCACTGAAATTTATAAATTAACACAGAATAATCCACTGAAAGCTAAATTTGCCAAGAGGTTAAAATGAAAAAAAATTAGTTTAAAGAACTTTCTTATCTAGATCAACTCCAGAAATGGTTAGCTGACATTTTTCTCAAAGTCTAACGAAGAATGAAGTATGCGGTTAGAAAGGAAGAGCAAAAAGTGCAATTTCCAAAGTGTAAAGCAATCAATATTAGGACTAAATTCTTCTGAAAGATGTAGAGGAGTTAGGAATATGAAAAAAAACTCTCACAGTCACGAATGCAGTATTTTACGACAGCGCGAATCTTTTCGAAAAAAAACCACAGATAGTAACTCTTGAAAAATTGTTGTCACACTTTTCGCTTACCAAAAACCTACTTCCTATTTTTATCTTTCTTTTTATTGTTATGTTTCAAATGACAATATCTGTGCAGTAACTAAACATACGAACTTCGAATAAAAATCATTGAAGAGATTAGAAATTTTAACTTTGAATTTGTCTAATTTGGAGTTAGGTCAGTAAATAAGTCGAAAAATATTGAGCTTCAAAGTCAAAGGTTTTTATAGCAAAATCGACATTTTGAAATTTTCAGTTTACTTTATCGCCAAATCTCAAACAGTGTTTCTAACAATTTCCAAAATCCTGATATCAATAGCGCACCGGACCTTTTTTATTAACTCAGGAGGTAAAAAAAGAGGTCCGATGCGCTTTATAGCGTGAGACTAACTCTCAATCCCTACCCTGGATTCGCCGCTAGCGTTCATTTATTATCATATGCAACGTAACATTCATTATAAATAGAATCCGTTACATGGAACTCCTTTTTAAATATTAAAAATGTAACCATTTATGCCCGGTAAAACATCCCTTGACTGTTTCTTATTCTTGTAATTTTTGTAATTTTCAAAACAATGGAGAAATGTGAGTTTCGTGTGCTGATTAAGCATTGCTTTTTGATGATACTGTTCAAGCAAAGCAATGTCTTGACAAGTGTTATCCGGACTCTGCTCCATCGAGACAAATGTTAGAGAAGTGGTTTGCTGATTTTAAACGCGGCCGTACTAACACCGATGATTTTGAATGCTCTGGTCACCCAAATTCGGCAGTTGTTCCAGAAAACATAAAAAAAAATTCACAAAATGGTTTTGGCTGATCGTGAATTGAAGTTGCGTGAGATAGCTGACATCTTAAAGATATTAGAAGGCAGTGTATTCACCATTTTTCATAAGAATTTGAGCATGAGAAAGCTCGGTTCGAAATGGGTACCGCGTTTGCTTAAAGTCGATTAAAAACAACAACGCGTCGACGATTCAGAGCGCAGTTTAGAGCTGTTTCAGCGCAATAAAAAAGATTTTTTCATGTGGTATGTGACAATGGATGTAACATGGATCCATCACTACACTCCAGAGTCAAATCGGCAGATAGATGAATGGACAGCAAAGGGTAAAAACCGTCCAAAGCGAACAAAAACGCAAATGTCAGCTGGTAAGGTTTTGTCCCCCGTATTTTGGAATGCGCACGGTATTTTATTCATCTATTACCTTGAGAAAGGAAGAACCATCAATAGCGAATATTATACGGCGTTATTGGTGCGTTTGAAGGAAAAAATTGCGAAAAACGACCCCAAATGAAAAAGAAAAAAGTGCTTTTCACCAAGACAATGCATCGTGTCACAAGTCGATCTCAACAATGCCGAAATTGCACGAATTTTACTTTAAATTGCTTCCCCATCCATCGTATTCTCCGGATCTGGCTCTCAGCGACTACTACCTGTTTGCAGGCCTAAAAAGAATGCTCCAGGGAAAGAGATTTGACTCCAATGAAGAAGTGATTGCCGTAACTGAAGCGTATTTTGAGGCCAAAGATAAATCGTTCTACAAAAAAGGCATTAAAATGTTAGAGAAGCGTTGGAATTAATTTATCACTCTTGAAGGAGAACATGTTGATGAATGAAGTAGAATTTTTCCCGAAAGTTGTTGTTTTATTGGTCATCCTACGAACTTATTGACTGACGTGTTAATTGTAATTAACAGCAACAGCTTTTAACGAGCCAAAGTACACTTTGGAATTATGTCAAAACTACATTAAGAAAAAAAAGGTAATGGAGGTTTGGAAATAATTAATTGTTTACCATATTTGTCCGATCTATCTCCAATTAAATTATTGTGAGATGAACTAAAACAAAAAATTTGTCTTGAAAAAAATTACCAGCAAACCTCAACTTTACACTATTTTACAGGATCATTTGAAAATACTACGTGGATTTCGACGTGAATTATTTCAAATTTCCACACGAAATCCACGTGGATGTTTTATGTGAAACAACAGCGTCGGATCTCGGAATTTTACTTTGCAAAAATGTCTATCGTACAAGTAAATATTCTGGTCGATAGATTTGAACGACTGTGTGGACCCGCTCCAGCTCCACAAATTTTCGGGTAGCCGAACTTTTTTGAGAATCAGGAGTCTTTCGAGCTTTTGAAATTATTCGACTCGATTCGAAGTGTTAACTGCTCGTCTTGACCCGGTCGTGTTGAGCCGCTTTTAGCTTTTTCCACATCTCTAGTAAATACTAATTGTAAGTAATTATATAATACTTAAACATACTCATGGCCTAGATTTGAATAGAAGGATTTATTCTTGATATCAGGATTTAAAAAATTTTTAGCAACACTGTTTGAGATTTGGTGATGAGCTAAACTGAAAATGTCATAATGTCGATTTTGCTGTAAAAACCTTTGACTTTGAAGCTTAATATTTTTCGACTTGTTTACTGACATTAAGCAAATTCAACGTTCAATTTCCTAATCTTTCGAATCGTTTTTTTTTTAAGTTCGCACGTTTAGTGCGGAAAGTATGGGTGTACTGTTATAAACAAAATTATTATTTTCGATTTTTCCACCTTTTTTCCACGATATTGCTGTGAAGATCTTCAATTGATAACGGCACGGATTTATGCCATTGACGTCGCATTTCTAATTTCTCTACCACGACTGAGCGCGCTGCACAACAAATCAACACAATTTGAAACTTTTCACATTTTAATGGAAAACGATTCTAGTTCTGATAGATCTTCAAAATCCAGAACACCGAAAAATGTATAACTTTTGTGAACATGATAAATGAGAAACATTACTTCATAACGCTCAATTTACTTTGCACTGATAGTGCGAAAAGTCCCCTCATATGAAATTATTAATCTGTGCAGTGGCAAAAATATTACATGTGAATATGTATACAAGAAATTGTTTAAATTACAACGGAAAAGGCTAGTATCGCTTGTTTCATAGATTATTCAGTAAAAAAAAAGTTTCAAGTTTTGTTGTTTATTTATTGTTTTGAATTGATTTGAAATGGAGATTCCAGACGATAATTTTCGTCACATTTTACTTTATTACTTCCGAAAATGTAAAAACGTTTTGCAAGCTCGGAAAAAGTTGAGTGATGTTAATCATTAACAGAACGCCAGTGCCACAATTGTTTTTCTCGTTTTCATTCCGGAGATTTTGACCTCAAAGATGCACCACGCTCTGGACGCCCAACTGAAGTTGACGACGACAAAATAAAAGCAATGATGGAAAATAACCGGCGTAGTACGACATGAGAGATCGCAGAGAAGCTTAACATATCACATACACAGAGGTGTGGTGATGAGAATTGTCTCAGCATACCGAACTGTGTCGACGAGTGCTGTGCTGGTCCTGGCGAGCGTACCGCCAATTGACTTATTGGCGGAAGAGAGGAGAGAGACCTTTCAGCTCCGTAAGGAACTGACCTGCCTAACCAACCTGCAGGAAATCGCTCGCGCGAAGGAGGCCATCCGCAAGGAGATGGACACACCGTCTAATACCGGAGCTCACCACCTGGCTGGATAGAAAGCACGGTCAAGTCGGCTTTTACCTGGCGCAAGCGCCTTCAGGCCATGGCTGCTTTAATGCGTACCTGAAGCGCTTCAAGAAAAGAGACGACGAGTCGTGTAGCTACTGCGGATCCCTTGTGGACAATGCAGAGCACACACTCTTTGTCTGTGCCAGGTGGGGCGCGGAAAGGGAGGCTGTCGGTCGGGCAGTGGGCGCACAACTCACCCCTGACACGATGGTCTCTCTCATGCTCCAGTCTGAACAAAAATGGATACTTATCGAGTCATTCGTCACCCTGGTGATGAAGACGAGGGAGCTCGATGGGCGTGCAGAGCGCGGCAACAATGGGGGCCAGTAGAAATCGCATCGGGGCCTGCACCCGCAGCCCTGCGTCTTGGGCGGACTTGGCTGTCCGCGTCGTTCGGGGGAGGAATCGCTTTGTTTCTCCCCTGGCCGGCGCGGCTAGTCGGTCTGCCTAACGGACGTGTGGACGCGGATGGGAGTTCCGAGCAAACGGATGACGGAAAAGTCGTACGCGACTTTAAGCTGGAACCAACCACCCGTGAAGTTTAAAGCCGAAAGGCGGAGTATTGGTTCGAGAGAGGGGGTTTTTTGGTTTTAACAGGTATGCCTAGACCCGTCCTAGGAGAGTCCTGTACAACGTCTATAAAAGATTTCGCCATTTTTCCCTCTCACCAAAAAAAAAAAAAAAAAACATATCACATACATGCGTTAAAAGACATTTAAAACAACTTACTTACGTTAATAAGCTCGAAATTTGGGTTTCTCACAAATGGAACGAACTTAAACTTACCAAACGAATTTCCATTTGCAATTCACTGCTGAAATGTAACGAAACCGATCCATTTTTAAAGCGAATCATAACGGGCAATAAAAAATGAGTTGTTTACGATAAGGTCGTGCGAAAAAGATTACGGAGCAAGTGAGATGAGCCTACACAATCGACATCAAAAGCCGATATTCATCAAAAGAAGGTTATGCTGAGTGGTGGGACTTTAAAGGTATTTATTTTGAGCTGCTCCCAAGGAACCAAACTATCAATTCGAATATCTACTGTCGCCAGCTAATGAATTTGGACAAAGAAATCAAGGAAAAGCAGCGAGAACTGGCAACTTGTAAAGGCGTCATCTTCCATCAAGATAACGCCAGACCACATGGATCTTTAGTCACTCGCAAAAAATTATTGGATTTAGGCTGGGAAGTGATGCCTCATGGGGCTGTCAAAAATGAGTTGATTCAGTTTTTTGTCCCTAAGAACCAAATTACAATTACAATTATTCAATTAATAATTGAATAATGTTTGTCATTTGTATTAATAAACTTGCTTTTAAAATCATGAAAAAAAACGAAATGACTTTGTTGCTAACCCAATACTTTATAAGGAAGTGGGTGATTTGCGACAAGCCCAAAAAGTTTTGCCCAGAAAGAGTGTTTATGTCAGCTTAATGACGATGGAATGCCGTTTAAGATTTGCCGGCTATGGATGGAGGAGCACGGTGCTGAAACCGTTTCTGAAACCGCAGCATATTGAAAAGCCGCTGAAATGGGCGTACGAAAATACAAACAAGTTTTCATTCTGGTCATGGGCTCGTACACCACGTGTGTGATATGCACGCGGTCGACCATTCATCTGACGCAGCGTCAAGCATCCTGTAAAGCTCATTGTGTGGAGTTGCTTTTGTAAACTGGATTTTGGCGTCTTGCATGTGTTTACTAGTAACCTGAATGCCGAAATGAATCTTAACATCTATCAGAAAGTTTTTATTAAGTTTACAGAGAAGTGGTTTGGGCGAAAAAATAAAGAATGGGTACTGCAAGAAGGCATCTACCCAGAACACCGCACCCAGTAAGAAGCGGAAAACGGAATCACTGTCTTGAAGTGGGCCTCACAATCCCCAAATCCAAATCCCATAGAAAATGAAGAGTCAGCAAAAAAGCATAAGCTTCAGGAAAGCGTGTTTTTGATATCAAGTAGCTAAATAAACAATTGCAAGACATATCGAGTTGATGATGCTGACAAGCTATAATGAATCATTATGAGGGTTAAACTTCATATTAGGTAATCACAGTTCAAATACTCTATTTTGAACCTACGATAATGATTTTTATAAATATTTTTTTTTTTTTTTTAGGAGAAATCGTGACGACACTCTTGTGGCACTGCCAGTAAAAAAATTCACCTTTGGTTCTTTCCAACTGTTTTTTTATTAGAGAGAAGTGAGTGTGACGTTGCTTAGTAATGATTACTGGAATTCAGTAATAATTTCTAAGCTACTTAATCCTATTTCTCTTTGTCCAGGAATCAGTTAAAAAATGTCAATGGTGAATTAAAAAAAAAATACTTTCCGGTAATCAGTCCTGTTTTTCTGATCTCTATTTTCCAAGAAATTAAAAAGGATGATGAAAAAGTTTATTATAAGTCAAAAGAATTGTAGTGAAAAGACATAATACTTCAGATTTTCCTACACAATTTCATGCTTTAAACTTTTATTTGAGACATTTTCAAAGGTTCTATCACATCGGGTTTCTTTCCTACAATTTTTTGAAAATGTTAAAATAAATTGACTTGTTGGACGATTGTTTGCCTTGTATACGTTTTTAGCAATAAAACAATCTGAATTACTAAAAGTTAAAAAGGCATAAGTGCAATATAGAAAATTTTACACCGCGACTGAAAAAGAGTCGCATTTTTTTATGTTGGGTAACGCACAAGGATCAATTTTTTTATACGTGGCTTAAGTGCATTTAAATGTGGCATAACTATAGGATAACTTTTTTAACGTAATTAGTGTATGAAAAAAAAATGTAACAATTTTTAAAATTTATTTAAATTATAAGAATTTTAAAAAAATGATGTTATTGCCTTGTCATTCATCAATTATTTTTATAACCTTGATGGAAAATCTTTTTCACAGATCGAACTCTAAAAGAAATGCGAGCAAGTCTCGAAGCAGAGCAGTTAAGGGCTGTTGCAGAAATGCGCAAACAGGCAGATGAAGAGAAACTGAGATGCGTTGAGGAAATAAAGAAAAAGCAATGGTGCGCAATGTGTGGTCGCGAAGCTCTTTTCTACTGTTGCTGGAATACAGCGTATTGTGACTATCCCTGTCAACAAAAGCACTGGCCATTGCACATGAATTCATGCGCCCAAAATCCATCCCCTGTTTCGACTGCTGTATCCAATGCCCCAGTGAACGTGAGCATCAACGATCAACAGCAGGTGATGCCCAGGCTCCAGACTAGTTCGCAAAATGCGACTGCTAACTCGTGGGGGGCCTAGAGCCAAACAGTGTAAGTCCCTATGAATTAAATAGACGCATGAAGTCATATTGATGTCAAGACGTCTTGCGCACGGAGATGCAAAGTAAAGATAATTTAACTATATAAATTTGCAGGAAAATGATAAATTCATAATTTTAGGACAAACTGTGTGGTTTTTTTTCACGCATTTTATACATGTTTTTATTCTCTTTCATAATAACAGCAAAATTTGTCTTCAACATCTATTTTCATGATCTATTTCATAATTTGTTTTCACAGCAGAAAGAAAGGCGGCATACATTTAAAAGTGATTTACTTTTATTTCGTGTTGAAATATTGTATACTAAGGGTTTAATGTGAAAAATGACTTGAATTAAGTTATTTTTTGAAACACAGAGCTATCTTTCAATTCTGAAAATTTAGTTTTATCTCACAACATTTTTTATGATCGTTTAAAAAAACTTGTAATGATCTTTCATTTTTCTTTTATCTGGTTGGGTTGTGTGCATAAAAAAACAATAGACAAATAATAAGTATAACTTAACCGGATGGTAGGTATTAATGAATGTTACTCTGTGTATTTCTTAAAGAGTAGGCCAAAAACAGTTTCTTAAGAAGCATATTGCAATGAATATGGAATGAAAAATTAAGAAGCCAGTAAAGAAAGATAATTTTAAATTTGGTTAATATATGTAATATGCTGCCTCCAAACGATTAGGAATTTTGAATTTTGAGATTTAAAAAACAATGTCTTATGAATATCAGAATTACAGTGAAATTTCTTTCGCTAAAGTTTACGGTATTCAACAGTTTTTGCAGTAAAAACTTAATAATTGATTATTTCGTCTTTTTCTTCAATTATAAATTTCTCTTTATGATTTTTTATTATTATTTCGAAATTGATAAAAAGTCAACAGACGAATTTAGATTAAAGAGTATTGTATTAACTAATTTCAATTTTAGTTCACTGGCTATCTAGGGTGAAGGCACTAATTGTTGAGGAGGAACCAATTGTCGAGTAAACAGTTGATTTATCTTAACCTAAACGTTTGTTACGTCTATTCTCTAATCAATGTCATTTACCAAGCTTTCATTAAGCCTTGGAAACGTAAAAACTACGTATACATACAAAAATAGTGAAAATCATTAGAACTCGCTTTTCAAAAAAGCTTTTGTCCGCTTACGCTAATGTCTAACGTTGCATCTCCCTGCATAAAAAAAACATCGGTTGTAATGAAATCGAAAGATATTTTCAGTAAAGGACGCATCAGTGCCACACAAATAGTATTTCAGTTTTGTAAGGCAAATTAAAAAATGATATTTTTGTGTTATCTCCTAGTTGGGAAGTCACAAACGTTGAAATTAATACTAATTGCTGACTTACACTAGAAACGCTCTGGACCCTTTGCTCTAAGGTGAATCAAAAACCCTTTTTTTATGGTCAATGAATTTATTTTTTCACACTTGAAGTAAAGCATTTGAATTTGTTTTATTTTCAAGCTTCCATTGATGGAATGCACTTTTCATAAATATAATATTTTTGTTCATCAAACTTTATTGTAAAAACACTGGTGAAGTTAAACTTTTAGGAATATATGGAAAAAATAACAGCATAATAATAAGTTGCATACATCATTCGATCGTTTGTTGAATCTTATATACATAATTTTATAAAAGGTACACTTTTAATAATATATAATAAATCTTTAGGATAAATAAAAGTCACATAAAAAAAGAGTTTTTGGTTTGTTTTTGCAACACATGTAGTTAGAATCAAATATAATACCTATCATAAATAATTAGAAATTTTACAACTTTTCATTTATTTTTATTGTGGTTTTAAAACGGCCTGTAATATATTTTTGTGATTGATATTGTAAATTTAAAAAATATGTAATATATGTTATGTAACGTGAAATTTTACATTTTGAAAAGTGTAATTCATAATTTTGAATTATATTCTTACATTTTAGCATTGTTTTATACTTTAAAGAACTAGAAAATTCTGATAATTAAATGCTACTTTTCTGAAGTTCTTAAAATTTTAATTTTTTTCCTACTTGAATTTAAATTGTCTAATTATTTTTTATAAAAAGTATAAAGCAATGTAAAAAACATCGCTAAGTCAACATTACAATCTCTAATTTTAGTTTTGTTGTTAGATATACGATTTATAAATGAAGTGACTAATGCCTAAAATATTTTTAGTTCGACTAGCCTATCCTTTATATTTTTGTTCGCGTATTTATTTTACTCTTAACCCTTTAACAACGGGAGATTACTTAAATAGTGAAGTATGGGAAGGCTAATATTTAAGGGGTTTTTGGAACCGCTGAACTCGAAACGTTAAAAATGTCAATACCATTCAATATCCAGGAACCTTAGGTATGTTTTCGATAGTGTTCTTTTCAATTATAAAGTCGAAAACTTGAAATTTGATATAGCCAATATGAAACCCAATACGTCCAACGTCGAAGTGGTAAAAAATGTAAATATCACTTAATATACAAGGAACTCATATTATAGAGATTTTCGATAGTGCTTTTTTTATTATGAAGCCAAACACTCGAAATTCAAGACGGCAGACCCAATATAGTCAACGACGAAATAACCAAAAATTGGATGAGCCGTCCTAAATTTTTACCTTCAGAATCGAAAAGAGCACCATTAACACGTTCACGCCAGCGCTGTAATTCATGCTCCTCGCCCATTGGCGGCTACGTTTAAAGCTTTTCGCTCTATCGGACGGGAGCTAATCTAGTTCACGCCGGTTTTGTGTGATTTCATCATTATTTTAATTTTCAGCTATATGGAAATTATTTCTACTTACTTAACACTTTGGCTGCCATATCACCTGATATCGAGTGACGGTGCTCTTGTCAGAGAATCAGATATTAAAATTGTGTCGAAACGAGAGCGTGACTCTCAGGTCTTCTTTTTCGGCAGTCAAAGTGTTAAAGATCTAAATATTTGGTTTTACGTACCGTCTAATAGCACAATCAAATGCGTAACACCGATGGTTCGCGCCGCCCGATGAGACAGTCTAGTGCGGGCCACAGGTGGTACGCGCTGGCGTGAACGTGTTAAAAACGTTTGCAATATAAGTTGTTATATGGTTATTCTTAACGGATTTGTATGCTGTAATCTGTATCATACCATAGGTCTCTCAGCAAATTGATAAATGAAACGACGGAAAATCTAGCTAATCCTAATAATCTCCGTAGACTATGAATATTTTAAGAGTTTGGAAAGTTCTGCTTTTAACTTGTCCGGACTTGATACCTTTCGTAGAGATCTCTAATTCAAGTAAGTAACTTTATTTTTGGGGCATTTTTTTCTTTTAAATATTTTCAATCTTTTTCAGAAATCAAAGTGGTGTCCAGGTAAAAGAAGAATAATGTTATTTTGTAGAGGTCCTATAAAATCCTTCTTATGAAGCCGCCTGCTTCCATTACTGTTATAATAGCAGATTCTTAGGCTTCATTTATCCAGAGGAATTTTTTGGATAAATATTTACAGGATCCAATGTGGTATGAAAGTTTCATTGCTCAATAATTCTAAGTGTTCATCCAAATTGGGTAATGAAAAGTATATCCCTTCCGATCACTCATTTAGTCATCGAAAGTCTAGTATCTAGCACTCGGTTTCATATTCTTCGTTTTGATCAGGTCAACTGAATTTTTTCAGAGTTTTTTTTTTTTTGAATTTACGAGGTTGCCATAAGACCCAACAAATTTCCTTTACATTTTTATATAGCCTTGATGAATTTCATAGAATCAGAAAGAAATGTGAAATCTCCCGGCAAAGTTGACTGAAAGTCTGCGTTGTGCATCATCTTATTGTGAAGGAAGTTTTTACATTTTATATGAATACAAACTGCTCGCCTCTCTTTGCGTAACTCACTTGGTGATATTCGATAATGGTCTTTCTAATATCAATATCAATTAGTTGGGATTTATCAGGAACGATACGCAAGAAAACTCCATCAGCAGAAATTCAAACTGTTGCTAGCGAGATCTGCATGTAATCTGTTATACTTGCAACGTACACTTTATAGTTCTAGTACAATATTTACCATCTGATCAAATTTGACCCGGATTGCTTAGAAAAAACAATATTTTTATGTATTTTAATACAAATTTTCATTATCCCTTCAAAATGGGCTCGTTTTGAGTCAATACAAGCATGCCAGCGCTTAATCCAATTTTCCATACACTTCTTATAGGCCTTGGCCGGTGTGGCCTTTAGTTCCTTCAGCGAATTCCTTTTTATGGCCTCAATCGACTCATGGCACGTTCCCCGGAGCGGATGTTTGAGTTTCGGGAACAGGAAAAAGTCACAGGGAGCCAAATATGGCGAATACGGTGGCTGAGCAATCACTTTTGTTTCGTGTTTAGCCAAAAATTCAGTCACAATCTGTCTGGAATGTGACGGCGCATTATCGTGGTTCAGGTCTTTCGGTACGAGTCTGGCAGCGACGCGCTTCATACCCAAAACATAAACCACAATGTGTTAAGTGGATCCATAAGAGATTTTGAGAGCCTCTGCTATCTCTCTAATGCCAAGACGACGATTTTCGAGCACAATTTTCTTCACTTTTTCGATGTTATCGTCGTTAACAGAGGTGGATGGACGACTCGCATGAGGCAAGTTTTCTACGACCTCACGACCCTCACTGATTGCTTTATGTCACTCAAATACTTGCGTTCTCGATAGAGTAGACTCCCCATAACACTTCTGCAACGTTTTCAATGATTCCGTAGCCGTAATTCCCTTAGAAACACAAAATTTCAAGCAAACTCGTTGTTCAATTTTTTTTCCATAGTAAAAATCGCCAGACAAACTTTTCGCGCCGTATGCCAATGGCTGCCAAACACACACTATTGGACGTCTCCCGCTCAAACTTCACACGACTGCCAAAGAAGGTGTTTTGGATAGCATTTGAAAAAGAAGACACGGTAGACTCTGTTAACCTAATTTGGTTGACAGGGTGATTTCTCGATGACATCTATGATATTCTCTTTCACTTTTATTGACTCCGAAATAAGAGCATAGTTTTGAGAATTTTATATGAATTTTGGATCTAAAAATATTTAAAATAGTTATGCTCGTTTTTCTGGAGGTGCTCTCCCAAAAGGTGTTTTTCGGTAGCCACGCTTGTTGCTAATTTGATTACCTGAATTACAAAAATTCATTTTACATAATAAATTAACCTGTCATTGAATGAAGGATTTTTTGAAATTTTAAAAACAAATGGCGGAAGTTTTTATTGTATAAAAAAAATACTATTGATCGGGAAAAATCTTTCATTCAAGTACAAGGTTTTTTTAAATCCATAATAAGCTTACAAAATTTGAAGTTACACTCGAGATTTCCTATAACGAAATTCCCTGTAACGAAACCTATCTGTAACAAGCGCGTCACGCCTCCTTATAACGAGCAGACGATCGACCCCTCTTCCCCCACTACTACGGAATGAAGCGCGCTCGAATTTGAAAAAGTAATCAATGAGTTTGATGGCTTTTATCACAAATTAATGAGAAAATTATTTGTCAATTATTGAAAAATTTCCATTTTTGTATACATTGGCAAGACTTTTCTTTTTTTCTGAAAATATTAAAAAATACACCTGATATAAGCATAAATATTTTTATTATTATATTATTATATTTTTAGTATTTTGAGTACATACCGTCAAATAAGTTAATTCCATCTTCAATACTCACAGAAATCTTTTTTATACCGTTTTAACTATGTAAATATATTATTCACATAGCCTCACTGACAGACAGACTGCGCGCATTATATAATGCGCATAACAGCGCTTAGCAACAAGTAGGATATGGAGGGGATCCCTCTCGCGTTTGTTACAGAGAGGTTTCCGATGCTCGAGCTTTTCGTTACAGGGAATCTCGAGTGTAATTGATTTATTTTCACGAAAAAACGTGGCCTCCTAAATTTCAATTTCTTACTGTTTTCAAAGCATTATTCTTTCCTGGGTCACTTCCTCCGCGTGTAGGTAATTTTTGTTATTATTTTGATTTAAATCATCAAAAAATCTTTGTAGGAATACATCTTTGTTAAGATGCTCATATCTCGCTTTGATCTTATCCAAAATAATACAGTCTTGCAGTATAAGAATGTCTTCTTGTAATTTTTTTTGTCGATGCACTCAAACAACTCCCATCGGATTTGATAGTATTTGGATTGAAATATTGTTTTCTTTTCTTCATTCTTGATCTCGGAACCTTTGTCGCCTCTCGTTCCTCTCTAAAATTCTTTCTCGACTTATAGCGAATTTGAAATAATAAAATTACTCTCGAAGTGAACGTTCTACCACTTAGCTCGATGTTAACTGTTGTACTGTAACAATCTCTGGAATTTGTTTACCTGGACCTAAACATTATTTATATCTATCACTACAAATGTAGATAATACAGTACTGATGCAAACAGATAAAAAGAGATGGTCTCTGTCTCGCGTGAATCTGCCACTCTATACCTACTATAAATGCTCAAACGAGGCGTACACTTTGAATGCCCATAACTTTATCCATTTTAATCAGATTGAAGCATGATATTTTTAAACTTTTTAAAAATACATATTTTCGCAGAATTTCCAATTCTACATTTTACAGAATTATCCCTTTGACTCCTCGAGAATACCAGTAGTCCATAATTTCAAGTTTTAAGAAATTTGAGAACTTAAATAGACTCTGTGTATTTTCAGAATGAAGCTAATTCAAACACATGCAGCAGGGTGTGCACTCTACCCCCCAGTGAATGTATGACGATACCGACTACAAATTCATGTATATCGCAGGCAACACCCATGACAAGTCTCAAAGTTCAGCAACGTTGAACTACATTTCAGGTCATAAAGTAATTGTAACTCTGTACAAAAAAGAATGAACGGTATACAATAAGAATTTATGTATTAAACAAGCTTTTATACATAGTAGAACATTATGTTCTTTATTTTAAGAAATGTATATGTGTATTGTATGTTAAATTTTTTGATTTTATAAAAAAAATCCTTTTTTTTTAAATTTGACGTCGCCTTGAACAAAACTTCTTGAATTGAATTTAAATTTTTTTAAATTTGAATTAGGGCGATCATGTTACATCGAAACGATATTTTTTTTCAGGCTAATTGTAAGAAATTATTCTTTTTTATGTTAAATAATGAAGCATAAAGAGGAATTCACTGCACATTAGAGTGAATCTTTTCAAGCATGTCAGCATATTGTTTTTTTGTATTATTACCCTAATTCCATCGCGTTACACATTTAAAAAAATTAATAGTATTTTTGAAGTGAAGAATAAGTTTCGGTTCATTATTTAAATTTTTTTGTACTGGATTTATATTTTTTGTAGTATGTAACACAGTTTTTTTTGCAAATTATTAATATAAATATTTCAAACTCGTGCCAGGTCATTCAATTAAATATTCGTAAAACGAAGTCATAAAGATGTGCGTCTGTAAATAGCAACCAACTGCTCGAAAATACTAAAAAACAATATTTACATTTTGTCGAAAAAGTACCTGGAATTAATCATTCTAAAAGCCCGCTTAGAGAGATTGTCAAAAACCTTTTTGACGCTAAGTTGGCACCACGGTCCTCTATACTGACGTGGAGTTCGAGCACGATCTGTTATTTAGTTTGTTCACAGTACCCGATGTTGTTAGTTTATTTCAAGTGTGTTTCGCGATTTTGCCAATGAATACGATTACTGAACAGAGAATTTATCTCAAATTTTGCATTGCAAATAGAATTTCGTGTGTGAAATCGCTGAAAATGTTACAGAAGGCTTACGGTGAATCGACTTTCTCAAAAACACGTGCATATGAATGGTATAGTGCATTCAAAAGCGGTCGAGATGTGGTGGAAGATTTGCCTCGCTCTGGTCGGCCATAAACGTCTTCAACTATAGTTAACATCGCTAAAGTGAAGGAAATGGTGACTGAAAACACGTTTTATCAAGAAGTTTTTTTGATGGAAGGAAAGGGAATACAATTATAATGATTTGGGAAGTTATTATTTCTGTATTGAAATAAAAAATGACAAATTTTCAATAAAAAATGTTACAAAATGGCAGCACTGGAGACATTTTCGTAATGTGTGTTTTCTTGGAGGAGCTCCGCAGCACGCAGCACACAGGGTGCAAAATTTAATCTGGAACAAAATAAATTTTTTTTCGCAATCTACATGAGAATGGCTACACGGAAAACGAACTCGGCAGTTTGCTCGCTCCCGATTGTGACGTCACACTCCCAGAGTGTGCGTACGTCTAACTGCCAGACTTTGGCGATCGCGCACCCAAAGCTAGCGGCAGAAATTCTTCCAAACTGAAACAAGCCTGAAACAAGCTTGTTTCAGTTTGGAAGAATTTCTGCCGCTAGCTTTGGGTGCGCGATCGCCAAAGTCTGGCAGTTAGACGTACGCACACTCTGGGAGTGTGACGTCACAATCGGGAGCGAGCAAACTGCCGAGTTCGTTTTCCGTGTAGAGAAACATGTAGGGAATTTGAAAAATATTGATTTTTGTGTAATTGGCAAGCATTTGAAAAAAATACTCATTTATCGACCAAAAAAACGGCACTTAATTGTTTAAATTAATTAATCGAAAATCACCTACGTGTTTCTCTTTGAAGTGTTATTATAAAGATGTAGGAAAAAACCCGATTAAAAATATTGAAAATAGTTTGAGTTATGCTGCGTGCCGATTTCAAAAAACGTGTTTTGAGAAAAACGCGTTTAAAGTTTTGAAACATGTAATAAATACGAAAAAGTGAAAAATTTTAATGTTAAAAATTTTTTTATGAAATAAAAGTCCTAAATGGCGACTCTAGGTCCCTTCAAATAAAGCCAGGCGCGGCGTGTTTTGGTTTGCGCAGAGCGCTCCACAGCCTTGCCGGTTCGTCTGAAACATAAAAGAGTTAAAAATTATCAAACTAAACTAAATTTTGCGGGCCTTATCTTTTTTCGTTTCCTGAAAAAACCCTGGATAACAAAATGGAAGTCGTTTGAGAAACAAAAACAAATTCTTTTGCCCTGTTTTTTTTGCTTCAATGGACTGTTAGGTACGGCTTTTAAAATAGTTTAATAGTATATTATGTGCCTCGGCGCATAATGAGGGTTATTACGCGACGAGTGACAATGCTCGCAGGAGATCGAAGCCAAGGCGTAGTCGAGGCGTAGCTGAGGCAAGGCCGAAACGAAGCCGAGGCGCGATCAGTCCTGCGAGCATTTTAAGCGAGTCTCGTAATTACCCGAATTGTGACATATTGTGCACATATTCTATTTTATGTGCCTCAGCCGCGGAAACTCGTTTTTCCGTTACAGCTGAGAGTAAAGCAATGTTGTATATTCCGTTATAGAGGAATACAATGTAGACATTGAACTGCGCATGCGCATTATAGTCTTACGGCGGAACGCAATCTATTTCTTACTCTTCTTCTTCTCACTTCTTGTTCGTACAGTGTTAGCAGTGACTACTACACAAGACCGATAAAATCAAAATGGCCGGGACTAGTCGCCAATTTGCGCCCGCTTCGTACAACTAGCGCAGCAAACAACTACAATAAATACTAGATTAGATTCCAATGTACGCATAAGAACTCGTATCCGCACCACAGTCACATAAAATAGAATATGTGCCAATGCACACAATTCGAGACATTGCGAGACTCGCGACAATGCTCGCAGGACTGATCGCGCCTCGGATTCGTCTCGGCTTTGTCTCGACTATGCCTCACCTACGCCTCGACTACGCCTTGGCTTCGATCTCCGGGAGCATTGTCGCTCGTCACGCAATCACCCTCATTGTGTGCCTAGGCACATAATATACTATTATGTGACTACGGCGCATTTACGTGTTTCTCTGCGTACACTCGAATCCAATCTGCAAAGGCGGAAATTGCCGTGATTATCGCCCATCTCGCTTGACATTTCGCGAATACTTCCAGCCATTTTTATTTTCTCGATCTTGTGTAGTAGTAGCGTATTGTAATAGACGCATGCGCAGTTCAAATGTACAAGATTTTGTCAGTACGGTGCCAACGCTGTACGAAGAAGAAGAAGATTATGCTCCGCTGTATCGCAATAGGCGCATGCGCAGTTCAATTTTTACATTATGTTCCTCTGTATCGTAATACACAACATTACGCTACTCTCAAGTGTAGCATAAAAACGCGTTTATGTACCGGAGGCACATAAAATAAATCATTCTTGTTCCACATACGCGTAGGTTACACAAACCGTAGGACACGAATGTGTCCTTTTATTTGTCTTTAGACTCGTTGTCTCCCTACTCTCGGCTGAAAGTTCCTTATCTCCACCAAATCTCCTTAATTTTTGTGTGATAGGGTGGTGAATTTTGAGAGGCATCTCACTTAAAAATTCAATGTCTAAAACGCTGAAAGTCAAAGTAAAATACTCACGAAATCTTTCAATGGAATGGAAAACGCGAAAATCGCATTCCCAAAATCGACAGTTTCTGTATGCGTTCGTAAGAGTTGTGAAAAGTTGAAAGAGATAGCTTTTATCTGTTTTTTAACGGAGGAAATCGTTAATGATTCGCAAAATCTTAGCTATCATTATGGGAAGTCGCACGAATCCAGTGAGAATTCAAGCGAAATCGGCCGATATATTTGTATTGATGCCATCGGATTCTAAATGATTGATAACTTAAAATTATTTTTAAAATAGGTATGTTTAAAACTTCTGGTCGTTCTGAGTGCTTCGATCTTACTATGCCTAATCTTATGCCTAACAATCATTGCGCGCATATGCAAGCATTTATATCTCTTGAGCGACGTGCATCAAGTGGAAGAAGAAGGAAGTTAACTTTAATTGGCCGTCTCGACGACGGGCACAAGCATTTAAAACACAAGATTAATTCTCCACTTGGCGGTAGACGTGGTGTGCACCAATAGGAAAACCAAAATCTCTTAAATATTATTCATCACGGCAGCCGGTATTAGCGTACACCGTGGAAAGGTGTGATCATGATGGCAGCCTAGGCAGCGTGCACCATTGGAGGAAAGGAGACAGCCGAGACATTCAAGACAGACAGCGTGCATCTCCTTATGAGGATTCGGAGACCGTCTCTACGTCAGTGGCAGCGAACTAGAGATCGGATGGAGGTACAAGAGAGTTTATGGTGAAGCCTGTTGCAGCGTACCCACTAAGCGAAGATTTATTTTCCAGAGCCTACATTATCGGAGGATCACTAGTCGCGTATCAGATAGGATACGTTGTCGACAGGTGTTCTCGTAGACAATTTCAAACTCTTATATCGCAAATAATGCAAATAAATTCAATATTTGAAGAATTTGAAAATCTTTCTGTGGTAAAAAAGACGCTTTCAGACCTGGCCTCGAATCCCAGCGCAGTTGAAAGCGTCTTTTTCCACAAAAAGATTTTTTAATTCTCTAAACATGCATTTAATTTGCATTATTGCGATATAAGAGTTTGAAGTTGTGTACAAGGACACTTGTCGACAACGTATCCTATCTGATAGGCGACTAGTGATCCTCCGATAATTTAGACAGGGACAAAAATTTTAAACTCAGCTAATTAATTTGAAACAATTATAAAATTGTGCAAAATTGAGTAAACAAAATTTTTTTCTATAGTTTACTTCCGTAGGGAAAACTAGTCTTAGCCACCAGATTTGCAGTTTTCCACTCGCCAACCTTTGTCTTGAATTTCTTAAGGTTACGCAGTCAACTAGATCGGATTGGATTATCGGTTCTCTACGCCGTTCTAAATCCGTTCGCGAAACTTATGGTAACCTTCTTCAGTTCACTGGTGAGACGCTTTTCTGGTTGAATGGGTATGTAAACAAGCAAAATTGAGATACATGGAGTGAGACCAATCCAAGACAATATCTTGAGACCCTTATTGCATTCATTTAAATTGACTGTTTGGTATGAAGTACACACCAACGGCGTCATTGGTCCATATTTTTTTTCGAATGAGAAAGGAGCTGCCGTTACGGTGAATGGTGTGCAATATCAACACATGCTCAATATATTTTTGTTTCCAAAAATGCAGGAGTTAAATATCGACATCTCATGGTTCCAATAGGATGGTACTACGGCCACACAGTCATCGAAACCATCAATTTATTGAAAGGACATTTTGGCGACAACGTTATTTCAAGAAATGGTCCTGTCAATTAGCCTCCAAGATCGTGTGATTTGACGCCTTCAGATTATTTTCTCTGAGGGCATGTTAGATGCATGGTTTATACTGACAAACCAACAAATCTGGAAGCATTGAATGACAATATTAACTGCACTCTTAATAAAATAAGGCCAGAAATATTGGGGAAAGTGATCGAAAATTGGACTGATCCAATCCGCTTCATAATGATTAGTCGTGGTGTTCACATGCAAGAAATCATTTTTGAAATATAAATGGCATTGGATTCATTTTCATACAAAAAAACATTTTTAACCATTTTTTAGTGTTTTATTTCAATTTGAAGTTCTCAAGCACTTACCAAAATACTCTCTATAATAGAAAATGCTTCAATAAATACAGGGTATGATCTATCTGTGACCCATGCATTTAATTAATAAAATTAAAATGCGTAAGTTTATTTACTTCTTTTGACAATTTATAATTTATTCAGTTTATGGAAGTTGCTATAAGCTATAAGAAAAATAATATATTGGATCTATAACTTAATTCGTGCGGTTTGCTAAGAGATGGCTTAACTTGATTATTATTCCATCGCTCCAATATTGCGAACATGCGTTGGAAAGCTACTGTCATTGTGCGTCTTTTTCAGTATATGTCATTCATTTGAAGCGTAAACAGCAATAATTTTTTTTCACTCAAATATGTCGAACTTTGTGCCTGAAAAAGTGTTTTTGCGGGGAGTTCTTCTTTATTACTTTAATATGAAGAAAACTGCAGCCGAAAGTCATCGCATTTTGGTGAAAGTTTATGTTGAACATGCTCTAGCTGAGCGAACGTGCCAAAAGTGGTTTGCACGATTTAAAAGTGGTGATTTTGGCTTGGAAGACGAAGAACGTTCTGGGCAACTAAAAAAGTTTGAAGATAAAGATACACGTCTTTTCTAAACGTGTTTGCAGTTGTATTGGAATCCGATTGAAACGAAACTTTCAGGGTTTATTGTTATATATTTCAACAGTCTTCTCGAATTTTTTCAAAAAAATACATGTCATATTATGCCTGGTACAAGCATTTCGCCGAGACGCCTCGAGTGTGCATTTGTCGTGCGTCGGGAAAGATGCAGGTCGCAATTTCCATCTGAAATAAAGAAACAAAAAACAATTTTATTTTTCAATAGTGCAGCTTCTAGTTAAATCAAGAAAATTCAACAAAAAGTGAAAAATTCAACAATTTTTCGCAAATTGAAAAAAATATTCATTTTTTAGGTTCAACTAGAAGAGAATTAAATCTCGAATACAATCCATTTTGTCTCGTTTCGATAGGACGTTTAGTTTTTTCCCTATCTTTCCAGCCAATTAGGAAAAATCGTAAAAATGAAAAACCGAGAAATCGCGCGTCAAAGTTTTCGTATATAAAAAATCGTAATTTTCTTGAACTTACCGCATTAATATGCTAATCAGCGATTCCTGGTCTATAGAGTTGCCTTTCAGACTCTTCAAAAAACTGGTTTTCGCCCAGATGTTCGAGTCTGCGGGCTGTTCTGGCCTCTTTACTTGAAAATGAAGCGCGCCTGTTTTCTCGGATGACGCGCTCCTTGTCGACTCTCTCGGCAAAATTGTTGCATTGCTGTCCAATTTTCAAATCTAGTAACTGCATGGTTTTCAATGCTGCATTGTAGCCTTCATTGAACATTCCTCCAGCGATGTAAGCAGCAATCTCGACGATTTTAATGCCTGAGTGAAAGTGTTTAGGTGTCATGCGCCACACAGTGGAATTGAACGACTCGTTCGCATTTTGTGTGTGTCCGCCCAAACACCTCGTTAGCAGCTCCTCCTTAGATAATTCCTCGTACACAGGACGAATGTGCTTCTCGACATGTTCGTCAATTAGACGTGGTGGATGTTTAAAAGCAGCCAGGGTGTTTGTCGCTTCAGCTTTGCGCCACTCACACCAGCTTTCGTATACCTGCTCGACGCTTGCTTACTATTTCTTTTGTAACTCCGAAAATATTTCGAATTTGCTTCTGAAATTTTAGGGGCACATTCTTGGATAGTTTAGGAAGACATTTATGCGAAAAAAAAATCGATTTTTTGAAGCCTCTAAAGCAGGCTCCCCCCTTAACAGATAATGCAGATTCTTGGACTAAACACAATTATATGCATATTCGTTTTTTGTAGAAGAAATATTGCAGCCGGTCTCGGTTACAGCAAACCTTTTACATACTAAATATCGAGGTTGTAAATTATGTGCAAATGAAATAGGGATAGCTAATGAGTATTTACTGGAGTTTCTTCATGATGAAGGTTTAAATCAACTAACGGATTATAAGGGTGGAAAAGGAATCTTTTCAAAGCTTTTCAATAGAGACATACACTACCGTCGGAAATTGTGCGCACGTTGCTTGTGAGCGCTATTAAAATTCACTGCTGACTTTAAACCACGATATCTCGGTGAGAGAAAGAGATAGGGCATTTTTAAAACTCCTGTTGGAAAGCTTATGAAATTTCACGTCTAGTGATGCTCAACAAATATTTTTATACAACACAAGCATGTTTTTCTCGCTTTTTGACGCGTGTTTTGCGGGCATAAAGTTTGTCATTTGAGCCCTGCGGGCGTAAATAGGGAGTGGGGGGTGCTTAAATGACTACTTTTAAGCACTGCATCCCTATTTACTATCCCTATTTAAAATCGCTACAAAAAGCTAGAAAAACATGGTTTTGTTGTATAAAGTACCGTGTACAACACGGGGGTAAGATCATTTAAGGCGAGTGCGATGTTTACATTTCGAGACGAAGGCGAGTGCGCAATGTGAGCCGAAACCGAGAACAGTAAACATCGCACTCGCTTTAAATGATCAAATTTACTCCCTTGTTGTACAATGTACTATTTTGACCTTCTAAAAATAATACAGCACTTGAGGAGTTAAAAAAAAAATTCAAGATTTTCTCAAATTCTCTACCTCAACTTCAACTTTTAGTATGACCTAGGGAAAATTTTTCCAAACTCTGGAAATTATACGACATAGAGTCTAAAACCTTATCTATGATTTAAGCCAAGAAAACTTCAAAAATATTCATGGGTACCCGAGATACGATTAAAAATGATCAATCGTATCTGAGTTGAATTTTAATCGACGATCACGGTTCTCGGCCGGTTTGTTGCTCGCCTCCTTCGTTGAGGCAGAACCGTATAGGCCACGCACAAAGGTGGCGCTTAAGTGGAGCCCTCTTATATGTATTTTTGATTCTGTTCATTAGTAATTTTTATTTATAATTATTCTAAATTTAAAAAAATATTTATTGTTATTTGTGATTATTAACAATCATTTAAATCCAATATTATCTCCATATCAACGAATAAAACAATGATATGTAAACATTTTTTATTTCTAAAAATTCTTATAAACTAGAACATTAATAAAAATTCTAATTGTCATTGTAAATATCAACTAAAAATTAAAGGAAAGGAAATAAAGAATACACGTTCTTGGATCAAAGAACATATAAGAGAGCTCCACTTAAGCACTACCTTTGTGGTATAATTTATAATTTCATTTCGTATAATTTTCAGGTTTTGGAAAAATTTTCCCTAGGTCATTGAAATTGAGGTTGAGAATTTGAGAAAATCTTAAATTTGTTTTTCAACTCCTCACGTGCTGTATTATTTTCAGAAGGTCAAAAAAATTTATTTATTTTATTTTTTTATTATTATTATTATTTTATTTAATTTATTTATTTGTTTTTAAAATATTTAAATTTACGATTTAAGATTACGATATTTGAACAAAAGATTAGTTTTTAAGAAATGTTTTCGTTTTAAGTTCCAACAGTGAAAAGTTTGTGCAGGCTTATGTAAGGTGAAATGTATAAAATTTATTATACAAGTATTCATAAACACCGAAGACATATGTACATGTTTGAAATTAATCTAATTGTTGATATGGGTAAAATCTAAAATTTTTATACAATTAAAATATAAAAGTATGTACAAAATATTACAATTACGAATTTATTACATAAAAAACTTTGTTTAAAAATTTTAAATGTTTCTATTCTGTTTTGAAAGAACATTAACTATTGTTTATGAAAGAGGAATAAAATAATTTATATGAAATATATGTTTTAATTGATTTTGAAAGTTTCGTATCCTCTTGCATTATTATGTTCAAAAATTGAGCTACATGTGATACTTTTATTGTTGTAAATTTTAAACTGTGCACATAAAAGAAAGGTAATAATATTCAATGAAGAAGGTATAATCGTATATCGTATTTACGTGACATATTTATTTTATTTACAATTTAATACTTCACAATTCCAATTTACACGCTTTAAAAATATTAATTAATAATCATCGCTTACATTAGTATCGGACAATTTTAATGTGTAGTAAACGTGTTCTATTTTTTTTATCTCTCAGTGGTCAAGTGATTCCTGAGTTTATGAACAAACGACCATTGAGAGAAGAGTCGCTCGATTGGCGCGGTTGAACTCGGTATTCTCATTAAGTTTTTAGCCAATTTTGTTAATGTAGGATGCTTTGCTTCTACTAAAGACCAATACGTTTCAGAAGATTCCCTCTGACAGGCAGCTAAGTCTTTTAAACCACTGTCATTTAAATTTTCTTGATAAAATTCAAAGGCCATTCCATTATAATTTGGATTATTGAAGAAAAGCTTTCCTTTGTATGCGGGATGCAAGATATTTGCGGCTAAATTGATTGGATTTATAACTTTTTTAAGCGAGCTTCAAGAAGTGATTTATATGCTTCATAACACAGTGTGTCCCAAAAATAACCGAACTTTTTGGATATAGAATAAGATAAACATTATATTATCTTTGAGTTATTATTTATTCAAAATAGGTTCCATTAGACTCAATACAACGCTTGGAACGATCAACCAATTTATCCATAGACTTTTTAAACTCGGTTTTTGGGATGTTCTTTAGCACCTGTGTCACAGCTGATTGAATGGTTGGAACGTCATCGTAAAAAGCTCCTTTCATTGCAGTTTTTAGTTTTGGGAACAGAAAATAGTCATACGGTGATAGATCAGGCGAATACGGAGCGTAGTCCATGATACAAATCTGTTTTTTCATCAAAAATTCGTTGACTTTTTTGGTCTTGTGAGGTGGTGCATTTAACTGATGTGGAACAAAACGTGCAAAAACCTTTCTTTTACCCAAATCTTCAGTTAATATTGTGTAGATTGTACAGTAAGATAAATTTAATTTTTCTGCCAGTATTTTCACAGTGAAATTTGCATCGATAGCGATTATTTCACGTACTTTTTCCACTAACTCAGCACGATTTGATGCTTCTGGTCGTCCAGGTCTTGGATCATCATTTAAATCGTCACGGCCATTTTTAAATCGTGTAAACCACGTATAAACTTGAGTACGACTCATACAATCATCATCATAAACTTTTTTCACTAATTCGTATGTCTCAGCGAATTTTATTTCCAGTTTAACACAAAATGTTATATTTGCTCTTTGTTCCATTTTTGTTTTGTAACATTAGCACACTTTTTCTTTTAGTGAAATGTCTGTAACTTTTACATCTGTCATCCGATTTACATGAATTTAGGTGCGTTTGAAAGAGGAGGAATGTATCCTTTCAATGCTGCAAATTTTCAATAGATAGCGCTGCATGTTGTATGATTTAAATATAAAGTTCGGTTATTTTTGGGGCACACTGTATATGGACTAGAAATGTTAATTTTAACTATTCCTCAACAGTATCAGCAATGTTAAAATCAGATCTTTGACACTTATTTACTAGCTCACATATTCCGTCAAAAATTATTATATAAACTAGCAACTCTTCTTCGAAGTCTTTGTCTGATATCAAATCGACTATCTCCTTCTTAATCTCTAATAGGCCTTCTTTGATGATTATGTTTCGCGTAAAATTTAAATTTTCAAGGCAGCATCGAAAAGCATCGCGGTAACTACACCACCTAGTATCCCCTGGTAGAACGATTCGTTTTCCACCAAGTTTTGTAAGTTTTCTTTCTAACTGTGACGATTTGAATGTTTTTAGCACTTGAGTTTCTTTCGTTGAAAAAGAATGATCTACTAGTACTTTAGCCAATAAATCACCGCTTTGACTGTAACATGCCAGATGCCAAGAGTCGATCATTTTCCCCATATATAACATAGATGAAACATTGTCAGAAACAACCGCGAATATATTCGTATTATATTTTTCTTTTGCATCTACAGTAGCTTTTTCTATGACGTCTTTTTTTTCAGTGAAACTGCTGTTTTCGTCTACCAATGATGAATTTCGATTTAGAATATCTGCATACACAATGTCCAATAACGAAGTACTTAAGACATGTCTTGAAGGTGCTGTGTAATTCGGCATTAAAGCTTTAACAAATGTTATAAAAAAATAGGTCTTGATAACAGAAAACGGTATGTTACAAGCAAAGAAAAAGAACGCTAAGGCTATATCAATAATTCAAAAACGATTAATAGAAGGATCACTTGACTGGTTTGAAGTCAATGGAGTATCACTTGTGACAATTTTTGGATGTTCCTGTAAAAATATAAAAATTTCCCAATGGACCCCTTCAAATTTCCAATATGTAACTATAATGTATTAATAATTAAAAATTACAAGTAATTCGTAGTATTTCCAATACACCGCCCGCGGAACCGCCTTTCGGCTTTAAACTTCTAGGGCAGTTGGTTCCAACTTAAAGTCGCTTACGACTCTTCCGTCATCCATTCGCCCGTGACTCCCATCCGCGGACACACGCCCGTTAGGCAGGCCAACTAGCCGCGGACAGCCAAGTCCTCCGAAGACGCAGGACCGCGGGTGCAGGCCCTGATGCGATATCTACTGGCCCCCGTTGTTACCACGCTCTGCACGCCCATCGAGCTCCCTCGTCTTCATCACCAGGGTGACGAATGGCTCGATAAGCATCCATATCCGTTCAGACTGGAGCATGAGAGAGACCATCGTGTCAGGAGTGAGTTGTGCGCCCACTGCCCGACCGACAGCCTCCCTTTCCACGCCGCACCTGGCACAGACAAAGAGTGTGTGCTCTGCATTTTCCACAAAGCATTCGCAGTCGCGAATCGTCTGCTTCGCGCGAGCGATTTCCTGCAGGTTTGTTCAGCAGATGAGCTCCTTACGGAGCTGAAAGGTCTCCTCCCTTTCCTCCGCCAATAAGTCTATTGGTGAGATGCTCGCCAGGACCATCACAGCGCTCGTCGACACAGTTCGGTATGCTGAGACAATTCTCAGCACCACACCTTTCTGTGCCGAGAACAGCTTCTTCTGGATAGCATGGTTGTTAAGGGCACTTGTCCAGACCGGAGCTGCGTAAAGCAGCTTCAAATTTACCACGCTCGCCACCAGCTTTCTCTTGGCTTCCCTGGGGCCACTAATTTTGGGCATGAGCCGAGTCAGGGCGGCCCCACATTGGATGGCTTTGGCAGTCGCGATCTGCAGGTGTTCGCCGAAGCTAAGCCTTCGATCCAACTGCACACCCAGATACTTGATGCTCTTTTTCCACTCGATTTCATGTTCCCCGAGAACGATCTTCGGGTATTTGAAGGATCTCCTGTCCGTGACGGTCTTTTCAGGGGCCATTTTCAGGCATCTCGCTGACCATGTGACCCTGTAGTCTTTGTAGGATCATTTCCTCTAGAAGCTTCCCCATGTATCCAATAGACAAATAGGTATTATTAATATTCCAGTGAACATTTTGCCACAATTTTATCAGTTTCTTTTAAACAATTGAAATTCAATTCCGACCATGGGATTTTATTTGCGCGTTTCATTCTTTTTCCTCCTTCAGATTTGCTCATTTCATATTTTGATTATAATTTCGACACTTGCCACATTAAGACGAATGCAGATTTAAATTTCAACTATAATTACTAGGTTGTTCAAAAAGTTTTGAAAGCGACATCTATAGAGCAGTAGAAGAACCAAAATTTCTACGCCATTTTAAGATTTCATCTTTCATATGAACATACCCAAAGTGTCATTCCACTCTGTCAATTCATTGTTTGTTTACAAGCCATTTGAAGTTTACGTGTCAGTGTATTTTTGTACAATAGAAAAAACCGAATATCGTGCAGTGATAAAATTCTTTGTTTTGGAAGGTTTATCAGCAACGGAAATTCATACAAAAATGGTGAAAGTGTTAAAGGAAGCTGCTCCTTCATTTCCAACTGTGCATCGATGGGTTTTAGAGTTTAGACGTGGTCGAAAAAGCGTTGAAGACGATCCACGCTCAGGACGTCCTAAAAGTGCATCAACAACAGAATTCATAGCAAAAGTACAGGATATGGTTTTGGAAGTTCGTCGATTGACCGAGAGAGATTTAGCAGAGGCCCTAGACATCTCATTAGGCAGTGTGAGTCATATTTTACGTGAAGTTTTGGGTTTCAGAAAGCTCTGTGCACAATGGGTGCCGCATTCGCTCACAATGGAACAAAAACACGTTCGAATGCGACTTTCTGAGCAACATTTGGAGCGTTTTCGAAAGGATAAAAAGGATTTTTTGCGTCGATTCATCACTATGGATGAGACTTGGGTCTTCCATCATGATCCTGAATTAAAACAAGAGGCTAAGGAGTGGTGTGAACCAGGCACTTCGGCACCGAAGCGAGTTCGTGTCCAGAAATCGGCGAAGAAGGTGTTAGCATCAGTTTTTTGGGATGCAAAAGGGATTTTGTTGGTGGATTATCTCCAAACTGGCAAAACAATAAATTCTGAATATTATTGTAACCTTTTGGATCAATTGGATGCAAAAATTCTTGAAAAAAGACCCGGTTTGCAGAAGAAAAAAATCCTTTTTCATCAAGACAATGCACCCGCTCACACAGCTCAAAAATCCATCACTAACATAACTGAATTAAAGTACGAATTGTTGCAGCATCCACCTTATTCGCCTGATTTAGCTCCCTCTGACTTCTGGCTGTTCCCAAACCTCAAGAAATTCCTTCGTGGGAAGCATTTTTCATCAAACGAAGAGGTTATAGCCGTCGTAGAGGAGTATTTTGCAGGCCTTGCAGAAAGTCACTTCCATGATGGGATAAACAAGTTGGAAGACCGTTGGACCAAATGTATTGATCTTATGGGAGATTATACTGAGCAATAAAAGTGATTTCACAAAAAAAAACGTATTTTCATTTCCGCTTTCAAAACTTTTTGAACAACCTAGTAATTGCAAAAACAAATAAAGGGTTTCCCAATAAGGGTGATATGTTTTGAAATTGAAAAAAAAACACTGAATATTCATTCGGAATTGATCGAAATCTTTTTTATTATATTGGATATTCTATGCCATTTATGATTTAAACAATATATCGGCCAAATGTCCCCCGAGACTTGAGCCAAAAATGCGCCTCATCAGAAAAGATGATTTTTTGATGAAAATTGGGATCATTTTCAATTGATTCCAGAGCCCAATCCGCGAACTCCCGATGCAAACGATGGTCATTAGGCTTCAGTTCTTGGGCCAGAATCATCTTATAGGGATGCAGGCCAAGATCAAATCGCAAAATACGCCAGGTAGTCATCCTGGACAGGCCCAACTCCTGAGATCGGCGTGGCACGGACAATTCACGGTTTTCCTCGATACTGGCCTGTACGGCGGCTATATTCTGTGTAGAACGTGCGGTACGCATACGATTTTTAGGCTTAGTATCCAATAGAGTAAATTCACTCTCCAACTTATCGATTATTCGACGAATTGGGAGCGCGGATGGAGCAGAATGACGACCATATTTTGCACGATATGCTCTTTGAACACCGACATAACTTCTCGAATTTTGATAAAATAATTGGACAATTTCCAAACGTTGTGGAAGCGTGAAACTACTCATGATTAAATGGCAAACCTTACTGATGACAACTGACAGCAGACGTCAAAAATTTCAGTTCAAATGAGCCCGATAGGGACATTCAAAATCATATCACCCCTATTGGGAAACCCTTTACAACAAGAGAGATTATACATACTCTTTTAAAGTTCGCTATCTTGCATATTTAATTAACTACAGTTTTCGACGTAAATTACGTAATTTACATGGAAAGCCTCAAGTTACGCGTAACTTTGCAACCCTGGTCATAAGGCAGTGCCGTTAGGCGATAGAAAGAAGTCTTACTGTGGAGAAGAAGATGTCGGACGCCTTTGTAGCTCATTTGGTTAGAGCAGTAGACCGCAATCGAAAAACCCGGGCTTGAATCCCGGCAAAGTCGAAAGCTTTTCTGTTTCCACAGGAAGATTTCAAATTCTTTAAATTTGTATTTGAAATCAAAACAAAATATACATCTTGTCAAAAAACATCCTATTGAGAATTTGTAGACCTCATTTAGGCAGATAATTTCCTATAGATTTCATTGATAAAAAAAATTTTGTATTCTTTTTTTTTGTGTTTCACATATTATCGTTGAAAAATTGAATTTTCAATATTTTAAATTAAAAATAAAAATACATCTTATGAAAAAATTTTGTGATTCAGATTTGTAGACCTATATGTATGATAGTAAACAATTTTGTATCATAACTTTTTTTCGTATCTCCCCTGCTTAAAAAAACCGTTAGAACCCGATAGAACCCTGTCAGAACATGGGTTTCTACCTGGATGTAAACGGAGTTGTACACGGTTTTTGCAAATGGGTCCTACCCCGGGTTTTTTCCGGTCCCAAGAAGGGTTCTAAGAAGGACCTTAAAGGGTTTTATCTGGATTTTATGCACGAACTGAAATTGTTCCGCGTGTATGGTCTTAAACAGGTATTAAGCAGGTCGTATCCAGCCCTAAGAAGGGTTCTGTATGTCCATAACAGGGTTCTATACGGAACCAAACATTGTTACGCTAGGCCCTTTTAGGCACGCAGAGCGCACTTGACCAAAATTGGCAATCTATGGCCCTGCTATGACCCGTTCAGACCCTGTTAGACGCCCATACTTTCGATTCAAGAGATCCCCGATAGAACCACGGTACACTCGTTTAGACACCCAGAGTGCACAGCCCAATTTGCCAATCTATTTCCCCGCTATGACCGACGCGCTTAGACCCCGCTACACGCCTACACCTTTGATTCATCGGTTCCCTGCTAGAACTGCGCTAGACCCTTTTAGACAGCCAGAGTGCACTTGACCAAATTTGTCAATCTGTCCTCGCTAGGGACCATTTAGACGCTGATGGACTCCCACACCTATGATTCCTTAGATACCTGATACAACCACGCTAGACCCGTTTAAACACCCAAAGTGCACTTTGGAAGAATAATTTTCATATACTAATCCTGGAGTGTAGCCAGGTATACCCTGTTAGGCCCTCGTAGAAAATATAATTGGACCCTATTGGGACCGATTGATCCAATTGACCCCATTTCAAAAACACCATTGAAACCGATTTATTAATCGGATTCAATCAGGCGAGACCATTTTGAATCCGATCAATAAATTGGTTTCAATGATGTTTTTGAAATGGGTTCAATCGGATCAATCGGTCCCAATCGGGTCCAATTATTTTCTACTACAAAGGGGTCCCGTTTTCCAATTAAAATGATATAATTTGAGTACCAATTACCCATGTAGAACTCGCTTACACCCGGATAGCATTCCACAAGTATGTTATAATTATCCAGTAGAACCCATATAGGCCCGGATAAAGTGCCAGAGCTTATAATGGGAACCTACCCGGGTTCTAAATGGCGTATTACCCAGTTTCAACCACGGTTCTAACGGTTTTTTTTAAGCAGGGTCGTATAATTTAACTATAAAATGGAATTTAGATATTGACTTTTTTCAAGTTTTAAGATACTGTAACTCCTAATTATATTTTAATCAACAAATTTTATCAGGATAATTAGTAGAGATTTGTATGCACTATTAGAAACGAGTATTGGAATTTTTATTTTTTCAAAATCACATAAAATGCTCTTTTTTCCCAATTTTGGTCCAATGTGGCTGGTCAACGAACTTGTCTCTATTTTTTCGGATCCGATAAAGTATGCCAAAGCCCGATTCAATCCAAAGATTCTGTCGAGAAATATCGAATATACGACCTATTACTACTACTTCAGAAGGACAGACGTAAAAACCGTTTTTTCTGACTCAGGGGGTTTTGAAACGTAAAGATTTGATGAATATTTCGAAAGTTATTTTCCACATAAAACGAATACCTTCTCATTTATGATGAGGATCTGAATAAAAATTCAATAATATTTGCTAATTTCTCAAGTTTCACATGACCTTTAGGTTTATCAAAGTTTTTATTATGTAACGATCGTTGTTAACTGTGAATAAGATAACCTAACCAAGGTTGCTAATTTTATGATTTGATTGAGCTTATTCTGACGATAAATATTTCGAAATGTTTTTAAAAACCACTAAAGTATTCAGAAATGCGTTTTTATAATTTTTATAATTGGATAATTAAATAGAGCTAACATTTTTCTATAATTCTGTAGATCCACAGCTTTTTTAATTTTGAAAAGAAAAACGAAAAATGATGATAAAAGATCTGCCCGGCCACCTTCAGGGTCGACGGCACATTCTCATCAAGCGCTGCTAGCTCTTGTGTTCTCCGCATACATTCTAGATAATTCCTCGTGATTTATTAACATGGCTAGAGTAAATTTAATAATACTGTAAATATGAATCTAATTTTCTTAGAAAGCAAAAATATAGGTCTCGGCTAGTGTTTCCTTTTTTTATTGAGACGTTAATTAGAATAAACTAACAAGTACCATTCCAAACATTATTACGTACATTCATTATATTATGGTGTCAATCTGTGATAGGTGAGAGACTTTCTCAAGGTGTAAACATAAATACATATATATCATGCAACGAAAAGCAATCGCAGTAAGCTTTTGTATGTCGGTGAACATGAAGATTTTTATTATAACAGTGATTTCAACACTTTTTGCTGTAGCTCATTTGGAAGGTACTTTCTTATTTTTATTTAAATTATAAGACCGTCGAAAATATAAGTTTTTATGGGGATATAGTACTTTCTCGGTAGAAAATTGAAACAATTTTAATAGCTCTGATAATTTAATGAAAAAGTTATTTTTGACTTTTTGATTTTTCCGACATATATTGTGTCTTTGAACACAAAAAAAATTTCTTAATCATTTCTTTAAATGATTTTGTGTAGCCTCACAGAGGACGTCTTAGAAATTTCACGGATCACTGGAACGACTGAAAAAAAAAGAAAAATATTTTTAGAAAGATTATGACTATGACACTAGAACAGACCTTAATTATTTTATCTTTAGTCGCAAAAATAACACTATTTTCAGGAAATTCTTTTTTTCTTTTTTCAAACATTCAGGAAAAAATTAACAAATTTTCTTCATTCTGGTCTATACTGAGGTTATTATTGCAAAAGAATTGCAAAAACATTGTTTAGAGAAAAACATGTTTTAAAGTTTTGTCAAACAAATTTTCACGTATGAAATTTGCTTATGTTCAATCAGCTATGCCTGCTGCATACAAAATTCCTTCTGATTCCTTATACGCTGAAGATTAAAGTGTTCTTTCATCCTTTTGTATGATCGTCGCGTCGCGCGATCAATTTAGCCTGTCTAACGCTCGATGCTATAATCGCTTATAACTTTGAAAGTTTCTCGAATTTCTCTCTGAAATTTTTAGATAATATTACCCGTGTGAAAATTTCCCCCTTTTAGCCCCATTAAAAAAAAGGTTTCTGGCCGGATCCCTGTCGGGCAAACTCGGGCTGTATTGCATGGCCGGGAACTGGGTGGGAATCGTCCGGGTTGACTAGTGACCATACCGAGTCAAGTTGGGAACTGGCAAAATCAACCCAGGATGAAGTTCATTGTCAGAAACTGACCGGGAACTAGTCGGGCACTAGTCAAGTACCTTGGCGAAAGTCTCGGATTGGGAATTTATTCCAAACCAATGCGACCCATTCAGAAATCTGTTTCTGAACTAATCCGAGTTATTCCGAAAAAAATCCGAAGCCAGTTGCAATTCGTATTAATCAGAGGCCCATTCAAAATCAGTCCAAAATTTCAATCCGAATGGATCCGAATGAATCCGAAATTGACCGGATTTATTCGGATTGAAATTTCAGATTGATTTTGAATTGGCTTCGGGTTGATTCGGATTGCAAATTTGCTTTGGAGTCGTTCGGAATAACTTGGTTTAGTTCGGAATGAAATTCAATCCGGAACTTTCACCAGGGTGAACCTATATGATTTTTAAAATTTTTTTTTAAATTTCAAAGATGTTACGCAGTAGTTTTCTTTAAGGGCATGTGTTCGGGTGCTTTGAACCATTTAGCGAGAGCGCAGTCTTTGTTGTTTGTTTTCTTTTGTGTTCGTTTACTTATCTTAGTAGGTCCTGCGCTGATCTTTAAGGTTAACGTCGAGCAGTTATCAAAATTAATTACCCTCTCCCACGACGTTCGGTTGGGATGTTCAGTTATGGGACTTCCCTTTGGGTTTTTGTTTAAAATGGGGGAGATTTAGTCACATTTCACCCTTGGCAACGAGAGGGATCCTCGATAGGACAGTGAAACCTGCCGTTACTTTTCTCTTCTTGAAGAAAGGCTTGTAGATTACGCGTGTGCCCCTGTGGATTGTGTACGAAGTGGGTAACAGTGTTTAGTGTCCGAAGCATATTCGAAGCGGATTGAGTGAGTTTTGAAATGTTTTGACAGCGCTCTGAGCATTGTCCTAGGCAATGCCAAACATTGGCAGAGTGAACGAAGAAAGCGAATTGTCGGAAGAGCTCTGTCAACTAATCGCATTAAAAGGCCACATCGTCAAAAAGAAAGTAAAACTGGCAGTGAATTATAATTTAAAATTATTACTGCGATTAAAAAGTATATTAATGAGTTTATTCCAGAATAATTTGTAATAATCACTAATTATTATCCATCCTCTAATAATTTTCAAACTAATTTTAATGCTACTAAGAACCCCCCTAAAAAACATCCAGAAAAGGGCCGGGTAGCCCGGCCGGTTTCTAACCAGCCTTTATGTCGGGAACATAACCAAACCAGCGTAACGTTTCTGGCGGGTTCCTGGGCGGATAGCCCGACCGGTTCCCGACCAGCCTTCATATCGGGAACATAACCAAACCAGCGTGACGTTTTCAGCGGGTTCCTGGTAGGATAGCCCGACCGGTTCCCGGTTACAACTAGGGCTATCCGTCCGGATTTCGATCAGTTTCCGGGTTCGATTTCCACATGGGTATTGACATGCAATACTTTCGAACAAAACATTTTTTTTTAAATCGATTTTTTCGATCTGAGAAAGTACTATGTCCCCTTAAATATATAATTATCCTGCAATTGAAATTGAATTCATTGATTCAATGGTTTACTTGATCATTATATGCAATACGTTCCACCATAATCGGTTAAATTTAACTTTTCACCATCCTTATGATAATGGTGACATAAAATATACAATTAATATAATATACGATGTTTTATACACTAAAACCTATCGTAGAGTACACATATAACATTACACATCAGACTGGGATGTTCGCTAGCAGTGTCGACTGCAATAGGTTTCACTGTAATTAAATATTCTAAAAAAGGCATGCGAAGGTGGGTTGAAATATGCTGAGCCTAACATAAAAACAAGTTATTTTCTATAGAAAGCACTTTTATTTTCCGACGCAGTTTCTTTTCAGGTTGATACACTTAGTCCAGCAATGATCTAACCGCTTTAGCCCGTCAAATAGTAGTTGACATCTTGCTCTACAAAATAGGCATCTACGAATTCTATAATCTCCTCGTTTAATGTAAACCTCTGTCCGCCGAGTCAAATTTGTAGTTTGGAAAACAGAAAAATGTCATTAACCCTTTAACGCCCAGATGTGCAGAATTTTCACATTGACTACAATGTCGCACCATTTATAGAAAAAAGATGAAAAAGGATCGTAAACTCCATATCCTACCGTTTTTGGGGTCGCTCTTTCGAATGACATAGTCAGAATTTTGAAAAAATGACGCTAGACCCTTTATTTTCCCAAAAATACTAAAAAAAACGCTACTTTTGGGGTACGATTTTTTTTTAAATTTAAATTTTCACTATGTTCGAGACACTTAGGCAACTTCTAACTTATCAGAAACGTTTTCTCGAGACTTGTACTTTTAAAATATGCATTGAAATATTTTGTTTTTCTTTGTTCTCTAATTCAAAATGGTGTCTGGACGTTTGAAATTTTTTGAAATTGAGAATATTGATCCTATTTCGGATTTTCCAGGTTACTTTGTAGTGTGATCATACAAATAAGTTATTGCAAGTTTTGTCTCACCGATTGTGATTTTAATTCTATGGGCTAATATTGCTTCCGCCAATCACAATCGGTGAGACAAAACTTGCAATAACTTATTTGTATGATCACACTACAAAGTAACCTGGAAAATCCGAAAAAGGATCAATATTCTCAATTTCAAAAAATTTCAAACGGCCAGACGCCATTTTGAATTAGAGAACAAAGAAAAACAAAATATTTCAATGCATATTTTAAAAGTACAAGTCTCGAGAACACGTTTCTGATAAGTTAGAAGTTGCCTAAGTGTCGCGAACATAGTGAAAATTGAAATTTAAAAAAAAATCGTACCCCAAAAGTAGCGTTTTTTTTGGGTATTTTTGGGAAAATATAGGGTTTTGCGTCATTTTTTGAAAATTCTGACTATGCCATTCGAAAGAGCGACCCCAAAAACGGTAGGATATGGAGATTTCGATCCTTTTTCATCTTTTTTCTATAAATGGTACGACATTGTAATCAACGTGAAAATTCTGCACATCTGGGCGTTAAAGGGTTAAGGGCTAGATCTGGTGATTACAGAGGGTATTGATTCAGTTAGAACTGCAATTGAAGTGTGGTGGATCCATCTTTTATATACAGTTATAAATCGACGCAATAAATTCTTTTCGATTCACTTAAATGTAGATGTTCATGTGAACGCGTTTTTGGTCCATAGTAAGCATACGCGGCGCCCAACGCGCATTCAATTTTCTCATGCCTAATGTTTCATGCAATATATGATAAACGCGTTCTTTGGTTATTCCTACTAGACGTGTGCATTCTGTCGGATCGAATGTAGCAAATTCGATTCGCCTCATTATTGGATCGGATTTTTTCGATTCGATCGGGCGCACAGACGAATGTCGAATATTCGACATCCGAAGCGCGTCCGATCGAATGTCAGATTTTTGACATTCGATCGGCCATCAGTCGAATGTCGAATACTCGACATCCGATGCTGGTCGGATTTTCGTCATTCGATCGGTCGCCCGTCCAATGTCGAATATTCGACATCCAAAGCGCGTAAGATCGAATGTCGGATTTTCACGATTCGACCAGCGCAGGATGTAGTTTGCAATTTTTAATCAGACCTTATACAATATACATTCATTGTATAATTGTATTTTAATTTTATATCTTCATAGTCGAAAGAATTCATTTTTTTAGTCTTACGTGATGCATTCAGAGACTATAGTCCATCAATTTAAAAAAGTTAGTCAGTTGGATTTGTTAATTAAAATTTAACAAATTTTAACTATTTGTTTATAAGAATATGTATAATAACTAGTAATGAAAATTAAAAAGCCCATTTAGAAAAATGTTGTTCAACTCAAGATTTTTAAAGGGGTTGTGTTCTAATGATACAAAGATATGGAAGTTGAGCATTATTAATCGAATCGTTTGAGCTGAGGGTCAACAGTTTCTGGGTTTAGCATACGAAAAAAATAAGAATAAAAAGTTTTAAAATTAGTTAATATCTTCTGTTCACATTTTTTATTCGAAAATTTTAAAAGATTCCTATTGGTTAAAAAATTTCAGCAAATAATAATAATGTAATAACAATAATAGAGAATTATGAATTAAAAAAATTTTGCTGAATTTCGTGTGGCCGAAAGTTGGTCTAAAAAAGTAAGGTAGGAATCGGGTAAGTGTGTTATGGCCTTGAAATTAAACTAATAAAAAAGTATTTAATTGGGTGTAGAATATTTTCTCGTACATTCTAATAGAGTTCATTTAAATGTACAAAATTAATTTTTCTATCATTTAGTGTACAGTTGTAATGTGTACAATTTCATTGTGCTTGAAAAATTATTAATGAAATTATGTTCTGTAGGGTTTTCTTTTTTATCGCACAGAGTTTTATTGTGTAAAGCTCATTTAAATTTCCAAAATTCAAATTATTATGTCTTGTTTCAGTTGTAGAGTTTTATGGTATAGGGTTAACTTTGGTGAGTTAGTAAAAATATTAAAATTGTCAAATATATATAACTCTGTATAGTCCCTGTGCGTATAATTATTTGTCTCGAGTTTTCAGGCGTAAAAAATTTAATTTTGTAGTTATTTTATTAAAGACAAATTACGTTGTCTGATTCTTCGAACAATTTTAATACACATTCCTGATATGTATAAATCGCATAAGACAAAAACAAATTCTTTCGACAATTTTACTCAAGGTTAGTCTAACTTTTTATCTTTATATACATTCTTTGATGAGACTTGAAAGTTTAGAAAGTATTAAACGTTAAACATTAAGACATTACTATAAAATTTCGTTAAAATCCACACCCTAGAATATTGTTTTGCGGTTTTTTACGTTTTTTTATGCTTTTATTTATATAAAAAAATTGTTTTCTTATGTAATGTGTATTAAAAGTCACAAACTCAGTTTGTTCCAAAAATTACTGTATAATCAGAAAAATGTTCATGTTTATATGAAAATAAACTTCGACCTATAATTCTGTGCACAAAAAAATTTTTCAAAAAAATTTTTTTACGTCTACTAATTTAAGCCAAAATTGGCAGTTGATTCCAAGAATGTCTTTCTTAAAGTATTTTATACGGAAGCAATGTTATTCTCATTTACTTCACACCAAAGAAATATTTACATAGGTATTTTATATTTAGACTCAAACCAAAGAAAATTTTATGTACAATGTTATATGAAAATTTGGGTATTTTTTGTGTACATTCTGAATAAGCAATCCAATTGTCTATACCCACAATTGGGAAAACCTTTAGTATAACACTACGCACTCCTTAAAGTTCTAACTCATTGTAAAAAACTGTCAATTTTTCAATTCTTCTTGTTTAAAAAGTATCACAGTCGGAAGAACTCCCAAGGAAAAATCTGTCCTCACGTACACGGAGAAACTTTTTATATCAATTTTTACTATAGTATTTTTCAATTTAGGGAAAAACGTATCACTTTGAGAATTTTATAAAAGAAATCCAATGTTAGCAACCCCTTTTTTCTGAATTTTTTAGATTCATAATAAATCACTGATGAAGGCCCCAATCAGAGCCGAAACGTCTGATTATGTAAAACGCTGAGTTTTTATTAAGCTTGGACCCTATAGCCAACTATCAACATCAAAAATATCTTCAATTATTAATTAAGGGTCAATGCAAGTCCAGAATATGAATATTTAAATTATGAGCAATCTAATAATAATAACTTAAAAAATTTATTTACCAATTATTTTAAATTTAATATTATATTTATATACTTAATAAAATGAATAATTACATATTTTTATAAAACTAGTTAAAATTATATAACATAAATGTGTCAAATTAAAATAATTAATTTAATTAATATTTTTTTATTCCTCAAATATGATGATACAAAATTAAAATACAATTATTCAATGTATCCATCTTTTTACGGTGGAAAATGATGGAGCAGAGTTCCCGTAAAAAGCATCCAACTCGATTTCAATTTGTGCAGGCATATTGTCTTCTAAATTCAAGTATTTACTTACGACAAGATATTCGATTTTTTCCATTTTTACGAACACACTAACATTCACTGACATAAACGACTTTCGCACAACTAAGAGTCAAAAATGGATGGCATTTTCAGAAATATCTTTTAAAGCATGTACAATTTTTATTGGAGTAGCTTATACCTGGAAAACAATAGATTTGCCATTCATTTATAAAATGTCATGAACTAAAGAAAGGTTAGGTTAGTATTTTTAGTGAATAAGGGTTGCATTGAAAACAAATTGTTTGAGGTCGTTGAACGAAGTACACCCGCGGTATAATTTAAGGTAGTATTTCTCTTAAGTCGATCAATTAAGAAGTCGTTGAAATTTAAAGTAGTTGTTGCGCCAAAAATCTGTCTCTGTAAAAAGAAGTTTTTCTATGATTTCAAGACTGGTAATTATATCATCAGCCGTGTCATATGTAAGGAAAGACACTCTTTTTAATAAAAAAAATTTTTAAATTACGAAAAATAATATTTTAATAATGTTTTTTGTAATAGGATATTTCCTTATCATCGTTCCATACCAAATTTTCAAAAATGGTGCGATTCTGATAAATCATGAATCATTTTTTTAGGAAAAGAATTCTCTACAACTTTACCGTTTCCGATTTTTGAAAATGAATCAATTATTATCAAATTCAGCAATTTGTTTATAAAAATTTCGTTTTGGAAAATTGTTTTTTAATGATTTCAACCATTAAAGAATTTATTTAAAAAAATAATAGATTAAATTATAGATTTTCAAAAATCGAAAACGGTAGAGTTGTAGAGAATCCTTTTCCTAAAAAAATGATTCATGATTTATTAGAATCGCACTATTTTTGAAAATTTGGTATGGAAGGATAATAAGGAAATATCCTATTACAAAAAACATTATTAAAATATTATTTTTCATAATTTTTATATTTTTTTTATTAAAAAGAGTGTCTTTCCTTACATATGACACGGCTGATGATACACTGAGAAAAAATCCTGGGCATAGTGACGTGATATATGTAGTTGAAAATGTCCTTAACTACTTTTTGTGGCTGAATTCAAGCAATGGTTGACCCGTCAATGTAGGTACTAAAAGTGGTCGCAGTGACTAAGTAATGTAGTCACAGCGACTATGTAATGTTGTCACAGTCACTATATATAAGTGTCAACTATAAAGTTATGTTAAATCAAATTGCTAAAATCAAATGCATGAAATCACTACGTGGAACATTGTATTTTTCATAGCAGCTCTTTTGAAAATCTGTTTATCGGCATCTGTAGAGCTGGTTGAAACTTTAAAAGTAGTAGGATTTAAAATCACAGTTTCGAGCCGCTCGACACTTCAAATCAAATTCTCAAAAGAGTTGCTATCAGTTGCTATAAAAAATAATATGCATTACTCGAAACAATACACAGCGAATTCAACGAGTGTGAAGTTTGCTACACTGGTTATAGCGACTACGTTATTCTAGCTATGACAACTCAATGTTTCAAGTTCACATAGCTAGGTTTAAGAGTTAAGGACAATTTCAACAGTGTTAACTAGTCGCCACGACCAGGTATTCAGAATCAATTCAGAATATGGCTACCATGGCTACAAATCATGTTACTGTAGCCATGGGTCAAGTAGCGACAACAAGTCTCCCTCGTTACAGTCACTTTTTTATTTCCAACTACATTATCCCTAGTCATTATGACCAGATGCTATTTTTCTCTGTGTATAATTACCAGTCTTGAAATCATAGAAAAACTTCTTTTTCCAGAGACTGATTTTAGACGCAACAACTACCTTAAGAAGATCGTAAATGGAGTCTAAGTACACATTCTGGCAAATTTTGAATGCACGAAACTTTTTGTCACAAAAAATCCAGCCTATCCAGTTAAAAGATGAAACTAATTTAGAATTGTAGAAAATTGTTTGCTGAAGAAGGAACAGTAGGAATGTCCAGCTGCGAGAAAAATCTTCATTCACAGTACGATTTTTGGTAAATTTTCTCGTTTATCGAGTTGAAAGGTGATCAACCGCTCCATATTAACAATTGTTAAAAGTTAAATTTAATTTTTTCATTTTCAAGTTTGTATTTATTATTTGAAAATGCAATTTGTATAAAAAATGGCATTTGCATAAAAATATTTCGTATAACGAAAGAGTTGAGCCTTTTATAAGTGCTCTACAATGGTTATTTGTGTGGCTCCCCTGGCGAAAGTATCGGAAAGGATTGGATATAATTTTGATAACGATTGGGCAACAATTTGGTAAGATGGCAGTATACTAAATGAATGGCGTAAAATTAACGCTTAAAATGTTGATAGTGTGGTTCATTTTTCAAATCGACCTAATAAATTTATCAATGAAAATCGATAATTTTATCCAGCATATGTACTGAAATAAAGTTCTGTGAATAATAATGTTCAAGACTGTTGTCGACTGCATGTCAATTTCCCATACACTTTTTGAGAAAAAACATTTACGGGTTTTCAAAATTATATAATGGAAAGTTTTTATATTTTACTGTGAATTAATGTTCATTAATTTTGAGATCAAGGTGAAGAATTCGGTAAAAAAACGTGTGACCTTCAGAATCAAAATATTTTAATAAACTCTTTACGTCATTTATTTTTTCTTCAGTTAATCCAACAGATAGAGGAGGTTCTCTTTCAATATTTGCGAGCTTAACTTTTGGCTTCATGCTAAATGAAGTTAGATTTTCTTGTCTGTAGTTATTAAAAAAACTTTACATCATCATATGGAAAATAATGGATGACGTAAACATGACTTGTTTTCGTCTGTTCAGGATGTGTTGATCCTCAAATATACACGGAAAAAATAAGTACTGGGAAATTTACAAGCTGTCTTTTTTCATATACTTTTTTATTGATTTTTATTCCAAATTATATTATTATACACTATGACTACACATCGCTGAACACAATATATCAACGCTTTTGAAATTAATCTCACGCTGATAGGTTTCGAACCTAAACTTTTACCTAACCTACATGTATAACCCTTCTGAAAGTAAAAAAATTGAAAAAGATAGGAACTGGGGGATTGGAAGAGATGGAACATTTCTATCTCTCCCAACCCATCACTTTGCATCTCCAAAACTCTATCTTTTTCTATCGCCGCACTTATTCAGAGTGACCGGGAATATCTATCTTTTTCTATCCCTATGTCTGGTAATATCTATCTTTTCCTAACCCTAAGTCTATCCGACGTCTGAAGTAGTATCTATCTTTATCTATCTTTCTTTCTTTCTTTCGTGATCGACCATTTGTATCTTTTTCTATCCCTCATTTATCTCCACATAGCGCAAATTTTAATCTCTCTCTATATCCCTCAGTATTTATTTTTACCGCGAAATTAAGGGTGCAGTTCTAAAAGTATTGTGTCCATTTTACATAGGGGAAGACTATTACTTCATTGGCCATAAAATATAATCACCTTCATAGAAAAAGAATGTAAAATATCTTAGTAGTGACTGATCTTTTTTTGCTGTAAGGAGAGATAATGAGAGATAGGAAGAGAGTTTAAAATTTGTTATGGAGAGATAGGCATCTACTAGATTGTCAAGAAGATAGAAAAAGATTGACGTTGATTGATGTAGAATAGAATGAGATAAAAAAGGGGAGATTGAAAAAGATAGACGTGAATTTAGATTGACGAAGAGATAGAAAGAGATTGAGGTGGATTGATGGAAGATTGGATGAGATAGAGATCAGGTGATTGGAAAACATAGACGTGTTTTGTGATTGACTAAGAGATAGAAAAAGATTAAGCATGATAGAGGATTGGAATGGCTAGAAATGTAGTTTCTACATTTTTTAATAATGAGATTTTTAATAAATTAATTACTGAATTCTAAATGATCAAATATAAGAATTTCATAATTTGTGAATTTTATGTCAATTTACGAAGTAATTAAAATTGTACGTATCTAGAAAACTAACATTGACAGCTGCGCATCGTGCCACTGAAAATTCCACAAGACTTTCAAGCGCAGTCCAATAATTTTTCTTTGACTTATATAGCAGGTATTCATCTCTTTCTAATCAAATTATTCTATCCAAATTCTTTTACAACCTGAAATATTGGATCTATAACTTGATTCGTGCGGCTTGCTAAGAGATGGCGTAACTTGATTATTATTCCATCGTTCCAATATTCCGAACATGCGTTGGAAAGCTACTGTCATTGTGCGTCTTTTTCAGTATATGTCATTCATTTGAAGCGTAAACAACAATAATTTCTTTTCACTCAACTATGTCGAACTGTGCCTGAAAAAGTGTTTTTGCGGGGAGTTCTTCTTCATTACTTTAATATGAAGAAAACTGCTACCGAAAGTCATCGTATTTTGGTGAAAGTTTATGTTGAACATGCTCTAGCTGAGCGAACGTGCCAAAAGTGGTTTGCACGATTTAAAAGTGGTGATTTTGGCTTGGAAGACGAAGAACGTCCTGGGCAGCTAAAAAAGTTTGAAGATGAAGAACTGGAAGCATAACTCGATGAAGATTGTTGCCAAACACAAGAAGAGCTCGCAGAATCTTTAAGACTCACTCAAGCAGCCGTTTCAAAACGTTTAAAAGCAGCCGGATACATTCAAAAGCAAGGAAATTGGGTTCCACATGAACTCAAGCCGAGAGGCGTTGAAAGGCGGTTTTGCATGTCCGAAATGCTGCTGTAACGCCACAAAAAGAAGTCATTTTTGCATCAGATTGTTGCTGGTGATGAAAAATGGATCCGTTACGACAACTCCAAGCGTCCGGCCAGCGCTCCTACGACCCAAGGTCCGGGGTCAAACACCAGATCCTCGCTTGGAATTTCCTCCGGTCTGCGGTCGGGGAAGCGCCTAGAAAGGAACGCGTAGTAGCCAGGCCTGGATTCGTCCAACAGGGGCACACATGCAGAACATGGGCCAGGTCACGCAAGGGGACACCACAAGAGCACCCAGTCTCCAAGTCCCAACCCATCCTCCGAAAATGATCCCCCGAACGTATGTGGCCAGTACGCAGTCTCGTAATCAGACAGACAGAGCGCCTGGGCATACTCATGCGCGAGAACCAAGGTCTAACAGATTTATAAGCAACCCGATCAAAGTAACGCAAACAGGAGGCACCCCCAGACTCCAAGTATGGCCACAGCAGACCGACCCATGCCTCAAAGTCCCGGCCGACCGGGTCGAAGAGGTCGCAAAAGGGAAGGCCTTACTGAATACAGTACGGCAAACTTCCGGCCACCCGCGCGACCCGGTACGCCACTTCATTTGCGGCTATACCCACATGGCCTGCTACCCACATGAATTCGACCACCCGTCCCTGATCCCTCAGACCCGCCAGAATGTGAGCAACCTTGAACTCGAGGTAGTTTCTTTCAGATACAGCCAGGCAATCGCGGAGACAAGGAAGCTCCCTCCACGAGTCTTACAGAGCCAGGACCCTGCGCATGCTCGCACTTCCAAAGTATTGGGCAGCCTTAAGAATGGGAAAGAGCTCCGCTGATAAGACCGATGTGAATGGCTGAAATGACAGGCCATATTTAGTCATCTCTCTCCACGTAGAAACCACAGCCGGCGCGACCACTAACCGGGTCCACCGAACCGTCCGTATAGATGATATCATACTCCGAGTAGCGTTGTTCCAAGAGCTCCATGCAAAGGAGATGTCGCCTAAGATCCAGTGGAGGCTTGCCAGACTCCAAGAGAAGGACAGAGATGGAGGTGGATCTCATACTCCCCAGCATGGCCCGAAGAGATGCATACTGCGCCCGGTCCAAGAGCCGAATTGTCCCACGACACGCTGAAGAGAAGAGAGGCGATCCCCACTCCATCCTAGACCGGACCAGATTGCGATACGCTGTCAAAAGCAAAGATGGTGTGACTTCCCAACTGACCCTAGAGAAAACTCGAATGATATTTACCGATCTGATTGCCCTCTCTGATAACATGCGAATATGAGGGGCCCATGTTAGACGGCGATCCAAAATCACCCCCAAGTACTAGATCCCGCCGAGACATGGCAGGTCGTGGCCCTCCACTGAAAGTGCAAGACCGGACAGGTCGCCTCTCGATCTAGAGAAGGCAGCGAGCTGACACTTTGTGAGGGAGATCTCGAAGCCCAGAGCACGAAACCACGATATCACCGAATCAAGCGCACCTGACAACGTGCCCCTAGTGGCAGTGATCGATCGGCTCCTGGTGTAGAGGAACAGGTCATCGGCGTACATAGCGTATCGAATGCCGAGGGGAAGAATATCCATTATGCGGCTCGTGTAGATATCCCAACGCTGCAAGTTATGGTGCCGGAGCCGTCGGCAGAAAAGCACAATTACCTCCATGATGATTTTCATCCGAAAATTTCCTCAAGATCTCATAAAAGACCCCATCTAGCTCCGGGGCTGACCTGGAACTACATGCCGCACATCGCGGAGTCGAACTCGCTCCGGGTGAATGGCTCATCAAAATACTCCTTACCAACCCCACTTTCTCTCAGAGGGATGGTCACCAACGGAACGTCCTCCCGTACCAGCTCGTCCCTGAGCCTTACAAATTCAGGAGAGCCTATGTCTGTGAGGACACGAGTTCTCAATGCTCCAGTCCTTGATGAAAGTACCTTGAGCGTAAAACAGATTTTAGTAATACCTTGCGACGGGTCAAGTGATTCGCAAAACGCCCGGAAGGAGGAGCGCTTCTGCTGCCTTAAGAAAATCATGACCTCGGAATCCAGCTTCTTAAATTCGGCCTTCCTCTCTGCCGTCTGTTATAGCTGCTTCTCCTCTCCTTGATCCTGTCATCACATTCCTCGGACTACCAAAGAGGTTGCAACCTCCTCCTTTTCGTCGAGCCGTCCGGCCTAGTAGCCCGAGACTCAAGAAGATACCTCAGGACTGACTGGGTCATACACAGCTGCTGAAGAAACACGCTTACTTAGTGACTCATACAGACGCAGTAACCATGCTTTGAGCCCAGCTCACCTCCCGAATAATGATACGGCACGTCGGCTTGGATACAGCGGAAACAGCCATCTCAAGGGCCATGACCACAGGGAGATGGTTCGAACCGAACGGGTCAGAGACCACGTCAACCCTCGCAAGATGGGACAGCGACAAAGGATAGAATATCAGATCTATATTACGCGAAGACACACCAGAGCCAGGGACGTAAGTAGGGCAGGACTCGTTAATAGATACTAGATCGTGAGTAAGGGATGTCTCATACAATGCTGATCCTCGAGGAGTGGAGCGAAAGCAAACCCAGCAGGTATGTTGCGCGTTGAAATCACGGCAGAAAAAGATCTTGGTATATGGACGCATCCCGTCTAAATACGATGATCATTCATCACTGTTGATTACTGGTCCAGGGGAGGCATAAACACATGGTACTGCAACCGGAGCTTGCGCTGTGGACAGAGCCACACCCACGCAGTTGACATCACGTCGTTGCCCCAGTGAGTTCAGCATTGTAGAAACCTGAAACTCCCTACTGACCAGAATGAGCACCCCTCCCCCTAGGCCATCAAGCCTGTCAGCCCGATATGACATCAACCCTGGGATCTCCCAAATGTCCTCTGGGTTCAGCCAAGACTCCGTCATACATAGCACATCCAGCCTCTGTATATGTAGCAATGCCTCAATCAGTCAGATCGAAGACCACACTAGCCAGTCTCAACTTCCTAGGTATATTAATTGTAGAAAAAACAAATTCCGCCCTATCTGAAGCAGAGTCATCGTCCAAGGTACGACGTCGAATGGACAGTATGTTGGATTTCATATCCGGATCAAGCCTGGTACTCCGTCGGTATATTCCTAGCGAACGCCTTCTTCTGCACAAGCGAGGTCGGTATAAAGACATGCACTCCGAAGTCTCGCAGAGCAGGTGAATCAACTAAGATATTAGCTGCCTGACAACGGTCACAGAAAACTTTGGCCTGATTTCGGTCGTTGGGGAAAATCTGCCTCCTTGTTTCACTAATAATTGAGTCAATCAAATCTCCCAAGGCAATTAGATTAAATCTGCCCAGGCTTTTACCCGGTATTCGGGATTCCAACAACACAATGAAGGGGGAGGGGGCTGAAAACCCAGGACATCGCCACCGCTCAGCCCCCCGGAGGTGGAGGCGACCCCCGCCTTAACCAAAGTAGTCGACATCAAATCAGTTGAATCCCCGTTTACTCCCCCACTCCGTTTACGGGGAGTCGAGGTGATATGACGTCACTTTTACGCTTCTTTCCCCCACCAGCACCCCGAGTCACAGAAAACCGATCGGCAACACCTTCCCCGGAGGTGTTGCCGTGTTCTCGTATTTTCCCATGAGGGAAAGCCCTTGCTCCCGGACGCTCCCCGATTATCATTAGGAATGAAGCTCCTTCCTCTTCCTCTGCCCGCCATCGCAAATTGTAGTTGATTGGAAATACTTGAGATTAATTAGCCGCATAATTAAATGCAAAGAAAGTAAATAGCAGCGAGAAGGGGCAAGGTCGGTCTGAATGCAAGCCACCTTAATAAATTAGTGTAGAGGATATATTGTATAGTATATAGTATAAATTATCATAGACTTACTAATTCACTAAAACACAAAAGTACAAGACTGCCAGAATATTAGTCCCGAAGCCAGGCCCAGCAATCCACGCTTCAGACATATTAAAAAATTAATAGCAACACTCCGCCTCAGCACGTACTCACATTCAATTTGCTCAGTGTTACTTAAACACATATATATAGTATGGTATTAATTTCATATCACAAATTAATATATTAAAGTTTAGAATTAGTTTATAAATTGAAGCACATCTAAGATCCATACCTGCTTGAATCCAACTACGTCAGAGTTTTGATATTGTAAATTAACCAGACACCCGTGACCCAGAAACCCGAGCAGTAGTCCGGCAAGGAAAGCACGCCAGCGCGACCACAGGTCTGGGTAAAGTTAGGATAATGCTTAGGGAAAGGACCGCTGGTTTGAAAAGGCAAAGGTACGTTGGTAGATACCAGTGAAAATCCAATCACAGCGAAGCAGACAGCCAATAGAAGCAAAGGCAAGCGTCGTCTCAATTCTGCTGAAGTAGTAATAGGAATTGCTGGTCTGTGTATAGTTTGTATTCACAACATGCCAGGTCGAAAGCAGAAGGTCAGTGTCCAAGCGTAAACAAGCTGAGACCATATACGTTCTTAAAATTGGAAGTCGAAGCGTGGCTAGCTTTAATTATTAGTATCTATAATAGTTCAATATCGTTATAGAGCACTTTCCACGTTAAACTCCACTAAAGGAACCACCAAAGGCGCGGTTTTCTTCACGCCATAAATTTCTTCATAGAACAAACCATTCTCCACCACGTTCGAAACGCGACTCGCAACGGAATTTAGTGAACCGCTTATGAACCATGCCATGCGATGGAGCAAACTCCTTATAATATCTTGCGAGCTTTTCTTCAGTTTCTTTGATTGATTTTCCTCGTAGAAAATAATGTTTAATAAGCACGCGAAACTCGCTTTTTTCCATGATTTTGTTTTAACAATGAAAAAATAAATTCAACTGGCTGCTAAAAATTTTCTAATCAACGTACTGACTTGAAACTTTGTATACGCACTGATATTAGATGGAATTCTCTCAAAGTAGTAGCATATTTACGATAACAGCAGCATTTTCCGAGAAGTCACGGACTTATTGAACAGCCCTCGTAAATTTTCCAGTACTCATTTTTTCCGTATATTGAGTACAATTTCTGAGCATAAATCAATTACATCAATTCTAAACAAGAATAATGTGACTGAAAATAGGTTTACATCCGCAGCAGTCTGCAGGACCTGTACCGGCCAATAGACGCTAAGCTTGGCATCCCTTCCACTCGCATGGATCCGCGCACTGTCTCACACCGTCGCAGAGATATATATATAGATATACGAGGCCTGTCCGGAAAGTATCAAGCCTACCTTTATATCTCCGCGCCATAGTGTTCGAGCGACCTCTGCGGGGCATGAACGTCAACAATAAAGCCTCACGAACCTATCGGTTGCTTGCTGACATCTGCCGGACGCATAGTTCATGCGCAGCGTGTCTTTGTTTACAAAGCTATTTTTAAGTTCGGCGGATTTTGATATTGTTAAAAATGACTGAAAAACAAGATCAACGAATTTGCATCAAATTTTGTTTTCAACTCGGAAAAACGAGTTCGGAAACTATTCAGATCATGCAGAAGGCCTTTGGGAATGAGTGTATGAGCAAAACATGAATAAAAGAGTGGTATAATCGTTTCAAAGAAGGCCGCACTTCTGTTGATAGTGATTCTTCTTCTGGCCGACCTTCGACGACAAAAACATTGGATAATATTGAGCGGGTGCGACTTGCGATTGAAGGTGATCGCCGATTAACTGTTCGTGAACTAGAAAATGATCTCGGAATACCGAAAACTACTGTTTGGGAAATTTTTAACAAGATTTTAGGAATGACTCGCGTGTGTTCGGTGACTGGCTCCTTCACCACGATAACGCGCCAGCGCATTCATCGAGTCTTGTGCAGCAGTTTCTAAGTAAACACAGTATCGCATTGCTTCGATAGCCTCCGTACAGTCCCCTGTATAGCCCCATGTGACTTTTTGCTGTTTCCAAAACTTAAAAAACCACTCAAAGGACAGCGATTCGATGACAAAACGACGGTTGAAAATAATGCGACGAGCGTACTCAAGGCCATGCCTAAAAGTGAGTTCCAGGACTGTTTCGAGAAGTGGAAACATCGCTGGAACCGTGCTATTCAATCAAGTTGGGATTACTTTGAAGGATGCCACCCGCCCGATGATGAAGGATAATGTCAGCGCGGCGATATAAAGGTAGGCCCGATACTTTCTAGACAGACCTCGTATATGATTGAACACGTGAATTCGAGTACTTACCGAATCCATGAAAATCAGCCTGGTTCGCGATAGGTGCACGTTATTCTTACATATGCGGCTCTCGTACTATTTCTTTTTCTTCGGCGAATACACCCCAAAATCCCGTTATCGCTTTGTTTACATTTTTCATCAATCAAATCTAAATGCACGATAAACGAATGACATTGATAAACACTTCTTTGTTTACGTTTGAACAACTTTGACACTGTAATTATTTACTTGCTCAAATTCACTCGAGTCCCCAAGCGTTAGAAAATATTATTTTACAGTCTTTGCAACGTGATGTAAAAAAATTATTAAATTTTTTTATAATAAATTTTTCAACTTTCTGCCTATACAGTTGATCAAAAGACATTAGAACGCGTAATCTCTGAGAATTTCATTGGGGATTTCCAAACATTTTGCAATCAAACGCGAGTTGAAGTCGAAGAAGAAATTAAATTTTGATTTGAAAAAATCGTTATTAATAATTATATCAAAAACTATAAGAGCTACAACAATATTAAAAGTTATTTTATAACAAAAATGTTTTGTTTCAAAAAATCGACTAACAGATTTTGAATTAAGAAATTATGAAAAGAAAGGTCCAAAATTTTCAATTGTTAATAACATTTAAAATATTGAAAATTTTTCAAAACAATTTGACACTATTTTTTAGTACCCTCATCACTACAAAATGAACAAAAATAAAGAAAATCGATGACTCAACTTTTGCCTTTCATATTAAACGCCCCAAACCTTTTTATTTAAAAAAACGTTGAAATATATTCTGGCTTTCTTTAAATCACTGGGGTTAAAAATGTGTAAAAATATGGAATTTCAAAGGGTGATGCTTTCTATTCAGCTAGTAGAGCCTTACATTGAGAGCATCCTTTATTCGATAGGGTAGAAGATTTCCCAAAAATAGTACCGCAAGTGACCATTTTTCTCGCATCTGGACAGTATGAGGTAAGGTAACTAGAGTTCTTTCTGAGCAATCACTTTTCTGCTATTTAAAGTAAGCTTCTTCTTTTAATTTTATAGATTGAATTTTTGCAGTTACCGCTCAGCAAAGTAGAGAGAAGCACTTTTGTTCTTAAATTTCTAGTTATTTTTCATATAATACTGCAATACGAAGTAGAATCACAAAAATAAGTTTATTTTACCGCAAGCAGAAAGCGTAGCATCAAAAAGTTGTCAACTGCACTTATTTTAGAGGGTGATAGTACACAGAAAAAAAATTCTTACTTCTATAGTGGTCAATTAAAATCGTGAGAACGTGGTTGATCGTTGTTGGGCGATTTTGTACGATATCATACGACGTCAACGCTAAACACTGAATTCACCTAATGATAGCTAAAATTTTGCGGATCATCAACGATTTCCTCCGTTAAACAACAGATAAAAGCGAACTCTTTCAACTTTTCACAACTCTTACGAACGCATACAGAAACTGTCGATTTTGGGAATGCGATTTTCGCATTTTCCATTCCATTGACAGATTCTGTACGTATTTTACTTTGGCTTTCAGCGTTTTAGACGTTGAATTTTTAAGTGAGATTCCCCTCGCTCTGACCGTTCTCTGAACTCGCATTATTATGGCTAAGAAAGGTAAAAAAAACATTTCAGTCATTACAATTATTATTCTGCGATCAAATTTGGATAAGAAAGTGTAGGAATAAATACAATAATTTTATTTTTTAGCGAAAAAAGTTATAAAAACATTATATATCTGTCATTAAAGGCAGTGCAGTGGTTCACCACTTGCGGAACGTCTCCACCGTCAGGAGTGGCTATTGGTAGAAGTGAGACAAAAGTAGTTGCATCTCACTCCAACCAATGGTCAACCTTGACGGTGGAGACGTTGCGCAAATGGTGAACCACTGCACTGCCTTCAACGATAAGTAAATGATGTTTTCCTAGTTTTTATCAATTGAAAATAAAATTATTGTATTTATTCCTATACCTTCTATTCAAAATTTTGCCACAGAATCATAATTGCAATATTTTAAATGTATTTTTTTTAGCGTTCTTAGCCATGATAATGTCGGATCACAGAACAGTCATAGAACGGTCGGAGTATTCTCTGACCATTCTCTCAGCCGGGTCCGCTAGGGATGACTGAAATCAATCACGCGAATTGTCTTGAACGAAGTGTGTTCCGATAAAAGTTTTCGTTATCTAAAAAATACGTGTATTTAATGGTATACTAAATAAAGGGTTTTACAATAGGGACATAACAATTTTATCTATGAATAAAACACAGAAATATTTGAGATATTGACATAGACCATGAATTCTGATGTACATTAAAATTCAATATATAATATATTCAAAACCACAAGTGTCAATTAAAATCAAAATTTCCAAATATCGAGTGCTCTCTCTCTCTCTCCCTCTCGCGTGGGCTCTGTCTGTCTCAGAAACTTGAAAGAGACACTTCAAATCTTTCAAATTTCTCAAAAGATATTTTCGAGAGAAATTCTGAAGTCGTGGTGTCCCCAAATCTTAAAATTTCCAACTTCCCGGGATCCACTTCTATTTTCAAAACGTCTCAATTCAGAATAATGTCAAAATTTTCTACTCAAGAAAATCTTGACTTCCAACAATTGCTTCAATTTCAAAAAAAAGAATTTCAAAACTAATAAAATCAAAATCTCCTACTTAAGAAAATTCCGATTTCCAACAATTACTCCGATTTCCAAAACAAACTTTCCAAAATTTTCAAATTCCAACCTACAAAAAAAAATCTCAATCTTTTTAAATTATCATTTTTGAAATTTTAAGTTCGAACAAGTTCTCTTAATTTCGGAAATTTGAAAGAGAATTCTCGAATCTCTCAAATTGCCGAATTAATGTTTCCAACAATAAATCCTGTTATAACCTGAAATATAATTGCTCATAAAAATATTTCAAATTCAACCATTTCAATCTTTAAATATTTTCGTAATATCATAAAATTCCAATTATCTTAAAAAAACTCGATTTAAAATTTTTAATTTTTATAAAAGTTCTAAATATTTCAATTAATATCACAAGATTCCAATTTTCTCAAAAAAAAACTCGATTTAAATTAAACAAGTTCAAATTAATTCAAATTAAAATTTATTCAAATCAAAATCAACTTAAATTAAAAATTTTAAATCACCAACACTTTTAATCAAATTCTGGCCTGTTGTCCGGGCAAAATAACTCGTATCGATTATGCCCGGCCCCACGTTGGGCGCCAGTTGAGATGCAGGTCTTACCCGTGACCTGGCACTCTTATCTTTGGCTACCCAACGGATTTTATTTAATTTCTTCGTTGAGCGCCAGTCGCTCCGGTTAGCGACAGAATTTTTTTTTCAATAGCAACGAGACTCGAAACTAACAACACTAAAATAAGGCGGGGTCAAAATAAGGTCACAACAGTTTGGCGGGTAATGAATAAATGAACCAGAATTTGATTAAAATATAATAGGTTTTGGCAGAACACTGTTTTTATTATTAAAGTGAGATTCGATATAAATTTAAAATTAAATGTGAGTAATAAATGCCAAGATTTCTACATCAAAATTAGCAAACAACATGATACACATCTCGGAACCTTCCGAGCCACGCGACAGTATGACGAATTCGACTTATTCTAACGCGCGTCACCACCCGAGAGAATTAGACTCGACTAATTTAGTTCAATAAAAAGACCGTTACTTCGGCGAGAAAAAGTGAGGTTAATTAATAAAGCAATGCTAACAAGAAAAAGAGAGAGAGAAACACTCGCGAGTACAAAAGAGGGGCGAAGTGGCCTCGGCGTGTGTGATAGACGCCATAAAGCGTTCAAATTAATAAGTCAATCTGCTCCGAATTCCGAGCCACTTGCCAAAAGAAAAGGTTTAATAGAACCACTCACACTACCTGTATAATGTCCTGTGTGACTGGGTCGAATCGCAGCACAAATTCGCCTTCCATCTTTTGGCCGGATCACAAGATTACTGTTCTCTTAATAGTTTGGCGCTTGCCTCCACGAGTCGCAGGACGAGAGTGACGATGGCCGACGCGACGCTGACAGATTTCCCGACCTGCCCCACGAACTACATGCGTGACCCAATCGCGGACCCGGAAGCAGGTCACATGTCATACATCCAATAGACGACTAGGCAACTCGTGCCTAGTATAGTAATTGCCCTCGGCAATTATTTTCTATGAACACGCGGTTCTATTATTCACAATGGACGGCGCGTGTAACACGATGACACCATTATAGTCAGTGTTCATCTCCGTCCAACCTCACAAGTTTAGCATCACCAAATGTCCAAGATGCTAATCATCAAATGTGTTTCGTATCAAGCCCCAGGGTCCATGCGCCCTAGGGTAGATTTTCCGGGTCACGTGGTGGCCTCTGGTCGTCTGCTGTGTCGCTCTCGAACGATCGATGATGAGTGTCAATCGAAACGTCGATCCATCGTAGCTCGAAACTCGACATGGCGGCCAGTGTTTATGTTCATTCGATAGCCGGTAGTGTCTCGTCTCCAACGCTGCTGTCCTCCGGTGCTGTTATCTTCGTGTTGCTCATGAAACAGACAGGACAGGAAGCGTGAGTGCGTTTGGTGCGCGAAAGTATGTTTCGAGTGCTCTCGGGTGACGACGAAGTGCGGGCTCTCGTCTCACGACTTTTTCCCCAGGGACATAACCCCACCTGTCACCGGTGAGTTTATCAAATTAAACATTTTTCCTTGTGACGGGTAAAATCTACCACGTCACAACTCCCCCCACCTTAACCGGGGACTACAGGTTGCGTGAGCTTCCCCTGGCAAGTTCAAAAAAATATGGAGGACCCGAAAACAAAAAAAAACAAACCCCGGGGCGCACTCCGCCTCTCCCGTGAGCACTCGGAAGCAAAACAAAAGCAATAAGCTCCAAATCAAAATAGACATACAGCACAAAACAAGCAAAAGAAAAATAATCGAAGCATGGGTCAGGAGCCACACTGGTTCCGATCCCACCAAGATCATAGGCCTAAGAAATCAACAATAACACATGCCAAAAATCATAATAAAAGGCAAAATCATAAAAGCAAAAGTCATAAAAAAAAACTGCATAAGCAAAATCATAATAAAATGCATGGGCAAAATCATAAAAAAAAGGCAAAGCAGTTAGGCAACCGGGTATACTTTACCTAGATACCGGTGATTCAGCTCGGAGGATTCCTCTGGTTAGGGTCAACTTCCGGGTCATCTCTCTTATTATTACTTTTCCAGCCTTAATAAATCCTAAGCTTAGGCCCTAAAACTCTTATCACTAACTAGAACTTTAAGATCGAATCTTTACCTCAATTCTTACTACAGCCTAGTAACCAAAATTCTTCTAATTTAAGCCATAATTCTCCTAATCCTAATCTCCCTGAGTTATAAGTCAGAATAAGGGAAGGCGCAATACCGGGTCCCAATAAATACGAGACTAAGTTTCAGTACATAAGTTTTATTATTAGCCACCCCCCTTTACCCGTACCGGGTTTACAAACGAAGAAAATGGGGGGCGGGGATCTCCTTCTGTTCTACTCTTCGGCCTTTCGGCCTGTTATGCCATGGCGCCAGCCTGCGTCATGGATGGACTTTTGGTGGGCCCTTACGATCTCCGGGCGCCGGACGAGGTACTGGCCCGGCCTGGCCCTCCTTCGGCCCGCCAGGACCTCGTCGGACTCCCAGAGTTCCGAGCATGTGGGGCAAGTGGCCTTCGTCTTCCCCGGCTCACCGCAACCGAAGCAGACCACCGCTTTCGGCTGGCGGCAATCCGGGGAACCTCGTTTATGGGCCCTGACCCCACACGCCCAGCATGCCTTGTAGGGCAACCGATAGTCGGGTCTCGGCTTAGGGGCCCCTCGGCGTAGCCATTCCTCCCGGCTCAGGTCTTCGGGGAGGCTCCTCACCCAGCGGGCCTCATCCAACATCTGCCGGTCTGCTTTGGGGTCGGGGCCTCTGAGGGTTTCTTCTTCTGCCCTCTGGTGGGACTCTGCTCCCGTATTCCGCCGGGGCCACGGGTCAAACGGGCCCGGGACCTTCTCGGACTGAGGTCCGACCATGTTGGGGCTCGGAAGCTGGAAGAAAAGGGGACAGGGAACCCTGATTATTCAATTCGTTCCTATACCTTCAACAAAATCCCTGCTCCGAATTTCCACCTTCGTTCCGATCATCGCTGGCGACGTAAGGCTTCAAATGTCTCACGTGCTCCTTGCCCGCATACTTCCCTTTGGAATCCACCAGACGAAAGACTACTGGGGACAGCCGTCGCACGACCTTATACGGTCCGGAATATTTGTTCGACAACTTCACGGCGATGTCCTTTTCCTTGTTTGACAACACCCGATCGCGTTTAAGGACCAAATCGCCGACCTTAAAATGCCGTTCACGTCGGTGCTTGTCATAGTACTTAGCCTGGGTCTCATAAGCGCGATCTAAATTCCTCGTGATCAAGTCTCGGAGATGGCTCAATCTTTTCATTCTTTCTAACCACTCCGAGGGTTCCGGGACACACCGCTGCTGCTTTATATCTACCTCTTTACGCAACGAACGGTATGGCAAAGGTTCCCTGCCGAAATTCAGAAACGCTGAGTTACCTTAAGGGATCCGTGAACCGCGGTATTGTATGCGAACCGGAACTCGTGCAAGTGTAAATCCCAATCCCTATGATCATTCCTGAGAAAGGCGACAATCATGGTCTTCAAGACTCGATTAACCCTCTCAGTGGGAGTTGCTTGGGCATGATACACCGGATTAGTAGTATGAACAATACCCAGGCCCTTGCACGTCTGCTCAATCAGGCGGTTAGAGAACTCGGTGCCATTGTCCGTATGGACAACTTCCGGGGCACCCCAACGCGACACGACCAAGTCTTCAAACTGTCGTTTGATCGTGGGTCCGTTGGCAGTCCTGATTGGCACCACTTCCACCCATTTAGTAAATAGGTCTTGGAAAACCAAGACGTATTTATGGCCCCTCTTGCTGCGTGGAAAAGGGCCCATCACGTCGCTCGCCACCACCGTCCAGGGTTGCTCGACAATGCGTTGCCCCATCAAGCCAGCCGGTCGGTCCTGTTCGACCTTGGACCTCTGGCAGGGGTCGCATTGTCTCACAAATTTCGCTACATCCGCGTAGATCCCTGGCCAGTAGTAGCGAAGCGACAGCCAATGGTAGGTCTTCTCGACGCCCAAATGGCCCGCTTGTGGCTCCGAGTGAGCCTCTTTTAAAGCCTCTATCCTCTGCTCCTCGGGTACCACAAGCTTCCACGCGTCAAGGTCCGGGATGAGTGGATCGGTCATCCCGCTTGGCCTGTGCCTGTAGAGGCTCCAATCTGGGAAGATCCAAGGCCTCTCCAGGACAGCTGCGACGCGACGCTTATACCAGGAGTCGCTTGTATCACAGGCGGATGAGATCGGTATCTCTTCATCCTCTGTGATCCTCGACAGGGCATCTGGGACATGATGGAGCGCTCCTTTGCGGTGAATAATCTCGAAGTCGTACTCGAGAAGCTCTAGGGACCACCTGGCTAGTCTCCCCGTGGGATTCCGCAAGTTGTGCAGCCATTTGAGGCTGCTATGATCGGTTATAACCTTGAAGCAGAAGCCTTCAAGGTACTCCCGAAACTTGCGGATTCCCCACACGACAGCCAGGCACTCCCTTTCGGTTACCGAGTAGTTTCTCTCGGCCGATAGCAGAGTACGACTCGCAAAGGAGATCACGCGCTCCTCCCCATCTTGCACTTGGGTTAAGACAACTCCTAGACCGGTGTTACTCGCGTCGGTCTGCAGGTGGAAAGGGTTCGCTACAATGTCTTTAAAACTTGGGAATGCTAAAATCGGCGCGCTCGTCAAGGCTTTTTTTAGCGAGTCGAGCACATGCTGTTGCTCCTCGCCCCAATGCCACTTGACATTCGACCTAAATAACCGCGTCAACGGCTCGGCAACAACAGCAAATTCCGGAATAAATCGCCGGTACCACGAAGCTAAGCCTATGAAACGTCTTAACTGCTTAATATTCTTAGGGGCTGGGTAGGATAAAATCGGTTCGGTCTTTTCCGGATTCACGCTCAAGCCCTCACGGTTCACGACGTAACCTAGATACTTTACTTCGGAACGGCAAAATTCACACTTTTCCGGGTTTACAGTCAAATTGGCCTGCGTGATCTTCTCTAAAACGGCCTCAAGCCACTTCAAATGGTCTTCTAATGTCTCGGTAACCACAATAATGTCATCTAATAACAGAATGCGTGCGGTCTAAGTTCAGGGCCTATCACTCGGTCGATCAATCTTTGGAACGTGGCCGGCGCGTTCGAGAGTCCGAAGGGCATCCTCACAAACTGAAATAATCCCCTGCCCGGTACGGTGAACGCGGTGTACTCCTGACACGCTTCGTCGAGAGGAATCTGATTGAACGCCGAACTCAGATCTATCGTCGAAATGTATTTCGACGCTTTTAGCTGTTTCAGGATGTCCGACATATACGGTATCGGATAGGCATCCTTCTTTGAAACAGCGTTAAGTTTCCGGAAATCCAGGCAAAAGCGATAGCCGCCATTTGCCTTCTTCGCCATGACGATCGGTGTTGACCATTCGCTGAAGGATTCCTTTATTACTCCTTCAGCCAACATCCGATCTACCTCTTTGTACATGGCCCCTTGGACCTTTGGAGACACTACTCGGTAACGTTGTTTAATGGGAGGGTGCCCCTGAACGTCAATGTGGTGCGATGCCAGATGAGTAGCCTTCAGTTGACCTTCGACCCTAGGCGGAATCTTCCTGTCTACTAATTCTTTTAAGCGCGCCTGCTCGTCATCTGACAAGTCCGCGATCGCACCGCAACCCTCCTCTTCAACCAACCACGTCTTTAAAGGGTTGTGTCTTCCGGATGCGTCAGGCATGAAGACTTTCTTCAACCTAGATCCGAAATACATATCGAATTCGGCCTGAGCATCCAACCCCAAAGCCGAGTTACCTCTTCAATGGTCAGTGGTAGCTCGACTTTTCCCTCGATAACCTGCATAGATCCGTTAGCCACTATCATCATGGATCTATGCGACCTGTCCAGCTCTTTCCCGGTTTTATCCAAAATCTTGCGACCCACTTTACTTCTCACAAAAGTCCTAGTGGATCCCGGGTCGTACAAAGCATCTAGGGTGACCGATCCTACCTCCACGGCTAGATGTATTCTACCGCGAACCTCGTCGGTAGGGACGATGCCACTATTAAATTCAGTCTCCAGACCCTCACTCTGACGGAAGTCAATCTCAACAAAATCTAATGAGTCCGAGTGAGGTGGCTTCTCCGCAATAACTTCATCCCGGTTATTCGGAGTTGAAAGAGCCGCGTCTGGACCAGTCTTCTCTACCAAGGTCTTAAGACTGGGAGATCTTTCGGCATCGTCCGCTCTATGTACGAGAGCTTGGACAGTGATCGGGGCATTCTTTTCGACTACGAATCCTTTACTCTGTCTCCAAAGTTCCTTATTCTCATCGGTATTCGTGAGCTCCTGGTTATCGTCTTCAAAATCTACAGGCCTATGCGGGAGCTCACGAGGTTTTTCCCGATCTATACTTCCTAAATTTCCGAGATCCTTTTCCTCATTATCGAAGCCTATTTTATCGACGATCCGATCGCTAATTACCGAGTCGAACTCGTCGATGGCAGACATGTTCACACCTTGGTATCCAGGCATGTCAATCGTTGCGAGAACTGTCGTAGTCGTCGTTGCCGGGCCCGGGACTCTCGAAGCGCATCCGATACTTATCTTAATGTCTAAATCGGAATTTTCTTCGGTCGCGGAGGGTCGAGAGGCAGTGCAGACCGGTCTCACTGCTTCTTTTCCCCGTTTCCCGAGCAATTAGGGCAATTCTTAGTTGTGTAGCCCTCCGTCTTGCAGCGGTAACACGCTATTTTCCTCGGTAAGGCGCATTCAATTTGAAAGAGGCCAGGTTTCTGTCACCGAAAACAAATGACCTCTTTCTCTCCTCCAGGCTCCTTAGGGGCCTTTTCAGCGGACGTACTCGGACGTCGCTGACCTCCCCCCACCTTAAAGTCTTCCCTGCCGTCTTTAAAATTCCTTTTTCCCTCGGATTCCTTGCCCTTGTTGAGCTTTTCCTTCACGAATCTCGGTTGGTGGCCATTGTCTCTAGTTTTACTTTTATTTTCATCTTTCTGGTATTCGGTATTTCGGTTTCTGAGACTCGGTTCCCCAGAGCTCTTCGGAGGCGTTTCTATCTCGGTAACTGCCGAAACCGGGGTTCGTTTGTGCGCCGCTGATGCGGTTTCCCGTCGAAATGCGAATTCCGGAAGGAAGGAGCTCTCCGGAGGTGATGGGGGTCGGTATTCCTTAGCTGATGCCCATGTCGTTTCCCACCTTCTGCCTTTTTGGGCCAATTCGTCAAAATCTCGGAAATCAGTCCTCTGCATTACCTTCCGAAATTCCGGCCTCAACCCCCGATAGGCCCAATCCAATTGCTCAGCTAGGGGTATGTCATACCTCAGCATCGCGATCAGTCCTTCCAATTGTGTCAAATAGTCATCCACCTTCTCCTTTGGGCCTTGCGTTCGACTGGCTATTTGTTCTCAAACGCGTGACGCGAAATCGCTATCTCCAAATCTTCGCCTAAAGTCGGCCCGGAATTCTGACCACCTCCGCCACCTGTTTTTCCTTATCCGGAACCACTGCAGGGCTATGTCCTGCAGTACCAGTGGTAGGGCCCGCAACAAGTCGTCGTCACTTATTGGTGTAAATTCCCGGCATTCTTCCAGTCAGATTAGGAAATCCTCGGCACTTGCTCCTGATCTGCCGCTGAAAGAGATCTTCCAATTGTACACCAATCTACTGAGGTCCTGAATTTCTCGTCGCGTTTCCATCCGGGAGCTGGTAAGCCCTAATCCCCGATCTTCCGGATAGCCGACCCTGTGACCACGTTCCGGCAATCTCGTATCCTCATGATCAATGTCGTCATTCCTGACGTCCCCAGTACGCGGAAATCGGCTGTGCTGGCCCTGATCCTCGTATATTCTTTGCCCATGATCTTCATCCAAATTTAGGGACCTGAAATCCGCCTCATACCGAGAAAAACGGTTCAGTCCCCCTTGTGAATCGTAACCCGCCCTACTTGGCCCTTGCGTCGGATCGTCCGGTATTCCTGTCTGGGTGATGGTTTCCAGGTTGGTGTCCAGGTTAAGGTGCAGGTCCAAACGTCCATCTCGAATGGGTCCACTGCGGCTACCCAGCGCCTCAGGTCTGCTGTGGGCGCGGCTGCACCTTTCGGAGGTCTCGCCCGGAATTCCTTCTTCACCGAGACCCAGCCGATCTACACTCGTGGAATCGAAGGTACCATGCTGGGCTGCTGGTGGCACCAGTGGACTAAAATTTTTCTCCCTCTGTGGCTTACCGAGTCCTCCTTTCACCGTGTCCCGAAAACTGGGCTCTCGTGGCCGTTCGGAAGGCGATACTCCCCTCGTGCTCGGACGTACACCTTCTTCGGTTATCTCTGCCGAAACCCGTGAGGGTCTCATCGGCGGGAATATCGGATCCGGTAAGTGGAGCGAGTCTCGAGGCCCTGTATAGGTAATATTTGCATACCCGTACGCCAATGCTAAGCCAGATGGCATCGTGAGAGCGGATGGTGTTACTCTTGACGTAGTGACGTCATGAGCCAATTCCGAGACCGTCACATACCCTTCTGCGCCCCTACTCATAGTGCCCGCCATTGTCGTGATCGGAAAACTGGATATGTACTCGTTGGCCGTAACCGTAACAGGAGTTCGGGCCGATACTGGGACATCCGAGTGGTCATCTACATCCTTATGAGTCTCCAGGCCTCTCAAATCGTCTCTACTGCCCTGTGTGGCGTTGGAGGCGAGGTCTGATAAGGAAGACCTGTCTGAAAACCCTCTGTAAAGCAGCAGCAACCTTTTGAGCCGTTTACATTTTTCCGCTCTGGTACCGCCCACGGAGAGTTCGTGCCGCGTCAACGCGTCCACCAGCTCGGTATCTGAAATTCCGAAAATCCATTCGACGATTTGGTCTGCGGTCTCTAGCGCACTAACTTCTTCCGGAAGAGACATTTTTGCGCGCTTGAACAAAATCCCAGGTCTCAGAACAAAACCTCAGACACCTGGGCGTTTTCACGATTCATTCAATACTAAAATCCAGCTAAAACGGAAATACTACTCCCGCAAACCTAAACTAAGTAGTTTTACTTCCCGAGTAATGTCCCTATTTCCTAAGTTTCCTATAAGCGTAGTTATGCGCGTTGTTCCGTGTCCTGTAGTTCGACTTTCCACCTTGCTCGAATAATTTCGGAAAGTGAATTCTGCCTCGTGATTTTCCTATAACCTAAAAAAAGGCGTCTTTCTTACCGCTCCGTATATACTTATCTATTAAAGTGGCGAGAAGCACTGCCGCATAATAGACGTAGCAAGCAAAATCTACAATAGCCCGGAAATAACCGAAAGCAGTAAATAATCGTCACCAGCAATGATCAGATGAAAAAGAAAAAAAAAGCGATAGTAATAGGGCAATATAAACAAATGGCAAAATCAAAATTAAATCAGGTAAATCAGCGACAGAAATAAAGAAAAACAGAGAATACACACAATCAAGTAAAATCGGGTAAGGCCAATAGTATTTTTAGCACAGCAAAATAAAAGGCAATAGCCTAGCAAAGCAGTGCTAGCAAAGTATATATAAATTCAGGAAATACAAAATAATAAATGCAGATAATTTCAAATGTATAATCACTAAAGAAATCCAGCGTACTTTGGGCAGCCAGTGATTTCTCTTATATAAACCAGTAGTACTTTCCGCAATGAGAAAGAAAAATCAAAATTAACGAGAAATCCTACCATTTAAATATTCCCAGAAATTCTAATATCCACAAAGATCACTTTATTCTCGGTAATTTCAAAATCTCTAAGCCTATAAAGTCAATAACCGTAAATTTCACCTAAAAGTCCCTTAAAATTCACGATTTAATACTTCGAGTTCCGAATTCCGTCTTTGAATAAGCTGATAATCGTGATACAACCTTCAAAATCCGTCTCTATTTCCCCGATAACAAATTCGAAATTTTTAACTTTCTAATCTTAAATTTCGTTTACGAACAAACTAATAATCGCGGAATATCCTCTATAATCTGTCTTTGCAATCCCGATAAAGTCTATTCGGCCACTTTATCACGAACTCCAAAATGCTACTTCATTTACGAAATTGCATTGGACTCATTAAATTCTAATAAATTTACAAAATCCTAGTAAATTTATCTTATTAAGTTCATAAGAAATTCATTTAATCGCAGTTGAAAAACTTATTCATAAGTCCATTATAATCCGAACTTCCAAAATATCAAAAATATTTCTCAAAGTTTTTATTCCGAATCAATTACCTAAAATACAAAAAGATGATATCCGCAGGTTTTCCAAAATTCGAATCCAAAATCTAATTCCCAATATTCTCTTTCGACCAATACCGTCGACCAGAATAACCGGAAAATTTTCTAATAAGTCCTAAATAATTTTTCCGATTTAAATCTGAAAAAAAATATTCTTGGCCGATGATGGCAGTGGTCAGTGACTCTCGACCTGGCTTCACGACTTGGAAGTTTACTTCCAGAAGAGGAAAAAAAAATTTTACTTTTCTCTTGCTCAAAAATTTCCAACAAAATTTTCAAATTTCTAACAAAATTTTCAAATTTCCAATTTGACGCTTTCTATCCTTATCCTAATAGGAGGCAGGTTTTCTTTACTAATTCCAATTACTACCGCTAGTTAGGTCTAAGCAAGAGTTCGTGGTCTGCGGGTACTTGACAGGTTATCTAAATTCCAAAAAAAATTCCTGACGTCTGTAAGTCAGTGAATTTTACCCATAAACGGTCAAATACTGCGCTTCCGAGTTCCAGCTACTCTCAAGTTTCATGTACCAGCTCAATTAACCTTGATGCCCCTATTCTCAAAATTCAAAAAAAAAGGAAGAAAATGTCAAATCATAGACCATGAATTCAAATATACATTAAAAATTCAATATATAATACATTCAAAATCACAAGTGTCACTTAAAATCAAAAATTCCAAATATCGAGTGTTCTCTCTCTCTCTCTCTCTCGCGTGGGCTCTGTCTGTCTCAGAAACTTGAAAGAGACACTTCAAATCTTTCAAATTTCTCAAAAGATATTTTCGAGAGAAATTCTGAAGTCGTGGTGTCCCCAAATCTTAAAATTTCCAACTTCCCGGGATCCACTTCTATTTTCAAAATTTCTCAATTCAGAATAATGTCAAAATTTTCAACTTAAGTAAATCTTGACTTCCAACAATTGCTTCAATTTCAAAAAAAAGAATTTCAAAACTAATAAAATCAAAATCTCCTACTTAAGAAAATTCCGATTTCCAACAATTACTCCGATTTCCAAAACAAACTTTCCAAAATTTTCAAATTCCAACCTACAAAAAAAAATCTCAATCTTTTTAAATTATCATTTTTGAAATTTTAAGTTCGAACAAGTTCTCTTAATTTCGGAAATTTGAAAGAGAATTCTCGAATCTCTCAAATTGCCGAATTAATGTTTCCAACAATAAATCCTGTTATAACCTGAAATATAATTGCTCATAAAAATATTTCAAATTCAACCATTTCAATCTTTAAATATTTTCGTAATATCATAAAATTCCAATTATCTTAAAAAAACTCGATTTAAAATTTTTAATTTTTATAAAAGTTCTAAATATTTCAATTAATATCACAAGATTCCAATTTTCTCAAAAAAAAACTCGATTTAAATTAAACAAGTTCAAATTAATTCAAATTAAAATTTATTCAAATCAAAATCAACTTAAATTAAAAATTTTAAATCACCAACACTTTTAATCAAATTCTGGCCTGTTGTCCGGGCAAAATAACTCGTATCGATTATGCCCGGCCCCACGTTGGGCGCCAGTTGAGATGCAGGTCTTACCCGTGACCTGGCACTCTTATCTTTGGCTACCCAACGGATTTTATTTAATTTCTTCGTTGAGCGCCAGTCGCTCCGGTTAGCGACAGAATTTTTTTTTCAATAGCAACGAGACTCGAAACTAACAACACTAAAATAAGGCGGGGTCAAAATAAGGTCACAACAGTTTGGCGGGTAATGAATAAATGAACCAGAATTTGATTAAAATATAATAGGTTTTGGCAGAACACTGTTTTTATTATTAAAGTGAGATTCGATATAAATTTAAAATTAAATGTGAGTAATAAATGCCAAGATTTCTACATCAAAATTAGCAAACAACATGATACACATCTCGGAACCTTCCGAGCCACGCGACAGTATGACGAATTCGACTTATTCTAACGCGCGTCACCACCCGAGAGAATTAGACTCGACTAATTTAGTTCAATAAAAAGACCGTTACTTCGGCGAGAAAAAGTGAGGTTAATTAATAAAGCAATGCTAACAAGAAAAAGAGAGAGAGAAACACTCGCGAGTACAAAAGAGGGGCGAAGTGGCCTCGGCGTGTGTGATAGACGCCATAAAGCGTTCAAATTAATAAGTCAATCTGCTCCGAATTCCGAGCCACTTGCCAAAAGAAAAGGTTTAATAGAACCACTCACACTACCTGTATAATGTCCTGTGTGACTGGGTCGAATCGCAGCACAAATTCGCCTTCCATCTTTTGGCCGGATCACAAGATTACTGTTCTCTTAATAGTTTGGCGCTTGCCTCCACGAGTCGCAGGACGAGAGTGACGATGGCCGACGCGACGCTGACAGATTTCCCGACCTGCCCCACGAACTACATGCGTGACCCAATCGCGGACCCGGAAGCAGGTCACATGTCATACATCCAATAGACGACTAGGCAACTCGTGCCTAGTATAGTAATTGCCCTCGGCAATTATTTTCTATGAACACGCGGTTCTATTATTCACAATGGACGGCGCGTGTAACACGATGACACCATTATAGTCAGTGTTCATCTCCGTCCAACCTCACAAGTTTAGCATCACCAAATGTCCAAGATGCTAATCATCAAATGTGTTTCGTATCAAGCCCCAGGGTCCATGCGCCCTAGGGTAGATTTTCCGGGTCACGTGGTGGCCTCTGGTCGTCTGCTGTGTCGCTCTCGAACGATCGATGATGAGTGTCAATCGAAACGTCGATCCATCGTAGCTCGAAACTCGACATGGCGGCCAGTGTTTATGTTCATTCGGTAGCCGGTAGTGTCTCGTCTCCAACGCTGCTGTCCTCCGGTGCTGTTATCTTCGTGTTGCTCATGAAACAGACAGGACAGGAAGCGTGAGTGCGTTTGGTGCGCGAAAGTATGTTTCGAGTGCTCTCGGGTGACGACGAAGTGCGGGCTCTCGTCTTACGACTTTTTCCCCAGGGACATAACCCCACCTGTCACCGGTGAGTTTATTAAATTAAACATTTTTCCTTGTGACGGGTAAAATTTACCACGTCACAAAGCATTACATTTTATGAATGAAATTCGATATCGGTCATATGACGACCACGAGCCCCTTTACAGCGGTTGATTCTTTGGACCCAATTTTCCACCACTCTGGCACACATTTCGAACGAAACGTTGGCAATTTCGCGTTGGATGTTGTCTTTGAGGTCGTCTAAAGTTGCTGGCTTGTTGGCATAGACCAGTGACTTGATATGGCCCCATAAAAAGAAATCCAGTGGCGTTAGATCGCATGAACGAGGCGGCCATTCGACCAGGCCATTTCTCGAGATGACAAGTTCACCGAATTTGCCTTTCAATAAATCGATTGTGACGCGTGCTGTGTGGCTAGTGGCACCGTCTTGTTGAAACCACATATCGTTTGAGCGATGCCCAATTCTTAACAACGACGTGGAATCGACTGATTTAGCTCATTTTGAATCGATGCACTTACGGCTGCGATTATTTCTTCGCTTCGAGCAATACGAGGTATTTTTGGCACCGGAACGTCCAATAGTTTAAATTTGGTCTCGAATTTATCCACTATAGCACGCACATACTGTCGGGTGGGACGATTATTACGGCCGAAAATTGGAGTAAGCGCTCTCAAAGTTGCAACCACCGACTCAGAATTTCGGTAGTAATTCTTAATAATTTCCAAACGTTGCTGGTTCGTGAACATTACCATGATGAAAATGTTGACTTTAACTAACGTTTTGACATTGACAGTTCATTAAAAAAGTTTAAGGGTGCGTTCATATATGATTGTTGATTTATTTTTACTTGAGTCAGGTTCAAAAACTCTAGTCAGGACACTTACTTTCACAAGCTTTGAATAACTTTCGCAGTCATTATATAAGAAAGTTCCAAGTTTTATGTCTCAAGATTGTAAGCGAGCGTGTGCGTGATCCGACGAAAGCGCATCGTCCTATATATGAGTTTCAGTTATTAGGTTTATATTTGTGAAGTTGTATATTTAAGTGTATTTGTGATAGAAAATATGATTGGCTGCGACTGAATGGTATGAATGTATTTGTATGATGTTTATGCATGTATGCATTGGATGACTAATTTATAGTCTATAGTAGGGCTATCTTTTAGTTGTATATCCAGCTAGTTTGAAGACTTCCATTCAAGACTAGCTTTGAGCGGGGCTGGTCTACTTTATATCACATCTAAAAAGAAGCCCATTTTTGGACTTCATTTAAGACTTTTTTTTCTGTGTACTGTCAATGCTGTCAACAAGGAATAGTGCGAAAGTTCAGTCTTGAATAAAAAGTGAAAGATAATACAATATATACTTGCAAACTGAATTATAGGATGGTAAACATTACATAAGGATGGCTAGTGGTAATATTCAATCAAATTGACTCCCTTCAAAGCCCAATATTTAATAAAAATCATAGTTGAGAATTAAGTTTGAAATTCGCTTAACGGTAATAAATCGCATTGACTTTAATGCAAATTCAATTTTAGAGATGCCAGCAAAATTTAATCAAGGAAACTATTTTTTTGTGGTGACTTTATTTTTTTTTCTGCGTAGTATTAGAAATGATTATTTTTCTAAATATGTTTTTAACAGAATTAAATGCTACAAAGACAAGTAAACTAATCGGCAAGAAACCTGATTCGAATTATAAAACATCGTTAGTTTATTTCATGGAGAAGAAGACGAATTATTTTCTATGTGGTGGGGCCTTACTGACTAATACACACGTCATAACAATTGCCCTCTTTTTTGAAGACTATCTTATGAAGGAAATACCACTTGCAAATCTCTTAGTTGGGATCGGACTAGATAATTTTAATCCAAAGTGTAAAGCATACCATCATTCTGTAATACAATTGTCGGAAAACGGCGCCGACGAACCTCGTCACAGTCGTCGTATTGTAATTGCAACTGTGAGTACTTCTATAAAAAATTTGATAGATGTGGTGAAAGGGTGGGTTTCAACAAACTACAATGGCATTTCTTCAGATTTCAGTTAACGAGTATGGACTACCAATGCATGTACAACGCATTCCACTCTCAGGTTCAACTTTCCCATCTGGATGGCAATCTGTTTTTGAAAAATTTACAGGATGGGGAGAGGTATGAATACTTGGTTGATTAAAATGCTGGGCCAGTACTGTTTTATTGTGCATTTTCGCCTGATTTATTGCTTCCAATTACAGTTTACATTTTACTCAGAAAACAATCGTTCATCGCACGTTACTCGCGCAGCGGGCGATTCACTTGATGAGTCTGAGAATGTATCCTATTTGCCAGCATTCGGTGCACCAATAATGATAAGACTGGTAAAAAAATGAACTCTGTTCTCCCTGAATAAGACATATAATTTTCGAAGTACTTTTTTATGCCGAAAACGAATCAGCCTTCCATTTTTTTCTATCAGGTATGTTTTTTAACGCAGGTTTCGAAAGTTACCTTGTTTTTTGCAATAACTAAAAGGATTCTTATGATTTACTAAAAAAAACCTGTAAAAATGTCAAGAAATCACTAGGAATTAAATGTACACGAGTGTCACGCTAACCGATTAGTCCACCAAGGTTTCGTTAGTGAAATTCGATACTAAATTTAATAAAAATCGTAGACGTCAAACGAATTGAATAACATCCTTTATTAATTGAAAAATTTATTTAGCGTTGGAAAAATATGTTGAATTTCTTTCATCATCTTAATTAAAAGTGTTAATCGGCACAAAGTGCGAAAATAGGCAGTTTTCGAGTGAAGTTGTATTTTTTTGTTAATATTCATCCAATAAAGACAAGGCATGGAAAGGAAATCAATATATAGCAAAGGGAGTCAATATGAAGTCAATATCCAGTCAATAAAAGCGAGACATGAGCAAGAATTAATAAACAATATTCTCATATTATGTCTTAATTGGCTGGATAGACTACATTTTGCTTATATCTTGCATCCATCTGGCTAGATATTGACTACATGTAGCTCATATCTTGACTTTATTGGCTGTATATTGACTTTATCTTGCTCATTTCTTGCCATCATTAGCTGCACAGAAAAAAATCTCTTTCAAATTTCGTATGAGATGCCGTTACAATTTTCGTAAGCGACTTTTTATGTGATATTGGTATAAAAGATTTATCATTTTTGGATAAAATCATACGATTATAGTATGGCAGTGTTGTATCCCAAAATAGTAAACGCGTATACGAAATTCACACAAAATTGCGTATACTATAAGCGCAACTTCAGTGTCTTACCAAGAAAGCACACCACTCTGCTTGCAAAAAACGCACGGCAATCGTACTCTCTCGGTATAGCGGTTTTGGTTTGACAATGTATTGCAATAAACTGAAGTTGCTGAATCTAATGTATTGCAATAGATTACATTACATTACATTACATTAAAAGTCGGGTGTAGCGCCCCTCCTATTTTGGCATACTGATGTCCATACAAAATTCGCTTAAATTTGTGCAACAATAGTAAAACGAATGTGATGTGATTTTTTTCGGTGTAGAGCATAGCAACTACCTACTCATATCATGTCTGCATTGGCTGGACATTGAATAAGCCTTGCTCATGTTTTGTTTTTAGAGGGCAAGAGAAAGAGAGAATTGACGTTTGTTATTGCTAATGATGCAAGCCAACGGCACTAAATCTTGCAAAGTTTTTTTGGTTCGTTTGATTCTCCGTGTAGTAGCTAAACAAGAATAAATTTCGCGGAAGCTGATGAGGTGTAAAAGATGCAAGTCCACCAAGTGGTATGATCAATTATCCGCTTACGTATCTTAATAAGAACATGAGAAATGAATCTAACAAGCACTTGTTAACAAGATAGGTAGTTCGTCCCGATTTCAGAATTTTATCACTATTAACCGACGCAACTAAATACGACGATTCACAGGACCTAGATTATCAGAAGAATCCTATTATAAAGAGTTACGTTATATACATATTCAGATGTGCTAGGTGTATTACCCTTACACAGGGGCAATAAGAAAAAATTAAAAAGTTACTGGTATATAACATTTGTTTCGACAATGACATATTCATTTGATTAAAATATTTTGCCAGCTAGCCTTCTCTTCAAGTTTGGGAACAGATAATAATCACAGGGGTCAAATATGGAGAATGCGGGGGGTAGTGAAGCAATTTGTTTTTCAATTCAGTCGATTTTGTCATCGTTTTAACTGCTTTGTATGCCGGTGCATTATCCTAATGAAAGAGGATTCGTTTTGCGTACCAAATGTGGTCGTTTAGCCTTGATTGCAGCAAAGAATTGATCCAATAATTCGCTATAATATTTAATAGTGATTGTTTTTCCTTTCTGCAGATAGTCAATATGAATTATACAATGCAGATCCCAAAAAACAGTGGCCATAACCTGGCGATTTGAATTACATATGAAGATATTGTATCAAGAAACATCAGCTCATACCAACTTTTATATTGGATGGAGCAGATGTGCCATAATACTTATGACGCTTTTCTTTAGCTTCTTTAGCCATTTTGCCTCTCACATAATAATGTCTAGTGAGAACATAAAATTCGTTTTTTTCCATTGTTTTCTTATCACTGAGATAAGTGATAGCATACGCACATTGGAAAATAAACTCATATCCTTCTTTCCAACTTAGGTTTTTCCTATTTTAAGATGTCATACGCCGACAACGTGTATCGATATTTTGGAGAAAAATTGGATAGTGACGATTAGAGGAAGAGGGTGAAGTTAGTGACCTTTTTTTTAGGGTTTATATAAAAGATGTTTGAGTGTCCTGGTTTTTCGCCCGACATATCTGGTAACCTTATATGAGAATTAGTGATTTTTTTACAGGATTGCTTGTCAACAGAATAATTCTTTAATTTGTTCGTGACACTGTCCCGCCGAGTTCCATAATTTTTTGTCAATCAAAATCGGTTCACTTGTTTCCGAGAAAACTATTCATTTCAATTTACCATATAAACCCCATAACTCCTATAAAAATATTTTCCAATTATAATCTTCTGGGAACTTGAATCTTATATCAGCACCGATTTATTGTAAAAATTCTAACCAGATACGAACGGAGGCAGCATGCACATACTCAGATACGTTCTCCTTGGGGGGGTGTATTGTTTCTCTGCCAGAGGGCATAATGCGACTCTGATGCGGATCGATCGAGAGCTACAAAAGTATGAAGAGAAGAACCGTGAAAATCGATACTGAACCAATAAATATTTACTTATTTCATTATTAATGTATGTAAGCAATAATAGCTTATATCGAATGCTTTAGAACTGAAGAAGGATGGATGTCGGTGACGCCACAAAGCGAGAGCGCAAGGCATTAAGATGAAATTATAGAGATCCAGATAATGAAATAAAATCCTAATTAAAATTAAGGAACCAATAGAAGAACAAATAGAAGTGCATAAATAATTATCCTAGTAATTATTCACAAATTCTATTAGTTTTTCTATTAATTTCTTTATAAAGTGGGTACACAAAGAATAAAATCAAGGTTCACGAAATTCTCGTGGTAAACACCAATGGCAGCGTGTATTGTTATGGGCAATAGGCGATGTTCTGACAAGCGTAAAACGACACAGGCATAATTTTTGCACCTCGTGGTCGTATTTTGCACGATTTTTGTAGTTACACCTGCTAAAAGCATATCGAGACTGCATATGCTAGCACTTTAATGATGATTATTATTGGCGCACTGAATGCTAGCGAATAGGATAAATTTTCAAACACATAACGTGAATTATTTGGGTTGCACTGTGAAAATTTTTAGAGGATTCTCCCAAAATTTTCAAGATGCAATAAATAAATGATTGTTGGTAATTTTTTTCAAGCGAATTTTGGTAAATTTTCCTAAAGTGTTTCGTAAACTTCTATATTTCACAAACTATGAGAAATTCACTTAAAAAACGAACAATTTCCCCTTGTCAATTGGGAAATTTTCAACTATATGGGCAAAAAAGTTTCCCTATCCAGAATTGGTTAGAAAGATCTAGATATTTTTATAGTGTATTTTTATTTTATATTCTGCGTGCCTATTTAATTAAAATATTTTCAGAAAATTCTCCAGCAGCACTCAAAATTGATACAAAATTTAAAATTCAGTAGCAGGTTTGCTTCAAATTTAAAACCTTCTTACCGAACATGTATACTCGTATCACAAGGTTCAAAGCAAGATAGTGAAAGGCTGTAGTGAAGTTGATACAATGTTACTGCCAGGCGATAGCTAATTTGCAGCCAGTTTGTTTGCAAGTTGTTATAATTTTGTTTCGAGTTTCATACACAAGTCTGGAGTAAGATATTTTATGTGCCTCCGGTGCATAAAATCGTTTTACGCAACAGTTGAGAGTAGCGTAATGTTATGTATTACGATACAGAGGAATGTAATGTGAAAATTGAACTGCGAATGTGCCTATAACCATACAGCGGAGCGTAATCTTTTTCTTATTCTTCTTCTTCGTACAGCGTTGGCACCGTACTGACAAAGCCTTGTATTCTATTACAATACGCTACTACTACACAAGATCGAGAAAATTTTGTTTTCAAAATTTGGAAAATGGTAGAGAAGATAAAAACGGACATAACAAGACTACTTTTGATTTCAAAATTGAAAAAAACGCACTTTAAAAGAAAGGCACCATTTCTCTTTTGTTAGTAATATTGTTCATTAAAATGTCGATGACAAACAAAATATTGCCTTTCCACTACTTGTAGGTGTTTTAACCTTGACAAGTAAGTGACAAGCAAGTTCTAGTTAAATCACTAGTTAAATCAGTCGCAGATTCTCATAATATAATAGGTTGAATCTTAGATTAACATAAAAAAATTGAGTTAGTTAGATTAAATGACACTTTTTTATAAGATGTATGAAGTTGAAGCATATGAAAAATTCATCAGTATTTTTTTACATATTTTCTAATCGACGTCTGAAGATCATATAGGATCGAAGAACGTTTCACTAATTACAAGTTCATAAACAAGCAACTGCTTTCTACGAATAATATAAAGCAATATGATACACGGAAAAATGTGCTGGATCCTTTACAAGTCTCCGTTCATGATCCTTAGTAACCATTTAGGATGTCCATGAGGATGTACAGGTTCCCGTGAGGATTTCTTTATTGTTATATAATCTTCTACATGTTCCTGTACGGTTTTCTATCTCAATTTCTTATCCTAAATAATACATATTAAAAATTTCTGTAATTATTACCAAGCGACGATTCGAGCATAGTGCGACTGGACTTTCAGTCCCCTCTGTAACCGTACGAGAATACCTAGGAAAATTAATCATCTTTGAAAATTGTAAGGAATTTTGAGAGCTATTAGATTTTTCATAACCACATTCATCCTCCTATGAATAATATAGCTAAAAAATAGAAAAAACCAATTTCACCTCCAACATGGTCATTTTTGCATATCTATAACTCGATTGTTATTAATATTATGGAAAAATGATACAGAATAAAGTTGTTGGAAATTCTCTCCTTAACAAAGCTGGTAATAAACATTTTTATCGTAAGATGCATATTAACCGAGATAATGGAACTCACTCCTAAAATCCAAAATAGCGGACACTCCTTACACAAATCACCCGGTGAAAAACTGGGAGGAGTATTCCGTTACCATCCATTACTTCCCTCTTAAATCTTATCGCGTTGTGCATTTTTCTTAATTTGCAAACTTAATACGCTCGCACTAGACTAGGGATGGGCGATTCTACTCGATTCTCTTGCCTTAAGAATCGATTCTGGGATCGATTAGTCACATTCTTTTCCGAAATTTCAAGTAAATAAGGGTAAGCAAATAGTTTATGTGATAATAAATAATAATTACTTTGAACTTTCAACAAATTTTCAACTTGATAATTCAAAGTGCAAGTGGATTTGGATAGTATATTTGTTTAATGTGTGCGTTGTGTTTGTGATTACCGATGTCGGTGTCTATATTTCAAAAAACAACTATAATTAGAGTACAATTATCCCAAAATTGAACTAATGAACAGTCACAGAAGTATTTTTTTGAAAATTTATCACCACTTTAACATCTAATCTTCCTAATATTAATAGATTCTTTAAATTGAAAGCAAGTTCAATATCGGATTGGCAACGTCGATTTTTTGAATTTTTTATGTATGTTTAGAACGATATTTATATTTTATACGTGAATTCTAATTTTGAAGTACAGTTTTAACTTGTTTAGTGATCAAAATGCGCAAAAATCAATTTCTTTGTACCTTTAAGTATCGATTCCTAGATTCTTCGATTCTTTTAAAAAATAATCGATTCCTTGGTATCGATTATTCAAAAGTATCGATTCTGAGGTATTGATTCTGAGGTATCGATTCTTTTTAGCAGAATCGCTCATCCCTACACTAGACTGCCTCATCGGGCAGTGCGTACCACCGGTGGTACGCATTTGATTGTGCGATTAGACTGTAAAAATTCAGAAGATTCAGAGAGGGTGAGATGAATTCACAGAGAATTTAGCCTTAGTCAATCACATAAAACTTCCCACGATGCCGTTGCCTTTGTCCTTGAAGCGCAGCCGCCAATGGGCGAGGAGCATGAATTACAGCACCGGCATAAACTGGATTAGCTCCCGTCCGATAGAGCGAAAAGCTTTAAGCGCAGCCGTCAATGGGCGAGAAGCATGAATTACAGCGCCGGCGTGAACGTGATAAAAGAGACTTTTTCACTTGAAACGTATTTTTAAAATTAACGTAAATTAAGTCTTACTTATTAATTTTTACTTCTTTTTCGTAAACTTTAAAAATATTTTCTTGTTCAACAGTTAAACTTTCATTTTTGTTAAAGTGATCATTAGCCATTTTTTTTAAATCTTCAAAACCTTAAAAATATTTTTTGCCAAATGATGTACTAATCCAGTAAATTTGGAAAAATATAATATAATTAATATTTTATGTGCAATATGTTTCAGGGTTTGAAAGTTAAACAAGAATTGATTACTCACATATTTTTTGGTGACAATCGTATACGCACACGTATGTTTCTCAAAGGCATGCTTCCGATACATATGCACGTAAGTATATTAAACTACAACATTCCACATAGGGGGCCATTTATAAACTATTATTTATAAATTATAATAAAAATATTAAATAAACTATTATTCTAAAGACGAAGCAATTATAGAGAATCATAGTAAAAGCCTTTAGTATGTACATGTATATTGGATCAGACTCTGAAGTTTTTTCAACCCTTATACTCGTATCAACTATATTTAGTCATGTGTCTGTATACATCCAAAACCCTAAGAAAGTGATTTCACCCATTTTAGTCCAATTTTGAAGAAGGCCAGTACTCATCCAGCACCGCAATCTCCTTAAATCGACGTTTTTCTTCTACCGGTGGTATTTTTTTTTATTTTTCTACCCCTAGTCTGTTTGGTTTGCAGGGCATATTTTAATTCTACCCCACCTTCTGTTTCCAGCGGGAATTCATCTATCTTCCACTTGGAGACGCGTTACGTAGAGGTTACAGACTCCCCTTGTAGACTTAAAAAAAACTATCCTCAATTTATTACAATTTAAGCACTTCAAAAATAGATTACGTATTTCATCACATTGTGGCTAATAAAAAAACTTAGCATGAATAAAGATATATATTTATCTGTATCTATAAGTGCTTAAACAGTTTAAAAAAAGTTTAATGCTATCTTTATTTCTTTTTCGAGAGCGAATTATAAATTATAAAATTGTTTCGATGTTTCAGAATTACTTAGGTGGATTTATTACTCGTAATGGATCACTTGCAGGAATTGCCTTGCAGTACGATACTTTTCCAGATGATGATAGGTCAATGAAAGTGGATTTCATATGTGTTCACGGCAAAGCAGATTTCATAATTCAAGCGGGTCAGGGAAAAATTGAAATTGAAAATTAATTTGATTATTAATTATAAGCAGTCGTCTTCGTGAAAAACAGGTCGCGGCAATTAGGGACCGCAGAGCTGTGAGACGCCGTCTATAATTTCAATGCGGCTAAAATGTGGACTAACGCAAGGCAGTAGAATGTTTAAAATGATCTGTAATTTGTGTATAAAGGTGATTTTACGATCGTTCTGTGAAGTTCGAAACAATAAGTGAATGATAAAAATAAATATTCATCGCACACAAAGTGTTTCAAATAGGATTTTCATCGTATACACAGAAAAAACACGTTTTCTGTTTAAACTGTTTTACTAAAAAAGAACAACTATTTCACTGTATTATGTAAGTTTCAAGAAATTGAAATCTTACATGAACTTATTTTGACGTAAATATAAACTCTAAGCAATTTCTTATCATTTTATACATGAAATAGTTATTATCTAAAAAAAGTGTAACCTAAAAGTTAGATTAGAATTCGTATTTTAGTTCTGATAATCTATTGTACATATTTTTTGCTCATTCTCGGCCAAATTTGTCACTGTACACACAAATGAAAGTTTATTTAAGCTTATAGTATGTTGAAACACAGTCACATTTTCATGCACACTAACGCTGGAACACTGAACACATTTGTACACACATACACAGATGATCTGTATTTGTATTTTCATATTATTCATAATAAAACTTGAAATAAATTCACAGATCCCTTTTTCGATTATCCCCCCATCGAATCCTGGCTGACTGAAGCGTCTGGTTCCAGGGGAAGAATTAGGGATCTTACTAGAGAAATACACACGAAATTTCGCATTATAAGAAATACGGCGTTATACGATAGAAAAGATCAGGCTAATTTTGTGTTTATGTTCTTCATTCCTAAATTTTATGTTGGTCAATAGAATTTACATGTCACGCTGATAAGGTCAAATTTGATAAATATTTCTACACAAATACATTTATAGTTACAAATGCAATTAAGGAACATATAGTTAAAATTCCAAGTGGATCGGATGAAAATTTAATGAGTTATGAGTTTGCCTAGTTTTAGAAATATGGTTACGAGAAAAACTTTGGCAAGACATCATTTTGTATTAGGTGTACAACTTTGCATCCGCTGTTTTTTCCCAATTTTTTTATTCTTAAAAAGTGACTACCTATTGATGATTAAAAGTACTGTCCGTCACTAGCCACTACTTTTTTACATCTTTCTGGCCTATTATGATCAGCACTTATCGCTGCAGCTATCTGTCGAAAAGCGGCGGAAGCAAAGTTGTATACCTAATATATATTTTTTTAACAAAAAATTAGTGACTTTGTTTTGGCGTCATATACTTTTGGTTGTGTCGATGGCGCATGGTCTGAATGATCAGCAGTTCCGCTCATATGAAGATATCGAAGAATGACTTGATTCGTGGATAGCCTCAAAAAATGAACACCACAGTAAAGGTATTTGAGTGCTACCAGAAAGATGGGCAAAAGTTGTAGCTAACGATGGGCAATACTTTGAATGATTCATTTGTAGCCATTTTTTACAATAAAGTTGCATTTTCATCAAAAAGACAGCGGGAATTTAGTTGCACACCTAATATATAAGAAAACGTTTTTCGGATTGTTTCAGAAACAGTTTTTGGAATGGTTTGGAATAGTCTATTCATTTGGATTGAATTCGAATAAGGGATTTTAGCCAGAGCAGAGAATTGCTACGCGGCACTTAAATATATTTCAAGAAATAAGTAAGAATCCAGAAAGTATTTTTCATAACATATGATTACAGGTGTAACAAAAAATAATGTGTAATGCTCGACCCCTAAGCAGCATTTTTCACTCGAGTGGATTTGCAGTATTCGTTGTCATCTTGGCTACGCTTCGACGTCTCATCGCCTCAGCTTCGACTCGATTCCGGCTTGTACTGCAACTTTACACCCATCCAAAAAAATGTCACTTGGGCTCGTGTATCACAAATAGTATATTGTGTTGCTAGGAGCTAAGGCACGCGTTTTGGAGCGAGGACCGATGTATTCAGGCCGAGTGATCAGGGTACGGACTGGCTACCGTCCGGGATTAGTATATGAAAATTATTCTTCCAAAGTGCACTTTGGGTGTTTAAACGGGTCTAGCGTGGTTGTATTAGGTATCTAAGAATTAATAGGTATGGGCGTCTATTGGGGTCTAAACGGACCCTTGCGGGGAAATATATTGACAAATTTGGCCAAGTGCGCTCTAGGTGTTTAAACGGGTCTACCATGGTTCTATCAGGGATCTCTCGAATAGAAAGTATGGGCGTCCAACAGGTTTTGAACGGGTCGTAGCGAAGACATAGATTGACTTTGGTCAAGTGCGCCCTGGGTGTCTAAAAGGGTATCTAAAAGTTCTAGCAGGGATCCCATGAATCGAAGTTCTTGGCGTGTAGCGGGGTCTAAGCGGGTCATAGCGGAGAAATAGATTGACAAATTGGGATGTGTGCTCAGGGAGTCTAAACAGGTCTACCGCGGTTCTATCAGGGATCTCTTGAATGAGAGGTGTGGGCGTCTGACAGGTTTTGAACGGGTCGTAGCGGAGACATAGATTCACAAATTTGGTCAACTGAGCTCTGCGTGTCTAAATGGGCCTAGTGTAACAATGTTTGGTTCCGTATAGAATCTTGTCATGGACATACAGAACCCTTCTTAGGGCCGGATACGACCTGCTTAACACCCTTTTAAGACCATATGCGCGGAACATTTTCAGGTCCCGCATAAAACCCAGACAAAAGCCTTTAAAGTCCTTCTTAGAACCTGCTTGACACCCATATAGAACCTGGTGGCGCACAATTTTTTGAACCATTTAGAATCCTTCTTAGGGTCGAGTACAACCTGGTTCCAACCCGTGTAGAACCGATGGTCGCACAATTTTTGTATCCATTTAGAACCCTTCTTAGAACCGGATAAAACCCGGGGTAGGACCCATTTGCAAAAACCGTGTATAAATCCGTTTACACCTAGGTAGAAACCCATATTCTAACATTATTAAATTTTCAATTTTATGAAATAATGTTATTACTAATGTTAGAGATTGAACTAGTTTACAAATTTTTTATTTATTGCGTGTACTTAAAAGAAAAAGTGTTTTCTACACAGAGAGAAATATTTAGTGCCGCGTATTTTGGAAAAATCAGTGTTCAACACTTGGACCCATTTGAGTGGTGAAACCATGGAGAATAGACATGAGGACACCAAAGTAATGTACATCGACTTCACGAGAAACAAGTACGTCTTTTCGGGAAGTATTCGCCCGAACTTCCCGTGCGTGACGCTAGTATCAACAAATGGTCCATGATGGCCGCTATTGTCAAAATAGGATAATTAACCTCAAATGAACAATAATTAAATAATATATATTAAATTAGTAGGCAATGTATTTAATTTTAACTTTGAAAATCATATTGCGCCGTCCAATCTTTTCGTGTTAGCAGTGTAGTGTACCGGTGTACTGTACACTAGGAAAATAATGCAATTGAATCAAAAACATTTCTTTCCACAAGCATGTATACTATTAATTCATAAAAATATACTTTTTTTCGGTGAGGAGGAAAAATGGCGAAATCTTTTATAGACATTGTACAGGACTCTCCCAGGACTAATGAAACACACATCGGCCCTCTTCTCCCTGGCAATCTGCATCAGACCCCATGGCCGGTTTTCGACATGTGGGAGGGCTCAGCGTCAGGTTCCCCTGACTGACCCTCGCACAGACATCTCCGGGTGAGACACCCCGACACCGGTCCTCCTGGTCCGGCCGCATCAAGCGTTGACCGATGGGTTCCCCCATGGTCAGCCCTCGGTGGGAGTTTGGCACCCAGCGTCAGGTTCCCCTGACTGGGTGCTGCTCAGGCTGCATCAGGACAACATAGACATGACTGTTACCATACCTAACCGAACCCAAACGCACCAAACCGAACCTAACCGTTTCCTACCGTACCCATCCGTACCCATCCGAACCGCATACACCAAACCGGCGAACCAGCTCGTCCCCTGACCAACAGCTAATGCGATTGTCCATGGGACGAGGGGGCGGTGCGTGACATCAGGCACGCCTGATTCACGCCTCGCCCGGTTTTCACCGGGGCAACGTAAGCCTGGCCCTTCTCACCGGACGAACCGACCGACCGACCGACATACCAGTATCCTCGGCCCTCTGGATCCTGCCATGGCCGAGGCCCCGCCCAGGACCGGGTCCCGACAAATTACCGGTGAACAGGCCCGACCTGGGGATTACTGACCGACCGACCTACCAGTACCCTTGGCCCTCTGGATACCGCCATGGCCGAGGCACCGAGGGTGGGGCGCCAACGCTCAGATACCGCTGAGGGCGCCCCTCTCTAAACGATCGAGACTTGACCGTGACTGTCGAAACGAGCAACCGGAGGAGAAATCAAGGTGAATGCGCCCCCCGAGGGGAATCGGGCTACAACATATTGTAAACCGCCGCATTTCCTAACCCCTACGACCTGGTGTGTTTTACTTACAGGAAAATAAGATTGCACTACGAAAAACCGGTCCACAAGCAACGAAACGCTAGGCCCGTGCTCACGCAACCTCGTAACAAGGGAATAAACACACACACACACACACACACACAGTAAACTCGCACACTTACACCGGCACACCATTTATTATTTTGTATTAACACCCATACATACACACAGTCTTATTTATTTATCTTATTATGTAATCCTCATTAGATTTAAGTTCTTTTCTGAATAAATTTTATGTGTATTTAAATATTAAAAATCCGTCTCAGCAATTATTGCATTCCCTACTCCCTCACTCCTACCGAACCCTGGTTGACTGAAGCGTCTGGCGACCAGGGGGACAGTAGGGATGTTACAAACATTTTTAATCGTATCTCAGGTACCCATGAATATTTTTGAAGTTTTCTTGGCTTAAATTAAAGATAAGATTTTAGACTCTATGTCGTATAATTTTCAGAGTTTGGAAAAATTTTCCGTAGGTCATGCTAAGAGTTGAAATCTAGGTACAGAATTTGAAAAAATCTTGAATTTTTTCTTTTAACTCCTCACGTGCTGTATTATTTTCAGAAAGTCAAACAAATATGTATTAAGTATCACTAGGTGTGGAATTTCATAAGCTTTCCAACTGTATTTTTAAAAATGCCCTATCTCTTTTTTACACCGAGATATCGTGGTTCAAACTCAGCAGTGATTTTTAATAGCGATGACAAGCACCGTGCGCACAATTTCCGACGGTAGTGTACCTACCATATACAATGAAAGGAACCATCTCTTGTTTATTAAAGTTTACGGGAGAAAAATATATGATAATCTTTATGGTATTTGAACAAATTTCTTTCCGATGCTATACTGTTCGATCTTACTCATCAGAGAAGTAAATGAAATAAATAAATCATTTTTACAAATATACTTGCGAAATTAAAGAATTTACAATGAATACCCATTTTTAAAATGTTGTGAAATTGTGTGGGAAAGTTTTTACCTAAGAATTTTTAATGAAAAAGTATTATTATTGCAGGATGAAAGGGTCAGAAATGTATGGGAATATGCCATTTTGCAATCCTTGAACGAATTAGATTATATATGCGAAGCTTATTTTTGCGAAGAAGATATTGACTCGCATTTTGAAACTAAAATGCCAGATGGAACAATTAATCGCATAAAAAAAGGAAGAATAAGAGTGAAATTAAACGCAATTTCTAGAAAGATTATATATTTTCACTTATACTGAAAATAGCAAGTTCAGTTCACTTCAGTCAATGGCTAATGGATATATGACATTAAAATATTAAATATGTAAGGGTCTATCAACTGAAAAACTCAAAGAAACTAGGAAAAGGATAAGCATTCTATTTTTGATCAGAAAATATTAGAATCCGATTTTCAAGGCATGTTCATGAATTGAAATGTTTTTATTTTATTTAACTTTTTCCAAATACTACAAGACCACGAAAAGATTTTTAAAAATCCTTTGAACTTTAGCAAGATTCTGGAAAATACAGAATAGAAGTGTTCTAAAAACTTCAGGATTATTCCACAAATTTAAATATATAGTATATATGTATTCAAATTAAAAGTATTTGAAAATCTTTCTGTGGAAAAAAAGGCGCTTTCGACTGCGCTGGGATTCGAGCCCAGGTCTTTCGATTGCCGATCGACTGCTCTATTCTACAACGTTCTGAAAATATCTGTGATATTGTATTTAAACTTAAAAAGTTAGGGAAGTAAATAGAGCAGGTATACTGAACGCTTTGCATTTTTTCAATTTTCAAGAGCATCCATAAAAAATATCTAAATTTTGAAACGATAATAAATAATTGGATCAATAATATAATTTCAAGGATTTTACCTCAAATTACTCCAGCCCAATCGGAAATTTCGTACTTACGACCGTATATACAACGGGCGCAGTACTGCGCCTGTAATGGCAAGCCAGTGCTGGCTGACAAGTGCAGGCATAGTACGGGCTATAATACAGGCATAGCACTACGCCAGTGTCGGAAGACCAGCAGCGGCATGGCAGCGTTGGCTTAAGGGGCGAGACTCGTTTAGAGGGTAAAAAAAATGCATATTTTGCAAATAGTCTTAATCTAAAAATATTTTTATGAAGTTTCAGATCAAAATTTGAAATACTTCCTTAGCTACAGCCTTTGGCACACCGAGCGTACACAAGGCCAGGTGAACGCGCTCGGGATCATTGAAGGCCTTTTTCTCGAAACCGTATTTTTGAAAACTGCGGGCGTGATTAAAAGAATTTTTATCGACGGATTTAATCGAACCAGGACATTTTTAAAAGCTTATCAATAGAGTTTCTGTTTGAACTAAAAAAATTACATCAAAAGTTATGATAAATACTTTTTTAAAGCATATAAACTTTATAATTTTTCTTAAAAAATGGAACTTTTATTTCAAAAACCACCAAACTTTCAAATTTTGAAAATTTCAATAACATTTTTAATTCACATAGGAGGTATTCTCATGTAGTTTCAGAGTTTTTTTGGTTTATGTGTTTCCGATCAAAATTGCGACCGCTATCACGCCCGCAATGGAGGTCGTCTGGCAGCGCAGTTCTGTAAACAACAATGCTTTTGTGTTATAAAGCATGTTACTTTATCAATATTTGTAATATACTCATACACGCAAAATTTCTATTTGTCCTAAATTTAGGCGTCCTAAACGAGTCTCCCCCCTTAACTCAGGCATAACTCAGGCCCAATGCACATAAACTGAATGATGGCTAGCCCGTACTTTCCGTAGTTATGCCAAGCGTCGGCTCAATACGGGCACCATACGGGCCCAATACAAAATGATAACGACGGCTAAACCGTACTTCCCACAGTTATGCCAAGCGTCGGCTCAATGCTGGCATCATTTTTTTCTTTTTCTTGGGTGAAAAATAAGAAATTGATGTAGGAATTTTATGTTTATACCTTCTTAATAGAAAACATCTCTCTGACTGAACATTTTTTAAATGTACAAAATTAATAAGAAGTATGGAAATTTGAATAGGAAAACATATATTGATTCAAATTTTGAACATTTATTGGCATCAAATTTTACTAAAAGTTTTTTTTTTAAAGTTTTCAAATGCTGATAAAATTTTCAAAAAATCGTTATCATGCCCGACATATGCCAGTACAGCACCAGTACCAAATGCCAGCACCGACAACCAGTACGGGACCAGCACTGGCAGACCAGTGCAGAACATCGTTATCGTCCCCGAAATATGCCCGCACTTGCCAGTACGGACGCAGTACCGCGCCTGTTGTAAAATTCCTATTGGGAGCCATCTAATTGTAAAGTAAGATTTTTTGCATTAGAAACAAGAATATCAACGACTTCTTTTGTATCGTTAAACTCTGCATCCAATAACTTCCCAGATAACATTTTTCAGCTTGGAAATTTCAAAGCAGGTCGTATTTTTTTGAAAACTTCTATCCATAAAGGATGCTCCAGAAAGTCCAGTGTTTTTTCGGTGACATAAATGGCTTTCGCAATAGATTTTTTTATTTCTCTTTATGATACATTATGAAAATGGATTTATTCAGAGAAAATACACTATGTATGAATGTGAATATTTGTAAATAAAATTTAAAATAAGATACCTGTTCTTGTTCATCCATTATGTCAATGAAAGAACTCACAGGTTTTTCTACCTGATTTTTGAATGTCATTGAAGAAGAGCCATTGGGACTAGTCTCTTCTAAACTTGATGTCAATTTATTTATAATAGAATCGTTATTAGCAGAATCCATGTTTTCTATTGTACGATATATCATTATTATTCTCGTTTTTTTATTCATTTGAGTAAGATGAAGATAATAGAACTACATTCCTAACGTCTTTGTTTGTTTATATATTATATAATAATCGTTGCACACTTTGTACATTTTTATTTTTAGCTGTTTTTAATGCACTCATCTCTTGCTTCATCTTTTGCATAGAATTTTTACATTTTTCGACGTGATCCACCATTCGAGTCGTATATTTTTAAATATCTAAAAATTGCAATGTACATAATCTTGCACTTTTATTCCTTTTTTTTCTTTGTTAAGTAGAAACAGTTCCACACAGATGTTTTTACTTTCATCACTCTGAAGGTTAGTGAGAAACTTTAAACATTAAATAAATTATAAATCGCTTGATTTGTTCGAGACACGCTCGAAGCACATGTATAAACGGCGGCAGTTTCAGGCACGTTTAGATTCAAACAAATAAGGAGTAGGAGCATGAAAAGTGCTACCAACTTACATGAAAATATTTTTAATGAAGATTGAAATATTCCCAAACGTACCAACTTAAATGTAGAAAATAAATTGAAAAAATTTCGAAAGTTTCATCAAAAATTTCGTCGATCATAAATTTCAGGTTTTGAAACTTTCAATGGCACATTTCTAATTATAAATAAATAAAGTTAAATGAGTTTAAAAAATTGTTTCTTATCTAAAAAATATTCTGAATGATGTAGTGCCTATTTTTGCCTTTTTATAATACGGCCGTTGGGATTTATTCTATAGATATTTTTTTAAGGAACAAAGTTTTTCGTGATTGTATTAAAAAATATACGTAACGTTCCTTAAAAATAAATAACAAATATACATGAAAATAATGTGCCTAATCTATTGAATATAGGCTACACTAGAAATTTTTTTAATTTTCTGAACAATTACTTGAAAACTTTTTTATATAACCTTTTGAAGTTACAAAATTATTTAAAAAATAAAATTATTTAAAAAAAAAAAGAAATACCAATGTATTTCAGTTCGAAAAAAGTATATTGAAATTCTATGTATTCAATGCTTTTGTGAATACCAACCCCAGAGTTCGAAAATTCAAAGTGTGTCTTTTTCTAGTCTATAGCGCCATGCTTTTCTGGTAGAAGACGCCACTATAGGTTAGAGAAGGACACACCGAGAATTTTCGAACTCTAAGCAACCCATGACTTCAATCATGCCATGACGATCAAATCTTTCCCGTTTTACAGCCCACTTTATAGATTCAAAAAAAAAACCCGAATTAAGAATTCAAATCCATTGAACTTTTCAATCCTTTTCGATGTAAACCTTCTTACCGGGTTTCAATACGAAATTACATGTTGAGATTTTTCTGATATGTAATTCAAAAATATTTCATTCGAATGAAATGTCGTAAAAAAAATTTTGGAATAGCTAACATTTTTTACATGACTTGCTATTATAAAAAGTTAAGATGCTTTAGCAATACGCTCCGTGCGAAGTCATGGTAGGGAGAGTCAGATCGACGCCAGCGTACGCAGTGGATAATTTTGGCGTTAAAGGAGGCTGTTCTATATTTCCGAGCAATCAAAATACACATGAAAATCTAAATTTGGTTTTAATTAAAAAAATATAGCTAAAATGAAGCACCGAAGTTGTTGTGTTGTGAATTGTAAAAATGCAAGCAGGAAAAGTGAGTGGAAATTTTACAAATTTCCAACGTCTAAATGGAAAATAAATCAAAGGAATAAGTGGATAGCTGCAGTATATATTTTTTAAGCTGTAACAAGTAATAATTGCAAAAAGTATTCATCTAATTTATCACAATTTAGTATTTGATATAATATTAATGAATTTTGTAACATAAATTCTTCGACTTTTAACAAAATATTTTGGAATAAAGTATGTGTAATAAACGTTTAAATATATTTACTTAACTTAACATACACCTAAACTTAAAGTCATAGAAGCTATATTATTTGTTTAAAGTATTGCTGATGTCAGTTCCAGTAAAACTTCGGTTAAATAATATCTCTTCATCTTTACTCTTACTTAAACTTTCACAGTTTTCGAAATTTTCAGTATTATTTTCATCATTGAGTTCTTCGGCAATCACAGCCTTATATAAAGCATTTAAATAATTTTTAAAATAAAATTCTTCAGCCTTCAATAATGCTGTTTGTAGACATTTTTCATCACGATGTGAGGTCTGTTTTGATCTGTCATTAACTTAACCTTATATTTACTCGTTTCTATATCATTTTTGTTATGAATAATACTTAATTTTACTGCTGATTTCACACAAATACTTCATAAGGAAAAACAATTGAATTTTGAAGTGAATTAAATTGTTTTTTTTTGTTTTTTTTATCTGTAATTAACTTAACCTTATATTTACTCGTTTCTATATCATTTTTGTTATGAATAATACTTACTTTTTACTGCTGATTTCACACAAATACTTCATAAGGAAAAACAATTGAATTTTAAAGCGAATTAAATTGTTTTTTTTTTTATTGATAATAAACATTTTTATAACTAAGCCCCATTATAATACATTTTAAAAGCTCTCGAACAGTCTCCTTTAGTTCACTCATGCTATGGCGCTGCAATCACGCACAGAGCGTATAGCAACAGTGCTAACAGTGCATACTTCTGATAGTTCTGATTCCTCGCGCACGCAATATCAGCATTTTGCTAGCTTGTTTCCGCAAAAACTTACAAGATCGACAATTTTCCTGTTTCTTTTTAACTAATATGTTACCATGGCAACGTATGAACGTACCGCGATAGTAGAATGGGGGAACAGGTTTCAACAAATGAGATATTCGCCTGAGTCTGTGCGATAATTTCATTGGTTGAATTCTGTTTCTCTGTTCCTCTATTCCTCTATTGATATGTTCACCCCGACATTTGCTGACATGCCCTGAGAGAGACAGAATGTTCTCCATCTCTTTCACTCTTGTGAAATGGATTTTTAGTCCCATAGCCGAAGAGGTATAGAAGTGTCATAAAGGTGTAATTCCCGCTTTCTGACGCTGCGTAAAAACGCCGACATAAGTCTGAACCCTGGGATTCCTTGAGCGTTGAGCGACGCGTGCGCAGTGCGCACAGATGTAAAGATTCAGGATTCAGTCTGGATTATTTGACACTTTTAAATTTACGACTGAAACCATTAAATTAACCTTGTTAAAAAATTTATATTTTTTATTTTAAAAACTTCAATTTAAAGAGGTTCAAAAGATGATTTTTTCCATGAACTTTCGAAAATCATGTGTAATTATTGGTGATATGGACGTACACTTGACAAATAATTTAAGGTTATTTTAACATCAGTTTGCTTTTTCCTGGATTGAAACATTTCTCCTGTAGGTATAATATACCAAGAATGGAATTCGCCGAATTTATTTCAGTTCACCAAGTTGACAATGTTCTCTTAACGGACAAAACTAATGAGAACAGAAAAGGGTCAACTTTGGAAGGTACATTATGTATCAGTGGACATCATTTTATTTTATCATCAAGACAGGAAGATCGTCAAGAACTCTGGGTAAGTACATAGCCAGTTTTCGAAAAAAGTGAATCTAAAGATCTTTTTTAATTTATGCCAAAATCGTGCGTCAAAACGGCAGAATTTTTCATGGAGATTTTGTTTGATTTAATTTGTCCCACGCTGGCATGAATTTGGCTTTTTTTCATGCTTGTAAGTCAGGGCAAAAATTATCTTTTTTTGCTCAGTGAAGAGTAGTGGGACTAAAATAATCCCTAGGGAGTATAACAATGGCAGAAATGTAAGTTACATTTTTGCCTTTATTCTTACTTCTTAGGGATTGTCTTTACATCCGATATTCCTCACTTCACGTGTATTTTTGCCCCTTCTTACAAGCATGATAAACTTGCCAAATTCATACCTGCATAAAAAAAATAATTATGCGTTAAAACAAATTCTGATTAAATGTCAAATAGCCGATATAACAGTTTTTTAAATCTTTAAGGAATGTTTCTTTAATGTAAGTTTACTCGCCTCACGTCAACGATTTATAATCGTGGTGCTTTTTTAATTTGAGTCCCCTGGTTAGTTTTTTTCAATGCATCTGATTTTTCAATATCCTTATCTTTCGATTTTTAATAGAAATATCCGGGGTTCTTGTTTTAAGTTTGCTGGAAACGTGGAACCACAATTAAAATATTTTGCAAAATGGCGTTAAAGAGTCCTTGAAAATCACTTCTTTTCCAAACATTCTATCGGCGAACGTGGTTCTTTTAGAAGCAAGAATCTGGTTAATTTTACTATTTTTTCACAAGTGGCTGAATTTAATACTATAGAGGCTGCTCTTTATTACAGTTCCATTGGACTTAAAAATTGGTTCTAATTAAGACTGGTTTATCTTGTGCAAAAAGCAAATCATGAATAGACAAGCGTCATGTAATAAGTAACAGTGTGATATTAATTTAAGCCTACCAAATATAATTTACATACGGGGAACACACAATTTATTTAATATTTATCATGCAATAAAGCAAAAGTTTCACATTAACGTAATTCACATAATTTAGTATTTTAAATACCAAATTTTATGAATCTCCATTCGAAAAATTAAGAGTATGAAAAAATGATATTATGATCACTAAGTTGTCTAAAAATAATTCTAATAAGTCGAACAATGAATATTATAAACTGGAAAGCATATTTGAGAAATTCATATTATGAATATAAACGTGCCAGAAACCTGACGACCAGGGTTGCGAAGGTAAAATACCTAACGTAATTTACATGGTTTTCTACACGTAACTTTCTATGTATATTACGGGAGGTTTCCTACACGTAATTTAATGTGTATATTACGTGGAGGTTTCCTACACGTAATTTGCGTTATATGTTAGACTTGAAACTTTGGCGGGAGCGCAGGCTAACCTAATTTTTGTGTATCACTCGCGAATCTTGTCAATTCGTTAATAGATGACAGAATTATAATTTAAACATGAATAAGGGTGGTAGGCCAATGCACGGAAATTACTTTTTCCCAGGAAAAGGTGCATTGCCATTGAAAATGATTTGCTTGCTACAGATGTAAATTGACAAAAGGCAAGATATCACTTACACGTCAAGCATGAGTCTCGTGCTCAATAAAAGCAATATTTCAAAAGAAGAAATAGTGCCGTTAAACAATAACAATAAAGTAAGTCTTGTGTTTAATTTTTATATGAAATAAAACTTTAATATCATGTCAAAAAGAATTTACCGTGGCTACAATTATTTCATGCTAAAGATGTTTCACAAAAAAAATAGACAATATTCTTAATTTTGCACAAATTATAATATAACTAGTAAATTTAGTTTATGTCTTTTTAGTACTTTTTTCAATAAACTTTACGTTTTTTAAGATGATTATCTATTTCCGTAAGGTCCTCTTGATATGGATGATTTTCATCCTCAGAATTGTATTTTTTAGTCGAATCCACTTTGCAGACGTTTCTTAACATAAATGAAACAATAAGTTAGTATAATTATAAAACAATTTGATCACAATCACAAGAAGAGAGGTTATATATACTCTTTTAAGGTTCGCCATCTTGAATATGTAATTAACTACAGTTTTCTACTATTTTACGTAATTGTCTTAGTTTATGTAATTTACATAGAAAACCTCAAGTTACGCGTAACTTTGCAACCCTGCTGGCGACGCACAATAAAAATCAAAACATTAATTTTCGGTTTTTCATATAGTTCGTTTCAGAATGACATTCAAGTGCTTCCGTCGTTTTCCGATTGGCTTCGTAGACTCGATCCAAGTCTGTCCAACTCAGTAGTAGCTTATAAGTGAAATTTCTTTCGTAATTTTCCAAGCTTGAATGGCCGAGTGAATTTAGGCGTTGGGAATTCGTATAGATATGTAGATATAGGTAGGTTAGAGGGTTCGAATCCAAAAGCGATTATGAAATTTTTAATTCAAGCGTGCGATTGCAAATAATGTATTATTGTGTAACTTAAATATTTGAACATAAATAAAGTATTATAATAATATTCGTGTCCATGTTTCCACTGAAACCTTTCTCCTCTTCTCAGCACCGAACCCCCTCTTTCTTTCATTTGTTTTTCACTTGTTAGAAAAGTTTAATGTAGTGGATTTCAAATTCTCATAGGTTTTATAACAGTTAGTTGAATATACGTGACGCCGGATGAGAAAATATGACTAGCGTCCAAATCCTAAATTTTATAGGACAAGAGGCCAAAGTTTGCGTTTGAATTTGACAATTAATGTACTATTGCATGGAGAGTTACTTTTATACCACTAAAAATTTCAATCCAATTGTAAGTAAAGTGACAATATTCATGTATTTTCCTGAAAAAAAATTCATTCGCATTTATTCAAAAAACAAATTTCCACATTTAAAATTCATAAATTTAATTATACTTATTCGAGTAGCATGAACAAGATTTTCTTTTTCGCGATTTATCTTTTCGATCAAAGTAAACAAAACTATATACAACTAATAATAACAATCGTATTTTACATTTAAAAACCATTTATATTGGTTAAGCGAATGTTGCTGTTGCTTTACTACAGCATCAACTTACTCAATCGCAAAATCATTTTTCAAAATATTTTAATACATATTAATATTAAAAGCGTAAATTCATACTAATATATGTAAATTACAAGTAATCGTTATGTATAATTTGTTTAAAATAGACAGATAAATAATTTTTAAGTTGCAACCTTCTTACCCTACAGCACACGAGGCTAAGACCTCCAACGGTGCGTGAATAAGCTCCGCGCACAGTATGTGGTCTCTCCCTCCATGATGTACGCATAATTTTAGAGCGTTATAACTAATTACTCAAAATTAATAGAAAAATTTCGTTTGTTCCATGCGATTGGTCATCTTAAAATCTATAAGAATCCATAAAAAAAATCAATTTTTTGGACGCTAGTCACGTTTTCTCATCCGGCGTCACATATATTCCATTTATTTGAACGAAAATATTAACTTTGCCACTTGAAAACCACTATATTAATTTCTGATACGTAAAACCTGTTTGCCTTATTTTTATGATTTACTCCAACAAAAAGTCTCTCAGTGTACGCAAGCTCTTCTCCATATGACCGTCCGTGAAAAAAGGTACCTAACGCCCGAAAAATCGACTTTCAGTTTTTTAAAACAATTGATAGTTTTTCAGTCGTTCTTTTGTTTGAAAAATTTACGAAATTTTACAGTCAGTTACTTTTGTTATTGTCAAACTACAAAGGCAGGCGTAATAAGCGCAAACCCACTAACGGATACTGTAGGTACCTGTAGGATACTGTTAGGTACCTTTCTTCGGGGAGGGTCACATATAAATGATCTTAAACATAGCGAAGTCGAGAGCCATTAACTTGTCCTTTGTCCATGGAATTACTACAAAGAATTTAATTTGCATTATTGCGATATAAGCGTTTGAAATTGCTTACGAGGACACCTGTCAGGAACGTATCCTATCTGATATGTGACTAGTGATCCTCCAATAATGTAGGCAGTGGTGAAAATTTCGAACTCAGTCACCTAAATAAAAAATGTATTATTATTTCTTGTAATTTGATACTAAAACTCGAGTCAATTTTATAATATTGTAAATGTGAATTTGATTTTTTCAAAGCTACTAAATTTGTCTTTGATTTCAAATGAAAAAAGAAATAAAATATACATCTTGTCAAAAAAATGTTCTAGTGAGATTTGGTAGGCCTCATTTAGGTAAATAGTTTTCCATTTTTATTCAATAGTATATTTTTAAATTAAAAAAATATATACATCTTATAAAAAAATGTTCCGATTTAACTTTTTAAAATTTTTTGTAGTAAACAATTTTGTATCATAATGTTTTTTCGTATCTCGTATACTTTAACTGCAAAATGGAATTTAGATATATTGACTTTTTTAAAATTTTAACATACTGTAAGTTTCCTAATTTTGGCCTAAATGAAGAATGTTATTAGCATAATTAGTAGAGGTTAATAAATACTGTCAGAAATTAATTAAACGTAAAGATTTCATGAAGATTCCGAAAGTGATTTTTCACATAAAACCAATATCTTTTCATATGATGAGAATGTAAAAAAATAATTGTTTATCATGTATCTTATATATATATTTATTATATAACACATTTAATTAACAGATGTAAAAAAATTTTGTTTGAAATTAGTTGCAAGAAATATATTTAAAGCCTTTAATGATTAATAAATATTGTATAATATTTAATTTTTCATGAAACACATAATTATTCACATTTTGCTCTCTTTATTGAATTTGGTCAACAGGTATCTAAACATGCAAAATTTATAATTATTACTATGTCTATAAATAATTACAATCATTCCTCTGTGTACAACAAGAACACTACATACAGTCCAAAAATGCGGAAGAGAAAATTATGTGCGAAAATGAAATTATGTTAATTCAAGACGCGTATAAAAGTTTGAAAAATAATAGAAGTGTTGCACTAATCGAAAAATGGATTGACGTAAACGTCATTTTGATACATTGGTTCACACCAAAATTGAAAATTTTCGAAATCTATTCTACAATTGTGGTTCGATAAGTAACTTGGTTCACGTACTAAGAGAGGGTTTATAGCAAGATAAAATTAGAACTTCTGGTGTGATTAAATACTTTTCTTAGGAGGGAAAACTGCGAAGGAAATTTATGAAAGGATTGCACCTACTTCTGGCGACTCACGCCTTTCTATGAGATAGTGGGACTTTGGGTAAATGACTTTAAACGAGGCAAAATAAGCATCGAAGATGCACCACGTTCTGGAACTCTAAAATCAGCTGTAACGGCAGAAAACATTGACAAAGTCCACGATATCGTTTTGTCCGACAGGTGCGTGAAAATGCGTGAGTTAGCGGATGCCGTAGGCATCTCAACCGACAAAACTGTGCGCACGATAGGTGCCGCGTTTGCTCACGCTACACGGAGAAAAAAATCTGACTATAATAGCAAGAATACTGGTCATGCTTTCGTTGCAGGTTTTGTTCTTGCTATCCTAATGAAAAATTCATACATTTTAAGCAGAGATCCCTTCATGCTGAAAAAGTACTAAGTTTCATGCTTCTAGAGCAGTTGTGTCTTGCAAAAATAGCTCGAAATTCGCCTTGCTATGGTTGCAGGAAACTCATCCTATTTCAGCATGAGTTCTCTTATAACCGAGATGTTGGGCCACGCCTACTTTCAAACGTAGCACCTCACATGTTCTCTCGGTTTTAAGAGAAATCTTGCTGAAGATGAGTTTTCTTGCAACTTCAGGGTCATTGCTTATGGGCGCAATTCACCGAACTTCGGTGCTTTTCTTCATTAGCCTGCTTGGCTCTTTTTTGCTCTTCAGGCTCCTCAAAATGGTCGTGTAGCTCACCCCCTTGGCGGACTTGACCAGCACTGTCTCTCGACGGGCACGCCTTGACCACTTCGGTTTCCTGGTCCCCGGTTGAACCTCGGCGTCGGCTGTAGGGAGGCTTGACTGCCCCCATCCACAATGTTCTTCTTTTTTGACGAACTTACCTCCTCTATCTTCGAGGCAATTCTGACTCCCAGTTAGTACTCGAAGTAGTTGAAGTATGAATTGCGATCTCCCAAGCACATTTTCAGCTTCCTCAGCTCATGGAGGGCATCACCGATTCCATCCCTAATGGATTTTTCTTAGTCCTGCAGAAAATCTTCATTTCCTGTAGGGCCTCTACCGCCTTTTGCAATATACCCATATCTCTATAGTTGAACTTGCGCAGCCCATCACGATGTTTTCTAGCCTAGAATTTCTCACTATCAGGCTCCTCCGTTACGTACAATTTTCCTCCAAACAACTCTTCACTCATACTTTTATTTAATTTATCATTCTCCATTACGATCCCACGAGTAGCTAGGAAAGTATTCGGTCCGCCCCAGCAGAGCTCCGCATGGAGAGGTAAGATCTCAATACTCTAGGAGGTGACCTGGTTTCCTAGATATTCCGTGAAAGACACCACTCCCTGGTGCCATACAGCCATCTGCACGACAGTTAACATCTTGGCTTGGGGGATATTCCTTCGGTACCATCCCTGGAACATTATCCACGACTGCTTATTTAGTTTTGTATCCGTATTCAGCAGTAACCCTCGGTACAGGGCCCCTTTATCCACAACCCGAGGACGCGCCCGGTGGCCTGTTCTCTGGTCCCGTTTTCGATTTTATTGTAAGAGAATTATCAACATTGCTCAATTTCAAATTTGCTTCACTTTTTATTTGCAAACTTTACTGAACTAACATGAAATTTCATAGAATTTTTCGTGATTGTATGACAGATTGGTTTTTAATAATTACAATACGAATATCAATATTTATTTTCACAAATCTTTAATGTACTTTTTGAAACTTTATTCTATATTTTTGAAGTTTACCGAAGTGTGATGCATTCTTCAACATGTGGCACGTCGTAGATTATTGCAATAACATTGAATAATCTCCATTTTGTCCATATGTTCCAACTTTGCTCAAAACTCGAAATATGTTTCTCCGTTTGCATGTTTTTTTAAAATTAAAATTGTATGCTTTATCAATTTCCAGTATCGCATTCATATCATATCAATTTCCAGTCATCGCATTTAAAAATATATAATACCTTCGCATATATGATGACAATGAAAAAACTATAATCTACTTTCAAATGAACTTAAGGGGGTCTTCTACCTTGTGGCTTCATTTCTGACACTGTTTTTTGAATACTAGTTAAAGGAAAACTAAAAACGCAATCGAGATGCGGTTTGTTGCATTCAACTTGTTTATTTAAATATATTTAACACTAATTTTACTGAAAATTTGCCGTCTTCGATTTGACCGTGACTTGACCTTGAAGTGTCCCTTGCAAAAAATGCATACACAAATGGTTGACACGATTCAGCTCATGAAAATCGTCTGAAACAAAAAAATCAAAATGATTTAGTTTTTTTATCACCTTGGCTATCGTTTGACAGATGGGATTTTCAAAATTTGAAAATTTCGCAGAACAGTCAACTTTAAAAAAAAAAGATTTTTTTTTTCATGTTTTCGAGGTTAAAAACATCTGTAAAAATTGTTTAAATAATAAAAATCTAAAAAGCATCTGTCAGACGATAGGCACATGTTTTTCACAAATTTTGATATATAACTTCAATTAATCAATCAATTACTTTTCGAGATATTATGTCAAACAGCTGCAAAAACGCAACTTTTGGGAAATCGCATTTAAAGATATTCATGCATGAATCGCGGAGTGGAGCGGAGCTATATTTGACGGCTCTGGAAACCCCGAAATAATAAGATTTCGGTCATACCCTTTCAAGATTATATTTCTAGCACCTTCTAGGCCACAAAAATGCAAAAAAAAAATCGATTTCTTTCAACCAACAAGGTAGAAGACCCCCTTAATATTCAACTCTAAGGGCAAATTTTAAGGAATCGTAAAATAGATCGCTTCAAACGATACACATTTACACAGGGCACTTTTTTCTAAAATACATTGTTTTTGAGATATTTGACCGTTCCAGAATTTTTAACTCACCCTGTAGAGCTAATTGTGCACGCCACGTGAATGCAGAAAATTAGATTAAATCAAAAAAATACCTATATATCAGTATGTGGCCTCAAAGTTACACGGGCTTATATAGGACTCAAAAATATATGACTAAAAATATATATTCATATTGTAATCGTACACACCTCGCTCCTGCAGAACGGCAACCGGCAACACCGCCGAGTCTGCCAACGAGCGGTGTAGCCAGCATCTAGGCGCGGTCGCCAAGCACAGGCGCAGCATCTCCCACTCACGACCGAGGAACCGCGGTGGGAGAATGGACCCGCAAATATAAAAGCGGGATGCTGTGCCGGGCAGTGATCCCAGATCGTGGGAGCTGGCGGCCCCCACCACGCTCCCATGTGGGAGCACACACAATCAAGCGCGCCGTGTCGGTGTGTCCCCCACTTCCTCGCTTCGATTTCACGCTTTCGTCTGTTGAGCCAAGATCGAAAATTATGTTTCTGTCGACTTCGTGTCAAAGTGGCGCGAAGCAGACGACAAATTTAAAATCTACAAATATATCATTTAAGATATTACCTTTCTTTCTTTGATATTTTTGAAAACATCCACTCAAAACGAATATCTAAACATTTTATTTTGAATTTAAGGATAATTTAAAGACTTAAAAAATTATTTTCTATTGATATTTAAACTCAATAAATTTTCAAAGTTTCAAAACGAAATATCAATTTCTATATGTGTTAGCTATGCAAATCAAATAATTCAATTACAAAATTATGTCGAGAATATTATATATTGAAGAATGATAAAATATGATATTGGAGTTTGAAAAATAAAATATTGATATAATTAAGTAATACATAAATTATATCTAATTATACAATCGAAATTATAAAATAGAGTTTCTTCTCGGGTATAAGGCAACATTGAAAAAAATTTCATTCAAATAAAATACTCAGAAAACTAATACGTAATATTATTCACATATGAATTTCATTATAAAACTGTGAATAAAAGGATTCAGTATTCAAAAAAACCAAAATTACATCTAAATTTGTATACGAAATTACATTTTACTATTTCTCTTATATAAAATACAAATATTAAATATTTATTTCGAATAAAATAGTTTTAAAAAAATTTTATAGTACGTGAATCAACTATATCAATTAAAAAATTAAGTGCAAAATATTTTATTTAAAAAAAATAAGAAATAAGAAATTAAGGTTGAAAATCTAGATTCATAATTACATGGTGATAATAGATAAAAATGTTCTCATTTTACGTTTTAGTGGCTTATATGCATAGACTTTTCACTGAAAAAAAGCAATGCTTTACACATAGGCAACATTTTCTAATTGATGCAGTTGATCAAAGTTATAAAACCGAAACATGTTTTAATTAATATATTGATTCAAATCTTCAAATATTTATTGACTTCAAATTTTACTAAGAATTTTCCAAGAATTTCACATAATTTCAAAAATGTTTATCTTAGGCGAATGTTTTTCAGATATCAATAAAATTTCATAGTCAATAAATGTTTAAAATTTCAAGTTAACTTAGGTATTGATTGGAAATTTAGTAGCTTTGTTAGTTGACTATTTTAATCATAAAATTCTTCATTTTTGTAGATTTTTCAATTTTTTAATTAAAAATCTATGCATATGCCACAAAAACGTGAGATGAAAATTTTGAATCATCAGCTACAATAAAACAGACATTTTAATTCTATTGTGGTAGGGCCCTAGCTGTTTTTCCCTGTCAGTAATTAGGTGCTGATCCACTTTTTCAAAAATTTGCAATAAGACGAAAGCGAAAAATAATAATTCTCATTATATAATGTATAACATTGTATGCAAGAATTATTTTCATTTCTCATTATTTTGGCATAGGGTCAGATTCTTTTTATTTTCTTTGAATAAAATTTTCACTATTAGGCACAAAAATACTCAAAAATTAAGCAAGGCAAACGTTTCGGCCACATATAGGAGCCCTCTTCAGTGCCATAAATTCAAAGATTAATTCAAAATTTCTGTAAAACGCAGATAATTAAAATAAGCATTATCATAGAATTAAAAAACTTATCTCATAGCTTGCAATTCAAAATGAAGTAGTCCAGTATGCACCATCACGAATTGAAAAAATATTTAGAGTTCACTGTGAATAAAAAACCGTATAACAAATAAACCGCGGAAAACATAAAAAAATTTCACACGAACCGACCGCAATTTGAAAAACATTTTTTATTAAAGAACGATGCCAAATTGGTAATCAATGGCAAAACGCGATCAAGGTTTACATTTTTAAAAACTTTACGTGGAGACTTTGTTACCGGAATCTCTCACAGAATGATCGTGATGCTGCATACTGAACTACTTCATTTTGAATTGCAAGCTATGAGATAAGTTTTTTAATTCTATGATAATGCTTATTTTAGTTATCTGCGTTTTACAGAAATTTTGAATTAATCTTTGAATTTATGGCACTGAAGAGGGCCCCCATATGTGGCCGAAACGTTTGCCTTGCTTAATTTTTGAGTATTTTTGTACCTAATAGTGAAAATTTTATTCAAAGAAAATAAAAAGAATCTGACCCTATGCCAAAATAATGAGAAATGAAAATAATTCTATGAATTTGGGTCAATATAATAGCAAACATGTTATCAAACATGTCACTTTAAAATTGTATGCAAGATTGTAGCCAATTCTGAAACATATTTCTCTGAATGCAATGTATAAATAATCATTTTTCACAAATTTGGGCAAACATGTCGTCCTAATTATATAATGTCCGTAAATTAATAGTATTCATTAACGATCTTATTAGAATGGTGAAGGTAATTGGCTGATACGCAGCATATGCGAGTTCAAACCCCTGCACTTCCAAAAAATTGTTTAATTGATATTATCTATTATGTTTAATTTCTTGGTAAAAGACATCTATTAGCATCCATTTACAAGTGACCAAAGGTGTCTTTCTTTTTATGTGCCTTGAGATATGTGAGAGGCAAGGGGACTCACGTTAATTAAGCATCCCAAATATATCTTCTTCTATTTTTTCGCTTTCGTCTTATTGCAAATTTTTGAAAAAGTGGTTCAGCACCTAATTACTGACAGGGCAAAACAGCTAGGGCCCTACCACAATAGAATTAAAATTTCTGTTTTATTGTAGCTGATGATTTAAAATTTTCACCTCACGTTTTTGTGGCCTATGCATAGATTTTTAATTAAAAAATTGAAAAATCTACAAAAATGAAGAATTTTATGATTAAAATAGTCAACTAACAAAGCTACTAAATTTCCAATCAATACCTAACTTAACTTGAAATTCTAAACATTTATTGACTATGGAATTTTATTGATATCTGAAAAACATTCGCCTAATATAAACATTTTTGAGATTATGTGAAATTCTTGGAAATGTACTGAATTTATATATATATAGATAAAAAAAAGTTCTCTTAATATTATATGGATCTCAACTGAATTTTCAAAAAATGTATCTTAAAAACTACCAAACTGTAACAGAACTTTTATAAAATTATCATAAAATTGCGTCACTGTAACTGAGTTTCAGTTGCATGTGGATGAATTTTTAGTTGCATGTAAGTGCATTGAAATTCAGTTACCAAAACGTAAAATTATTTCTATTACAAGTATCAGTATTTCCAGGGAAAGATATACAGAATATTCAACACTTTGGAACTGAAGTTTAAAAAAAAAATTTTTTTCATAAATTTACTATAAAGTAACAGAATTTCCTGAAATTCTGCCTAAATTTTTTAGTTCATTTACGTTAGAGTTATGTGTTAGAATTCTATTGTTATTCCTAAGGAAGTTTTTAGATAATTTACCGATGCTTTCTGTAAAATTATATGTAAATTTTCTCACTATATTTTACATTTTTTTACATTTTTTACATTACCAAAGTTTATTTCAAAATAGAGCTCATTTGTGCAATATTTTATCCACTGTTTTAAAATTTTAGAAATAAAGATCTCTGATGAGAACTCAGATTAGAGTCGAAATGTTTGAAAGTATGTGACTTCCTGACTTATCATTTCTGGACCCTAAAGCCAATTATTAACAACATCGTATAGAATTTTTCTCTATTATCACCATGTAATTATGAATCTAGATTTTCAACCTTAATTTCTTATTTCTTATTTTTTTTAAATAAAATATTTTGCACTTAATTTTTTAATTGATATAGTTGATTCACGTACTATAAAATTTTTTTAAAACTATTTTATTCGAAATAAATATTTAATATTTGTATTTTATATAAGAAAAATAGTAAAATGTAATTTCGTATACAAATTTAGATGTAATTTTGGTTTTTTTGAATACTGAATCCTTTTATTCACAGTTTTATAATGAAATTCATATGTGAATAATATTACGTATTAGTTTTCTGAGTATTTTATTTGAATGAAATTTTTTTCAATGTTGCCTTATACCCGAGAAGAAACTCTATTTTATAATTTCGATTGTATAATTAGATATAATTTATGTATTACTTAATTATATCAATATTTTATTTTTCAAACTCCAATATCATATTTTATCATTCTTCAATATATAATATTCTCGACATAATTTTGTAATTGAATTATTTGATTTGCATAGCTAACACATATAGAAATTGATATTTCGTTTTGAAACTTTGAAAATTTATTGAGTTTAAATATCAATAGAAAATAATTTTTTAAGTCTTTAAATTATCCTTAAATTCAAAATAAAATGTTTAGATATTCGTTTTGAGTGGATGTTTTCAAAAATATCAAAGAAAGAAAGGTAATATCTTAAATGATATATTTGTAGATTTTAAATTTGTCGTCTGCTTCGCGCCACTTTGACACGAAGTCGACAGAAACATAATTTTCGATCTTGGCTCAACAGACGAAAGCGTGAAATCGAAGCGAGGAAGTGGGGGACACACCGACACGGCGCGCTTGATTGTGTGTGCTCCCACATGGGAGCGTGGTGGGGGCCGCCAGCTCCCACGATCTGGGATCACTGGTGCCGGGAAAAGGCACTCCGGCGGCTCTTGATCGAGCCGCAAGCAGCCTGAGAACACTCTCGGGACAGTCTAAGGGTTTTCTGCCTTTAGGTGAGTCTTGATTTGTTCTCTGAGACGCTTTCGAGTCAGGCTAAGGATTTTCTGTTCTCAGCTGAATCTTGATTCGGCTCACGGTTGAGGCGCAGTGGATAGGATAAGGGTTTTTTGCCCTTATCTGAGTCTGGTGCACTCATCCACACAGGGGGGTCTTTAAGCGCCTTCACTCTCGAATATTATTCGCGAGTAAAGAGCTTAGAACTCCTGTCTGCTTGTGGCAAAACATCGGCTAAAAAGAAATTAGGGAGGTTATATTATATCAAGCCAAAGCGTGAAATATCGCGGTTATATTATATCGAGCCATAGCGTGAAATCTCGCGGTTGCATTATATCAAGCCATAAACCTTGAGTCCCGCGATGACCAAAGATTACACAATATCAGACTATTTTATATTACATAGAAAATTCAAATATGGTGTTTATTTACAAAATCGAATTTTTATATAGCCGTTAGGCACTCCAGGCTGATCACCTGCGAGTGAATCATTGAATTAGCGTAGGACGATTTCTCTCTTGATTTTTAACTCTGATGTGAAATTATAATTTTGTTCTTATTTGATGTAAAGAGAAATCGTATATTTTCGGATTATATTAAATTGTGCTGTACATTATATAAAAAGAATTTGATTCTTATTTCTTCTCCCGTGTCCCGTATTAACCGCGAAGATAAAATAAAAATAAGAAATAAAAATTAAAGTTTCAATATATATGACATCACTGTTTTGTTTTAAAACATATTTATAAATATTTTTTTTTCTTTCAGTTGAGAAGCTATTTATGCTCAACATTATATCAAATCGACATTCTTTGTCGTGGAAATTTTATTAGTTTCTTGATGCGCTCACAGTGAACCTATTTTATTGGTTATTATTAAATTAACATTTCTTTTGTCGTCAAGCGTTCTTAATTCTGCAATTATGAGTTTGAAAAAGTCAACATGCAATTAACTATTCTTAAGAAAAAATATTTTATCTCTAACAGCATCATTCGTTTTCAATAAGTATTATTTTTAAAATGCAATTTTTCTTGAATTTTTTTTCAGCACTCAATAATAAATTGATAGTACACATAGATAAATAACTAGTGCCGCGCACGTGAAAGGTACTAAGCTTTGAGAAAATGTGAATTGACGAGTGTGAAGTACATGAATTCGAGTATTTCACACCAGCCAATTTCACGTGCGTCGCACGTGAAATTCAAGCGTTTAGTACTCTGGCTCTCTAATGTTTAAAACGAGTCATCATGTCGCTAATGCTTAAAGCTCACATAATTCGCATGTGAGCGCAGTCTATCTAGTACATGGACAAAACCTTATGTGTCAAGCATGAATATCAAACTTTTATCGTTCGAACTTCATGGCTTAACCATATGAATGGGTCCAAGTGTTGAACACTAGTTTGTCTGAAGTGCGCGGCACTAGATATTTCTGTCCGTGTAGATAGAACATATTTCGATAAATAATTGAACTTTTTATTATCAGTTACTGTATCGTAACATTGATGTCATGGAAAAGAAAACACATGGCCAATCGCAAGGAGGAAGCATTATTTTGAAATGCAAAGATTTTCGCATTTACCAGTTGGACATAAGTTCTACTGACGACCTCAACAACGTTGCAATATCTTTAGAAAAATTATTATCCTTAGGTAATTATCCTTTATTTTATATATAAATTACTCAGTATAAGAATAATTTAACAAAGAAATGTGAGTTTTGCTAGAAAAAGCTCTTTTTGATAAATTAAAAATTTTATTATTGTGACATAATCTTTTTTTAAATATTTTTAAAAAGTACAAAGATTGATAAATAATTCGTGATTATTTTAAATTTTGCTATAATCACTAGAATTGATTATTTAGACTCTTTTCTAGTGGATGTCTATGTATTTGCACCTAACTGAACTTTCCGTTTCACGTAAAACAAAATAAGAAGGCCTAGCGGTCAAAATACGATAAGGTGCAAAATTTTCAAAAGGCGTTTTTCGCATCTTCGAATTCTCCTACCTAATCTAAAAATGTGAGGGTATTATGCAATTACAGACAAGTGTAATGTTTGCAGCTGCAGCCAGAGGTGAGACGTAGCCGAAAACGAGCTGCAGATGAGTGGTGCAAACTTGACACGAGTCAGAATTGCATGATTCCCTTACAAGTTGCACACGATACTTTTATAACCAAAAGAAATATGTCACTTGTCTTGAATGTAGAGCGTGCGAAACGAAGTTCATTATTTCGGGTTGTGGCTGTCAAAATTGATTCATTAACTTGAATCGATTTTTAATTGTTCTTTTTATCAAAAATAAATAAGTAAATAAGTTTACCATAGGGGTGCGTGGGCAATCGTACGTAATTCAATGTGTTGCTTGGAGTGCAAATGCGCAACAGTGATAAATATCATCTCCAGCATCTACCTGAAATTGGTCATTTTTGGCACGCTCTACATGCGCGAAAAGTAGCAAATTTCATGCATGTGCTATAAAAAAAATTATTTCTTCAATGACACATGTATGTGTATGAAAGTTAATAATATTTTTAATAATAATAATAATAAAAATTGCATATAACTTATTTGAATTCGGATTCGATTAAAATTATATAAGTCCTCTTGTCTGAATAGATCACATTGTAGTGTCACTTTTGCTATTTCACTCTTAACTATAGATTAAAAAATTTTCGTTAAAAAATAAAGCTTTAATAGTTATTTGTGACACAAGAACCTTAAGCGGCACTCTTGCGGACCAGTGTGAAGTTGCAGTACTCGCCGTCGTCTTGGCTACGCTTCAGCTTGTACTGCAACTTCACTCTCGTCCGAAAAAGTGCAGCATAAGGTCGAGCGTCACACACTATTTTTTATCACACCTGTATCATGTGTGCCAATCAAATCACCGTACGTCCGCTACTTTAAAGTCCTAGGACACTAAGTAAAGCATTTTAAGCCTAGGCCTATTAACGCTACTTTGGGGATCGCCCAGCGGCGCTAAAGTCGCACTTATGATGGAGGTGTGATAAAAATACTTTTTCCACTTGAAAGAATTTTTTTTTTTTAATTTAAATTCTAAGAATGAGTCGAGAAAAGAAACAGGTCTATCCGCACACAGTTTGCTTCGTTTGATATATTTTCTAAACTTATTTTGAGCAGTGTTTTTACGTGTTGACAGAAAGTTGTTAAATGAATCAATTATGGAAGACCTAGTATTTTAAGGATTTTGGGGATTGTTGATTCTGAATTTAATATTTTTATGTCAGGTGTCTAAATTGGAGAACAGACAGAAGTCACACAGGGCCAAGTCTTTTCGACTTTTTCAAAAATTAAATGAAACGAAATGCTCTTCAAGGATAAAAAAGCCTTTAAAATCTCAAATTAAATCAAGAGCAAAAGTGCTTCTACAATGTAATTTGAATTTGTAAAACATGCGGCATTTATTCATGAATATTACTTTGAATTTGGAGAAGTAATGTAAACTGAAAAGTATTTTTAGATTTTTGGTGCATTCAGGAAAAAATAACTTTCCTTTCAGGACAAACGTCTCAACACCCTTTCTTCTACAGACCACAACTATCTAATAATTCGAAAGTGCAAGTAGAAGATGGTTGGACTGCATTTGTCCCAGTTTCTGAATGGTCCAAACTCTTAGCAGCACATGCAGATGAATGGCGCATTAGTTATCTGAATCGAGAGTACAATGTTTGTAGTTCTTACCCGTCAGCAGTTATTGTACCTCGTCAAGTGGAAGATAACATTATAATAGCTTCTGCTAGCTTCAGAGATGGAGGGAGATTTCCTGTTCTTTGTTACCGACATGAAGGAGGGGTAAGAATTTTAATTTAAGACACAATTTTCATGAACAAAACTCACTTAGCAATTCACAAACACAATTATTTTTAAAAAATACTAAATAATGTTTAGCTTGATGACTTTTTTAGAGTATTTTAATAAGAAGTGGTCAGCCAATGTGTGGTGCAACTGGAAAGAGATGTAAAGAAGATGAAAGACTTGTGAATGCTGTTCTAGGACCAGGAAGACGGGGGTAATTTTCAGCTTTTTTTTGCCAAAAGTATAATCACGAGGTCAAATTAGAGATCTCCTTTTTTAACGTTCTTTAAATATCTTAAAAGTGTTATCCAAGTTTGTTAAATTATATTAAACTTACTGAATATAATACTTAAAACATAATTATTGGGAGTAAAAATTAATTCGGTCCTTTTTTTGTGATCAAAAATGCATTTATTTAAAAACAAAATGAAAGAACAGATTAATCAAAGTATTTTCCATCGCTGATTACGACTTTTTCCCAACCCAGAAATTTTCGAATCCCATCTCGAAAAATTTTTCGTCTTTTGAAGCAATCCAAGTTTTGAAATCGGACCGAACTAATTTGTACTCCTAATATTAGAGAGTGGATAAGAAAAGCTCGACAAGAAGTTTGAGGTTCGATAGTGTGGAAAACCATTAGCTGAAGAAAGTGGAGAGAACGAGCCTGAGCATTCGAATTCGAATAGCATGGAGCTTCCTCCCTAGAAGGTCACTAGACTCTTTTGAGAATACCTACTCTTTTTAAGATGAATTCCCTAATGTTCATACTCAAAATCGACCAACAGCCTCTTAATGATAGGCACCTCGACATGGCACTCTTGCACAAGGAGATCGCTAACCTGTTTCAAATCTTCTTGAAGTCATCCAGTGACACCCAAAGCTGTGCCTCTCGACACGAAGCTTCTCCCCTGGGAGAAGTCACTAGACTCTTTTGATGGAACCCAAAGTTTAAGGTGGAATCTAGACCACAAGAATCTCGGTAAAAGTACATGAAAAAGTTTCTATTGGTACTGATTCAAGGATCAAACCTTAATTTAGAAGTACCAATCGAGAAGCGCTGCAGGTCTTCCATGCGTTATTAAGAAATGTTCAAGCTTGGGGACCGTGCTGCGATGTGATTGGTCGAGAACTGAAAAGGTCCCGCACCAATGAGAAGCGTTGCTGGTCTCTCACGCGTCATTTAGAAGTGTTGAAGCTTGGGGGCCGTGCTGCGATGTGATTGGTCGAGAACTGAAAAGGTCCCGCACCAATGAGAAGCGCTGCAGGTCTTCCATGCGTCATTTAGAAGTGTTCAAGTTTGGGGACCGTGCTGCGATGTGATTGGTCGAGAACTGAAAAGGTCCCGCACCAATGAGAAGCGTTGTAGGTCTCTTCGTAAAACTTACGCGTCATTGAGACGTGTTGAAGCTTGGGGACCGTGCTGCGCTGTGATTGGTCGAGAGTTGAAAGGCTCCGCACCAATGAGAAGCGTTGCTGGTCTCTCACGCGTCATTGAGACGTGTTGAAGCTTGGGGACCGTGCTGCGCTGTGATTGGTCGAGAACTGAAAAGGTCCCGCACCAATGAGAAGAGTTGTAGGTCTCTTTGTAAAACCTATGTATTATTAAGACATGTTGAGTCTTGGGGACTATGCTTCACTGTGATTGGTCGAGAACTAGAAAGGTCCCGCACCAATGAGAAGCGCTAAAATTTGTCTTGGGAAAACCTATGCGTTATTAAGACACGTTGAGGCTTGGGGACTATGCTTCACTGCGATTGGTCGAGATTTGAAAGGCTCCGCACCAATGAGAAGCTTTGAAGGACGTCCTGGAGAAACCTATGCGTCATTAAGACACATTGAGGCTTGGGGACTATGCTTCACTGTGATTGGTCGAGAACTTGAAAGGTCCCGCACCAATGAGAAGCGCTAAAATGTGTCTTTGGAAAACCTATGCGTTATTAAAGCACGTTGAGTCTTGGGGACTATGCTTCACTGCGATTGGTCGAGAGTTGAAAGGCCCCGCACCAATGAGAAGCGTTGAAAGGTATCCTGGGAAAACCGCCCGCACCAATCAGAAACGCTAGAGCAACAGTTCTGATCGGTTTTCCACCCGTCTCTGTCTGTCTCTTAGAATTGCCACATATCGACTCCACGCACGATATTATGAGTTAATTTTGGTACATGATTAATATGATATAGCTAATAACAGTAATGCTGATAGTACTTAAATAATAATAATGGTAATAATAAAGTTAACAAAAGGGTAATCATAATGATAATAGTAATAGAATCTCTAACATAAGACTAATATGGTAATGCATTACAAAATAGAAATGAAAATGATAAAACAAGAAAAATGATGATTCAGGAAGGATCGTCCTGACGAGAGACGAAGGTTTAGCAATCCCACCAATTAGCTTTCCATTAAAACATTAAAGCTTTTTTCGTCTGTCGTTTTATATGCCCTTGGCGTATATCATACTATCTTCTCTTTCACCTAAAACACACAGCTTATAACATAAATAGCTTAGTAAAGTCCTATAAAATGGACAAACTTCACTGAACAAAAATGATATCTTCTCAGATGAATGATCAATATTCAAATATATTTTATGATTTTATTATAATTTCGACAGATTTACATATGATTACATAGCTTAATTGAATTCAATTGAATCCTTCGAAATATTCTTCAAATGTAGTTAAGAAATCTGTAGCGTTTTTGTTAGTTTAATATTCTTCTGTTTAGCTCATCTAATTTGCTTTATGTTCAAATAAAATGATCAGGTGTACAAATAAGTTTCCGCCGTTTGACAAAAGTTGTTGCCACCAGTAGTGTAAGGCCGAAAGTGTACGAAGAAGTGGAATTGGAAGCATTATTGGATTAAGATTCGTGCCAAACGCAAGAAGAACAATACGATGGACAATACTTCGAATAAAACACAAGGTTCCGTTCTTTCACAATAAATGCCCAATTTTTTATTTAAAAAAAAGCGAAAACTTATTTGTACACCTGAATAGTAATTTTAATTTGTGTATAGGGATATAAGGAACTTATTCTTAAAAAATAATTGCTTCAGATACATTGTTGATACGAGGTCTGCGACACAAGCCCAAAGTTCAAGAGCCAGAGGTGGTGGAACAGAAATGGATGTAGCTTATCCCCAATGGCGAAAAGTCCACAAAGCAGTTCCACGTCCGAGCGATTTAATGGACAGTTTTAGTAAATTAATTGAAGCTTGCAATGACACTGGATGTTCCACTTCACAGTGGCTTTCAAGGCTGGAAAGTAGCGGCTGGTTATCCGGGATTCAAAGTGCGTTAAACGCCGCGTGTGTAGCTGCGCAGTGCCTTCATCACGAAATTGCAGCAGTTTTAGTTCACGGTAAGAATTCTACACTGAGAGACTTTTTGTAGTAAACTATGAAAAAAATCACAGTACATTTTACTATTTTGAGGTAGCAAAGTAGGGAAAATAGGGAACTATTGTAATTATTAGCACTTTGAGTAGTAATTTCCAGAATTACTAAATTGATAATAATAAAATCTAAAAGTATTGCATTTATTTCAAAAAAGGTTTTTAATATTTGCAAAATTCTGTAGTAAAATTACAAGTGGTTCATCGCAGCCACTTACTAAGCCAGATAGGATAAAATTCAAAACTTATTACATTTATATCTATAGAAGGTTGCAGTGTTTACAAAGGACTATAGTAATTTGACGGTCCGAGCGCCAGCCAAATTACTATAGTTTTTTGTAAAAACTCTTATAGCCGGAACAGCAAATAAAAAAAGCAAACACGCGATGGGGATTTATCTACAACCACAATTTTTCACTTATACATTATAACGGGTGACCTCCGCTGAAACGTCAAAAAAATAAAATCTTGAAAAAATGCGGACCTGAGGATTCGGGGTTACCCTCGGTGTCACCGGCGTTACTAAGGCGGCTTCTAAACTGAGCGCCTGGCGTCTCTCGCCGCAATATTTATAAAAACACACGACCCTGAAAATAAAAGCTTAGCATGCAACAAGCAAAAAAAGGGCGAAGCCAAGCAGGGGTTCCGGCTAGGGTGATTATGGATTCGGGAGTTCGAATCAGGCAAGGTTTTAGGTTAGGAAAGGAATCTTAACCTAAACATAGAAGCTCTTGTGCAAATAGAATAATAAAATAAATTAAGCAATAAGAACTAAGCGACAATTTATTTAGTTATCGGGCAAGGCCCCGGCTCGATACAACTTCATAGATCTAACAAATGAAATTAATAAAATATCGTGGCCAACATGGCTCGTGATACAAGAAAAGAGGTAGAGCTCTAAGAGAGCCTGAAAGCCACGGTTTAAAAAAAAAAGAATTTTATAACAGCCCGGAATAGAGTATCACAGACTTACCGAGTATCTGGCCGCGATCTCGCGCCTAACTTCGTCCAAGTTAAAATCTCCGGTGGCGTCCATTGGGAGATGAAAGAATAATTTTTCCCTTGGCAATATACAATATATAATATAATTTCCAATTGTTCCATCTCGTCATGCCCATTTTGATTTTTATTACAATTATAACGGTGTGACGGTGTTGGAAACCATGGGCTGCAGCACGTGGTCGTTTCAGATGCCATGCCTGCTGGGTGATGCCCTCTGTGGCTTGCCGGTGAACCCCTTTCCGTGCGATGGTAACATAACGATCTCTTTTTGGCGACGCCTTTCAAGCTGGTGTTAATGATGAAACAAAAAAAGAGAGAAACGGTCAGAAAAACAATCAAAAATAAAGAATCTTATGAGCAGCTCTCAGACTATCCCTGACAGTGTTGAGTTTTGATTAAAAAAAAGGTAGCTTGGGCTCGATCCTGTCGTTGCCGGTCGAGGTAAAAAAAATTAACGTAATCTACCACGTTACAACATATATATATGAATACTTAACGTATACAATAACGCCTTTACTAAATTAAAACGCCACGTCGCACGCTTAATACATATATACGTAGTTTAACCGCTTCTATACCTAATCGCATACACTAACTATATACAACGCAAGTTACATATGGTTCGTTAGAGCTTAGTTTCCTTATATACTAATGGAAGAATGTTTCACCGCCTGCAAGAACATTTTCACTACTAGAGATCTCAGTAGCCACCGATTGAGAAAAGAACGTACTAAATTCAAATTCGAAATAAGAATCACAAGAATACAAACTACAAAACGTCAATAAAACGTCGCATATCCCATCGATCTGCAACATTTTGGAGATTCAAAAAACGCGAATCAAAATTTTAGAATTAAAAACTCAAATCTCAACAAAATTAATATCAGTTTGACTATTTGATAGTAAATGCCGAAATACCTTAAAAGGTAAAAATTATTTTTTGTCTACTTTTTAAAATCTGTAAGTATTAATTTAGTTTACTCACCTATGAGTAAAAAAATCATCACAATGAAAATGAATTGTATAATACAACATTTTTAGAAATTTGTCATTCATTTCTTTAAGTGATAGCATTAATCACTGCTGAGGATACACTATTAGAACATTGGCAATTTATGGAGAATCACGGTTCTGAAAAGTAAAATATTTTAATAACAAATAAAAAAACATAAAGATTTTTTAATTAATTAAGATGTGTGACAAAACAAACTGACTTTTGAAAATGTGCCATCAGAAGTAATTCCTTCGGTGAACAAACGTCCAGAATCCAAATTTTGATAAGTCATATTCTGCAATAAATTAATATATACGCAAAAAAGACAAATTAATCATTTCTGGTTTAAATTATATTCCATTCAATTTTGAATTTGATCCAACAAAATTTCTAAAAACAAAAAGTCTGTTTTTCTGTATGTCACATAAATGTTAAGATTGTAGCAACTCCTTCAGTAGAAGATTGGAGCGATTCCAATGTTACATTGCCGCTGCTTTCAATACCTTTTGCTCCTCTTCCGCGCATGCGCGGTTCCTCTCGTGTAGAGAAACAGCTAACGAACGTTTATTGTTCATCAGTGTTGTATATACTGAGAAAATATGAAAAACCTGAAAAACATAAATTTAATATATAAAAAAGCCTATATAGCAACGAAAAGATTATTCTTGGATTTTGGATTATTCTCGAATCAATCATTTTTGAGTAACACATACTTTTTAAGTTGTGATTAGTTCAAAATTGTGAAAAATTGTTAGTCAAGAAATTTTGAAAGTGACAAAAATTTCAAACTCTACTAATTAATTTGAAATCATTTAGAGCTCAAATCCCAGCGCAGTCGAAAGCGTTTTTTTTTCCACACAAAGATTTTCAAATTCTTTAAATATTTTTAAAAACTTTTAGGATTCAAAAATAGTTGGAATTTTGAAGATTTTAAAAATCGAAAAAAGTTTTAAAAAATAGAAGTTTTTTGAAAGATTTAAAACTATTGAAAAATTTTGTTAAAATTTAAAATGATAAAAAAATTTATAATTTTACAAAAATGCAATTTTTTTCAAAATTTTGAAAAAAATTTACCCCCACCTCATAAAATAATCGTTTTTAAATGTCGCGCATTTAAACCATTTCAATGCTACAAAGTAGAGACCCCTACACGGAGAGAAATAACTGGTGCCATGCACTCAAAAGAGACCAGTGTTTGGCAATTGTGGCTGTTTAAATAGTTGAACTTATAATCTCGAGTAATAAATGCTTGAAATTCATGCGAGCTGCGGACAGTAATCTACAAAGACAAAATGCTGTGTATTCACATAAAAAGTATGTGATATTACATCATTTACTACTCATGCGACTTATAGTAGATACTAGATGGGCCAAAGGTGCCAAACACAAGCGTTTGGAATATGAAGAAAGCCATGCATCATATACTCAGCGTTCATGTGTTCGAGCTCCGAGTCGCTAGTGCTACACGTACGAATATTTAATAGGTAGCAGTGTCTCCAGAACGTGGGATTTTTCGGCCCCCACCACGTTCCCATCTGGGAGAAACACATGCAAACGTGGCGTGTCAGTGTGTCGGCTCTGCTACACGCTGCGGTCACCAGCTTCGTGTAAAGCCGAAGGTGCACGAAGACGGACTTCGTTACAATGCTTGAGTTTTCAAGTTATTTTTAGATTTCACGCTTTCGTTTATCGAGTCGAAATTAAGAATTGTATTTTTCTCGAGTACGTGCAAAAGAGGCGCGAAGCAGACGACGAATTTGAATTTACGAAGTATATAGTTCAAGAAATAACACTTTTCTTCAATTTCTTGAAGAAAGTCTGCATGAAATAAACATCAGTATGATCTTGGAAAATTTCATGAGGATTTCAACACTTCAAAAATAAACTTTCAGTGAAATTTAGTGACAATAAATGTATAAAATTTGAATCAATATATAATTTTCCATTCAAATTTATATACTTCTTACTAATTTTGTACATTTAACCATTTTTCAATTAGAACAATATTTTCTATCAAGATAAAATGAACATAAAATTCAAGTCCATAATTTATATTTTCAGTTATATGTCAGAAATATTTTTATTTTACATTTTTGTAGCCTAAGCACAAACTTTTCATTCCAAAACTTAAAATCTCTACGGAAATGGAAAATTGTCTAATAGCAGTAGATAAATTAAAAAGCTAAAATATGTGTTTATTGGTATTTCCATATTAACATATAAATATCAATCAACTTTAAATTTTACATAAAAATGTTCGTTCGAAGTGTTCAAATCTTGTTACAATTTGACAAGATTTTATGGAGGAGTGCAATCTTTTGGATGAAATATTTTGTAGTTCTTAATTTGTCTGTCCGTCTGAAATCGTAGTAAGATTTGAACAGTAAACAACAAATTTTCCAATAGAATTCAGGATCAATAATAATTGATTCAGGAAATACTTCAACTCTGTAGAGCATTTTTGTATTTCGAATTCAAAATGTGTGCTTAAGCCACAAAAAAGTAAGCTGAAAATGTAGATATAAAACTAATTATGTCATGTTTATGTCTTCTTAATGGAAAATACTTTGAATATAATTCTCTAATTCGATATTTTTTTAATGTATGAACATTCAAGAAATTGATAAATATTCCATCTTTTTATAGGAACTAAAAATTTCCGGATAATGCTTTGATTGAGAAAGCTAAAAATTTGTCAAATATTGATATAAATTGCAATTTTACAATTGCATTATTTTTCAAATATTTTAACATCTCTTCAATCTTGATAATTCTTACAGAAGTTTATTTCATGTGAGTGACTTTTTCTTTTTCTAATGAAAGATTTCGTAATTCTAAATTCTGCCCAATTCGTAACATTGTAAAAAGATTTTAAAACTTCATAAAAATTTTTTTTCTGTTTTATTCAAAGTCAATAAATATTCAATGTTTGGAATCGAAATATTAAGTAAATGATTTTTAATTTCTGGGAATAAACTGCTTTAATAAGACAATCTTTCTTCTTTGTGAGAAATCTCAATTTTAAAATTAAAATTCTACGCATAGGATACAAAAACATAATATGAAAATACTTTTATTACAGAATTTTGAAATATACAAGTTGACCAATTTTTAATCGAGTAAATCGGCTACTTTAAGCAAAAAATTATGTTAAAAATATTTTATCAAAAAAATAAGACACATTAAATTACGGTTTAAAATCCACATTCATAGATTGATGGTAAAAGCAGTTTAAAGTTTTTTAATCTTACGTTTTAGTGACGTATGCACAGACTTTTAATCAGATAAATGAAATGCTTTATAGAAAGTCAAAATTTTCTTATTACTGCACTAAATCAAAGTTATAAAGTAAAAATATTTTTTAATTGATGCTTTCACTCAATTCTTTAAACATTCATTAATTGAAAATTGTACTCAAAATTTAATCTTGCAGCGTTCCAATATTCCCACAATGTTACAAAATCTTATTAATCATTATTTTAGTCGAATTATTTTCAAAATATTTAAAAAATAAATGTAAATATTTTGATTAAATACTCTGTCAAATTTTGCATTTGACTGATCTTTAAAAATTGTTGAAAGTTTTGAATACCGATAGAAGAAACTTTAAATGAAATTTTATGTCCATAAATGCTTAAAGTTCTATATAGAAATATCAACTACAACATTCTCAAATTTTATAAATAAACTACTAAATTCAAAAAGTTTCGGATTTTTTTAAAAACTGTACAAATTTCAAATATGAATCAGTCAAAATCTACTGATTATCAGTGAAATTTGACTGATTTAAATAACTAAAAAAAGGTTACTGTGAATCAGTCAAATTTCACTGATTACTTCAGTGAAAAGTAACTGATTTAACAGTGAAAAATATTGTTTCCACTGATGATTCAGTGAAAAGGCAAATCACTGATTCAATCAGTGAAAATTTGACTGATTCAGGTTTAGAGTGTATACAAATTTCAAAAATAAAGTGTACTCTGTACATTAATAAAACAAATTAGAAGATGAATATTTTAATAAATATTCCTAAATATTATTGGAATATGATACATATCGATTTAGAAAAACTTCTTCAAAGTACTCAGACATTTTTCTTATTTTACGACATTTTTGCACCATGTTTGACCTTTGGGTAGGATTCAAGAAAACAATTGTAGACATACTTTCATTACTTAGCAAAATACTATGAAGACTTGCTTTTTAAATTAAAGCGAAAACTTTTAAAACCTTTAACAATCGGTTGTATAGATTCTGCTCTAATCTTGGACGCAATTAGAGAAATGGGTCTTTTTGATTTTTTTAGATCTAGTTTTTGCCTTAAACATAAAAGATAGAAAACACATTTGAAATATTAAAATAAAAAAGCTGGTTCATTCTTAGAGAATCCTAAATATTCTGAAATAAAACTCCTTTCCACACCACCACGAAGGTAGAGTTTACTAGTAATAGTTCAATAAATTTTATGTACTCTAAATAAATTTTTTCGTAATTGCAGAAAAACCTATTCCAAATACAAAAATTGTATCTTTAAATGTACAGGATAATTAATTATAAAAATCGTTCGAATTTGAATTTCAAGGACTTGTACACACTTTCAAGGCACATCGTTTTTCCTTTTGCAAAAATTTTTAAAACTTCTAATTTTTCAAGTAATTGGGAGAAGTACATTTAAAAACAAAATTGTTTTCTCTACTTCCACTCGCGCTAGCTTAACAAATTTTCAGAATTTTACGATTTTATTAATATTGTATTAAGTGTATACATTTTCTGAAACTATCTACAGGAGAAAAATTTTAATACTTTAGTAAAGAAAGTTTTCTGAAAAGTTGTAGCTCAATCAGATTAATAGCCAAAAAGTTACCAATGTTTTAAATCGCAAACGAACGGTATAGAGGTCAAATTGGAGACGAAAACAAATAATAATAGCAACCTTCTTTTGTTTTCTTCTAAGATATACTTGATTCTCGCTTTATGCGTTATTTGAGAAGGCAAGAGTGTGGATTCTTCATATTTTTATCGTAATTCCTTATTGAAAACGGCAAAAGTAAGAATATTATATTATTATTTGGTGATACGTGAGTGCTCTTACGTACGTTATTGTTTGATGCTTGTGGGTAAGTTTATTTTGTGAAACTTAATTTGTGTGCAGATTACAAATTATTCACATTCGCTCAATTTTATCGACTTTTCATCTTATTAATTCTTTTCAAATAATTCTGTTTTCCTTCGTCGTATAATTTATTGTTCACAATGAGTAATCCGGTTGACCCAAATTCGAGTGTTTTGAAGGACAGCCAGGTTCAAACGAAGGTTGACCACCGTTTGAACTCTGGTTCAAACGAATGTCAATCCGCTAGAAAAGTCATGAAAAATGCAAAAAACTTTCAGTTGGGATGGTTTGAGGAATTTCCGTCGTGGAGAGAGTGGGTGGTTACATTAGCAGATGAAACAAGATTTCATTGCAAAATTTGCAATAAAACGTTGCTATGTGGCAAATCGGAAATTGAAAAGCATGAAGCATCTTTATCACACAGAAAGAAGCAAGAGTTTTCAAATAAATTAGAATGTTATGGAGTAGTAAGTGAAAATTCTTCTAATGTAACTGCCAATTCTTACAGTGTTGAACCTTGTGTAGCAAGTTCTTCTGCTTCAGAATTCACAAATTCCACGATTCCGGAAAGTGTTACTTTCAAACAGAAAGTACAAGAAGCAGAGATTAGGATTAGTACATTTTTCGTAGAGCATAATTTACCATTCGCGATTTCATCAGAATTGATAGGACTTTTCCAAGATATGGAACCTTCGGTTTTAAAAGACGTTAGATTGAGCCACACTAAAATGGTCCTAGTTGTAAATAACGTCGTATGTGCTGCTGAAACTGATCGCATGGCAAATATTTTGCGTAAGCAATCATTTTCAGTGTACGAAGACGAAACGACCGACAGGACTCTAGAAAAGTGGCTGTCATTAATGGTTCGATATGTGGAGCCAACGACATTTTCTGTCAGGGTGGAATTGCTCCAGCTTATTAATGTAAATGCTTCGGATTGTTCTGCCTCTAAAATTTTTGATGCGTTCGAAAAAGCATTGTCCGGGCAGAAAATCCCTTTATCTAATATCTGTGCTTTAGCTTGTGATAATGCACAGGTGATGGTCGGCAATAGGTCCTCATTTAAAACAAAATTAAAGGAAAAAAGTCCCCGTTTAATTGTTTTCCCGTGTGTCTCGCATTCGTCAGCAATTGTAGCAAAATATGCTTGTGCCACAATCACAGATGTAGAGGATTTAATCAAAGATTTGCCAGCTTTTCTTAATGCTAGCTCCAAGCGAACGGCTATTTTTCGATCGACTGTTTTGGAATTAGGAAATGACTATCAAAAAATTCCTAGTCATTTTGAAACTCGCTGGCTTGTCCGTTATCGATGCATAGATATTATAATAAAGAATTGGGAAGTTATTCTTCAGTATCTTCTGGTCCTCGTATCTGAGAAGGTAGAGAAGGCCAAAGACTTGTTGGGAAAAATGCAGAATCCTTTGACACTCGCATATTTCCTATTCTTGAAATTTACTTTGAATAGGTTCAACGTATACAATGCGAAATTTCAAAGTCGCGAAACAATGGTTCAGGAACTCCAGCCAAACTCGGCTAAATTCTTCGTATGGATTCTTAGCGGTTATTTGAAAGAGGGTCTTCTTCAACCGAATTTATTCTTTCAAATCATTAGAAATGTTAACTTTGCAGATCCTAGTAATCAAAAGCCGCTTCAAGACATTGACGTTGGTAAGGAAACGCGAGAATATTTCCAGCAGCAACTTACAAACAAGAAATTGCAAATAGTAGAAGTTGATCTATTTCTTCGTAATTGCTTGAAATTTTATGTCACAGCAAGCGAAGAAATTCGCAATCGACTTCCTTTTGATGACATCTTTTTGTCTTGCGTTGCTGTTTTCCGGCCTCAAGTAGCTTTCTATGCTGATCGAAGCGAAACTTTTCCTAGGGTCTGGAAAGTTTGTCAAGATTTAGGGTCGTTTGATAGAATAGGTGTACAAAAAGAGTGGGATTCTTTACTCAAAATCAGACAGGAACTCAAAGAAAAGTGGTCGAATTTATCTTTTGACGAAATGTGGTCTAGTATCGGTGTATCTTCGACGAGTACAGGAGAAAAACTTTTTCCAAATTTGACCTCAGGATTGAATCATGTTCGGAGTCTTCCTCATTCAAATGCTGAGACGGAGCGAGGTTTCTCCATGCTCACGGACGCGAAAACTCCCAAAAGAAATCGCTTAGGAAACAGGACGGTCAACTCAATTTGTGTTACTCGATCAGCCCTAAAGGCGAGAGCTGAAACAGCCAGAACAACGAGCATCACTTCGAAGCATTTGCAATTAATGACCGAAAATCTATATGAGATGGCAGAAAGTGATAGGGAAAGTGGTTTGTCGCTCTTCGCTCACGAAGGAGAGGATTAATTCTAATGGCCAAGGCATGGCGTTAATCAATTTCAAACCCCTTTCTTACTCACAAAATAATGACATTTTATTTCTTATATCAGAGATACGTTCTTTATTTATTCCTTTCTTCGCGTGCCCCGGGTATGGAAATTGTTTAGTTTTAATTATTATTTTGTGAGTAAGAAAACATACTGAAATTGAGTAATATCACGCTTTGGGCATAAGTGAGAGGCAAGGGGACTCACAATAATCAAGCACCCCAAATCATCCCGAATTAATCAAACTTCTTCATTATTTGATTTAAAACAAAACATTTTTGTTCGACGTATACTGGCATTTGATAGAGGCAAGCCTGAAGTACGGGCTACATTTGTAGCGTTTTTTACCACTTTGCTTCATTTTTTTCCTTTTTTCTTTTTGCTTGAAAGCAAAAACCCTTTTCGTTTCGTAGGACGTGGACTAGGCCTACAGGGGATACCACGTAAAAAAAACGAGCCTTAAACTCTACCTCCGTGGTGGTGTGGAAAGGAGTTTTATTTCAGAATATTTGTGATTCTCTAAGAATGAACCAGCTTTTTTATTTTAATATTTCAAATGTGTTTTCTTTCTTTTATGTTTAAGGCAAAAACTAGATCTAAAAAAAGCAAAAAAACCTATTTCTCTAATTGCTTCCAAGATTAGAGCAGAATCTATGCAACCGATTGTTAAAGGTTTTAAAAGTTTTCGCTTTAATTTAAAAATCAAGTCTTCATAGTATTTTACTAAGTAATGAAAGTATGTCTACAATTGTTTTCTTGAATCCTACCCAAAGGTCAAACATGGTGCAAAAATGTCGTAAAATAAGAAAAATGTCTGAGTACTTTAAAGAAGTTTTTCTAAATCGATATGTATCATATTCCAATAATATTTAGGAATATTTATTAAAATATTCATCTTCTAAATTTGTTTGATTAATGTAGAGAGTACACTTTATATTTGAAATTTGTATACACTCTAAATCTGAATCAGTCAAATTTTCACTGATTGAATCAGTGATTTGCCTTTTCACTGAATCATCAGTGGAAACAATATTTTTCACTGTTAAATCAGTTACTTTTCACTGAAGTAATCAGTCAAATTTGACTGATTCACAGTAACCTGTTTTTAGTTATTTAAATCAGTCAAATTTCACTGATAATCAGTAGATATTGACTGATTCATATTTGTAATTTGTACAGTTTTTAAAAAATATCCGAAACTTTTTGAATTTAGTAGTTTATTTATAAAATTTGAGAATGTTGTAGTTGATATTTCTATATAGAACTTTAAGCATTTATGGACATAAAATTTCATTTAAAGTTTCTTCTATCGGTATTCAAAACTTTCAACAATTTTGCAAGATCAGTCAAATGCAAAATTTGACAGAGTATTTAATCAAAATATTTACATTTATTTTTTAAATATTTTGAAAATAATTCGACTAAAATAATGATTAATAAGATTTTGTAACATTGTGGGAATATTGGAACGCTGCAAGATTAAATTTTGAGTACAATTTTCAATTAATGAATGTTTAAAGAATTGAGTGAAAGCATCAATTAAAAAATATTTTTACTTTATAAATTTGATTAAGTGCAGTAATAAGAAAATTTTGACTTTCTATAAAGCATTTCATTTATCTGATTAAAAGTCTGTGCATACGTCACTAAAACGTAAGATTAAAAAAATTTAAACTGCTTTTACCATCAATCTATGAATGTGGATTTTAAACCGTAATTTAATGTGTCTTATTTTTTTTTGATAAAATATTTTTAACATAATTTTTTGCTTAAAGTAGCCGATTTACTCGATTAAAAATTGGTCAACTTGTATATTTCAAAATTCTGTAATAAAAGTATTTTCATATTATGTTTTTGTATCCTATGCGTAGAATTTCAATTTTAAAATTGAGATTTCTCACAAAGAAGAAAGATTGTCTTATTAAAGCAGTTTATTCCCAGAAATTAAAAATCATTTACTTAATATTTCGATTCCAAACATTGAATATTTATTGACTTTGAATAAAACAGAAAAAAAATTTTTATGAAGTTTTAAAATCTTTTTACAATGTTACGAATTGGGCCGAATTTAGAATTACGAAATCTTTCATTAGAAAAAGAAAAAGTCACTCACATGAAATAAACATCTGTAAGAATTATCAAGATTGAAGAGATGTTAAAATATTTGAAAAATAATGCAATTGTAAAATTGCAATTTATATCAATATTTGACAAATTTTTAGCTTTCTCAATCAAAGCATTATCCGGAAATTTTTAGTTCCTATAAAAAGATGGAATATTTATCAATTTCTTGAATGTTCATACATTAAAAAAATATCGAATTAGAGAATTATATGCAAAGTATTTTCCATTAAGAAGACATAAACATGACATAATTAGTTTTATATCTACATTTTCAGCTTACTTTTTTGTGGCTTAAGCACACATTTTGAATTCGAAATACAAAAATGCTCTACAGAGTTGAAGTATTTCCTGAATCAATTATTATTGATCCTGAATTCTATTGGAAAATTTGTTGTTTACTGTTCAAATCTTACTACGATTTCAGACGGACAGACAAATTAAGAACTACAAAATATTTCATCCAAAAGATTGCACTCCTCCATAAAATCTTGTCAAATTGTAACAAGATTTGAACACTTCGAACGAACATTTTTATGTAAAATTTAAAGTTGATTGATATTTATATGTTAATATGGAAATACCAATAAACACATATTTTAGCTTTTTAATTTATCTACTGCTATTAGACAATTTTCCATTTCCGTAGAGATTTTAAGTTTTGGAATGAAAAGTTTGTGCTTAGGCTACAAAAATGTAAGATGAAAATATTTCTAACATATAACTGAAAATATAAATTATGAACTTGAATTTTATGTTCATTTTATCTTGATAGAAAATATTGTTCTAATTGAAAAATGGTTAAATGTACAAAATTAGTAAGAAGTATATAAATTTGAATGGAAAATTATATATTGATTCAAATTTTATACATTTATTGTCACTAGATTTCACTGAAAGTTTATTTTTTGAAGTGTTGAAATCCTCATGAAATTTTCCAAGATCATACTGATGTTTATTTCATGCAGACTTTCTTCAAGAAATTGAAGAAAAGTGTTATTTCTTGAACTATATACTTCGTAAATTCAAATTCGTCGTCTGCTTCGCGCCTCTTTTGCACGTACTCGAGAAAAATACAATTCTTAATTTCGACTCGATAAACGAAAGCGTGAAATCTAAAAATAACTTGAAAACTCAAGCATTGTAACGAAGTCCGTCTTCGTGCACCTTCGGCTTTACACGAAGCTGGTGACCGCAGCGTGTAGCAGAGCCGACACACTGACACGCCACGTTTGCATGTGTTTCTCCCAGATGGGAACGTGGTGGGGGCCGAAAAATCCCACTTTCTGGAGACACTGATAGGTAGAGCATGAACGTTGTCTAGTGTCAAATACTTAAATTTGCGCGTTTCACAATCGTTATTCGACATGTGTGTAAAACTTTGTGAGTTCCATGTGCATGGCACCAGTTATTTCTCTCCGTGTAGATTAGCGCTCTCGTGCGACACAGTAACACAGTAATGTTCTTCTCTCCGTGTATAGGGAACTTGATATAAAGTAGAGCATAATATACTAGATTGTTTTTTGTTTTTATTACTCATTCAAATTTTTTTTGCATTTTAGTTAAAGTGTCTATTTGTCATGTATTTTGCAGAACAGTTCTGCATTTTTACAATAATATTAAAAATAATTATGAATTTTTCCAGAAAATTCATTTTCCAAAGAGTTATCTATAAAATGGTGTAACCAAACTATATATTTTTATTCTTTTATGTCTAATTATTTATTTTCAACAAAATAATGTACACTGGAACCTCGAAATAGTCCTAAGCTTTCCGCTATTGGGCTTATATCATGAACGAGTATTTTCGAGAAATCCCCGTCCAAGATACTCGTTGCGTCCTTTTAAGGTGGCTTCGGCGTTTGGTGTCGTATGAAGTGAGGTGCACCGTGGGCATCCTTCCTCTCCGGAGAAGTCCTCGAAACAGCTGACTTGCCTACAATATTACCCGTGAGATTCTCTACGGATCTTCAAAGTAGTCAGCCCTGACGATACATGGGCCACTCCGGGCCTAAGCTATAGAGGCCTCACTAGTGGTGCTGAAGGTCGATGACGGCTTTGCCTATAGCTCAGTTTTTGAAGTCCTACGCCAGGTGGAGGAATTAAGCAGGATCTCCGTGCCTAGCTTACGAGCTGAAAGAGGTGTAATTTTTGGCCGAAATTAGGCGGTAAAACTCGGAAGTGTCAGGCTCGGCAATAAGTGGCAAAATTCATGTTATCCGGCTCGGCAACAGCAAAGGTCCGAAATAGGTTCTCATGTTCCTTCCAGATCCCACGTTGTCCAGAAGCATCCTCGGCGGTGTTACATAAATAAATAACAAAAAACATGGCAATAAATCCTTAAATATAAAATCTTAATATAGCCCTTAGTCCCGGAGTACCGTGCAGCCTCTGAGGAAACCTTAAAATTTGCAAAAAAAATTCAAAAACTAGACGCAGAACTTCGGATTTAATTTAATTTATTCAATGAAAATTGCGAGTTGCAAAATTTTGCAACATCACAGCTTATTGCTAATTATTTTTTTGATAATCATACGTATTATAGTCAATAATAGTATTGTAGTCAATGCGCTATTGCCAAACTTACGGCGCATGCGCATCTGCAGTAGCTGAGAGAGGTGATTTTTATATTCTGTATTTTTCTGACAATTTTCTTTTGATTGAAGTCGTCAACCCTTTGTTTTTATAAACTAGTAGATTCCTCGAAATCGAAAGTGATTTTTTTTATAAATGCCGAAGCCACCTCAAATCAAGGCCGGCCATGCTACCTGACTGGCAGCACCCAGGGTGTGTGCAGGCCGTGCAAACCTAATGGAAAGGTGGTGGACCGTTAGCAACTAGCGCCGCGTACAGCACTGCGCATGAACTACCATTATGTGTGCACGTGTTAGTGCATATACATGCATACGTAGGTTCTTTAAATGTGTTACAAAGAATATATTCAAATAAAATTAAAAGGAAATTGAAGATTTAGCGCAAAATTGTGAAAATTTAATTCAAGAGTGAGAAGTTATGTTGATATCAACTCACTCTTTAATTACATTTACACAATTTTGCCTTAAATCATGGTTTTCTCGTCATAAATAAAAATCAAAAATATCTGTAATTTGTATTTTTATTTTCAGAAAAATATAGTTGCTTAGCACATTTTGCGTTGATTTTTGTACTACAAGATAATCGAACACTTTGTGGGGTCGAGATAGCTCTTTTCGGTGTTGTGTGAAAGTCTTCTCCAAATACATCCTTGCTGCTTCCTGCTTCTGGGATATCTTCTGATTATTTTTTCTGGAATATAGATTAAAAGCATTTAATTTATATGAATATTTGAAATTTATTTCGTAGGTATTTTATAAAATAAATAAAAATAAATTTTATAAAATAAAACTCCAGTCACATGTTTCGCGAAATTGTGGTGGGAATTTCTGACATTGTGGAATTTGTATTGGCAATTCTCAGCTATTTTTTCATAAATAATCCTTTGTAATTTTATACTATATATGTACTTGCATCTATATCTTCAGTAACATTTAGACAGAAGTACACTGCCGGTCGAAATTATTTGTTCACTTGTTGTTTCAGCTATTCCTAAAATGTCTTAATTTTTATAATAACAAGTTGAAATTTTTTTCCCTATCATAAAATAAAAGTTAATAAAATTTTGCAAATAAAAAATAAAACAAAATAAAAAATAATAAAATAAACTAAATAACAAAATTGAAGAAATTTTTGTATTCACAGAAAAATTTCTTCAATTTATATTGGAAAATACCATCTAGTTTTAAATAACGTTGGATTAATTCGAAATCAGAGGTTGATAAGGTCGATATAGTAGAGTTCCGTTGTCACGTACAGTGATACACTCTTCTAATGATCGACATAATCGACTGAAATGATTTAGAAAAATCAGAAAAAAAAAACAAAATGTTAATTTTATAAAAAAATATTTCAGAAAACTTGAAATTTCAATCATTTTGAAAAATATTAACAACTCTGAAATTAATTAAGATTTTTAAAAGTTTTTTGTCTCATTTAAATAGTAGGTTTTCATAGTATTTTGCTAACTAATCAAGATATTTTCAGATTTTTTTTCCTGGATTCTACTCCGGCGTCAAAAATGATACAAAAAGGTTATAAAATTTTTAAAATGTGTAGCTACTTACAAGAAATTTTTAAAAACCAATGTGTATCATATTTTAATTAAATTTATAGATTACTCTGATCAGAGTCGAAAAGTTTGAAATTATATACAATATCGTATGAAATTAAAAAATATTGTTACTTACGTGTGCAAACTGCACGCTACTTTCTTTAAAGTCTCGTGTGCCTTCTGCAGGTTTTTCTACTTCGGGAATAAAAATTTCGAAGTCTGATGGGGAAGAAACACTCGCCGGTTTAATGTTCACATCACTTCCACTCGACACATCACTACACGACGGTAAATTTAACGTCGGAAAAATGTCGATGACAAATAAAAAATTGTCTTTCTAGTACTTCAAGGTATCCTAACCTCGACAAGTAGGGATTTGAGCATGCTTCTATCCATCATTGTCCGGCATTTTCTTTCTTCGGAAACCGATGAATTGACACATTGTTCTTCCGACCCCTTTTGGAGGTACACCCACTCACAGCACACTGAATTTCGTACTTCGAATTCATTTTAAATGATTATAAAGCGCGATCGCGTACGAATTGTTGATACATGTATACAACAATGGCGGAACTCATACGAAGCCGTTCCCTTTGCCGCACTCCGCCCGCTTCCGACAACTAGCGCCGCGTACACCACCGCACATGAACTATCCTACGGGGACACCCAATACATTAGAGGTCGACCTGCCCTGGGTGTGTGTGAGTGAGCCGGCCCTGTTTCACCTCCCACGTGCTTGCTCAGTCTTTAGCGCTTGGAGTGGCAACGCGTGGAGAGGGAGAGAATTGGGCCTATTTCGCGAAGGACTATTTCGAGGTTTCAGTGTATGTGAACAAAATTTTGTAGTGTCCACATTTTGAGTATATATACCCCCCCCCCCCCCCCCTCCTCTATAAAATTCTTTGCGTCCCGTATTTAAGAATTTTAGATATGGTCACTTTTAAAAATTTTATTAGCTGGTTACGAATAGCATTGCAATTTATATTTTCTAATTTGCTTATGCTACAGGTAGCAGTGGTCGAGACACAACGTTAGTCGTAACGAGTTTAACACAGGTGATATTAAACCCAGATTGCAGGACAGTACGAGGCTTGCAAGCGTTGATCGAACGGGAATGGCTACAAGCTGGTCATCCTTTTTATTCTCGTACTCGCCATGGACCATATTTTACTTCTCACGGACAGAATTCACAACATGCTCCAACTTTCTTACTTTTCCTCGATTGCCTTTTTCAACTTCATTACCAGTTTCAATGCAGTTTCGAATACACTACTGATCTACTCATCGAAATTTTTAAGAACGCCTACTGCTCCAACTACGGCACCTTTCTTGGTATGTCAGTTTTCTTTTAAAATTAATTAATTTTTTGATAAATTTACCCATTCTTTGCATGTTTAAATCAATTGTGTCGAATTATGTTATGGGTTTAACTCGATTTTTCTATTGGAGGAAAATGATTTGAAAAGGCTTAAAATTGGAAAAAGCTTTTTGAATTTGATTTCCGCTTGAATTTCCTGCACTTTTTAAAAGTGGAATTGAAGTTATTTATCATGGCCGACATTGAACTTATTCTTATCAGAATACTTACAATGCTTACTTACTTACAATGCAACGTGGATCAAACTAACTCCTCTCCGTAGATTTTTTGTTACTGAATTCTAATTTTAAAAGGATATTGCGGTACGACGTCAGGTTTTAAAATAAATTTGGATTAAAAGCACTAAAAAATGTGTTCTATCCTTAAGCTAATTCAAGGAGGATGTTATGAAAGTACCATTTCCGCTTACAGAATGAAACGTTTTTCTCCTCATAGCCTTGTAGTTTTTCATCCACTCACTTCGAAAATAACGATGGTAAGACCATTATACATCGGAAAAGTCTTTAAAAGTGAAGGTAAGTTGTAAATCTACAATTCTGTAAATTGAAAGTTTTTCACAATTTTTAAGCGTCATTTCGCAATTAAATAAAAAATAAATCACTCCACCCATAACAACCACCACTACGCCAATGATTACAGACAGACTCCGACGTACAAATGGTTTTTTCTTACTCAAGGTGTCTCAAAACATAAAAATTTGATAATAATCTGAGAAGTCAAATTTCACATAAAACCAATATATTCTCATATGTGATTGAAATCTAATAAATAACAAATACAAAAATGAAAAGTTTTTGGAAATTAAAATAGAAATAAAATTAAAGTAAGATGATTGTTGTTAGATGATTGTTGGATGAAAAGTTGGTTGTGAAATAATGCTTAGAAATTGTTTGAAATTTTTATTTTCAGATTAGGATTCAGTGACCAAACATCTAAGGAAAAAGTTTAGTCTGACCCATGTTACATTTAAAATGTCGGACAGTGTAATTAAAAATGAAGCAGTATGTGCGGTAAAAGTGCTAATGATATTTGTAAATAGGAGTTATACTATACATGCTGCACCAAAAGGATTGAGACACTAAAATACCTCTGAAGGATTCAATTTTTCTCAAAACTTCAAACATATAAGTTATTATGTTCAAAAATATCTATTTATGAGTGCAATTACTCAGAACTACAAAAGAAAATGTTTCGTGCTATAGACTAGACCACTAGACCTTTGTATATTTTGAAATTGAAAAATCTACCTCGTCTCTTTTGGAGGCGTGGGCAGATTCTTATCGTGCGCTACGCTCGCAGGTTTGAGCACGCCTAGGGTATGCGATCCAATCCGATATGTTTTTTATTCAACTTTATTCCTCATGATTTGATACTACAAATCGCGCTTTAAAAGAAAAGAAATTAGCCGAGATTTTACATAAATCTGATTCAAAATGACGAGAATGTAAAAAATGCGTAGATGGGAATTTATGGACCTGTTTTAAGCAAACAATTTTATATTCTGATATTTTTTCGTAACTCCCATAATTTTGCTAAAGAATAGGATTTTCCATTATCAATGTTATTTTTTAAAATTAAAACGAAAAATATACATCTTATCAAAAAATTCATAAATAGAAAATTTGTAGACACTTATATTCAATAAAATCATAAATTGTCATAAATAACACAGGCACACAAAAAAAACCAAGTCTCTGATATTTGAACGCGACACATATGTTCCCATGTAATTTGATCCGCTGATCACGAATCCGCGGTCCAATTGACCCCATGACATCTGGGTCAAGGGCATTTGAAGGTCAAAATTGAACACACACCGAAGAGTTGAAAAGGCTGGTTAAGCTGTATGTTTTTTGGGTCGCTGAATAATAATTCGAGGTCGGTTTGACCTCAAGTAGTAAAGGTCAAGGTCATTTGAAGGTCAAACGTGTTTATTTTGGAAATAATGCATTTTTGACTGCAGATTCTGAAAGAACGGAAAATTTTACGTCCAAAACTGTATTTTTTAATTTTTTTTAATATGATCCAAAGGTCATTTCAAGGTCATTATAAGTGGTGATGTGGAGAATCAATTTAATCACTGCAAAAATACGAAAATATGATTTCCTTTACCTAAACTACTGTGGTAATATATTTTGGTGGTTGCTGGATCAGAATACGAGGTCTTTTTGACCCCATCACACCTGGGTCAAGGGCATTTGAAGGTCGAAATTGGGAAAAATATCGTTTTAGTGGAATAAACTACTTATCATTATGTTTTTTGGTTCGCTGAATTCGAATTTGAGGTCGGTTTGATCTCAAGCTGTGAAGGTCAAGGTCATTTTAAGGTCAAACTTGTTTATTTTGAAAAGAAACTGCATTTTTGACTCCAGATTCTGAAAGAACGGAGTAGTATCTATCAGTAATACCTATCTTGTGTCAGCACCCAGGGCACCTCCACGTGGTGACGGCGGAAACGGCTTTGTTTTTCTTGTTTGTTTTCCGGCTAAGCCCTGGGGTGAAGGCATGACGCCGTCATGGCTGGCACAGGAAAGTCTACGATGCAGGGTCTTGGATGCCCAGTATCGGCGGTTGGTCAGGGTGAGCAAGCGGGCCCGCAATCATCGTCATCAAGTGACCGCAGCTCTTTACTAGTTGGTGACTTGGCTAATAAGGAGTATGATGCTACAAGAAGAATTGAAGATGCTGCAAGCCACTTTTGTGGCACTGATAAAAATATTTTTTGTTACGTTTGCGGGAAATATGAAGTAAGCAAATATCGTAGGTCAATGAATAAAAAATGTACAGATATATATGAGAAATGTTATAAAAAAGAACTTTCTGTTCAAAATTCAACGTTTGCTCCAGAAACTATTTGCTGCTCTTGTTTTAATATGCTTATCCGATGGGATAAAACCAGAAATGATAAAATTTTGAAATATACTTCACCAGTAATATGGTCAATACCTGAATCCGAGAAAGATTGTTATTTTTGCAATACCAATGTTAAAGGATTCAACGTTAAAACAAAGTCACAGATATCATACGCACTAGTATCTTCCGTTGTACCAGCAAAATCTAGGGTAGAGTGTGCTGACGAAAAAATGGATACGAGTCCATCAATGAATGAAGCTTCAACGAGTAAAGAAACTGATAGGGAGGAATGGTTTGACAGTGTAGAAGAATCTCTCGATAGCTCCAACCAAGATGATCATGAAGAAAGAATATGTTCCAAAATTGAGGGAGGAAAAAAATAAACCTGTAAAACTATTCAATCAAGAAAGTTTAAGTAATTTTATCAGGGATATGGGGCTTCCTAAAGATGCTTCTGAATACATGGCCGCTGTGTTGAAAAATCGAGGAATGCTTGAACGGGGAACGAAGTCATCAGTCTACAGAAATAGAGAAAAACAATTCCGTCAATATTTCAAGAAAGACGAAGAAGGCACTCTGGTATATTGCACAGATGTTTTAGGTTTGATGAACGAAATGAAAGAAGGTATTTATGTTCCTGAAGAATGGAGATTGTTTATAGATTCCTCAAAACGGAGTCTGAAGGCAGTGCTTCTCAATAATGGAAATGGGTACGCAAGTCTACCTTTAGCGCACTCAACGCAATTGAAAGAAAGTTACGAAAATGTGGAATACGTATTGGATAAAATACGATATAAAGAACATAATTGGCAGATTTGTGGCGATCTAAAAATAATAACGATTCTTCTTGGTCAACAGTCAGGATTTACAAAGTATCCCTGCTTCCTATGTTTATGGGATAGTAGAGATCGCGAAAACCATTATGTAAAAAAAAATTGGCAATCAAGAGCACAACTAGTTCCTGGAAGTTACAATATACTGAAACTGCCTTTAGTTGATCCCTCAAAAGTTTTACTTCCGCCTCTTCACATAAAACTTGGGCTGATGAAACAGTTTGTCAAAGCGTTGGATAAAGGTGAAAAATGTTTTAAGTACTTAGTGGAGCGATTCCCTCGATTAAGTGAAGCGAAGTTGAAGGAAGGGATATTCGATGGACCTCAAATCCGTAAAATGTTTAACGATGAAAAATTCATTGATACCATGAATGACTTAGAGAAAGCTGCATGGCTCAGTTTCCGAGATGTTTGTCAGAACTTTTTGGGAAATAACAAAAGCGATGACTACAAAACTATTGTAGCAAATATGATAAGAAACTATAAGTGTTTGGGACGTTTGATGAGTCACAAAGTTCATTTTATGGATGCTCATCTCAGCTATTTCCCTGATAACTTGGGAGATTACAGCGAAGAACAAGGGGAACGGTTCCATCAAGATCTGAAAGAGGCTGAAACTAGATGGCAAGGGAAATGGGACGTAAATATGTTGGCGGACTACTGTTGGTTACTGAAAAGAGATCGAGTGTCAGATGATGAAGAAGATGACGAGAGCGCAAAAAGAATTAGAAATCCGCTACACAGATCCTTCGAAAGTAAAAGAAAGCGTTATAGAAGAAAAAACAATAGCTAAGTCTCATATTTATAGTTCTGCAGAGATCAAACCGACCTCAAATTCGAATTCAGCGAACCAAAAAACATAATGATAAGTAGTTTATTCCACTAAAACGATATTTTTCCCAATTTCGACCTTCAAATGCCCTTGACCCAGGTGTGATGGGGTCAAAAAGACCTCGTATTCTGATCCAGCAACCACCAAAATATATTACCACAGTAGTTTAGGTAAAGGAAATCATATTTTCGTATTTTTGCAGTGATTAAATTGATTCTTCACATCACCACTTATAATGACCTTGAAATGACCTTTGGATCATATTAAAAAAATTAAAAAATACAGTTTTGGACGTAAAATTTTCCGTTCTTTCAGAATCTGCAGTCAAAAATGCATTATTTCCAAAATAAACACGTTTGACCTTCAAATGACCTTGACCTTTACTACTTGAGGTCAAACCGACCTCGAATTATTATTCAGCGACCCAAAAAACATAAAGATTAGTCATTTTTTTCAACTCAAATGTGTGTGTTCAATTTTGACCTTCAAATGCCCTTGACCCAGATGTCATGGGGTCAATTGGACCGCGGATTCGTGATCAGCGGATCAAATTACATGGGAACATATGTGTCGCGTTCAAATATCAGAGACTTGGTTTTTTTTGTGTGCCTGTGTAATTGTCTTTGACGTAAAAAAGTCTAAACTGGGCCCTTGGCTCAATAAATGAGCTTTCGAATAGACAACCTAGTAACTTTTTGTGTTCGGAAGTTTTGTCGGAAATTTAATCCTTTCGATATATTTTGGTATCCATATCTACACCTATTTTCAGATCCACTTGACTGAACATTGAAGTCGATACATTTCTAGATGCTAAGAATGCATCTGATAAATAAAGCTTTAAAACATTCAAAGAGGCAAAGGCATCATGTATATATAACATAAAATATAATTTTGATCAGCATATAAAAGTCAATTTCCCCATCTGGCTTGAAGCTCCCTAAAACTTAGTATGTTGCGAATTCAGCGGACAAGTCGTTCTCGTATTCTATGTTTTCAAGCTTGATTAAAAATGAATTTTAAAGAAGTTTTACTGAATGATTCTTCTACGACTACAAATTTCTTACCACAAACCTGTTTAAACTACTTCTTCATTTTGATCACTGTAGTGTGGAGTTCCATTTCTCAGGAAATAACCCTTTTAAAAATTGCTCAAACATCCTCCCATACTTTTCACATATATACTCAACTGAAGTTTAACAGCTTCTAGAAATAAAGTAACCAAGCAGCCTTTCCCATGTACCCCTGGCTGACATATCTTCAAGGAAAAACTTTAAATAAAACGCTGGAAATCAAGAAATTTTTCAAATTTAAGTAGAAGAAAGTATCTATTGAATCTTTTAGAAACATTTAGATTATTTTAGTAAGATACTTATGTAACTCTAACGAATTCTTCAGTTTAAAAAAGCTCTAAATGTCAGGTTTACGAAGACTTATGTCATAGACTGCTATGTTCATCTGAAATTAGAAATCTAGAAATACATATGTCTTTAGTTTATGAGTGTATGCACAAATTGAACCTACTCTTGAGTTAAAAATGTAAACTTGAAATAAACGGCACTTTAAAAATACATTAAGAACAGTTTTTCCTTAAATTTGTAAGGAAAAGTGTTTATACATCAACTATAGTCAAATTCAATTTGAAGTAGTAGAACCTTTTTTTAGATAAAAATAGATGTATAAATGTAATTGTAAAGTTTAATAGTTAATTTTTTGATCACAGAATTAATGTGAAATATAAGTCTTTTCGTATTTTATTCAAATATTTCATAAAGTCTTTTAATTTTTTAATTTATTTGTTCATGTATAATTGTACACAGAAAAAACTTAAAAATCAAGTCTCGATATTCTCATAATAATTAAATCTGAGCGTTAAAAAAAAATGCATCAGTTTCCACCAGAAAATAGTGGCTGTAGAGGACTATATTAGGAATTTAGTGTTCATAATAGGCCACAGACTTTAGTTTTCATCCGATGTACAATTTTATTTTTTTAAATTAAAGATAATTAAATTTCTAAGAGATTTGTGTAACGCGATTTTTTAATTTCGTTTCATTTGCATCTATTTATCCAACGTAAAGTTATATATAAATATTTTTTTTTCATCATTTTTGTTTAGGGATAGAATGTTTCTTCTTCATAAATTTCTAAGGATATCTTCAGTGTAGTTGGAGTGATTTGTAACTACGTAAAGTCATAAGCAGTTAATAATTAGAATTGTTATGAATAATATAAACAATAAAAAATCATGTATTGAAAATTTTCACACAGAAGAAAATACTTTTCTTTAACACATGTCCAACAAACACACGTTTTCGAGCTTGTAAAGCGAGCTTGGACGTTGCTGTTTTCAGACTGGAGAGCAAAACAGGGAAAAAAATATCATAATAGGGAAATAAACTCGTAACAGGGAAAGCAAGGATACTTTTTTCCATGTTATCTGTTCTCCGGTCTGAAACAGGAACATCCAGACCGCTTTACACGATCGAAAACGTGCGTTGTTTGGATATTTAATATAATATAATCTCGAAGGGTGGGGTAAGACCTCCTATTTCATCGTTTCCAAGTATGTCTTGACCGGTTTTGCGACTTGTGGCTGAGCATTGTCACGCTGGAGTATAACTTTGTCGTGTCTCTCTTGGTACTGTGGCCATTTTTCCTTCAGGGCTCGGCTCAAACTCATCAATTGCGTTCGATACCGATCCCCTGTGATTGTTCCACTCGGTTTCAACAGCTCATAATACACCACACCCAGCTGGTCCCACCAAACGCAGAGCATAACCTTGGCACCGTGAATATTCAGTCTGGCCGTCGACGTAGAGGCATGTCCGGGCATACCATATGATTTTCTGCACTTGGGATTATCTTAGTAGACCCATTTTTCGTCGCCGGTCACAATGTGATGTAAAAACCCCTTCCGATTCTGTCGTTGAAGCAGCTGTTCACAAGCAAAGAAACGCCGTTCAACATCTTTCGGCTCTAACTCGTACGGAACCCAATTTCCTTGCTTCTGAATCATTCCCATGGCTTTAAGGCGTTTTGAAATGTCTTGTTGGGTCATTTCCAATGATCCCGCCAATTCTTCTTGCGTTCGGCACGAGTCTTCAGCAAGTAATGCCTCCAATTCGGAATCTTTGAAAATTTTCTCTTTTCAACCGCCATGCCGGTCCTCGACATCAAAATCACCACTTTTGAAGCGTTGACACCACTCACGACACGTTCTTTCACTAAGAGCAGCCTCACCGTAACTACTTAAAAACATTCGATGAGCCTCAGCCGCAGTTTTCTTCAAATGAAAGCAGAAAATCAAAACTTCCCGCAAATGACGAGAATTTGACTCGAAAACTGACATCTTCGATCGAGAATAAATTTATGATGCATACCCAAATTCACTAATGTGTTGTTGTCGTTATGTTGACAGATGTCCAGGATTACTGTGTGACATTTTTGATCTGCCTATTTCGACCAACACTTACCGCTGCTGCCATTTATTGAAAAACAGCGGAAGCAATGTTGTATACCTAATAAAAATTTTAATTGTTAACCGCTTATGATTTTAGTTAGTTACAAATCACTTTAACTGGATTGAAGATTAAAGTCCGATAGTTTTTCAAGAGTAACCTTGAAAAAAACTGAATTAAACTTTGACCTACAGTAATTGTTATTAAAAATGAGTTTATTATATTTCTAATTTTTTTTTTCAGTGAAATGAATATTTTTTTAGAATATGTATTAAATATTAGGTCAAATTACAGTGGTAATTAATTAAGTTTTCCAGGGGCTATCTAGCCATGGTCGAATCTTCTTAGAGGGGGTCGAAACTGTAAAAACAAACATGAACATTCAGAAAAATTCTTGATTCCACTTGGTGTATTTCCTTATATGGAGAAGTACACGGAAATATGGTGATTACTCAAATAGTTTATGTATCTCATCAACATTATATAAAATTGCCCTTAAAAGAAATTTAAAGTGTAAAACTGAGCTTAGGATTCTGAAAAATAGACTTGATATCACTTATAAGTAGAACTGCGCCTGTGTGTCTTGCTGATTTTAATGAAACTTTGCAGACGAGATATGGAAACCATATTGAATCCGCTATTTTAAATTAAGCCTTTATAGTTTAGCTTTACAGCATAGCTTTGCTTGTCAGTCTTGTTAGTGGCGATACACCCTTCATAAAAAGTACTTTTTTGTGTAGAACAGTTTAATTTAAAGAATAGGCATTCGCTAAGTAATTAAATTTGCCATTAGGGTCAAAAATTGTATTCTATGAGCTAGCAAATTTATGAAGGTGGGCTGTCTGGCTACTTTATTAATGAACCTGGTATGTTGGTCTCGGTCAGAGTCCGCGTTTGCCTTATTTTTATTATCTGTAGAGCGCTCTAGCTCATTCATTGATAGAATACTCAAGATTCTACAGCAATTTAAGTCACCAACCCTCTCCCTATATAGCAAGGGTTATTGAATTTTCTTAAATTATCAATATAGAAGGAATGAAAGCGGTTATGGAAGAGATAAGAATAAACACTACTTTAAAAGAATAAAAACCTGATTGTTTATCCAAACTACGCCAATTTATTATCTGAAATCATTTTTAATGATAGAAATTTTAAAATACTTTAATTTGCATTGCTAATTTTATGCTTAAATTTATTAAAAAATTAGGTGATTCAGAACTAGAGAGGCATCGAATGAGACTCTCCGAGAGGACTTGCAGTCTATGGTCATACATAAATCAACCAGAAATATTAGAAAAATGGTTAAACCCATTGTACGACCCAAATCCTGGAGTCATGTGGCCTAGTATAGCATCAATTAGTATTCAGTTGTGGAAGGATCTTTATCTCGCTCACACAAATGCTGCTCCATGGACTGGGCTGCTTAAATGTGCAAAGGAGATTAAAGAAAGTCACACTGCAGTTCGTAAGATAGCAGTCCAACTGCACAATCAGATCAGACGTGCTTTGGAAGAGATTAAGTCTGATTCAAATGCATCTGGCGATTCTGAAAATCATGACGATTATAGTCAACTAGCGCAATTAAATTTAGAGTCCGAAAGCACTTGATAAAAGACTATTCGTTATTCGTACTTATATATTTTAAAATACTATCTGAACACGACACTGTCCAATCCATGAAAGAAACCGCACATATAGTTTCTCTGTCAAAAGTAGATTAATTTTAAAAAAAAGTTATATATTTAAGTGACTTAAAAAGGGAAATGTATGACAATAGGAAGAGACGCGAATGAAAACAAAAGAGTAGGAAAAATAATTGATTAATTTTTTCCCGGGCCTAGCTCATTTCCATTTTTGCGCTTCAAATCGTTCTTTCCAGTGTTTCCTCCACACGCCCGAATTGCCATATTTTGTCAATAACGGCCATTAGGTTCCGGAGAGGATTAAACGGGTTAGTGCACTTACAATGTATTTGAATTTCTAGAAGATATTCCCTTTTCATTCAATTTCTAAGCAGTTTACGTAGTAAATAAATAAGTATTAAATGGCTTCTCAAAATACAAATATACTGTCTTTGTATCTACCCGTTCAAAAGTATTACAATGGCTACCGGCACTTTTTTTATATCACAATTTAAATTATGTTATAACCGAATTTTTACTGAAACATGCAATTTTTATACGTCTCTTGATAGAAATAATCAATGAAGCCGACTGTCGATAAATTATCTCCTGATATTCCTTAATGCTATTTGTGATAAGTGGGCAGAATATCGATTTGCTGAAAGTTTTTTCTTCAACAGTGTTCACTTCGAAACGTCATTGACATGTATTCGTTGACATGTATACCTTTCTAATTAATGTATATAGGTTTCCATGATGTCTCGAGGTTAATACTGTAAAAGTAATGTATTTGTAAAAAAAGCGAGCTTGGTGAATCGATATCAACGGAATGAATTTCTACTCCGAACTCAGTGATTTATCGGGAGTTGTCTGGTATTTTCTGCGCTTAATTTTTTATAAATTCTTTTGACTTAAAATTACCTGAACAAGCTTTCCAAAACGCAATGTTTTAGAATACTTTGTTAGGGTATCATATTAGGTGAGAATGTGTCCTCGTTATTTTTGATCCTAGGCAGTGTTAGTATGCTTAGATAAACAGACAAGTTTTACAGGGTTTGCTGGTAATATTGAATTCTGCAGTGTAGTAAACTTCCAGAGTCAGAGTAAAATTATGTTTTCAAATCACCATTTTAGCTAATTCTCACTTTACCGAATTACCAGGTCGCAGAAAAACCATTCGACCTGAAACTTAGCCGGCCGAAATTTGGGAATATAAAATTTATGATGAATGATGATTCGAGAAAATAAAAATGAGCTGACGGATCGAAGAATTACTCAAATTTTTCTTCGATCGAAAATCAATGCTCTTCAAAACATAACTGGCAATTTCTCACACTGATAAAAATTTCTTTCACCCGTGTACAAGGAATCAAGTAAAATATAACGTTTTGACCTAACTAAGTTATTCCCTCATTTCATTAACGAGGGAAATTGTATAGGAAGGACCATGGTACATATGCTGAGAGAAATTTCCCGTTCAAACAACGAAATAAGTTTCGTTGATTCTCGGGACAACGAAAGATGTCTGTTGTATCGACAGAATTGTTAACTTCGTCATATCAACATAAGTGTTATGTTACTGCAAGGGAAACTTTTTTGCTGAAGCTACGGGATAAAGTTCATTGAATACTGGAAAAAGAATTCTGATTTATTTTGAATTTAAGGATTACATTAGAAAGGTACAGCTTCAAAATTCATTATAAACTTCACATTTTTTTACGTGAATAATGATTCACAAATGCTGGAAATTATTATTTTCGGCTTTACAATGTCAAAAAAAAGTATGACGCAAGTACAATGTAAGAACGCCGCGTTTATTAAGTAAGGGTTGGCTTACAAATGAAAAACAATGTAAATTATTTGTTTATTGGTACACTGAGAAAAAAATGCTATTGAATCGAAAGCATTTCTTTCAAAAAGCATGTATATCATGGATTCAAATCAATATGCTATAGAATTAGTAACATATTTATTGGTTCTTGTAGTATATTTTTATGAATTAATAGTATAATAAATAATAATGGCTTACACGTACCTTGGGTTCCTTTGGATATTGCTTCGACGCCAAAAATTGCCAAGAATTGTCGAGAAAAAACTTTAATTCTTGTCACCGTTGCAGTATATACACACATGCACATACTTATAAACAGAATCGGAATTTCTCAAATGGCAGCGGCACGCTCGCCCGTTTCCATCATTTATATCAAACTATTAACTATAGTAATTTCGTTGAATCAACGAAATATTTCTGTTGCTACGAAAAATAACAGATCAATAGAACTTCTTCCGTTATTCCAACAACAGCATATTTCTCTCAGTGTATGAAATCAAATCAATATAATGAATAATAACACAGGTCTACAAATAATGGGTTTGTATTTGTTGTTGGAAAACGAAAGATCATTTCCGGGGTAATTTTTGACGTAGAATCCGAATCCGAAATCAAAATCAGCCTATCACGTCAGGATTTTGAGATATTTGAGGTTATGTGCTCAAAAAATGGGGGTTTTCGCTACTTTTGAGGTTTTGTACAGGGCGCAAGAAATTTTTTTGGTTTTTTCCTCAAATGTCATGATTTAGCACTACTCTTTCCCTTCAAAATGAGTTATTGAACAGTCACGAGCGATTTTTTTTCACAAAGATAGGGCCATATCAAGTTTCAACATTTATCCGAACAACCTTATAAGCATTCACATTGACTCTTTGGTGTATACCATTTTGCATTCGAAAATTTATCTTCAAAATTTGTGCTTGCGGGTTTTGATGGTCTGTGAATAAGAATTTACAGTCAGAAAATTGACATTTCCATTTCTAAGATGGCGGATTCAAAACGGCGGATCGAAATTTACGAAATTAAACGATTTCGCTCTCTAAAAACTCTTATTCGGGGGTTTCGGAGTTGCTGATTATGAAAATGAGGTCGCAAGCACAAATTTTCAAGATAAATTTTCGAATGCAGAATGGTATGCACCAAAAAGTCAATGTGAATGCTCATAAGGTTGTTCGGATAAATGTCAAAACTCGATATGGTCGTATCTTTGTGAAAAAAAATCGATCGTAACTGTTTAATAGCTCATTTTGAAGGGAAAGAGTAGTGCTAAATGATGATATTTGAGAAAAAAACCAAAAAATTTTCTTGCGCCCTGTACATAACCTCAAAAGTAGCGATTAGGTGTAGCTTCGGCTCCAAAGTATACCCATATAATTTAATATATAACTTGTGATGTTCAGTGAAAAGTACTTTCATGTTACAAATATATAAATTTGTAACACTCATTTTCAGTCCTAATAAAAGTATCTACAAATTTTTCCAAATCATTTCAATCGATTATGTCGATAATTAGAAGAGTTTATCACTCCCCATGATAACCGAACTCTACCACATCGACCTTATCAACCAGTGATTTAGAATTAACAAATGCATGCAGATCATTAGACCGGCTTCCAGTCGCAGATATGCCAATAAAGTGGGCAGATCGCAGACTAGGGTCATCAATAGTCCTTGTAAGGCTAAAGGGCGCATGGCAGTTGAAATTATGATTTCGCGTTGGCTCCCAGTCATCAATAGCCTGTCCTTCGGCTGTTAAAAGGCAAAAGCGTTTCAAGTTTAAAGTTTCAGTTCGGTATATACTTTGAAAGATTCCAAAAGCGAGCTGAAAAATGTAATAAAATTTCGCAAAGAATTACTAAAAATTTCGTAGATACTTTTTTGCGACGAAGCATGGAAAGCACGATTACCGGCGGGCCTCGATTCATATTATGATACTATGCAGTTATGCAATAATTATGCAATTAAATATCACCAATTTTGTTATTCTGTAGGCTCCGCTAGAGTATATTAATCCTGTAATTCAAATTTTAAACAGTTTTATTGATACAAAGCTAAGAAATCGCAAGTTATGTTTGAAAAAACATTAATTTTCAATCAAGAAAAGATTTTGAGTTTGAGCAACTCATCCTTTTTTTAAACTTTACATGCCGGTATTTTTTATCATACGTTTTATTTACTTCGTAAAATGTAACCCCCACCATGCTACTAGCTCATCTCAATGTATAATTTATTTGAATAATTATTATACAAAAAGTACAGGTAACAAGAATTAAATATTAGAATGCTTATTTCTATGTATTTATTCAGCCCACTGGCTGTCTATGAGACGCTGCTTCCTTCTGTATACCTTTTTTTGAAAGCAGAACGTTTCATATGCCGATTTACTCCGATTCTTAAAATATACAATTTGGGTTCTTACTGATTGTAACTCTCAATTTCTTAAATACGGCTTCAAATGGCGATATCTTTATTTGACATATAAGAACGTAACCGGCTTGAATCAAGCCTATTAGAAAATTTATGTCACAATGAGAGAAAAAAATACGAGAAATTCGGAACGAAAATCTGAAGAGAAACATATATTAAACATAAATACAAAAGAATTTTAACGTTTTTTTGGATCTTTTCAAAAAAATTAATTCAAACAAGGTTCATTAAAATAAAATTCCAGTTTTCGTTATAAACGTCATAAACTCCCTTTAGGGTGATCACTCACTTGAATGTAATTTTTAGGAAAAGTCTCAAAATATATATGTTACTTATGTATTACATGCATTCTTTAGATTTTTTGGCTCGAATTTTGTTCTGTTGAATTGTTTCTTGAAATCAAAAAATTGTTATTTTTTGTCTGTCGTTGTGACACAAATTTCAGATGTCAGATTTGCGCTATCGGATAGGGATTTTGTTATAACCTCAAACCCAGATGGTAGATCCACTGTGTCGGACAAGTATGTTAACAACTATTTAGATTAATTTGAAACATGGTATACTGGGGTTTTCAGAATGTTTGGAAAGACAACACAAGAACTCTAAGATGAATACTCTGTTTCACGTGAGAATGGTCTTGTCACAAGTTGACTCTTGAGTGGAACACAGAATGCATAATTTGGATATCATTGGTAATACGATGATTAAACGTTATTATTGAATCACTCTACGTGATAACGGAACTCTACTATATCGACCTTGTAAACCTATGATTTAGAATTAATTTAACTACATGGAATTTTTCAATATAAATTGAAGCAATTTTCTGTGGAAAAAGGAACGCTTCCATTCGAGTGATACACTCTTCTAATGATCGACATAATCAACTGAAATGTTTTGGAAAAATTGATTAAATAGTTCATGATACATCCGTAGCCGAATTGGCGTTAACAAGATTCTGTGAGAAAAGTTGTGGAACCTCCGTAGCTCAGATGACAGAGCATTCGATCGGCAATCGAAAGGACCTGGGGTCGATACCCAGCGGAGTGGAAGCGTTCCTTTTTTCACAGAAAATTTCTTCAATTTATTTTGAAAAATTCCATCTAGATTTAAATAACGTTAAATTAATTCTAAATCATAGGTTGATAAGGTCGATATAGTAGAGTTCCGTTATCACGTAGAGTGATACACTCTTCTAATGATCGACATAATCCACTGAAATGATTTGGAAAAATTGATTAAATAGTTCAGGATTGCATAAAATATTGGGAGATCCAATACTAATTTCACATGAAGTTTATTTTAAAAAATTATCCGCAAAATAAAATCTACAAAGTTCTATTAATAAACTAGTATCCTATCAAATATACAAGTACTTAGTGCGAAAATAATATTGGATCTTCCAATACTTTATCCAAGACTTAATTCAATCATTTTGTTCTCAGGGGCTAGAAAATCTGTTACATCTGCGATATTTTAATTTACAAGAAATTATATTTATAACTCTCATTGGAGTTTCTTTCGGTACCAGTGTACAAAAATCTCTTTTAGGCATAGACCAGTCAACACTTTCTAAGTAATGTATATTATTCAAATTTTTGTCAATGCCTTGTATAGTGTAAAAAGTACATTACAATTTTATTGTTGTGTTTCCGCAAATGGGAAACATCATCATTTCGTGATATGTTTTCAATAATGAAAATGTTTTATCGTCAAAATTAATAAGTTTGTGAGATATAAATCATTGTGAGTTAACAAAATTGTTTTAAAATTATTTATAAATTCGTATTCACATACAGTATAAGCTAGTGATTAGTAGATATACCGGGGAAGTTCTGTCCATAGATTCTTGCACCGGAATTTACAGGCATTTGAGAGCCTTCGATTGGTTCTGTTCCATGCTAAGTCTCAAGATTTCCTGAAGTCTTATGACGTCAAATTGTATCCTAAATGCATGAAAAATGTTTTCTACAATAATGAGGATAAATCCATGCTAAGTTTCAAGGTTTTCGAAGGGCATGGCGTCAAACTGTTCCCTTGTGGAAATTCTAGTCCGGTGCTAGTTAGTGTACGGTCGGTAAGCCCGACTTTAAGTCGGGTTTTGGTCGGGCTTTCTGACTGGGATCCGATCAGAATCATTACCCTGCGGTACGCCATCTCGTGAGAAAAATTTGAATTAATAAGAGTAGGTTCATTTTCCATGTATACGATGTAAATACCGTAAACACAAACCGAATAAAATTTATTTTAATTTAATTTTAAGCATTTTAAAAAAAAAAGTCGTTGAAAAAATGTTGGGAAAATGGAGTCAGCTCAGTTAGGTGTAAAATCTCGCCCCAAAGCTTCGAAAAGTAAAATATATTGCTCGATTTTTGGTTGTAGTTCAAAAGCTTGTGAGAAACCTCAATTATGTTTTTATCACTTTCCTGGTATCAGAAAAATAAAAATGGATCATGTTAATAAATTAAAAGAAATAGAATAATTTGATTATTAATTATTTCTCTTTATAAAATATCTATTCGAATATGATAAAAAAAGTTCCTGAATAAAAAAGTAAATACAAATCAAACTTAACCTCCAACGAGGGAAGTATTGAAATATTTTCTTTTACGTCTACTTAAAAGTATTTAAGTGAGACTTATTGACGATTACATTATAAAATTAAGAATAAAATATTTTATAAACAAATCAATTTGTTTTAAATATCATTACCAAAAGATAAATAATGAAAAACTAACCTGCTCAAAAACAGGAAAACCACAGCATGTTTACATTTTTTGCTCAGCCCAGCTTTGCAAGAGCACTTTGCCTCAATAATTTTGCCATTGTAGGATATTGATCCTTTTATTTCATGAGGATTTTTTCTCAAATTAGAGGATTACATACAAAATGCAATAAATAATTTGCAAACATCCTGCTGCTCACTCAATCGGCCACAAAACATGACGTGCCCGGCATTCAAAACACTCTCACCTTCAATAAAATTTCGAGAAGAAGGTGTCGACTTTGTGATTAGACATAATTCATTCAATGACTCATTTTTTCAAAAAATTTCCCAATATTGTCACGTGTATTTTGAAATATTATTACACAATAAAAATGAAACTCATGTAGTGACATTAAAAATTTATTAACCAACGTGATATTAACAAGTAGTGGCTAAAAAGTTGTAGTTAACTTCACCTTCGTAACTTATAAACTAAAGTGCATGTTTTAATGTAACGGAACAGTTTGTCATTTTCCATACGATTGAAAATCACAGGGAAGGTGAAAAGACTGTCTGAAGCAGGTGACACGTTACATTCTTATTATTTTCAACTTCATGTGCTTGTAGTTTTTCATCAAATTGAACTGTACTCAAGTTAGTACATACGAAACATATTTTCTCTGCCTCGTTGCATAGAATAGTTTCAATAATACCGAAAGTAAAACTATCATCAAAATTCGAGTTTATTACAACACAAGTACCTATTGTGATTAGCTGCAGTCACTAGACCAAACGTTCCGGATGGTTGTGCGACTTGATTGTCATGTGCAGCTATCTGAACTCCAGGAATTATTGCATCTGACACGTTCACGCGGACAGTATCTCCGGCTGGAGTAACGTTAGTGTTAATCAGCGATAGATATTCCGCAATGGGAGCGGGGATAATCATCTCCCTTGGTATACAAGATAAAGGCTGCTCTTCATCTTGCCAGCGTGGCCCTTGATTCAAATTCCTTGCTGTATCAAGGATCTGTGCTTGTAGCACGGTGTTCATTGCATGAAGGAAAGCCAAATAAGGCATTTCCTTGCTTATACGTGGAGCGAACTCACGTAGTTGTCGATATGTGACATCACACAGTACCGGAAAACCAGAGTGTTCTATGTTCTGGTAGCGACGTTTGATAAACTGCCGCGATCCTTGTGTAAAGTTATACAAAGGATCATCCTTCGGTTGTGTTGTTGTAGTGGACATGTATTTGTCCGGGTTAGGTGTGACTTTTGACGTGGTAGGGTCCTTAACGTCGGTGGAGTCAGCAACCTTGCTCGCCTTCTTGCGCCAATTGGTTGCGCGGATTTGGTTGCGAGATGTTTTTTGCTGCGATGGTGGGTGTGGGCGTTCGAGGTATTCTTCTTCTCGGTTGTCAGCCCAGCCACCAGGCCGCCTGAACTCTTTCTGACCTATGTAATCGGCCATTCTTGTGACGTCGCGCGATCGTCCCTGGACTCCAGAGGTAGTGCTGCGTTGTCGTTGTTGTTGAGTCGTTTGTCTTGAGGAATTTGACATCTCGTGTTTGCGTCTGCAATTGATAAAATCAAAGTGGTTTGGGTCGTTGTGCCGTTGTACCTTGCGACAATTGGTTGCGCGGATTTGGTTGCGAGATGTTTTTTGCTGCGATGGTGGGTGTGGGCGTTCGAAGTATTCTTCTTCTCGGTTGTCAGCCCAGCCTCCAGGGCGCCTGAACTCTTTCTGACTTATGTAATCGGCCATTCTTGTGACGTCGCGCGATCGTCCCTGGACTCCAGAGGTAGTGCTGCGTTGTCGTTGTTGTTGAGTCGTTTGTCTTGAGGAATTTGACATCTCGTGTTTGCGTCTGCAATTGATAAAATCAAAGTGGTTTGGGTCGTTGTGCCGTTGTACCTTGCGACAATTGGTTGCGCGGATTTGGTTGCGAGATGTTTTTTGCTGCGATGGTGGGTGTGGGCGTTCGAAGTATTCTTCTTCTCGGTTGTCAGCCCAGCCTCCAGGGCGCCTGAACTCTTTCTGACTTATGTAATCGGCCATTCTTGTGACGTCGCGCGATCATCCCTCGACTCCAGAGGTAGTGCTGCGTTGTCGTTGTTGTTGAGTCGTTTGTCTGGAGGAATTTGACATCTCGTGTTTGCGTCTGCAATTGATAAAATCAAAGTGGTTTGGGTCGTTGTGCCGTTGTACCTATCCTATATTTGATTCCTTCCCAGGTAATCCATGGTACTTCAATACAAGATGCATTAAATTCATTGGATAACTTGGTATTATATATATTCTTAATTTTACGAACATTATCAATAACTTCACTTGATGGTCGCATTTTGAATGCAGGTACTCAGCCTCTTTTACTGATGAGTCTATAGCAGGAATTAAGCTGTTTTTTTAAAGCAAGAGTGTGAGTAATGTTACGTCTAGAGGTGGTAGCATAAGCACTAACTTCAAGACGTCTATGGTTTACCCTTTACTACTTTAAGGTAGGATCCTTAACGTCGGTGGAGTCAGCAACCTTGCTCGCCTTCTTGCGCCAATTGGTTGCGCGGATTTGGTTGCGAGATGTTTTCTGCTGCGATGGTGGGTGTGGGCGTTCGAGGTATTCTTCTTCTCGGTTGTCAGCCCAGCCTCCAGGACGCCTGAACACTTTCTGACCTATGTAACCGGCCATTCTTCTGACGTCGCGCGATCGTCCCTCGACTCCAGAGGTAGTGCTGCGTTGTCGTTGTTGTTGAGTCGTTTGTCTTGAGGAATTTGACATCTCGTGTTTGCGTCTGCAATTGATAAAATCAAAGTGGTTTGGGTCGTTGTGCCGTTGTACCTATCCTATGTTTGATTTCTTGCCAGGTAATCCATGGTACTTCAATACAAGATGCATTAAATTCATTGGATAACTTGGTATTATATATATTCTTAATTTTACGAACATTATCAATAACTTCACTTAATGGTCCCATTTTAAATGCAGGTACTAAGCCTCTTTTACTGATGATTGTATTCCTTCAGTCCAGATTTAGATAGTCCTTTTTCGAGATCTTTTTTATATTCCTCTTTCTTTCGTAATAGGTTTTTTTTTCATAAAAATCATGTAATGTATCTTTTAACTGAGCTTTGCACAATCTACAAAAGTATGTTCCTTTAAAACTTTCGACATAACCCAAGGTTATATGGAAATAAGGAGATCATTCAGGAATTTAATTCCGTACCAAAAGGTCTCGTCTTAAATTGTTTTTGCGTACTTCAGCGGACAAATGATTCTTCAAATTCTCTTCTATAGCTAATTTTTGTAAACTGACTTCGCTGCCAGCCAAACTATCTGTACAGAAGAGGATCGATAGGGCTAGAATGATTTGTAGTGTCAAGAAATAATAATTCCACGAAAATTTGTATCATTTAAAGTTTTTATGATATAAAAAATAAAAATTACCGCAAATCTATTAAAGTAACATTGCTTGGATACTATTACCGTTATATTACCACTTATCTTATCGTTACCGAAGTAATATAACCCCTTTAGACCTCTACATACATGCATACGTAGGTTTTTTAAATGTGTTGTAGAGAATATAATTAAAAGGAAATTTTCACAATTTTGGATTATATCTTGGTTTTTTCGTAATGAGTAAAAATCAATAATATCTGTAATTTATATTTTTATTTCCAGAAGATATACGGAAAATTTTGCTATGCAACGAACTGCGAACCTTAAAAGCATGTAATACTTAGGAAATTAGTAAATTGGATTGTTTCGATTTCTACATCTTTGTCGCTAAAGTACAAAAAGCTTCCTTTCTACTACTTGAAGGCATTCTAACCTCGACAAGTAGGAATTCGCGCAAGCTTCTATCCATCGTTTTCCAGCATTTCCTCTCTTCGGAAACCGATGGATAGGCACACTTTCCTTCCGACCCCTTTTAGTGGTACACTCACGAACAGCACACTAAATTTTGTATTTTTTATTTCTGATAACGCGCAATCATGTAATGAATTGTTAAATACATGTAAACAACAATAGCGGAACTCATACGAAGCTAGTTACCCTTGCCGCACTCCGCCTGCTACAGACAACTAGCGCCGCGTACAATTGTACACATGAACTAAGCTATGCGGACACCTCATCCATTAGAGGATGAATGGCCCTGAAGTCTAACCGCTGGAGCTTGGTTCCTTTTTCAACCAAGGTTGATTTATTGAGGGTCCTCTTCGGCGTCATCGCTCACTCTTTTTCTTCTCGTAACGAGATAGGTTATGGGTGTAGCTGGCACGTGTGAAGGATTTATCGAGTGTCTCGGTCGTACCAACGCTGCGACTCAAAAACTCGAAATTCCGGAAACATACTACACTATAACGGGTGACTTCCGCTGAAAAAAAATAAAACCTTATTAAGGCGGACCCGAGGATTTGGGATTTCCCTCGGCGTCACCGGCGTTACTAAGGCGGCTTCAAAAAAAGCGCCTGACGTCTCCCGAATCCATATTTACAAATTTGTTGACCCTAAAAAAAAAGCTGTCAGGCAAAAAAAGCGAGCAAAAAGCAGAGGGTTTCGGATAGGGCTAGTTGAATCCGGGAGTTCGGATCAAGGTGTTTTGGTGGTTAGGAAGAGAACTTAAATCTAAATACAGAAGCTCTCGCATCAAAATAAAATGAAAATAAATTAATCAGTATTAACAGTAATTAACGATAGTATTTATAATGGGAAAGGCCCTGGTCCGATACAAGATTAAAAAAAAATTAATTGAAAAGATTAGGGCGAGTAGCGCCGAAACATTATTAAGGAGGCTATGAGAGAGCCTGAGAGCCACGCGTGTCATAAGAGAAAAATTTGAAAAAAGACAATTTTTGTAAAATTTGTTGTTAAATGAGAATACCATATTATTAAAAACGGTTCTGGTCGCGATTATTATTTCTTTTTTTGATACCTTTGTTAAATTATGGTTTAAATTTAATTTTTTTTCTACACAATCTAGTGCTATATCTAATGCAATACTATCAAACATACAAACGACATCAAGAGAAATCAGAGAGTGCGTTTTTGGTACAATTATATTATTAACAAATGCGTTGGTTTTTCCTGAAACCGGTTTCAAAATGTTAGATAAATATTTTGCTAAATTTTAAGCAGGTGATCCTATTGTAGAAACTATCAACCTCCATTTTAAATCCGGTTTGTGAATTTTAGGCAAAGCATAAGCCTTCGCCACGATACTATTATGATTTTTAAGTCTGTACACCATTTGGTCATTAATATATCGCTTTTTTCCCCATCTAGACATAATCTCGTTACATTTATTTTCAATAGTAGGGACTAAGCTAGTTTTCGTATTTTTATATAATTTGCTATTACTTAAAATATTCTCAATAGTTTGATTATAGTTTGTTCTTTCAGTTGCGACAGTTATATTACTTTTATCAGCTTTTAAAACCAAAAGGTCTTTATTTGATTTTTGAAATTTTTCAACATTTTCAACAAATCTATGTTAATTTTTGAATCTATTATTTCTATTATGGTTTGAGATGATTTCAGTAACACATTTCCTAATTTTTGACTTCATATCATCATTTTCTAAATTTTTAATACTGTTTTCTATATTAGCGACTATGTTATTAACTGGAATCTTGTTTACGTTAAACGGAACACCAAATTTGTTACTTAGCGCCATATACATGGCAGGCCCCACGAGCTGACTGAATCGGTTTTTTGGTGATCTGTACTTATCACACGCCACCACAAATGTTGACTTCGTCATACACATATGAAATTTAGAGGTAGAGGGGTCCAGGTCAAAGCCCTGTTGGGGGTGCAGGGGGTGAAACCCTTGTCCTGGGGGTTCGGGGGGCGGAGCCCCTCGCTAAGAAAATATAGACACAGTCAGAAAAAAATAAGAAAAATAAAGACATGTTTTGAATCATTTTCTTTTTATTATGAACTGGGGTTTAGTGAAATTAATATTTTATCAATTTAAAACAACAAAGAGCAATCTTACTCAACTATTTAGTGTTTAAATTGTGCACTACAAACGAGCAATTATTAAAAATAACATTTCCTTCTTTTGGCCAAATGTGGAGAATCTCTGATTTTTCAGAGTTGACATTTAATTGTGATAGTACGTCATTTTTACACGTTGTTTGGCTTTCAAAAACGCCGGTACTGGCATTAGTTTGGACGCGTGATTTTTTTGTCGAGGAGAAACCTATCGAGGATGATATCATTTTACCGATTTTCGCCTTATTTTGGATGGACTCTTCGACGTATCTTTCAGTAACAGTGCTCGATTTCCATCCTCCTAGACGCTTTAATGATATAACGTCAGCTCCTGAATCGGCGAGCAGTGTTGCAGCGGTACGTCGAAAAGCATGCCCTGTATAAGACGCAGACTGTTCTAGTTTTAAATGATACGCGATTTCTTTTGTCATAGCTTGCAATTTGTTTTTTCCAATGACCTGTACAGTGCATTTACCTTTTTGGTATTTAATAAAAAATCGAACGGTCGTTGTCGTAGAGGGACGAAGAGCCTCATAATTTTTTACAATTTCGGTATATTCTTCGCTAATAGTAAATCGTCTAGGTGTTTTTGTCTTCGTAACAGGAAGATTGACCACCAAAAGGTCACTAAGCTTCGTTATATCCTGAATTTTTATGTGGATCAGCTCATGGCCTCGACACGAGCCAGAGAGTCCAAAAATAAGAGCAACCTGTATATAACGTATTGGATTCAGTTAAGAGAATATATATATATATATATATATAATGTTTGTGTGTGTTTACATCAATACGTGTGTAATGATTAAAATATGTTTACCTTTGTTGCTAGATAGATGTAGTCCGGGGCTATCGTTAAAAATTTGTTCACTTCTTCAGAAGTTAATAATATCGATTTTTTACCTACAAATCCTGCAAATTTACTTTTTAAAAAATAAGTCAAAAGATGATACTTGCTTATGTCAATTCCTTCTTTTATATTGAACGTGCTTTTGATCATAGAATAAAAACTCCAAATTTTTGTTCAATTCATTGAAGTAGGCCTTGAGTACTGTTTCATTCGATGAATTTGTTCCTTCTATTTTCTTCCACGCCAAAAACTTTTCATACGTTGATTCGTAGTGACAGACTTTTTAGGCAACAAATCTTGCATTGCCTCCTTTGCTGCTTCAAACAGATCGACCGGCAACGGTTCATCACCAACACTTTTTTCCATTTTAGTAAACTTATTTTCTACGGTTTGTACGTTTTTGGGGCAGCGTGTATGAGTGTGTTTTGGCATTATCTGACTGAGTCAAAGCGAGGTTATGAAGTTTGACTTTGGACTTGTTGAGAGGCACAGAGATGGAAGCACTATCATGGCAACCATTATTCATTATAGCCCTGATTTCAGGGAAATAATGATAATAGTCCTGACTTCTATAAATGAGAATTTACCACTTGCAAAGTAGGTGGCGTTTAATGTCCATAACAAGCATGTGTTACATAAAGAATCATATTTTCCAGAATTTGAAATAATATTCATCCAAGTGGTCAAGCTTATCGACTCTTTGTTTCTTGTATCTTTCTTTTCGCCATATAACGAAAGTCTTCTCAAATCAGTTTGTTTCGGCCGTTTGGCACGTTTTTTGCAGTGATTTGAATTTGAGTTTGAAAACTTGTTGGCAACGTTTTCCGTAATTATCGTCATACGGTTCAATCTGCAATAAAGTAACCGGTTCATTAATTGCTCTGAGTCAAATTTTCTCAATTGGGCCACCAAAAACAGACCTATCGATTTTGAAGATCTTTTTCGCTTTTTCCAATAGCTTGAAAAATTATAAGTGCTATCACAAAATGTTTTGATGAAATTCGCTTTTTTCTAGTAGTTGTTTATAAACAAATTTTAGGCTAAGTTTTCGTAAAACGGCTATATTTCAGTTTACTAACAATGCGATTAGAGTGAAATATAAAACAAACATATAAAAGTGTTTGAACAACTATTGACGAGTAAATTTATATTCATTTTTTTTTTTTATAAAAAATTCAAATTTTTATAAACAACTGGACATTTTTTGAACTTCTCATATAGGTAGGAAAAAAAATCAAAATGCTTTGGATGCGGCAAACATTCAGCTTTAATTTAAAAAAAAAACATTTTAGTACAATTCACAAATAAAAGAGTCGTCTATTTTTTTATGCAAGCCTGCACGCGCTCGGGTGCTACCGAGTCATCTCGTCGGCGCCAGCTATAACCGTTTTTCGTTGGCTATTAAGTATCAGTATTTTCTTTTGTTCATTTGCATGATTATACAATATAATGCTCACAATGTCGTTGTTAAATGCGTCAAGAAGAATTGAACAAATTAAAATCTCTTTAAATCAATAAATAAATACAATTTTTGTGATTGTTAAGATCAAACAATCAATATTTTCCAGAAACATGAAGCATTTCTCCTTTTCTACAGTAACATATAATATTTGGATAATAAATTTCACCAGTCACCAAACTTTTTCCCCGTAGTAACTTCAACCGAAATAATTGTTCAACCATCAATCTTATTCATATATATTCAATTTTTTCCAGAAAACTCCACGCAACACTTACACTTGGTGTACATTCATTCCTTCGAAATCACGCGAATCAGGGGTCTTGCGCACTGGTACTTCAATTTAATCTTTAAATACGTCTTCATTATATGTGTCCTCGGAATTCTTGTACGTTGGAGTTTCATTGGCCATTACTTCAAAATTCCGTGAGGAGTTATCTGTCGGATTCTTCTTATACAAATCTTGATTTTCTCTGTCATAAAAAAAAACTTATTATAGTCTTAAAAATTACGTATCCGAACCAATAATAAATGAAGACGAACAGTTTAAATAATAAGAAACTTTAGGAAAATAATTTTCAAAAAAAATGAGTTATTACATACACAATTGCATGTGTATTGACGGTACTTTTTCGAGCAGCAAAATATTCCTCATTTTGAAATGATAATTGCGATTCAGGTCCCATGGATTTAGTTTTTTTGTTTGAGTTTTCTTCTTTTTGAGTCTCTTAAGTGATCCACAAACCCATGCTTCGTAAATAATCATCATTTTCTTTCACCTTCTTCGAATCGTTGCCCTTTTAAGGGATTCTTTCGTGTTTTCGGAATCTTCAAATTCTCTAATAGAATGAGAAGGAAAATATTGTTATTGGTGACGCGCCTAGGGGGAGGGGGGATCTCCAGTTACGTCACGAGTCATAGAAATGAAATGAAAAATTTGGTCATTAAGCGTCAAGGAGAGTGGGGGTTAAAGGGTTCGCGTCACGATGTTTATAAACGGTCCCTTATGTGACGTATTCTGCCATATTATGGAATTTCTTTTGTATCCTTCTAAATCTGTCTTTTTTAACTTTCTGGTATCTATCAGGGACGTCCTTGAGACGTAAATTAGAGGGAATTAGAACGTGTTTGAGGTGTACCAGTAAGTTAAAAATGTTCCAGTAAAAAATGTATTAAAGATATTATAATTTACAACATGGCGAAATACGTTTAATAAGGAAATCTAGAAGATGGTGCACTAAGACCTCGATTTTCTTTGGCCTTTATTTTTTTCGACCTCAGATTCATTGGCGATTTCGGCCTCGCTTTTGTTTGCCTTTCTCCTACTTCCGCACCCCTATCATTGCGCTAGTGGGCGGCACGGGAGTGAAACACAATGCAAAATCAGGGGAAACAAAACTGCTGTAATCGTTGAGCAACTAGAAAATGGTTGCTCAGAAATTGCCGTAGTTTTGCATGGACTTTTTGGCGGCAGATTCAAATTGCAATTTATTTCTTTTCCATTCTATTTAATAAAATAATAAAAGCACATTTTCCTAGAAACGCTAGTGTATCTAAATATCTCTTTAAATGAAATGCATTTAAAATTACATGAATTTTCCGTTTTTTGTTTCTTACAAGTCCATTTTAAATGAAGAGATATTTATATACAGAATTACATGTTTCATGAAGAATATCTTTTCGTTATTTATATTAATTAGAGAAATAAAATATTAGTTTTAAAACTATTTAATTATAAATTTGACTATTCACAAAATATATAGATGGGACTAAGTTCATTAATGATAAAACAGTATTTTGCTTTGAGTAGACTCTTTTTATTAAAGGCTGAAAAAGACGTATCCAAGAACAATAAATATTAAATTTTCCCAGAACATAAGAAATAGTTCCATTCGTTTTAGAACACAGAACAAACTTTTTATAATAAGGAGAACGTTGTAATATGAATAATCTAACAATACTAAAAGCTAACAAGTTTTAAACGGAGCTTTGTAATTGCGTGATGCATCGCGTTACTAAACATACTTAAATGTTAGGGAGTGGAAATTTATGAAACATAGTTAAAACGCGTACGTAAACATTAAATAACAATCATTTGTTAAATATTTTTATGGTTGTGCAACAACGTTAGGCGCAAAATTTTTTTGAACACAAATAGTTATTATATAACTATTAATAAATATCTGTTTTAAAATACAATCAATTTTAAATAAGTGAACTTACGCTTACAAATTTGAAACAGTTTTTTTAATAGTTTGAAGACGAAATTTTGAATTAAACCTAGCGGACCCGGCTAAGTGAACGGTCAGCGAATTCGCTGTCCATTTGCTGACCTCGTAATATTTTGATAGAGAGGAGCATAAAAAACATTTTAATTGTTGCTATTATGATTCTGCGGTATATTTTGAGTTTGAAGGTATCAAAGTTAATACAATAATTTTGTTTTTTAGCTCTAAAATCTAAAAAAACGTAATGCCTATCATTGAAGGCAGTGCAGTGGTTCATCAATTGATATGTCTCCACCGTCAGGATTGACTATTTGTTAGAATGAGACGAAAGTAGTTGTGTCTTACTCCAACCAATGGTCAACCTTACGACGCTGGAGATGTTCGGCAAATAGTGAACCGCTGCACTGTCTTCAATGACAGATATTACGTTTATTTAGTTTTTATTGCTAAGAAATAAAATTATTGTATTAATTTCGATACCTTCAAACTCAAAATGTACCGTAGAATCATAATAGCATCAATTTAAATGTTTTTTATGCTCCTCTTTGTCAAATTATTACGAAGTCAGCGAATGGTCAGCGAATCTATAGGAACAGTTATATTTCCACATAAGTCTTTGAATAACAAAAGCGTTTGCTTATTTTATTTTCATATGCAGAATGAAATAAAAATAGTTTTGAAAACTGATACTACTTTGAGTAAATAACCTCGATCTCTCTGTTCATTAAAGATAAAGCAATCATTAAACTTTGGACTCTTTAAACTTCTTCATTTTCTTTTGGTGGCCTTCTGAAAATTGTGTACAGCTTTTAGTAACTTTAGTTTCTATTTGAGCTGTCTTACAATAAGTGCCTTGTTTTAAAAACATTTTAAGTATTATACGGATATATTCGCTAGCAACAAGTTTTTCGCAAAAGTGTCGATCGCAAAAAGTACGGTACATTGAACAGTCCTTGCTAAATTTTTGAAGAAAAATGTCCTCTAGTGGAAATTTGTGACCGCTTTCTTTTAAAAATTTCCAAAAATAACTATGCACATTTTTGATTAATAGTACGACCGATTCGCTGGCGTAAGTTTCTTCCGATTGATTATGATTTAAATTATTATCAAGAAGTAATAACGTGTCTCTTTCCGTTACTTCTTGAGAAAATAGAGCTTTTTGACATGTATTGCAATTTTTGGGTATGTCAATAGCATTTAATATATTTCTGGCAACGTAGGCGAGGTCGCAACTCCTTTGAAAAGATAGATTAAGTTTTTAAATCTGAAAAGGTTTGGTCTGTGAACAAAACCTCTTCTTCGGATGAAGAGATATTTGTTTCATAATCATCAATAATTAAGTTACATAGACTATCTAACTGTGTACAGCTGTCATCTTCGCAATTACTTTTCTCGCTAGTAGGTTGCGACAAATTATTGATAACAATTGTTTTTAGTGCAGCTGTAAACTGGAAGCAAGTGGGGTTTGTGTTTGAAATGCCGTGTTGCCTAACGTTGCAGAATAAATTTTCAACTGGATCTTGATTCAATGAACGACAACATAAATATGAGAACCCTAATTTTTTCACCTGTGACCACAAGAACATTATCGACTTCATGTTTATTACCCAACCGTTAAGAAAGGAGTAATAATTTGTTACGTTTTTCCATGCGTACACTACCGTCGGAAATTGTGCGCACGGTGCTTGTCATCGCTATCAAAAATCACTGCTGACTTTGAACCACGATATCTCGGTGAAAAAAGGAGATAGGGCATTTTTAAAAATACAGTTGGAAAGCTTATGAAATTCCACGTCTAGTGATGCTCAACAAATATTTTTTTTGACCTTCTGAAAATAATACAGCACGTGATAATGGCCACGTATGAAGGTGGCTCTTAAGTGGAGCCCTCTTATATGTTCTTTGATCCAAGAACGTGTTTCCTTTATTTCCTTTCCTTTTATTCTTAGTTGATATTTACAATGACTATTAAAATTTTTATTAATGTTCTATTTTATAAGAATTTTAAGAAATAAAAAATGTTTACATATCATTGTTCTATTCGTTAATATGGGGATAATATTGGATTTAAATAATTTTTAATAATCACAAATAACAATAAATATTTTTTAAAATTTAGAATAATTAGAAATAAAAATTACTAATAAAAAGAATCAAAAATACATATAATATAAGAGGGCTCCACATAAGCGCCACCTTTGTGCGTGGCCTATTCGGTCCTGCCTCAACTAAGTGGGGGAGCAACAAACCGGCCCACAGTGGTCCCAAAGGCCGAAAAAGCTGGCCAAAAATGAAGTCTTTAGTGGAATAGCTTAAAAGTCACTTATACTCGGTTTTTTGGGTCAAGGAATTCAAATCTGGCATCAAAATGTATGAAAACAAAATGGCTGACACAAAATGGAGGCTAAATTCAGAGAAAATTTGTGCTTTTATCTCGATAATCGATTTTGATGGGTTTTCTGGGTCAAGAAATCCGAATCTATTCAGTCCGACATATTATGACGATAATTAATGATACGTGAATGACCCTGATAGGGTAAAAAGTTGTGTGCACATACTCGTAGGGTTTAGGAATTCAAGTAAATGATAAAAAAAACTCTGAAACATAATTTTTATTAAGAAAACTTGTGTTGTTTATACGAAAAAACAAGTTACATTTCTTCATCCGAACATACAGAATCACTGTTGACTGCATAAAAGTCAGTCATCGGTTTACAAGCAGATGATGACACTAGTAGTTCCAGAACTTTTGGAGAAAGTGGGTCGCTTTTTTTGGGCCGCATTTTTTGTAAACTTGATATTACTGGATCCGAAGATGCCAGGAGCCTTTTGAAAACGTCTTCCATTGTTTGGGCACGAGAAGATTTTCGTGCAAAGTTCTCGCGAGATTTTTTAATATCTTTGTTTCGGGCTTCTTGGGCATCTTCGGAAAGTTGTCCCATGGGTAAAGCAGCTGCGTTAATAATAGCATGACAGTAATTTTTGAATTTTTCGATATTTATATCGAATCCGCATGACATTGCTTGCAACACAACTTTGCAATTTTCAATCAATTCTTCGCCTTCGTCCAGACCTAGACGCAGAATTTTGGCTGTCAATGGAACATTTTCGAAAAATCGACGCGCGGTGTTTCCGTCATTTGTAGACCCTGCTCCAGCTTTTGGTATATCAATTCGCAAGCCAAGTTCTTTCCAAAAATCATTTTGTATTTCTTATTTTATATCTTTAACATTTTTTTTAGAGTCTACAGACCGTGTTTGCAAATTTTTTTCACTGCCATCTTCAATATTCTTATATGCTAAATGCAAAAACCACTCCATAAATCTAATCCAGGCATGTAGTGATCCAATGCCGAATTGGAGATTACATTCTTCTACTTCCTTTTCAAAAAGATCTAAATCATTGAAATTTTTTGAGGTAAATTTGCAAACGTAGCACCGCATAGCAGACGTTGTCCCAGTAATAGCATTTTTTACTTTGCCATCCACCATTGTAAATGCTAATTTGTAATGTACACGAATGTTTCTTGACGATAAAACTGTATCGAATGGAATGAGATTTTCAATTTGTTTTTCAACGTAGTTTTTTTCGAAAAGAGTAGATTGGACGCTTTCTTTTAGAAATTGAAGCCTTATTGGCCGACAAAAACGCGGGGATGAAGGCTTCAGATTATTCCATATGATAACAGTTCTGCCCTCAGAAGTTTTCGCAAAAAGACGCAAAGGAACGATTGAAGTGAAAAAAACGTGTGCATCTGAACTGTCTTCATCCCTGAATTTTTGCTTGTATTCTTGCCCTGACGAACCATCACAACCCCACTTTAAAAACAGAGTCATCTCGTTAGTCAAGTTAGAATCTAGGGATGCTATGACTTGTTCATGACATTGCAGTAATCGAGCAGTTGTGTGCTCAAGTAAAGGTTGCAGTTCAACTTCCGCGCTCGTCTCGGAAATTGAGATAGCTGAAGATGGAGGGTAACATCTATTTTTAGCTGACAGTATTTTTTTATACGCAGGAAAAACGGAGCAGCCACGATTTTTGTTCGTTATCATTCTTGTCATTTGATAAGTTTCTTTTGTCATTTTTCCGGAAATGAGTAAGTTAAGGGCAAGATCTGCAGAAATTTCACATAACGGTTTTTCTAATGATTGACGATAAGCAGACTGGTACTTAGAAGCTCTTGAAGGAGATGTTGAAGTTACCTCCTTAACCACATTGGATGCTTGAGCAGCTCCAGATGAACGTAATTTCATCTGCGTTGCATAGGCTAACTCGTTTGTTTCGTACGAGGACCGTAAATGCTCTGTTTTCCTCCTTTTGCTTCGATCACTGCTATCAGAGAATGTTCCTGAAGGTCGACCGCGTTGAGTGTCAGATCCTGGTGATTTTCGGTCTTTCGACTTTTGAGTCATATACTAAACATTTAATTTTTTTAGTATAGAAATTATTTTTAACGCTCGAGAAAGTTTCATTTTTTTTACTCAATTATACTGACCTTCACAGTTTCAACAACATTGAGCCATTCTTTGTTTTCTTCCTGGAACTTTTCCACTTTTCTGTAGTTACCTCTCCATTTCAATCTCATTTTCGATAGAAGAGTTTGTAATCGATTATGCTCGTTTTTTGGATTTGAAAAGGCGCTCCAATTGTAATTGAAAGTGCATTTTCGAGAGTGTGTATTTGAACTTTCAGTTCACATTGACGAACGTCTTTTGTAATTTCAAAAATTTTCAGACGAGTAATTTGATAGTCGCAGTCGCTCAGTTGTTCTGAAAGTAATTTGTTGAAAATTTTATAAGTTATTATATTCAATCACTTGCAGTAAGTGAAAAAAATTATAGTTGTTAATAATCAATAATAATAATAATAGTTTTATATCAATAATAATGATAGTTTTGTGAAGGTAAATTGATTTTTAAATGTTATAAATTGAAATTGCTACACGCACGCACGCACACGCCCACAGTCAGAGCAGCGCCGAGATGGCTTTTACTGGCCGCTTTTACCGGCAATGCGCTAATGATACAACATGGATAAAAAACAAAAGAGCAACTAGACGCAGTTAATTTTTGACATGAGCTTAGTAGACACACTAGTTATTAATTACATAATGTGTTTTTAGTGGTAGGACGTGGTAGTTTTTTTGTAGCTCTACAGTTACGCGAATTTTCAGCTGAAGCGGTGACCATGACATAATGTACGTGAACATATATGCAACTTATTTTAATAACACCAAAAACCCTTCTAAACTTACCTGAGGGGTCCCCTGCCATATTGTATGCTGCTTGTTTCCACTCTCAAACCTTTTTTTAACATGTAGCACTGTTTAAATAAGACGCTCGGAAAAGAGAAAATCTCAGGTGTTCAATATACTACGAGTTTGCGCTCGTGTGCAAGTTGGGCAGCCCGATATTTTTGGCTGTCGTTTCCATATAAGTATGCGCCAGGGCCCTCTATATGAAACTAGCATAAACTGAACATCAAAATCGATAATCGATTTTTCGATTTTTGGCCAGCTTTTTAGGAGTTTGGGACCACTGTGCGGCCGAGAAGCGTGATCGTCGATTAAAATTCAACTCAGATATGATTGAACATTTTTAATCGTATCTCCGATACCCATGAATATTTTTTAAGTTTTCTTGGCTTAAATTAAAGATGAGATTTTAGACTTTATGTTGTATAATTTTCAGATATTGAAAAAAATTTTCCTAGGTCATGCAAAAAGTTGAAGTTGAGGTAGAGAATTTGAAAAAATCTTGAATTTTTTTTTTTAACTCCTCACGAGCTGTATTATTTTCAGAAGGTCAAAAAAAATATTTGTTGAGCATCACTAGACGTGGAATTTCATAAGCTTTCCAACTGTATTTTTAAAAATGCCCTATCTCCTTTTTTCACCGAGATATCGTGGTTCAAAGTCAGCAGTGATTTTTGATAGCGATGACAAGCACCGTGCGCACAATTTCCGACGGTAGTGTATGTGTTTGTCTTTGTGTCAAATTTCCGTTGCCAAAGTTTCCAAGTTGGGATTTCCTCTATCAAATGGGACCAAAGTGAAAAGTGAGGAGACTCATCAGTCACGCCACATTTATATTTTTTACCAATTGGACTTTTCAAAGTTGACCCATTCATTGAGTCAAACAGGATATCTATTATATGGACGAATTCGGCAGTATTTAAAGCTTCTGTACACAAATCTCCTGAAGCTACAAAATTTTCAATACTCCCTGCCATACTGTTACTCAATTGTGCAGCTGCCACTGCAACTTTCATTTTGTAAAAGCTGTCGCCCTCTTTAAAATGTTCTGGTTTTAATTTTAACAATTGTCTGTAAATTTTTTTTTGGTCTAGCTCAAATGCCTTTTTAATATATTCAAATTTAGCTAATTTCCCATCGCGAAATTCAAAGGTACTTTTAAGCAAAGCATTTCTCGTATTTTTTAATAAATGAGGTACATCGAATAATATTGCAACAGGTTCACCATTAACATTGAAGTAAAATTGATCTTTCGTTTCGTTCGTTTCAGCGCACAATTGAGTAACAGCAGCTTGATTAGTGGGACCTTGGTCACATACTGTGGAAACTACTTTCAAGCCAATATTTTGTAATTGATTGATTAACGTGAAAATAAGATTTTTCAAATATTCTGTACAGATGGTATTAACTGTAAAATAATAGGCTAAAACTTGTTTCCATGGTCTTCTCAGAACCCTAATCATGAATACAAGCGCATGATTTGCTTTTCGAATGGTACGACCTAAGTGGCCCAAATCTTCGTATCCAATAAATTTTTGCTTAGTTGTGTCATAATGCAAACTCGAAGAGAGAGAAATTTCATCAAATAACAGAGAACAACATCGATCTGCTGAACTCATTTTCGCAATCTTTCGTTTCAAATTTTTTACAATAGGTTCATTAATACCCGTGTCAAACGGTATTTTCGATAAGACGCCTTTTAATAAACGCGGAGTGGGTAGTATAAAATGTGATCCCATATAAATGTATAGTTTGGGACTTCGCTTATACATGGAGAGAAAAAACGCTTTATCTTCGACTGTCCATTTTCGATTTTTTGGTGCTCTACTGGCATTTCTAATTTGAGAATCTATAAACCTTTTCGTAACATCATTCAAGTCTCTTTCAATGACGTGAAACATTTCTTTTTTGTACAAATACTGCAGGGTTTTTACTTCTTGATCTTTACATTGCAATTTATTTTTGAGCTTAGACAATTTGGTCATAACATTTCGGTGAATTCCGTACATCTTTTCTTTAGTAGGAGAAAGAGCTCGTTTATTTAAACCTATGTTTCCAAGAATTCCACCGATAAACTTTCGTTTAGCAGGAGGAACCTGATTAGAATTGGAGTCCAGATTTTCAGTGTCATCGTAAAGCGACTGAGTTTCTTCACCTGCCGTATTTGAAGAAGTCAATATTGTTCCCAAATCAATAAACAGTTTATCAGAAATTGGAATAGTTTCTGTTTCGTCATTAAAGACATTATTTGATGATGTTTTTTCACTATAACTGTCCGGACAATTAGCTTTTTCTGGATTACATTTTAAATCATTACTTAAATTTGGTGCCTGATTACTAGGATCAATATTTTCAAATAAAGGAATATTTTTTGTAAAAGTTTCGTTGCTAGCGTCATTTGCTTGAAAATAACTCAACCGTGTTTGTTGATGATTTTTCAAATTAAAATTTGAATTTTCATTATTGTTCGTTTCATGAAGCAGGACATAAGAGTGATCATCAATAATGTTTGAAGATTCTGTGTCAGCTACAATTTCAGAAGGGTCTGGACTGTTCCCAATCAGAACTTTATTTGACAGACACGGTACGGCATTATATTTAACTCTTTGTCTTAGATGATTTATGTAATCATCTTGTTTAAAGTGGTCATCGCAGACATAAAAATTGTCACAATTAACTGAATTCTCTATTTAACATACGGCTTGCCATTTTTTACGGTCTTGATTATCTCGCGGAAATCTGTGAAAGCGTATGGTTTTTATATTCGAATTAGATGGGCTATAATATTTATTTTCACATTGTGGAAATTTGCATGACCATTTTAACTTTGGTTTTGGAAATGACATCTTAACTTACGCCAGCGAGAGGTATAAATTCTTAATAAAGCATTAACCTAGTTATCACAGTCAATTCAGTGAGAATCATTATATCTAAGATTTAAACTTTAATATCACAATGAATTCGAGAATTTTAAATAATGATGACTAAGAGTTAAACTAACTTATCACAGTCGATTCAGTGCAGAGATTCAATCATTATAACTAAGACTTAAATTTAGTTATCACGCCCAATGCATGTTTCGACTACATTTTTTAATAATTTCTTTTTATCTTCTTACGTGTCACAACTGAGGAAAACGATGCAATGTGTCCTTCAATTGAGAATTCCTGCATTTCCAAATTAATATTGCCGAATGCAACATTGCGGTCGATGTGAAGAAACAAGGAAACGATGTATTTCGTTAGGTCATCCTTATTTTGGAAAAGCCCAAGGCAAGTTACAAATCTCTAAAGGTCCACATCTGATGGGTCATGTACCCGGTTCTCGTTAAGATCAGTTCAGAAGAGTTTAAGTTGGTCTTCTTGGTGGTTAGGAATGGTGTCCCTAAATTTCTGTTGAATAATATGAATATGTTATAACACATGTCTTATATTAGGAGACAAAATTTAATAAGTAAAGCGTTTTAAGGGCATGTAATACTTGAGAAAAGTAGCAAGCTCATATGAACGATTTGGTACAGTTTCTACACGTTTCTGTCTAAAGTACATAAAATTTTCTTTTTAAAATTTGGGAAATGATAAAGAAGATAAAAATGGACGTAGATAGGCTACTTTTGGTTTTGACTGTGAAAAAAAAAAAATCGATATATTTTGTTAACATCGAACTTTTTTTCAATTTCGTAACCAAAAGTAGTCTATCTACGTCCGTTCTTATCTTCTCTACCATTTGCTAAATTTTGGAATGAAAATTTTATATACATTAGACACAAACATGTAGAAGCCTTAAAATCAATGAAATTTGATAATTTTCTAAGTATCACATGCCCTTAATCTTCAAGAAAATAAACAAGTCAAGAGACGTTGTATGATAAAGAAGATAAAAATGGACGTAGATAGGCTACTTTTGGTTTTGACTGTGAAAAAAAAAAAATCGATATATTTTGTTAACATCGAACTTTTTTTCAATTTCGTAACCAAAAGTAGTCTATCTACGTCCGTTCTTATCTTCTCTACCATTTGCTAAATTTTGGAATGAAAATTTTATATACATTAGACACAAACATGTAGAAGCCTTAAAATCAATGAAATTTGATAATTTTCTAAGTATCACATGCCCTTAATCTTCAAGAAAATAAACAAGTCAAGAGACGTTGTAGGTGAGAAAACAAGCAAATTGAATATATCCTTTATAGGAATCTATCTGATTTTCAAAAAATAATAAGTTCATAGTACAGAATATGAATGTTAATAAATATATTAAATATAATAAATATATTCAGGAAATACATTACCTCGAATATCTCGCCTTGCTGTCTACGTGTGCTGCTGTACGACAAAATGATTGTTTTGTACTGAAAGAATTGCAATTCTAAAATCAGGTGAATCTGTAAATGAAATACTAAATAAAAATTAAGTGACAAATTATAAAATATATTCAGATCGCAGAAAGAAAGAATAAAGATATTATCGTGAAAATGCAATCAATTTTACTATGCTTTTACTTCAATATCAACATTGAAGTTAGAAAACTTCATGATACTAGTTTCATAGATTTTTGTTTTTTTATAGCATAATTATAGAAGTAAATTAATAAAGTATAGTAGAGAAACCTGTATTATATCAGACTTTTATACTTTTTTTCACTATTATATCGTACAATTCGGAAAAAATCTTTTCGTTTGTGCGTTGTTTAAGTGTACAAACATAACCTATACCAATTATAAAACAGAAGCTAATAATCTCAATCATGTTTAATTGTACATACCTTCAATTCCACGAACAAACGGAAGCTTTATCTCCAATATTCTCTTAATATTGCACAACCTTAAAATCAATTAAAGTAATAATTAATTTGTAGTACAGCAGCACACGCGGTAGCGTTAATTTGTTATGGACGAAATGGACGAAATCACTAAAAATATTCAAACACTCGCGCTTGGCTCTGATTGGTCCAACGAAATCCCCACTTTTGCATGGCCATGTTGCTCCCCCTCCAACGTCGGTTTCACTCCCGTGGTGGGCGGCGTGGTTCATGAGTGCTCGTCAAATCAGGAGAAATAGGAAAGTGCGGGAAACGGCGCTCATTTGAATCATTATCGATATGTACCGCAATGTTCAAAATAGCACTGTGGTATTTATGCATTAAAATTTTTCTACTATTGACAACAAAAGTTGTAATGAAAGAAGATTAATTTGAAATTCGGATCGTAAATAATTTTCTATTTGAATCTTTAAAACTTTAGTAAAATACGGGGAATTGTGGAATTGAAACACATTTCAGGATTGTGAATTTCAGTGGAAGAAAAAGTTTCAAACAATTTTACGTTGATTTAGATATTTCTAAATTTCACTTTAAAAATTTTTTTACTTTTTACTAATCCGACTACGACAAGACACAAGTTTTTTGCAAGATTTTAAAATTTAACAAAATGGCAGCGATTTGAAAAAAAAGTTCTATTTTCTACCCTATTTTTCTAGCTTAAAAAAGCTGTAAAAAATTGAAAAAAAAATTTTGTTTAAAAAGCTCGTGTCTAATCGTAGTGAATAAATGAGTACAATACAAAATGTCGATCAGAATCTTTTAAAAAGTTTAATTTTATGAGATTTGCTTTTGTATATTTTGTTATTCATTAAAATTCAATTAGTACGATGGCGCGTTTTACAAAATTCTTGTTCGTAAAACCCTAAAACCTACATATTAATGAATAAATTTCAATAATTTGATAAATATGTCAATATAGCTAGATATGATTTCCTAAAATGCTTTTATATTTTAATATAAGAGAAAAATCGATTACACACACATCATTTTTTTGTAATTTTTGCTTCAGTTTTTATGAATGAATTTGTATACATACACATACATAATTCGTTTTATTTTTATTTTTTATCTAAAAAATTCAGCAAATATTTCAATTAAACATTATTTTATCCATAAAGCATCAGCTACATACATATGGATATAAATGAATTTGATTTAGGAATCATAATTAGATATAATGTTGAGTAACATTCATTAGGCACATAAATATTTTGTGCACATACGTTATTTCGCATTCCTAAATTTAAACAATCTAACATATTTTGATCGAACATTATTTTCTTAATCAAGCACTAACAATTATACATATTGATATAAGCAAATGTTATTACAATATTAAATGACCTTTATTACACACATAGATATTTTTTTTATTTGTCATTTTTGTATTTTTATTTCATTTTGTTTTCTTTTCATGAATAAATCTGTATAATTGCATATATACTATTTCATTTCTTGAATAATTCACTATATGTTTTAATTAAACGTTCATCTATTTGTAGGACATATATCTTTGTTATAAAGGGTGATCAATTTAGAGGTATGGGATTTTAAATTGAAATAAAACAAAGAAAATTCAAATTGATAGGGCAATCTTTTTTATTTTTGTGTAGAAACATTCACGACATTTATTTTTTAAAGATAACCTCTTTCAAATGTTGGTCGCAACTGCGCTTTAATTCGTCCATCCGTAAATACCAATTTTGAATGACTCGCTCGAGGACTTCGGTCGGTATCTCGCTAATAACTTCAGTAATGTTGGCTTCCAATGCCTCAATAGTACCTGGTTTATCCACAAAACATTTAGACTTTACATACCCCCACAAATAAAAGTCCAAAGGTGTGATATCACACGATCTTGGAGGCCAATTCACCGGTCCGAGACGAGAGATAAATTGCTCACCGAAACGACTACGCAGTAAATCCATTGTTTCACGGGCTGTATAACATGTACCGCCGTCTTTTTGGAACCAAATGTCGTGGAGATGACGGGCTTCAATTTCCGGCATCAAAAATCGCCCAAGTAGTGCCATAAGATAGTCCAAGTTGTTGAGATCGACGCCGAATCGATTCTTCCGGGTCTTCGGCAAAACTCTCATTCACAGCCGCAATATTCTCCAAGTTCGGGCTGTAAGTGGTCTAATCGGTCGAGTATCATCCAATAATGTTAAATTATTCTCGAGTTTGCCGATGGTATGCCGAATAGTGCGTTCGGTAGGACGATTATGTACACCATAAATTGGCCTGAGCGCGCGATAAACACTTTTCACAGAGCGTCCATTTTCGTAATATAATTGTACGATTTGTAAAAGTTGTTGAGGCGTAAGTCTTTCCATGATGAAATGTCAATGAAAACTGAATAAAATTATGTATTTAGTTTGACAGTAGTCACGCGTGACATGTCAATAAAACCATATTGGAAAAAGTACCTCCAATTTGATCACACTTTATAACATATTTCCTATTAAGGTTATCTGCATGTTCCTAAAAGCATTTAAAATGTCAAAATCTGAGCAAAATTTGTTTTAATAATGATTGAATATAATCAATTGATTCCAATATATTTTCACGCGGACTACTTGTGAATCAGATTATATAATTTCATGAAAGAGAAAAAATTTCTTATATTCAAGTCGCATTCTTGATATTGACAGAACGTGACACCTCCCCTCTTTTGTTGGAACATGGGGATGAAATCGACATGTTGAAACTTACTTAATTTTCATTTATATAATTTATTTTCTTTTATTAATAACAGGTCTGCAAAGAAAAATGTTGAATTGTTTCTAGAAAAGATAGGAGTCATTTCCAAAGTAGTTTAAAAGAAAACTTTACACGATATCTGAACTTTAAGTGAGGAGACAAACATTTAGTTTTAACAGCCTTCGAAACAGTAGTTACATTACCGGGTGACTCTGTCCCTAAATAATAACTAACTCTAATACAATCTTGACTGTTTGCAACTAATGGTATTTGTTGAGAGTCCTGCGGGACACCACTAGGCATTATAGGCACAATAGATTTATAAAAGCTAACCTGATCAACTTTTAATAAAATATCATCAAATATGTAATCCTTATAACGCTGAGCCAAAACCTTATACTGAGGATCAACAGTCGGTGAAACATTAAACATGCCTCCAAATAAAACCGATTCCGAAATACGTATCGGTGACATCTTTCTTTTCACTAAATGTAAAATTATAAAAATTTTGCTCCTGCAGAACGTATTCCCATGAACCAGGGAAGTAAAGCGGTGAGTCAGAAGAGAAAGGTGACTCCAGACGATCGCGGCGGTCTAGAACACCTTACCGCCGCGGCCGGGATAAGCCAGTCGTCTTTGCGTGACCTTCTAGCAGGGAGCGACTTTCAGACTCTATCAAGGTCACGCACTACTCCCGCTCGTCGCTCCCGCTCTCGAGCCACTGGACCAAGTGGGGTACGCTGTCCACTGGCAGTTAAGTCTAATAAGAAGCGTGTTGTTAGTAAATCTGTTAGTGACGGTCGATCTGTCCGTTTTCTCGCACCAAGGAGCGTGCAGCAGCGGGTCGGGGTCATCAAGGAACCACGTGTCAAGCCCGGACGGACTCTTCTTTATCACAGTCTCCCTGCCTGAACTGTACTCTACAGTGCGTTCCGATTTTTTTGAGTTTTTCGAAGGCCTTGTTAGTTACTGTTCGTGCGTTAAACAATCGCGAACGTCAGGATTAGTATCTCATCACAAGTTTTTGAAGCTTGCCACACCGGAGTACGTTGATACGTCAAGACAGTGGGTATCCGTTATATTATCGGATTACGGTGATAATATTCGATTCGATATTCAACTTTGCAGATCTTTTACTGTTCGTGATTCATATAATTATTTAATCGGTTAATAATCGTGTTTCCATTAATACATTAACTTGATTACAATACGCAATAATAGTTCCATAGAAGCAATAATCATTTGAAATAAGATTCGAATTAGTGAATCATAAAGCAATGAACACATACATATTATAGCTGAATATAATTTAGAAACAACGATTACTTTTTTAGAATATATATTTTTTGAGAATATCCATTACACACAAGTATTTTTATTTATGATTTTTTTGTGTTTAATTTCATTTTCCTTTAAATATAATCACACACACATTATTCTATAAATTTTACATATGTTTCAATTAAACTTCTAAGAATTATTTTGTTAACGCTGGCCTATTGTTTGGCGCGTGTCTGACCTCGTCCCTTCCTGTGGTCAGATTTTCCATATTAGGAAAAAGATCTATCGCAGTACTTCTCTTTGGTTTCCCCGATTTTCCTTCTTTCCGTAGCAGCAGACCCCTCGGTTAATCTTTTACCTGTGCCAACATGTCTTGGCGGTTTGTTGACATAACACATTTAGACGGAGTTCCCCTTCGGAAAATAATCAATACATTTACTGTGTTACATGGTTTCTCACTCCTCTCTTTCCCTTTTACAATTTGTTTACAATAAAATGCCTCCAAAGATAACCTTTGATAGGGGCTTATATCTGCTTCATGTACATAAACCTGATTCAATAATACTGGTATGCATACCCTTGGGTGGCATAATCATTCACATTCTTGGTCTGTACGTATGTGGAATTTGAAGGGATGAATTGACTTGCTTCTGGATTTAATGAGGACATAGTAGAACTGCGATGTACTAGGGATACGTTTGGGTTAACTTGTACAGATTGAATGTAAACAGGAGTCGGCCGAATGCCTAGTTACTCCATTTGAGGATTGGTTTGGCTCGGTTCTTTGTAATTGCACCTCTTCTTACTCCTGCTTCGAGACCTAGCATATATGGGTTTAGAGGCTTTTTTCTCTAAATAAGCCACACGACTTTCAAGAGCTGCGACCCTGTCCAAGAGATTATTAATAACTGGAGAATTTGTTGTGGTATACAGATTATTTCTTGACATGCTTGATCAGAATATTATAGTGATAACTAATAGATTTATTTAAATGTCAATATTACTTGAAGTTTTTCTAAATATATGTAGGGATCATTATTATATTTGAAGATCCTTTAGCAAAATTTTGCTCAATTGTTACACTTCTTAATCATATTATCATGTTCATTATATATATGTGTGTGTTAATATTACCAATTACCTTTGAATTTAGTGTAATTCTTTTAGATCATTTATGTCAGGATAGCTATACTTGGATTTCGGATAACATCCAGATTTATATTTGGTGTATAATAAGTAAAAACTTATAATATATAATATCATTATTGATATAATGACCAGTATATATTGTCCATCAGTTGATTGTATGTTATCAAACCTTAGTGGCTGGTATCTAACTTTATTTATATCTTGCCATTCAGTTGATAATTTTCCAACATCAACATTCTCAAGAGGGAAAGAAACATAACCTTCATATTCTGTGAAGTTGTACTTGAATCTACTGATAACAGTACTATATACATTATTAGAAATCAATATCCAATCTCCTAAGTTTGAATTAATCATGACTGCATTTTCTCTTTTTGCTAAATTCCCTGATACGGTATCTATATTGTTGCTTCTTTTATATAATTTATAGTCATCATAGGATCCACCTACTAAGACTCGTCAAGACAATCTCTAAAGTATCTCGTAGAGATACTTGTTGGTTTGTCGGTAAATTATTCGGTAAATTCTTTGGTAAATTATTTACTGAAACTTCTTTATCACATTTCCTAGAGGCTGATAACGGGTGTGAAAATTTTAGGGAATTAAGAGCTTGTTCAATATTCGCAGAATCGTTAAGCGTAATTTGGTTTATTTTATCCGATAGATTTTCTTGATTTTGTTGCGATTCTAAAATTGGGTTGTTAAATATCGTTATTTGGTTCAAGGATTCTGAAGTCCTATTTAGTTGCGACTTTGTTGCAAATGTATCTATTGATTCGTATCTTTTCTGAGGTAGGGTAAAAATTTTATCGTTTGAAATATCACCAGATTGATTCGGGCATAAAGTTCTATCATACAAAGTAGAATTTGCTGTGAAGCTTTTAAATATTGATTTTTCTCTTAGTGTTATATCTCCTGCGGTGTCGTCAAATGACTAGTTAATTTGTGGTGTATCGTTATACTTACCTCCTGCAATAATGATGCTACTATTCGGTCTGATTAAAGGTTTTAAATTTATCAAAAAATTGACTGGGTTTTTTGTTTCAATAATTGATTTATTTTAAGCACTGATATCGGGATCAGAAATACTTCCAACGCTGATGTCTAGAAGATCAGTTTGATCTAAAGCACTCGATGTTTCTGAATATTGCGAGAATTTATCTGTATATTCTTGGGTTTTTCTTTTTTGTTTAAGCAAACCTTGCGAAGTTTCTTTAATTTCTTCTGCTAAAGTTGGATTTTTCTTAGCTTGGCTACGAGTTATAGTCATAGAGATATTATAGATAGAGGAGACAAGCCAGCCTGAAACCTGTCAGCTCGGGCGAGAGTGAATTGTGGGTTAGGCTGTCTCTCGCTAACGCCGAGGCTAACGCAGTACGCGTAGACAAAGACAGATTAACCTCCCATCGTCTCTCTCTTTCGCTCTCACCGAGTTTGCGGACTAACGTTGCCACTTACAGAGCGGCCTATGGCATGTCTCCTCTATATATAATATCTCTATGGTTATAGTACCCTGTCTACTGGTGTCTTGGGGGGAAACCGACATTGATGTTTTGCATATTTTGTTGTTAAAAAAAAAGTAACTTATTTATTTTAATTTATCATTAATTATATAATTTTGTTTGCGAATAAAATAATTTTTCTTTTCTTAAAAATTTTTAATTAACTTAACCTTATTTTTTCCCAAACTGCAAATATGTATTATTCTAGGCGAAAAGTTTTTATTAGTTACGAAAATGGGTTCTTTGGTCTCTGTTTCCGATCCTGAATCTGAAGATATGGTTATAATTTCGATATTTCATGTTTGATCGTTATTGGAAACAGGGTTATTCGAATTTCCTTCAGGTTCCGAGCCAGAGTAAATACTTAAAGATTCGATAATTGGGATTAAATGGTGGGGAGTATTATCTTTGATTGATTGGGGTTCAGAATTTGTTGACTTAAAATTGTCTGGTATTGGTTTGGTTCAAGTTTCTTTAGTTTCCCCTTTTTTAACCTTATGGACAGATGTTGAAATAAATTTTTCTTTCTTCTCCAACAATTGTTCAAGAAAATGCGAAAATTCAATATCACTTCTTATCTCTTTTACTTTGAAAACCTTAAAAAATGATTTAGTCTTAATTCTTCGGGGACGTTTAAAGGTACGTTTAGATGAGGGTGGAGACATTTAAATATACAGTACTTCACAAAATATGACTTATGTCTGTATAATTTTCTTTACTTATGAGCCTTCTTTTGGTTTCAAAGCTGATATAAAATTAATTTATAATAATTATATAAAATAGTTATTTTGTTTTCCTTTTCCAAATATTATTGGTAAAAGAATTTAGCGGTTAGACATATTTTATTATTTATTTATAGAATTCAATCGCTGCTGCTTAATTACATTATTTTTTGGTTTTAATCCTGGTTTCTAAACAAATATATTTTTAAATGAATTGGTGTATAGTGTACTTGTGCAGTTTTTATAGGAAAAATTGCAATTCTGATATTCAAAGATTCTAACTTAAGGATAGCTGAGCGCGCAATTCGCTGATCCTTTTTAATATAACTTTCCACGAAAGTGAAAAGCTATATCCTTAAACAAATTTTTGATTATAGTAATCGGAATTTCGGATACAAAATTTATTAAATTAATTCTCAATCTGCTTCTGAAACTCTAGTTTGGGGATAGCTGAGCGCGCAATTCGCTACTCGCTGTTTAATATAACTTCCCATAAAAGTGAAAAGCTATACTCCAAAACAAATTACAGTCACAGGAATAGAAATCAATCAAAATAAATTTTTTATTTAAATATCCTATTTTGTGTAGTTTTATAGGAAAAAATTTTAATCCTGGTTTTCAAAACTCCAATCTGGGAATGGCCGAGCGTGTGACCACTTGGCGCTGTTCAATGTAACCCTCCTTCGAGCGACTGGTTACGCTATGAAGGGTTATATTTTCAAGCAAATTTCGGTCCCAGGGATTGGAATCAATAAAAATAAATTTTATTTTAATTTGAATTTTTGTAGTACTAGATTAGACAAGGATGACTCAAGCACAAGCCATGAATAATCTTTTGTACTTACAGAAATTCGAAAATAAGAAATAAATTTGCGAAAAACTTTTATTTAAAATTTTGGAGAAAAAGTAAAAAAAAAAATTTTAATGTTTTTTTTTTATTTAAACCCTTCACTTGCACAATCTTGCTACAAAGAATGCATGCAAGGTTTGTTCAGGGTACCGTTTTATTTTATTGACGATGGCAGAGCTTGCGAACACGCGAAGTATACCAACAAATTTTAATTTTAATTTTTTAACACAACACTTTTTTCACTCAAATTATAAGTCATATTTTGCATATATAAAACATTAATATTTAATTAAAGAAGGAATGTCTACATATGAATATAATCTCTCTCTTTTTTCCAGGTATCTATATATATTTAAAATTTTTAAAAAGAATTGATTATTTTCAACAACAAAAATTTTATTATTAAATTAATTTATAAATTCTCTCTTTTTGTTGTTGTCAGCTTTTTTGTGTTTCCCGGCCGATGCACCAAAAATAATAAAGGGGTTTGTAACGTCCTGGTTACTCACCTTTCACTATGTTATTCAATATTTTTTTTCTCGTTCAGAACGGTAAAGAAATGCAGATTATCAATCTTTTCAAATTTTCAAATTCTCACTGATAATCCAGATGTGCACTGATTTCACTAGTAGTACACTCTGGTACGTCAACAAGCTTGGGGTGTCTAAGATATCTTGTAATAATGTCTCTACTGAACAATTGAACTGAGGACGGATACTGACTGACGAACGAAGATTTGAAGAAAGCTGAATACTGAAGATACTCGATGGAGGTTTGAAGAAGACTGGGTACTAAAAATACTCGATAGAGGTTTGAAGAAGACTGAGTGCAATTTCCGAATAAGCAACTACTTTTATAGACCCTCATCTTGGTCAAAATCCCCTCTGTTAATCGATATTATGAGTGATGAAGAACCCGTTGACTCATTTTCTAAGAATTATTTTGTTAACGCTGGCCTATTGTTTGGCGCGTGTCTGACCTGGTCCCTTTCTGTGGTCAGATTTTACATATTTGGAAAAAGGTCTATCGCAGTACTCCTCCTCTTTGGTTTCCCCGATTTTCTTTCTTTCCGTAGCAGCATTTTCCTTTAAAGTTTGTCTATATACATTTTTGACATTAGTTAGCACATCATTTATTATTATTATTTCTTCTGATGATATAAATGCTCATATGCAACATTAAATACTTTTATGATATGTTCTTACATTGATATAATATTAAGCTGTTAGCCAATATTTATTTAGATAATGATTAAATTAATTACTTCCAATATACCCTTATGCATGTTAAGTGTTCGTCAGAACATATGACTAGGAAAACTCTCCATTTTCAAATTTCAATCATGATAGTTACTGGACGTGATACCTTCCCCCTTTTGTTTAAACATGGCGATAAAATCGACTTGTTTAAAATAACTTAATTTTCATTTATATACTTCATTTTATTTTATTAACAATGTGTCACATCGCATGATTCCATTTTTTTTATTCGCTTTTAACTGCCGTTTATTCCACAAATTTTTTATTGCACTTTGGAGTAGTACAATTTACTGGTTTGTGACATCTTTGGAAGCATCATTCCGGTGTGCTCGTCCAGTTATATAATATAACTTTTTTCCTGAATTATTTTCTAACGACATCTTAAATCTATCTTTAGGTTTATTTTGTTCGTTAAAAAAATATTCTCGTTTCAAGGATTCTAATTATTTTTGTGCCGAACTGTGTTTAGCTTCTTTATTTGGATTTGATGTTTTTATAGTGCATACAGCTATAAGTATTAGTATATTTCTGGAAAATTTAAAGATTGAATAATTCGAACATTTAAACCTTTAAAATCGTGTTCCAAGCTTACTTTTTCTATCATTAAAACATCGGTTAAAGTTGTTCATAACATTCCTTGTTTTTTTATATTCAAACTCCGAAACAGATACCGTACATTTTATTATACAGAACCTTCTGCTTTACAATATCATTGATAAGATTCATTTTAACGCAAAAACTTAATATTTACATCCAATACAGATCTAAATAACTATTTTTCTATACTTAAAATTCATTTACTTCCATAGCAGAAGGGAACAGATCATCTTAAGAAAATTTTTAGGAAAATTTTTTTCATCGATAATTATCATAATACACGAGAAAATTCATCAATGCGAGTAAATTATGCAATCATCGTGGGAACTAGGTCAGGAGACCAAATAATTCAGGTTCAAGGTCACGTGTCTGACTAAATGACATTTTACTACTTGATAAAGTAATTTCAAAAATACATCCCTACTGTGAAATTAAGGCGGGAGGGTCGCTTGTGATCGAATTTAATTTAAGATTTACTAGGGATGAACTGAGTAGTTTCTTGGAGTTTTAAATGAGTGGATAACCGGAGGGTGAACTGAGTAGCTTTCCGGCCCACCAGGTTCAATCTCGAGCAGACGAGTAGCCTGAAGGAGGAAGAAAAGCCACGACCTTCCTTCAGGGTTTTTGCCGTGGTTTTTACACCCGGAGGCGAAGGGTGCAGATAAGCACCGAGGTCGTAAGGTTGTTTGTTGGGACCACGGAAACAAACCCCTCAACAATCAAGGCTATAATAGAAACATCAGGATAAGCACCGGCTTGTGGAGAGTCACGGTAACGAGGGACCTCAAAGGACAGCAGAAGGACATTTAGGATCAATCTTCAAGAACTTCAGGACAAAGAAGACTCAAGGTCAGGATATGCAGCTGAAGACGTGTGGTGAAAAACTGTGAAAAAAATTTGTAATTGTTTAAGTGTACGCCAATTGGATTATTGTGCAACAAAAGAGTAAGTCCTAGTAAATAAGATAATTTTGTTAATTAAATATAATTTATTTTAAAAGACAAGATGCCGAAGGCACGACGTCAAACAAGGGCTGCTAGGCTTAGAAATAAAAGCCAACCTTTAGCGAGCGAAAATTTATCAAATATAGGTAACGAAGGCGTTGTAAGAGTGACGAGAGGAATGAACCGTATCAGTTTAGGGACTCTGAGTACTAGTAGTGTTAACACCGAGGTTAGAAACATAGCTCCTAATATAGTCACTAATAACAATGATAGAGATACTGTTCAAAATAATTGGAGTGAGCTACGCCGACACGAGACGCCCGTGCAAATACTACAAAATCAAGTGAGTGAATTATCTTTAGGGGAAACGAGAAATCCTGAAAAGATTTCAAAAGTCGTACGTGATCTAACTCCGGAATTTAACGGTAGAAATATGTCCGTAAGAATGTTCGTTCGTCATTGCAGGGCAGCTGTTTCAATGGTATTACCTCAAGAAATACCGTATTTAACAATGCTTATAGTTACTAAAATAACCGGTGAAGCACGAAAACTGATTCAAGATAGCCGTTATTTTTAATTTAAATGAAACTTTGAAAATTTTAGAACAAGTGTATTCTCAGCAGGAAGATCTGAGCCAACTGATGCAGCAGTTGGCTACGGTAAAAAAAAGTAATTTAGAAACGGTACCAGAATATGGAGCACGCGTAAATCAGATTTTGAATAATATAATTAATCGTGTGTTAGAAAATACACCTGGTGAAAGAAGTTTCGTTCGGTGTGAAGCTTTTAAGGAAACTGCAATCGGTAATTTTTTGCGTGGCTTAGAACGTGAAATTTTTGTACAAATTTCAGAAAAGGGATTGAATACCCTTGAACAAGCCATCGCGCTAGCTACAGAGGCGGAATTGCGTTTGAAAAGTTGGGAATGGGTGCACAACAAAAATCAACCCCCAAAATTCGAATCTGAGAGAAATTATGAGGGAAAGAGTGTAAATAAATTCGTGTCTCGTAGACGCGTGGCTCACTTCCAAACAGATTTTATAAAAAATGATAAAGTAGAACGTCCTAAAGAAAGAATACAATGTTTCAATTGTAAAGAGTTCGGACATATTAGGCAGGAATGTCAGAACTCTAAAAAACGTAAGTTTGCAGGAGACAGGGAGGAGCAGGGCTGTCATTATTGTTATAAGGACAATCGTAAATTCGAAAATTGTCGTATGAAACGGAAACACGATCAGGAACGTGCAAATTCGAAAAGGCTTAAGACTACGCCTTTAAACTACAAAAAGGGCCGTTTGAACGAGAGCACGACGACCGACAAACCAAGTCTCTCCCAGAATGCAGAATTATCCTCAAGCTATATGAATTAAAAAATTTGGGACCGGCCCCTCTGGTAAAATTGGAAAATATGATTTTTTGTCAGAAAGAAGCCACCTTTCTTGTTGACACAGGATCAAGTGTTAACATAATTAAGGAGTCTTCTCTAAAATCATTTATTCTAATAGACAGGAAACGAGTCTTAAAATTAGTGGGGATCGGTTCAAATACTGTCTCCACTCTGGGTGAAATCAAGGTTCTGATTCACGGCATGGAGTCCACATTCCATGTTGTTTCTGAATCTTTTCCAATTGTTCAAGATGGCATTCTTGAAATAGATTTTCTAAAAAATCATCGAGCGACTTTGGATTTCGATGATGACTGTCTTCTTTTGGGAAAAGAAAAATATCCTCTTTTCGGGTATACGAATATCCATGTACCTGCAAGGACCAAAAAACAAATTCAATTAAAATTGAAGAATACTAATCTAAGTGAAGGTTATATAAGAAAAATACTCTGCGGTCCAGGGATTTTTCTTGGCGAATCTTTGGTTCGCAATCAGAATAATGTGGCGAGGGTTTTTATCATTAATTCCACTACAAAGGAGGTAGATTTAACAATACCCCCTGTTGAACTAGAAGAATGCGAAGTAGTTTCATCTTTAGTCCGTCCCTTCAAGGGTGTTGAAAACCTAGAAAAACAAAAACAATTAGGTTTGAGATCGGCAAAACTTTTAGAAATTTCAAAATTAACTGAACTGAGCGAAGAAGAAAGGAAAAGTCTTATCCCTATTATTATCAATTTTTCCCATCAATTTTACTTACCTGGTGACAAATTGGTAGGAACTAATGTCTTAACACATAAAATAATAACTGTTGATAAACAACCGATATTTACCAAACAATATCGTTTTCCCCCTATTCATCGAGATGAAATCAGGAAGCAGACAGACCAATTAATTAATTCAGGTATCGTGCAACCCTCGACTTCACCCTATAATTCTCCCTTATAAATAGTCCCTAAAAAATCAGATTCGTTAGGTAATAAAAAGTGGAGAATGGTAATAGATTATAGGGCGTTGAATGAAAAAACAGTAGGTGACGCATATCCGCTCCCAAATATAACGGAAATTTTCGATCAATTAGGAGGATCTAAATATTTTTCTATAATGGACTTAGCCTCAGGTTTCCATCAGATTCCTATGGATCGAGAATCGAAAAAGAAAACTGCCTTTTCAACTCCTTACGGACATTTGGAATTTAACCGAATGCCGTTTGGATTGAAAAACACACCTGCTAATTTTCAGAGAGTAATGGATCAAGTTCTTACTGGTCTTCAAGGTATTGAACTCTTCGTTTACATGGATGACATAGTCATCTATGCGACTTCTTTGGAGGAACATTCTCGGAAATTAAAATCGTTGTTAGGACGTTTGAAAACTGCTGGGTTAGCACTTCAACCAGAGAAATGTTATTTCCTGAAACGAGAAATAGCTTATTATGGCATGTTATTACGCAGGAAGGAGTTAAACCTGATCCAAAGAAAATAGAGGCTGTTGAAAAATTTTCTATTTCGAAAAATAAGAAGAATATTAAACAATTTTTAGGTCTCATTGGTTATTATAGGAAATTTATTCCCGATTTTGCAAAGCTGGCTAAACCTCTGACAGTCATTTTAAAGGATAAGGTACCCTTTAAATGGACTGAGATTGAAAGACAGGCTTTTCAAATTCTGCAGAATAAAATTATTTCAAGACCATTGTTACAGTATCCGGATTTCGCAAAGCCTTTCTTAGTTACAACAAATGTTTCTGATTATGCTCTAGGTGGAGTTTTAAGTCAGGGTCAAATTGGTCAAGATTTACCAATTGCTTTCGCTTCACGCACTCTTCAAGGTGCGGAATTAAATTATTCAACAATTGAAAAGGAATTGTTGGCTATAGTGTTTTGTGTAAAACACTTTAGACCTTATTTATATGGTCGCAAATTTACTTTGGTGACAGACCATCGTCCTCTGGTCTGGCTTCATGGATTGAAGGATCCTGCTTCAAGGTTGGCTCGGTGGCGGATTAAGTTAAGCGAGTATGAATATGATATCGCTTATAAGTCTGGAAAGGTCAATTCAAATGCAGATGCATTATCACGGAATCCTAGTGATAATGGTGGAATTAACATTGATTCACTTCATGTGGAAGAGAGTCAGAAGTTTGTTCTGGCAAAGCGCGGGAAAACAAGCAGGACTTGGGGCGCTGGGAAATCTGATACTGATTGTGATCCTGAGGAGATGGTGGAGAGTAGGTTCTTCGGAACTGAAGACGAATGTGGGCCCACGATAAATATAAATGGGAATGAGAGGGTTCCCATGAAAAATGGTATCCTTGATGCCGTCACTCAGGGTAAAAAGAAGTGTTCTCAAATATTGGAGTATTTGATGAATGATACTGAGTGTAGTAGTACAACACCTTCAGCTTGTGACAGAAATCACAGGGAGTCAGAAGTTTTTACTCCCAGGGAAGATGGCCATCGAGTCTCTCCTGGCGAGGGCTCTGATGTTTCGATTAGACCCTTGTCGCTGACTCTGCTCAGAGCTCAGGCAGAAATGTTACGAAAGACTCGCAGTAAAAGTGAGCGGCGGATCTCCTGTTGGATGTATATCAGTATCGTTAGTAACAGAAACATGTATTGATAAAGTTTTTATGGGCAAAGGACATCTGGTACATTTCGTAGATGTGCACTGCGAAATTAACTCAGAAGTCAATAAAAGCCTGATAGCAAAAAACTTGTTGAATATAGAGGATTTGAGAAAGGAAAACTCAAAGCCCGGTGAAGTACTTACGTTCATTCGTAATGGTCGATATGTCTTCAGTCTTGTTCTAAAAAATAAACAAGATGATAAAATCGATTTAAATATCGTTTCAGAAGTCGTTCAAGCACTAAAAAAAACTATGTTAACTTTAGACGTGAAAAGTGTTAAGGTTTCCAGTGTTGGAAATGATCTCGAAAAATTTTCTTGGTCCACAGTCGAACAAATATTCAAGGAGAAATTTTCAAATTCAGGCCTCTCCATAATCGTTTGCTCTGCTGAGATAATAATTCCTCCTACAAATCAAAGAGAAGAAATTATTAAAGAATTTCATGAATCTGTGGTAGGTGGTCACAAAGGCGCATCAAAAACTTATTGGGAAGTAAGGTCAAACTATTTTTGGGAAAATATGAAATCAGACGTACAAAGAATCGTTAAAAATTGTAAGAATTGTCAGAGAAATAAGCTCGTTAGGCAAGGAACTCGTCAGCCAATGCTTATTACTGACACCCCTAAGCAATCATTTGAAAAAGTTCAAATTGATATGGTGGGACCACTACCAGTCACATCAAGAGGAAATTCTCACATTTTAACAATCCAATGTGTTTTTTCGAAGTATTCTGATGCCTATCTACTTCAGAATACAGATTCCGTAACAATAGCACATGTTTTAGCAGAACAATTTATCGCACGTTACGGATGTCCACAGATTATTCATACAGATCAAGGCTCTAATTTTATGAGTCAAGTATTTAAAACCTTTTGTCGCATTTTTAAAATAAAGAAAATTCAATCTACCGCATATCATCCTCAAAGTTTAGGTTCTCTCGAGCGTAGTCATCAGACGTTGATAGAATATCTACGCCAGTTCCAAAATAATCAGGATTGGGATGAATGGCTTCGATTCGCTGTTTTCTCGTATAACAACAGTGTTCATGAGGCTACAGGTTTTGCTCTTTATACCTTGGTATTCGGAAAAGAAACTAATATTCCTAATAGTTTTGCGACGAATCCACCAGACAACACTTATTGTAGTTGTTTGAAGGATCTTTTCCTTAAATTAGATAATGTTCATTCAATGGCTCATGAGAGAATTTTAAAAGCAAAAGAGAAATCTAAAAAATTTTATGACAGAAAAACGAATCCAAAATTATTTCGTAAGTGTAATGAAGTGTATTTAAGGGTAAATCCCAGAAAAGATAAATTCAGTCCTTACTACTCGGGACCGTATATCCTAGAGAAGCTGCTTGGAGAACGAAACGCATTAATTCGTATTGGTCCAAATAAAACGAAAATCGTACATGTGGATCGTTTAAAACTATCCGCTCATCCTTGTGAGGATGAACGGAACGATTGATTGTATTTGCGCAATCAATCAGGTATAAAATAATAATAATTCCCAAGAATAAAAAAAAAATTAAAAACCTAACCAAAACCATTGATCCCTAACTGTAATGGGGACGGGAAACATAGGCGATCAGTTCTCAAAAAAAACTAGGTGCGGTGGTGCTACAATGCACCACACCTAGTCTCGAGCCTCGATCTATGTCGTTTAAGAATTTTGCGCAGGGCGACAAGTCCTCACCTTTATTAGGAGCGCAACCGGACTGAAATTTGAGGATCCGCAACCAAGCACGTTACCTCGGTTTTCCACCTCTTTAATAATTTCCACCCTTAATTAATATGCGCGCGCCTCAATTAGCGACCGCGATCGAGTCCAATTAAATCAATAAATTAAGAATTTTATACACGGTCTTTACCCCCTTTTCGCGATGGTTTTAAGGTTGGAAATCGGTATCGGAAGAAAGATAATATTCTCGCGATTATGACGATGTTTTTCAGATTTCGAAAAATCGCATATTTCGTGCCGTGGAAGCGTTTAAAAATTGATGTGCACTCAAAAACGGAAGCACGCCGCGCGACGACAACGAGAAGCCTTTTCCCCATTTCACTTCCCACTGGCGCGTGCTACCTGCGTAGGCGAGGGCTCCCATTGGACAGCAGAATGGGAAGGTGTGAACTTTGTGTAAAGATTTAAAAACTCAATAAAATTCTAAAAAAAAAGATTGGATGTGTTGCTCATAGATAAACAATATTCGCTCATAATATTTAATGTTCACAGTATTTACTATATAATAATAATTGAGCACCTGGATTCTAAAACTCGCCACGCTCTCGGAAACAGGTAAAAGTATTGTCCACTGGGTCAAAATGAAGGTTTGAAAAAAATATTTTTTAATAAAAAAAATAAATATATATTCGAGTAGAGCATGTTCAGCCCCATATTTTTCCTAAGTGAAATTTTTTTATCCGTTCATTATATTCTTCAATAAAAAATAAAAAGACAAAATTTTTCCTTCGAGAAAAAGTGGTTTTTTAAACATTTAACTCGTCATTTCTCAGCAAAAAATGTATGAAATGATTTGAGACTTCCAGGACTTATGTAAAACATACCACTGAAGCCGGTAAGTTCCTTTAAATAAATAAAATATGCAATTGTTTATAGATATTTAATAACAAATTGATGCGCACCGTATTTCGTGTTTTTCTAACTTCGCCGACAAAAAGTATCTGGGGAAGTTTAACCTACAAAAAAGTTCCAGCGAGAAAGTTGTTCCCATATGTACAAAGAAATTTTTCTGAAAATTTGAGATTATTCGGATGAAAACTACAGGAGTTCTATGGATTATTATTAAAAACTTCTCGGCAGCCGCATCTCGCCTCGGGCATCGACCACGTGCCAAGGGCAAGTTGCCGGTCGCATCTCCTTTTTTCAATGTTTCTATTTACAGGATCGTTACCTAGCGTGTAATTTAACAAAACAGTAAAACCCGCTTCATAGCCAATTTCGAAAAAGAAAATCTTTTAAAAAAATCCTGGTATCTCTTATCCTTTGCTATGTTAACGATTCACAATGGATCTGTTAGGATAGTGGTAGTGCTCCAGCTTTGTAATTATTCGAAGTTGCGTGCTTGATACTCGTTGACTGCATTATTTTTTTTTAAATTTTATTTATTAAAATGTTTATTACTTCACTTCTCTGATAAAAGTTTTAGAATTATGCAAATATAATACTTTTTAACACTAATTTTTTATTTTAAATTCGCTTTTTCGACTATTTTATTACCTTTTCGCAAAAAATCTTTTCTCCTACTAAAATTATTCATTCTGTTTTTGTAATATTTTGTAATATTTGTATATCAATAAATATTTTTAAAAATAAAACAAAAAATAAAATGCAGTCAGCGAGCATCGAGCACGCAACCTTCCACCTAAAAGGCTTTTTTTAATCGAACCTTGTAAGGGTTATTAATAAAGTAACGTTGATTCAAAATTCAACAAGGATTATATATTTATTTCTCGTTTCTACAATAATTTTTTTTGCATTGCTTACTTTCTAAACTGGAATCCGAACATTCCTCTTAGTACAGTTTCCCAGAATGTGATATGTACTCCTTTCCCTAGTAATTGAATATGTATTTATAACAAACAGTTAAAAATAAAAACAATTCCAACAATAGAAACGCTCACCTCGTTTTTGGCTTTTTTAATAATATTCTTTTTGTAAGAACTTTCATTTCTAGTTCTTTTTTTACCATAAAACTCTTTATCATTTATATCACACATCGTAAATAATTTATAAATAAAACATCTAAAACAACCGGACAAATGATTGCAAAAATACTGCGAAACGAATACAATTTGTAGGAGCCGAAAAAAACATGAATCTTCAAAATAATGCTTTTATACTCTCTGCTTCTTTAAAAGTGTCCTTGAATGTATGTAAACAAAAACATCAAAACAAAAGAGATGCGACCGGCAACTTGCACTTTGGCACGTGCTCGATGCCCGAGGCGAGATGCGGCTGCCGAGAAGTTTTTAATAATAATCCATAGAACTCCTGTAGTTTTCATCCGAATAATCTCAAATTTTCAGAAAAATTTCTTTGTACATATGGGAACAACTTTCTCGCTGGAACTTTTTTGTAGGTTAAACTTCCCCAGATACTTTTTGTCGGCGAAGTTAGAAAAACACGAAATACGGTGCGCATCAATTTGTTATTAAATATCTATAAACAATTGCATATTTTATTTATTTAAAGGATCTTACCGACTTCAGTGGTATGTTTTACATAAGTCCTGGAAGTCTCAAATCATTTCATACATTTTTTGCTGAGAAATGACGAGTTAAATGTTTAAAAAACCACTTTTTCTCGAAGGAAAAATTTTGTGTTTTTATTTTTTATTGAAGAAAATAATGAACGGATAAAAAAATTTCACTTAGGAAAAATATGGGGCTGAACATGCTCTACTCGAATATATATTTATTTTTTTTATTAAAAAACATTTTTTTCAAACCTTCATTTTGACCCAGTGGACAATACTTTTACCTGTTTCCGAGAGCGCGGCGAGTTTTAGAATCCAGGTGCTCAATTGTATTTATTTATGGTAATAATATTTGTATGTTCATATATTTTTATTTATTATCAGCATCCATTAACATGAGGAATTTATCTTGTATACTATCCATTTATCTATCTATTTGTTTGTTCATTTATTTGCTTAATTATTTTATTCAATTATTAATAAAAATCCCTATTCGTGCAAATGAATAAATAATCTTGTGATAAATAATGTAAATAATAGTAAAAAAAAAAGAAATAACGGTGTGGGACGCCCACCCTTCCAGTGAACCATGCCGCAAGCTGCTTGACCTGAGTGAGCGGTCGAGTGGGAGCCAACACAGGTTAGTGTGGCGCTCGCTGAAGATACGAACAAAAATGTCCGTGAAAAGCAGACTGCCTCGTTGTCGCCACACTCACTTCCGGTTTGGAAGTAAATCATAAATTGTGAGGCGAATACATAATTAAACTTCGCAAATCTTTCGTGCGAGTCTCGTGGGATCCTGCTTGCTCTGAGTATATGCCTAATTTTGTGGATTTCGTCCCCTTTTCCTCAAAAAGGACGGATACTCGGGGCTGGGCCGTCTCAGTAATGTGATTGGCTACAGATGAATATTTGACTAATTTGCCAAATGTTCTTCTGAATAAGAAAATAAGTTAAGAATATATCTCTATACAAAAGGTAATAAAAAAAATATTCAATTGGAAGAAATATGAATTAGATTTAACCATAACATTAAGTACTAATAAAAGAAAAATTTAATTACATACGAAATATTAGATGCAAGACATTGCTATATTTACTTTCGAATATTATAAAGATTTGGTTATGTAGATTCAGCCAATCATCAATATATTGATTGACTGCAGAATAATAGTCGACCAATCTTGTCGAATGTTTTTCTGTAAGATTAGTTCCAAAATTTCTTCTTAAACTGACATCCTGGATTGAAAAGCAAGAAAACCTGAAACAAAAGGAAAGAGAAATTTTACACAAAGCAATCGTTCTTACTACAAGAATATATAATAATAAATTTTAAAAAAAAAGAGGGGAGAACTTATCTGATATGCAAGATAGACGAGACCATTTTAGGCAGATTCTCTCCGGAAGGCGGGTTTATCCTGAGAACAAGTTGAATAGTTTAAGCCTGCAGCTTAAATTGACGTATCTGTATGAATATAAAATACAATTATAAAGAATCCTTTAATGATTCTAACTTACGGGTTATAGCACTAAATGTAACAGATTAATTGAGACATAATACATCGCTTAAATTCAAACCAATATAAAGAAAAAAAAAAAATTTTAATTGATTTAATATTATTTGACTATTTGAAAACAAAATTTTTCTTCTACTAGAACAAATATTGTTCTTAATAAAAGGCATTACTTACCCAAGAAATAAAATGTTCGAATATTCCTATTACACCCCGCCTATTAAGTAAACAAACACTTAAACGAATAGCACCCATAGAAGAAATTTGATCCCTCTCTGTTATGGCCAAACTTAAACAGACCGATTTCTTTCACAGCTAATAAATTAGATTACTTTAACAAGCCGACCATTGACACACCAAAACACATTAAAAAGTCGTAAAAAGTTGTTTCACCACGAAACACCTTTTTAAATAAGGGGTGAGGTGTAACGGTGTGGCCGTTTTCAGGACTGAACATGAGGGGCTCTAGAACCTCTATTGAAATAACACGTTTTCAAGACAAGGAAGGAAACTGAATAACCGATAGATAGCTCGCAGGAAATAATGGGAATCCACATTACCGATAGTATACGCGCTAGGATTTGAACGTAATGACTCATAGCCTTGACGGAAAGACTCCTCTGTGTCTCATTAGCAAGCTTACACGTGTAGGAATTTGAGGAATGCGAAAGCACGCAATAATCTTGTGGCAAATATATACTCATAAATCTGTTTTAATTACCGAAGCGTGCCTTAAGTCTAAAAAGAACCGGATGCTATGCTTATAAACATCCTTAAGAATTTCAACCTCTCAACTTTGACTGTTTATAATGTCACCTTTTATCGATACGTTAATTTGAATTATTGGCAATAGGCGGTCCTGCGTGGCCTGAAATTCTATTTGTCAAAGTATCATAAAATTCACTGACGTAAGCAATTTGATTGGCTAAAGAGCTCAGAGAAAGCGTTAAACCCCACTCGAAACCGACCTTACAAATATACCACGGAGCGTCGAAAACTCAGATTTCGCCGCTTTTATCAGTCAGAAACGCAACTTCGAGAACTGTAAAATATTCTGAGACGTCGGACTTAGAATTATTTCTCACAAATCGTACTTGTGAAATTATCGGTAAGTCAGGCGAGCAAGGCTTGACAATCTAACTAAACTAGAGTATATAATTAAACTGTATTTAATTATGTTTATAATTAAAAACTATTTCGGATAATACACTGTGGAGTTATACAGTGAATAAGTGTTTAATTAATTTAATAAAATAAAACCTCTCCCTTTTTCGTGGGTGTTCGTTTCAACGGACCAACGACAGCAAACGTATCCAGCAGCCCATCCAATCAACAACCAGCATCATCGGAAGTTGTCTACCGTAGCGACGCTGGGTCGTAACACGATCATGATGATATCTTTCAAATTTCAAATGGTCGCATATTTCGTCTGGTGGAGACGTTCAAAAATAAATATGGGCTGGAAAGAGAAAGCACACCACGGGGCAACTGAGAGAACGCTTTTCCCCCATTTCACTTCCCGCTGGCGCGTGCTACCTCCGTGGGCGCGGGCTCCCATTGGACAGTGGCATGGAAAGGTCTGAACTTTGTGTAAAGATAAAAAAAAATTCTAAAAAGACGATTGGACATATTGCTAATAAATAATGATAAGTTTTAAAATGAGATATATACGAAAAACATTAAAATAAAGCACTATAAAAATGGCCAATGGTCGCATATTGTTAATTTAATTATAAATTTAGCATTTTGCTCATTATCCGGAGCAAGCCTTTACCTTTTCAATTAATCGATATTGATTTATTATTATTTGTGATTTATATCAATAAGAACAATCACTTAGAATATTTAATGTTTTAGTATTTTCAATGTACTGACAATTATATTTATTTATAGTAATTATATTTGTTCATTTATTTATATGTTACTTTTTATATCTATCCACTAACACGACGAGCTTATCAGACATTAATTTATCTGTCTATTTGTTTATTAATTCGTTTATTTAATTATTAATTATAATTCCTATACATGCAAATGAATAAATAAGCCTGCAATAAATAAAATAAAATAGAAGAAATAACAGCGTGGGACGCCCACCCATCCAGCGAACCATGCCGCAAGCTGCTTGACCTGAGTGAACGGTCGAGTGGGAGCAAACGCAGGTTAGTGTGGCGCTCGCTGAGAATACGAACGAAAATGTCCGTGAAAAGCAGACTGCCTCGTTCTCCCCACATTCACTTCCGGCTTGGAAGTAAATCATTAATTTGTGACGTTGCGATTTCTATAAACTTAGGCAACTCACACTTCGGTGTCACGCCTCCAAGGAGTTCGATATTCCACAAAAAATATACCGCGGGCGCCAGACCTTGCTTGGGTCAAAACTAAAATTCACTGTCAACCAACAACAATGCTAAAAGAATACTACAACTTCAAATTAAGCAGTTCGAATCGAAATTTACTCCCGAGACCGTAACACCGGAATCTACGTGTCGCAAATGGCTATACTAGCTCAGTCCCCTCCTTCAGGGTCAATGGTAGAGCGCGGGGTTCGTAGGTGTCCTGAAAAATCAATCTGCGGCGGGAGAATTCAATCAAAGTAACAGCACAATTAAATAGAGAATAAAAAGACGTTTATTTTTATTACTAACGCGCGTACAATGTATTACCTAACCTAAAATGTGACCGCCTATAAGTGGACACGACACGCAACGCTAACTATCTTCTATGCCATTCATACTATTCGCTTAACATACCTAACCTACGCTAATTCTACAAACTTGTCCCACCCGCACAAATTAGTCACTAACAATTATGTTTTGATGGTAAATAGTCGGCCGCGGGCCACGCTATGTCGCTAATTATATTTCCCGAGACTTACAGCCAAAGGAAAGAAACACTGCGCCACGCTACACTATACTATCGCTTATTACAGAAATCCTCCCCTCTCTTTTGCTACAGAACTTACCGGCCACGCGACTAGTTTAGTAACACTAATAAGAAAAACTATCCACAATCTATTTTCAACCGCTATTTGCTACAATTTATTATATATAACTGGCCTCGGGCCACACTGCGCCGTCAATCAATCTTGGGAGACACAACCGGAATCTAACACGCCACGCTACTCGATCACCCGTTCACACAAGTATTCCTTGACGACTCGAAAATTAACTCACTAGCCCCACGATATATTGTTCCCCAGTTAATCGATAATATTAAATGCCAAACATGTTCATATAATTCACATAAATCATGAAATACCCTGAAGTAAATAAAGTGTTGCTCGGTCGAGGGTAATTTCCTACTGGCACGTGGCCTGGCTTGTAACCGCCATTATGTAAAGCTGAACACCCCGAGCAAACCAAATTTTAACAAAAACTCTTACCTCGACTCAAATATCCTCGGTCCACTCTTACATCGAAATTCCTCTCATTCGGCAACCTATTACAGGTAAATTTATCGAAGTCAGATCGTCCTGTCTTATTTTACAACTTCGAAGTTTCTCTACTATTTTTCTTTTTTTCTTCCTTTACAAAAATCCTTTTATAACTCTCCTCTTTACAAAAATATACTCTCCTTACTCTACTCAACACTACCGGTGTTCCGCCAGGAAAATAAGTGACCGTCGTCGTAGTAGATTATCCTCTCTCTCCCGGAAAATGAACCATACCTCGTCTCTACCGGCCGGACTTGTTCACGCCGCAACCTTATGCAGCATCTTCATGGTTAATGTGGGTGCGCTGTAGTTGACGTTCCGTTGTAGCTTCTCTCGTCTTCTCCCATTGGTCGGTTGGACCGCCATGCTAATTATTGCTCTTATCCTCACCCATGATTGGCTGGGAATCTCAAACAGTACTACCAGTTTTGGTTCTGCACTCTAAAGCAACACTGGATGGTATCCTCTCTTTCTAACCATGGTTCTGTCTCTTTTCAACCAATGGTAAAACTAACGCGCTTGTCTGTACTCTTTCGTCCTCATCCGGAACACGCCTAGAGTCTCGAACGTTGAAGTACGTTTTCACCCTTATTCTTGCTGGTTACGCACAGGGATGTATGTCGGTCCGGGTCTCACCCGGAACTTGCCTAGGGTCTTGATCAGGGTTGGGCAGCAACACTACGTCCTTATCTGGTACTCGCCTTGGATCTCGGACTTGGTGATAGGCTGCAACACTGAGGTCCTCGCTGGTAATCGTAGCTCGATACGTTAAAATTCTCTTCTATAAAATTTATGACGCCATGGTCATGGTTAGGTAGACACTCTCCGTTATAGCGCGAGTGTCTATCTTTCGTAATATGCAAACGTCTGCCTCTCTCTGAGTTGAGACACACTAAATCTTGTTAAACCCAGGTAATGGGTTTACCCCATGATATCTCTGAACGGCGGGCATTACTAATCCCGACCAATGGGAATTGATCCTTGCTACTGAGCTTACCGGAGATGACGTGACTGGTGGATCCAACGTGGCTGGTAGAAGGTCGCCTATCGGTTGTGTCCAACGTTGGCTGCTCTCTCTCCGTTGTTGTCTCTCCGGCAGTGAAATAAAAATAGACAAAACTCACATATACTGTTTGTTAAACATTTTCAAATGAATTTCCCGGTAGTGGAGCGTCAAGCTATACGCAATTTACCGTTAATCGGCGCGAAGTTAAATTACATAAAATTATATACATATATCTCGGTAATCTTCGACATGCTTCAAACCAAGGACTATTCGCAATTCTCTAATTTACATGTCTTACTCAACTAACAAAACGAAACTACGCGATATAAAATCTTAATAAAATAAAACTATAACAAACATGGCCACGTAGGTGGCGTTGTGAGTCGTAGAAATTCTACGACGTCACAAATTACTGGGCGAATACTTAATCAAACCTCGCAAATCTTTTGTGCGAGCTTCGTGTGAACCTGCTTGTTCACTAGGTTAGCCTAATTTCGCGGATTCTGCCCCCGTTTCCTCGCAAAAGGTAGATACTTGAGGCTGGGCAGTCTCAACGCCCCACCAAACGAAGCGATCCTTTGCGCGCAAAGGATCAATTCGTTTTTCTGAGCGTCATGCAATTACTATTTCTATCTGATGATTGTGTGATATTATTTAAATTTTAAAACTTAATAACGAAATAAATAAATATTTTATTTTTTATTTTCGTTTCAGCGGAAGTCACCCGTTATAAATGGCGCCCAACGTGGGGCTGCTCCATTTGCGGTGGTGTAATAGGAACCGCGCACTTCTTCAGTCCTCTCTTTCTTGAATCCAAAGAAGGTAGCCTGCGATGCGGTAGTTGTTCCAAACGCGAACAGCGCGGAAATCCCTGGTGTCTGTTCAGCGATAACTGAACTATTAGCAGTACCATTACGTCTTACGTTGTACGTGTTATAACGGGTGACCTCCGCTGAAACGTCAAAAATAAAAATGCATTTAACAAGGCGGACCCGAGGATTCGGGATTACCCTCGTTGTCACCTGCGTTACTTAGGCGGCTAAAATAATGAGCGCCTGGCGTCTATCGACGCCATATTTATAAAAGCAAAGACCCTGAAAATAAGAACTTAGCATGCAAAAAAAAGCGAAGCCAAGCAAGGGTTCCGGCTAGGGTGGTTGTGGATTCGGGAGTCCGGATCAGGCAAGGTTTTAGGTTAGGAAAGGAATCTTAACCTAAACATAGAAGCTCTTGTGCAAATAAAATAATAAAATAAATTAAGCAAATAAGGCTAAACTACAATTTATTTAGTAATCGGGCAAGGCCCAGGCTCAATACAATCAAAGACTTATTAAAGCGAGTGATTAAAATATCATTGGCCAACATGGCTAGTGGTACAAAAAAAGGCAGAGCTCTGAGAGAGCCTGAGAGCCACGGTTCATGAAAATAATAATTTTAATACGGCCCGGAATGGAGTCTCAAAGACTTACCGAGGATCTGGCCGCGATCTCGCGCCTAGTTGCGTCTAAATCAAAGTCCATGTCGGCGTCCATGGGAAGTAAAAAACTACCAAATCCTTTGAGGTTATTTTGCGCTCGGGCAACAACGACAGAATAAAGCTGCGCGCCAAAGGTGTCGCGCAGTTTTATTACATCAGCTGGAAAGGCTAGCGCACGCGCGTGAAGCTCAGGTTTGCGCGGGCGACTCGTCTTGTGAGGACGACGGCGCCAGGCAACCAATGAGCTGAAGCGTCTGTCGGTCAGCTTGCCCCATTGGCTTAAAACGTAGAGGGGTGCGTTTAAACTACGTTGAGTTTGTACTGCACAACACAGCAGTTACAAATAGACAAGGCTAATATACAATATATAATACAATTTCTAATTGTTCCAACCCGTCATGCCCTCTCTATATTAATTATAATAATAATGGTGCGACGGTGTTGGAAACCATGGGCTGCAGCACGTGGTCGTTTCAGATGCCGTGCCTGCTGGGTGATGCCCTCTGTGGCTTGCCTGTGAACCCCTCTGCGTGCGATGGTAACACAGCGATCTCCTTGGCGGCGCCTTTCAAGCTGGTGTTTTTCAATGAAACAAATAAAAAAAGAAAACGGCCAGAAAAACAATAAAAAAAATAAAAGAATTTTATGAGCAGCTCTCAGACTATCCCTGACAGTTTTGAGTTTTAATTAAAAGGTGGCTTGGGCTCGATCCTGTCGTTGCCGGTCGAGGTAAAAAAAGTTAACGTAATTTACCACGTTACAGTGTTGTGAACAATACATGCCAGGCTCGGCTTTCAGACTATATCCTGTATCTTAACCATCTTATATTTATCTGATAATCGATGCAGTGTACCTGATACATCGACCATCAGTGCTGGACACAATCTCAATCTTGCGTAAATTCTGTTACCTTCCGAAAAGCGGTATTCCGCTAGTAACGCACGGGCATCTGGTCCGGCTTGCCCATATGAAACGTAACCCAACAAGTTCCGATTAGGTACAAACCCTGCAGGAACGAAATCATCAGCCAGCGGTGTTAGAGCTTGTTGCTGTACCTGTGATTGAATGTTACGCATAGTGATGAAGGGTGATACGTTTGTCTCATATGCGTTGTGTGACGCTGCGGTGACGGGACCAAAGGTCCCGGATGATTGTGCTATCACGTTGTCCGCAGCTGGTACTTCTATGCCCGAAACTATTGCATCAGGCACATTAATCCTAACTGTATCACCAGTAGGAGTAATGTTTGTGTTAATAAGAGATAGATACTCAGCAATTGGTGCTGGAATCACCATCTCTCTTGGGATGCAGGAAAGCGGTTGGTCTTCATCCTGCCATCTTGGTTCTTGATTTAAATTCCACGCGGTATCAATAATGAATACCTGTAGCGTAGTATTCATTGCATGTAGAAACGCTGTGTATGTCATTTCGCGATTTATACGCGGCGCGTACTCTCGTAATTGGCGGTATACTACATCGCACAATATCGGGAAACCAGAATGTTCAATATTCTGGCAACGACGTTTAATAAATTGCCTTGATCCCTGAGTAAAATTATGCATAGGATCATCCTTTGGCTGGGTCGTTGATGTTGATTGGTATTTTTCAGTGTCAACTACAGTCGTTGTAGTTGTGGGGTCTTTCACATCAGTAGCGTCTTCAGACTTCTGCTGTCTGGTATTCTTCCTCCACGTCTTCGCTCTTCTTGCCTTACGTTGGATGCGCTGCTGTGGTGTTGGTTGGTGCTGGGCTAGGTACTCTTCTTCTTTTTTGTCAGCCCATCTACCTGGACGATGGAATTCCTTCTGTCCAATGTTTTCAGCCATTCTTCTTACGTCACGTGTGCTACGTCTCGGGAATCCAGAGGAATTAGCATTTTGTTGACGTGGTTGGCTCTGATTTCTAGCGGTATTTGACATCGCGAATAGCTTCTGCTTGATATAAATTCAAAATTTAAAGGGTTATAATATGTATATATATATATATATATATATATATATATATATATATATATATATATATATGGCGCCCAACGGCTAAAAGGAGCTTGGATCATCGGGATAAATATTCACAAAAGTCTTTATTTTGTGAACAAGCTTCCTTTTATTTATGAAGCTTGAAAAATTTTTGGTGAATACTCAAGATTCAAATTTCAAATTTTGAGCTGAGTTTAAAAATTTTCTTTCCTTTGGAATTTTATTTTCAGCTTATTGCGCTCGCTTATCCCCGCAGGATGTTGGATTATTTTATTTTCTAAATCAGAAAAATATTTATTATATGTTTCTATGTTTTTCATGTTTTATATGTATTTACATCAGTGTTTTATATGTATAACATTTTATATCTTGTATTTTTTTTTAGCGCTACAGCGCTATACGAGAATAAAAGTGCTCTGCACTATAAAGCCACAACATTAGCTAAAAATACGGGTAGGCGGTGTTAGGTCGCGAAAAATCGTGTACGCGAGTGAAGTCTGCCTATATTTTACCGGGAGTGCGTTTATACAGCTGTTCGGTTGACAGATCGGTCGATTTTAATTAGTTTTCAATTAAAATCACGCTCGTTATATATCCTATATAGTCTCATTAAATAGTAAAACTATTTACGAGACTATTCCAAAAATTTGGATGATAAGGATTAATCTGAAATACATAAAAATCGAGTGAAAAGTTCCAGAGAATAAAAGTAATTCTCTCGCACCTGCCACTCGACATAGCTTGCGTACACAGCGTACGACGCTTGGCAGCTTTCGGTACTCCTCGTGACAGCTCGGTTCAACTCGCGTGACGCGATCTCAGCCTGCTAGCTGACGGTCTCTCACAGTTGTCGCCATCTTACCTAGCTCGACGGCTCCGCAAACTCCGTGCGTCTTCGCTCGCGTTCGTGCCTCGCGGAAACTGACGCTATTACGGAGCGGTGAATTTTAGTTCTCGCCATCTTGGCTTCTTGCGTCGACTCGTCGATGCGCGCGTAGAATTCGTGACTGCGCTCGGTTATTCTCGTGCTATTGCGGTCCTTCTTTAGTAGCCGAACTGTCACTTGACACCACAGCGCGAGGAAATATTTAGATTATATAAAACTTTCGTTTGATCTTTTATTTCTCTTGGATTGCCTGAATTTATTATTGATTAATTGATTTAAATTATTAATTATTATTAATCAATAAAATTATTTTAACTTAATTAAATTAATTGCTCATTGATAATTTCTAATAGCTTGATAATGGATTCAAACGCAACCGAATCGTGGGTGTACGCACTGGGAGAAACGGAACTTCGCAGACTCGCGAATGCATTTAATTTAAATGCAGCGGGGGTGGTCCTAATTTCAAGAGATCGTGTAGTTCGCTATATTAAAAAGAGGGCGGGCGACACAAATATACCGTGGGAAGAAAACAACACACTAGACGCGTCACAGTCACAAATACGCGATGATCAGACGGTATCTCGAAAACCGTCTGACCTATCGGACATTTTAGGCACGACTGCGTTTAACGCCCACGCCCTAGCTACCTCCACTGCGACAACCACGTCGACAATTACGACATGCGCAGGCGCGTCGTATACAGCGTACTCACAGGCGTACACCGCAGCCTGCCCAGGGCCCGTTGCATCGCATTTTGAAAATGCATCCAGGTTCGTACCTGTCACGCACCAGGCCCCGAGCACAACCATTTCAAACAATTTCATTTCCTTATTCAAAATATTCAAAATTCAAATTATAAACCTTCTATTACATTTCGGGCACGTACAATTTTCTGGTTTGTGGCCCCTCTGATAACATCATTCGCATACATAAATGGAATGAGATGGGATAAATTGTTGAGCATCTGGATTTAATGATGATCTAGTTGAACTTCTACTGGCTGGTCTTTCATACTGATGTGGTTGGATAAAAACTGGGTTGGGTCTTATACCGAAATGTTCCATTTGCATGGTTATATTATTCATCTCATTGCGAACAGTACTAGAAGACTCAGGTAGAAAAGTCTGGTTCCTGTTACGGCTCCTGCTTCGGCTCCTGCTTCGTGCTCGGTTATTCTCAGGTCTATAAGTTCTTTTTTCTGGGAATTCTATCCTTGTTTCTAAAGCAGAGAGTCTATCCAGTATATTATTAATCACAGGAGAGTGTGGCTTTTGAGTGGGCTGATATCTCGACTGTACTATTATACGGAGAAAAATAGTTGAAGTAATTTTACTCAACTCTGTCGATTAAACTTGGGACTTAAGGACATTTTTTTTTCTAAATATAAATTGTACGTAAATGATTAAAAACACTTAGTGGCATAGTCTATATGATGACTTCCTGAAAGCCATATAAAGGAAAATACATTCAATAATCAGTTTTAATGTAGGGCTATAATACAGGGTGGGCCATCTAGCGTTTTAAATTTGAACTATCTGTATTTCGACATTGGAAACGTCAAATACCATTCGGAAAGTAACAGATATTCAGTAAAAAGTCTAAAATTTACGAAATGGGTCGCTATTCGCTAGAAGAAAACTCGGAAATATAGAAAACTTTTTTCCAAAGTGGTGAGTCAATTGGTGCAGCAGCTGAAGCCACTTGACCATCCGAGCCGTCTACTGTTCGCAGATTGGGCGGAAGATCGTTTGACCGAGGATGGTCAATTTTACCGAAAAGTCATCTTTTTGGACGAGGCTCATTTCCACCTCGGTGGTTACGTTAACAAGCAGAATTGTCGCATTTGGGGCACAGAAAATCCGCACGTAATCGTCGAGAAGCCAATGCACCCTGCACGAGTCACTGTATGGTGCGGATTTGGGTCTGGTGGAATCATCGGCCCATTTTTCTTCGAAAATGAAGAAGGAACCGCCGTAACCATCAATGTTGAGCGATATCGCGCAATGTTATACAAATTTTTCTTCAAGCAAATTGAAGAGGAAGACTTGGACAACATTTGGTTCCAGCAGGACGGCGCTACGTGCCATACAGCAAACGCTACACTCAATTTTTTACGCCCTATCTTCGAAAATCGCATAATCAGCAAAAGAGGTGATGTGAATTGGCCTCCCAGAAGCTGCGATTTAACTCCGTTGGACTATTTTCTGTGGGGAGCTGTTAAAGATAAATGTTACGCCAACCATCCAGAAACAATTCAAGATCTAAAGTACGAGATTCAAGCTGCTGTTGCTGCCATATGGCCTGAAACCATCGAGAAAGTACTCAAAAATTGGGTGGATCGGATAAGCTACTGTAAACTCAGCCGTGGTGGTCATTTGTCCGAAATTGTTTTCCACAAATAAATTTCATAAAACAACCTGTCAAATAAATGTTAGATCTTTGAAAAATATCAAGCCGTTTTTTTATTGACATTTTAAATTAAAAATTTTATATGGCCCACCCTGTATAACATAACCTTTTCTGATTTGTTTTCTAAAGATCTGTCAAATTTATTCTTGGGTTTTTTTTGTTCGCTAAATAAATAATCTTTGTATGAGAAATCTAGTAATTTTTGTGCCGAACTATGCTTAGATTCCTTTTTTGTTTTTGATTTCTCTCCTATACTTATATGCATCCTTGAATCTTTTTGAATTTTACATGTTGCTATAAATATTGGTACATGGCTTAACGAATTACATTGAACAACTTTGAATTTTTAATCGTAAAATTCATATTCTAAGCTAATTTCATATATGGTTTAAACTGGACTGTTGGTAATTGTAACACTGATTCTTTACTTCGATTTCATATCCTAAGTTTATCCTACCAATATGATCTAAATATTGATCAATGCAATCTAAACATTTATGTGCTGGTTAGAATCGTTTTACTAATTCTGTTTCGCAAAATTGGCATTTTGTGTTCATTACTTCATTTTTTACCTCCTCGAGCCTGGGCGATAACCTCTTACCTTAAATAGGTGCGGCACCGGACTCGATTTCGAGGATCTTCAACCAAGTTCATCACCTCGGTTTTTCCTCTCTTAGGAAGATTCCCACCCTAATTAAGCATGCGCGCGCCTCGAATACCGACCGCGATCTAGCCTAGTCTGATCAATGAATTAAAAGGTTTCTAAACGATATTTTCTACCCTTTCCAAACTGCTTTGGACATGCGTTTCGGTGTTCCGAGAAAGCTGACATTTTCGCGATCATTATAATGTGTTTTTTATCCCAAAAATTGCATACTACGTCCGATAGAGGCGTTTGGAAATCTGTACGCATTGAAAAGAGAGGGTATACCATGTGTTAACGAGGAGAGCGTCTTTTCACTATTGGAACTATTAAATTAGCATGTGACACTGGCGGTCATTTCACGAACCACACAGCATGGCCGCTACGACGGACAAACTTAAATGTCATAATGAGTAATTTAGTTTTGAAATTGCAGTTCTATCATCACAACCAATTAGTCGTTTCCTTACTCGAGCTAGTCTTTTCAGGGAAAGAGGAGGTAACCTATCTGGCTTTATGCTGCAGAAAGTCTCAGACGGAAGGGCTTTAAATTATTCTAAGACCGGTTCTTCAAGGCGTTTCCACACGCACTTTTTATCAGTCGAAGATACCATTTCCAAGTCAAGTACATTATTTCTACAAAATTGGAGTAAGGAAGTATGAGATATTGCAAACTATTCAAAGAAACAAGTAAAATAAATCTTTCTCATTTTTAAAACATATACAACACATACCGGTTACAAAGCAGTAAGACAGCCACGATGTGTTTGTAACAGTGGCTTGAGCCGGCTTTTCAGGAGCAATCCAGCTTTTTTATGAAAACGTCATTGTTTGTGGAGTAAACGGACATTTTGAATTGTATGTTTGTTCATTTTGAGGTTGAAATGAAGACAAAGATACCTTTAATATAAATGCACATAAAAAGGAATGTATTAAAAATTTCTTAAATAGTGAATGATCTAGAAAAATTTTCATTACTCACACGTAATTCCTTTTTGAAAAAGTTTTTACATATTCTTGGTTAAATTATATTATAAATTGGAAAGAAATTTATTCCAGGATGTTTTAGCTGTAGTAGGGTTGTTACTTTAAGGGTGCATTCATAGCACTTCTGATGTGTAAGATATGAAACAGTGGTAAAATTGAAAGGTATTTCATGAAACTTATGAAAATATGAAAATTAACAAGAAAGCAGAGAAGTCATTTCGTCGATTTTATAATGTTATTGTAAATAGCACTAAGATTTTCTATTTCTTTCTGGTGCAATAGCCACCTAATTTTAGTGATATCTTATACATTATTTTTAAAATATACCATATAAATGATAAAATGGGCCTTGAAAATATTAATCTCATACTCAACATTGTAATAGTACAGTAAAATATGAAAAGAGTTATAATTGAATGGTACCAGCAATAACATCTGATATTAATCTTTCTAATATAGCAGAATTCACAATCGATTGCATCACATATTTCCACTGTAGGACATGTTGTCTTTTGGCTATAGGAGAATGTCTTTTGATCATAAAGAGGGTTTTCCAATAGGGACATAACAATTTTATCTATGAATAAAACATAGAAATATTTGAGATATTGAGTTCGAATTTATTGTGGGTGTAGTGCGAGCATTGCATTTTATGAATGAAATTCGATATCGGTCATATGACCACCACGAGCCCGTTTACAGCGGTCGATTCTTTGGACCCAATTTTCCACCACTCTGGCACACATTTCGACCGGAACGTTGGCAATTTCGCGTTGGATGTTGTCTTTGAGGTCGTCTAAAGTTGCTGGCTTGTTGGCATAGACCAGTGACTTGATACGGCCCCATAAAAAGAAATCCAATGGCGTTAGATCGCATGAACGAGGCGGCCATTCGACCGGACCATTTCTCGAGATGACACGTTCACCGAATTTGCCTTTCAATAAATCGATTGTGACGCGTGCTGTGTGGCTAGTGCACCGTCTTGTTGAAACCACATATCGTTGATGTCAAGTTCATCCAATTCTGGCCACAAATAATCTTCCAACATAGCACTACAAGTATTGCAAGTATAACACCTCCAGCATGAAAACCGCACCAAACAGTCACTTTTTGCGGATGCAACGGTGTCTCAAGAAGCACATTTGGGTTTGTTGCTGACCAATAACGCATATTTTGCTCATTAACAAAGCCATTGAGCCAGAAATGAGCTTCATCGCTGAAGATGATTTTTCGATGAAATTCTTCATTTTCTTCAAGCTTTACCAGAGCCCAATTTCGGTAGTAATTTTTAATAATTTCCAAACGTTGATGGTTCGTGAACTTTACCATGATAAAAATGTTGACTTTAACTAACGTTTTGACATTGACAGTTCATTAAAAAAGTTTAAGGGCGCGTTCATATAAAGATACGAAATTGTTATGTCCCTATTGGAAAACCCTTTACCTTAACAGTAATCTTCTCATCATATATTTTATGATAGAAATCCCTGCCAATTTCATGTATCTTCTCAATAGATATATCATAAAACAGTTTTGTCTCACACATACTCTATAAAATTTAATTGCAGATTCTTGTATGGTAACAATAATATTGTTGGCTGTGCATTTAATTTCAGTTTTTACACAATTCTTTTGTTTCTGTTTCCTTAAATGGGTACACCATTATTTCTTCTTCTCCATAACAGTATATATCTTCATACCAATCACTCAGTTTCAATTTCACACCAAAATTGGTTATGCTTTGAATCCTCCAACTATAACCTTGTCTACTATACATTGCAACACAATTCTTCAAATTCCTTCATTTGCAATATAATTCATTACCCATTACTTGATCCTGACTGACTGAATCAATCTTCAAGTATTTATCTGGATCTCCTTGATAAAATTCTAAATTTTAATGTTCAATATATCTCTTGTTACCTGTTAAAAAAAATTTTTTGAATTTAAAAATAAAATTTCCAATACCTTTTTACCAAATAACTTCACTATTATCTCACTTGATGCTGTTTCAATGTATACTAATATTTCATGGAATCTAATTAGAAAATCAGTTAAATTAAGATGGAATCAAATAAAACATTTTTGTTAATATTTATGTTTTCATTGTATAACCAATTCTAAATCCAATAAGTTAATTCATTTCGTATATTATTTCTATTCTCAAAAGGTATGTTATGAATACTATATTCTGAATTGGTGATAATTTTAGAAATAGGAAAAGTTTTCTTATTGTAATTAAAAGCAAACTTACCACCTAGACTCAGAATGTCTGCAACGCTGTCAGAGATTTGCTTGTTTGACATGTTTATAAACCAATTTTTTCTGTCTGTAACTAATTTTGGAATTTGAGTAATTTTCAGATTTCCCAGTTTATTTGTAATATTGTTCTGTAATTTGTTTGTAAATTTTTCAATAGTAACTTGATTTTTTGTGTTTAAATTGTTGTAAAATTCATTAAACAATTTTCAATTTACTTAATACACAACAATACTGTAATAAATATGCATTTTAATGTTTGATGACAAAAGTTGGGATAAATCAAAGCAATCTTTAATCATTAAAACCGGCCAATGCCCCTCCCCCTAAGCTAACTGATATACGATAAAATGAATACTGATTAATGAATTAATGTTTCCTTACCTTTTGTCTAAGAAATGATAAGATGAATAAAGTAGAGCCCACCAAAACTACAATTAGTACAAACAACCATAAACTATTTAGCCATCCTAATGAAAACCAAGCTTCCTTTATTTACTAGTGTAACCCATCAGTGATGATTCAGGTGCTAATTGTATATGAGATCCAGAATTTATTCTGTTTAGTCCAACAGCCTTTAAGGTACCAGATATTGATAAAACTTGCTTACTACATGATGTTTTACATTCTAGGTCAACTATTGGATAGTCATATTGTAATCTTGTTATTCTTCTAAGATCTTTACCATATTCTAGTTGTATATTGACAAACTTCTCACAATTAGCAATTACTACACCTGGTGTTGTTGAAGAATAGGTGTAATTCAATTTTGCACCAATTAAACATGAATAATAACCCTCTAAACCAATTACATTGATATGGCACTCTTCAACTTTAGTTTATTGTCCTATCAGTTTGCCTACTGTATTTATCCTGTTTTTAGCAGATCCATAGGCTGCATTCTTGAGAGTTGGGACTCTTCTAACAGATTCTAAGTAATCTTCACCAATAGTTAATGACAAAAGTGTGTTTTTGGTTGATGAAGATTCACCTAAATTGTTTGCTGAATGTTTATTTAATAATTGAAATAAATAAATTAGATACACTAACACTGAACTATTAAATTGCTCAATGTTTGAATAAAAATGTTGTAATAAACAAATTAAACAACGAACACTGAACTAAATTGTTTGCTCAATGTTTTTAATCAGTAATTGAAATAAACAAATTGAACTAGCTCACACTGAACTATTTGAATTGCTCAATGTTTAAATAAAAATTTCGTAATAAACAAATTAAACAACAAACACTGAACTAAATTTTTTGCACAATGTTTTGTTTATTAAACTTTGAGTAAATCGTTCAAGTTAACACTCGATTGAGAATTTTTGCGTTGAATAAATAGAAGGTTTGAAATTTGAAAATTGAAAAGAAAAAATAGATTGTTGGAAATTTGATGCTGCTTCATTTTCATTTATCATTACTATATTTCTTGTAACTTGCTGTTTGATTTCCCACTCTACAAAATTATGTGAAAATTATTCTTCTGACAACGTGAAAATCCTTGTAAGTCAGAAACTTATAAAAAAATGATGTCTCATCATTTCTGCATTTGTTGTATCTTGAGACCAATTTGGTACATTGTAGTCGTCGATACTAAATATTCCATTTATAAATAAATATAGCTATAATGGTTTTATAAAATTTATGCTCGACAACAAACGGATCGTCAAAACGAAATCCCGGAGTTCTTTCAGCCCATTTATTTTCGTAATATACCGTAAACAAGACGTTCTGGAACGGCAGGGTTGTATATCAAAACGAATATTATCACCACATGCATTTAAAAACAAAGATACCCACTGTCTCAATTTTTCGACTAACTGCGGCTGAGCAAATTCTAAAAAAAACGTGCAAATGATGACTTACTGATCCAGATAATCGCGATTCCTCAACACACGAACAATAACTAAAAACGTTCTCGAAATAATCGACAAAATCTGAATGCACTGTTGAGTACAACTCAGGCAATGTGACTGTGATGAAAAACAGATTTCTTTCAAATTCAGCAGCTTCTTTACCATTATCATTTTGTCTACAAGGGTTGTCTTTTATATTTAGGGAATAAAGAAAAAAAAAATTAATCATCGAAAATGGCTTCATTATTTTTCAAAATATTTTCCATCAAGATAAATACACTTTTGCATGTGCTTGAACCAATTTTTGAAGCACTTTTTCCACTCCGATTAAGGTATCTCCAAAACATGCATTTTAAATGCATTAACCGCTTCTTCAGGCGTTGAAAAACGTTGACCTCGTAATTTATTTTTGATGTGCAGGAACAAAAAGAAGTCATCGGGTGCGAAATCAGAGCTGTACGCCGGATGACCCATCAATTCGTTTTCATCAGTTCTCAAAAAGTCACTCCGTTGAGCCGATATGTCAGAACTCGCATTGTCCTAGTGGAGAATGATCCGTCTTCGGCGATTGGTTTCCCTTATTTTTCCGAAGATTTCTGGTAAACAAATTGTTGTGTACTATTCAGAATTGATCGTTCGATGTTGCACTAATGGTACAGTTGCCACATGCCCGGCTTTTCTGAAGAAGCAGGCGATTAGTTGCTCCGAAGAGCTTCTTGCGCGAACTACTTTTGTAGTTTTTGGACCGATTTTGGACGACCTTCACGAAATTCGTTAGTGAGCGAACGACGTCCACGATTGAATTCGGTATACCACCGATATACAGTGGTTTTTGATGGTGCTTCATCGCCAAAAGTCGAATTAGGTTCATCGATGTACTTTGTTCTGCTGCAATTTCTTGTATGCGTGTTGCATAGGATAACACACTTTCATTTTCCCACATATATATTATACCTAAATCTCCTTGTAGTTGTTATACAGCTTCTGAAGGGGCAAAAATTGTTTTTAATTTTGAAATGAATTCTTCTAAATTATTATAATAATTACCCATTTATACATCTTCTTGCTTCTCCTATAAGTTTGCTTCTCAATAATTTTACCAAATTTGCTTTTGCATTTGAGACCATTTATTTGGCTTCCTTGCAAGCTTCAATAAAAATAGTTAATGGCACTTTACTTGATCCATCAAAATATGGCACAATCTCTAAAGCATCTCGTAGAGATGCCTGTTGGTTTGTTTGTAAATCGGTCATGTTGGCAGATTGTATTGGTAGATGGTTAATTGGTAAATTATTTGGTAAAATTTCTTTATCAGATTTTCTGAAGGTTGAATACGAGTGTGAAAATTTTAGCGAATTAAAAGCATGTTTAATATTTCCAGTCGTTAAGCGTAATTTGATTGATTTTATTTGGTAATACTTCTCGAACATGCTGCGATTCTAAATTTGAATTGTTGAATATCGTTGTTTGGTTAAAAGATTCTGGTTTTCTTATTCAGTTGCGATTTTGTTGCAAATGGATCTATTGATTCTTATCTTTTTTGAGGTGGGGTAAAGATTTGATTATTTGAAATATCACTAGGTTTATTTGCCACAAACAAGAAGAAGAAGAAGAAGAAGAAGATTTGGGTATAAAGTTCTATCATACAAGGTAGAATTTGCTGTAACGTTAACAAATATTGATTTTTCTCTTAACGTTATATCTCCTACTGTATCATCAAATGATTGGTTAATTTGTGGTTTATCGTTATACTTATCTCCTGCAATGATTATGCAATTATTTTGTATGATAAAAGTTTTAAATTTATCAAAAAATGGACTCATTGGGTTTTTTGTTTCAATAATTGATTTATTTTGAGTAATGATTTCGGGATCAGAAATGTTTCCTGTACTGATATCCAGTAGATCCTTTTGATTTCAAGCATTTGACGTTTCTGAATGTTGTGAATCCCTTGCAGTATTTTCCTGATTTTTTCGTTTTGGTTTAGGTGGACCTTGCATGCAAGAATGGGTTGAATGAATTTTTCTTATCTTTCAATTGTTCAAAAAATCCGAGAATTCAATATCACTTTCAATTTCCTTAACTTGAAAAACTTTTACAAGTGAATTAGTCTTAATTTTTTGGGGACGTTTAAGGGTACGTTTAAGTGAGGGTGAAGACATTTTTAAAAAATACAGTGTTTCACAAAATATGACTTATGTATATTTTTGATTTTGTGAATTCTATAATTTTCTTACTTATTAGCCTTCTTTCGACCGCATATGTATTTGAAAAAAAAGGATTTATAATAATTAATTATTTATTTATTTTTTAAATTCCTTTTTTCAAGCGAATTTAAAGGTATGTAACGTCCTGGTTACTTACCTACTATTATTATATTTTGTTTCTCCTCGTTTTTGTTCGGTGAAGAGACCTGAAAGATTTCTTAACCGAAACAGGGTTGAGGATAGCCAACAATAAAGAAACGCAATAAATATTGACAATGCAATTTAATATTTAAACACAATAGGACAAACCAGGGTTATTGATTGCAAGAAAATAGAGAGATCTAAGGAGACCAATACCTTATAATTTGAGACAATCCTGAAATATTGTGGCAGTTGATGTATCAATTAAATCTGAATTCCAAATAGGACTGGTCGATGGTTCTTTGTCCAATTTACGTTTTTCTATAGGTTGTCGGTCCCGTTCCTTCCAGCCGGATTCACTGATACTCCACACTGATAAAAAAACTCCACACTGATAAAAAAAATTCCACCCTTCACTCAAATAATTCGGAGAACACCGATTCACTAAGACGAACTATTAAGGAATATTCTCCTTTTAACTTGACCAAAGAATGAGAAGAACTAGTGAATTTTGACGGAGCTGATGGAACTCATCGATTTGCCCTACTTCGAACTTTTTTTCGGAACAAAAATAGAAGAGAGAAAAGTCGCTCGTGTAGAGTGAGAAAATGATTTATTCACTTTCGTTCTTTCGCGTCCTAGTATTTCTTTGGTTTACTCGACGTGCTCAACGAATATTGCATATAGAAAGCTAGCAAATATCGAGGTCCGATAACTTTTAGCACAAACTTGAATTTAATTGTAATTTATGATGGAATTGAAAATTAATGTTATCTGCAAGATTTGAATACTTTGTGATTTTAAAATACCTAATGTAACGTCCTAGTTACTCACCTTTTATTATATTATTTATTTTTCCTCGTTTTTTGTTCACAAAAGAGACCTGAAAAGATTTCTTAACCGAAACAAGGGTTGAGGAAAGCCAACAGTAAAACTCAAGAATATTACAATTATTAACCCTTTTATAAAATATTTTGAATACAGATATGACAGAAATTCCCCTTGAAAATTCCTCCTGGGAAGCAGCTTGAAAATGAAAAGGGGAGAATTTATATATTTATTCAAGTATCAAATTAGGGACTTGATAAAAATTTGGTACTTACCGGAATTGTTTCTAGTTAATGGTTCGAGTCCCCAAAATCCTTATGTGTCCTTAGTGCAATGTTGAGGTGAATTTATGTGGATCCAATTAGACAATTTAAATCCTCTATCCGCACTGACAATCCAATTGATATACACAATAATGAACGAACTGATAAACTGATGGAAATGAGTGACGGTTGAAATCGCTTTCTGAGATAAGTATTGAGTTCCGAACTTGAAGTCACTTTTCTAAGAGAATTCCGGGGTTGAACATAGTCTGGAAGTCACTTGTTACTTTTCTGAGGAGACATGTGATTCTGAAGATGGTCCGACGGTCACTGAAGATTTGCGTATTTGCAGGTGCTTTTATAGACTGTTTTTTTGGTTGCTATCCGCGATTTTTCGATCGATACTAACATGACATTGCAAGATGTTCCCTAAAAGCTTTTCTGCCACCCAGATGAGACCATAATTGTTTCCACGAAGATTCCAACGCTTTTGTCAATTTGTATCCATAGCGACAAGATTCTAATTTTATTCCCACTCAGTAACAGGTCTTCTAAATTTTCCTGCGTGTTCCCCTAGCCTCCCTATTTCCCTTAGATGAATGGACTATGCAGAAAGTGCAGGGTTAATGGTTTGTGTACATAACTCATTATAACGCATTCCGATGGGATTCCCCCATGAGTACAATTTCATTTTGTCTAGACATTTTTAGGTTTTTCGAAGATCGATATATAGAGATACCTGTTGCTTTTACATGCTTAATACTTTTTAAATTATTAATTTTAAACATATTATTTTGTAAATAAATATTAATAGTCACGGGACGTGACACTAATGTGGAAAATTCTAAGAATTTTAAAAATTGTGTTGATTTTGAACATTTTGTGAAATTTGAAGATGTGGTAAATTTTGGAAATGTTCATAATTTAAAGAATTTACACAAAATTAATCATAATTTAGAGAATTTCAGAAATGTGCAAAATTTTTAAAGTACTTAAAATTTAGGATGTGTTTATGGATATATGTGATGTGGTTTCTGAGGTTTTGAATCGTGGGCACTCTTCAATATAAGAACCGTTCACAGATTCCACTTTTCAACACATAACAATGTTGCACTAAGTTTAATTCTAATGTAATTTTAAATTAATGAGGAAGACACTGACAGAAGATGGAATGAGTTAACCGGGGTAACTTCGAAGGAGAGTTCTTAAATTCAAGATGGTCCGACGGGAACTCTGTTACTAATTTTTTGAGCAGAGTTCGGGCGTTGAAGATAGTCCGACGGCAACTGAAGATTCGCGGATTCGCAGGTGCCTCTATGCACGTAATTTTTGATCGATACTGGCTATGTTCGCCATTTTTCGATCGATACCAGAGGATTTCTAAACCGTAACTGGGTGAGGGAAGCTAACAACAAATAATCACTCAAATAATTTGCAATTATCAACTTTATTCATAAAACTCTATTCAAATTTAAATATAAATGTGTGATATGGGGGGGGGGGGGGAGAGATTTTTAAATATAAATTCCTTCTGCGTTTATGATTAAAGGACTTACTCGTTGTTGAATCCTCTCAGGAACTACTGATAATCCAAAATATTGGGAACTCACGACAGGTACACTCCGATACTTGACGAGAACTTGGGGAGTGTTATGTAAATTGTCTTAACTGAACAATTTGACTGAGAAGTGATGATACTCAATCGGGGTTTGAAGAATACTGACTGACTGACGATACTTGATGGAAAACGAGTGCCGGGCGAAGATTGAAGAAGGCAGTGACTTTTCCCAATTAGCAGCTAGTTTTATAGACCCTCATCTGGGGCAAAATCCCCTCTATTAGTTGATATTATGAGTCACGAAGAACGCGTTAACGCGTTTTCTAAGAATTGTTTTCTTAAGGGGGTCTTCTACCTTGTGGCTTCATTTTTGACACTGTTTTTTGAATATTAGTTAAAGGAGAACTAAAAACGCAATCGAGATGCGGTTTGTTGCATTCAACTTGTTTATTTAAATACATTTAACACTAATTTTACTGAAAATTTGCCGTCTTCGATTTGACCGTGACTTGACCTTGAAGTGTCCCTTGCAAAAAATGCATACACAAATGGTTGACACGATTCAGCTCATAAAAATCGTCTGAGTCCCATTTGCTTCAGCTTAACGCCACTTGCACCAGTTACTTTCTCCGGGGGGGCATAATGTGTGATTTGGTTTATCATCGGACGAGCTGCAATAATAAAATGACGCCCAAATCGCGTCCTTCATTTTTTTCACGGAATCGGCGTTTCTTCGAATTGCAAGACCGTAAAACTTCGTCAACTCCCCGATAACTTTATCTGTGTGTTTTCCTCTACCTTTGCCTCCAATACCTTTGTTATCTTTTTTAACATTCCTGAGCCTTGATCCCATTCGTTTTTCAACGTGGCCAACACATTCTTTTTTTTCCACGATATTCTCATCACCATAGGGATTTACAGAGAGATTCCCTTTGAAAGTTTTACTATCTCCATCACCCACGTATCGAACATATTTTACGCCGTATTTTTCTAATGATCGCATGAACATTTCGGTAATTCCGTCTATCTCCATTTTCCCTGCACTTCCTGAGTGATTTGCAGTGCAGTCTTCTTTATGATTCTCGTACCACAAATTAAATTCATCAATATTTGTTTCTTTCAATTTTTCTTGATTTTTAGATGCTTGGCACAAACTGGATTTAACGATCGCATCTAAAACTTTGTGGCTGTAATTTCTGATCAAAGTAGAAATCCCGAACAAAGAAGAGAATCCTCTTTTTTTCCATGTTCCGTCCTCCGAAACTGTTAAATGATTTTCCACGTTGTTATGCTGCACATTCAAATCTTTTTCATCCTCTACAGCTTTTTTCAGAACGCTTTCGAAAACGGCGTTAGCAGCGTTGCTTAAACTTTCGAGACATGCATAGTACGTTTTGTTCGCGATTCCACAGCGAATGTCCATCAACCCGCAAAATTTATTGAATTCTTCGAGACCGACACCAAGTAACCGTAGCACAAAAATTAATCGGCGGTTCACTTCGTAAGCCTTATTATTGATCTTCGGACATGAATGAATAGACTTCTCACTGCACTTGCATCTCATAACAATTGTAAATCCCGCACCGCTTTTACAACTTTGAGAAAACCGAATTGTTTCACGATATTCTTTGCAAATCACAATGTTTGAAATCGCTGTAAAAACTGAAACAAATTCCAGAATGCAATACGCGAAATTCGGATTTATCGGAACTCCCGCGCACCGTTTTTTCTTCAGTTTCTGCGCTGACGTGCTTGCGAACGATGCATCGCGTTTCCAACTATAAGAAGAAGGACCTATACGTTTTTTATTTCGATCGGGGCGAGTGTTTTTTCCTTTAGCAGATTTTCGGTCCATCACGAAAAAATAATTGATACAAATAATAAACACGAACTGAATTTTCGACGGATACAGTTTTGTAACAAGCGAGATGTTTCCGACGTTAAATTTTCTTTCGAACTTAATGGACCGAAAAATTTAACATGCATAACAGAGATAACATAGATACAGATACATCAGGTATTCAATAGAACGTTAGATAACTTAAGAAAAACTTGATGGGCCAGCTTTTAGGTGGTCGCGAAGACTGCTGCGATAAGAGCACGCGTAACTGTCTGCGACGGCTCGGAAAAACTCGAAATAATAAGATTTCAGTTATATCCTTTTAAGGGTATATTCCTAACACCTTCTGGGTTGCAAAATTAAAAAAAAAAAAATCTAATTTTTTGAACCAACAAGGTAGAAGACCCCCTTAATGCTGGCTTATTGTTTGGCACGTGTTGAACTCGTCTCTTCCTGTGGTCAGAATTTCCATATTAGGAAAAAGATCTAGAGCAGTACTCCTCCTCTTTGGTTTCTCCGATTTTCTTTTTTTCCGTAGCGGCAGACCCCCCGCTTAATCTTCTACCTGTGCCTACAGATCTGGGAGGTTTGTTGACACAACACGGTTACACCGAGTTCCTCTTCCAAAAATGACTAATACCCTTATTATGTTCATTCATGGTTTCCCACTCCTCTCTTTCCCTGTACAAATTGTTTACGTTACGCACCTAATGCTTCCGCGTACTTTACAATTGTACATTCATTCATTAATATAAAAAGTATTATTATTATTTATGTAATAGAAATGGTCACAGGACGTGACACAAGACCTTACATTAAGTGAAGCAATGACAAATTTAACAAACAACTAATTGCTAATTTTTGGTCAAGGTTTATAAATCAATTCAATATTTAAAGAATTTGAAAATCTTTAAATATTGAATTCATTTCATTTATTTGCGATATAAGAGTTTGAAATTGTCTACGAGGACACCTGTCGACAACGTATCCTATCTGATATGCGACTAGTGATCCTGCGATAATGTAGGCAGTGACAAAAATTTCAAACTCAACTAATTAATTATAAATCAATATTTTCGTTTTCTTCGTTAATGCTTTACATACTTAATGTTTATATTTCAACGAATTTGTAAAGAAAACAAATACAATTTTTATTATTTGTAAATTTCAAAATATACTAATTTAACGCGAGAACACGATGCAACGTTTAGTTTCAATTGAATTTGTCTTGAAAGCTTTCAATGAACATAAATCTTTCAAATTTAACAACTTATACTCGTGTCCCTCGTTAATTTCATACGCGTGGAAATGTTCATTGAATGAGCTGTTCAAAAGTTCAATTTTCGCCGCAAAATGTTTTACTTCGGTACCATCGCACTTCTCATTTTTGTACATATCTGCAATTTGTCCAAAAAAAGGATGACTGTCAGCAACATTACTAACAACCACGATAGCCCCAGATTTCAGTAAAACTACGATTACATTTTTGATAATACTATAATGGTCGTTTGCTCTAGCTACATGACAATCATTGCTCGAAAGTAAAACTTTATGCAAATTAAATGTAATGTCAACTCTCAAAAAAGAATTGTTGAGAAAGTTATCACAAGTAGAGAGTATAAGTGTATAAGTGTATAAGATTTCAAAAATGAAACGTGCGAAAAGCGCCGAAATTTCTACAGTCCAAAAATGGTAAATTTTCTTGTTTACCCTCTAAAAAGAATCCAGTAAATGAATTATAAATGCAAATGTAACATTTGAAAGATTCAAATTTTCTACAAACGTTTTTTTACTATCCATCAAGTAATTGACGATAAGGGTGCAGAGTTTATTTCGATCCTGAGATTTTATAACTATGATTAAATATATTTACAACATTACCTGGCCCTTCATATTGTTTCTACACAAATGACTCGTATTTTCGATCAAAGGAAGAGAAATTAATTCAGGAGTAACGGGATTTTAAGCATCATCTAAAGTAACAATAACGACTTCTTTTAGATTGCCCAAATCAGTTGAATCGCTCTCCACGTTTTATATCAAAATTTTTGGGAATTGATTACTATGTTCAACTGGAGTGATTCCGGAAACGTCCACGATTTCGTTCACGATACTAATATCGTTGTCCTTTAAGTAAACCAAAATTATTTTTGTTTCAATTTGGTAAATAATTTTGTGAACAAAGTAATCATTTTTGTTCATACGGTTGAAGAGGATTGTTTCAAGGTGCTGGTAAATTCTTCTCTTTTTATAAGAAATTTGTTGACATCAATTTTGTTATGAATTATTTCACTGACAGCGTACTCAGGAAGGGCCAGAAAATCTTTGGAAATATTTTTACCTTTGAATAAACGAATTGAAAAAAATATGTGAATAGATTTCATTTTAAATTACTGAAATAAATTTTTTTTCGCAGTTTCCGTATTTTGAATTTTTGAAAATTATATGCTCAATAAATTGATGATGGATTATAGAAATTATTGCAAAATTAAGTTTCATCATACTTTTGAATACTTCAATGTAATCCGCGACTTCGTAACTACGGAGCATTTCTCCGATAAATGTATCCATTTTTGACATTGAGGTTAGATTGTCCGATCTGAAATAGATAACAACTTTGCTACAAGAAAAAAAAATTTTTATTTTCTAATAAAACTGGAATTAAATTTACGACATATTTTAAAAATTGTGAAAAAAATGTTTCTGAAATATTTTCTTCTTTAATTAATTTGTAAAGGGCGTTTCCATTTCCCCCATTTTTTATTTTTTTAATATTATGTCTATCGACCTTTCATTAATAATATTGAATAAATTTTCTTCGTCCAATTGTTCATTACTTTTTCCATTGTTTCCATAAATTATTCCTTTTTTCGTATCCTTAAAATTTGATTCACTATAACATTATTCATTATCGAAGAAATTTTCTGTGAAAAAAGGAACGCTTCCACTCCGCTGGGTATCGAGCCCAGGTCCTTTCGATATATATAGTTCATTTTTCATTATCGTCATCATCATTTTTTAATAAATATTCTTTAAGTAATAATTGTTTAATATCTTCAGTATCGTTCACATCAATTTTTCCTTCATTAGTATCATCATAATAACGTTTTTTGACATTTTAATATAAAATTTTTTCGTTCAATTTTCCAATTTCTTCAAGTTTTTCACAAGTTTTTCGTTTTTCAAAGTCTTTATAATTTATACCATCATTAAATTCCTAATCTTTCATATCCTTAATTAAATTTTCATCGTTTATCGATGTTTGTTCATTTCCTCCAGAATTATCAGTGGTTATATTTCCGTCTTCAATATCCTTATATTTTAACTTATATGATATTTTACGTCCGACTAATTTTCTTCATTTTAAAAGCAGGAAAATGACCAACCTCGGACAATCAGATGTTTAAAATTCTTTAATTACGTTTCGATGAACCATATGTCATCCTCTTCAGATTTACAGATTATATTTTTGTTGTAGAATTCTATAATATTTTAAAAAAAGGAAAATTATAAGAGTAACCTTAAATTTTTATTTATCATAATTTTCTTGATTATTCCTATTCTTAAATAATTTTTTCTTATTCATAAATTGTTCAGTTTCTTCAACATTATTCTCATCAATATAGTCTTCAATATTATCATAGTTAATTTCTTCATGGCATGCTAGACCGTTCCTGGTACTTTTTCCTTATATTTTAAATCAGATATGCATTTTCCATTTCTTTGTTTAACTAGATTTACTTCAATACTAGTCTTATTATTTATATAATTATGTTCAATATTCTCTAGGTCAATAGGATTCCTTGATAAATCATCTGCATTTACATTAGTTTTACCTGCCTTTTATGCAACATCAAAATCATATTCTGCCAGTTTCAGTTTCCACCTAGTTACTCCAGAGCAAGGGTCTTTCGAGTTTTGAAACCATACTAGTGATTTATGGTCCGTGACCAAGGTCAATTTTCTTCCGTTTAAATAAGGGCGAAAATATGTTACGCAATAAATAATTGCTGAAGCTTCTTTTTCGTAACAGTTTATTTCTCCAGCTAGAGAGAATCAGCTCCTCCTCGTCCAGGGGCTCCTGGGGCCCTGCAGTGGGGCACGTCGTACAAGGCGCTTGCGCGACTTGCTCTTGCCCTGGTTTGGGATCGGCCGCAAGAGTCGTTGGTGGTAGAAGAGAGCTACTGGGGCTCTCTCGGCTGAGTGGTGATGCCGCCTCTTCCCAGGGACGCGTCGCCTGTAGATATTCCGCGGTGAAGTACCCCGGGAAGGAGTAAGTGTCGGGGTCGACGGTCTGGAAGTTATGTGGATTGGGTCGGCCACTGGGCCGTGGTGACTTCCTCGTTATACCACGGGGACCTCCTGTGAAACGCGCCCTCCTCAGGGCGTTTCTTCTTCTTCTTGCCTCTGCAGATCTTGGCATTCGGCTCTTCTGTCCTCTTCTTCGAGTTGCCTGTCCGCGCTGCTGCTTCGTAGCCGTGAAGGGAGGAAAAACAAAAAAGAACTGAGGAGAAAATACTCTGTAAGGATATCTGATGCTTTTATCTATTTGGCTTCTGTACAGCTCAGGAAGCTGGCTTGGTGCCGGGAGTATTCTTCTCTAAGGTCTAGCCACCGAGGTGGCTGCGAGAAGAATGGTGCTCTCCTCAGAGCCGGCCGGTCTCTTATATACTTGCCGGGGACTCAGCGAACCAATCAGGAAGGGAGCGGGCTCTTTGCGCCTCTCCGCCAATCACGCGCCACACCCCCATCCGTGAGGAATTCGGCGGTCGGATCTGAGGCATTGGTCAAGACCACGCACCAATCAGCAAGCGGCATGTCGTTGGTTTCTAGCAGCAGTCTTATTGCCTTAGCGCGCGTATGACATTTTTAATACAACAAAATGCAATACAAGTTACTACAATCTGTTACTGATTTTAAGGTAGTGTTATTTATTTTATTAAGGATGACCAGTGCTTGTGAACACACAGAGTATAGCCAACCCGATCTTGCCTCAACTTTACCTTACCTTTACCGTAGTACAGTCACCGTTCGACGTATATAAAAAGGATTTATGCTCTAAGGCCCAAGATCGATTGAAGAAAGTGTTTACAGTATTTGCTTTCTTAATTTTAGTTGTTTGCTTACTGTGAACTGCTGCTCGCGGCCTGATGAATCCGTAGATTGCTGCCTTTCTCTTGACGTGTCGGTCGGATGAGTCAGCTCCTCACTGTTGCTAACCGGTTGCCTGGCTGGGCGTTGGCTGATTACCTACGCAGATGTGTCTTCCGCCTGATTGCGGGCCTCGTTCGATTTCAGTTTTTCGAAGTAGCTTTACGTAGGATAGCGAGTACTTAATTCCTCGACTAATTTTAGCTCACTTCTACTTACTTCCTTTATCGGGTTTTGCCGTAGCAAAAGATCCGGAGTTCCTCTTTCTTTGTGAATCCCGTGCAATTCTTTAATTACTCCTTTCACTGGTTCCTTGGATTCCAGTGTCCGTTCATGTTCAGATATAAGCCTCTATGTGATTTCGTGGATTTATCGAGAGCACCTATCTCGACGAGATCGCCAAAATGTTACGAGTGAAAACTAGACTTTCTATTTTTAAAAATTAGGGACACCAAACTGATGTCACTTTGTGTGTTTTATTCACGAGAGAAGACTTTAGGAAACTGCTGAGGTCTGCCCGAACCTCTATATATATAGGCAGCTAAACCTAGGAGGGGGAGGTCATCAACCTCTACATATATGGGCAGCTAAACCTAGGGGAAGGAGGTCATCATCTGGCCTGGTAACACCGGATGAGATTTTTTTCTGACAGCATAGGGATTTATTTACAATAATCAATTGTGGTTCTCTTAATTATCGATCATTTTTATTTTCAAAATGTCAAAAATAAAAGCATCTACAAGGCTTAAATTGAGTGGGTCTAATTTCTGAACGATAAGGTTTAGTGCCTCGACATGTCGATTTCTCTTTATTTTTATCACAATATCTGTGGAAAATTTATACTAACGAATTAAAAAATAGCATCAGTATACATTAGATATGCAATTTTACACGGAAATTAAAATTTTCCAAGATTTATTGACAATAGTATCGAAACTTGACATATATACTTTAAGTGTACATAGTTGTTTTCTAAGTACGCGGTTCGTTAGAATATATTCAATAAATAACATAAGTGATAACGTTTAAATGACGTAGAAAAAAAAGTTTTTAAAATTTATTCCTCTTTATCGTCAACTTTTTTATTATTGAAAAAATAAAAGACCATATTTAATTTTGTATTGAAAATTACACCTTGAATTCCTCTAGCATAAAATACAATTTATGAGAATTCGTTTGGACAAAATACCTCAAAAAGAACTTTTATTATACTTGACATCTTTTATGGCAATTTCAACAAATAAATGTAAATAAAAGGTTTGATTATTTAGAAATGAAATAAATTATATTGTATCGTGTTTTGCATACGAAATTACATATTGAGAATTCTTCGGTATGAAGCAAAATTGACAAATATAATAATAAAATACATTTATTAATTTAAAAAAAAAATCAAATCTTTTATTCACGCTTATATATTGAAATTGCCATATAAAAGTTGCGAAGTATTCAAACAAATTTGTTTCAGTACTTTATTATTATAAAATTTGTCAATTTTACTTCATAAGAAAGAAATCTCAAAGTGTAATTTTGTGTGCAAAATAAGATATAATTTAGATATTTTTTAATAATAGAATTCTTTTGTTCACACTTGTATATTCAAGTAGTCATGTGAAAAGATGCCACACATTATATAAAAAGGTGTATATTTATATTAAAAAAAACTTCCCAAAGTATTTTATTCGAACTTTTTATTTCTTAAATTTGAATATCATGATTTATCTTATCTTGATATGAATTATCGTCCATATAATCTTTCAATTTAAAATAATTTATTTACAAGGTTAAAAAATATATAAATCGATATTTTGTTTCGAGACTTTCAACACTTATTGAACCATAAATTTTACTAAACAGTATATTACGACTCTAGGCCATAAAGTGTGAGTTCCTGGCGTATGTGTTATAAATGCCGAGGCGCAGCCGAGGCATTCATATCACATACGCCAGGGCATCCAAAATTCTGGCTGTGGGTCGTATACTATTTTTCTTGATCTCCAGCCGAAAGTACGCCTAAAACCGAGGCGAAGCCGAGGTTTTGTAAAGGTCAGGGGGAGGTCCGCCCGACTTTTGCAAAACCGAGGCGAAGCCGAGGTTTTTGCTGGTCGGGGCGGGCATTAGAAACTTTAAAATAAAATTCAATCATACAATAACTGCAAAAAAAAATTGAAGATCAAACATTTTTTTTAAATTAACAAATACCAGAGAAAATTTATTCTTCGATAACAATATTAATATTGATCAACAGTAACTTTACCATCACACATCCAGTAATACTAATCTTATTACAATAATTATTATTACTTTTATTGATATAATTATTAATATAAAATAAACCATGTAAATAAATCTTTTGTTTTTCTTTTTAAGAGTTACACTTTCGTGCAATTGCATGAAGTCACATTAAATTAAATTAAACAAACGAATTATACGATGAATTTAGCGACACTACTGAGCCGAAAAAAACAAAAATAGGCCACAAAAGTCGTTCTTTCTGGAGTGAAATGTGGCCGGGGGGACCGTACTTTCGACTAGGAGATCAAGAAAAAATTATTTCTCAAGTGTCTAAATCATCTTAAAATTCAAAAAAATCTTTCAGATATTCATTTTAGGTAAGCGTTTATCAAAATATCAAAAAAAAAGCTAATATCTTAAACTATATATTTTATCATTTTGAATTTGTCGTCTGCTTCGCTCCTCTTCCTCACGAAGTCGAAAGAAACATAATTTTCGATCTTAGCTCAACAGCAGCCAGCATGAAATATAAGCTAGAAAGTGGGGACACACCGACACGCCACGTTTGGTTGTGTGAGGATCCACACGGTTCAGTGGTGAGGGCCGTTTACGTCTACGTTCTGCGATCACTGGCCGAGGATCCTGCTGAGTGGAATGGTTACATCAAAGTATGCATCTTCATTTGTAATTTTAGCAGTTAAATCCGCATCAGGCCAGCCTGCATTTTCAGCATAATGAAGTTGATTAGGAGTTGAAAAAACGTACCCCTTTATGATACTGGTAAGGCCAGTATTTTTGCATCGGCCAATTTCAATACCGTCCAACTCATAACGAATCTCATCAAATAAAAAACAGATGGCATTGCCAATTAAAGCTGTAGCTGTCATATTAGTTCCATCAGATTTGACAAGTCTTCCATGTATATGCAATGAGCTTCTACTTGGAAGAATTTACAAATCTTGATGTTGCATGGCAATTCGAATCTCATCACTGTTGTCAAATGACGATGAAGCACGGGGCTGATGGGAATGAACCTCACAGTGTGCTAAAGGTAAAGAGTTTCACAACTCACAGTTTAGGAGTTTAATTCAACATTTTAATGTCAAACTGTACTCAACTTATAGTAATCTAAAAGCATCAATCATTGAAAGATTTAATGGCACACTCAAGAAAAAAATGTGGATACAATTCAGCTTACAAGGCAACTATAAGTGGGTAGATATCTTGTGCACTTTGTTTCCGAATACAACGATACTAAGCACCGAACCATTGGCATGAAACTTGAAGATATCACCGCTACAGATGAGGAGGTACTTTTGCAACGTTTTCATAAACAAAAAAAAAATGCTTTCAAGACGACCTAAATTTAAAATTGGTGATAAAGTTCGAGTCAATAAATTCAAGAACGTTTTTGAGAAAGGATACACCCCGAATTGGACAACAAAGATATTCAAGGTGGATTATGTCATGTCAACCAATCCTGTAGCGTAAAAACTCAAGGACTACTAGGATCAATCCATCGCTGGCAACTTCTATGAACAGGAACTTCTCAAAGTCAAGTACCCAGATATTTACGTTATAGAGAAGGTTCTCAGAAAACGCGGCAATAAGATTTATGTTAAGTGGCTCGGCTTTGATAGTTCACACAACAGCTGGATAGCTAAGTCAGACATGTAAATCAACATTGGATCAATGTTGAATCATTGTTGAATTATTGTTAAACTGAGATTAGGATGATGTTCAGTTAATGTTAAATAAATGTAATTACATATAAGGGTAAATAAAAAAAGATATGTCCATATTATGTTGTTTATTAAATATATCAATACTATATTCACAATATTCATTTACAGTGCTGTCATAACAAACTCAATTCTATTTTTTTTTTGTCACAATATGTACAATATATACACAATCTATTCTTTATCTACATCCATTTTTACATCTTTAATCTCTTGGATTTTATAGTGTCCCCATGCCAAAGTATCAGTACTCTGGGGCAATAAGAACCTCTTGTCGTCACAAGGACTCAATGCTATTTTAAACTGTTTTACAGTTTCAACGTTATGTAAACGTAACCTTATTATATACTGCGTCCTAGTTTGGTTTTGCTCATTTTTCAAACATTCTACATAATTGTCAAAACCAGCAGCCTTCTCAACTATACCTGCTCGTATACCTTTTTCTTTTTTGATAAAATAGAATGGTAGATTAACTCGAATGGTAGGAGGGTAGTTATCAGTTTCTCCTGGATTGACCCCGGTGGCTTACAGTTTTCGGAGCAAAAAGTTAAGTCGCTATGTGTATCATGAATTTCTTGTGGATAATCTAAATGAACTTTAAGAATGTAACCAACAGGAGAATGATTAGAAATATCAAAATTGAAATAATCATCTAGATTAGTCACCCACTTGTTACCACCGTAAGGGAGTGGTTGCGTCATTGCCCAACTCTACAAGTTGTTTGCGTCAAAGTATACCAAACAATTGATATCCTGATTTTCATCGTAAACATCCATATATAGATTGTTGTCTTTGGCATATCGGTTGCAACTGTTACGTCCCGAAAGATTAAACAGACCCAATTCAATTTATATTTACACTATCCCGTTTCATTTATGAAAAACAAAGTTTCGAGCTAAGGGAACGGGAACAAAAGGTCACTCAATGAATTAATATATTTAGAAAAATCAGTTAAACACACATATATAGTTTTACACACAAAGTAAAAGACTGAGATATGACTTTTAATAATAGCAGAAATTTACAACTTACAAATTGAAATTATTAGATATGTTATACAATTTACTGAGTTTAGTTAAATCAATTTTGGCAAATCGCAGGAATCTTCTTCTTCTTTCCGGGTTTCTGGAGGAGAAACCCAAACTTTTAACAATTTGATACACAAGAGTAAAATAGAGGATAAAAGATATAGAATTTACCTGAATTTTTCTGTGGTGTTGGGCTTGAATTCGAGGGGGCACGATCCGCCAGGTACACAGATAGGTGCCGCTGCAGGCAACCTGGGTTGTTAAGCTTCCCAAAGAGCAAAAGTTTCTCGCTGTGAAACTCGGGCGGCGGAGTCTGAGGGGTTCCAGTGGACTTCCGCACTGATAATCTTTAATTAATCCAACTTCTGATTATATTGACGATTTCGGATTAACTCGTTCTGATATGGTTGACACTTTGGAAAGATATAGATCACAATCGGCGCGGAGTGATATCAGCACGTGGTCTCGATGGTTCAGGTAAAGTTCGGTGGTGAAGATCAGACTGCGACTGCGATGGTAAAAATCAGACTGCGTTCCGTGATTGAATTCCGCCAATTTATAATCGATGGGTGATTGGGTGTTGCCCTAGCAACCTTATGGTGAATCGCGCATCATGACCCAGTTAATGAGTAGTTATTGATCCAATTAGTATTTTCCAAAATTCATAATCGGTGGGTGGTTGGGTGTTGCTTTAGCAACCTTATGGCGAATCACACATCATGGACCAATTTGCGAATGTACTAATGGTTATTGATCTGACTAATAGTTTCTTAAAAGCTTTTAAATTAATTAAACTTTCGATAAAAAAATTAGTTGCTAATGGAACTGTCAGTCAAATTAATTTGTTATAATTTGTTCAACCTTTGTTAGTAATTTTATAATAAAAGTATAATATTTCTATTAATTGTCACGGGGACGTGACACAACATTGAATGATGCCGCCTCTAATACCTGGTTCAACAAACATGAGTTTATCGACGTCAGTCAGGAGTTGTAATATTATTTTAGTATACGTCAACATAGCGTCCCAGGTCAAGTCAGGAGTAGTATAGTAATGTGCTGGATCTAATTTATAAGTATTTATACATTGCTCTTGGAAATTTTCCAAGATATCCGTTAAGAGCAACACGTTTGTTTTCATATATAATTTTACATTGTCACCAAGGCTTTGAAAAGCTGACCATACATTCTGAGCATGCGTATAATCATCATCTGAAATACTGGAATCATTAAGTGTACTATAAAACTGCTTTCTCGATGGTAATTATTTTTCTAAAAGTCTCTCTTTCGAGTCTAAATACTCATAAGGCAAAAGTCCTTTACGCGTCAGTAATCTGATCATGTCACTGCTTACATTGGAAAACTTGAAATATAGAATCAGCGAAGTATTAAACTTCATAATCGGATCAAGTTGACTTAATGTTAAAAAAATAACCAAATTTCACATTTTGCAAGTTCCTTAGAAGTTTAAAACTTGACATTTCTAGATGAGATCAAATTACTTTTTATTGCTAGTCTTTCCATCCCATATAAGGAATCTGAAACTTACTTTGAATTACTTTAAATCTGGTACGGCTGTACACAAATCTGCTGCGACTGTTTCTTGGCAACTGATGTCAACGTCATAATTGGTGTGGATAATATACACGTACCGTTGTATGAAATTCCAAAGATATTTAGACGCCGTAGGATAATGAGCATGTAGGACGTGGAAGATTTTAAAACAAACATCTAATGCTTTTTAAAGAATTTCCATCAAATACCTTGTGTCATCAATATAGATGTAAATGTTTGTCAAGTTGCCCAATTTGCGAACACCCAAAATGATAGGCTACAGAGTATCTCCGTTTTTACGAGGTTTGTCTTTTTTAAGCTGCACCTGATGTGCTACTTCAGATGCATCTTATTAATATAAATTTATTATTAACGACATTAAAATATCAATTGTTTTATGCGCGTTATGGAAAGTTATTCTGGAACATTTGCGTAGATTGTAACTCCTTAGAAAAAGTCTATGATGTTGATAGGATATTTAGTTTCATATTATGCAAATATTAAACAGTAAAAATTAATTGAAAGGGTTGACTTACGAAAACTATTAATCTCTCTGTAGATTCGAAATAAAAAATTACTATGTCTTTACCAAGAAATCTAAAATTCGACTGCAATATTCAAATTATTTGTAGTGCACTACAATTATTTACATTAAAAATATTATTTAAATACAATAATTCTCGAATAAGGTATAAAACGTTTAATTTCATGAAAAAATAAACATTCAATTCTTTCTTATCATACACAGCAAAAACAAATTTACTTTTCCTACTTGGAATGAGCAATTTCACCTACAAAATTCTTGAGGAAACTCGGGATTTTTACAGTGTACGGCAAATATTTCATCAAAATTATCATATATCATTGATAATGATTAACGCGGGTCAATATAAGTATTTAACAATATTTTACACAAATTTTCTGTATAAATAAAGATCAACAACAAGAATGAAACCATCCGATACTTCCTGTACAGATGGTCTGTAAAGCTTCTTCTTCTTTTTTTCAAAAACTGTTGTCACGGGGAAAATATGAGGCAAGTAATTTATGATAAGGGCATCTGAAAATGAACTTAGATATAATATACTTATTATAAAATACTATTTTGAAAAAGCAATTTCGCTTTTGATAATTATAGAACTTGAAGAAGAAACTTTGTATTTGTACCATTTGGATGGCTTAGTAAGTCTTCAGCAAGTTCATTTCTTTGAATACCAATTTTGATAATGGCGATTGACAAATACTCCCACACCGCATTTAATGCACTTTTTTCCCTTGGATACTGTCGATCGAAATCTTGAACTAGTAACTGGTACCCGATTTAAGTACGCAGAGCAGGAAACTGAGTAAAATAATCAAAAATTCCGTGATGAGTAAAAAAGTCTGTGCATCAGTTTCGCTTTTATTATCTTGCTTCTCTTCGTAACAACCCAAGCTTTGCCTTCTGTTCACATATCTGTTCCATAGTTTTCCTTTGTTTACTGTCTTCGACGTGGTTTTTGTTTTGGGCTTTCCAGGTATGAAATACACTCCTGTCCGTTCATTCGGGTACGTAAGAACAATCTCAGATGCCGCTTTCATAAAAACATCTCTTCTGATACTGCAGAATAAAATATTAAAACAGACGCCCATGGAAGTGAATTTGTCAGAAATGATGTTCACTGATTAACTTTATTTAAAATTGACTTTTCGCTATTTTATAAGATACGTTTGATTATTTTAAGTATAAAAAGTATAGTTGCATGGTATAATACCCATTTGCATATGACTAATGGCACACCTGTACTTATTTGAAAAGTTTTGGAGGAGATCGTCTACCACAATTTGAGTTAATTTTGAGCGATTCTTCTCGTCCAAGGTACTGCCAATCGTAATACAGCCTTTCCATCAGGATTTGATTCCAAATACTGTTTTAAACCCCACAGTTGATTTCAATGAACTTTTCATAACAAATATTTGATTCCATGTATAAAACTGGTCTAATTTGACTTTTTTTTTGACAGTGAGTAAAACTTTTTAATCTTTTCTCCACTTGATATAAATTATGGTTAGAAAATCTTATATTATGTCACGTTTATCAGAAAAATTGAATACATTTGCGTTTTTGAGCATATATTTGACCAAATTTATAATGGGTGAAGTCATTATGATATACAGGCTTCGAAAAAGCCTCGGATCAAAGTATAAAATATGTCTATTACTATGATGCTTTATCCAATTTAAGTGAAGAGTATATACCATTTAAAAATATTAGAATTCGGGACAAAAAAATTTCAAGGGAAAATAGTAGACGTCTACTATTCTCCTGATAAAATCGTTACATGAATTACTGTGGTTGACGCTCTTACTTCAGGGATAATTGGCGTATCAGTTTGTATGATTCTGTCAATGTTCCTGCTAACTGTCATGCATTTTTTTCTTGACAATGAATCCACAGACGTTTGCGAGTTACAAATTGCCTTTTCAACCGCAATCTTGTTTGTACTCAAATCAGTAATTTTCCTCTTTTTCACGGGAAAAAATAACTTTAATCATATAAATTTAAAAAATCTGTCTTTACAGAACTTAAATGAAAATGATACTTTAGATGAGAATCATGTTTTACATAGCACAAAATGAAACACGCATTACACACATTACACACTTATTTTAAGAATACAATAATCGCATTAAAATAAAATATTTCTTTTCGTATATACATTTCATTGAGTGCATTTAATTCAATTAATTTGATTTACCTGCAGTTTAACGTATTGTCGGAATTTTTTGAGGAATTTTAACCTCGGACCAAGTTCTGGAATCAAATATGGAAGTTGATTTTCCTCTAATAAGAGAAATGATTCGGCATCAATTTTTTGGGCTGTAATTATATTTTTTAGTTAACATCAACATTTTTTGCTGAACAGTATTGTCATTAGTGAAAATAATTTGCAAATTGGAATTTTTAAAAATCCTATAAAATTGTTCTTGAAAATTATTTATGTATGGTAAATTGATAATTTTTTTTAATTCTTTAGTTTCAATGATTTCATTTGTGTTTTTATTACCCCAGGTAATGTTAGTATACATTGATACAATATCTAATGAAATGATAGTAAAATTTTTAGGTATATTTAAATTATTAATTTTATGTTTGAAATTCCCACTATCTTTGATATAGTATTTATTCAGTCCAACCGTTTTTTGCAATGATTTCGAAATGTTTTTTGATAAATTATAAGTAGGTGAGCCAATAAATGAAGTGATGGGTCTTAGTGGACAATTAGGTTTATGTAATTTTGGTAGGCCATACACTGAGAGAAATTTCGGGTTTCACAAACCGAAGTTTTTTTGTTAAAATCGTCTTAACAAAAAATGTTAAAGTTGTAATGACAATCATGGTAGTGGCTGTCATACTTTTTGGAAAAGTGTTTACTCCAACTACAAGGAACGTTACTGAGACCACGATTCTGGTAGGCCGAGTGGCAGAAACTTGATTAATGTGTTCGGGGTAGCTGCTCTTATGTACTTGAAATACCGTAAGAGCTGCTGTTATAGGAACCAAAGTCCATCGTAAAGCCGCGCATAGAGTTTAGTTAAAATGACCAAGTACAGTTCTTATCAAATTGCTTTATTTATAGAATCTACATTATTTTATGAAAATTCATCTTTATTTTTTTAAGTTTTCTGCATAAAAGTTAAGCATAAGGTTATAGGTATGGTTCTCCTAGTTATCAAAATACGAATTCAATTTGATTACAAAAAATAAAGTTTCACCGAAAAGATCTAGAAAAACAATTCGGTATATTTCTCATACTAATTTTATAAAAAATTCTATGAATTTACATTTTCTACGTATAAAAATTCAACTTAGGCTGCATATTTTTTTGGAAGTAAGTACTTATCTCCAGTGCAGTGCAAGTTAAATTGTGTGACTGTTACAAGATTTAATAGTTGTCACAACAGGATTACCTCGTTGTAAAAAATGAAAGTTATACTTTATTTGTCTAGCGCAACAGCGAACGCTGCGGTTATAGTAATCAAAGGAGCTTGGCAGTACATATAAAGAAAATGTATGTGTACTAATCGTTGGGGTACGTATAAAGCTGACTCTAATCATGAACTTTGGTCACAATAACCGAATACACAAAAAAGTCCAAATTATTGTCATGATAACCATAAAAGTAGTAGCTTCTCTGAACTTTTTTGGTTAAGGCAACTATTGTACAAAAAATTTATGTGCTATGGGCACAGGAACCAAAGCCGATTTCTCTCAGTGTAGAATTTTGGTGCAGTACTAGTGTTAGAATGTAGATATTCAAAAAGATTATCATTAATAATCTATTTACTTTTTCATGATAAAAAAATTGATTATACTTGTAAATTGATATAATTAATAGGATCTTTTTCTAATTTGATATATGTAGAATTATCTGATAAGAGATTTTGTATTTTAGAATTGTAATCAGTTTTATTCATAATAATTGTTTTATTACTTTTGTCTGCATTAAGAATTATTATATCATTATTATTGTTAAAAAAGGTTTTTGTTCGTAAAATTTTTTTTGTTTAATTCATACTACCAATATTATAGTTGTTTGTATTGAAAGCTAAATTTTGTATCCAGTATGATACATCACTTCTTATCTTATTTTTTTCTGCAAGTGGAATATTATGTAAATTGTATTCAATATTAGTGATAATTTTATTAATAGGTAACGTTTTTTTTGTATAATTGTAATTTAATTTACCGCCAAGACTAAGAATGTCTAACACATTGTTTGGGATTTGCTTGTTTGAAATATTAACAACCCAGTTTTCTTTATCAGTTATAAACTTTGGTAATTGTGCAATTTTAAGATTTTCTAATTTATCATTAAGAGTAATAAGAGTTTTAGAAGCAATTTTTTGAGAGTTGATTAATTTTTATCGCATAATTGAGTAAAAAAATCTATTGTTGACACATTAATAATTGTTTTTCAGAAAAATAATGTTTTTTTGCAAATATTTAATTTCTTGTATAATATCAGTAATTTCATGTTCTAGAATTTTTTTACAGAAAAGTTGTAGTGACATTTCCATTTTAGTCTGAACTTTCTTTAAAAAGCATCTAATATCAACATAATATGTGTTTAAAATATGCTGTGGAAAACATTACTTGTTTTACAATTAAACAGGAACTTCCTTTGCATGTTTCTCCTTTCTAGGGTATTATCCAGTTTTTTCCATTGTTTAATATCTTCTACGAAATTAAGACCATGTGTGTGTCTCAATTCATTATAGTATCCATGATAATTCATTTTGGTGTAATGTGTTTTAAGGCCAGTATATAATTTCAAAATGCGATATGCAGGATAAGTACTGCACACTCTTCAAGTAATTGACGATTATCTTGTTGTCTGTACATATTGTTTCTTCTCTCATTGATCATTTTCAGAGCTGATGGATGAACGCTGCATCGAACGAAGCGACGGAATACTTTTGAAGTGTCCCAATCCCGAGTTTTATAGAAGCTGTCCCCATTTTGCCAAAATCGCCCCACTTTAATTCAGCCTATCCCACTAAAATTCTACGCTTGCGCAGATAAATCATTTCTTGCTTCACATGCGTAATAAATTAGAAGCAATGGGCGCATGTGCAAGTTCAAGATACAGACTAGTAGCATAGTGCACATTCATAGTGATATTGACATGAAAGACTAGATACATAAAGCGACAAAAAAACGTGCTTAGCAAGCAGGCTTCTAAAATAACCGCCACTTCTATCTCCCAACGCTAGACGGCATTGAATGCAGACTCAATTTAAATATGTAATTAGAAAAACGATTAAAGTGTACAATAAAAAATAAACGGAAATGAAAAATGAGTCTTTTTAAGCATTGTCCTAAGGCTTGCATTAAGCCATGCAATTGTAAATCATGAAATTAAAATTATTTATAAAACCATGCAGTTGAAGCGAATGAATAAAGTGATACAATTATAAATTATGCAATTAAAGGCCATGCATAAAAAGCCATCATCTTCAAAGACGTGCAATAAACAGCCATGCAACTACAACCCTTAAAAATAAAACCTATGCTAGAAGTCATGCGAGCAAGCAAATACCGATCGAGCAATCTACATTGCCGGCTGAGCGATCTACATTACCGACCGAACAGTATTTGGGCACTAGCTCCATCTGTTGGGGCTTAGCATGGAACAGAACCTGCTTGGTCGGTAAGTGTCCCCGGAGTGACTAAGCTCTACTACTGCCTTATTTACTTCTTCTTGCGTGTAATATTTCCCTTTTTTATTTTTTATTTACTTTTACCGGGTTTTTGGCATCTTTTTAATGCACTTGAAACCGAATATAAGTATAAAAATATAAACGAATAGACTTGATTTGCAATTTTGAGTGATATGTAGAATATACTTTTTACAACTCCAAAATGTAAAATCTCCGAAAAAACATTTTTAATGGGTTTTAAGCATCATACGGTATGGATTTGTCAAGTTTTATTGCATTTCGAATCGCGAATTATTACGAATGACCTATTCTGAGATTACGAATTTGAAAAACATTATTTGCTTTTTTGTTGCGACCGAAACATGTGTACCTGGTATAGAAATGGATATATTACCTAACGATGTGATAAGAAACGCTTCACTGCACTCGAATTTTTCACTTTCAACTATCCTGCAAAAAAAATTCAGAGCACTGTTATGATTTTTAAAACACTTCCCTCGTGAAAATAAATACCAGTTTTAGACCACGTATATCGCAGGTAAAGTGGTTGATCTTAAAGTGGTCTTAAAGTGGTATATTCTGGCTCCCAGAAGACCACGGCCGTTTTGCCTCTCACAGGTAAAATCCTAATAATCACATCATTATTAGGGTTTTAATCCCTTTATATTTATGAACGGCATAAATCAATATTGGGTCGTTAGTAATGATTTATGATACGTTAGCAACGTCACTAGAAATTACGTCACGTTTCAAAATGGCCGCTAGATACCAAAAGCGTTGCAAATCTACAGAAATAATTAAAGAGATCATTAACCCATTAATGTCCAGAATCACAGACTTTTTAACTCATTTTTGGCCCTTGTTGCCAAAGCGAAAAAGGGAATATATCTAGACCTAACCTTGTATATATAATGTTTTTGGGTCTACTCTTTCGATTTATCGAGTCAAAATTACATTACCGTGCACTGTAAAACCAATATGGCGAATTTTATTTTTAAAAATGTCGAATGTTTGAAATTTTTTTTTATTCTTTTTTTCTTCAAATGGATAAAGAATATTGATCTATTTCTAACTATGGACAAAGGCGGACAAAATAGTTGTAGTTTATGAAAAATATCTTTTGGTCCAGCTCCCTATATTTTATCTTTTCCAAAATGGCGGAAAACTATGGAAATCTGGAAAAATACGCGTTTTATCATGACATTTCTAAGATAATTGGATAATACACGGAATTTTATTGATAAAACTGTCAAAGTTTGATTTATTAATTATGCAAAGACCTCTTCTAGTATATGTAATGACACATTATATGAATATTTGGTGACAGTATTAGAAAATTCAAAATGGCGGATCCAATATGGCGGTCCGAATATTGAAGATATAATAATATGCTAATGAAAAAAATATTTTCGTATTTTATGTAAAATATGTGATCAAAAATGTCTCCAGATATTTTTTGATTGGGATCGCTAATTCAGCGGAAAAAATTCGTAAAGTTCTGAATTTATATTTCACGATCTGCATATTCTCCAATTGATGTATGTGGCTAAATGAAATTATTCGACTTCTACTTGGCTCAGTTTTCATAACGTAATGGTCAAAAGTGATTATTTGATCTACTTAACGAATTCAATCTCATACAGAAGTTTCACGCTTCAAAATTCCACTACTGGTATGACTGATGTGACAAAAAAAAATTATATAATTTTGTAACCAAATGAATTGATTTTTATTACGATCAAAATAAGAATTTTTCTTAGTTTCTAAAATAGATCATATTGATTCGATCCACTCATTCACTCTAAAATAGATCATATTGATTTAATCTACTCATTTACTAAATCCATCATCCAACTTCATTTAGCCACATACATCAAGCGTTAGAGAATATCCAGATCGTGAAATATAAATTCAGAACTTCACGAATTTTCTCCGCTGAATTAACGATCGCAATCAAAAAATGTCTTGAGACAATGTTGATTACAAATTTTACATAAAATACGAAAGTCTTTTTTCATTAGCATATTATTAAATCTTCAATATTCGGACCGCCATATTTGATCCGCCATTTTGAATTTTCTAAAACTGTCACCGGATTTTCATATAATGTGCCAAGAAACATAGGAAAATTGAATCAATCAAACTTTGACAGTTTGATCAATAGAATTCCGTCTATTATCCAGTATTGTCCACCTTTGTCCATAGTTTGAAATAGATCAATATGCTTTATCCATTTGAAAAAAAAGAATAAAAACAAAATTTCAAATGTTCGGTACTTTTTTGAATAAAATCCGCCATCTTAGTTTTCCAGTGCACGATAATGTAATTTTGACTTCATAAATCGAAAGAGGAGACCCAAAAACATTATGTATACAAGGTTTAATCATGATATAATTCCTTTTTCGCTTTGTCAACATGGGCCAAAAATGAGTTAAAAAGTCTGTGATTTTGGGCGTTAATGGGTTAAGATACATTTATATACGTATATTTTTTAATGTAATATATACAATAATACAATATAATAATATATAATATAATAATGTATGTAAGCTACTGTTTAAGGAACTTAAATGGAGCGAAGTTTAGGTTAAAAATCAACACTTGTATGATATAGTAATCAACTGAAATATTAATAATATTTACAAATTAGCAAAAGCCAAAAATATTACAGTAAACGAATAAACTTAAAACTAACCTGAATCAATATAATTGCCGATAGCAAACCTTTACATACATCCGTACAATAACATCAATGCTAACAGCTCGGAGTCTTGTTACATACTGACTCTCACGCACAAGTCGACAAGCGACAGAGCCAAGCTTGATAACACACAAGCTTACATGTATACAATATTACGAACAATTTCAAACTCTTATATCGCAAATAAATGCCAATGGATTCAAATATTCAAAGAATTTGTAAATCTTTGTGGATGATAATCTATTTATCTTTAGTAATGATTGCAACAAGAAAAAAAATAAAATAATTTAGGACAAGTAACGAAGTAAAATTCAATTTTTCCGAATTTTTGTTTTACATGTAAATGACGGATTGACAATCGATTTTTAATATTTGATTTTTAACTTTTCACTTCTGTGTATGAAAGGCATCTTTTTTTTACAATCTGTAATGTACCGCTTGTTTACATTTATATTAAAATAAGGAAAATTTATTAGAGGAATATTTTTAAAATGACTCGCTAACTTGATACAGCTGTTCTCTAAAAAAGTAGCAATCAACGAACGTACAGTATTACAGTAATTGCTGTACAATACCCATGCTAGTATGCAACCAGTTATTTATGTTACCAGTAAAACCTTTCGAGTGATAATCTATATAATCATAGTTCGTTGCACGAGCTGATGCAGTTGTTTCATTTCTTGACTCGGACAACAAACTACAAATACTGAAACTATTCGATGGTCTTACTGTAACATTCGATTCACTAATATCTGGTGCATTTCGATGAACCTCCGCGACAACTGTGATCATCTTCGGACCACGATCTGGAGATTCTTCTGCCCGTTTTCTTTTTGGAGTCGAAGCTGCATCTCTAGTCTACACTAGTGTCTTCATGACTATCTGGAGATTCTTCTGCCCGTTTTCTTTTTGAAGTCGAAGCTTCATCTCTAGTGTCTACACTAGTGTCTTCATGACCATCTGGAGAAGTTTCAATACATTTTCTTTTCACTCGAGTCCTTACTTCCGCATTCACAACTGGAAGCGTTTTGACATCCTTCTTTTCTATTTTTGGCATAGAGTTTTGAATATTTTTATTTAGGTACTGGTGAAACTTGGCAAAATGATCGACTTTATTTGTCTGGTCCTTGGCGAACCACTCTTCTTTGAGCCAGCGACCATATTCGTCTGAAAAAGTTTTTCAATATTAGTTTGCATAAAAGAATAAAGTTTTAACTAAAGCATTTTAAAAAGATTTTAATAAAAGTTAATAGGCATAACATTCACAGTGAATCATTTTGGGCTTGCTTTTACCTGAAAAACTTTCTCATATAATTATACTTACTTTGAAAGACGTCCATTCTCACTGGATCCAATGTAGTCGCTGACTTGCTGAGTAACTTATTACCGAAGATGTTAGTAGCAAGGTTTCCGACGAAAACTGTAGGGCTTGAAGAGTAGTCTCAGATGTTCTGCAGAGTCTGCTTCAAAATTTATACCCCATTTCCAAGATGAAACTGAAATTAAAAAGTCAAATAGTTGGAGACAAGAAAAAAATGTTGCCTTACAAAATATTTTCAAATATTGAATCCTTCATTATTAGTCGAGTAGAATTAGCCGAAAACGGCTTTTTTCGCCTTCTCCTCTGTAAATTTGTTTGAAAATCATGAAAAATGCTAGAAACATATATAATAAGAAAAAAAGACCGTAAATAGTGTGCACAACATTTGGTGGCGAATTTAAGTAAAAAAAAAAAGTGTTTTTTTGTCTTTAAGGCGTTTCTGGCCAAAAACTATGAGCCGGACAAAAAAATTTTTCAAGCAAAAGTTGTAGCCAGATGAGTAATTAACAAAATAGCACAAGTCCAATTCTGAGAAAATGATTTGTTTACAAAATATGAGATTGTTAATTAAAAAATTAACCTTTTTTTATTTCAATCGTGTAGCCACAAATAAAAAATTTACAATGTTGGTTTCTTCAAAATCGATAGTCCACCTATATGCCAACATTGTCTGAAAATTTCAAGTTTACCCGATTTATATTTTTTAAATTATTAAATTGTTAATTTAACTAAAGTGTCCCTATTTACGCCCTTGTACTTTTTTTGTTAATAATCTAAAATAGTGGTAAGGTGTTGGAATCATAGAGATATTACAGATAGAGGAGACAAGCCAGCCTGAAACCTGTCAGCTCCGGCGAGAGAGAGAGTGATATGGGCGATTAGGCTGTCTCTCTCTAACGCGGTACGCGTAGACAAAGACAGAAAAAGCCTCACATCGTCTCTCTCTTTCGCTCTCATCGAGTTTACAGACTGACGTTGACTGACTCCTCGATCTGTAATATCTCTATGGTTGGAATGCCTTCAATGGCCACTTGAATTTAATTTGCAATCAAGAAATTGTAATTTTTTTGTTTATTTATATTTTTTCCATTTTGCAACTAACTGGGACTTTTAATTTTTTGGTTTCAGGGTTGAATTTCAATTTTTGAAAATGGAAAAAAATATAAATAAACAAAATATTGCAATTTCTTGATTGAAAATTGAAGTCAAGTGGCCATTGGATGGAAAAGAAAATATACTGTACTAGGTTGTTCAAAAAGTTTTGAAAGCGACATCTATAGAGCAGTAGAAGAACCAAAATTTCTACGTCATTTTAAGATTTCATCTTTCATATGAACATACCCAAAGTGTCATTCCACTCTGTCAATTCATTGTTTGTTTACAAGCCATTTGAAGTTGACGTGTCAGTGTATTTTTGTACAATGGAAAAAACCGAATATCGTGCAGTGATAAAATTCTTTGTTTTGGAAGGTTTATCAGCAACGGAAATTCATACAAAAATGGTGAAAGTGTTAAAGGAAGCTGCTCCTTCATTTCCAACTGTGCATCGATGGGTTTTAGAGTTTAGACGTGGTCGAAAAGGCGTTGAAGACGATCCACGCTCAGAACGTCCAAAAAGTGCACCAACACCAGCATTCATAGCAAAAGTACATGATATGGTTTTGGAAGATCGTCGATTGACAGAGAGAGATTTAGCAGAGGCCCTAGACATCGCATTAGGCAGTGTGAGTCATATTTTACGTGAAGTTTTGGGTTTCAGTAAGCTCTGTGCACAATGGGTGCCGCATTCGCTCACAATTGAACAAAAACACGTTCGAATGCAACTTTCTGAGCAACATTTGGAGCATTTTCGAAAGGATAAAAAGGATTTTTTGCGTCGATTCATCACTATGGATGAGACTTGGATCTTCCATCATGATCTTGAATCAAAACAAGAGGCTAAGGAGTGGTGTGAACCAGGCACTTCGGCACCGAAGCGAGTTCGTGTCCAGAAATCGGCGAAGAAGGCGTTAGCATCAGTTTTTTGGGATGCAAAAGGGATTTTGTTAGTGGATTATCTCCAAACTGGCAAAACAATAAATTCTGAATATTATTGTAACCTTTTGGATCAATTGGATGCAAAAATTCGTGAAAAAAGACCCGGTTTGCAGAAGAAAAAAATCCTTTTTCATCAAGACAATGCACCCGCTCACACAACTCAAAAACCATCACTAAAATAACCGAATTAAAGTACGAATTGTTGCAGCATCCACCTTATTCGCCTGGTTTAGCTCCCTCTGACTTCTGGCTGTTCCCACACCTCAAGAAATTCCTTCGTGGGAAGCATTTTTCATCAAAGGAAGAGGTTATAGCCGTCGTAGAGGAGTATTTTCCAGGCCTTGCAGAAAGTCACTTCCATGATGGGATAAACAAGTCGGAAGACCGTTGGACCAAATGTATTGATCTTATGGGAGATTATACTGAGCAATAAAAGTGATTTCACCAAAAAAAAAACGTATTTTCATTTCCCCTTTCAAAACTTTTTGAACAACCTAGTATGCATTAGACAAATTCCGCTGTCGCTGATTCGTTTTTTAATTTTTCGAGAAATATGGAGCTTTGAATTACTTTTACCTTGTTGTTATTCAGTTGCCCTATTGGTGGAAAATCTTTCGCTGCGTTGATGCTGCTCTTCTCCATTATGTGTTCTGAAAATGAGTATTACTCTATTAATTTTTTACTTACAATCATTCGACCGAATAACAATTTTCTAGCATAATTTTTATTTTTTCGAAATATCGTTAGTCATAACTTCTATTTATGCGAATATTCAATAATTAGACATTATTTTTTCTTCAGAATAGTCGCATTATCACCTTAAATTCGTTTAAACGAAACGCCTTCTAGTCAGTAGGCGATCTGTCAGCGACACTTCAGTAAAATTAAAATTATACCAAACAGTAATTGAAAACAATGAGAATTAGGTCGAATGATTATTCGGTAAAATGAAAATCAAGTCAAATAGTTATTCAGAAAAATGGAACGTATGTCAAATGGTGATTCGGAAAAATAAGAAGTTAAATAAATTGATGCTGATGGTAAATGAGAATTAAAGAGGTCAAATGATTTAAGGTAAAATAAAGATGAGAAATAATAGAATTTAGAGAATATTCTTGCGCCTGACCTCGAGCAACTCCTACATCTTGAGTTAATTTTTTCAATGTGTCTTGTAGAAAACTTATGGTCATTTTATTCTCGTTATCTTTTTTTGTCAGATTTCTTATTATATTTTCTTTTTCATTAATAATGAGTTTTGCTCTTTGTAGATCATTTTTTAGATTTTATATTGTAATTTTGACGATAGTTGGTCTTTCATTTTTTAGGTTTGCATGAGTTGGTGAAAAATTGATAGGAAATTTTGCAAAGAAAGTACTTTCGGCTTCATATGAAATAGGAAGTTCCTGAACGCGTGGACCAGATGAAATATCTGTAGTTGTAGTGTTTTCCACAAGTTTGCTATTATGGATATGTCGACGTTTGACTTTTTTGAGCAATTCTTCTTGCTCCCGATTTCTTACAGTGGAACTTAGTTTCCTACCATTTGCCTGGAAAAACATAGAAATGAAAAATACATTTTAATTATGTCTTATACGTATGTGGTAGGGTGGTCCTAAATCCCATGTTTATTATATATGATATATTTTATATTCTAGAGTACTGTATAGGAACTCGCTATGTAAGTCGCAACTAACACTTGCATATCGTGTTCCCTGGTAGATCAGCGATTTCTCCGAATTCAAGCCGATCACCGGAGTTAATCAGTTCTCTGCTTGAACGTAACCTGGATGGCAGACCGGAGAAAATTCTCCCAGTCCCCATAGCATCTGAGTCATTCCGTCTGCTTCGTTATCTAGCACAATTTAAAAATGATGGTAATGAAAAATGTAATTTTCTTTCCTATATTGCTTTTTTTTTACTTGGAAAAAATTATTATTCATGGTTTAAACAAATAAGAAGCGTTAGAAATATTAGAAAATTGAGTATATATTCAATAGCAAGTGACTCAATTTGCGAAATTTAAAAAAAAAACTAGACGTTTATAGCTTTTTTCTGAAAAAAATTGTAAATAGTTCCCAATCAATTGAGGCACCGGATTGTAGAACTGCCTGTACGCTCCTTAGCATCAACACAAAATTTGTCATGCATTTTTGGACCACCCTAATTTGTATAGGTATACATCTGTATATATATTTTATATCCTGGTGTTTAATTCCGCTCTTTTTTTTTAGACAAAAAACCGGGGTCACATTGTACTTACACTATCAGCAAGTCTTTTTTGTCGTAAATCAGTTCTACTAACAACTTTGTCCTCAAATTCATCCTCGCCTCCACTTTCAGTGTCTGTACGGAAGAACTTTAACGGCACTTTGCGGCATCGAGTAGACGAATTTTCCAATTTCTCTTTGGTGTCTATTAACAAATTTTATTCATTACCATATACTCAAATAGTTTTATAAATTAAAGTAAATTATGTATTCAGGAAAATTCCTTGTACAAGGTAACAGTTAGTTTGACAGTCATTAAATTTTGAATATTTTCAATTCGAAATGAGTCTAATTAAAAATATTACATACATTAAAACCAGTTGTTGAACTGATGAATTTTAAGCAGCGTCCCTTTCCGTCACTCAATTCTAAGTTTGAAATTTGATCATTCAAATTTTTCAATTATTTATTCTTGTTTTAAATATGAAAGGAGAGAGAAAGGGAGGAGAAGAAACCAGAAAGTACATTGAATTCCTACTATAGTAGAAACAATCGAATATGAATAGCAAAGGAAAAACGGATATGGAAGTTTATTCGAGTACATTTACAAATTTTTTGTTTTCAATAGAAAGTTTAAATTATAAATAAATCCGAAAATTAAAAATCCGTACCTTGAAATTGAGACCTTTCAATTTCAGGAGTTCCAGTATCAAATAATTAGAAATATGAAGTACTTAAATATCAAAACAATCGTAGCGATTGAATCGAGTCAAAATATAGGTACTTTTTTGATACTTTAAAATTCTCTATTTCAGATGATTTATGAGGATCTACTGAGGGTTTATTTCAAATAATCCAAGTCATATTCATAAGTGTTCAAAATGTGCGGAAATTTCCATTTCTACACGTTCTAAGGACTTAAAACGGACTTAATTAAATCCTTATTAGATTCTCGTAACTCCTTCCTTCACTACTATACATGTTCTATTGCACATGCGTCGTTTGGCGCGCCTTTTTTTGAAATAGCAAAAATTTAAATTCAAATTTTCTTTATAAATAATCACTATTAATCATGCAAAAATTATACATCAATCTACCATCTTACTTATAACAAATGCTGCATATAATTATATTGCGATTTTATTGAATATAAGAGATTAATACTAGATCATAAATTTTATATGTTCAATTTACTTTCTTCATTTACGAATTTTCACTAATAATTTTAAATGAAAAGGATAAGAATTTATGGGCCCATAAATGAAGACGTCTATTTACTCGAAAAGTAGGGGACGTGTAACTTACGGCGGTCGACCGCGGAGCAGAAGTCGGGGTACAGAAACTCGTAGAATTAAATTCCCGTACACCCCTTTAAGCGGGTTCATAACGCGATTCGACTGCATTTATTAACATAAAAATTATCTTAAGTGAGCACCATGGAAAAATGAAAATAACTCGGTATTGAAATGAGTCCAGTAGATAGTTTTTTATGTTGATTTTAATTTTGCATTTGTTCTTGTTTTTTCTGTTTACCCCTAGCAGCCATGATTGTCCATGGCGAATTTTTATATGTTATGACTTCGGTTAGCCTCTAGGTCAAATCCCTTTGTGATTTTATCAAATGTATTTTATTTTAACATGATATGTGTTTTCAAGGGTGATGTAAAGTTTTTGAATTTTTATTGCACGATTTATTGCACGATTTATTGCACGATTATTTTCATTTCCACCATTATTCGGTATAGTTTATTAAGCTAATAAATATTTTTATCCGTATATTCTAATGCATAACGTTTCATTTTAATTTTATTTGTGGTTGTATTCGTCATGCAAGGGAAAATCAAATTTAATTAGAAGAATCCATTTTCAAAAAAATAGCAAATGTTCTGTGTAAGCACTGCTTATACTGTGATTCTAATAATATGAATGAGAGTTATATTTTGCATCCTTTCTAAATCAAACTAATCAAAAATCATAATGCTAAGAAATAAATGGAATGTTTTTTCTCTCTCATTACGTGATTTTTAAAATCAAGAAGTATATATGCTACATAAGATATACCTTAACAATAAAAGAAAAAAAAAAAAAAAGAAAACAGCAAAAGTTTGAGAAAAGCGTAAAACAGCTCTAGGTAAACAAGCTGAAAGACTACAGAAGCTCAATGAGCAAAATAAAATTAAGCATACGACTAAAACTGTAAATACGTGAGTGTTAGCCTTGGAACGAATTAACAAAATTTTTATTGAGTAAATCCGTATTTTCGTATTTTCAGACAATATAAAATGAATCTGCCCACATAGGGGAGAACCAATCCACATTAATGTTGATTTTGACATATTCTAAAACAAAAATTTGATCTAGTGAAACGCTTAAATTATTTAATTAATTGAGTACATTTGATTAGTTTTATGAAAATCGGCACATCTATGATTTGTATCATTCCTACCTCGGTTACATTCACCGTTTGGTCTGATAAAAGACATGAATAGGAAGTTCTTAACTTACCCCCTTGTCTCCAAACACTCCTGCCAATTTTTTAGCTGGTAACCCAGCATCAGGGGCACGGTCCTTCTGCGCGAAGACGATTCCATCTCGTAACAAAAGCGCGGTAGATTATAATCACAAGTTAATTTATAAGCGAAGCCAAAAAAAAAAACACCCCGCACTTCAAATCACTCCAAGGGTATTCACTACCGCGTACTAGTTACACCCGTCACTCACGCGCGATTGAGATACTGCTAAGCACTGAGAGAAATTCATGTAACTATAGCACTCAGGATTGAATGAATGGCCCCTTCCTCTCCCGTTCCACCCCCGCTACAGGTGATAAGGGAAGAATGTGTAACACTCTCCAGTTTCTGAACCACGAGAGCATGCGGTAGCCAGGAGACGTACACTCGCGCAAATAATGTACGCTAGCACAAATGGCGTACACTCAAGCGAAAAAAAAATTTATAAGATGCTACATATCACGTATTACGTTATCCCAGTAAATCCTGGTTGATCGATATCTATCGTATTTTTACCACTACGCTTCGCACCAAATTAATATTTTGAGTGCGTCTGTGGTCGGTCAGCCGCAAGAGTTGACTGTGCGTGTACAGCCTGGCGTCGAAAAACAAAATTCCGAAAAATAATCCTGTTGTCGAACCTCAAAACGACGAGAAGATATTTTTTAAGGAGCCATATTAAGGTTATAAACGATTAAGAGCGGAGAAAGAAAACAATTCAAAAGTGCTGTTTTCTTTCTGGTTCAAAGCCATCCGCCTTTTAATTTTTATAAAATTAACAAGGCCAGAGTGTAGAAAAATCGTGCGTGTGTGCTTGTTGCAACCACGTGCAACTGGTGAAAAGAACGAACAAGAGTGACTAGTTTTAGTCACGCCTAACAAAGTTTTTGAAGCCCAGTTGGATCAGAAAATTAAGGGTGACGTCGAAGACAGCCTTCTTTTCCAGCCCTTATCCTACCAACTGGTAGAATTAATAACCTCGGGCTGGTAAGCAGTATCGTTACAATTTTAGAAACTATTTTGTTTGTAATAAATTATAGTAAAACCTTCCGGTCGAAATTCACCAAAATAAATTTCAGCACTCTTTAAAAATTATTCTCTTGTTAGCGAATTTACACCCAAAAAAAAGATTTAATTGATTTAATCATACCATTTTGTTAGATCAACCAAAATATTTGGTTAAGTGACACAAAATTTGATTCAATCAGCTAAACTATTTCTTTGATTCAACAAGAACGTATAAAACAAACCATCTTTGGTTGCATAGAACAAATTTTTTGGTTGAATCAATCAAAAATTTGTCCAATCGTATGATAAGCAAATTTCTTGGTTAACCCAACTAAACTTTGGATGGAGTAAACAACTCTTTTTCCGAATGTATGTATTGTATTCATCTAAATTAATTATGCAATATTATTAGTAAATATTCATCCTAACTAAAAAAAGTTATAAGTTTTGTGTCTTCATTGATGTCTTGACGAACAACTTTTCATAATTAAATATATTTCTTATGCACAAATGAATAAAACACAACATTTTAAAGTCATGTGTGGAGAAAAATTTTAAATGTATGATAATAAACTTTCCTTTAGGTTCAAGCGTGAACCACTCGATATTGCGTTTAAACGCTAATTTCGTGCTGTAATTGTAAAATTTGACAAATAAAATATGTACATTTGATGCCTACGTATAAGGTAAATGCACCAGTTTTCGGACAGTTAAGACATCAGAGCGGAAAAAATAATAAACCTTTCCATGAAATTGCTATCTATTGTTCATTTATCATAGTAGAAATATTAGGGATATCAGTTTCTTTCACAAAAATATACATGATAATGGTTTTGAGTCATCAATTTTGATAATATAAAAGAATTATGATGATTGATACACGTGTGCCAGTCCCCGGACAAGTCAAATGTGATTGCGTGAGTGGCCGAAAATGCATGCTCGAGTCTCCGGACAAGATAATTATTAAAAGTACATTAATTGAAACAATATATAACACGTTTATTTTTGTTTTTAACGAACTTTTTAATACAATCAATCAATATTTGTGTTGAACAAAAATTATTTCATTATTGAATTACAACGCACACGAGCGCTAGTCATCGTTAATATCTTCGTCGATTGCTTTGGCCTTTTCTGTCTTCTTCCTCTTGGTCAGTGTTTGATTCTCAACTGCTTCTGCTTTTCGATTTTCTTGTCTTCGTTTGTCCTTTTCAGCTTTTTCCTCTCTTTTGATCCTTGCATTCGTTTCGCTTTTTCAATCTGCTTCTCTTTCTTAATCCTCTCAAACTCACCACACTCCTCCGTCTTTTTCTTCGCTTATTCTATTGCTTTCTCCTTCTTAATTTTTGCCAACACTGGTTTTCCTTCTTGTTGCTGTTTTCTCAGCTTTACCCTTTTTTCTTTTTCAAGCTGAATTGCGAGTTTCTTTTCCTCATGATCTCTATACCATTCCATCCAACCGTCTCCCGTTGCAGCGTAAGGTTGAGAATGTTTGTCAACATTTTTCTTCTTATTTGTTGCTTGCGATAGTGAAGGGCAAACAATAGTATATTACATGCCTAGGCGCACAATGAGGGTTATTGCGCGACGAGCGACAATGCTCGCAGGAGATCGAAGCCAAGGCGCGATCCGATCTGCGAGCAATGTCGCGAGTCTCGTAATTTCCCAAATTGTGTGCATTGGCACGTATTCTATTTTATGTGACTTCGGTGCGTATACGAGTTTATACGCTACAGCTGAGAGTAGCGTAATGTTGTGTATTATGATACAGAGGAATCTAATGTAAAATTGAACTACGCATGCGCCTATTACGATACAGCGGAGCGTAATCTTCTTCTTCTTATTCTTCTTCTTCTTCGTACAGCGTTGGCACCGTACTGACAAAGCATTGTACATTTGAACTGCGCATGCGTCTATTACAATACGCTACTACTACACAAAATCGAGAAATTCAAAATGGCCGGAAGTATTCGCGGAATGTCAAGTGAGATGGTCGATAATCACGGCAATTTCGACCTTTTCAGATTGGATTCCAGTGTACGCATAAAAACTCGTATATGCGCCGAAGTCACATAAAATAGAATATGTGCCAATGCACACAATTCGGGTAATTACGAGACTCGCTTAAAATGCTCGCAGCACTGATCGCGCCTCGGCTTTGATCTCCTGCGAGGATTGTCACTCGTCGCGTAATAACCCTCATTATGCACCTAGGCACATAATATACTATTAAAGCATAAAAAGTCAATAACTTTTCGATTGACGGCGACTGGCACAATACAAAAAGGTTGCGGTGCTTGTCTTGGTGATTATGTCGGAGGACTGGAACATTGGCATGTTACGTGATCCAGTGTCCGGATTGTTTATTTATTAACATAAGAATAATAAAATCTTTAAAAAAATAAATACATTGTATGCGAAATTCATTTTTACAAAGTATACATGCATTACTTCTTTCATATCGTAAAAATTGAGGTGTATATTTTCTTATGAAATTCAATCTGTTTCTAACGAAAACAGTATGCGCGTAATATTTTCTGAGAAATAATTGACATCGACTTACACAATATTGATTTTTTTTGAAACTATTGCTCAAGAAAACAAAATGTTTCGTGTCATCTTTACTTCTTAACTACAGCTTACTTAAAAAAAAAATTTCAGTAAAATTTATTAATTATTCATTTAACAAAAGTCGGAAACGATTGACTTTGTCCGGATTCTGGCACATGTCCGAGGACTAGTATATTTACCTTATTACAGGAGAAAGATTTCTAATCGAGAGTATCTTTTTCTCAAAAATGTCTGTTAACTTTGTAACTAAGCAACCTTGTGAAAATGTTTATTGCAACTATTTTCTTATTTGAATTGATAAATTATTAAAATTATCTTCTAGTTAAGTTAAAAAAATAAAACAATCGTAGAGTTTATTTAAGTGAACAATTTTGCATTCCAATGCTTTTTCCGTATTTCACATATTCTGTTTACAAAATGGAATTTTTAAATTCTAATCGTATTGTTTGAAATTGAACCATAAAATATACATCTTGTCAAAAAATTTCTCACTGAGAATTTGTAGACCTCATTTAGGCGGATAATATTTCCAATCCTGACGCATTTTTTGTATGTCACAACTTTTTATTAAAAAATTGAATTTTTAAAGTTTTAATCGTCTTTTTTGAAATTCAAATGATAAATATACTTTTATCTTGGTAAATCTTATTAAAATAACTTATTTTGTGTTCTTATGTTTTTTCCGTATTTCACATATTATTGTTAAAAAATTAAATTTTGGATTTTCAATAGTATTTTTTTAAATTTAAAAGAAAAATATACATCTCATGAAAAAAAGTTGTGCTCCAAATTTGTAGAGCCTTGAACATATTCTCATCATGACAATCGTGCTTCGCGCTCAATGTTCTGTATACATTTCTGAAACCTTCTAATAAATTACATGATGAAAGTAATTTATTTTCTTCCAAATATCTCAATGAGGAAAAAAAGACGTAGTTTATTTAAGTGACAAATTTTGCATTCTAACGCTTTTTCCTCATCTTGCATATTCTGTTTACAAAATGGAATTTTTAAATTCAAATCATATTTTTTGAAATTGAACATCTTGTCAAAAAATGTCTCACTGTGAATTTATAGACCTCATTTAGGCAGATAATTTTCCATCCCAACGTTTTTTTCGTATGTCACATATTTTGTTTAAAAAATTGAATTTTTAAATTTTAATCGTCTTTTCTGAAATTGAAATGATTAATATACGTTTTATCTTGGTATCTCGTATACTTTAACTGTGTGACTTGGATCGCCAACTGAGGAGAGGGAAATGAGGGGACGCCGAGAAGGTGCACACAATGAAAATCACAATCGCGGTAACCAGATTCATTAAACTTACAAGTCTGTCGCACGACACTCCGAAGCACAGTCTAAAGGCAAACCAAAAAGGTAGTCAAATGGTAGTGACACGCTGACTTAGATCCTAACTAACTAAACGCAGGTTATCCGCGACAGCGCGTGATCGTAGGGCATGCCGGGCCGAGTTCCCCCGAATTCCGGTCGCAGGGCTGTGTCCTCACGGGGCGCTAGTGTAAACTCGTTACAATCCCCCTCCCCCTGATCGGGTTGTGGTTTATTCCCAAAATTTTTTCTGTATTTTTTGTATTTCTGTTGTGTCTGTATCGGTTCTGTCTATTTACTATTTTATGTGTGTTTCTATTTGTTTACTTAGTTTTCTCTATATATTTTTTAATGTCTTTTATGTTCCAATTGCCAAGTGACTTACCTTTTTTGTTTTTTATTTCGTAAATTGTTGGTGAGATTTTTGTTTTTATGAAAAATGGGCCCTCGAAATTTTTATTTAACTTTTTTGCTATATTATCTACTTTATTTGACGTTTTTTCGCTTCTTAGTACCTGTTCCCCTATCTCGTAGCTAATTGGTCTACGTCTTAAGTTATAATATTTTGCCTGTCTTTCATTTGCTAATTCTAAATTTTTCTGTACTTCGTCTTTTATTATTTTCAACCTGTTTAGCCTCTCTACCCACTTCCCTACTTCTTGTGATTATATTTCCTCTATGTTTATTAAATCTTTGTTTAAGGTTTGAATTGGTTCTAATTCCCCTCCAAAGTTTAAGAATGCTGGTGTAAAACCTGTTGACGCATGTTTACTTATATTTAGCGCGAATTGTAGGTCTTCCAAATTTTCATCCCATTCTCTATGGTCTTTTTCAAGGTATGCCTTGATCGCCGTTTTTATTGATCTGTTACATCTTTCTGTTGGGTTTGATTGTGGGTGGTATCGTGGTGTTTTCGAATGTCGTATTCCGAAGTTTTGCGTTAGTTTCACCTTGATTTTGTTCACGAATTCTTTGCCGTTGTCTGTAAACAATATTCTTGGTGTTCCCCACTTCGATATGATTTTTCTGTGGAATTACTTTTCTATCGTTGTTGCTACTTTGTTTTTTACTGGAATTATTTCCACCCATTTGGTGAACATGTCTACGCAAACAAGTATATATTGGTTTTTAGCTTTTGACCTCGGCAGTGGGCCCATTATGTCTGCTGCTACTACTGTCCATGGTTCTTCGATTATTCTTTTCTCCCAGTAGTCCTACCTGATTGTTCACCTTTGGTTTAATTCTTTGGCATGTGTCGCATTCTTTCACGTATTTTAATGTTTCTGAATACATTCCTGGCCAAAAATAGTTCATGGTTTTCTGATAGTACCTGCTCTCTTAGTTCCTTTGGTATTGTTAGTTCCCAGGGATTATTATCCAGGTTTAAGCTTGATTTTAACGGATCTGGTCTGAAGAAATAAAGTTGGTCGTCTCTTATTCGCCAGTTTGGGTTTTCTGTTGGTTTTTCCTTTACTTGTTTTAGTTTATGACTATACCGTTCATCCTTAACTTCGCTTGTTTTGTTCTTTTTTGTTTATTTTATTAGCGCTAGCGTACTTGCTGTTGAATTTAACTTTTCGCTTGTTCTTGATAGAGCGTCTGGTGCATAATTTAGTGAGCCTTTTCTGTATACTATCTCGTAGTCGTATTCTAGTAGTTCCAGTGCCCATCTTGCTAGTTGTCCCGTTGGGTTTTTTAAATTATGCAGCCATTTTAAAGCAATATGGTCTGTTATTACTTTGAAGGTATATCCTTCTAGGTAGGGTCTGAATTTTCGTATTGCCCACACTACTGCTAGGCATTCCTTTTCTGATGAAGGTCTGGAACTGACTTGAACTGGGGTGGAGGATGGGGTGCTTGGGCAGTCTATGTCTATGATTGGAGGTTCTTCAAGTAGCTGTGGTTTTAATCTTCCTGTTCCTTCTAGAATTATTTTTGTTTCTTCCACACTTGTTTCAAGTTTGGTAATACATCCTTTGAGATCTGGTAAAAATTCCTGGAGCGATGAGGTCTCTGTTGTGAGGTGGATGAGTGCCTTTTTAGCAACAAATTTTAAAATCTCCTGGTATAAGTCTGGGAATATCTTGTCTATATTAATCGATTCCCTTCTCGTTACCAACATTCTTAATATTTTGGGGACTACTATACTCTGTTCTATAAGTGTACATTTCCCGCTCCTAGATTTCTCGGAATACTCATTGTAGAGTGACGGATTCACCTGGAATTCTGACATAATCTCTTAAATTTAGTTTAATCACATCAAGGTCATTGGTTATAAATACAAGCAATTTCTTGAGTTGTGCTTCTAGTAGATTGTTGGTATGGAGCTCTGGATATATATCCTCATCGGTAGGAACAATGTTGTAGTAATACTTTGCTATTATTTCTTGCTCCTGAGTAGTAAAAGATGTAGTGCAATCTGGAAGAGACATTAGTTCATCATAAGCGAGACAATGGGTCAACAATTCATAGCTAGCTGGGTCTTCATACACTTTGTTAGATCTTGCTATGCTCACTATGTTGTTTTCAATGAGATAGTTAGCTATTGTTGGTGGACGGATTGGATGCACACAGTCTAAGGTCGTGCTTGACTCCTTATTCTTTGTCTCCTGGATCTTGCTCTTCTCGGTATCTTCCATTTTGGAATGGTGTTTATAGCTATTTTTTCTCAATGTGACCTTTCTCTATTTCCTTTACTATTTGTTTATCTTCACTCTTGGTTTTTTTGTGTCCCTTGTCTGAACGACTTCAGGTCGGGTATGGTTGGCTGGGGTACTAATGAGTATTTCTCTCCATTTAAGTTTTTTGTTTTTTTCTCTTCTCCGATATTTTCCTTTTCGTTTTCTCTTACTTCATTTTCCTTGGGGTCTGTTTCTATTTTCTATTTTATTTGTGGTTTTTCTGGTAGCCACCAGTTTTTCTTTTCGACATCTAGCTTTAGTCCCAGTCTTTCTATCATATCTGTTCCTAAGATTCCTGTAGATTTCAGTTCGGGTACCAGCTTAAATAATAAATATTTTTTTGTGTGGCCTACCTCTATCGGGATCAATATTTGTCCCGTTATCTCTAATTTTTTACCATTTGCAACTATTAATTTGTTGTTGCTTGGTTTGTTGGTTTCGTAGTCTAATTTTTCTATTTGTTTAAAGAATTCTTTGCTGATATACCAGTGGGTTGCACCTGTGTCCACTAATACTTCATATTTTGTATTTTCCCATTTTATTATTATGTGCATTCTCGTTTCGTCTGGTGTGTTGTGTGTTTCGGTTTTCTTTCGCGATAAGGTTTGGTATTTCTGCGGGCTACTATTCGCCTCTAGTAGCCTCCTTTTGCGTTTCCCTGACTGTACCAACAGTCGCGTTGCATATGTCCTTTGCCTCCGCAATTGTAACATCTTATTAGCTGTTGTGCTGTATTGCTACTGTTTTCTCTTTTTTGTTCTCTGTACTGGGTGAACTCTCTAGCCTTTGGGGTCAATTCCCATTTTTTATTTTCTTGATTTCTTCCTTTGTTGCTTTCATTTGTTTCTTGTTTGTTTTGTTTCATGTCCTCTAGTTCCTTTTTTTGTTTTTCGTCTCTCAGGTTGTATGTTAGTTCTGGTAATTTGGGGTTCCATTGTAGCTGTTGTTTGTTGTTGTATCTGGCTATTTGATTTTCCTTTTTCCCACCCCAATTGTTTGGATTTGGGTATCTGTAATTTTGGTTATGGTTGAATCTTATTCTATTTTGAAATTCGTTAATATCTCGATATTGTGGGTATGTATTTTGTTTTCTCTGGTTGTTGTAGAAATATCTCGAATTGTTGTTGGTATATCTTGGTTGGAATTGTAGTCTGTTTTGTGTCTTTTGTAATTCATGTCCAAAGTTATTCTGTCTTTCATAATTATTTTTGTACTCTTGACTATGCTGTTGTTCCTGGTTTATATCTATTATTTTAATTTGTTGTCCTTTTAGTCTGGATTTTTCCATTTCATCTTCCCATTCTCTTCCTACTATTTCTAATTCTGTAAAGTTTTTGAATGAATTTTTTGTGATGTAAATTTTGTATTCGAGTCTTAAATTCTCGTACACTTTTTTTAATTGCCATTCTAAGCAGGGAGGTGGTTCTAATTTCTCGAATAACTGTCTCATTTCTATTATGAAACTGTGAATTTCTTGGTTCTTCTTTTGATTACAATATCTTATTTTGTTATGAATTACTTCTAGGTACTTTTCATTCAAATAGACCTGTTTGAATTCTTGTATGAAATCTTCCAAGTTATGCCAATTTCTTTTATTTACTTGGTACCAACTTTGAGCTTCTCCTATCAATACGGCGTCTAAATTTTCTAAAGTATCCTCTTCGTTGATTTTGTATCCCCTTTTAAACCTTAATAAATTACTTAAGAAAATTGTTGGGCTGTCATCTGTATTGTTTCCGAATTTAACCGGCCAATTCGACATAATTTGGAAAGGTGTTTGGACCATTCCGAATGGGAAAAGCGATGCTCGCATTGTTTGTAATTCGTTGTCCTGTATGCTTTCGTCGCTTAGGTTGTTATTCTCTCTACATTGGTTATCGTATAGTTTGACTTGCGCCTCGTTTCGTTTATTTTCTGGGTTAGTCAGTATCTCGCTTCTTATTAATTTTCGGGGAACCGGTGTTGGCAACTTGAACTTATTCTGGTCTTGTCCGTTTCCATCTGTATATACGTTTTCTGACCTTTCTGTAGGTTTTGTTTTCCTATCACTATCGACTTTTATTTGGTTTTCTGTTTTGAGGTTAACTATATTAGGTGCTTCTATAATTTTATTTTGTGTACTTTTTAAGATTTGTTCCATTTTCACTTTTAATGACTCTATTTCTAAGGTTAATTCTTGAATTTTTGACTTATCGTTTTTTTGTTCTTCGTTTTCAATGAGTATTTCTGCTTCTTTCCAAAATTCATTATTCGTTTCTATAAACGAGTCTATTTCGAATGTTCTATCTTCTTTTTTTCTTTGATTTCTTTTGTATACGTCTCGCTCTAATTTATCCCTTTCTAATTTTTCCCTAATTATTTTTTCGATTTCTACCCTCTCCTTATCTAGTTTTTTCGTTTCTCTTCTTCTTGTTTCGCGTTCTCTCTCCCAGTACTCTAATTCTAATTCCTGAGCTTTTATTTGATCTAAATCTAAATTTTCTTCTTCCTCTAATAATCGCCAATAACCTACCGTATTTTCCGCATTAGGAGATAGCATGCCTTTGTAAGTACTATTTATTATTTCTGTGTCTATGTTGTGTTTCTGTAATATGACCTTGCTTCGTCCGTCTTTGTCGCGTGGTTTTGAAATTGTCTCTATGCTACGTATTGTGGCTTTCGGTATTGTGCCTGTTTTGTTGGCCTGCTGTCTCTCTCTAATCTCTAATTCTACTTCTTTTATTTTATTTTCCGTTATTTCTTCATTTTCGCTCTTTTCCCCCCTTACTTTATTCTTTGATACTTTATTTTCTAATTCTATTTCTTTTATTTTTTATTTTCGATAACTTCATTTTTATTGGCCATTTTTCTATTCTTTTTTACTTTTCCGAACCTTAATCTCATCGACTTATTTCTATGTTACTCACTCGTGATGTCTGCTATTCCTTTAGTTTATTTTTTGTTTTTCACTTATTATTTATTCACTGAATCTTTCACTTGGCAATTTCACTTGGCAATTTTCACTTGGCAATTTCACTATTATACGTGCTTTCTCGGCTAAAGGACTTTGTGGGTTATTTTGTTGGGCGCCAAGTTTGTGACCTGGGTCGCAAACTGAGGAGAGGGAAAGGAGGGGACGCCGAGAAGGTGCACACAATCAAAATCACAATCGTGGTAACCAGATTTATTAAACTTACAAGTCTGTCGCACGACACTCCGAAGCACAGTCTAAAGGCAAACCAAAAAGGTAGTCAAATGGTAGTGACACGCTGACCTAGATCCTAACTAATTAAACGCAGGTTATCCGCGACAGCGCGTGATCGTAGGGCATGCCGGGCCGAGTTCCCCCGAATTCCGGTCGCAGGGCTGTGTCCTCACGGGGCGCTAGTGTAACCTCGTTACAAATGAAAAATAGAATTTAGACATTGACTTTTTTAAAGTTTTAACATACTATAACTTTCCTAATTTTAGTTCAATCGAAAAATGTTATCAGGATAATCAGTGGAGATTTATGAGCACTACCAGAAACAAGTATAGGAATTTTAGATTTTGTTTAAAACACAAAAAATAGTCTTATTTGCGCAATTTTAAACATAAAATTAACGGATTGAATTGAGCTTTGGCATACTTTATCGGAGCCGAAAATGTAAGGACAAGTTCGTTAACCAGCCACATCTGACCAAAATTGTGAAAATGAGAGCATTTTTTATATTTTTGAAGAAAATTTTTTGGAAAAATTACAACAATGTTTTCTGAGACTGCTTATGAATATTTAACAGTTATCCTTATAATACACTGAGAAGAAAATGCTATTGAATCTATAGCATTTCTATCAAAAGCATGTATATTATTGATTCAAAAAATAATGCCAATAAAACTGTTACATATGATACAAAATTTTTTACTACAACAAAATCTACGAATTTAAGAAATATAAAATCGATTAAATATCTTCGAGAAATAATTTCTTAACGTACATGTGCAGGCGTTGTAAATGACAGATCTCTGGACAAATTTAAGGTTTCGAAAAATAAATATATTAAAAACCTTTTTAATATAAGAATAAGTAGAAGACTCGATCGATGTAGGAAAGGGCCAATAGTAAATGAAAAGACCAAGTATTTTCACAGGTCAAAGAGGCGACGTTTCGTTGGCTTGGTTTGCCAATCTCATCAGGCTAATTTATTAAAAGATCAAATCATTAAAATCCATTATTACATACAAGTAAAATATAGTTAAAACTTTACATAGATTGAAAATTACCTTAAGGGTTCAGTTCGAATTAAAATTAAAGATTTGTTAACAGTCAAATTTTCAAAACATTAGATCCTACGGTGTTCTGTCTACTGAAGGTATGTCATGATCGCTCGTCGTATTTATTTATTAATAACTAATACAAGTAAGAAAAACATAAACAAATATTGGTGACAGCTATATGTCTAACGGAGAAATTTTAATGTAGAATTTCAATCATGAATTTATTAATTTGAGAATCGGGAAATAAATTTTGTTTAAAGTATAGATATCTTCTTGTTTGTTAATACTATTGTGATTGGATTTTATGTGTATCATTTCTGACGTTAATCTTTTCTTATAATTTTATTCTTGATCTATAATTTTAGTTTCTTCCCAATTAAATTCATGATTGTAATTCATTTGGTGTTGACAAATTACAGGTTCTATACTTTTTTTGTTTTTATGCTCATTTATACGTGTTTTCAAAGATCTCTTAGTCTCACCTATATACGTTGCTGGGCAGTTTTTCCATGTAAATTTGTAAACTACATTTGTTTTATTCCATTTGTCCAAAGTATCCTTGCCTAATTTTACAATTGGACTTAAATTTTTACACACTTTTGGTATTGAGCTGAAGTAATATTTCTGAAAAATCTGCGATAGTTTCAAAAAAAAATTTTTTGTTATGTATGGAATATGAACTTTTATTGTTTGTTTATAAATATTGGTTGACTTGTTATTTTTTTTGTTATTACTATTTTCTAAAGAGCAATATTTTATTTTAGACATACGTCTTTTTACGTTATTTTCAATAAAGTCAATAGGATAATTATTCTTGCTTAATAAAGATTTTAATTTGATAAAATTTGTATTGTGGAACATTCTTTCAGACAATAACAGCGCTCTATCCACAAGATTATAAACAATGTTTTTTTTACGTTGGATTGGGTGATTTGAAAGATAGTTAATCATTCTACCAGAGGAAGATGGTTTTTGAAACCAATCGGTAATAATGCAATTATGGTGTCTGATTAGAGTTATATCTAAAAAATGAATTCTATTATTGTGTTCTAATTCGAATGTGAATTGTAAATTGGAGGAATATGAATTAAAAGTGTTAATTATTAAATCGACATGTTTTTTGTGGACACATAAAATAGTATCATCTACATATCTGTAATAAAAAAGAGGAATACAGTTATGATCAGTTTTCAATTTTTTTAAACAATATACTTCCAAATCATTCATTACAATATCAGCAAACAACGGTGATATAGGCGAACCCATATGAGTGCCTTCGATTTGTTGATAAACACTGCCATTAAAACTAAAAAACGTATTTTCAAACAGAAATTTAGAACAATTGACAATTTCATTGAAAGGTATTTTACAGTTTTGATGAATGAGGAGACATCTTTTTTCTAATCTTTCTATAACTAGTTTGCTTGGAATGTTGGTAAATAACGAACTGACGTCAAGAGATAAGAGTGTATGGACATCATCAATCATAATGTCTTTTATTTTTTATTTTAATTCAAAACTATTGTTAATGTGAGAAATAGGAGTATTCAAATTATCTTTTAATTCTTCATAGAGAATTTTGGCCAAAAAATAAGTCGGGCTATTGATAAGAGAAATAATGGGACGGAGAGGAACATCTTTTTTATGTATTTTAGGTAATCCATAGCATCTAGCTAGAACAGTGTTGGTTATGGTCAGTTGATTATTGTGGTGTTTTTATTTCAAGAAATCATTGTCATTAAGAGATTTTAAAATCACATATGTGTTGTCTTGAAGCTTTTTTAACGGGTTTTTCTTTTTTTCCAGTAATTTGTACGTAGATCTATCGGAAAAAAGGTTTAACATCTTTGTGTTGTGTATTTTTTGTCGATGTTGAATCGACGTTTCAGGATCAAAAATATCCCCCCTTCAGGCCAATTTGAAAATAAATGTGAAGGGGTGTTTTTGGTTCTTCACACGATCTTTAAACAAAGGAGAAATGATGAAGTTTCTGAATAATATTGACTGTATACGTACATAAAAAAATCTACAAATTTGAAACACAAAATTTTTTATAAGATGTATATTTTTTATTTAAATTTAGAAAGATGCTATTAAAAATAAAAAATTCCATTTTTTAATCAAAATATGTGAGATACGAAAAAAGCGTTAAAATGCCAAATCGTATCCTTAAATAAAGTCTACGTTTTATCCATTTTGAGATGTTTCGAAGAAAATAAATCATTTTAATTATATAATTTATTATTACAGAATATTGAATAGATTATAAATAAAAATCGCATTTAAACATCATCTTCTGAATAACAAACAGTTTTGCCATTTTTCATCCCTATAACCCTTCATAAAATTCTTATAATGATTCCAAAAATGTTCATATACAAATAATAAGTGAGCTTACATTTTAAAAATTCTACTTTTGTAAACGCAAATTGTCTGGTTGTATAGATTTGACAATGTTTCAACAGCATTCAAAGGTAAAGTGAAATACAATAGAATTATCTTTATTGGTGCCGAAACTGCAAGTATAGTTAAAAGGGCAAATTTTATTGTATCGCCAGCTACCTGCGTACTTTACTTCCACTGCGTGGTTTTCCCTCACGCGGCCCAGGGATGTTTGAACTGCTGTCGCCGACTTTTGCCAACGGGGCTTCTTTGTCCGCAATAAGGATTTAAATATGAAATATACTTATTTTTTTAAATTTTATATTAAGAAATATTATATTCCTCATCTTTAAATTCTCACCATTCTAACTATAAGCTTTTTTCTAAGTTAAAAATTAGAAGAAATGTGAAATTTTCTGTAATTCACTGAACCACCAATTGTTTTAGTACATTTTATTAAATAATTTCATTTGCAAGAAGTTTGAATCTATAAACTTATAGACATTGTCAGTCGCTTGCTTGACAAATCGAAAATTATATATCTTCTTTTCCCTCAACGGGCTTGAAAACACAACGCTTTTCAGTGGAGTAATTGGAAAAAGTACAGTGTTCGACACGAGTTGAAAGGTGATTTCAGACTCGTGTGATTGCTCCCCTCGCGCGAAATCTGCACATTTCAACTCTTGTTGAACAATCTACTATTTCTTGAGTTTAGTATGAAAAATACAACTTTCAAAAAAATTATACTTTTTGTCACGCAATACACGCACCATTCTTTGCTTGACACAGCTTGATTCAAATTCATCGGCAGCACACCTTTGAAATAGATGCATTTTGAAAACATATATTTTTACCCTTAAAAAAATAACATGTTAGAATCGTAAAAATTTTAAAATGCCAGATATAATATTTTCAAATAAAAAACTGTAAAATTAAACAAATTTTGGATTGTTTAAGGCCATGCAGGTCACGTGACAAATGCAGTCACTGGTTATCGATTTTTTTTTCCATGTATAAAATTTTAAATCGACCCATATGGCCAGAAGATGTTGACGCAGATGTACCAATGTTACATGGTAATTCGCTGGAGTCCAGTAAGGGCTTCTCCTTTAAAATGGAGACGCCGAGTGTATCATTCAAGACCTTTCGAGCTATGTTATCTAAGGGGTTAGGTGACGTAACGTGCCAAGTTATATCAACAAGACGACGATCAAGAGTAACACCAAATGCTATTTGGAATGGAGTAAAACGGTTCTGGGAGAGTACCCCTCCTCGCACTAACTATGCCTCTTACCATGCAGCTCTTCAAGATGTAGCAGAACAGATTCGACCAACGGAGAAGTACATCCCTCTGTCGAATGACTTGGCTTTTAAAAAGTTACGACAAAACACTTCACCAGGCCTACCCTATATCAACATGTGTCCTGGATTGAAGAAAGGCGATGTCTATGCGAAGTATTCCGCTAGGATCAAGGGATATTGGAAACGGGTAGGAAGCGGACTGCCTGTTCCACCTCTACCTGATTGTGCCGCCTATGCACGTTCACACATTGGAGCATGTGACGTGAACAAAGTACGCCCAGTTTGGGCTTATCCTCTAGACGTAGTCGCTGAGGAATCTCGTTTCGCAAGCCCGATCATCGAAAAGCTTGTCTCACAGGACATTGGGAAAAACACCGCTTATGGCTGCGAAATGATGATTAATTCACAAGCTGCGTTGGCTAGAACACGCAGTCCTGGATGTGGATTTTTCATGTCTGACTATTCGTCATTTGACGCCACCGTCCCAGCTTGGGTTATTAGAGATGTTTTCGCTTTGTTTTAAGATACTTTCGACTTCTCTAAGACCCAGACTGAAAATGGCATTATTGATGCCGATCCCGTTGAAGAGAGACGCAGGTTTAGAAAATGCATAAACTACTTCATCAATACTCCAATCCGCAATTGTGATGGACGTAGATACCAGAAAGCACACGGAGTACCATCGGGATCTATGTTTACCAACATTATTGATACCTTTGTAAACATGTTAGTGACAAGGACAATTTTTCCCTTGATTACCAAAGATATTTTCAAAGTTACCTCAATAAAAAATTGACCAAGCGATGGAGGAACTTTGCTGGTTTAAAGCGAGGCCGTTGTACGAACTTATGGAAAAGCAAGGAATTCAAATCAACAGAGGTACAAAAAATAACTCTGATATGGCTTGATAGATTAGCTTTTATGGCCTAATAAGTCTGTAGGACATCCGTCTTCTGATTTAACTAAAAATGTAAATAACGACTTACTGCAGAATGAACATCTCTTTGAAATCATAATATGGCTTCAAGATTTTTATATTGGCACATTGCTACGAAATTAATATAAATTGGTTTTAAATTATTCTTGGCCGCGGCATTAATAAAAATTATCTTGTTTTACAAAAATTAAGGCAAAATGTGCTGAGGACAAGTGGAAGTGTCGAGCTAGTGCCACTATGAATCCAAATTGGACCATTTCAAGACCCTGAGGCCCAGGGGCCTTTAGATGCCCCCTTTTAAAAGCCAACAGAGATATCCATGACTCCTAGAAATCTAGCTAACTTTGGATCCACGACCCCTGCAGTTTACCTTGGAGAGAGTGAACTTCTAAGGCCCAATCCCGTCACATATCATCCACAGAGGGCATGACACGTAGTCCAGTTCTATATTTGGGATAGTCGAGACCGTGACTGCAATTCGCCTTCCCTTGTTGGTGTGTTTGGAGTGCCTGCGCACTCTCAAAGGTTGGGCTCACTGTGTCAGTAACTCTCGTTCTGCGAGAGAGCAGGAGGGGTGAGATGGGAATGATGATTGTTCGTAACCCAATTTCGACGAGCGTGGTTTAATGAAAAAAAGGGTTGATGTAGAGCGGGATCGTAAGTTACATTAGAGTAGGTACGTAGTACGCACTCGTGTGATTCATCTCGATGAGAAAGGGGTAAATAATCAGAGGGTGGGAAGCGATTAATTAAAATTGGAAAATTAAAATCGATTGTTAAAGTGCATTTATGGAGGAGATTAGATCCTAGTATCAAATTTGTGTATCGAAATTTCAAGCTTTTTTATTTTCCCTCTTGAAGGCTTCATACCCTTTCCGCAGGAAGCGGCCCCTCTTTATGTAGTCGTGGTTACTACAGGTGATTCGCTCATAGACCCGGTTAGGGCTCTCGACGTTGTGGGTATCATATACCCCATCCCCAGCGCGAAGGCCAAGTCGGCTCCGTTCTTCCAGCTCCCTAGTCTGAAGATGGGGTATCCTCTCGCCTTTACCAGCCTCGCGACACGATGGTCAAGACTCAAAACGGCCTTCGTACCACCAAAGTCGTGGTAGTCGTCCTCCCTGGCATCTTTTGCCATCTTAAGGCCCATGTCGGTCAACACGGCAGGGGGAGCCCCCACGCTAAACCGCTCCGTCCAGAGGCCGCCTGCTATGGTCTCTATTCTCTGGTGCCATCTTAGGGTAACAGCCGTAACCAAGCTGCATATCTCCAGCCAATCCAAGCCCGAATGGAAGTAGGGCTTGGTATGAGCCTCGAATGCAAGCTTTAGATTCTCTTTTGCTCCTAGGCTATCGAATACAACATTGCGTATTGCTTCGTCAAAGTCGTGTAATTGCACAGGGTGATTACGATCGTATTCACCCTTGTGGTTGGTGGTCGTGACTAAGAAATTTCTCCGTCCAATATCTACACTGTTCTTAATCTTTGTCGGCACCACGAAGATAATCCTATCGGCCTTGTCATTGACATCGACAAGACTCGCAGTTCTCAGGAAAGCCCTAGTGACACTCGTCTGCGAGCCCACTTCCCTAACCCTAAAGGTATCGAAAGTCCATGCGAGCGGATAGGTCAGATGCGACAAAATCCATGTGTTTAGGCCAAGATCTGTACCGGCCGTATTATCGGCTATGGTTATTACTCAGTCGCCATATCTCCAAGTCCTCAATGACACCAACCGGAATGTTGCCACCGTTCCTCACCGCCCACTCTAAGAAACTTGTGTCTACTACAATTCCGGAGTAGTGCCAATGCCCCTCTTCATCTAGGGGCAAGATAAGTTTGGCAGGAGTATCTTTTTCGGCCCAGGCCCAATCCACTCCTGATGGTTGCGTAACTACATCCTCCCGCAACATATCGTACAGGGCGATCTTCAGCCCCATTGGTCGCCAGTCCATCCTCTCGCCCCTGACAATGGCAGTCACGGCCGCAGCCAGTTGGGGGGAGCATGTGACCTTTCCGTATACAAAGGCCTCCCGACCCGGATTCAGTATGACCCCCGCCCCGCTGGCGGTAGGGGCCCCGGCGCCCGCATCGACTAACTCGGACCCCGTGCCTGAAAGAATCAGTTTGCCGTGGTTCCTAGCAGCGCTACAGCCTATGCCCACCCATCTCGCCATCCGCCCTATTCCATCCATGCCTTCTAGAATCGACTGCTCTATTTCGTTTCGGGACTCGGGCTCTTCGATGTCCTGGGTATCGTCATGCTCCAGCCGACTGTTACGCCTACTTGCCCTCGCCGCGGGGCTGTCCATGGCCTCTTCCTCGGGGCTTAGCTCTGCAGCACTGCTGAATAGCGAGCCTTCGGGTAGGTCTGTTAACTCAGGTATCTCCGTTGTTGTCCTGCCCATGATTTCGTCACACCTGTCCAGAATATCTTTGGCCATCGAGCGAGTCTGGACTCCTACTTTCTCGTCAAACCTCGGCCTCTTATCGGTGTGTTCACACGAAGTCATCTCACGAGGAGTTGACGACGCGTTGGGCTGTGGGTGGATCTCAGCAACCACGGTTTGGGTGTTGGTTGTGTTCGAAGCCGCAACCGTACTCTCCTCTTCCGGTTGGTCCTCCCCTCCGCTTGCCCCGTTGGTTCGTCTGATGTAGTGAACGAACTGGTGCAACGTACTGTAGTTGCAATAGCCAGTCTCACCTACATTTTTTTCGTCCGAGTGGTATAGGTGGGGGAGACATTCTTGTGCACGCTGCAACCTCTCCTTGCCGTTCTCTATTTCCTGGGATTTTATTGTTACGCCGTCGCAGAACTCGATCTTCCATGCGAAAGAAACCCCCTCCCGGAGCTCAGAATCTTCTTGGACGCAGTCTATGTTTCCATTTGAGGCATGTTGTTCCCGGTTGTGTGCCAGGGCGGCAGCTTCGAGCCAACCCCGGACATCCTTAGCCGCCAACTTCTTTCTAAGTACGGCGAACAACCTCTTCTCCGTCATCCGCTCAGCAGTAGCGTCGTCGCAGTGTACGCTGAGGTGTTCAAGGCCCATTCCACTAAGGTGCCCGAATAAGCAGAAAGGACATACCTTGGCCTTTTGCAGTGCGGCTGCCGTCCGGCAGGTAACAATGGTGCGTAGAAATCTACGCGACGCACGACAAAAGTCCGTTTCCGTCCTCTCTTCACTCTCAAAATATTTGATTCACGTATCATATTTACTAAAATAACTGCAAATTCCCTTTGCATTAAGTCTGTCGTACGTAATATTGCAATTAGCTTTATTTTGTATGTTATTAAGTGTGACAAATGATTATTTGCTTAAATTATTCAAATTCATAATATCATTGAATGGCACATAGAATTTACTTAAAATAGTGCAATGTATTCATAATAAATCCAACCGTCTGTTTAAACCAGCTACGTGTATGTCCAGCTTTAGGATATTGATATTGTTGGATCTAGTATTGTCTAAACTCGAAATGCCTAATGAAATAGACAACATCCCAAATTGAAAATGTCGGACGAAATGAAAGTGACATGTACCCTGACTACAATCTAACCTTTTCATTTTAAAATGTTGGAACTGAAGATATTTATTATATTATTTTCTACGTTCTTGTGACCATAAAAATTAATTTGAAGTTTATAATATTATCCGAGAATAATAACGATATTCATCCGGAATTTCAATAATTTAAATAATTACTTATTTTCAAGATTATACCAAACAGAAAAGCCACCTAACTTTATTTGAAATTTTCTATTGCTTTAAGATAATACTATCTCTTCCATGGAATACGATAAAAATAATTACAACATAGATATCATTGTGTTTCTGATCTAAAAAAAATCGTTAACCAGCCTAGTTACAACGAAAACCTCTCAATAACGAATTTCATTTCCTACAATTATCTCTCTCTTAATTAAATTTTATTCTAATTGCTGATCACAGTAGTTTATTTCTTCCTATACAATATCTATACAAAACAATCAATTAACATTAAAAGATTTACAATAAAAAATTATTTTTAATGATACATAACCTATAGGTATGTTTTCATATTTCCTTATTCATCTTTCTTAACATTATTTCTACTATGTCATTACAATTACAAAACCTACACAGTTAAATTCTTGATTTTTACATCTTTATTTCAATTATATTATATGTTTGATTTGAATACTTCGAAATGTGCTCGGTCGATAATAACAGTCAGAACAAGTATAATACTAAAACATCACCGCTTTCACTATATTCTCAATATCCTTTGTTCGTTTTTGAGGATATTAACGGTGAAATCAGGAGTAAATATTGTTTTTTCAACTATTAATTTTTTTCCGTATGTAATTGTCGATAAGACTTCTGTATTATATAATAGAATGAACAAAATTCCAGAGTTTTTACCAAAAAAAGTTATTTTACATGGTTGGATTAACACATAATTTTTGCTAGGTGAACTGCATGGCCCATGGCCTTAATTAAATGCCCATTGAGAACAAAGAACCCCCACTGGCAGGAGCTGGTGACAACTGGTCCACTGTGTGGGGAGAAGTCCCGTAGTGAGGGTAAAGTTAACGGGTAACAGATTATGGACACTGCCCAGAAACACATACATTAAGAGCTACTCAGAAAAAAATTGAAACTAAAATTATTTAGCTCGAACAGCCCTCGAACGGGGCAAAAACTACACACATACACGTATAAAAACGGACTTAGACGGTAAATTTTCATATAATCATATATTTTTCTCGTTTTATATGAAAATTTACCTTCTAAATAAATTTTTTATTATCGTTCTCAGAGTCTTTAAAACTATTAGTCTTGTATTTTCTAATGTTTTTTAACTGTTTCTAGTGGAAAAAAAAATATTTCAAAATTCGTTCGACCGAAAAAATTCGTCCGTCTAAAACTTCAACCCAATCTAAAAGCTTTCCTAAAATTGCAAAACTAAACCAAATTTCCATGAAATGTGTCCTACTATCAGAAAACTGTAACAGAATGTTGGTTATATATGTAATAATTATATTTAACTTTAATTGGCCAAAACGTCAAATTTTTTCCATTGGAAGTTTCAGAATTTTCAGATACAAGAATCGAAATATTCAGTAATTTTCACTTGGAAACGAAGAGATTTTCTCTTGAACTAATGAAAAAGTAACTGAATTTTCTAAATTTTATTTTAATTTTATGAAATAGCAGCTACATGAAACTTTGGTTAGCTGCTTTGGAAAATTCCAAGAGAAACCAACAGTGAACCTATGATTTGGGTAGCAGTAAATTCGTCACTAACTACCTGAGCAAGCTACCCTTATGTAACGTCCCAGTCACATACCTACTATTAATTTATAATAATGAACTTTCCTCGTTTTTGATCAGTAAAGAAATCGTTCAGGTTTCTAAACTGAAACAGGGTCGAGGATAACCAATAATAAGGAAAGGGGTGAAATAGGAATAAAATATTAATGGAATGCTTCTTTATTAATTATTACAAAAGTGGAAATCCTTAACTAAAATGTGACTGACCTTGTTACTCTGCGATCAACTGGAACTGGAACTGGAACCTTGAGCCACTGATAATCCTTTTTATATTCTGGGAATAAATCTCCGAAGTTGATCCAAATCGGGGTACCACTTGACAAACTCCGAACGAGGGATTGACTCTTCCAAACAATCAACTTAAACGGGAACGGGACTGACGACGGGAACTAACAAGTATCGGACCCTCCGGGTCAGAAGTCAAACTGGAACTGAAGACGAAGAACTAAGAGAGCGACTCCTTGGAATCGGCCTGCTTAAATATCCTGGGGGGTTGGTTATTTCACCCTATTTTACGACTTTGTTTTTCTCGAACTCGCCCCCTTTGATATTTTCTAATTTTAATAAATTTCGTTTCTTGTCAGCTTACTTCCTTTTTCTTTGAGTAGACGTGCTGTCAATCCGTGTATATGACAGGATTTATTGAATTGGCTTCAATGTGAATGAGAATTTCCATTTCGGTTTATTACCGATTCTGTTGCCTAATTTTGTTGGTCCCCAAATTCAATTTTCCTTTACGGCCCTTTTTATAGCATTTTCATAGTCTTATTTGTATGGTGTCTCCCACGCGGTGTTAAATAGTAGGGATCACCTTTGGAGTCTGCGTCTAGGTTTCTATCCTTCACTGAGCCTGCGTCGGAATTTTGGGACAATCGGTTGTGTATTTCGGATCAATACTTCCCGCATTCCTGAAGTCTACTTGTTGCTTCTGAATGACCCTCGTAAAAATTTGGGTGCGATGACATCCCGCGGTGCGTCCTCTGTTGTGTATCTCCAGCTGCGGTGAGGGTGGAGATATCGATTTCTTACTTGGCGATGTGATTATTTGCAAGTCGAAAGAGTGTTGCGAAAAATATCTTTTCGTATTCTTGAATATTTTCCGAATATACAGGTGAAATTCATTTCCCTTTGTTAAAAATAACATACTTATTTTTCTACACAAGACATCGAAAATACTCTCAAATCGTCCTCCATTTAGTTTAGTTCTTGAAATTTTAATGAACACAAATGATAAGAAAATCTCGTAAATTAAATAAGTAATTAACTTGGATTTCTGGATAGCAAACAATTTTTAGCTGTTATTTTGCATTGCATTACTTACATTTTCGTTACATTTCTTTATAAAGTTTTGCCCTTTAGTTTAGTCCGTTCAAAGACTGTTCGTTTTATATAAAAGTGGTATACAAAATGTAAAATTGGTTTTCCTACAAACTACATTTTTTTACCATCGAGTTTTTACAAATATAGACGATTAATTGTATTTTCATAGCACTTCTGTACTTCATAAATGGCTGAACATTTGCCAAGCATAAAATTTTTTTTCAATTTCAAATTAGTCATCATCGCTGTCTTTGTTTATAACTGTAAGTTTGTAGGAAAACCAATTCTACTTTTTGTGTACCTCTTTTGTTTAAAACGGAAATTGTCTGAAAAAACCAAATTTTCAACGGGCAAAACCTGTATTTTCGAAAAATATTCAAGAATACAATTATCGATAGGTACACTGTAAAAAAAAGTTTTAATTCAAGTCTAAAAATCGGCTAACTTTAAGATTTAACAAAAACTAGACCATTAGAGAAGGACAGACTTATGCGCTTATACACAAGGTGGCTAAATTTAAGCCAAAATCGTCTGTTAGACGTAACAAATTTAAGACTTTTTTTCTGTGTAACTAATGAATAGCATAATTCAAAAGAGTGGTCGCGCAAATCAAGCATGAATAAAATTGCGTGCAAAAATTTTCGGAATTTTATACATGTCGAATTGTGCATAAAAAATTTGCAAAAATCCACATATGTGTCTTCTATTGGAAAAAATAACCCTGATTTTTTTCAATATTCTCCTATGATTAGTTAAGCTTAAAAAAACGAAAAACGAAAATTATAAAATCCATCATTTCTCATTAAAAATGGCGGATGATCTGAAAATTTGGCAAAATCATCTCTTGCTCAACCCCTTCCATATGGTCGGTGCGAAATTTAAGTTGGTTTTAATGCCAATTTCACATTGAAACCCGGCTATGCCTTTCCTCGTGGTACTTAGAGTTTCACAATATAATCGTAAAGGAAATCATAACTCGGGAATAAAAATTTTAGCTCCTAGGCATGTAGTAGAATTGAAAGAAAAATACATTTACAAAATTTTTGTGTGCAATATGAGTGAACAAATGAATCCTGAAAGTGTGAAAAAAACATTTTGTTCTCTTAGTCCAAATGGTCAAGGGTTTAAAAAATACTCGCTTTAAAACTGTCATTTTTAACTGTGATTTTTCCCTTATTGTTAAACATAAATTTTTAGAAATGATGGAATTTTAATAAATGGGAGTTTCTTTCCCTGAGAAAAATTTTGCACATCTTGCCCGCATTCTAGTTTCGGAAATAAAATTCTGATCATTAAAATCAGCAAAAAACAATATACTTATAATAAAAATTTTTTCAAACTTTTTTTATTTGTTCGTAATGAAACTTAATTTGAATAATTTTCTAAATGAAATGATTAAATAAATAATTTGAATTATACTTCCGAATAGAAGGCACAGTAATATGTGATATTTAAAATTAATTAAAATCTACGTGAGTGAAAAACCATGTGTTTCACGTTGATTATATTTTATGGTGTAAATATTCTGTCAGATTATGATTTTTCTTTCTTACATATCTTCTGGCTGTATGAAAGTGTCTGGCGATGTATAATGCCATTTGGGGCCATTACTTTCTTAGAGCCACAGACCTGGTTTCATACGTACTCTGCCATCTCTTGAGCATTTTGGAAACTACAGCGAGGAATTATTCAGCAATATTTGCTCATTAAAATTATTCTATAATATAATGAAATTATCCACCCTAATTTTGAATTATTTTTCTAACTTCGAAGAATTATTTGTGATACGAAAACTCTAACAATATTGGTTTGTATAAAGGCATTTGTTACAATTTTTCAAATTTTTAACTAAAAAATCAATTTTTTTGGAGTTAAATAATTACAATTATTTCCAATGGAGTAAATCAAACTTCTACATTCTGTAACTATATTTCATGCTTTATAACATTTAAATATCTTCTTATGAACGTATGAAAATCAGAAAATTTATTGAGGCCACGGATCAATCGGGCCACGTCACTAAATTACACGTTAATTCGTTCATCTAGGATAACTTTTTCAATTTACAAAACATCCTTCCAAAAATTTCAGTAACGTAATAAAAGACAATAAAGCACGTCTATTAACTTCTTTTCAGTACAAATTTTGGAAAAAATTGGGAATTTCATCAATAATTACAGTTAACTGTAAAAATGTATCAAACAAATCTGACAGACGTTCTTTATTGTCTTCTACTATATTTTCTGAATTTTCATGGAGACATTTTATAAAATTGAAAAGTTATCATACACGAACGAATTGATGTGTAATTTAGTCACGTGCCCCGATTGATTCATGGCCTCGATAAATTTTCTTATTTTTAAACGTTCATAAGAAGATTTTCGAATAATATAAGGCATGAAATTACTTTTTTAAAGACATCTTTGCCACATTAAAATGTCTTAAAAAGGTTATTTGTGGTTAACTTCATCGCATTTTAGAGTGTTTGCCATTGAAAAATTCATATAGTTTATAATGGACTATGTGACCATAGATGCTGATTCCGATGCATAAATTCCTTAACCCCCACAACAATAACTAACTATTTATCGAAAGAAAAACACGTATAAATGAAAACCATTCAATTAAAATATATATACAATGTTCTAAATCACTGGTTTTGAAATTTAATGACGAATAAACATCATTCAGAACTTTGTCCTAATCCAACCTTTACTTCCAAAATAAATTTTGGATCACGGACCCCGTAATTACACTTATGTATATTATATTGCTCTGTTCCCCACAATGTAATTTATATATATGAACCTTACGAGGAACGGACCCCGTAAGTCTATGTTCGTCTCCGAACCATAGCGGGTCGTACCCCGTAAGTACATTTGTACCGCGTAAGTACAGATGGCTCTAAGAAAGTGTGAAATTTGTTCCCCATAATGATAGTTAGATATACATATATATATATATATATATATATATGAAATAAAGCGCCGCGCCACTTCCCTTTAAGAGAATCTAAAATTTAAAAAAAATACGGACAGATCCAAAAAGTTTCAAAGTTTTTATTAATTTCTTCTTCATCTGTCGATTCATCAGATGATATGTCATTCATTTTTTTATTTTTATTTTTGTTACACTTCAGTCACATAACATCTCCATAAATTCTCTTTTTCCCTTATTACTTTCACATTATTCCAGTCAAAGTCATGATCAGCGTATTCCTTTCTATGATCAGACAAAACATTATGGTAATTACACTTTCTCCCAAGATTCTTTTTTTTTCTTCTACTCTAGTATTCAGAAATCTGCCTGTTTGTCCCACATAAGTCACTTTGCACTTCTTACAAATCAATTTATATACCACACCACTTTTTTCAAATCTATTCCAGACGTCTTTACCCAAAGTTATGTCCTTCCATCCCAAACGGTATTCTAAAAATTGTATGGATTTTAAACTTTTTTAACATAAACTGAATTGTTTTTGAGATTTGACCAAAATAGGGAAGACAAAAGTATTATGTTCATCAAAGACTTCACTTTGTGTATCTGTGTCTACATTACTACTCTGTCTACTCTTGACTTGTTCAATTCTAATTTTTATGTTTTTCAATCAAATCTTGTGGGTAGTGGTTAAAAAATAAAAATTTTTTAACAACGTCTAAATTTTCTGAATGGAAAGATTCATGAAATAAACAAACAGCTCTGTCAACCAGATTTTTAATAATAGCGACTTTATTTTGAAAGGGATGATTTGAAATTAAATTTTGTTTCATTCCATTTCATGGGTAAATTAAATTCTTGGGTGATAGTCGTTGAAGGTATCTATAACTATTTGTAGCTTATCCAAAAGTACACACAATAAAGTATCATCAACATATCGAAAATAAAAAGGCAAAACAAACCCCAACCTCTCAAAGACAGACCTTTCCAAATCTTCCATGACTATTTCAGCTAGCATTGGAGAAATAACGGAACGTATTGGGGTACTAAACTTTTGTTTATAGAATTTACCATTAAATTTAAATTTAGTAGAATTCCTAATGAAATCTAAAACAGTATTAGTTGTATCAATATCTCTCCATCTAGTATCTTTCCCCAATAGTCCCCTCTTTCTCCAGTTGTCCGCCAGCCTGAAACTACTGCTTTTTAATGTTTTTAAAGGATCTTGATCCAATACTTCAAAGTTCTCAACAACTTAACTCTTCTATATCCCTTATGTATTCCGACCTCCTCATGAGTACTGAAATATTACTCTTGTCTGCATTGGTACACATTAAGTCTTTGTTTTCTCTAAGCAAATCTTTAGTTGTTTTTAAATTATTAGCAAATTTTCTATCTATACTATTAATATGCAAACTTTTTTTCTCAATCAAACCCTTGGATAAGTGCAAAACCTTGTTCCTGAAATTTTGCTGTTCTGACCTCTGAATTTTATGTATATTAGCTTCAATATGTTTGAAAATTTCTATCATCTGCTTTGATCTATCATTTATCATATTACTACTTAAACCCTTTCCCAATCTAAGGACATCCTGTACAGAATCTGGGACTTGAATATCAGTCCAATATACAAACCAAGGATCACTCTTTTCTCTCTCAAAAACCCTATGCAAATTTAAGTTTTGCTTTTGGACACTACTTTGCTCCAAAATTGCACTATTTAGTTTTTTATGTGACCTCTATCATTGTTCAGAAATCTGTTATTTAGGACAATTTGATGCTTCAAAACATCAATAATTATATTCTGTGGCAAACATTTATCTAATTCGTTCCTTATTGTAAAAAGTCTATTCTTGAAAACAATTGATATAATTAGAGATATCTTTGATTTGCAAACTTAAAAGAGACCACTTAAAATTGTTAAGACTGTGCAGGAATTTTCTTTCACAAATGCTTTAGTACCAAATCTGGTTCTGATCCCACTTAAAAACATTCTATTACGCAATATTAAACAAAGTAAAAGAAATTATCACATTTGAACTACAATCCAAGTCAATGCAATTCCGAATTGAATTCGAACCCGTATCACTACAAACCCAAATTCCCTTCAACGCCCAAACAAAAGTCCAACTCAAAATTCCAAGAATTTGAAACCATTCGAATCCTCATTGCATTTCAGAGTCCGAATCCTTCAGAGTCATGTGACACGATATTTGGTTTAGCACGGACTCTTGGCTGTGGTATTGCAATATCCGGGATATTAGCACGGACTAGTTCACCCTGAGCCATGGTAGTGTTAGACACTATCTTAAAGTACTCGGCAATCGGTCCAGGAATTACGCAGCTAGAGGGAATTAATTTAAATGGGGATTCGTGATTATCATACCTGTCCTCTTTACTCACGTTCTTAACGTGGTCAATTAGTACTGCGTTCAAAAGCCCTGTCAAAGCCCTGTATCATAGAGAGTCTCATTGGTGAGTTTTTCGCTTTTGGTTTTAACCACCAATGTAGTCATTTCTTGCGGATCGGTGATTTCACGCGACGTGCTAGGGGTAATCCACACAGTTACGATGGAGAAATTCATTCCATCACGATTCCGCCAGTTGTGAACCCGACTGACCTGTTTCGGACATAACTTGCGAGGTTATCCCGGCCTGGTAGGAGGACGTGGTTCCATGTCATCATCCCAATTCTCTGAATTTGGGGCAGGGTCGTACTTACGCTGATTAAACTTGGACATTCTGATCTGATTTCGAGTCATCTGTGGAGTTCTAACAGGTAATTTACTTCTAGGTATCTGCCTAGCTGGTCTACTCATCTCGTTGGAGAATAAGTGTATGTTACGTCAGAAACGTAACACTTCTCTTCTTCTAAGATTTCCTCGTTTTATGTAAAGACCGGAAGAATCCTCTCTAAGGGATGAGGAATAGTCAGTGAAGAAGAAGGGTTGATCATATAAAATACATTTATTAACATAAAAATTATCTTAAGTAAGCATCATGGAAAAATAAAAATGCACATATAAAATTAAAGGTATTGGGTATTTACCCTGGGTTGGAAATAACTCGGTATTGAAATGAGTCCAGTTGATTGTATGTGGTAACTCGAGTCCTCACTTTGTAGACGTTGAGATAAATTTAGTCAGATGGGAAATTTGTGGTCCAGTCGGTTGGGATGGTCGATTCTCTGATCCCAGGTTTTAGAGAACATTTTCTAAGGCGATTTCCCTCCACTTTTTACTGTCGTTGAACTCGGCGTTGAATTAGAACTGGACCAACTGACAGTGAATAATCGGATGACACTGGAATGACTGGACTGCACTGACTTAAGTGTTTCCCAGCCGATGCACCAAAAAAGAGATTGGGTATGTTACGTCAGTAACGTAATACTTCTCTTCTTTAAAGATTTCCTCGTTTTATGTAAAGATCGGAAGGATCCTCTCTAAGGAATGAGGAATAGTCAGTGATGAAGAAGGGTTGATCATATAAAATATATTTATTAACATTAAAATTGTCTTAAGTAAGCATCATGGAAAAATAAAAATGCACATATAAAATTAAAGGTATTGAGTATTTCAAATTTCAATTCTTTAAACATTCATTAATTGAAAATTGTACTCAAAATTTAATCTTGCAGCGTTCCAATATTCCCACAATGTTACAAAATCTTATTAATCATTATTTTAGTCGAATTATTTTCAAAATATTTAAAAAATAAATGTAAATATTTTGATTAAATACTCTGTCAAATTTTGCATTTGACTGATCTTGCAAAATTGTTGAAAGTTTTGAATACCGATAGAAGAAACTTTAAATGAAATTTTATGTCCATAAATACTTAAAGTTCTATATAGAAATATCAACTACAACATTCTCAAATTTTATAAATAAACTACTAAATTCAAAAAGTTTCGGATTTTTTTAAAAACTGTACAAATTTCAAATATGAATCAGTCAAAATCTACTGATTATCAGTGAAATTTGACTGATTTAAATAACTAAAAACAGGTTACTGTGAATAAGTCAAATTTCACTGATTACTTCAGTGAAAAGTAACTGATTTAACAGTGAAAAATATTGTTTCCACTGATGATTCAGTGAAAAGGCAAATCACTGATTCAATCAGTGAAAATTTGACTGATTCAGATTTAGAGTGTATACAAATTTCAAATATAAAGTGTACTCTGTACATTAATCAAACAAATTTAGAAGATGAATATTTTAATAAATATTCCTAAATATTATTGGAATATGATACATATCGATTTAGAAAAACTTCTTCAAAGTACTCAGACATTTTTCTTATTTTACGACATTTTTGCACCATGTTTGACCTTTGGGTAGGATTCAAGAAAACAATTGTAGACATACTTTCATTACTTAGTAAAATACTATGAAGACTTGCTTTTTAAATTAAAGCGAAAACTTTTAAAACCTTTAACAATCGGTTGCATAGATTCTGTTCTAATCTTGGACGCAATTAGAGAAATAGGTTTTTTTGCTTTTTTTAGATCTAGTTTTTGCCTTAAACATAAATGAAAGAAAACACATTTGAAATATTAAAATAAAAAAGCTGGTTCATTCTTAGAGAATCCCAAATATTCTGAAATAAAAATCCTTTCCACACCACCACGGAGGTAGAGTTTAAGGCTCGTTTTTTTTACGTGGTATCCCCTGTAGGCCTAGTCCACGTCCTACGAAACGAAAAAAGTTTTTGCTTTCAAGCAAAAAGAAAAAAGGAAAAAAATGAAGCAAAGTGGTAAAAAACGCTACAAATGTAGCCCGTACTTCAGGCTTGCCTCTATCAAATGCCAGTATACGTCGAACAAAAATGTTTTGTTTTAAATCAAATAATGAAGATGTTTGATTAATTCGGGATGATTTGGAGTGCTTGATTATTGTGAGTCCCCTTGCCTCTCACTTATGCCCAAAGCGTGATATTACTCAATTTCAGTATGTTTTCTTACTCACAAAATAATAATTAAAACTAAACAATTTCCATACCCGGGGCACGCGAAGAAAGGAATAAAGAACGTATCTCTGATATAAGAAATAAAATGTCATTATTTTGTGAGTAAGAAAGGGGTTTGAAATTGATTAACGCCATGCCTTGGCCATTAGAATTAATCCTCTCCTTCGTGAGCGAAGAGCGACAAACCACTTTCCCTATCACTTTCTGCCATCTCATATAGATTTTCGGTCATTAATTGCAAATGCTTCGAAGTGATGCTCCTTGTTCTTTTCCAAGATATGGAACCTTCGGGTTTAAAAGACGTTAGATTGAGCCACACTAAAATGGTCCTAGTTGTAAATAACGTCGTATGTGCTGCTGAAACTGATCGCATGGCAAATATTTTGCGTAAGCAATCATTTTCAGTGTACGAAGACGAAACGACCGACAGGACTCTAGAAAAGTGGCTGTCATTAATGGTTCGATATGTGGAGCCAAAGACATTTTCTGTCAGGGTGGACTTGCTCCAGCTTATTAATGTAAATGCTTCGGATTATTCTGCCTCTAAAATTTTTGATGCGTTCGAAAAAGCATTGTCCGGGCAGAAAATCCCTTTATCTAATATCTGTGCTTTAGCTTGTGATAATGCACAGGTGATGGTCGGCAATAGGTCCTCATTTAAAACAAAATTAAAGGAAAAAAGTCCCCGTTTAATTGTTTTCCCATGTGTCTCGCATTCGTCAGCAATTGTAGCAAAATATGCTTGTGCCACAATCCCAGATGTAGAGGATTTAATCAAAGATTTGCCAGCTTTTCTTAATGCTAGCTCCAAGCGAACGGCTATTTTTCGATCGATTGTTTTGGAATTAGGAAATGACTATCAAAAAATTCCTAGTCATTCTGAAACTCGCTGGCTTGTCCGCTATCCATGCATAGATATTATAATAAAGAATTGGGAAGTTATTCTTCAGTTTCTTATGGTCCTCGTATCTGAGAAGGTAGAGAAGGCCAAAGACTTGTTAGGAAAAATGCAGAATCCTTTGACACTCGCATATTTCCTATTCTTGAAATTTACTTTGAATAGGTTCAGCGTATACAATGCGAAATTTCAAAGTCGCGAAACAATGGTTCAGGAACTCCAGCCAAACTCGGCTAAATTCTTCGTATGGATTCTTAGCAGTTATTTGAAAGAGGGTCTTCTTCAACCGAATTTATTCTTTCAAATCATTAGAAATGTTAACTTTGCAGATCTTAGTAATCAAAAGCCGCTTCAAGACATTGACGTTGGTAAGGAAACGCGAGAATATTTCCAGCAGCAACTTACAAACAAGAAATTGCAAATAGTAGAAGTTGATCTATTTCTTCGTAATTGCTTGAAATTTTATGTCACAGCAAGCGAAGAAATTCGCAATCGACTTCCTTTTGATGACATCTTTTTGTCTTGCGTTGCTGTTTTCCGGCCTCAAGTAGCTTTCTATGCTGATCGAAGCGAAACTTTTCCTAGGGTCTGGAAAGTTTGTCAAGATTTAGGGTCGTTTGATCGAATAGGTATACAAAAAGAGTGGGATTCTTTACTCAAAATCAGACAGGAACTCAAAGAAAAGTGGTCGAATTAATCTTTTGACGAAATGTGGTCTAGTATCGGTGTATCTTCGACGAGTACAGGAGAAAAACTTTTTCCAAATTTGACATCAGTATTGAATCATGTTCGGAGTCTTCCTCATTCAAATGCTGAGGCGGAGCGAGGTTTCTCGATGCTCACGGACGCGAAAACTCCAAAAAGAAATCGCTTAGGAAACAGGACGGTCAACTCAATTTGTGTTACTCGACCAGCCCTAAAGGCGAGAGCTGAAACAGCCAGAACAAGGAGCATCACTTCGAAGCATTTGCAATTAATGACCGAAAATCTATATGAGATGGCAGAAAGTGATAGGGAAAGTGGTTTGTCGCTCTTCGCTCACGAAGGAGAGGATTAATTCTAATGGCCAAGGCATGGCGTTAATCAATTTCAAACCCCTTTCTTACTCACAAAATAATGACATTTTATTTCTTATATCAGAGATACGTTCTTTATTCCTTTCTTCGCGTGCCCCGGGTATGGAAATTGTTTAGTTTTAATTATTATTTTGTGAGTAAGAAAACATACTGAAATTGAGTAATATCACGCTTTGGGCATAAGTGAGAGGCAAGGGGACTCACAATAATCAAGCACTCCAAATCATCCCGAATTAATCAAACATCTTCATTATTTGATTTAAAACAAAACATTTTTGTTCGACGTATACTGGCATTTGATAGAGGCAAGCCTGAAGTACGGGCTACATTTGTAGCGTTTTTTACCACTTTGCTTCATTTTTTTCCTTTTTTCTTTTTGCTTGAAAGCAAAAACTTTTTTCGTTTCGTAGGACGTGGACTAGGCCTACAGGGGATACCACGTAAAAAAAACGAGCCTTAAACTCTACCTCCGTGGTGGTGTGGAAAGGATTTTTATTTCAGAATATTTGGGATTCTCTAAGAATGAACCAGCTTTTTTATTTTAATATTTCAAATGTGTTTTCTTTCTTTTATGTTTAAGGCAAAAACTAGATCTAAAAAAAGCAAAAAAACCTATTTCTCTAATTGCGTCCAAGATTAGAACAGAATCTATGCAACCGATTGTTAAAGGTTTTAAAAGTTTTCGCTTTAATTTAAAAAGCAAGTCTTCATAGTATTTTACTAAGTAATGAAAGTATGTCTACAATTGTTTTCTTGAATCCTACCCAAAGGTCAAACATGGTGCAAAAATGTCGTAAAATAAGAAAAATGTCTGAGTACTTTGAAGAAGTTTTTCTAAATCGATATGTATCATATTCCAATAATATTTAGGAATATTTATTAAAATATTCATCTTCTAAATTTGTTTGATTAATGTACAGAGTACACTTTATATTTGAAATTTGTATACACTCTAAATCTGAATCAGTCAAATTTTCACTGATTGAATCAGTGATTTGCCTTTTCACTGAATCATCAGTGGAAACAATATTTTTCACTGTTAAATCAGTTACTTTTCACTGAAGTAATCAGTGAAATTTGACTTATTCACAGTAACCTGTTTTTAGTTATTTAAATCAGTCAAATTTCACTGATAATCAGTAGATTTTGACTGATTCATATTTTAAATTTGTACAGTTTTTAAAAAAATCCGAAACTTTTTGAATTTAGTAGTTTATTTATAAAATTTGAGAATGTTGTAGTTGATATTTCTATATAGAACTTTAAGTATTTATGGACATAAAATTTCATTTAAAGTTTCTTCTATCGGTATTCAAAACTTTCAACAATTTTGCAAGATCAGTCAAATGCAAAATTTGACAGAGTATTTAATCAAAATATTTACATTTATTTTTTAAATATTTTGAAAATAATTCGACTAAAATAATGATTAATAAGATTTTGTAACATTGTGGGAATATTGGAACGCTGCAAGATTAAATTTTGAGTACAATTTTCAATTAATGAATGTTTAAAGAATTGAGTGAAAGCATCAATTAAAAAATATTTTTACTTTATAAATTTGATTAAGTGCAGTAATAAGAAAATTTTGACTTTCTATAAAGCATTTCATTTATCTGATTAAAAGTCTGTGCATACGTCACTAAAACGTAAGATTAAAAAACTTTAAACTGCTTTTACCATCAATCTATGAATGTGGATTTTAAACCGTAATTTAATGTGTCTTATTTTTTTTTGATAAAATATTTTTAACATAATTTTTTGCTTAAAGTAGCCGATTTACTCGACTAAAAATTGGTCAACTTGTATATTTCAAAATTCTGTAATAAAAGTATTTTCATATTATGTTTTTGTATCCTATGCGTAGAATTTTAATTTTAAAATTGAGATTTCTCACAAAGAATAAAGATTGTCTTATTAAAGCAGTTTATTCCCAGAAATTAAAAATCATTTACTTAATATTTCGATTCCAAACATTGAATATTTATTGAGATGTTAAAATATTTGTAAAATAATGCAATTGTAAAATTGCAATTTATATCAATATTTGACAAATTTTTAGCTTTCTCAATCAAAGCATTATCCGGAAATTTTTAGTTCCTATAAAAAGATGGAATATTTATCAATTTCTTGAATGTTCATACATTAAAAAAATATCGAATTAGAGAATTATATGCAAAGTATTTTCCATTAAGAAGACATAAACATGACATAATTAGTTTTATATCTACATTTTCAGCTTACTTTTTTGTGGCTTAAGCACACATTTTGAATTCGAAATACAAAAATGCTCTACAGAGTTGAAGTATTTCCTGAATCAATTATTATTGATCCTGAATTCTATTGGAAAATTTGTTGTTTACTGTTCAAATCTTACTACGATTTCAGACGGACAGACAAATTAAGAACTACAAAATATTTCATCCAAAAGATTGCACTCCTCCATAAAATCTTGTCAAATTGTAACAAGATTTGAACACTTCGAACGAACATTTTTATGTAAAATTTAAAGTTGATTGATATTTATATGTTAATATAGAAATACCAATAAACACATATTTTAGCTTTTTAATTTATCTACTGCTATTAGACAATTTTCCATTTCCGTAGAGATTTTAAGTTTTGGAATGAAAAGTTTGTGCTTAGGCTACAAAAATGTGAGATGAAAATATTTCTAACATATAACTGAAAATATAAATTATGAACTTGAATTTTATGTTCATTTTATCTTGATAGAAAATATTGTTCTAATTGAAAAATTGTTAAATGTACAAAATTAGTAAGAAGTATATAAATTTGAATGGAAGATTATATATTGATTCAAATTTTATACATTTTTTGTCACTAAATTTCACTGAAATTTTATTTTTGAAGTGTTGAAATCCTCATGAAATTTTCCAAGATCATACTGATGTTTATTTCATGCAGACTTTCTTCAAGAAATTGAAGAAAAGTGTTATTTCTTGAACTATATACTTCGTAAATTCAAATTCGTCGTCTGCTTCGCGCCTCTTTTGCACGTACTCGAGAAAAATACAATTCTTAATTTCGACTCGATAAACGAAAGCGTGAAATCTAAAAATAACTTGAAAACTCAAGCATTGTAACGAAGTCCGTCTTCGTGCACCTTCGGCTTTACACGAAGCTGGTGACCACAGCGTGTAGCATAGCCTACACACTGACACGCCACGTTTGCATGTGTTTCTCCCAGATGGGAACGTGGTGGGGGCCGAAAAATCCCACGTTCTGGAGACACTGAGCCAGAGGTTTGAGTCTTTGCGGATGGCTGCTGGCTTGAAGAAGCAGCACGAATGTTTTTTGTGCTTTGTGTCATGATAGGAGTGTGTTTTGTAGATAATATTCTCACGTCACGTGTATCTCTCCATTTGAGTATCACAATCCCGTTATCATCCTCTTTAGCTACCATTTCTCCCCTTCTTAGTTTGCAATTAAGAACATCTTTTGGGATAGATTTCTTGTTATGTCTAAGTGTTCCAACTACATGAGTCTTGCGTCTTAGGCATGATATAGCTAACTCATAGCTTGTATAAAAATTGTCAATGTTCAATGTCCTTCCTTGATCGAAAAGTTTCTCTGCCAGTTCTAGACACACATTGTGTGCCAATCCGGTTTCTCTAATACCTTCTGCTGATTTACCAGAGTAAATTTTCATTGCCCATGTGTATCCTTCCCTTGAACATAATTTGAATAATTTGATTCCGTACTTGTGCGCTTTATTTGGAATGTATTGTTTGAAGATGAGTCTTTCACGCCATGGAATTAACGTTTCATCGATAACAATGTCTTCTCCAGGCGTGTAAACTTCCTGATACTTTCCTTGCAATTTGTTGAAAAATGGAAGTTTTTTACCAAGCCGGTCATCACGGGCAATGGACATATTATCGACAAAATGAAAGTTGCACAATAATAGTTCAAATCTGTTTCGTGACATAATCCGACGCGGTAGCCGGAAATTGTACAATTCGTTTTTTGCCCAATAATTAGCTATAGGGCTCACTTTTACAAGACCCATTCACAAAAATAATCCCAAGAATTGTTTTATTTCTTCAGGATTTATTGGTTTCCATTTATACATTCGTGAACCTGGAGTCAGCCTCGATTCATTTAGTTTTTGTTGTGCATATCTATTAGTTTCTAATACCAGCAAGTTTATGATTTCATCATCGACGAACAACGTAAACACATCATACGGATTTATATCGTCAGATAATTGCTTATTCAGACCGCCTGTTTCTTGATAAGAAAATTATTTTTGCCGACCACTAAATTCACTCCATTCACTCTGTTGAATTGCAACTTCCTCAGTATCATCAACGTTGCTTCTTTCTTCCACGACCAAATCTCGTAAGATCTCGTCAATAGTATCTTCATAACATTCATTATCACTAAGATTACATTTATCCGTATCCGTATCAGAATCTGACGATATGATTCGATTTACTTTTCTTCTTTTGGGCAATCTGATCACTTCCTCATCGCTGCTATCCGAATTTGAGCAACTAGCATGACTAGTCTTCCTTTCACTGCGATGTGAATCACTGCACACTGACTTTTTCATCTTTCTCTTCACCATTGCAAAATTATGGACAGAGATTTTAAATAATACTACTCAGCACACGGCAAACATTACAACTGCTCGTGCAGAGTAATAACGTGATAAGTGAGGATCGTAGCAGATATCAGGGTGAGAGTACCGAAAGAAATGTAAACAGACATGCGGTAGCAGAGCATGCATCTTACAGTGGCACGGGTAGCCTGACGGGGATCTCGCTGTAAGTGAAGAAGAAGGGTTGATCATATAAAATATATTTATTAACATAAAAATTATCTTAAGTAAGCATCATGGAAAAATAAAAATGCACATATAAAATTAAAGGTATTAAGTATTTACCCTGGGTTGGAAATAACTCGGTATTGAAATGAGTCCAGTTGATTGTATGTGGTAACTCGAGTCCTCACTTTGTAGACGTTGAGATAAATTTAGTCAGATGGGAAATTTGTGGTCCAGTCGGTTGGGATGGTCGATTCTCTGATCCCAGGTTTTAGAGAAGATTTTCTAAGGCGATTTCCCTCCACTTTTTACTGTCGTTGAACTCGGCGTTGAATTAGAACTGGACCAACTGACAGTGAATAATCTGATGAGACTGGACTAGACTGGACTGAACTCGCGGTATAGAGATGATGACACTGGACTGACTGGACTGCACTGACTTATATAAAAAATATCTTTGGAGATAATTTGTTGCAAATTCTACAACGGACAATTTAAATTTTCAAAAAGCAAAATAGGTTCTGAAATGAGGAACATTATCGACAAAAACCTATAAAATTTAAACTTGCATTATACGTTCATTTGTTTATACATTTTTTTCGTCAAGTCAATTGTTCACCAGTTTAAATAATTTTATTATAATTAATTCACTTTGTAACTTTGAAGTATATTACTCAAAATGTTGAATTTCTGAAAGTGAACAATATTATTCAGCAGAAGAATATAATTGAAATTGATATATTAAATTTATGTATTTAAATAAAAAATTAGTCTTTACAAATTACTTAATATTGTTGAGGATGATGGCCTTTCTGGTATTTTTTTTAGATAGATGTTATGCAGGAAAATAATATCTCATTTTAAAATCATTTAAAATTGAAATATATTTCATTCCTGCTGAAAGTCAACGTTTCGACTTATTTCTCAGTCCTTATCAAGACTAAAAATTGTAAAACCATCATAGAATTACATAAGCAGATAAACAGACAAATTAAAGTCCTAACCTATAGTAAAAAAAATCAGAACATTGTTACCTTTAAAAAATCGTTGTATCGGCTTACATTGTGTTTAAAAATTCAGATGTATACAAAGGCATGTAGACATTGTTATTAGTGATGTAGTGGAACATTCATATTTCGTAGTAAACATAGTACATTGTTATTAAAAACTTTTTGTAAAGAATTCATCATATTAAAAATTCCAGGAGATATATTTCTTATGATCCATTTCTTATTTTTTTTTAATAATAATATTATTTTATTTATTAGTTTTAAAATTGTTTAAAAACATATTTCCATTTTGTAGGTTATGTAGTGAAGAATTTAAATTCTGAAAAAAGACTTTAAATTATAATACTATTCAGCTTAGGAATATAGTATTAATTTATCTGTTAAGAAAATGTATTAAATTGAAAATTAGTATTAATAAATTAGTGTTTAACTTACATCTTTTTTACTTTTGTAACGTATGAATTTAAAATTAAAGGCAGTTAACATCATGGAGGATCCATGATGACTAATTAAAAATATAAATAGGATGCTAGGTTAAGATCGATTATGACATTGTTAGGCGGGAAAAATTTTTGAATTCAAAAAAATATTTTTTAAAAAAATTATTAAAAAATTAATAAATATGTAAATAGATTAATTAATTTAATTATATTAGAATAAATGTCATTTAAATTTTCAATATCTGTTCTGAAATTAATTGAATTATTATTTTTTTTATATGAATTTTTAACTTACTTGTTTCAATTTGGTAATGGATGAATCAAAATTTTTCACAGCAAATATTACAGAGTATCTGTGATGACTTATCAGAAATACAAACAAGATATTAGGTTAAGATCGATTATAAAATTATAAGGCAGGAAAATATTTTTAAATTTGAATTTACAAATTGATAATTAGACAATTAGATTATTTAGATAGTTGAATAATATTAAAATATATGTCACTTAAATTTTCAATATTTGTTCTGAAATTAATAGAATTATTATTTTTTTAATATGAATCATTTCAAGGCAGTCTTTTTTTTTAATTTTGTTTATATTCTGAAATTTTTACTTCTTTACAGTCAAAATTGTGTTTAAAATTGTGTGAATGTTGCGTTAGAGCTGTATTATTAGTATTATAATTTTTATTGGACCTTGCGTGTTCCAACATTCTAGTGTGTCAGAATCTACAAGTTTGTCCAATATATATGTATATATATATTGTAATCTTATTTTTAATTTTGAAGATAAAGCAGATAGAATCAAGGAGGTTAGTTTATAGGTTAGGTTGTATTTTTCGAAATAATGAGGGACTACTATTTTGCGTCACGTATCTTATAACAATATTTATTACAAATAGTAGTATTTACAAAGTTCGGGGCTTTATATTGCACCCCGGGCAACCTAACCCGACCACAAGACCATTTCCGAAACTAACCTAATATTCGACTAGTGTACAGCGTTGAGCTCCAGGTTATTTCCTTAAAATAACCAAAATAACTATTTAGATGCGAAGTATGAATTGACCGACCCACTCATACGGGTCACCCTGTACCTTCGAAACCGAAGCTACAGAGACCACTGAAATTACCGCGGAGAGCGCGGGGTAAGGAGCAGCGTCACTGCTCGCGATCACGGACACTTAATAGTTCGACAATGAAATTTATTGTTCGTGGGCGAATGAACCGTGCCCTTAAGTGACCTTGCAGGATCAATCAACTATTTACGCGGACACTGACTCTAATTTAACATTAACTAATGAGGCTGACCCAGAGTCTGCCGCCTCGGAATCTTAGTGGCGAGGTGTTTGCGTCGCACACCACCCAAATTTTACCGTCCACTTGAGTTGACTATAATTGAAATACAGAGCACAGAGAAATAGGTCAAAAGCTACCTGATATTCGTCGACGCCCTCGCCAACATCCTCGGCTTGCCATCCTTGAATTTTGGATTAAAAGAGAGTCCCTAAAAGGTTTATTTTCAACCTTGGCACACTTGCCACTACGAACGCCGAACAGAGAATGCCTAAATATGGCGAGATCCGCTGGCGTGCTTTCTTTGAGGACTGCATGCACAATCATGATCAAATGCAAAACCAAAGCATATATCATAGGCGTGCAATTCCAATAACTAGAATGATACTAATAATAAATAAATATAGTAGAACAGTAGAATCAATAAGTGGAAGATATAAAAACAATCGGTATTGCATTTTTGAAATACTTCAAACATGGCGATCAATTCATAAATAGTATGACTTACACTTTGTTCTTTGTATTTCTCACGCCCTGTGCAGAAATCTTGATGTGGGCCTGGTGGGGGTTTGTCCAGTTTCCTCTGCTTCTAGTGTGGCTCTCGCTAGACAAACTGAATAGAACCTGACAATCCTGTAACGCTGTTTCGAACCAAAGCCCCATGTGGGGGAAAATGGTTAGGGGCTTGCCAACTATTATCACAAATTCCCAGATTTTATAAAAATATTAGGAATTTGAAATTATTTGTGAACATTAATGCTGCATTTCTTGAAATGTATTTCTTGATGATATTAGTGATGCTTGATATTATAATAGGGTTACTGTCAGTCAGTGTTCCCAATGACAATATCTGTAATAAGAAAATGATTGTCAATTAATGATTGACGTAATTCTTATATATAATTACATCTCTCACAGTAAAAGCGTATGCGAATGAGAGAGGACCAATAAAATAAGGATTCAAAATTGAAAACCTTACTATGTGAAAAATAAGTAAAGCATTAAAACCCTTAAGAAGTATAATTAATAATAATTATGTCGAAATTTTGTCGGGCCTTGTCGCGTTTCTACTGGTGGGAATACCTTGAGAATGTTTAATAAATCGAGAAAACCATAAATGCAAATCAGTTGTTAATCATAGACTTCTACTGAGTTTGGACCTAATGTTAAAATAACAATGTTTAAATTATTAAATAACGTATTTTTCATATAGAAAAATGGATTATTATAAAATGTAATTCTAGTTGATTAAAAAATTGATTTAAGTTTTTTTTTTTGTATAAATAATCATAAACTGACTATTTTCTTCTTTAAATCGGTAGCAATACAAAAACATTAATTTTAACGTATGAGAATATATAAAAAATCTGAAAGTAATTAAATTTTTGGATAAGAATTATTCACTGCGTCTCAACTAACACCTACTTCTATTATTCAAACTATGGAATACAAAAAAAACACTATTTAACCATAATTTGTATGAATGCGTATTATCCAATTGGAATCGAATGGAATCACGTTTGATCACGTTCAAACATGAAATCTGATGTGACGGATGTGACGCTGAAAGCGTAATAGTATCGTTAGTATCGCACTTGATGGCACAACTTTTTAAAATACTGCAGTTCTTTATTACAAACAATTTTCAACTGTTACTCAATTTCTCTATTAAATTACTTGTTTTCAAATTTAAAATTGATGAATAGTATATTGTGTATCTAGGAGCTAAGATAGGTCTTTTGGGGCGAGGAGACGAGGACTGAATACATCGGTCAAGTTCCAAAATGGCCGACCTCCGTGGCACACACGATATTTTTTGCAAAATACGTCCTAAAGAAGTATTTTGAGTGTCTGTAGAGTGATATTGAGAGTGTCAAATTACGACTCGGTGGAATAGGAATAAGTTATAACAATAATATTGATAAATATGGTACGGAATGATGTGAAAAGGGTTGCCGGGGCTGGGGGGTTCAGGGCTGAGCCCCGGTGGGGGTGTAGGGGGGAAAGCCCCTGCCGGGAGGTTCAGGGGGCTGTGCCCCCCGCATTTCAAGAAAAAAATTTGATTGGGGAAATATAATCCATTTCTCGCAACTGTCCAGAGGACGTAAGAAACAAAAGTAGAACATAATAAACGAAAGTAGAATTTAAGGAACAAAACAGATACAATATGAACATGCTGGTCGTAAATGGACCTCTTTACAGCCGCTCTGCAGGGGCTCGAAGTACTACTTTAGTGCCTGTTTTGCAAAAAATATTTTTGTGTCCAAATGGGCGGAAAAAGTCGCATTGCATGCTTGTGCGTAGAGCGGCATGCAGTCAATTGTGCCTCGGCAGCAAAATCGGGCGAAATGTTCATACCGCCCGCTTCAAAGGGCGATAATGTTCATACCGCACGAAACTTGATTGCCCGCGGCTAACTACGCACTCGCACGCAACGCGACTTTTTCCACCAATTTGGACACAAAACGTCGTGTGTACCTCGAGCGACATGGTAGCGATGTGACTCGTGTGAATACCGCCCTCGCTACGCTCGGGCGGGTACACTTCGCACTCGTCACAATCGCCACCATGCCACCCTTGGTACACAATCTACTAATTCATTATTTTAAATTGATATAATTAAAAATTTTATTGAGGCCCAAAGTTGAAAGCGATGTTTGATATAACCTCAAAGGAAAAAATGCATTTTCAATTTTTTTGAGACTACGGATAATTACTCCCGAACAACTTTTTTCTGAATTAAATGCTGAATAATGCACAAACTAGTTTCTAATTTTTTTAAAAATATGCTCAAATATAATATCTATGAGACGGAGAGTTTCTGAAAAAAAATTTCTCGTATACTCTTCCCTGTATTTCGGCTTTGTTGGGCCAAAATATACCAGAGTCAGTCAACTAGACGTAAGCGATCGCATACAAATTCCAATTCGAGCAATTATTTTTATGTATATCGACATTTATACAATCCTTGAGACCTGCTGGATGCTGCTATCCCGAAATATACAAAACCACCCATCGTACCATTTCCATCTTCCATTCGAATCATTTCATATTTGGCACCTGAGGTACCAAGAAACATTTTCGTTGACTTCGGAAGAGTTGTAAGCAATCGAGCTCTCAAAATTTTTAATAGCTTGTCTAACTGATCGTGATGTAATCGTGTTTCTATAGCCCATTCTTGTAACTGATTAATTTCAGGTTTAGCATCATTTACGTTAAAAAAATCAGCTTCTTCAGCGTCAAACTCATGCATTCTTCCACCCAAACGACCTTATTCCTGTTCGGAATCAATATTGTCTTCCGAACCTGTATCTTCAGTATCATTTTCTTTCACAAATTCTCGAATTATTAGTCACATTACAGTCTTTGACATGATCTATAATATTAACAACTGATATTTTTCATATTTACTGAAATACTACCTTCAAAATTTGTATCAATATTTCTTTGTTCTCCGTCAGTACCTTCATTGGGTTGAAGATCAGCACTTTCTAAAAATTTAAAACAAATATCGAAATACGTGAATATCAATTTTCCGGAGCTTGTAATTCATAAATTATCGTAGATTATAAGCATTATTCACTTTTTTCATTTTTTTTTTGTATTTAAAAATAATTTTTACCTGAAGAATTGATCGATAAGTTCTCTGTATCAAAAGCTTGTTGTAGTTCTTCAGGATTGTCGAATGGGTGTTCTAGAATTGTACATAAAAAGAAAAACTTTTATCCTTGACTTTTGAACCATATCAATTTTGATAAAAATTAGTAAGTTTCTGCTTTTTAAACTACTGTGATAAAATAGAAAAAAAATCGATACGGATGATACATGCATAGAATTAACATTTTTTTTAAATTTTGTAAGCGTATTAAGTAAAAAAGATGAAGATGTCTTAAGTAATAACTTTTTTCGATTTTTCTTTTTCAGTCTTAATTTATTCATTTTTTTTTTTAATTTTAAATTTAACTTATTTTCTAAAGCAAAACTGTTTGCCACCTTGTTAATGCTTTCACTGCTTTCACTAGAAGTTAAATCTTCTCTAATTCGATGCTTCTTTGTACGAATTCGTGCAAGTTCTTGAGCCCGTCTTTTTTTATCCATTTTTAAGTTCGATTCAAAGTAAATTATTAATAAATAAACACAGACCGAACTTGCTACAAGGAACAATTTAGGCTATGGTAAATTCACGAAATCGCATGGCATACGATTGACAAATCCCGCCCGATCAGTCTGGCAAACCCAGGATACCTCTAATGAACACCTAATTTGTGGTTTTAGACAGAAAATTCCGCGAAGCCCCAATAATAGAAAATATTGTTATAATTTGTATGTCGGTGTTAATTATCTATTTGGACAAAAAGTCCTATTATGTTTCCCGATTAATATCCGATTATAATTGATTCAGTTTTATTAAAAATAGAAATTCTGGTCTGGGCCTCGTCAGAGCCTTATTTTAAATAGTGGTAAATCGGGCTCATTCTGCACGGGAAAGTAGCAATATAGCTCATGAAAGCGTCAAAAAAATATTTAATTTGTTTGTATCCTTATTCTACGTTGGAATTAACGTTAAAAGGGTGATGAAGGTATACAATCATTTTATTTTTTAGCATTAAAACCTAAAAAAACATAATACCTGTCACTGAAGGCAGTGCAGTGGATCATCAATTTCAAAATAAAAATGAATTCATCAATGAAAATCATTTCATTATTAATTCATCATTTCATTCAATGAAAATCAATTCATTTGAAATGAATTTCAATTGAAAAGTTCAGGTGGCAGCATTTGTAACTGTGGTTGTTTAAGTTTGCCAATTTTACAACAAATTGACGGAGTTTTACATTTGAATTTTTTTACGCCACAGAATTAGCATACCTTGTCCATTTTCCCTATAATGACATTCGGATGTTTATTGCATTCTTTCACAGGATCATAATGATTCGCCTCATGTTCCAAATCGTTGTTTCTGTATCGCATTTCTCCCAATGTAAGAATACATTTGTGCTTTGTTGGAGCTTTTATGGAGATTTTTCGGTTCGATACTGCCATGTTCGCTATTTTTCGATCAATACTGCCATGGCACTTCAAGATGCTGACTAATAGGTTTTATTTTGGATCGATGCTGCCCCAAGCTTGATTTGCCCTGGTATTTCGCTAATATTTCTCCGATTTATTTTGAATTCTTTTTATTAGTTTGACATATTTTAATATTGTAAATAAATAAATATCGATGGTCACAAAACGTAACACCACTTTATTACTTTTACTTTCACTTTTTTATTTTAACTTTTTCTTTTCTTTCACTGTTGCTTTTTTGTTGCTACTTCTTGAGTTTTGAAAATAGAACTGGTGTGAGAACGGAAGTGCATGTGTTTATATACCCTTTACTGATCGGAAGAAAATTCAAAGTGGTGGGGGTAAATCATCTCGAAGTTCCTATTTGTTTACGATTTTAGAATATTCTAGAATAAATGGAAGTTTTTAATTAAAAATGATGTCAGCAAAAATTATTGTAGAACATCACATGAATTTTTATCGGTTTCCATGTGCTTCTAGAATTTCTATTCCATTTTTATGAAAATTTCTAGAATGTTCCATGAATATCTATGGGTTTCAATGAGCTTCTAGAATATTCTATTCGATTTTTGTGGAAATTTCTAGAATATTCCATAAAATTCTATTGGTTTCCATGAGCCTCTAGAACATTCTATCCGATTTTTCTAGACATCTCTGGAAATTTCGAGAATATTATGAAACATTCCATGAAATTTTCATAAATTTCTATAAAATAGACGTGGCTATCTTGATCTTTTCCACTTTTGGATCTGACCAATATAAGCATTTCTCATTATAACACTCGATCAACTATATCAAAAATGTAAATCTAAGTCTCCCCCTTGAAACAGGAGGTTCACTCCTCAACCAAACTCCCTTATTATCAACGGGAGGTCCAGGGCTACCCGTTACCCCAACCCCCATTGAAAGGCATTGGATAGGGGAGACCGAAGAGGAAAGTAACAAAATTTACATTTTTAAGCTTAGCTACAAGTATAAGTTTTTTAAATACTATTATCGAAAGCAAGGGCTTTTAGCTTTTCCAGGACACGACTTTTACTTGAGGTCTGACATTGTTACTTTCCTTCTTATCCCCTAAGAGGAAAGTAATAGGCACCAAGGAGGAGAGTAACAACCTAGAATAATCATGGATATTATAAAGTAAAGACTCATATTAGTTTATAGTATTTTGATTACAAACATAGAAACATACATAGGAAACCTTCAGATTTAATATGGAACAAAACCAATCGAAGGTTTTAGAGGTATGCTGCGTCGGTAAGGGAGGAATATGCGGCCAGAACCGGTTATGCTATACTACTTCTTGAGCTTTGTTCTGGATCTTTTTCTCAAAAACTATATAAAATACATATACATATCTCTCTGGTAAATGCAAACCAGTGGCGTAGTTACCGGGGGTGTTGCTGGTGGCAATCACCGGGGCCCCCTAGCTCAAGGGCCCCCAAATTCCTAGGCCATCTATAGATTGGTTATAAATATATTGAGATTTTTTTTAGTTAGGGGGGCCCCAAAGAAATTTTTCACCTGGGCCCCGCAAGGTGAAGCTACGCCACTGATGCAAACCAACAATTGGATTTTCTTGAAATTTACTCTCTAAAATTTCTTGTCCGACAAGTTGGCTTTTCCATCTTAAATGTGGTAACTTATGGATTTTTTACCTCAAATTCGAATTAAAAAACCCAAAAATCCTTAGAGAACAAGTTATGAAAAATAAGACTATTTTTGGAAATTCTCGTGCAGCAAATTAGATCTGCCATCTTAAATTTCATAAATTATGAATTTTTGATCTCAGATTCGGATTTAGCGACACAAAAAACCTTCAGAAAACATGTTATCAACAAATGCGGAAGCAAGGAGTAATATGTGTGTGAAAGAGTTAAATTTTGTTTTCCTATCCGTTCTCTTTTTTCGAGTACATTGTATAACAACTGTCAAATAAACAGGTGTAGAAACTCTGCTGGAGGGGATGTGATATAATGGTACATTAGCTAAAAACATAGACGTTTTGATCGGAATGTAATAGATTTTTGGTGATAGCGGATTAGCAGGGGAAAGTAGCGAGAAAAATTAAAATTTCGAAACGCGGGACACCCCCTCTACCGGGAGTTTCCAGACCTATTTATGGCCATGGATCAAACAGGCTATGTTATGTCGATCACCTGTGACTGACGAGTCACTAATTATAGTTTTAAATTAGTTTTAAATTATAGCTTATTTCTGCTGTGCGATTTGCACGAAAACTTTGTATGAATAAGACTATCACACATAATACTGCGTCACTTGTGCACTGTAAATGATTTTTTCGACAAATTCTTTGTGTTCAACTTTCATTTTTTAATATTTTTACTGTTTTGTGATGAATAAAGAATATCGTAAAAAACACAATATTGTAATAAATAATGTTATTTTAATAAACAATAAATGAACAAGTTTTTCTTTATTTCTTTACTGCATAACACGCTATAAATTTACATAATCTTCAGGTCTAAAAATAAATATACATTTTGAAGCTGCGGCAGATGAAATTATTTTTCCCTGACAACTCAATTTTTTTCCTCTAAGTCGTATTTAGGAATTTTATTTAAATAGATTTCACTCCTGGAACATCAAGATAGATTCAAATAAAAAGTCAGATTGGTTGTAAAACTGAAAAAATCCAATCTGGACATCCAAAGTGAAAGCGACGCAACTTGTGTTTGAGAATTCAAATAAGGTAAGTGTACCAATTACTGTGGATCGAAAATCAAGATGAGGTTTGAAGAATAAAAAAAGATGTTTAAAATTAAAAATCGTTACGGATTAAGCTGTAAAGCAATATTTGGTATCATTTAAATATAATGCAGTCCTAAAACCCTAAAAAGAAACCAAATTTACTCAAAAAATTCAAATCTCTCAATTATGAATGTGCGGTACATTTTGAGATTGAAAATATCGAAGTTAATACAGTAATTTTATTTTTTAGCGTTAAAAATTAAAAAAAGCCATACCACTTGTTATTGAAAGCAGTGTAGTGGTTCAGCAATGTTTCACTACTACCACCGCACTTCCTCTTATGACAGGTATTATGTTTTTTAGTTTTTAACGCTAAAAAATAAAATTACTGTATTAACTTCGATACCTTCAAGCTCAAAATGTACCGCACATTCATAATTAAAACAATTCAAATGTTTTTATGCTCTTCTTATTCACATTATTACGAGGTCAGCGAATGGTCAGTGAACGGTCAGTGAACGGTCAGCGAATGGTGAGCGAATTCGCTGAGCGTTCACTGGACCGGGTCCACTAGGGTTGGTAAGTACTTTCTCAACAAATGTGACTTTACCTTGGGCAAGTTGTATATAACTAAAAAATGTTTGGTGTTCTAAAAAGGGCCAGTTACCAGAAAGTTTTTGACCTGCAACATTAACCTTTGGTATAAATACATATTAAACAAGTAATGGCGTTTTTTTTGTTTTCGAGCAATTGTGCGATGAATAACCGGATGCTCCGACGGAGCTGTAGCCGCGCGACCGTTCGCTACCGTCTTCACGCCGGGGAACCCGTAGAACACCCTCAAGCTAATTTTTTACATTACATAATATCATACACGGTTAGTATAACTGATCTCTGTGAAATACATGTGGAATGCTTAGAAACCTAATCTCAAAATTTAAATATATGATATTTCATCGCGTGACAATGCCTGAATTACAGTTAGTGTAAGATTGATATGGAATATGTTTTGAAAATTAAATCTATTGAATTTATATCTAGTTATTGAATGTGTAGGAAAGTGATGTTTCTGTTTATCTGGGTTAATTATTTGAATGTGAGTCTGATTGATTTTGCTTTTTTGGAATCTTCGATCTTTTTATACATAGCTTATTTCGTAGAATCGTGTTTCTTGACGATTTTTTTCGCGTTTGGAGATAATTTCACGGGCCTCTTCTGCGGTTTCTTTTTTTGGCCTTTTGGGAAGATGTCATACTTTTCAGAAGATGAAAACTTTTTCATTAAAAGTTTTCTATCCTTAGTAGGAATGAAAGCGTGGTATTGGAGTGTACCCGGAATCGTTACTGCTTGGTCAAATCGTCCTTTCAGAATCTCGGTAGCTATGGCGTAACTTTCTCTGCTGCTGAAGAAAATTTCGGTTTCTTTGCAATTACTCTTTGCCCACTGGAATAAAGCTTGAGAGGTGAGTATGTGATGTTTTAAAGAACGTTGTAAGCTAGAACGAGCTGCAAATCTCTTTATATTCGCCACTATGCCATCAAGCGCAACTTTGCCATGAGCTGTACCATGGAAGTGCCATTCTGCTGGGATATCGAAATCTTCTTCATGAGCAACGAAACAAATGAGGACAAATGAAGAAACAAATGGAGAAAGAAACAAACCCTGTCACGTAATGAAATATCATATATTTAAATTTTGAGATTAGGTTTCTAAGCATTCCACATGTATTTCACAGAGATCAGTTATACTAACCGTGTATGATATTATGTAATGTAAAAAATTAGCTTGAGGGTGTTCTACGGGTTCCCCGGCGTGAAGACGGTAGCGAACGGTCGCGCGGCTACAGCTCCGACTTATGGGAAAAAATCCCAGCTTTTTAACTAGATGATTTTAAAAAAAAATGGTTCCAAATTAGAGAAAAGGTCAAATTTATTTTTGATTTTTGAAAATGGAGGTCAAATTTTCATTTTTTTCAAAAATTATTACAACCAGTTGAAAGATCACGAAAAAGACTGAAGAAAACATATCAAGTAAAATTTTGCTTTTCTCAAAAAGAAATAAGTTATATTTGTTTGAAGAAGAGGCTTTTCATCAAAAGTCTGAAAATTGAACCCCCCCTATTTCAGCAAATATTTGTCAAAACGAAAATTTTTTTTGTAGGAAGTACCATCAAATAGGACTCCAATCAGCCAAACTTTAAGCCCAATCGGACGACTTCGTTTTTTGGGGGGGTGTCACTTGAGAAATTATGCCCCATAAAGGGTTTTCCAATAGGGACATAACAATTTTATCTATGAATAAAACACAGAAATATTTGAGATATTGAGTTCAAATTTATTGTGGGTGTAGAGCAAGCATTACATTTTATGAATGAAATTCGATATCGGCCATATGACCACCATGAGCCCGTTTACAGCGGTCGATTCTTTGGACCCATTTTTCCACCACTCTGGCACACATTTCGACCGGAACGTTGGCAATTTCGCGTTGGATTTTGTCTTTGAGGTCGTCTAAAGTTGCTGGCTTGTTGGCATAGACCAGTGACTTGATATGGCCCCATAAAAAGAAATCCAATGGCGTTAGATCGCATGAACGAGGCGGCCATTCGACCGGACCATTTCTCGAGATAACACGTTCACCGAATTTGCCTTTCAATAAATCGATTGTGACGCGTGCTGTGTGGCTAGTGACACCGTCTTGTTGAAACCACATATCGTTGATGTCAAGTTCATCCAATTCTGGCCACAAATAATCTTCCAGCATAGCACGATAGCGCTCTCCATTGACGGTAACATGACGGTCGTTTTCATCCACGAAAAAATACGGCCCAATCACACCTCCGGCATGAAAACCGCACCAAACAGTCACTTTTTGCGGATGCAACGGTGTCTCAAGAAGCACATTTGGGTTTGTTGCTGACTAATAACGCATATTTTGCTTATTAACAAAGCCATTGAGCCAGAAATGAGCTTAATCGCTGAAGATGATTTTTCGATGAAATTCTTCATTTTCTTCAAGCTTTGCCAGAGCCCAATTGGAGAAGTTTCGGCGTTTCAAATGATCAAGTGGCTTTAGTTCTTGAGTCAATTTAATCTTGAAAGCATGTAGGTCAAGATCTTTTCGCATAATACGCCACAGTGTCGTTTGAGCGATGCCCAATTCTTGAGAACGACGTGGAATCGACTGATTTGGCTCATTTTGAATCGATGCACTTACGGCTGGAATTATTTCTTCGCTTCGAGCAATACGACGTCTTTTTGGCACCGGAACGTCCAATAGTGTAAATTTGGTCTCGAATTTATCCACTATAGTACGCACACCCTGTCGGGTGGGACGATTATTACGGCCGAAAATTGGAGTAAGTGCTCTTAGAGTTGCGACCACCGACTCAGAATTTCGGTAGTAATTTTTAATAATTTCCAAACGTTGCTGGTTCGTGAACTTTACCATGATGAAAATGTTGACTTTATCTAACGTTTTGACATTGACAGTTCATTAAAAAAGTTTAAGGGTGCGTTCATATAAAGATACGAAATTGTTATGTCCCTATTGGAAAACCCTTTATATGCGCTAGCCATGTATTTTTCATCGAATGTTACTTTATCTTGAAAAAGCTTGTATGTTTAGAAAATAACATACTATTGGCTGGTCCTAGAAGCGATTTTTTACTGACAAGTTTATGTATAAGTAGATATTTTTATAATTATAAATTATTTAGTTCCCCTTCTATTTAACCTACAGTTAAAATTTCTGCAGAAAAAGTTGATTTTTTAAATACTTTCATTTTGTGCTTCAATTAGTATTTTAAGAAAATCGTGATAATTATAATGCACTTTTTCCACTCAAAATTATATATATATATATAAATGTGTAAAATTCTTTTTTATACAAATGAAAATCAAGGAAATTTATTTCTGTATTTTAACAATATGATAAATACTAAAAATAATATAAAGTTATAATTTATTCACTTCTTTAGTCTTTCTAATACATTTTACAGCAATATATTGTGTTTAGCAGACTTTTAGTCTGACAACAGCTTTAATGGTTCTCGTTCCTAAACTAATTTGTATTACAAGAAAAATTAAACTAAAGTAGATGTCTTTACCACCAAACTATGTACAAAAATAGTAAATAAATAACATTTCAAATTGAACTTTGATTCCAATTATGAGTCGTTTTTTTTATCTAGTGACTAAAATAGTCGTAGTATTACACATTTTGCATTAGAAGCTAAGAAATAGAATAGTATACTGTGTCTCTGTTAACCCACATAATTAAATCTTTTGAAGTTTACCGTAAGAAATTTAATTTATTGCTTGAAGTTCGCATGCGCAACAGTGATAAAAATGACTTTTCCGCAGCGACCTGAAACTGATCATTTTTCGCACGCTCTACATGCGCAAAAAGTGATATATTTCATGCATGAGTTATAAGAAAAATTTTCATAGTGAGTTCATCATATTATTACGTGAGATAAACAATTACTAAAACTATAATCAAGCATGTGAAAATCATTCCACCCACCAAAAAAAACCCATCCTGACGAGCTCTTTGTTCTATTAATCTCATAGTCGTATTTGATAAACCTAAGGTATTTCCAATGTCTATCAAGCGTTTATGAGCTCCTTTTAAAGTCATTCTCTGAGATCTTAGGTTCTCCAAGATACCAGACCCGTGTGAAATGAGATCATCTACACCATGTGCAGCGTTTTGTAAACTGTTGTTGTGGTGTAAGTTATGGTCTATCATAATGTCTATGTGATCATTTGGGGTAAACTTTCGAGAGAGTAAAGCTTCCCTTTCCGCTTCTTCCTGTTGACGACGTAATATTTGGTTTCTCCATGAGTTCAATGCAGCTGTAAGGTGTCGACCATCGTATTTTAATTGATCCACTCTCATCTTGGCATTTTGTCTTTGTGATATTGGACCTTTCATGCATAATATATCAAGTCGTTCACAATTTCTGAAAATAAAAATTTTAAATATCTGATAAGCTTGAAATTCTCTTTATGCAAAAATTATATGGTTCAAAATATTTGAGAAAAACGTGTTTGGGAATCAATTTAGCAAAAAAGCAAGTGTTACGTGGACATTATATAAGTCTATGAAACCTAAAATAGACGTTGGGATTAGAATGTACTAAATGTTTGTGGTTAGATTTTTTATTCTCCAAGTAAATTTTTGTCTAATTAAAATTTTTTGGAGCAAATCGCTTAAAATGTTATTATTTTAAGCCCTGAGTTGTAATTTTAATTGTTTGATGTTTTCATCCAAAGAATATCTCCTTAAATGCTAACGATTCTAGTTTTTTTTTTGTGAACAGTTACATAACGTCGCAAAAATTCCTTTGAATTACGTTGAAACATGCGCAAACATTGCTCAGACGCAAGCACATGAGCCCGCTTGTGATCGGCTGTGCGCAAACGCGGCACACATCTTGCAGACAGCTTCCTCATGCCCAAACATTCATGTAAAATGTGCCATACGCGTCCCACTGAAATATATACAGTCTCACTAATCTGACACACTTTCAATCGACGATCGTTGAGTACGATTTCCTGGATTTTATCGATCATTTCTGGAGAAGTCACCTCTTTTGGATGGCCAGGACGCTCAGCATCAGTTGTGCCGGAACGAAATTTAGTGAACCATTTATGAACCATGCCATGCGATGGAGCAGACTCCTCATAATATTTTGCGAGCTTTTCTTCAGTTTCTTCGATTGAGTTTCCTCGTAGAAAATAATGTTTAGTAAGCACGCGAAACTCGTTTTTTCCATGGTTTTGTTTCAACAATGAAAAACTAAATTCAACTGGCAGTAAAAAATTTTTTAATCAACGTACTGACTTTAAAATTTGTATACGCACTAATATTAGATAGAATTCTCTTAGAGTAGTAACAGATTTACGATAACAGCACCATCTTTCGAGAAGTCACGAACTTTTTGAACAGCCCTCGTAAGCGTGAGAATAAAACAGTTTGACTTCTTCCTTCTTATCACGACTATGAGGATGTTAATATAGTGGACTGCTCATCCCCTAGCTAGAACCTCGCAAGCATGTGTCCAGTCTCCTTAATTCCAATGTCTATTCTTTTCAATGATTAAAGAACACTTTATCGGGTTTTAAGCTGACAGCTATCACTGTTACCTATAATACTACTTGAATTAGAAATAGTTATCTACCAAAACATGGCTAGCGGGTCTTTAATTCAGAACAGCAGTTTTCTATACTATTTCCGATCCAGTGGTACTTTAAGATCAGTAGTAGACATTGATTTATCTATAGTTTAGGTTTGCCATGATTTCAATTGACCACAAAATCACAGGATTCAAAATTTAGTGTTGGGCGGCTAATAAATGGACCTGTAGATACCTTGACGAGAATTAACACTTGATCTAGCACTAAAAATTTTTTTTAACACTCGTTCCCTTCAGTTTCCGTTTTAAAATTGTTTTTAAATTTAGTGACTTATAGTAATTTTGTGGTCAATTGAGAGTGTAGTAAACAGAAACTATGGATAAATCAATTCCTACCTTTTAAGATTGCCACACAGTTCCATGAAGCGAGTGATAATCTCGGTGTCTTCTCTCAGTGGATGCTCTCCCTTATGAATCTTTGTTCAAAGGTCTTGACTTCCTCAGGTTCTATCGTGATAAGTTATCAAACAATCCACTTTTAACTTTTGGGAAAAACTGCTGCACTGGATCGTGTATCTTAAATTTAGAAAACTTTTTATAATAAAAAAAATTTCAATAATTTAGGATATAGACTGGTTTTTCATAACATTCTTGAGATGTTTCAATATATTTATTAAGGAAAATAGAGCCATCACCTTACGTGAAAGCCGTTACAGGTCTTAATTATTCAACGGTCAAGCATCAACCTCAGTATCCAGGCAGCTATAATTTGGGTTAATATCAAATTAAATATTTGATTTTTCTATTTTTACAAAATGTTGGGTCCTTGTTTCAGTTATGGCTATTTGCTGACCAGCAAAAGGCCACAAGCAAAAAAAAAGAAGATTGGGTCCTTGTTTTTTAACGAATATTCGTGATTTCTTGAAACCATGGATTAGCCAGGACATGAACCGGCAGTGATTTGAACTAGTCTGTAATGATATTCAAAAAATAATAAGTAAAATTGAATTTTTGAACCAGACACTTTCTTTGCTCTTATGTTTACATTTGTATAGGCATTCCATAGCTAAACAATTATGTTTGTCGACATTTCTTCCCATCTCCTATCGTATGTATGAACTCTTGATAATTAGTATTTGCCAAAACCGCTTTCGCTACCAAAAACTAGAACTATTAACCATCAGAAGTCGGATAAGAAACTTGATTTTTGTGACTCTAAAAAAGTGTGCCAAATTTTAATCAGTTCCGAGAAATGTCACGAAAGTTATTATTAGGGCTTCAGAAGGTCTTGAAACATTAAGTTTTGTAATTCACTATTTACTGTTTTTAGTTGCATTTATTTGAGAAAGAAAAATTTTCAAGTTTCTTGCAAAATAAACGACTTTTACAGCTCTTTCTATTTTTAACCTATTCCTTTTTTCATGTGTATATCTGCATTTATATTCTTGGACTATATGAATGCTTTAATTATCATGATTTTTACTGCAGGAATATAAAATCTTCCGCAAAAATAACGAAAATTGCTGTATCCAATAAAGTAGAACTACTAATTACCGATTAATGAGGTTAATTTTAGCTTCAATGTCGTTTTCCACTGTCTGTAGGTCCAAGTTTGGCGGTTTTCTTTCCAATTGGGAAAACAAATGTTGAGTATCCTGAATGACTTTATTAGTTTGATGATATAATGCTTCCATATTTTAAAGAAAACTAATGTACTTCAAATTCATCAAAATTCAAAAATTTGTAGTGACAATCGACTGACGTGTCACGTGTAAGATATGTTTTGCGTGTCGGCGTGTCGTCTGCCGCATGAACTCTGGGCCAGTGATGGGTTGTGACGCGTCGTTCGAGGTTTTTTACGTAAAATACATGACCATACGCTTATGTAGGACTGCACCCTGATGTAGGGATCTGAGTCCATGAAACGTTTCATTAAAACATTGAAAGTTTCGTGAAACGATGAAACGCTTTATAGACCAAAGTTTCACAAACATGAATGCGGATGTGCACTCATGCTAGGTTGTGGTTATATTATTTGAATCGTATTCATTTATTTTGATGTGGTTGAAGATGGTTTACCGGTACTTGTCGACTAAATATTATGCGTTTAAAGTATAATAGAAAGTTCTTGGAAAATGGGTCGCTAGAAGCACAGATTAATTCTAGGGCAATAAATTAAAAAAAATAAAATACTAAATAATTTACATTTGACTCATTGACTGCTCCATCAGGCTTGCAAACGCATCATAAATCAGTAATTTAAATCAGCCTTATGCATCAGAAAAGAAAATGGCGCCCCGTTAGTGTCCTAAGTCGAATTCCTAAGTTAGTTTGTCGAATCGTCACACGCGGCGCTAACTGTACCATCACTCCCTGCAAATTATAAAAAATTTTAAAATGTATTATTCAATGCCATAAACAAATAAAAGAGATCAGACTGTGAATATTAATATTATTTGAATATTTTAAATTAAATTTTCCCCTTTTTATTCATATTAATCTCGTACAAAAACTATTTTGAAACATTCAGCTGATATGTATAATATTAATATCTCTTTTATTCCTTTATGACATTGAATAATAACTTTTTAAAATTTTTTATATTTAATTGTCTACATATCACTGCATTTATATTATTTTTTTGTGGCAAAATTAAGTTGAAAAATGGAAAAAAAAAATGAAAAATTCGGAACAAGTTACGAAGTTGATAAGAGTTGTAATTAGTTGGAAATAATTATGAATAATTAAAGAAAATAGAATATAAAAGAAGGTGAATATTAATCTATATTTTAAAAATAGTTAACTAACATTATTAAACATTTTTTTCATTTTCAAAATCAAAAGTAGTCTATCTACGTCCGTTTTCATCCTCTCTAACATTCACGATATTTTGGAAACAACATTTTATGTACTTTGGACACAAACATGTAGAAACTGGACATAATTATTCATATGAACTTGCTACTCTTCTCAAGAATCACATGCCCGCTTAAAGCTCATAATTTTAGTAATAGATCAAATAAATTACATTACGAGGAATCACATCAGGAGGTAATGAAATTTTGCATTTAGTGACCTAAAAACGAAGTGTTTTTGTGCAGCATTAACACAAATAATGCAAAAAAATCGAAATTTCATAGTTTTAACCATTCTTTAATAACATTTAAAGCAATGAACTTTTCAAAATTTTTGTTTATCTATCACAAAGTTAGATTTATGGAAAATATCCGATGTATATGAAAAAAACTGTAATTATTTTTACCTGAATGCTGTGAAAGTTGGAATTTAGGGAAACAAAGTTGTAAAAATTGAAATTCGTGAAATCATTCATGAAAAAAATATAAAAGTACTTTTAATGTATTTCTAAGTCACACATTTTCTATTTTGTTTCTAATAATTAATTTTCAAAATTTGTAGGATCCGCTTTTTAGGTATGAGAATACTTTGATTTTTTACAACTTTTTGTTTCCCTAAATTTCAACTTTCACATTTCGTGAATGTTAGAGAGGATGAAAACCATGAAAACGGACGTAGATAGACCTGATAGACTACTTTTGGTTTTAAAAATGCATACCCCTGATTTAAATACATTTTTTACATATCATACGTATGTACGTAAATTACATCCGGAGTTTTATACATGATTTATGATACGTTAACAAGATGGCGACTGTGCAAAGTGCGCATGCCCACAATTAGCAACAGCTCGATTTTCAACTTTTTGCCTTTCAAATTTTAAATCATTCCAAGAAATTGGTTGTCTTTCTGACTTCCTTTTTTGGTTTTTAAAGTATATATAGATAGATGGATTTGTATTATGCTTTTTTCTGCCCACTTCCATTTAATTCTGCCGCCTTTGAGGTTATGTATGACTTATCCAATCCCTACCTTCCCTAAGGGCCCTAAGGTACTGTCATGAAGTAGTATAAGGAGGCCGAACGAGTTTGTTAATTAGTGAGGTTAAATACTGGCATGCAATTTCTCACTTATTTATGGTTTTTTGTGTAATTTTAGCCCTGAGTGCTTCGTTTTAAAAAAAAATATGGTAGATACAACATACAAACAATTAAATATTTCATCCAAATGTATCAAATTGTTGTTAGTACATTATAATTTTCAATGGAAAAAATAGTTTGTAACTCATATATTTTTTGATCAAATCATTGAAATGATGTTTTTTAAATCAAGTCCATTTAAATTTGGGCTTATTGTACTGCAGTCACTGTGACCAATTTCGGATCAAGTTTGTAGATGAATTCGGCCTCCTTATATTATATCATGGGTACTATATTATATGAGCGCCTAAAAGGAAAAGCTGGACATATTTTTTAAGTTTGTAAAGAAGGAATTACACCTCCGCATGCAGGCATTCTGCAAGCAGCTTACCATGGTAACATACAAGAGAGAAATAGACCGACAATTTTCCTGTTTCTTTCCAACTAATATGGTACCATAGTAACCTGCATGCATAATGCCTGCATGCAGAGGTGTAATTCCTCCTTTAAAAACTTAAAAAATATGTCCAGCTTTTGCTCTCTGCGTTCATATGGGAGTTCGCTTTCCGACATTTTGGCTTTCAATGGTTGCGCGCCTTCCAAACTTACCATTGCACAAATTCACAATAGACTCCTTGCATAAAAAATTAAGAGTCGATTTTTTTTAAAACAAAAATTAGTTTAATTTATTTTGACAATAATTCCGTTGAAATTCGTTGATTTCTATTGTACAAGTAATTATAATCATTGTTCAAAGAATGATTTTTTAAAAGGCGCAAAAAAATGCGGTGATTGGTTTTCAAGATCTTCCTCCTACTGAACAATAAAAAATAAGCTTTCTTAATGTCACATTTGAAATGCTATAACCTCATAGTGATCATCCATTGTTTGTACTATTCAGTGAAATTTGTTTTGCAGTGGTTAAAAACTATAAGAATCTTAATTTTCAGAATTAAACTTCCCTTAAAATGATCCTCACAACAAAACAAGCCCGATTGTAAAGATACTTGATCTTTAGGACGAGCTGCAGTGATCCATTTTTTTCTAATTTCTCCCTTAGGAACCGATAAAAACACTTTCGATGGTGTTTTAATAAAAGAATTCGGGCAACAGGGCACGAAACAATTTCTCACCATTTGCCGCGGTAAATCTTTTCTTTAATTGACTTTTTAATTGATTTTGCAGAGCAAATAACACGGTTGTTGACATTTACATCTGCCTAGTGACGTCACTGGCTAAGCGCGCGCTTTTCAGCGCGTTTGAAATACACTATTGCGTTAAATTGTTATATTTTAAAAATGATTATTTATTTTTGAAAAGTTTCATTGTAACTTATGTTATTTTGCTCCAAGGATTTGATTTTGCTCATTTTTTAAAAATGTGCAAGGAGTCTATTATAATAAGGAAAAGGCAGTAAAGAACGTTTATCTGGTCCTAAATTTTTTTAATTATAAAAAATTCTTTTCAAAAATAAATTTGTTTATAATTATAAATATTAAGGAGAAAATTGCTGTCCCCTAGTGTTTTTCACCAAATTACTCAAAGTTTAACTCCATAATTTTTATTCATTTTGTTATTTTGGAATTGGGTCAAATTCTTTTTATTTTCACATTAAAAATTATCAATGGCAGATATAAAAAACGTAAAAAGTAAGGTAAACGTTTCGGCCACATATGGGGGCCCTCTTCAGTGCCATAAATTAAATGATTAATTCAAAATTTCATTTAAAGTCAAAAATAGTTTGAACTCGTTATATTTCTGGAAATAATTTTCGGATTGAGTTGATTCTTGCGTAGAAACGTTCTTCAGGCTTGAGCGCGTCTTACTAATATGATCTCGTGGTAAAATTGTGTGATTAGGTATCGATAACCTATACATAATCTTCAAGAGGAAACATTTCAATACACTCTTAAAAAACGGTCGAAATTTTTAATGTCGCCTTATTTTGCATACATTTGAGGGTATCGTATGAAAAATTCACAATGATTGCTCAATTTTCTCAGCCATGGTGATGATAAATAAACAAGCCCGCCCAAGTTTACTGGTCTAGCGCATCTCCCGTTCTTGCATCCGGCCATTTAATTAATGTGTAAATACTGTAAATGCGAAAGACAAAAAAAGTATCGGTAAAGAAGGAATTCCACCTCAATATGTCACCATGGTAACCTGCATGCATAATGTATGCATGCAAATGTGTAATTCCTCCTTTAAAGAGAAATTACACCTCTGCACGCATACATTATGCATGCAGGTTACCATGGTAACATATTAGCGAGAGAGAAACAGGAAAATTGTCGGTCTCTTTCTCTCTTGTATGTTACCATGGTAACCTGCATGCATAATGCCTGCATGCAGAGGTGCAATTCCTCCTTAAGGTAGGGATCAGAAAATCATACATGGCCTCAAAAAATATTTTACATTTTAATACATTTTTTACATATCATACGTTTCAAATTGGAGTTTCGCGTAACTGCGCAACCCTGATCTCAATCCACCATGATAAAGATTTCCAGGACGCACCCCTGGCTGTCAGTGGCTATAATCAAACCTAGGCTACTCTCTTCTCTTCCATACATAGGAAGAGAGACAAAGTTACAAGTGGCTATAATGGTGGCTGTCAAAACAATGCTTGTCAAATAACTTACAACTGTCAGTGGTGTTAATGGTGTTTGCGTGATTTATATACCAAGTTATTTTTTATGTAAAAAAATTTCATATTCAATTGAATACTGTAAAAATAAAAAAAATGGAATTGCTCTATACAGTTAACAGAAAGACTTCAACAAAATCGGTTCTACATCAAGAAAGGTTAGGTTAAAAATTAAGCAAAATTTGTTAATCTTTATCAACTAATACCATCATTTAGAACTAAGTAACATTCTGTTTAGACCCTTGCAAAAATAAACTTCAGAAAAACTATTATTAGTATAACTACTGGTAACATTACTCGTGAAATTATTGAGATAATTACAGGCTCAGTAATTAAATTTGTAACTGCCAATAATCGATAAAACATTACTTGTAATTCCGTATAATTTTTCAGACCTTCAATTCTAATAAATATTCTCTCTTATTTTTTCTATAAAGAACTTATAATTTATTTATTTTGGAATAAATATAACAGGAAGATCACTTTATATCGCCTAGCGGCATTGCCTTACGGCTGTAATAATTTCATAGTAGGTGATTGAATTCGAAATTTTTGTCACTACCTAAATTATCGGAGGATCATTAGGGTTTGAAATTGTCTACGAGGACACCTGCCGGCAACGTATCCTATCTGATAAGCGACTAATGATCCTCCAATAATTTAGACAGTGGCAAATTTTCGAACTGAGCCACCTAATATATAATTTTTAATTTCCAAAATATAACAATTCTCTAATAAGTTTCGTTCTACATAGTTTGAAAAATTCTACTTTCGAAAATTTCAGAATGCTTTTAGTTTCTACTGCATATTTTAGAGTTTCTTATGAACTCGAACTTTAAAAAAAAGTTTAAAGAGAAAAACTGAAATTGATCTTTTATTCCTGTAATTTAAAAATTAATGAAACGAAAACTGTAGTGGCGGTACATCAAGAACAGCCCATAAAAAAATTTCCTATAAAATTGGAAAAAAAAGTTTTAACGGTTCTGTTCTCAAAAATTATTTCATTATTTTTTTCTAACATTCTATATTTGAGACCCATAACATATTTTTTGTTCAACGAAATCGGTCTTGCCGTTCCCGAGAAAAACTAGATTTTCGATTTTTCTTGATCCCCATGACTTAATTAAAAATATTACGTAGATATAATCTTTTGGGAAATTTATTCTTACGTCAGTACCAACTTTTTGTAAAAATCTCAACCAAATCCGACCGGGCGCATCACATACATGCTTATCCTGCTTTACCATTTGTAAAATTTTTTCAAGAAATTAACTTTTTCTGTGAACATTCTTTCATAACATGTATATTTGAGTGAAAAAATGGATTTTTTTTTGAAAATCGGATTTTCAAAAGAGGCGCTATGAAATATACTATTAAATGTATAAGATGAGCAGGCAGCTCTAATTGTTTTAAATATGTTATTAAATTGTGTTAAACTATGTTCTTTTTAGTTTGTATGAAGGTCAATCTTTGTGTACATTGTCAAGCCGCAATGTCATAGCATTTACATCGACTACAGAGCTTGATGATACCATTGGAAAAACGTGGGGATCTCACGTATATGTCTGCGATGTGAATATGCCATGGCATACGCATAAGTAAGTATGGTTTAAAAAAATCAGTCTTTCATTTTAAATACTAGGACACGGTTTCAAACATTTATTACATTTGTGAGTATAAAACATATTTTAATTTCACTTGAAAGGTTTTAAAGGTTTGATGTCATATTTTTAATACAAAATGTTCTAGAAAATAACTATGTAACTTATAACAGTTTCAAACTAAACTCATATACAAAGTCACTGCGAATGAGTTGTAGAATAGGAATATAATGTTCAGATTTTAGTATATCGTATATAAATTGTTTTACTGACTGAGGAAATTGCATTGTAAGTTAAACTCTTTTATAGTATATACACAGTGTGATCTGAAAATAACCGAACTTTTAATTTAAATCATATTATGTGTACAAACAAGTTTTGAGGTTTTTTTGGTGATTTTGAAGCTTTATTCAGAGAAATTGGTAGAATGTATATTTTTCAAAGTATTGCCCATATCTTTCTACTACCTTTGACCATCTTTCAGGCAGCATACGGATACCGCGTTTAAAAAATCCCTCATCTTTTGAGGTGATCCAAGAATCGACCCAATTTTTCGCTTCTTCATAAGAAGTGAAGTGCTAGTCAGCCAGACCATGAGCCATCAACCGGAACAAGTGGTAGTCCGAAGGAGCAATGTCTGGCGAATACGGCAGATGGGGTAGGACATCCCAGTTAAGTGCTTCCAAAGTTTTCTTGGCGACTTTAGCAACGTGTGGTTGAGCGTTGTCATGCTGAAAGATCACTTTGTCATGTCTTTTGGCATATTGAGGGCGTTTAAACTTCAATGCTCGGCTCAATTGCATCAATTGTTGGTAACTTTCCGCAGTGATAGTTTCGTTAGGCTGAAGTAGTTCATAGTAGACCACTCCGAGCTGATCCCACCAGATACACAGCATTAGCTTCTTGCCACTCTTGAAACGCCGGAACCAATACTTACATATTTTTATTGATGGAGCATGTTCCTCATATGCTTCACATAGCAATCAATGTCCTTCAGCTGCATTTTTCTTCAAGTTAAAGCAAAAAAGCAGCGCTTTCCGCAAATGACGTTTTTGTGGTATAAAAGTTGACATTGTTAGAGCACAAAGAAGGCGTGTTGTTTACACTTCAGCAAAATGACACATACTGATTATTAAAGGAAAATGGTGACGCTTTAACTTGAATATAGTTACAAGATGGACCGATGCGATTTAATACTAGTTACATCATCTTTTGTCAATCCCTCAAAACTTATTTGTACACCTAATATTGTTAACCTGTTGGCAGGTTACAAAATTACGCACGTTTTAATGACAGTAGTTTTTGTGGTTATGTCGTAAAAACATAATGGAACAAAGAGCAAATACTAAATTTTGTTTTAAACTCGGTAAAAAAATTTCTGAGACTTACGAATTATTAAAAAATGTTTATGGTGATGATTGTATCAGTCGTACTCAAGTTTATACATGGTTTACACGTTTTAAAAATGGCCGTGACGATTTAAATAATGATTCAAGACCTGGACAACCAAAAGCATCAAATCGTGCTGAGTTAGTGGAAAAAGTACGTGAAATAATCGCTATCGATTCAAATCCCACTGTTAGAATGCTGGTAGAAGAATTAAATTCATCTTACTGTACAATCTACACAATATTGACTGAAGATTTGGGTAAAAGAAAGGTCTGTGCACGTTTTGTTCCACATCAGTTAATGCATAACTTCACAAGACCAAAAAAGTCATCGAATTTTGGATGAAAAACCAGATTTTTGTCATCGACCAACCTCCGTATTCGCCTGATCTATCACCGTGTGACTATTTTCTGTTCCCAAAACTGAATAATGCAATGAAAGGAGCGTTTTACGATGACGTTCCAACTATTCAAGCAGCTGTGACACAGGTTCTAAAAAACATCCCAAAAACCGAGTTTAAAAAGTCTATGGATAAATTGGTTGTTCGTTCCAAACGTTGTATTGAGTTAAATGGATCCTATTTTGAATAAATATTAGCTTTGAAACATAATACCATGCTTGTTATATTCTACAATATAACTAAAAAGTTCGGTTATTTTTAGATTACACTGTGTAATTCCTATTCTGCAACCTACTCGTGACCACTCTGTATGTTTTAGAGAAGAAAAGTCCTTTTGGGGCGAATGTAGCTATTGCGTCACACAATTTGATTCCATTTCTGTTTCCTTCTCTGGGACTAAACGAAAGTTTCTTGACGCTTTGTGTCGATCTCTACCTTCTCGTAATCAGTTTTATTATTTTCTTTATATTAGAATAATTATGGAAAAATATGTTAATAGGGTCCTGTCAAATAAGTACAACGTTACGGCCTTGGAATGGGACTTGCCAGGTGACAAACTTGTAATCGCAGATTCCGCTGGCTATGTCCAATTATGGGTTTTTAAAGATCACGTTTTGAATGAATGGGTGCTTATTGGTTCCACATATTTTCCCGGCGAACATATTTTAGGTGCAGCCTGGTTTCACAATGGCGTAAAGGTATTATTTTGTGTAATCATGAAATAACTAGTAACGCAATTCAAATATTTTCATTATTTACTCTACTTTCCACTCTGTTCCTCTTATATCATCACTAACTTATTGAAAGCGCATTCAAATTATAATGACCTTCTGGAATATGGTAGCGAATTTAAGAAATTTGTGTTACTACTAATACTGCCCACTGCACTTAAGACTCATAATAGGAGAACTGGGTTTAGGAAATCCCTAAGAATTAGTTTGGTGATTATGCGGTGCGAGGGGTCGAAAGAGTGGCGACGTAAACAACGTTGAGTCGTTGAGTGCCGTAAGAAGAAAAGGTGGCAACGTCACTAACTCGTGTTCTCTTTAACTCTGTCTCATGACTGAAATAGTTCTTACGGCCCCGATTGTTTTAATCTGAGGATTACCTGAGTTTAAAGAGATAAGACCTGAAATTGACCCTATTATATTATGAGTCTTGAGTGTATATATAATAACACTAATGAAATATTGCGTTTAATGACACATTGTTTAGACGGGTCTAATAGCCGAAAAGAAAGATAGTGTCCAGTACAATGAGAAATTCAGTCATTTACTTTTTGCACCTTCGGTGAGACAATTTGGAGGTAATGCCGCGGAGGGAGTTATCGTGGTTTCTACAACAGGAATGGTCGGTACTGTGATGATTACAAAAGACTATCAAAATCCTGTGTCCTTCGCCACTGAAAGTCTCGGAAGCACACGACAAAGGATCACAGCGGTTGACATTTGTTATGGAAAAAGTAATTTACAAATTTCAATTATAAATTTGAATTTGATGCGTTTTGAAAACGCATATCGTTCTAGATATTCTGGAAATCTTAATTCCAATCTTGCAGATGGACATTTTGTGGTAGCCGTAAGCAGTGGAAATATTGGACAACCAATTAGGTGCTATCGAGTTTTAGTTCGAAAAAACGACGAAAAATGCATCATATCGTCACTAGCTTTGCCTAGTTTCTTCTTACAGGATGGCACACCAAAAGATAATTTTTGTAAGTTTCTATTTACTATCCTTTTTTTCTGCGTTCTAATTTTGCTACATGATGAAATAGAAGTTTGGTTGATGGACTGTGATTTTAGTCGAACATTTACTTATTATTTTTTTGTCCACTCTTTTTGGAAAAATATTTGCAACCGTCCGCAAAGAAATGTACCTAACATCCGAAGAATTCATTTTAGAGGACAGGTGACCGTAACAGAGTCCGTTAATGGGTCTGCGCTTATTATGCCTACGCTTGTAGCTTAGTAACAAAAAAAGTAATTGACATGAAAAATTTTCAATTTTTGCAAACAAAAGAACGACTTAGAAACTACCAGTTTATGTAAAAAACTGAAAATCGATTTTTCGAACTTTAGGTACCTTTCTTCGCGGATGACCACATATTATGCTCTTACTTCAAATATAGAGATCTCAAAAATTAAAATCTGAATTAAGTTATCACTTAATTTTTTCGCAAGCTCTTTCCATTCTATGCATGCTGCTACAAATTAATGCGTTAATACTACATTTATAATATATATTCGAGGGGCGTTTGATAAGTATGGTAAATTTTTGAGAGATAGTGCTATGGTTTACTTTTTGGCATACGACAAGTAAGTTGTTCAAGACAAGTAACTTATAACTAGGTTGTTATCCGTGGGGGGGGGGGGGGGAGGAAAACAAACTTTTCTAAATATATTACATCAAGTTTCAGTATTTGTTGTAAGAATAGAAAAAAGTGAGTTCCGTGCAGTGATAAAACCGTTCTATTTAAAAAAAGTAGTCAGCTGCGCAGATTAAGGCCGAGTTAAACGAAGTCGACGACTCTAGAACAGTTTTGAAGACCGTTTTCTGGCAGTTCCTTAAAATTTCACTGGCGTGTTAAAAAAGTAGTTCGACTGCTTATATTAAACAATATTTTTCTTCATAAACAAATACAAAACCCGTGATTATCCACCGTTTACAGACATCGAAAATAACCTCACTAGCAAACGTGGTGTCGACATATTAATCGTTTATGACGCTAGTTGGGCACCACACCGGTGGGAAAAATACTTTGCTAATCGGTAAAAGCATTTTGTTCACTGATGATGGGGATTTTTCGCACAATGCGGAATCAGCCATTTTCAATGTCTGTAAACGATTAGCAAACAAAAGTTTTGCATAAGTGTGTAAAGGAAAACATTTATTCAATCAGAACAAACCATTTTGTTTTATAAACCAAGAATTTTGGTTGAATGAATAAAAATTGTGTTGAATAAATTTAAATATTTGTCTGATTTTAGTTGGATTATCAAATATCTTCTGGGCATATGGTCAAACCATTTTTTAAATGTGCCAGTGTATTTTAGAAGCACTGCTAGTCTTAAGTCTTTTTCATAGAGAAAATATTCATTCTCAATGTACAATGCATTCTTGATATTGTCATGGAAGAATTGGAAAAAAACGAATAATTACCTAATCTTCAAAGTAATCTTCACTTTCTACACATTTTTTTCATCTTTCAGGCAACTGTCGAATTCTACTTAGGAAGAAAGACGATTTTTTTGAGTTGATAAACTCATTGATGTCTTTTCGACATCCTCAACAGATGTAAAGTAAGAATCAACGGTGCTATGTTGCATGAACCTGAAAAGATTGTAATCTTATTTTGCCTTATGTGGCCGTGAATTATCATGCAGCAGTATCGCCTGCCTTGTTCCACTATCAGTCAATGGTCACTTTGGCTCGAGTGCATCAGTCACGTTGATAAGTTGTTGCTTATAGCGTTCAGCATTGACCGTTTGACCGGGTTCGAGCAATTTTTAGTACATAACACCCTTTCGGTCTCACGAAATGCGCAATAACACTTTCTTCGCATGAATGTTCGGTTTTGGAGTACTGATAAATGGCTTGCTTAAATACTTGTATACCCACAATTTTCGTCTTTTCGGATTGTCATAAATGACCCATTTTTCATCCCGAGTCACAATTTTATGAAAAAAGTTCTTCTGTTTAAACCGTGATACGAGGGACATTGCATACGAATGACCTTCCTTCTGGATTAGTCCTAGCTTATTCAAACGTTTAAAGATAGCTTGCCGAGTCACGCGCAATTTTGCGCCACCCGGCCACCCAGGCCTAGAGCACAGAAAATCACCTACCTGACCTCCTAGGAATGAAGGAAGATGTAGTGGGATGCGTAGAACCAAAGAAAAGTTTCGCGGAACTAAATAATTCAGGTAAAACTTGACAAATTGATATCCTTGTCGAAAAAAGCCAGCAGCGAAAGGCAAACGATCTTCATTTGATTGCATCTCGGCACAGAGTCCGTACTCATGATCGAAATTTTCTTCTCAAAACGTCTGAAATCACTTTTTGTAAGTACTGTAAGAAACAAAATTTTCAACAAAGACCAAATAAATTATTTCGTTTTCAAGTTGAATGCGAAAAAAAGGTAGTGCCTCAGATGCGGATTTTCGAATGACATTGTATTTACTACTGTATTTGAGTTTACCATCTGATCAAATTTGACCCGGACTAGTCCAGTTAAACCGCGCGCGTAAACCGAAACGGTAAAAAGTTTTTTTTCTAGGTTGGTAATACCTCCTTTGACAGTCGTGTGAAGTTTTAGATGGGATAACGTCCATTAATGTGTGCTTGGCAGCCATTGGTTTGCGACGCGAAAAGTTTGTCTAGTGATTTTTACTATGGAAAAAAAAATTGAACAACGAGTTTGCTTGAAATTTTGTCTTTCCAATGGAATTAAGGCTACGAAATTATTGAAAATGTTGCAGAAGTGTTTTAGGGAGTCTACTCTATCGAGAACGCAAGTATATGAGTGGCATAAAGCATTCAGTGAGGGTCGTGAGGTCGTAGAAAACTTGCCTGATGCGAGTTGTCCATCCGCCTCTGTTAACGATCATAACATCGAAAAAGTGAAGAAAATTTTGCTCGAAAATCGTCGTGTTGGCATTAGAGAGGTAGCAGAGGCTTTTAACATATCTTATGGATCGACTCAACATATTGTGGTTCATGTTTTGCGTATGAAGCGCGTCGCCGCCAGACTCGTACTGAAAGACCGATAATGCGCCGTCACATTCCAGCCTGGTTGTGACTGAATTTTTGGCTGAGCACGAAACAAAAGTGATAGCTCAGCCACCGTATTCGCCAGATTTGGCTCCCTGTGACTTTTTCCTGTTTCCAAAACTCAAATATCCGCTTCAGGGAACGCGCCATGAGTCGATTGAGGCCATAAAAGGAAATTCGCTGAAGGAACTAAAGGCCATACCGACCGAGACCTATAAGAAGTGTATGAAAAATTGGATTAACCGTTGTCATGCTTGTATTGGCTTAAAGGAAGCTTATTTTGAAGGCGATAATAAAGATTTGTATTAAAATACATAAAAGTGTTGATTGTTTTTTACCAGTCCGGGTCAAATTTGATCAGATAGTATATCAGTAGGGCTGCTATTTTTTATAGTGCTTTCTAAAGCTGAGGCTTAGTACTTTTAAACCATCATAGGGCTGGAACAAATTTGAATTTGAATTTGAATAGGAGCTGTCATTGATTGAATTTTGGGATCGAGAGTTAAGTTGTAAATCTAATACCATGTATGAAATATTGCAAATGAAGAAACTGTGTACGCGATGAGTGCCGTAATTGCTGATGATCAACCACAGACTCACACGAAAAGATATTTTGGATCGGTGTTCGTCGACTCTTACTTGTAATGAACAAGGTGTTTGACATCGATTTTCAACCGTATACAAAATATGGATCCATCACTACACCCTCTAGTCGAAGCAGTAGACACAGTCTGGTGACAGTGCTCTGAAGAAAGCAAATACCGTTTTGTTGGGCAGGAAGGTGATGGCAACTGTTTTTTGGGTTTCACAAAAAATCATCTTCTACCAGCATAACTCACCATTCTACAAATCAACTGCAATAAAAGTACCAATTTTCAGCCCAATGTAGAGATTTACAGTAAATTAATGCTATTCGAATGCGAGAAATTAGAGGACCTTTAATTTAGCGAGAATAGATAGTTCGAAAACTTTATTTTCATTCTTCACATCAGTATTCGATCGAAACCTAATTATGGTATATTTTCATAACTGTTATTCTCGAATTCAGTGGGTCATAAGCTTTAGAAAATCATGAATTTTTTTCCAGCGGCTTGGGAGGCAAGCATCGGTACTATTAATATTATTTTTCCTAAAGAAATAAAGAAATAATGGAGATTATCATATCAGACTTGCAACGTTTGCTTAATCTGTTCGTTCATTTTTGAAATTTGACTTGTAACCGTTGGTTGTGACGATGGTTCAACATCAAATTTTTTGCTTCGGCTAGAATTTTGGAATATGCTTCAAGTAAATTAACGAAAGGAAATGGATGCAGAAACGCTGGAAAGTAAAAGCGGTAATGAACACATAAATGAATGACATTATGTAAACATGGCGATTGATCATATTTATAATTTCATATCATACATTAGTAACAATTGTTTGCAATTTCTGCATTCTTTGAGACATATTTGTTTCGCTTTGCATTTCTTTATAAATTACAATTTTACAAAGAAGCCAAGGAATAAAGAGCAATAAAATCACATACATTGTAAATAATCAATTTTAATATACGTTTGTTGTTTTCTTCTTGGTTTCTTTATTTTATTTTTATTTAAAATTCTATTACCTATAAATTTCCTGTGCATTGTGAGACATGATCTTGGCTTCATCTGAATTGTCATCTGCTATTTCATTTATTGTTTTGAGTTACCGTCTAATGTCGCTAATATCGCTCATCCCTTCCGAAAAAGTATGTCAGGAAAATAATGACATGATCATGTCATTTTTTCCCGAAAACGACACGTAATGACAGGAAAAATCACACTTTAAAAATACTTCATCTGTCATTTTTCCTGTCATTACCTGTCGTTTTCGCGACGAAATGCCAGGAAAATAATGACATTATTCTTTCATTATTCTCCTAACATACTTTTTCGTGAGGGATGCTTTCACAACTCAATACATGGGAGTGCACCAGACCTGGTACCTGATCTATGCGCTTAAAGGAATAAAGAACAAACTTTTATGCAAAAAGAATAAAAAAGTGTAAAACAGTATGAAGGATCAAATTTTTTTTCAGGCACAAATGTCACACACTTGAAATTTGTGGTGCGAGAAGCGTCTGATACTTTAGTTGTAGCGGCAAACAGCGAAACTGGTGGTTTCGTGGAGATCTGGGAGCTGAGAGAAAAGTTACAACCAGTCCATAAGTTATTCCAGCCGAAGACGCTTGAACCGTTCAAAACAGTGGTACAGAATTTGTAATATTCTATCTTCAGAAGTTACGCTGCATAAACAAAGAATTTTCAATTTATAATATCTAAATTAATTTTAGGTGTGGCAACACCAAGCACAATATAAATGCCATTCGCCCATTACTGCAGTAGCAACCACTAAATTATCAATAATGGCGACACTCTCACCTTCAAGTTACATTTTTGTAGCTTTATCAGACTCATCTATTCGTTGTCTTAATCATGATTCTCTGAAGGAATTAGTTGTTTCATCTTTAAACATGGCACGTCATCAAGACGAACCTAGCAACAAGTATTTTAAAATGAACGTCACGATTTCAAATATTGATGTTTCTTGGCTTGGTTGCGTACTTGCGGTCTGCGACACACAAGGAAATTTTTACCTTTACAAATTACTGCCAGAAGGTTATTTTTTATTCTATTGTGATTTATAAGTAGTAATGGGAAATACGATTCGATTAATAACAAGGGAAACACTACTTTCAGGTCCAGCGATTTCGTTGAATTACGCTTGTACATTGTTGGAATATTGCTTAATTACGGGCTTGAATTGGATGGATATGCTTTTTTGTCTAAGGCCGTCTATGATTGAAACTCTTTGCGATCGTTTGGATGCATCTTATAACAGACAACCACCAGCAACTCAACATTATCATTACATGCGATTTCTATGTATAAAGATTTCATTATATAGGTATGTACCATTCAATTTCCAGCAATATTTTATTGAGGACTAGACTACCGTGCAATTATAACAAGGCGTATCTGAAAGTTAGAAAACTTAACGCCGAAGACAAAAGTTTACTTTAACATATTTTTACCAATTTTGACAAGCTTGTCTTTATTATAGTTTTATTATGTCTTATGCAGATAGATGTGATTTCTGTCATTTTAAATGCAATAAGAAAAAAACTGGTGATTAGGTCAGAAATAAATTTGTGAGTAAAAACGAATCATTTGGATAGAATTTTTTCTACACGAAATTTGCTCTACAGATGACTTTAATGATATATTTGACACGTTTCTCAAATAGATTTATTACAAGTAAATGAATAAATACATTTAATTTTAATAATGTGATTTATACAAAAATAAATTTAGTTCAATCATTTTTTAAGTATAGTAATTATCATGTTTGTGAAAATTGCAAGTATCTGTAATCTCTCTTTTTTATTCGTTTTGAAAACACACCTTGCTTTATGCTCATTTTTATATTCTTCAAATTTATTTTTCATGATTTAATATTATTTAATAAAGTTTTTATAACCAGATTAAAAAAAGCAAGGTAAAATACTTTAGAAAATTTCTAATCCGAATGAATTGTTGAAAGAAGTAATTCGATTAAGCGATTTCCGATTGCACTTGGGCTGCAACAGCACACCCAGGATCTAGCCTTTTTTTTAAATTGGATTAAACAAATCTGAAATTATTAAGAACGTGCTCAAAGTACAGAAAAAAATATTTTTGTCATATTACAACATTATAAGGCTGACTAAATTACTAAATACTAAAACTTTCTACTGTTATAAAAAATTTAATTTGAATGGTTAAATAATTAGAATATTAATTTTTCATAGAATGCTTGCTAGTGGTCAAGATAAAGCAGCTGATCTGTCCTCATTACTTATGGTAAATTCAATAGCAGCATCATTTAAATCATTGCTAAGACCTTCAGAACTTATTTCTCAAGATAAAGGGCCTGCGGAAAGCCTATCGGTAGTAATCAACGATTCTATTGCTGACGTTGACAAGGTTTGTAAGCAAGTGATTACCGAATAGTTAACAAACATTTATTTTTAAAATTAAAGTTTATGCAAATATTCATATTATTTTATTAGATTTAATTAAAGTGCATTAACATTCTTATATTTTGGAAGATTTTAAGAATAATTTTTGTAAATTTTTACAGATATTGCTGCATCTTGATCCCAAAGAATTCACGGTAGAGCCAAGCACTCTGCAATCTTTACAACAATTGATTCAATGGGTTGCCGATTTAGCGTTAAATTTATTAGTTCGACTTCCCGAGCACCGTATGCAAAAATCTAGTGGCGTAAGTAATTTTCTGTTTTTTATTAACTTGCAATATCTATTTCTCTATTTTTCAGCATCACAAATAGAAAACGATCAATGTGCCAATTATAAAACTCACTAATTACGGAAAAAAATTAATCTTACTTCTTATAAATCTATTTAATAATTTATTTGCATCAATTTTTGCTGTTTCAATTATTTTTTCATTTATAAATAGCATAAAATAAAGCGTTCCGTAATTGGCACATTGGTCATCATTTTTAAAGAAATAATTTAATAAATTTGTTTTTATATGTTTCGTCAAATAAAATAGGGGAAAAAAATGTTGTTTTTTTTCAGTATGAGCTGTTGAAAGATCATAAAGCTTTAAACACAGTTCGAGAATTATTGGTCATCATCCGTATATGGGGCCTATTGCGTTCATCATGCTTGCCCGTCTTTCTTCGTAGCGTCGACAATTTAGACGTACTTGCTTTACTGTTTCGTCTCTTGTCCAAACTTGTTCCACCTAACGGTGAGACACAGCAGATTGATGACGGCTTAATTGGTTAGTTCAATTTAATCACGTATTTTGTACCATGAAAGGAATTTTTTTTGTACAATTATTGCAAGTGTTTTTATAAATTAACTTTTTTCTTATAAGCAGAGTGCATATATTATTAATTCAATTTTTGTTACGAATGTTTTTCTGATTTAGATGAATGCTGCTTGCTACCAAATCAAATACTTATACCTCAACTACATCAGCCAAACAATATTACGGAAATTGCATCACCAGCGTTGTCTTGGCAAAGTCTTCCTCTTCAGGTAATTTACTAAGTTATTAAAATAACAAATGAATACATGAATCGTTTAAATATAAACGAGAATTTCTTTATCACATTTTATTGATGCATCCAAAGAAAAATTAACTTATAAATCTTTGTATGGATACAGAAATTATGAATAAGTAGTTTGTAAGTAATGCTCGACTTCATGGAGATAAAAAGTGGTCAACGATTTGAGGATCAGTTTCTTGCGTCTAATATTTTGAAATCGCGAAAAAAAATTAGCTCATTTAATTTATTTCTATACGAAACAAATTTGAATTATAAATTTTCTTGCTAAAACATTCATGACACCAATTTTGAAATTTGTGCAAATATAATTTAGTTTGTTTTTTTTATGTTCACAGTTAGAATATGGAGTGGAACCAGAACAATTATTGTTTGTTCCTGAACTTAGCCCAGTCGAAGGATGCATGCAAAGTGGCCAAACAGTGGATATTATTCGACATCTTTACCTAGGAAAGAAACCTCTGTTTGTAAAGCAATGCACAAGGTATAACATTTTTTCCTAACACATTCAATTTCAATATCGTATTAATACATCATGGTCGGAAAAAAGGGCTCTCTGTTCAAAAAATAGTATTCTGTTTCTTATAACCTGTATTAGGTACTTAAACATGTTAAAATTAACATTGTGAAGGTAGGGTCATCTCAGTTCCTTTAACCACGCCGATTTATGTGTTATTAACAATTATACACGGAAAAAAATTTGGCGCAGATGCTGCCCCTAGCGGTGGAGCTGTTGCGTTTAGCGGAGGAGAGTTGTGAGACTATGCATTTGGGTATGCTGCGTTCCCTCTGTGGGTGAGCAACTGCCCCTTTTTGGGGGAGCAGTTGACTTACGTCGAAGGAACACAGCGCTCCTTTCGGGAGGGAGTGTAGTTGCACCGCATCGTGGGGCAAATGCAAAAGCAAGCGAAAGTACAAATTTTAAGTTTTTAATGATTTACATGAAAGTGCCCATTGAAATGATGATTCCTGTGTATATATATATATAGAAGTACTTTTTGGTTCATTACGATCTGTTTACAAATAACCTAACCTCAATATTCAGATTTCAAATAATTTCACATCATTTTAAGAAATTAAACAAATTCTCCAAAAGATATTATAATTAATGACAATTTCAGAAATATCAAAATAATCGAATTTTCCATTGAAAAGTATAGTCAAATATCAGTTTATATGACTCGCCGCAGTATTCCCTCCTGTGGAGCAGCAGCTCTCCCGCAATTGTGGGAGAGCAGTTAGTCCACAAAAAAGTAAACCTGCTAACCTATGAAGAGCGCTGCAGTTGCCTTCCAGTGTAGTGGCGCAGGATCACCAGAGGTAGTGCAGCATTTCTACCAAATTTTTTTCCGTTTATGAATCATAATAATCAGATTGAATATTTGCTCATAAAATTGTTAATCATTTAGTTCTTGATGAGCATTATCATTATTTTTAATATTCTCAACTATTTTATTTTCGATTGATTTTTAATCTTTTAATTTCGTTCAAAAATTGTTTTAAATAAAATAATCACTTTCCAATAAGTTTTTAGAGTGAATACTTACAGAAGTTCTTTTTTAAATGATAATGGACTTAATTAATATAGATATAAATTTGTTCACAGGGATTTTTAATACTCGAAATATACTAAAAATAAGTGGGTGCAACCAAAATTTTATTATATGTTGTATTTAACTCAAGCACTTCTGCTACTCTGCTGAAAGGGTCAAATAGAAATTCATTCTGATTCATTCCGAGCCAATCCGAAGTCTGTATCCGAGTCAATCCGAATTCAGTTTCATTCGGATTAAAAATTCAGATTGGTGCAGATTAATTTTCAGCTGATTTGCAATAAACGAGATTGAAAACTTTTTTCAGTTTGGCTCGGAATAATTTGCAATGCATTTCTATCCGAGCCTTTCACCAGGGTATGAGCGTTTCTCTCACGATTTAGTAAATCAAACAAATATTTCTAAAAGCAAAAAATATAGATCATAGAAAGATGTTTTTTTTTAAATCTGAAGGTGGAGCAAAGATCTAATGAAGCACAATATTGCAATAAAATAAATATCTTCCGTGGTATAAAGGAGGAGCAGATTAATTTTCAGCTGATTTGCAATAAACGAGATTGAAAACTTTTTTCAGTTTGGCTCGGAATAATTTGCAATGCATTTCTATCCGAGCCTTTCACCAGGGTATGAGCGTTTCTCTCACGATTTAGTAAATCAAACAAATATTTCTAAAAGCAAAAAATATAGATCATAGAAAGATGTTTTTTTTTAAATCTGAAGGTGGAGCAAAGATCTAATGAAGCACAATATTGCAATAAAATAAATATCTTCCGTGGTATAAAGGAGTTATGTTCCAGGTTAGAAACAACGCGAATCCTAAAAGGCTAAATAAAAACCGATATGCACAAAAAAGTCAGCAGTAACAACACCTAGAATTTGTGATCACCGCAGGCGCATCCCATTAGGCTTATAAGTACACTACTTTGCAGAGATCGCGCGATGAAGTTTTTATTAGTGGGCCTTACAACTCAACAATACCTCAATTATGATTTAAACAATTTTTTATTTTTCAGATGCGGTGGGAAAGCTCAAGTGCACAATATGACGCGAACGGCTGCAATAAGAGCATGGGATCAAAGGTGGGCTTGTTCCTGTAGATGTGGTGGCTTGTGGCGAATCCACAAAAATATAGCTTGAAAAAGTAATTTTCTTGAAGATTTTTATATAGACATGTACATAAATGTAATATAAAATAATTCGAAATAAAAAATAGAATTTTCAACTTTTACATAACTACTCTTTCTCTTATCAATTTTTAATTAATTTTTCTCATTTACAGAAGAATTCAGTTTTTAAAGGGAAAATAATTAAATCACATCACTGCAAGTATAATATTAATCATTGTATTTTTAAACTTTGAATATAAACTTCTTCGATCATGCGTGATAATGTTTTGCTGAAACTATAATTAAATTCTCTTTGCACATAATCTTTCGTATTTTGAATGTTCTTATTCGCATCAGTCTTGGCACTTTTCGTACAATTGAATATGAGTTAAGTAGACTATCAAAAATAAGTCAGTTCCATGTAAACTATGATTTAACAAAATTTTAATTGATATTTTATAAATCGTAGTCTTGATTTATTTTACAAAAAATTCCGGATGAACAATATTAATTCTTTATATTGAATATTTTAAAGCTACGAACTTTTTTCAACATTTTTTCAATATGCCATCATTAATGCTTATTCAAAATACATTTTGTAAATGAGTCCAGTTTATAAGTTAGATTGATCAAATCGTATGTCATCCTTGTGTTAATGACTCTCTCCTTTCTTTCCAGCTACTCGTTTAAACTCGCCCATATTCGTGGTGGATATTGGAGATCCGATGATAGCTAAGTGATCAATTCGAGTCGTTTCAGCGTCGCTTTGATTGTCTTTAATGAAAATTTGAAGGTTTTGTACATTCTGGAATTTAACGTAGCGCAGTGGAATAGGATTGCCTTCTTCTAAATCTTTGGGCGATATTCTGTAAAAGAAAATCAATAGACTCACGTAAGTAATGAAAGGATGACATGTTTCTTCCTTAGATAATAAAACAAGAGAACACTTACGTGACATCCTGAACACTGGTATTGGAGTCTGCCATGTCGAAGTCAATTGTTCTAGGTTGATTGATGAACAGCTTCAAATTTTTGGGACCTTTGTCCGCGGGTGCTTTGATTTTTAAAGAATGCACTTTAACGGCTTGCGTGAAAGTTATTGAAATGATGAGTTGTTCATCACAATCACTTTCCAAGTAGCCTCCATCTGCCGTTAAGCATTGGGTGAAGGAATGCTCGTCAGATTCGTTCAAACACTCACACTGTGCCTTTGTTATAAAGGTGATTAAGTCCATCTACAAAGCAAAACGTCGGAACTTGAATGAAAGTTTCACGATTATAACAAAAAAGTTGTTTTTTATTGTCATTAAAGATATTTTTTTATAAAATTGTATAATTAGCTTTGTCCTCGACAAAATAATCCCCGTTTATAAAATAATACTAATAGGAAAATATTAAATCCGAAGTATCTGCTTAAAGATTTAAAAATGATAACTTCAAAATGGGTTCTGTATTTTCTATGTTTATTTAAACTTTCTCGGTCTCTTAGATAATATATTTTAATATATGTATATATAATTACACTCGTGATTTTTCTTAATTTTTCTACAGGAAAGGTGGACAAATATTTATACACTGTCAGAAAGAAAATGCTGCAGAAGATTTCATGCCAAAAAGGGCATAAAATTCATGAAATGTCATAAATTTAACATTGGATAAATTAATACTAAACGTACAAATCCATTATAAAAAAAATAATAGCAAAATAGGTGAATTATATTACAAAACATGACATTGATAAATATTCTCGAAAATGCAATTAAAAATTTTTTTAAATACGAGCGTACATCATAAGGAAACGATACTGAGTCACATGATTCGATAAAATACTAACAAAATTTCTGCAAACTTTTCATTAAGGTCAACTTGTTAAAAACATTTATCAGAAAAAATAGGCGTTTACAGAAACCCATAAATAATTTCGGTAAGCTTTTTCTGTCATAACTGTAATATGTGACTGAATTGAAAATTAAAAATAGATCAGTTCATCCGAAGAAGAGCATTCTAGTGAATTTGTTTACGAAAAAAAAATGATTTAACTAGACTCTATCGTGTGTCTCCTTTTTGAAACTTGTTCCAAAGATAAAGAACAGTCACAAGAAACAGCATGCCAAGGACGTGAATGTACACATTGTCAGAGGAGCGTACATGTCCAGCAACGGATCCCTCGGAGTCATCGCCATCGCCACTTCCATAAAACTGTTGGATTTTCGCCTCCAGTCCATTTGGGTCGGCTCCTTGACACGTTCCTAGTTTAGTCCGGTTCCGGTAGAAAATAAAAGTCGGCATAGCACTTACACCCTGCCCTGCTGCAGTCTCGGCGCATTTATCAACATCGACTTTTAAAAATACTGCGTTTGGATACTTCGTGGAAAGTTGCTCAAAAACAGGAGCAATTCTCTGACATGGACCACACCTAAACAGAAAATTTCAATGATTTGAAAAGTACCGACAGAAAATACAACACTAGTTGATTTGAGAAAAATGCGCTGAATTTGCATCTGACTTCCATTATTTTCTATTACATCATGTTTGAAAATATTAACTAAAGAATTTGTGTTTGTTATGTAATTCTAAAAAGAATCCGAAGAATTATGCATGAGTTCTTAAAGTTTCATATAAATACGATGACCATGTATCCCAGGCTGTTCACTCTCATCTAAATGATTTTTATGTTATTCGAATCTATTTCGAGTTCTTTCCAAGAAAAATAAATTCATAAATTTATCATGAAATCACCATAAAGTTATTTTCTGTTAAATGTTCCAAAGCTTTCCATGTACTCAAATCTACGAGAGTCCACACGACTCCGCTCGAATCTTATAGAAAGTCGACGCGAGTCCTAGTCTTTGCATTCCGATCTACTCAAGTACCATATATCAGTGTCAATAGAATTATTTTTCATTTATTCGAATATTCGAGTTACTCAAAATTATCACCAATCTTTACAAATTATAAACAATTATCCGATATTATCGGTTAAACGTCCATATATTTAATCTTATAGACATATAATGTATAGTAAGGAAGTTTTCAAAGAGGTCATAAAGAAAACATAAATGGAGAGAGAGAAGTATGGAGACGCATAAGAGTATCTCTGTCATAGGATTGTCTATTATTTGTTCGCATACACGCACATAAATGTTTTCTTCTTCCTTTTTTTGTCAACATTGACTTTATATTGGTAACCTCCTGCCGTGTATCTTTATCCATAAATGGCTGTATCCAGCCATGATGGTGTGGTGGCACATATTGTACATGTGCGAATACACACTTGTGCACGCATGCAAAAAACTCTCATATGCAGCTTAGCACGGGTTCCCATAAAACGTGCCTGGTCAGCCGCTGGTGAGCGTTTCCTCCAGCGAACTGTTAAACACCCCATAAAGTTCCATGTTTGGGGATGTTTCTCACAGCGCGGTTTTGGCCGTTTGGAGCTTTTTACTGAGAATCTCAACGCTCAAAAAATGCTTCAAATCTACGAACATGGCCTTCTGAGATCTGCAGAGAAGATGTTTGGAGCCAACAATAAGGATTGGATCCTTCAAGAGGACAACGACCCCAAACATCGCAGTCACCTCTGCACGTCCTGGAAAGCGAAAAATGGCATCACGACCTTGGACTGGCCTTCACAATCTCCTGATGTGAAACCAATAGGAAATGTATGGAGTGTCGTGAAGAGGAAACTTGCAGGAAGGCGTGCATTTACCCTGAAGCAGCTCTCTCGACGAATTAAGGAGGTATGGCACTCTCTACCTACGGAATATGCCAAAAAACTAGTCGAGAGCATGCCCAGAAGGTGCCAGGCCATTATCCAGAACAACGGCGATTGGACGGTTTATTAGGCGAGTGCGCCCTAGTGCTTTATGCGCACTGTTGTGCCAAAAAAGAAAAATGAGGTTTTCTTCAAAACTTTCCGAGTAAATGCGTACTCACTCATACTTATGTTTTTCATATGGCTTCTTTGAAATTTTTTTCGGTGCGGTGTTGAAAAGAATGGTGTGTAATACACGTACTGTCAAAATTTTAAACATTATACCCATCGCAATTTTTTGTTCTGCGTATCTGTATCACAAATAACTCTCAGATATTAGATTAAAATGAACTGCTTGATTGATACGATGACACAACGCATTACTTGAATTTAAACGTCAAGACCACCTCTATTTTTTTACGGCGCAAGGCTCAGCATGATAGATACACGGAGAAAAGTAAACCTTAATGGTTACTCCCGTAACTGCAACAGCTTCGCGCAGCTCGCGTAGCGGAAGAAAGCAGTAGCGTCAACTGTTTAAGCGTGAGCGGTTTCGGAGGGCCCAGTAACTGTTACGGTGCGAGACCAGAGCGGGAATCGCAGTAACTATTACAGTCCTGGCAGTAACTATTACTGCAGTCAACCCACAAACTTTCCGCCAACGCAGTTTCGTGTTCAAATATCTTTTCAATGTCGGTTTTCGGTATATGAGGTTGAGGACCATCCACTGGGGCAGCGATCACGAATCACGAGCCCTACCACCCTGTGATCAGAGACGCCCACAGAGAGACGTTGCCTCCCCAAATCCAAGCGTTGAAAGTCAAAGGCCGGATCCTGAAAGACGTTTGCCTAACGAGTCCTTTGAGTCGTCTACTAGACTTCCACGATCATTTCTGGAGTACTTAGGACGTCATCAAGACGTAGCAAATCCGATCCCGGATTCGGAGAGACGTCCCCAGGAGACCGTGCCACCAACTATCAACTCTCCACTGTCCTCGGAGTAGGACTCCAGATCTGAAAACGGATACTTCTCAAATCTGCGGCCAGATTTGAAGAGACGTTGTCCCCTGGAGACCATACCACTAACTGCCAACGCTCGACCGTCCTCGGGGAAGGACTCTAGATCTAAAAACGGAGACGTCTCAAATCTGAGGCCAGATTCAAAGAGACGTCTCCAGGAGGCCCTCTTATCACGCCAGGGAAGTCACCCCGCCTCGAGGAAGCCAGTTTACGGAGATCATCACTCCGCCCCTGGACCGTCTCCCTCCAACGCCTGGAAAGGGGGTGGGCCTCCAAGCTACCAAGACGCCGACCGCCGACGAAGACATCCTGGACATCCCGACACGCTGTTCCCCGATCGAAGCCACTACATAGTCACGGAGATCAGCGTCTCGTAGGACCACCAAACGCAAGGATTTCCGGAAGCTTTTCGGGGAAGATTCCGATGACGAGTAACAACTCTTGAACCACCAGAACCACCACCCAGTACAACTTACATCAAGAACTGCGCCGGGAGAAACGCTTTCGGTATAGGGGAGTAACTGTTACTGCCCACACATAATTTGTGCCCTACAATTGCGGTCAGCGCAGTAACCATTACGATTTCAGTGGTAACTATTCTGGTTTACTTTTCTCCGTGTAGGAAACAAAAAAAAATAAAATAAACCATTGACGATCAAAAGGGGTACCCCATTTTGATTGCCAACGCTTCAAATAGTATGAATATAGATTCCTGCGATCAAAATAATGGTTGATGCAACGTTCTTTGAGCGGATAACGGAAAAGATTTGTAGACATGCTCTGCCCGTGCCCTGCACCATTTAGGGCCAGGAGAGAGACACTGGGTTCATATTTTCTTGAAACCAGAGGAATGCAAACTGTCCCAGTTTCAGATATGCTGACCTTCATAAGAAGAGCGGGATGTGGGGGATGAGGGGACGATGGGAAAAGAAGGGTCGGTACAATGGGCGCAATCCTATGTGCCAATCAGGGGATTACGAATACCCCAACCCCCAGAAAAATACAATAAAGTGCCTTCGTCAGTTCTAGGTATCAGGAGGTAATTAATCTAACACTATGCTCTTTAAGTATAAGAAATATTTTCAAGAATTGACATGTATAGTCAAAGACATCATTATCGAATCATAGACATGTGTGTTTTTCCTTAATAATACAGACTTGAGGTAGAGAAGTATAGAAACTGAAAAAAATGGAACTTATAGTATTCACGAAAAGAAAAAAACTTCCGGATTTGAAGAAGCTTCATTTGAACTAGTTAGTAATAGGGCATATCTGGAGAGCCTTCAGTCTTCTGCATGACAATTACAGGTGATATGAGTACCACGCCCTCTGCAGCGCTGAAAATTATCCCGACAATGCCACCACTGCATAATAATACAATACAGTCTAACCTCAAAAGTCCATCTTTTCATTTAAATCAAGAAATATTAAAAATAGATATTTTTTCGGTAGTCACTGCGGCATTTCTCTTTTAATTATAAACGTGATTATAGAGTGGACATCTTTTTTACCTTGATACTTCCAGCGCAAAATGAACAATACGAATCATAACCTCACAATTTGTATTGCGCGTTTTGTCACAAAAGTATTGATATTAAAAATTTTTCCATTCTATAACCGAATACTTATAATTAAAAAAGTAATATAAATTATGTCAATGGCTTTTTTTGTTCGAGAGTTGATGAACTTAAAAATACCACATTCCCAGCGAAATCGACCGAGACCTATTATCATGAGAACGATCTCAATCCCATCTTTAATTATACAAAACAACCACCGTGAAGTTAGCACCCCGACTATGAAAATTTCGATTTTTTTTTATGGAATCGTTTGGTGGTCGTTTGGTGGCGTTTGGTAGTCTACTTTTGTCGTTTGGTGGTCAAAATTGAAAAAGGTATAAGGTTTTAAAAATTGGAGTGCTAACTTCACGGTGCACCCCATATTTTGGAATTTTTCAAAAATTCTTTTTGATATCGTTTGGTGGTCGTTTGGTAGTCTATTTTCAACGTTTGGTGGTCAAAATTAGAAAAGTTATTAAGTTTATAACATTGTGATGATATACTAAAATTACAAGAACATTTTATTAATAGTTTTTTCAAAGTTATTTTGTCGTGTTTTTTATTTTATTTTGTGTTTTTTGGTATCAATATTAAACGATTTGAATTGATTCCTTAATAAATATTAGAGAAAATATATTGTTGTGAAGTAATTGCTCCACGCGCACAACAGACGTCCCTGCACCAGCCTACACTCTCTTAGACTTAGCGGGAAATTTAAATCCAAAATAAACTGACTCTCACTAGAGAAGCTATTTGGTACTATAATTACTAACAGAAGGATACTTAAAAGGTACACTTTTTATTAATAATATTTAATAGAATAATGGCATGCCTTGTAAAGCAGTCTTTACACCTTTATAATTTGATATAAGTAGTGGATAGTTCGTTTCTATAACCTTCGATTGAAAGTTTTTTGGCACTAATTTTCACTTTTAATTTTCAAATTTGCTGCAGCTGTAACTCGATGACAAATCATCCGATCGATCATCAGCCGATAAAGCTAACTTGGTAGTCTACTTTTGTCGTTTGGATGTCAAAATTGAAAAAGTTATAAGGTTTTCAAAATTGGGGTGCTAACTTCACCCCATATTGTGGATTTTTTCAAAAATTCTTTTTAATATCGTTTGGTGGTCGTTTGGTGGCGTTTGGTAGTCCACTTTCGACGTTTGGTGGTCAAAATTGAAAAAGTTATAAGGTTTTCAAAATCATGAGTAGCACCCCATATTTTGGAATTTTTCAAAAATTCTTTTTGATATCGTTTGGTGGTGTTTGGTAGTCTATTTTCAACGTTTGGTGGTCAAAATTAGAAAAGTTATTAAGTTTATAACATTGTGATGATATACTAAAATTACAAGAACATTTTATTAATAGTTTTTTCAAAGTTATTTTGTCGTGTTTGTTATTTTATTTTGTGTTTTTTGGTATCAATATTAAACGATTTGGATTGATTCTTTAATAAATATTAGAGAAAATATATTGTTGTGAAGTAATTGCTCCACGCGCACAACAGACGTCCCTGCACCAGCCTACACTCTCTTAGACTTAGCGGGAAATTTAAATCCAAAATAAACTGACTCTCACTAGAGAAGCTATTTGGTACTATAATTACTAACAGAAGGTTACTTAAAAGGTACACATTTTATTAATAATTTTCAATGGCGTGAGAAACACTTTCACTCAGCTATTTGATTATAATGCATATATTGATAACTATGCAAAACATTAGTTCCTTTTACTGCATTAGAATATATGTAAACCTACTTAGCTTCATCGGCTGAACATTTTACATCTTTTTATCAATCATTGAGTCGAATCTGAATACTAATTATTATTGTAAGGGATCGTTTACACGCTTTTAGGAAAATATATCTTCTCGCTCTACCACTTAAATATACAAGTGGTAGAGTGAAAAGACGATACATTTTCCAAAAAGCGTGTAAACGATCCCTTATTAATAACTTTAAATGATATACTGTAGCTCTGTATGTACCTTTTAAGTAACCTTCTGTTAGTAATTATAGTACCAAATAGCTTCTCTTGTGAGAGTCAGTTTATTTTGGATTTAAACTTCCCGCTATGTCTAAGAGAGTGTAGGCTGGTGCAGGGACGTCTGTTGTGCGCGTGGAGCAATTACTTCACAACAATATATTTTCTCTAATATTTATTAAAGAATCAATCCAAATCGTTTAATATTGATACCAAAAAACACAAAATAAAATAACAAACACGACAAAATAACTTTGAAAAAACTATTAATAAAATGTTCTTGTAATTTTAGTATATCATCACAATGTTATAAACTTAATAACTTTTCTAATTTTGACCATCAAACGTTGAAAATAGACTACCAAACACCACCAAACGATATCAAAAAGAATTTTTGAAAAATTCCAAAATATGGGGTGCTACTCATGATTTTGAAAACCTTATAACTTTTTCAATTTTGACCACCAAACGTCGAAAGTGGACTACCAAACGCCACCAAACGACCACCAAACGATATCAAAAAGAATTTTTGAAAAATTCCAGAATATGGGGTGCACCGTGAAGTTTGCACCCTAATTTTGAAAACCTTATAACTTTTTCAATTTTGACAACCAAACGACAAAAGTAGACTACCAAACGCCACCAAACGACCACCAAACGATTCCATAAAAAAAAAAAATCGAAATTTTCATAGTCGGGGTGCTAACTTCACGGTGGTTACAAAACAAATGACTATTCATACAGAAATTCATCAATGTTTCGAAGCCTTACTAAACTGGAGACAAGACATACGTAAACGTTACTGTACTACAAATACGTAAATTTTATAAGTCAGCTGAGAGAGAAAACAAGAGAAAAATATTTTCAACAATACTTGCGACTACCAATAAAATTCAGAAAGAAGCAATTTTTTTAAATATTCTAAGTACATTATGCGAAATGAAAATTTAAGGTGCAAACATACCTCGAAAAGCAATGAAAATACTTGCTTTACGAGGTATGTAATTACTAATTAGGTAATTAGGTTGAGAAACATAACCTCAAAAAGTTTAAGAGAACTTACCAAGTTGCAGTAAAGTCTACAACAACGAGTTTTGTTCCAGCACTACTCATTTCTCCGTGAAAATGACTATCATCGTTTATTACACGTACACCACCCATGCTTACTTAATAGCTTCTATTACCTTAACGTCAATTATAAAATTGGAAAACTTAGAAAACAGCGGAAACTTGCTAATAACGAATGACTAGCATGATTTTGCTGTCGACTAAATACCATGGAGAATATAGATATGAGGAGAACAAACTGCATGCCATCTCCATGCATCCATTCCTAAGCTGAAATAGAACCAAGTAGAGTACTGAGTCGGTTATATTTCTCTGAGAACGGTAACAAAAATGAGAATTTTACCAAGAATATAACTGCCAGATAAATTCTATTTAGAATTTATGAGAATTTTGTTATTTTGGCTTGTTAAACGTGTTAAACCATCACTATAAAATTTTTTTTGTGATTTTACCTCTTTCAGAGTATGTCCGATTATTACCTACTACGAAAGTAACGTTTTTACCGAAAATAGCGAATATCCCCTTCCGTTCTCAAATTTAACTTTCAGGTTATGTAAGTTTCCAGTCTTCTTTAAATTCAGACTTTATGTAAGTTACCAGTCGCTTTGGTAAAATTGGTAAAATCCAGTCCTATCACTTCTATCCGACGACGAGGTAAATTTTGGTCCCTTAATGATGCCAGATGAAAACTAATACGTAAGGCGGCGCCACCTCTGTCCTCTCCTATGAAAGTATTGTTTTGCGTGGTGTTCATAAACAAATTTAAACAATTATCGGAAAAATGGAAACATTCCGTAAATTCTAATAATTGTTTTTATTATTATTGAAGTTTAGTGTTTTAGTGCATATTTATTTAGTCATAAACATGAGTGCTCGTAAAAGTAGTCGGTGTGTTTTATACACGTTGTACAGGACTCTCCTAGGATGGGTCTAGGCATACCTGTTAAATCTCCTGTTTCTAGTCTTCTTGATACTACAGAAGTACTTGTCCTTACCGTCTTTACGCGTACATAACCTCACCCATATATCACATTTTTGCATCCCACACAATTTTTAACATGTTTTTTTAACGAATCGTCTGGAATTTTACCTTTTCGAAATTCCAAACAGGGTTTTGGAAATGAAATAAAATAATAACTACGACTTGTATCGGCTGTCACTTCTACAATTTCCAAAACAGCACTTCTTATCTGCACCAACCTTTTTCCTTTTCAAAAGATTTTCTCCGGGTATATAAGACATTTTTTTTGCAAAGTTTTTTAACTCAAAATCTTTCGAAATATTTTTTTTCCGTAAATATTTACCTTGCATATGTACTTTCTCGGTAAAAATGGCTCGAAACTCCCGGAAGTACTATGGATATTTCGCGCTTGCGTAGTATCGTTTTCTTAAATGAAAAGGTCTATTACAGTAAAACCCCGTTTATCGCAACACCTTCCAATCAAATTCCTCCCGTTTATCGCAAAAACGGAGGGGTTCCCACTTCTTCGCCACCAGCTTGAACAACTGATTATCAGCACATGCGCCTAAACGAATAGTTTCACGCGCTTTCGCTGTGTATCATTGTTTACAGTCGTGTTCCAATAACCTCGAATGCATTTTTTTATTGTCATTATATGTGCAATTATAAATGAGTGAAAACGTGGAACCGAACGATGGTACGTAAACGACTAGTACAAACAATACATTTTAATTACTTTAAAGCTTACATATTTCTCTCATAATTTTCGAATGCATGATTGAATTTTTTTCAGTAGAAATATTCCCGCATTTTGTAAAACAATTGATTTGCAATTGGTAAAGTGATTGCTGTACTAGGCACAATTCATGCTATAATTTGTCATAATAATATACATTGAAATGTGAAAAATTTTATATATTTTTCTGTTACATATAAAACACAAATATGTAGCAATATATACATAAACGATAGTTTCATATCATATAAACGATATATTTCATATCTCCCTAATATACGAAAATTCATATAAATATATGCATCACAAATTTAAAAGTGAGGGTTATTCCCGCCTATCCTTAAGAATCACGTGACCACTCCTTCTACTAATAAGAGGGAGAAAAAAATGGTAAAGTTTATTGCGATAAACGGGAGAGACAAGTTGCAATAAACGGGAGTTGCGATAAACGGGTGTTGCGATAAATGGGGTTTTACTGTATGTATTCAGGTTGCCATGATAATATATTAGTGCTAAAGAAACAGGAAAATTGTTGGTCTCTTTCTCTCTTGTATGTTACCATGGTAACCTGCATACACATGTGTAACTCCTCCCTTAAGCAGAAAATCATGAGACTGAAAGAGAGGGGAGTATTTATGTATCTCTTTCTGTCTCATTATTTTCTGCTTTACGCCGCGTAAAAACGCTGACATGAGACTGCACCCTGACTAACTGAGTTACAATGGTTACTACAATTTATATTTGATATGTAAATTGTATTTATTCTTTTTCGGTAAAAAAAAGTATAAAGGAGTGTCGGTCTATTAAATTTCGAGTGACACATTTGATATTCGGATAAAAAATCTCAGTGCGCTGCTTATTGGATAGGTGCACGAATACTTAATAAATAAATTCTAAATATATACGTGCATTTAGAACTTTGTTATTAGGTTATGTTGGCAAAATGTTGATTTGGAAATGTTTAGATCCAAGTAATTATTGTTTACTAATAAAGTTAGGTTCAACTGAAGTTTAGCTAGAGACCGAACTCTGAATTAAATCTATCTATCAAGAAGGCTTTCATTGAAATAGATTGAAAATTTATCATTCTTATATGAATAGAGCAATTATTCAATATATACGAATCCTTGATTGTGCATTTTTTTATGCATAAGATTTGATATGAAATCAAAAAAGTAGTCAATGGCTAATAACTAAAATTCTCAATTCCATTCAATAATGTTTTCTTCGATATTTCTATATAGTGTATCTTGAATAATTAAGAACCAAAAAGCATTTCAAGACGTACTGAAGATTGTTTACTCTACTTTATTAGGATTGGTTATCATACATTAAGTTTGGATGATGAATTATTATATATATTTTTATCACAATTTTGAAATTTATTGACTTTCAGACAGTAATTTATGAACGACAAAAAGATTTGTCTCAGCTTTCTTTTTCTCATTCTTCAATTAATATATGAAAGAGTGACGATCAAATTAATCCCTGGGTTAAAAAGAGTTGAATAGCATCTTTAAAAAAAATATTATTTTTTCAGAAGGTGTAATACAATAGTATATTATGCAACTAGGGAAAAAAAATCATTTTTATGTTTGGCTTTGTTGTTATTTAATATGTTGTAATTATCAAAATTTCTGAAAGTTAAACAATAGGAAGAAAACACCTTATGCCTCCATTACCCAAAATAATCTAAACAATGAAGTTTTAACAGAACTATAAATTTTTATATTGATTCGAGATTAATAAGGGAAAAAAATTAATTAATAAACTGCGTTTATCGCAGTAAGTCCCCGAAAGGTTATTTAATAGAAGATACACGCTTTAAATTTTTTCGGTTTCTAAAATTCAATATCTTATGCCGTATAAAATTAAAATTTATCATCAAAAATAAACTCAAGTTTCAACTACATTGTAAAAAAAATGTATGCACTTTAACATTGTTTTTCAGTAACTTTTCATAATCACTTAAAATTTGCACGATTAATGCGGTAAATTCTAGTAATTTTTCTCCACTTGGTAAGTTTAGTAAAATGATAATTGGGATTTTACGCATGGACATATAAAATTACTAAAAACAATAAAGTACATAATCTAGTTTTAAGCCATGTAACTTCATAGTCCGGTGATCAAGCTTCAGGTTAACCGACCCTTATGAGAAGTTTCCATAGGATAATCATTATTGCATCATATATATATACAAAGTGGCAACGAGTGGGTTACAGAATAGGAATTATATGTATAGCACAAAAGAGTTAAGCACACAATGCAATTTTCTCAATCGGTAAAACAGTTTATGTACGGTATACTAAAGTCTCAACACTATATTCATATTCTGCAATCTACTCAACTGACATTTCCTATAGTTCTAACAAACTAGGTGCCGTAAAGTTTTCATTTGTATGTTCCCGGATTCCATGTATATTTCATAAAAAATTTTTAAAAACTTCCCAATCACCCAGTAAGAAAAGGTTGAATGAATATAGCATTGCATTGTTTCAATCCCATCGAATTCCGTTTTTGGATTCACAATCGAATCTCTTGAAATCCTTTTAAAGATACTGAAACGCATTTAAATGAATTTGATATTGTTGAGGCATAATTGAATCGCACCATTTTAAATACCCTGCTGAAAAAGATCGCTTTCAAATTTATCATAAGTTGAAAATGCCTAAAAAATAAAACTCCTTTGATATCCGTAGGGAGGTGCATCAGTTCGTTCACTTGTAAAAAAAAAAGCAACTGGACTCGTGTCAAGAGTTAAACTTTGATCGGTAAAGAATTTTGGTTAAAAAAAATGAAAAAAAATTAACCTTACATTATTAAGATTCACCTTGTTTAATTCACAAATCACTGAAGAAATCACTAATTATAATTATTGAGTTTTATTTTGAATTTTTTAGTGTGCAAAACTAAAGCGTTTTTCTGAAATTTGTTATTTTTGAACACCGTGTACGCTATAACTAAAAAGCTACTGGACCAATCGTTTTGAAATTCTGCGCAGTACTTCTTCACATAATTCACCAGGTACCCGTGGGAGCTTTTTTTTTTTTAATAATTACCAATTTTACAATAACAAATTAGCCGATTTTTTTTAGCGAAAATCGCTTTTTTGGCTTCCAAGTGCTACGAAAAATTGAAAAATTGAAAAAAAATCCTACCAGTGTTACCTCGGGAAACATCTTTAATAAATGCATTTTGATTTTTTTGTTTCAGATGATTCTGTTGCGAGTTATGATGTACACCGCAAAACAACTTTTTTTCGAGGCGCCTCCGGAGATTCACTGTCACTCGCTCAATTTTCAATATTTTGCAATGAAAATTTAGAAAAATATTGTTCAAATGTCGCATTATTATATAGAAATTGAGTGAATAAACTAACACTATCTGTATCGCCAAAAAAAATTCTGATAAACATGCCTTTTTTCACCGAATTAACCTTACAACGTTAGAATTACTGCAACGATTAACGGCCATGATTGACCATATGCTAGGTAACAGAAGTTATAGTAATAGAACGGAACGTGCGTGAAGTCAGTCTCTCAATAAAAATGCAATATTTATCGCATTAGCCCTCTTTAAATCTGAATTCCACAAAGAGCATTGACAAGCATTCAATTTCGAAGTCACATGCCGTTCAATTAATTTCAATCAACCTCTTCTTAGTGGACATCCGTTGCTAGGCGAAATATTTGGTGTTATAAATAATGGTTACAGGAAAAAACTTATTGCTAAAGAAATATACGAAAATAAGTCATTTTTCACATGAAACTAATACCTTCTCATCCATGATGAGAATGTAAAAATTAAAAATAAATATTTTTCCAGTTCTGCAGTTGGCACTGGTCTCTTCGTCATTGGCATTTGGTTTCTTTTTTGACCCAACAATGGATGATGAAAATTCAAGGCCATATGAAAATGTCTGCTCATCAGCACGTATCTTTTCAGATGCCTTCTACAAGGTGAAAAAAATTACGCCCTCAAACAAAGACGGTTCTATTCCCTTCATTTCTTGTCGTTCCATGGACTAAAAGTTTCAATCAATACAATATGTTAGTACCCAGGAAACAAGAAACGATTGATTGAGATTTCTTTGAATTGCGTATCTTAAAATTTACTATTAAAGGTTTCTGAATCTGAAGTTGCAAACATTTACAATACGTTTCGTGAATTGCACTCTACGAATGATATTAAAATACGTGAAACAGGTAAAGACAAATATTTGTATGATAGCAATATTTTATTGAATGGTAGTGGAGAAATAGTGATGCTTGTCTCATGTGAGTATATAAAAACTGAAAATGTAATTTAACAAAATTTGAGATTACATTGAGTATAGAATAAAATTTCTAATACTAAATAAATTATTAATAAAACGATATGCAATTTCGAAATAAAATTAAATAACAATCCAGAAATTCTTATCACAAAAGCTGACAAAGGTAACACAACTGTGGCCATGTACAGAAATGACTATTATAATTAAAATTTTACTATAAAATTAAAATTTAAAGAATTTGAAATCTTTCTGTGGAATAAAAGACGCTTTTGACTGTAAATTTATTTAATAATTAGCTTTGTAAAGTTTCATAAAACATAGACCAAATATAACATTTCATGAAATTTGTAAAATGTTCGAAAGTTTTCCAGGTCATGGTGAAAGTAGACTAGTTAGGTGTCGCAAAGTGCATCTCTTCTGATGCTGGTGGCCAAATTGAAAATTATTAAAGAATTTGTGCTGATTTGTTTCTCCTTTTACCCTTGACTAGGGTAACGCCGTTTCCTTAATTATCGGGAGAGGTTTTTTTGATGAATAATTAATTCTTCATTTTCACACTAATAGACAATTTATCAATTAATTTCGCTATTAAAGTTTACAATAATTACTTATCCATATTATATTCAAAATTACCACTAAATCCCGCTCACGTAAAAAGAAAAACAACGGGAAATTTGATTTTCTAGTTAAGTAGGTTTAATTCAACTAATACTGTTCTCCAGCAAGTTGAATTTACTCTTCTGTTCCCTGTTTTCAATTTTTTTTTTCTGTTTGTTTTCTAATTAAGAACGGCCGATACAAGTATTTGGAAGAGGCAGGGTGAAACTTCATTCCACATCTGCGTTCTGTAATACTTTATCTGACTATTTTGATTTTATTGTTCAAAGACTTCTTAAGCGTTTCTGGACTTTCCAAATGTTTGATGAAACTTTAGTCCATAAAATCTATCATACTCATATCCCTAGTTGAAGTCCACACGTGTCCGTAGACCATTTTTGTTCCAATTCATCATACCGAAATCTGTACCTTTTGTAGTCAGTACATTCGTTTTGTAATCTGCCAATTGTGAAAAAGTTATATTATCATAATTGAAATATATTTCAATTTGCATTATTTCAGGTTGTGAGTTTGGAAACTGAGGGAAATATCGTTACTTCCCCCCTTAGCTTGCATATTATTTTATCATTGCTTTCTTACGGAGCCCGAGATCTAACATCTAGTGTTTTAAAAACAGGGCTTTTCCATTCGGAAACAAATATGGATAGCGGATTTAAGAAACTGATGACTGTATTAAATGCAAGTTTCATGTATTATGATTATTTTAAATTTAAATAGTGTTAGCGCACATTTTTCTATAACTATCACTTTTTTTTAGAATAGGAAAGTTCTTATTACAAGTTGAAATTCTTTTTAGGACGCAAAGGACGTGGAATTGAAAATTGCTAACACAATTTATATCCAAGAAGAACTGCAATTGGTCCCATATTTTTTATCAAGCAGTGGTGAAATATTTAAAGCTGATGTCTCACATATAAATTTTAAAGAAGCCTCAAAAGCCATCGAACGAATTAATTTATGGGTCATCGAGAAAACCAGAAATAAGATACAAGAAGTAATATCTATAGGTATTTTATAACTTTTTTTCCTTCCTTTTATGTTATAATAGTATCTTTACTTTTTTTGTATCATCGTGTTAAAAACCTTGCGTTTTATGCTATTTTGAGGTAATAATTATAATCTACTGTGAATTCAGATGATATCAGTGATGACACTCGTGTTTTAATGATAAATGCCGTATATTTCAAAAGCTTTTGGTTGAAAAAGTTTGATCCGCAACTGACTACAAAGGAGGATTTTCGGAACGTAAACAACAAAGTGAAACAAGTTTCCATGATGTCTCAAATCTCAAACTTTTCACATGGTACTTTGAATGATTTTGACGCGAGGATCTTGGCAATTCCATACAAGGTAAAGAATAAAAAATATTTTAGAATAAAGATCGTTTGTTTTTGAAAAAAAATGTACTGCAGCTTGTATGATGAAATCTTGTAAAGTGTGATCAAATTGGAGGTACTTTTTCCAATAGGGTTTTATTGACATGTCACGCGTGACTATTGTCAAACTAAATACACAATTTTATTCAGTTTTTATTGACATTTCATTATGGAAAGGCTTACGCCTCAACAACGTTTACAAATCGTACAATTATATTACGAAAATGGACGCTCTGCGAAAAGTGTTTATCGCGCGCTCAGGCCAATTTATGGTGTACATAATCGTCCTACCGAACGCACTATTCGGCATACCATCGGCAAACTCGAGAATAATTTAACATTATTGGATGATACTCGACCGATTAGACCACTCACAGCCCGAACTTGGAGAATATTGCGGCTGTGAATGAGAGTTTTGCCGAAGACCCGGAAGAATCGATTCGGCGCCGATCTCAACAACTTGGCCTATCTTATGGCACTACTTGGGCGATTTTTGATGCCGGAAATTGAAGCCCGTAATCTCCACGACATTTGGTTCTAACAAGACGGCGCTACATCTCATACAGCCCGTGAAACAATGGATTTACTGCGTAGTCGTTTCGGTGAGCAATTTATCTCTCGTCTCGGACCGGTGGATTGGCCTCCAAGATCGTGTGATATCACACCTTTGGACTTTTATTTGTGGGTGTATGTAAAGTCTAAATGTTTTGTGGATAAACCAGCTACTATTGAGGCATTGGAAACCAACATTACTGAAGTTATTAGCGAGATAACGACCGAAGTCCTCGAGCGAGTCATTCAAAATTGGTGTTTACGGATGGACGAATTAAAGCGCAGTTGCGGCCAACATTTGAAAGGGGTTATCTTTAAAAAATAAATGTTGTGAATGGTTCTACACAAAAATAAAAAAGATTGCTCTATCAATTTGAATTTTCGTTGTTTTATTTCAATTTAAAATCCTATACCTCTAAATTGATCACCCTTTATTACTAATTACCAGAAAATATTATATATATATATATATATGTTGATCAAAGTAAAAAATTTTCAGAATGATGATTTCGACATGGTGATAGTTTTGCCGAAAGAACTTGATGACTTAAATTCGCTGGAGCAGAATATGGATTGGAACACAGTTTTAAAGACTCCTTTACACCGATCTAAAGTCGAGCTGTTTTTGCCCAAATTCAAATTGAATGTTAAGTTAAATTTGAAAACTACACTTGAAAAGGTAAGTTTCCTACACGGAGAGTAATAACTAATATCGCGCACGTGAAAGGTACCAAGCATTGAGAACAAGTGAAATGACACTGTTGAAATACATGAATTAAAGTATTTCACACTAGCCAATTTCACGTGCGTCGCACGTGAAACTCAAGCGTTTGTTACACTGGCCCTGTACTGTTTGCATCGAGTCATCTTGTGGCTAAATCTTAAAGCTGACATAATTTTTATGTAAGCGCAATGTATCTAGTGCATGTACAATACTGTATGTGTTCAGTATAAATATCTGGTTATTTCTCTCCGTGTATCTATATCTTGTTTTATAAAGATAGGGAAATTCTGGATTTTTTTTCATCACGAAATTTATTCAATTAAATTGTTTGATTTTACAGCTGGGAATGGGAAAAATATTTCTAGATGATTCAAACTTCAGTGGTATATCAAGCACTCCGTTGAAAGTAAGTCAAGTTGTTCAGAAAATTTTCATCGAAGTTGACGAGGAAGGCTCTGAAGCTGCAGCAGCGACAGGTGACACTTTAAGATGTTTTAAAAGTATTATTTAAATGATAAGACACTACTGTGCCTAAGAATATTTTTAAATAGTTTTTAATAAAAATCAAAAAATGAGGAAAAGTAGGTAACACAGATATAAAAAATCATAAGACCCTTAAAAGACTAGAAATGTTATGAGCTGAAAGTTTTCGCAATTTGTCAAATTTATTTTCTATGTTAAATCTTATTCGATTCAGGAAAATATTATTTTTACTAAACTATTGGTTAAAAATTTATTTTTTGAATTCTTGTTGTTTTAGCATTGGGTCAGTTTTATCTTAAATTATCAGAAGCGTACATTCGAAAACGAAACACTTAAAAGGCAGGCAAACGTTTCGGCCGTATATGGAGACCCTCTTCACAATCAAAGAATTTATCAAATTTTCTAAAGATAATGAAAATCATAAGAATTATGGATTTTTCTCATAGTTTGCAAATCAAAATGAAGCAGTGCATTGACGAAATCTCATATAAAATATGATTATAGAATCCTATATATATCAATACCACGGTTAAAGCAACGCTACTTAATAACGATCCTTAGTGCGACACTTTTCAGTAATTAGCTGGAGCTTGGGAATTAAAGCATTATTATACCAACTGTAATTTCTCAGAAGGAATAATGTTAACAGAAAGGATTTACGTAAAGCAAAAGGAGCTTGTTTAGCTTAGATAGAAAAATTAAAATAAGTGTAGAACTTATGCATCCAAATACAACTCTCAAAGCCTGGTATTGGACTATGTCCAGAGTATCCAAAGTCGAGGAGCTGGCGCAGGAAAAAGTGGAAATTCGAAGGACGAAAAAAAGTGTCAGTAAGGTAGGGATTGGATAAGTCATACATGGCTATAAAGACATTTATAAGAATGAAAAAATACAGAGTTCACATTTTGTGAAGGAAATTGGAAGTCCAAGATCCTTGGCCTCGGAAACTACTACTCCCACCGACTTTTTGAGGAAAGAAAGGACCACTTCTACATCGCTGATTCTCACTATAAGTAGCAAGTCATCAGCATATTATATAGCCCTCACATCACCCTAGGGGAAGTCTCTCTCCCTAGCATGGTCCCAATTTAACAGTATTAACAATACGCCTCCTTCCTGAGCAACGCTGACCCCAGAGCTCCTGGGAGATAAAAACCTTGGGCAGATAAAAATAATTTTCTTGTGATAGTAAAAAAAGTAATAAAATTTCTCATTCTGACAGGGACTTCGAGTCTGATTTTGTGCGAAATAATTGTCATTTGCGGAAAGGGTTGATTTTCTTCTTTCATTCGAAGAAATCGGCGGCTAAAGCACATTGAGAGCTCTAAAAAGTTTACAGGGATGCTGGTCTAAGTGAAACAACGTCCCGTGATTGGTCCCGTCGCTTCAAAGACGGTGATTTCGATGTTGACAACCGTCCGCGTGAAGGAAGGCCAAAAACCTTCGAAGACGCTGATGTTATTTATTATGAGCTGTTGAAACCGAACACAACCATCACTGGGGAACGGTATCGAACGCAATTAATGCGTTTGAGCCGAGAACTGCGCGAAAAACGGCCACAATACGAGCAGAGGCATGAAAAAGTGATTCTACAGCATGACAACGCTCGACCTCACGTTGCCGAACCCGTTAAAACCTACCTGGAAACGCTCAAATGGGAAGTCTTACCCCACACGCCGTATTCTACAGATATTTCGCCGTCCGATTATTACTTGTTCCGGTCGATGGCACATGGTCTGGCTGATCAGCAGTTCTGCTCATATGAAGACACCGAAAAATGGCTTCATTCGTGGATAGCCTCAAAAGATGAACACTTTTGCCGTAACGGTATTCGAGCTCTACCAGAAAGATGGGCAAAAGTTGTAGTTAACGATGGGCAATACTTTGAATGATTCATTTGTAACCATTATTCACAATAAACTTGCATTTTCATAAAAAAAACAGCGGGAACTTAGTTGCGCACCTAATAGTTTTTTTGTACTTAAATAACAATAGATTTTTGTATTAAGATTTTCATGAAGCAGATGTGAGAACACTTTTCTAATATAGATTGCGAATGCTAAGATAAGTTTTGTGACAGCAGAAGTAAAAAACATATTTTTTAATTACTTAATTTAGTGGATATAAAATTATTGAAAATGCAGATCTGAATATTTTTTGATTTCAGGTGTTCAAATGCGATTACGACGATGCATTAGCGAAGAAAAAGTGGTATTCAAAGTCGACAGACCATTCATTTTCACTATCCGTTACAAGCCAAATAACGTCCCCTTATTCATTGGTAGTGTTCGAGACATTGGGGTGCCTTTCGTAAAAGATGAACTGTAAAAAATTGAAAACTCGCTTTTTTATATACAAGTATTAGTGTTTAATGTACATTTTATAATAATTTTATAAACTATTTCTACGCTTTTTGAAAACAAGTCATTCCGTTCAATATAAGAGTTTAAAAGATGTAAGATGTTCGAAACAATGTATTTTATTTTACTATTTATAAATAATAAGCATGTCCCACAACATTGAGACCACAAGTTATGGATTATTAATTTAAATGTTCGGTAAATGGTGAAACGGAAATATTTGAATTTGACAAAAATACAACCATTCTATCAGATGAGGTTTATTATACATATATAAATATACATAGTGTGACAAATAAGTTCAGAGACTCGAACGATATGAAAGCTGTGACATTCCTCTTTTTGCTAATACTAGTTTTGCTTCAATCAGTTGATAAATAGCAAACTTATGACAGTTTTCCCAAAACAACTTTTTTGTCAATGATGAAATACTAATATGGAACAAAGAGCAGTTATTAAATTTCACGTAAAACTTGGTAAAACTGCATCAGAAACATTCTGGTTGATGCAGCAAGTGTACGGCGATGATTCTTTGAGTAGAGCAAATATTTTTCTGTGACATGAACGTTTCTTGGAAGGCAGAAAGAGGTTAGAAGATGATAATCGTGAAGGAAGGCCAATTTTAGCAATGCTCATTACATTCTCCGATAGCAAAGGAATTATCAATAGGGAATTCATTCCAACTGGCCAAGCAATTACAGGCGCATATTATCTCGAAGTTTTGAAGCGTCTGTTGGCCAGAATCCGTCGTATTCGACCCAAATGTCTTGGTCACTCATTGTTCGTCAATTTAAATTTAGTTAAATTTAAAAAATGTCGTGGGTTTCCTACACCTTGAGTCTTAAGGATTTTGTGAGGAGGAATTGGGGAGATCAATTATGTTTAACATAAAAAATTGAAAAATTATTATTAATTAACGTTATTCGGTAACACAGCACAAAGTTTATAAAACTAAGTGAAAACTTGACATGAAAAAACTCATTAAAGTTTAAATTGTAATTTATATGCGTTAGTATCGAGTGAGCATAATTTCAAATCGTGTAAGGAGTCTGAATTAGTGAAGAAATAAATTTTTTTACTAAATTTATTTATTTTTTGATGGTCAATTAGTAATTATATATAAAATTCATATTTCAACTAGTTCGGCCCTGGCGGACCCAGTCCAGTGAACGGTCAGCGAATTCGCTGATAGGGTTATCACCTCTCGGGCCTGAGAGAGAATCTCCGGGCGACCATAAGTTTCTCCGAGTTATCAGATTTTCCAAAGTGAAATTTATTAAATTTTTTTAATGTTAAGAATACGACATATATTTTAACCTTTAAAAAGAGTAGGTAATAAGTTACAATACAAATTTGAAAATCCCGCTTTATCCCCCCCCGGCGGCTCCTTAAAAGATCATCGGGCGAGCACCGAGCAGTCTAGCCAAGGTGGTAACTGTATTCACTGACCTCGTCACAATATGAATAAAAGGAACGTAAATAACATTTAAATTGTTGCTATAATGATTTTGCGGTACATTTTGAGTTTAAAGGTATCAAAGTTGATACAGTTTTTTTAGTTTCTCTTCCACTCTTCTTATGACGCATCGCAGAGTATAGTCTTTACCAAATTTACCGGTAAACTTGGTGAAGACAGTGCTTTCAATACACAAATAATAATTAGCTGCGGTTAATTAACCGGCTAATTTACCGACTCACAAAACTAATATTCAGGGTTGCAAAGTTACGCGTAACTTGATGTTTTCTATGTAAATTACGTAAAATGCGTAGAAAACTGTAGTTAATTACACATTCAAGATGGCGAACCTTGAAAGAGTATATATAACCCCTCTTGTTGTGTTTGCTTATGCGATTAATTATATTTGAAGTTTAATTCTACATTCTTATTAATTTGGCAACTGTCGGAATAAAAATATAAAATGAGCAAGTCTAAAGGAGGAAAAAGAAAGGAACGCGCAAATTAAATCCCATGGTCGGAATTGAATTTCAAGCGAATAAAAGAAACAGATTAAATTGTGGCAAAATGTTTTCAATAAATACTATAGTAATATATAGACTTAATAATGTATGTTAATGTTGTAATCAAATTGTTTTATAATTATTCTAACTTATTATTTTATTTAAGTTAAGAAACGTCTGCAAAGTGGAATCGACTAAAAAATACAATTCTGGGAATGAGAATCATCGATCTCAAGAGGACCTTACGGAAATAGATAATCCTTTTAAAAAACGTAAAGTAAATCCTATAGCGAACTGGCTAAACGCTAGGTTTACGCTGTAAACCTAGCGTAAAGTGACAATATAACTTATGAAAGCGACAAAATAAATATTTTAGTTGTTTTTATCCTTATTCTACATTAAAATTAACGTTGAACCGTAATGGAAATATGCAATAACTTTATTTATTAACGCTAAAAATTTTAAAAATATAGACGTTACATTTTTGACATTTTTAGAGTTAATAAATAAAACTATTGCATATTTCCATCACGGTTCAACGTTAATTTTAATGTAGAATAAGGACACAAACAAATAATAGTACATCTTACCCCCGTGTTGTACACGGTACTTTATGCAACAAAAGCATGTTTTCTCGCTTTTTGACGTGTGTTTTACGGGCGTAAAGTTTGTTATTTAAGTCCTGCGGGCGTAAATAGGGAGTGGGGGGTGCTTAAATGACAAACTTTATGCCCGCAAAACAAGCGTCAAAAAGCGAGAAAAACATGCTTGTGTTGTATAAAATATATTTTTTTTGTCGCTTTCATGAGTTATATTGCTACTTTATGCTGGGTTTACCTAGCGTTTAGCCGGTTTGCTAGGGAAGCTTATAAGCTTTTCAGTGATACTTTATTTACAGCAAAATAAAATAATATTGATAGCTTTTATATTAATAATATTTTTATTCTGAATATATTAAATTAATATTTAATAATTTCATATTCAAAAATTCAAATTTTATTTTATTTATAATCCTAAATTTTTTAAATGTCAGTAGTTAAGTCTTGAGATTTAGAAAATTAATTTTATAAAGTCTATACATTCGATTTCTTACCCAAGAAAAAAAGTGTTCATTGAAAGAAAAGTACTAAAAAGACATAAACTAAATTTAATATTTATATTATAATTTGTGTAAAATGAAGAATATTTTATACTTCTTTCGTGAACTATCTTTACTATGAAATAATTTTAGCCACGGTAAATTCTTTTTAATTGATATGATATTGAAGTTTTATTTTATATAAGAATTAAACACAAGACTTACTTTATTGTTATTGTTTAACAGCACTATTTCTTCTGAAGAAATATTGCTCTTATTGAGCACAAGACTTATACTTGAAGTGCAAAGGCTATCTTACCTTTTGTCAATTTGCATGATTTGCATCTGCTCATCTGCTAGCAAATCATTCTCAATGACAATGCATCTTTTCCTGGGAAAAATTAGTTTTCGTGCATTGGCCTACCACCCTTACTCATGTTTAAATTATAATTTTGACATTTATTAACGACATGGCATGATTCGCGAACGATACACAAAAATTAGGTTAAATTGCGCGCTCACCAAAACTTTAGGTCCAGCATATATGTAAATTACGTGTAGAAAACCTCCACGTAACATACATAGTAAATTACGTTAGGTATTTTACCTTCGCAACTCTGCTAAAATTGCGTCCCTAGTTTTTTACACAATGTATTTTTTTAGTGGTTGGGGGTAATGGTGCATTTATACCTCTGTCTGCCTGACCGGTGTGGACAGAAAATACATAAGAGCAAAAAAGACAGACGTTTTCTTTTTGTCCAATATTACACTGACTGTCTCCTTTACTCTTATGTATTTTCTGTCCGCACCGGTCAGGCAGACAGAGGTATAAATGCACCATAAATTAATTAAATACGTATTTTAATTTGTGTATAAAACCATGTATTTTACGTAAAAAACGTCGGGTGATGCGCCACAACCCATCTCTGATACTTTCTGAGTACAAACGCGATTTTCATTGTGGCCAATTGTGGCAACGCTGAGTGTTTAATCTAATCAAGACAAGTTTTTCATAATGCGATTAAGAAAGTACATGCATCCTAGAAATATATACAAACAAGAGCCGGATTTTAAGCAGCTCGCTGTACTTTATCCGGAATTTCGTAAAGTTATCATAACTGTAAGTGGTTATATTTTTCATCAAATGAAGGAGTTGCCCTTATGCAGTATATTTAGAGTAAAATTGTAATAAGATGTGACGGGTAATCTAGAAAGTCTAGAATTCATTTGAAGCTAGGCCTTTCAGGAAAAGAATGTTATAATGGTGATTCAAAATTTTGTTGACTATATTTTGCAAATGTGACTTACACCACTGCAGTTTTTTAGAACCCTTTTTGTTTATGATCTTTAAATTCAAAATAAAATAATCAGGAATCATAGTTTAAGGTTATGTCAGTATCAACACTATTTCGCCGGCTACAAAAACCGAAAGTTTAAGACATTTGATTTTCTTACTTGGATTTTTAAGAAAGTGGACTGAAAAATAAGTGCCAAATAAATGCAAAGTTAAATTTCACACATCTTTTGAACGTAAAAAGATAAAAATCTTATTTTCCACAATCCTGTTTCTAAATTCTTTTCCACGCAGATTATTCCTAATTTTCTTCCTTTATGAAAATGAGTAAGACTTGTATTGAACTTCAAATTATATAATTCACATAACACAAGACAGAGTTGCCTTAGTGCATTTTATTTACTCACAAATTTTCAACTTATTATCTCATTTTTACAGAAAAGGGGTGACACAAATTGAAAATGCTGATAAGGTAGGAATCTAGTCACGTGATCCGTTCGGTCCATATCCTTAACACAAACAAGTTTGATGCAAAAATTTCAAATTTTTTCAAAACTACGTGTTCTACTTTATCTCTTGTGTCCATTTATTGGAATTCCTCGCTTTAGAGACCAACAGTAGTCAGCCATTATCTTCTCGTCCAAAAAGATTTATTAACGTTTCTTCAATTGTTTTAATTCTGGTGAAAATGTTCTCCTTGTTTTTCACTGTTTCTATTAAGATTTTCAGGGAAGTTATTAAGATGTAGATGTAAAAATTGAATTTTAACACTCATTTGGCAGCCTTATGTTTGGAACCTTTACAGCATTTTTTTCAGTCTCCTTATAGTTAAGCCTTTTTGTTTCCTTGAAAGTTTTCAATAAGATCGTTGAAAGCGATCCCTGCTTCTATTTCGACTTTATTTTTGTTTTTCGGACATTTTGTCTTTTGTCCATTCATGTGTCTGCAGACCTTTAGGAATGCCTTCCTTCATTTTTTGAATGTTTATAATTGAGTAGTTTTCACGTATATATTGGTAACAGTTTCCATCTTTATTTAAGTACTTTACTAATTGCTTCAATAAATGTAACTCAACGTGCAAACATTTTTAAATGACTTTGTCTGTAATTATTAACCTGTTATGTAGAGTATTATTTTGATCTTCGTTTCAATCTCTTTCTACGAGGCCATTCTTTTTCCTTCGTATGTTCAGTTCGATCTCTGCTATCCCATTTAGACATCACAGGAAAAGTTTTTGGATCCGGATTGTTCAAGGAGCATGCATATGACATGAGTCCTTGCAAGTCGTCCAATTGTGATCATTGTATTGATTTTATTTTTGAAGGACGTTAAAATTTTCGTGACAAAACTGCTTTCAGACTTCTTTTTGACACGTCATCAAACAGTCGCCAGGCCGTTTTTTCATAAACCTCCAAACCAAACTATTTCATCAATCCTGGGATGTAACAATAATAAACTGATATGTTATATTTAGTAAAGTAAGAAACAAATTCTTGTCCGTTACCTTTTGTAAGACCAAGGTTTCGCACGAGATCATTTAATTTAGCATAAAAAAGTTCTTGATATTGAAGCGACTGCTGGTAGAACAAATAAATTGTAAAGAAGGTATCAAGAGAACCAAATACAAGGAAGTAATCTGTTCCGTAAATGTTATCGCCAATCCATGTACAAATTGCATAAATACTCTCAATCAAAATAATGGACCCGCCACCACGACAACAGGGACGCTCGCATCTAAAAGTTAGATAATCAAAGAATTCAAAAATATAATTAGCCGAGAGCCAAGTTTCGGTAATACAAAGAATGTCCAGATCATGTTCAGCCAGAATGACTCCAATCTGCGACTCCTTATTTAAATCATTATAGGCATTTCAATATGCAAACTTAAGTTAATGGCCACCAATTACCTCGTAAATCGTATTAGCGATAGTAAGAGAATCATGTCTTCCCTTGAATACTATTCTCCATGAGAGTAATCAAAAAACCATAACAGTAATTAGGATAGAAGCGAACAAGTTTTGTTTTTTTTATTAAAATGAAAAAGTGAATTTCGTGTGCTGATTAAACACTGTTTCCTAATGAGGAAAAACACCGTACTGACGAACCAGTGGCTTGATAAATGTTACGGGGAATCTTCTCCATCGATGCAAATGGTTGAGATGTGGATTAGTGAATTTAAACGAGGTCGTACAAGCACAAATAATGCTGAACGATCGGGAAGGCCAAAAGACGTTACCGTTCCAAAAATCATCGAAAAAATCCATGACATCGTATTAGATGATTCAAAAGTGTGAGAGCGTGAGTTAGCTGAGGCCACATGCATATCAATTGGGTCAGTGGTCAAAATTTTGCATGAGGATGTGGGCATCAGAAACCTAACCGCAAAATAGGTGCCGTGTTTGCTATCAATATATCAAAAACGCCAACGAGTTCGTGATTCAAAGAGATGTTTTGACCATTTAACCGTAATCCAAGCGATTTTTTGCGTCGATTCGTGACCATTCATAAAACATGGATCCACCATTACGCACCAGAATCAAAACAACAAACAAAACAGTGGGTAGAATACGGTGGAACTGCTTCAAAACGAGGAAAGACACATCAATCTTTTGGAGAGGTTGTGGCTTCTGTTTTTTGGAATTCTATTGGCATATTGTTCATCAACTATATGGAAGAGGAAAGCAATCAACAGCAACTATTGCTGTACATTATTGAACTGTTCGAAAGAATAAAACACAAGAAAAGGGCCACTTTTGTTTTTAAAAAAAATGCATCTTTTTGCAAGACAATGCACCAGCTCAGTTGAAAAACTTGGAGAGATGGCTCCAGGGACAGAGATTTTCATCAAATGAAGAGGCTAACGGGAAATTGATGGCTATTTCGGAGGCCTTGACAAATCGTATTACAAGAGAAGCATCGAACTGTTGAAAGAACGCTGGACTAAGTGTATTGAGCTGAAAAAAGATTATGTTGGCGAATTAACAAGATTTTTGCCAAAAAAGATGCTTTTTCTTTGTCATCCTACGGACTTATTGAACTCCCTAGTATAGAGTCAAAGAAGTAGCAGCAGTGTCATAGCAGTTTTATATTTAGGATTTCATACACAGGCGATAAATAAAATTCTATCACTCACTTTATACAAACTACTACGAAAGAACGCTGATAAGTTTAGATAAGCATGCAATGAGAAGCACTAACAATCGAATGCTCACTTTTGTAATCTAGAGTATGGGTATGGCACGTAGTTCTTTTTCAACGAAACATTCTCAGTAGTTCTCTAATTTCCTTGAGAGTGCGCTTGCATCGATTTACCTATCAGTGCACATGTGCTTGTTTGAAGTTCGTAACGCCTATAACGTGGTCAATAAACTGCTTGGAAAATAAACACATGATTTGAAAGCAAAATATGACAGGGTTTGGTCATCATAAAAATACATGGGAACCCAGGTTCCAAGGCGTATCAAGTATTTATCAAAACAACGGCATTTAGATTTTTAGAAAATCGATTTGGTTTTTGGTAGAGAAGATCTTTCATAAATTATCTCGCCGCTATAATGTGTATGCTACAGAGGTTTCCTGTTGATAAGAATTGCTTTCGCTTTTAATTTCAAATGTACATTCAATGCCGTGTTTTATTTTAAGTTTATTCAGCAGCTTAAAGGCTCAATCTAGCTAGCAAGTTCATTGTTCCTTCAGTAATTTATGAATCTTGAACATGGCATGTTATATTCCTGGTTAATAACAAATATCCATTATCAGACTTCGGAAAATCTATACTAATATGGTAGAAACTTGTTTATGAGAATAATGAAGTTAATAAAGAAATTTTCAACTGTTGATAAAGATAACCTTATACTGTGAAATGATTTTTCTTTCCTTTTCAAATTAATTTACTTTATTTACGGATTTCTAAACCCAATAGTATTTACTCCCAAAATTCTGATTTTCAGGATCTTTCTGGAAGAGTGCGGATTAACTTTAAAGACGAAGAAAGTTTACGCGTTTTGTCGAAAATTTTGCTAAAGCATGATTTTGACTTGGAAGTAGAAATTCCTGTGATGAAATTGGTCCCAACTTTACCTCTTCGTCTTAATTATATATTGTGGATCGAGGATTTGCTACATCATGCTGGATTTACCGACATGGAGACTGTTCATGGAATAGACATCGGTGAATAACTTTGTACAAAAATTTGAATATTTCCCTCGATACAGTCAATGTCCGATAAGTTTCGAGTTATGGGGCTAAAGTTAGAAGAAATTCTAGGAACTCCAAAGTAAACGAATGCTCCCACTAGAAGAGATATATTGTGTTGCTCATATGCACGTGCACGTTTGCTTACACTAAAAGATTTGTGAGCGAACATGAAATTAAGTCAGAAGGGGTGATGAAAGTTATCGGACTTTGACTATATTTTAATGCATTATTAGCCACATTTCACTTTTCTCTGCATATTTTTATAATTAATTGCTGATTTGTTACTTGTACTATAAATCTGTAAGAGAAAGTTTAGAAGTAATAGGTCACATTGAAAAATTAGAACGAGCAAACTAGAAACTGATGATAGCAAAAGCACAAAATTTTTAAAATCATGTACCAAATTGGTCATGTGACTGTGAAAACAAAATTTTGATTCAAGTTTTTCTATAAGTCAATTCAAAACCGTAAATTTACCGATTTCCTCAAAAATTGTATATATTTTACTAAAACAACTAGTTAAAACCAGTCCGCCATTTTGTTTTTCCAACATTTTGATTCGAAATTTGAAATCAGCGAGTTTAAAACCATAAATTTACCGCTTTCCAGAAAATCGGATGCATTTTATTGGATTTCGTGCTCCAATATTCCGAACATGCGTTGGAAAGCTACTGTCATTGTGCCTCTTTTTCAGTATATGTCATTCATTTGAAGCGCAAATAACAATAATTTTTTTTCACTCAAATATGTCGAACTTTGTGCCAGAAAAAGTGTTTTTGCGGGGAGTTCTTCTTCATTACTTTAATATGAAGAAAACTGCTGCCGAAAGTCATCGTATTTTGGTGGAAGTTTATGGCGAACATGCTCTAGCTGAGCGAACGTGCCAAAAGTGGTTTGCACGATTTAAAAGTGGTGATTTTGGCTTGGAAGACGAAGAACGTCCTGGGCAGCCAAAAATGTTTGAAGATGAAGAACTGGAAGCATTACTCGATGAAGATTGCTGCAGAATACAAGAAGAGCTCGCAGAATCTTTGGGAGCCACTTAAGCAGCCATTTCAAAACGTTTAAAAGCAGCCGGATACATTCAAAAGCAAGGAAATTGGGTTCCACATGAACTCAAGTCGAGAGACGTTGAAAGGCGGTTTTGCATGTCCGAAATGCTGCTGTAACGCCACAAAAAGAAGTCATTTTTGCTTTGGATTGTTACTGGTGATGAAAAATGGATCCATTACAACCCCAAGCGCAAAAAATCATAGGTATGTGAAACCCGGCCGAACAGCCAAATCAACCGCAAAGCCGAATATCCATGGCGAGAAGGTAATGCTCTGTATTTGGTGGGATCAGAAGGGTGTGCTGTATTATGAGCTGCTAAAACCGGGTGAAACCATCAATGGAGAACGCTACCGAACACAATTAATCCGTTTGAAGAGAGCAATAACCGAAAAACGCCCGGAATATGCGACCAGACACGAGGCAATAATTATCCATCATGACAACGCTCGGCCTCATGTTGCTATTTCGGTTAAGAACTATTTGGAAAACAGTGGATGGGAAGTTTTACCCCACCCGCCTTATAGCCCAGACCTTGCCCCTTCTGACTACCATTTGTTCCGGTCGATGCAGAACGCCCTCACTGGAATACGGTTCACATCAGAACAGGGTATCAAAAATTGGCTTGATTCATTCTTGGCCGCCAAGCCGGCGTAGTTCTTTTCGGATGGAATCCACAAATTGCCAGAAAGATGGGAAAAAGTCATAGCTTCAGATGGGCAATACTTTGAATAATACTATTGTACATGTTTTTCTTGAATAAACGTTCAAATTTTGAAAAAAAAACCGCACGAATTAAGTTATAGATCCAATACTAAAACAACTAGTCACTTCCGGTCCGTCATTTTGTTTTTTCGAAATTTTGATTCGAAATTTGAAATCAGCTAGTTTAAAACCATAAATTTACCGCCTTCCATCAAAATTGGATGCACTTTACTAATGCAAATAGTCACTTCCAGTTCGCCATTTTGTCTTTTCAAAATTTTGATTCCAAATTTGAAATCAACAAGTTCAAAAGCATAAGAATCACCTTCCAAGGGGAGGATTCTCCAATATTTTTTTTTTTTTTTTTTGTGATTCGCATACGACTCTTCCGTCATCCGTTCGCCCGGGACTTTCATCCGCGGCCACACGCACGCTAGGCGAACCGACAAGCCGCACCAGCCAGGGGAAGACTAAAAAGAATTCTCCCCTGAACGACGCGGACAGTCGAATCCACCCGAAACGCAGGACCGCGGGTGCAGACCCCGATGAGATTTCTACTACCAATCCAAGAGGATTGATAAAATATTGGTTTCTGATCAATTACATATTTTTAGATATAAATCTAAAAAATTTTGTAAGGTTATATGTGGTTATGAAAGCTAAAATTCCATTTTGCAATAGGTATCAGCAAAATTCTATTTCTAAAATTATGCAATCCAGGAAATATTTTAGTCATCAAAATTCCCCACCATAATTAGTCTACAAAAGTAGCAATTTTTAAGGAATTTACTGCAGTTGGTACGAAGATATAGACCGAATTAAAGCCTCAGAAGAATTAGTCCTTCAGGTATATTCAGGGTTTGCCTGTCCGTGGCTTAAAACGTACAATTCAATAGTAAGGTAAATGTCCCAGTTTAGGCGAGCGACCTAGTTTAGGTATATGCTCAGATACTATAGGTAAATCCGTGGCAATCTTAAAGTTAATGACACCAGCAATAGTTTAATTACGTTCTAGAATGGATTAAATATATTTTTGATATAGGTTTAATAGTCATTTTATTATGTATTCGTATTGTTCAAACGTTATATAGTTACGCGCGTCACCATCTGTGACCGATTCAGCATAACATTGCTTTCGACTTATTAGTTCGGAAGTTGACACGATGCGTTGTTTTTCGTCACAACAGTGCTTGACAAATTTTGTAGTGCGAGTGTTTCATTGAAAAGTAAGTAATAATTATAAATTTTTCGAATGGGCTCGTCAATATAACTCAAAGTTAATGCATAATTCGAATATTTCCTGCCTCCTTAATACGGACGGAAAAAACGGTTCTGTTATTAGATGCTTATAGCTCGTGCTTGAACGAAGGAAAAAAAAATTAAAATTTGCATTTTTGACGGAGTTGTGAACCAAAAGTCCCATTTTTCGGTAAAATTTGCACCCTGTATGGCCTTAAAAAATTACTTAAAATAGAGATAAAAAATCCTTCGTTCAAGCGTCAGCTTTTTTCTGCTATAATTATGCGATCTTCATCCTCTTTTCGAGCATACTCGTGGCTCTTTCGACCAAGTTTCACATCCATACCGTGCATGAACAGTAATAATGCTAAGACCCCTTCATTGAATGTACCAGCAGCGACACATGCAGCAATGTCGACTATTTTTGAACCAGCAGGAAGGAATTTTGGAGTAATTTTCCAAATTATTGGTTCAGACTTTCATTATTATTTTGTGTAAAGCTACCAACACATCGCTCCAAGAGCTCTTCCTTGCTGAGTTCTTCATAAATCGGCTTGATAGTTGAAAAAAACGTTACTTGGTAACGGATCATAATCATGTTTGAAAGATGAAAGAGTGTTCATATTCGAAGCACGTTGCCAAGGGCACCATGAGTCAGGGCCGCTTGGACATTTATCGTGCTGTGGGTTTTTGTCCGTGGAGTCATAATGAAAGTAAGTTGCCCGTATAGCGTCTTTCATCTTTTGTACCGAATCACTGTTTCTTCTTATAGCTAAACCGTAATAATCTGTTAATTTATCGATCAATTTGCCGGTAAGGTTGCCTTTTTCAGAAAGAGTTTTTTTTTCTGATTGTTTTACCCGCCTTGGTTTTTTTTCTTCCACTGTTTTATTGACCAAATCGCATAAGTGGGTACCCACCCACTTTTGTACGCGTCCTACGCATTCTTTTATGTTTATTTCAAAATTTTCGCCATAAGGTTCTGCATTAAGAATTCCAGAATATGTTTTAGAATCCTCGTCTCCAATATAATTTTTGTATCTTAGGCCGTATTTTTCAAAAGAGCGTTGAAACATTGAAACGATTGATGACACTTCCATATTACCAGCTGGTCCTTGGTGATTGGCACTACATTTGTTTTTTTGAAAATGATCCTCTTGCCACTCTTCAACCTCTGCCGTGTTCAGCTTTTTTTCCAAGCTTCACACAATTTACAATAGGAGTATTTTACAACATCTAAAACTTTCCCGGAATAATAGCCAATCAACGTAGATACACCGTATAACGATGAATAACCACACTTTTTCCAAGTGCCATCACCTGATACCTAACAGTAACATCTGTCGTATCTTCAACACCGTTTTCATCACACGTCAATTTTTTTTTCTTCCTTTGCAGCAGAAAAAAAAGTGTTTCGGCAACCGTCTTGACGCAGTCATGTATTTGATCAACATAAAAATCGTAATCTTATTAGTGACAACAATCTCAGTCAAAGGTAAGAAAACGACAACGATCCCGCAAAAATAATAATTAACAAATTTGTCAATTTGGAGTCTCTACGTACCATTTTGTTTGATTTGTATGAAGCATTTTAGTCACATTTTCTGAATTATTTAGATTAATAATAGTCGTACGTAACAACAAGTTCCACCGATTGACATGTAGGTGACTAATTTTGGAGACTGTCTTTCTTCATAGACCTCTGTATTTAATATAAACGCTAGAGCGCATTTCAGACGACATTTAAATGTTTCGAGCACTTTTCGCAAGAGGAAAGAAGACAAATATATGGAAAGCATTTTTCCCTTACCACTTACGGAACGAAAGTAAAAACGGCTTGAAAGATTTAAAGGTGTTGATGACGTCACATTTATAGTTAACTGATATACTATATGACCTAATTCCATTATACTCTTGATTACCTAATTTTGACGCTGTTTCTAATGACACCGAACTCGCCTTTCTGCTTATAATAGATGTTCCGTATTAGAGGAAATTTATTGCGATATAACTATACGTATTGAAGCTTGATAGTTTATTATTGACACATACAAAAGAATTTGAATATAATCTATACATTTTTTTCAAAATTTCAATAGGCACAGGTGCTGTTTGTATATATCCACTTCTCCTCGCCAAAATATTCGGATGTAAGATAACTGCTTCGGAAATCGACTCGGAAAGTATAACATCTGCTAATGAAAATATTAAGCGTAATAATCTACAAGATTTTATTACAGGTAAGTGTTTTGTTACAAATTAAAAATAATAAATTCATAGAGATTTAAATTGTAATCTCTGTACTTTCACGTTTGCAGTTTATCAAAAAGTGAAAATAAAAAGTAATCTTACTTTGAGTAAGATTTAGTTTTAAATTATTTTTTGTTTAACAGTGATTCCTGTGGCTAAGGAAACAGTTCTCACTAAACTACTGGGTGACAGTGTGAATTATTCTTTTGTCATGTGTAATCCTCCTTTTTTTAAAACTGATGACAATTTGGAAAAAACACCAAAGCGATTCCCCCCACGAAATGCACCGACTGGAAATGAATGCGAAATGATAGTTGAAGGTGGTGAAATAGCTTTTATCATAAAACTTATTAAGGATAGCATGATGGTAAAAGAACGAGTAAAAATTTACACTACAATGATTGGTCAAAAAAGCAGTTTAATTTTTTTGAAATCAGAACTTCAAAAGCAAAAAATTGAGAATACAACATGGACTGAATTTTGTCAAGGGTATACCAAAAGGTGAGAAAATAAATTTTTGAAAGTTATCTTTCAAGTAAAAAGAGCTATTATTTTAACAATTTCAATTTCCGTGATATCAAAAAAAAATTTTCAAATGAAATAATAACACATACCTGCAAAATAGAAAGCTAAATTTTATTTAAAAGTACTTGTTCAGCATTTATGCAAATCTAAGTGTAATGTACAACTAATCAATTCTTAAACTCATTTTTATTTCCCCCAATCTGATTTTGTAGTTCCGAGACGTAATATATTAAATCTAGGTAAAAACGGTAAATGTAAAAGAAGGACATGGTTCATTTAATAAAGGTCATATCATAATAACATAAATGGAATGAGATAAGTTTTAATCCTACAGCTTTTTATTTAAACTCATATTCGTAAATTACTATAATAGTACCACTTGGAATTTTGAATCTTCCCTGGTATTAAGATTAGGATTATTAGTCGGATTAGCATAAACGTAAACAAGTTTAGGAAGTAATTAGTTTTACAAAATAAAACTATAAAAACTTATATTTGACTGAATTTGTATTAACATCGCTGAATACAAGTTTTAAAAAAATGATGACATTTCACTAAATGAGAGCTTATTTTCCAGGGAAGAAGATTCTCCAAAAAAATAAGCTCTCATTTATGAAAATTTCATTATCTTTTTAGAATGGGTGTTTAATAAATAATGATAAAAGTTTGATCGAAAATAAAAGTCTTCAAATAGATAATTTATGTAACTTTACAATTTTTTATGAAAATAATCTTTTCCCTTTAGAATGGTAACGTTAATAATAGTATTACAATTGTTTAAAGGATAATTGAATATCTCTTTTCGGTACCTGTATAAAGGGGTTAGATAAAATATTTAACTGAAAGTTTTTTATTTACTATGCTTATTTTTTCATGATGTAGTATGAGACATTCAAACGTTTTCATTATATTAATTCCAGATGGGGCTTAGCTTGGTCATTTTTACAAAAAGATGTGCTAGATTTATCTACTGCGCCAACTATAAGAATGAAATCAGAAGTCTCACAAAAGAAAAAGGACAAAAAACCCCCGTTTGAAATCATCTTCCCTCCTCATAACAAATTAAATGACGTAGAAGTAGTGATAACATCCATTCGAACTTGTGCAAAAGAATTGAATGTGAGTGACTTATTTATTATACTAATAACTAGTAATAATTAGGCCTATATGAAAAAAAAAACTAAAAATCTGAACCGGAACTGGTTGTGTCAGAATACTGGAGATTAGTTGTTGAATTATGCATTTTTTATTTTTGGTTTAGAAAATGCGTGCCAAAACAAGGTGGCTAAGTCACTTTTTGTTTCTCGGCATACTGTAGAGTATAATTAAAAAAATTCATTTTGTTAGGTTTTTCAAGATTGATCCACTTAATCCTCTGTCTGCTCTAGTAACGTTTAAAGCATAAAATCGTCAATTTAGACTTACAGAGGGAAAGTAGCGTTTGACACCACTCATTCACTTGATTTTTCGTATGTTTATTAGTGTACTTCAAATGCGATCAGAGCTATAAGTACTGTATCATGTCTTGTTATAGTCAGCAATCCTGACACTGGTTTAATGCAGGTCTCCTTCCGTCCCTATCCTGAACGAGTTTTTTCATTTCGCAGTATCCCCTACAGCCTACGACATCTATTATTTGTTGCACATACTCTAATCTTTGTCTCCCTTTCCTTTTGCATCACTCTACTGTACCTTCTAGAAATGCTGCTGCAAGTCCCTCATGTCTAAGTGTGTGTCCTATCAATTTGTCGCGGCGTCTTTCTATACTAGCATATACGCTACTTTTTTTTTTACTATTATATACAATAATATAAAAACTTCCTCATTTGTCATCATATCTGTCCAACTTATTTTTAATAGTTCCCCATAGCACCACATTTCAAAAGCCTTTACATTTTTTCTTTCTCTTTTATCTATAGTCCATGCTTCATCCCTTATTATTTTACTTCCTAAGTAACAAAATTCGCTAATCTTTCCTATTTTTTCACTGTCTATTTTAATGTTCAAGCGCTTCTTTCCTGATTTCTTTCTTTCTGAGTATAAATTAAACAGAGGTGGTGATAACGAGCAGCCTAGTCTTACTTCTTTCCTGATGTTTGCTTTTCCACGCTCCCCCTGCAGTTTTACAGTTTTGTTAACCTTACAGTCGTTTGGTATGTCACAACGTCACCTTTGTTTCGGCTTTCTATGTATTCTTTCCACTTACTAACTTAATCTCTGCTTTCTGTTAACACTTTTCCGTTTTTATTCCTGGCTGTTTGCATTCATCTTCTCTGCACTTCATTCCGAAGTCTCTTATATTGCGTGTTTCCTTGCTCATCACTTGCATTCTTGTATCTTCTTCTGTCATCCATGAGTTCTATGTCTCTATCTATCCACGGTTCCCTAGCTCCTCCTGTTTCTTTCCCTGATAGCTCTTCTGCAGCTTTCAGAATACTTTTTGTAGTATTTGCTCATCTGTCATTGATACTACCTACTTCGCTGTCTCCTGTGTTAACGAGTTAATCCCTTACCGCTTCCTGAAAGTTCCCTTGTTTCTTCGTTCTGTAGTTATAACAACTGGGTTGTGCACGAAGAAAATCCTACACTAATCGTTACTTTTTTCTACATGGCTCAGTCGTGTAGCCAAGAGAAAAAAGTGATTACACTACTGGTTACTGTCTTGACACGAACATTCTTTTTTCGGCAATAATCAATCGTGTTAGCCACACGAACGCCAATACTGTAAAGAGTAATGCCGTACATACTACTCTACTTTTTCTGCACAATATTTAATTCTTACGTTGCTCGGTAGCTAACACGATTAAAAAATAAGTGGAGAAACTCCCGAAAATAATTATATAAGTAGATGTAGATGGCGCTGCCGTCGTGGAGGGATAAACTAAAATTAAATTAAATGTTTAAGTTTTGTCTTGCTCAGTGGCTAACACGATACTAAGATATATAGAGAACTTCCGAAAATAATCATACAAAGTACAGATGGCGCTGCCGTTGTAATGACACTTAGAATTTAAGGCTATATTACCCCTGTAGAGGCGCACTTGGTTGAAAAAGTTACTTCCTCCTTCTCGAGCCTTGTACAGCGTACACAGAAAAAAATGCAAGACAAGAAAATACAATATATCTGTTAGAGCCTGGATAGCGTACCCAAAGATATATTGCTGTATAATCACTATCTGCAGCCTGGTGCAGCGTACCCAGAGAGTGATGCAAAATAAAAAGAAGATACAAGATATCTGCTGGAGCCTTGATAGCCTACCCAAAGATATATTGCGAAGAAATCGCTTCTTGGAGCCTGATGCAGCGTACCCAGAAAGTGATGCAAAAATTAAATAATTTAAAAAAATTGATAAGCGTTCTGGAGCCTAAGCAGCGTACCCAGAATGACTTAACAAAATATTCACCACTTATTCTCCTTCCTAGATGGCCCTTTGGCTACTTCTTCTGGAAGGGTTATAGACCCACGGTTTCGAGTTTTCTGCGGGCAGGCTCGCGCTGCGAACCTAGCGGAGACTGTTAGAGTTGCTGCCGCAGCGTATCTGCTTTGCCGTCTGGCAGGTGTCGTACCTATGGTCTTAGTTATGGCGAGTGACAACTGATGTGACCGTCTCAATTGCCCCCTTTTCGAGAAAAGGTCCTGCTTTTTTTGAAACTTAAATGTTGTTATTCACATCAGCTAACTGGGAGTGCCTCTCCAGTTTCTTCCACGCTCTGGAGTCAGCCCCGTTGGTTTCATCTTCCGCGTCTGGACCGAAGAGTTTCTGGATTTTTGCCTTCTTCTTCTCATGACGCTCCTTATTTGCAGTGGCGACTTGCGAGGGAAGAATTCGTTTGATGCTCCGGATCCGTGGACGTGATGGCCTATGTTCGCAAGGGAGTTGAGCCTCTATCTTTTCTTGGATCAGGACGTGGCGGTTTCGGCTCCTTACGGTGGGTTGCTTACGGCGGTGGTTCTAATCAAGGTTATAGCCTCTTGAAGAACCTCCTAGAAACCATCACTGTTTCTTGGGCTGCTTCCTATGGAACTCATGGGATTCTGTGCAGGTGGTGGTGTTGAGTGGGTAGCCGCTAGTGAAACTGTCATTACTCTTTTCCAGGGGTGCTTCTTTTTCGTGGAAAGCTGCCGTCCCCTTCCTGTGACTATGACTACTCTCGGCCCTCTCAATTTCTTACGGACAAAGCTGAGTTCCTCGGTGTTGGTTTGAACCGATACGTCTGCCCGCCCGAAAAAGTGGTAGCTCTCCGTCTGTGCGCTTGCATTCATAATCTAAGAAAACATGGCTAAGCACCAAAAAAAATATATAAAGCGCCAGCAAAAAATAAAAAAAAATAAATTAAAATAGGGTCATCCAATAAAAAATTTTTATGCTCGAATATGAAACTACAGGCTTTGCAATTACTCATTATGCAAATATACTGTAAAAAAAACAATTTTTTCCATTTATTTGCTAGAAAAGAAAAATTTGTATTCGGTATATTGATTTCAAACTCTTGTTCCTGTCGCGCCTTCCCGCTATCTTGCTGTGACGTCATCTGGTTTGAAAAGTTTGAAAACAAGCTGTGTAATTAATGTTTTTTTCAAAAAATGGAAAAAAATAAATGTTACCGGTGGTGTTTTGTCCCAAAATGTAAGAGTACTTACTAGTGTTAAGAATCCAGAAAAAATATTTCTTTGTGTACCGAAAGGCGAACTACGGAAAAAGTGGTAAACATGTATATCATTGTACGTACAGTAATTTATTAAATAAGGAGGGTCGACCCATTGATATAACCTCGAACTAAATAACTGTTAACAGAAGCAGGGAGGAGCGAACCAGAATTGATTCATCTGAATATTCGAAGAGAAGGTGATACATTTCTTAAAGAAAATTACTTTCAGTAAAAATCATTTGTTTATTGATATTAGTTATTCAACCTTTCATGTATTTCTTAACCTCTCAGTAACTCATTTTAATTTTGATCCAATTCCAATAAACAATATAGCTCAGCTTGTTCATTAGAACATTCATTTCAATTTGATTCGTTGTATTTTTTTAAAATTAATTTGTTCAGGACTTTTGAAATAAACAAATTTTTGAAGATATAATCATTTTCAACAAATTAATTTAAAAAAAATACAACGAATCAAATTGAAATGGATTTTATAATGAAAAAGCTGAGCTATATTGTTTATTGGGATTGGATCAAAATTAAAGTGAGTTACTGAGAGGTTAAGAAATACATGAAAGGTTGAATAACTAATATCAATAAACAAATAATTTTTACTGAAAGTAATTTTCTTTAAGAAATGTATCACCTTTTCTTCGAATATTCAGATGAATCAATTCTGATTCGATCCTCCCTGCTTCTGTAAACAGTTTTTTAGTTCGAGGTTATTTATAGTTGCAGGAAGATCTAGAAAACTATATGAGAATGAAAATGGATCCTACTGCTTTACTGAGGCTGAAAAAATGAGTACAACCTCATTTATTTAATTGTCAGGAAGATAGGACTCGCTTATCTTCGAAGCCTCCAAAGCCAGGAATGCAGAAATTGGCAATAATTCGAATATTTAAAGAAATCGAAGCAGAAGAGAATGAAAAAGCAGGAGCAGAGCCGGAAGACAAACCGGAATCAGAGTCAAGGAATTTAAAGGAAGATACTCTGAACGACAACTTTGCCGAACCTACTTTTGTTGATGAAAATAGACTGCCAGTATCTGTTAATGAAATTGAGAAGATCGTAGAAGAAGAAACGATCATGCTTGTGCGAAAGATGGTTGATCTAAATATTCAAACATACTTAAAACCTTCTAGACGCAGCAAAGCACTAATGTGTCAAATTAAATTGAGAAGATCGTAGAAGAAGAAACGATCATGCTTGTGCGAAAGATGGTTGATCTAAATATTCAAACATACTTAAAACCTTCTAGACGCAGCAAAGCACTAATGTGTCAAATTAAACAACTTAAGCCGAAAACAAGTTCTAGTATTTCGTCATTAATAACGGATACTTTCGATGATTGTGAGGAGTATTTACCACCTGAGGAAACAAGTGAAGAGCAAGTAAGATTCAGAGAATCTGAAAAATAGCGTCTCTCTCTACAAGTCAAAATTATGCATGTAATAGAGAATCCAAGGCTCTACATGGGCATGACACCAGAAGCTCTTTACATTATCGATTTATTGGTGAATGAGACTAAAATAAGTAAAGAAAACATATGTTTAGTATTCACAAAGATAAGATTAAACGACACATTTGAAAAACTAGGGATTGAATTTGGAATGAGTTCCAGTAATGCAAGCAATATCTTTCGAAAAAGTATACCAGTTTTAGCGAACTTTATGAAAAGATTGATAGTTTGGCCTTCGTCGAACTCAATAAAGGGTCTACTACCAATAGCCTTTCGTTGTAGGTATAGCAACGTTAAAATAATCCTCGATTGTTTCGAAATTGGAATTCAGAAACCATCAAATCAAATGCATCAAGCTCTAACGTGGTCTGATTACAAAAAGGATAACACATCAAAAATTTTAATTTCGACCTCATCTGATGGAACCATTAATTTCATATCCGAGGGATTTGGAGGAAGAGCTTCTGATGCTACAATAGTGCAAGAGTCCAAGTACACTGAGGCTTTATGTGAAGGATGCGATTGTATGGCTGACCGAGGGTTTAAGCACATAGAACAATGCCTAAGGAAATATGGTTGTCGATTAATCCGGCCACCAAGCGTCTCTTCTAATCACAAACAATTACGCGAAGAGGTTCTTCAAACGAGACAAATCGCTAGCCTCCGAATTCACATCGAAAAAACCATTAGAAGAGTTAGGGAATTCGATATGCCAAAACCTCATGCAGGGCTGTGTAGTGCGTGCTTAGATAATCTGGATTATATTATGCAGATAGGAGCAGGTTTAATTAATCTACTGCCACCCTTAATTAAACAATAATGTTTAAATTGTGTAGTGTAAAGCTTCAATATTCTTGTATACTAATCGAAAAATATTCTATGTTTTATTTATGCTTAACCATTCAAATAAAAAAATCATTATTGAATTATTGAAAATAAATTATAAGTCCAAAGCAAAATTTTGGTTCTAGTAATTTTTGGTAATTCTTAAATTATCATCATCTATTCATAAATAAAAAAATAAAAGTTCCCGATGAGATAATAATAATACGAGCTCATGTACTATATGTTGATAAAAAAGCAAAATGGTTTTGAATAGAAATTTGTATCATTGAGCGTTTTTATTTTGATTATGTCATTGCAATTACAACTACATTTCATAACTATTTTTACAAGAAATTACTGGTTATTTCATACAGAATTTAATATTATTTGGAAAACATTTTTTTTCCAAAATTTCATTGCTTTTTCTATCATGTTCAATGTAAAAATAGCATCGTATGGGACATCATACAAGGAAAAGCGTTTCGTCTTTTCGAAGTTACGGCTTGCTACAAGAAATTTTCCATGCTGAACTTTCGCCATAAACATCTGTAATTGAAGTTGCCCATAATATTTAATGGAAATTTTCCCACTTTTATTGACGTAACGACTACTTGCACTCATAGAAGCTGGACATTTAATTTCTATAACAAAATCTTTTCCGACACCATCAGGTGAAGCTCCTAAAATGGGGTACTGTGCGTCCAATAATAGTCCACTAGGATAGATTTTAGTCTTCGCAAATACTTCCAAAGCAGCTATGACATCTTTTTCTAAACGCTTTCCTCTTTCCATGGCTACATTGTCTCTAACTTTTGCAACCCCTATCATTTCTTCAACTAATGAACCACTACTCGTTTGACACTGAGCTACTTCGTATATTCTTGAGCCCGTTGCTCGTCCGTAACGCATTTCTCCCCAAATGTGAGTTTTATATTGATCTACAGTGGCTTTATTGATCAAAACACAGATTTCAGGTTTTAAAATCTCACTTGCAAGTTTGAGGAATTCTGTTACATCTGTAGAATTTCCTTTACAAAATTCAATCATCATTTGATGAACTGATGCAGTTCTTTTTATATCAAAGACCATAAAATGCCGTGAAAGCTGGCAATCGTGATTACGTTCTTTCATCTCTTTTAATACTAAATCTAAAAAATGACTACTATCTTTCACGTCTACTTCCTTCGAATTGTTCTTCAAATCTTTAATTTTGATGTACTTGACGTTATAACTAGGATTTTATTCAAGGGAGGGAAATGGGGAAAAGGATGCCGGGAGTCAGGGGGAGTGAGAAACTGTTTGTGCCAACGGGGGTTTTTCCAGTAGCAAGCAGTCGATGTTGGTGCTGGTTCTTCGCTGCGATGATGTATCCACATGATGAAGGCTATTGCGTGCTTGCATCCGCCTAAAAACACATTTGTTTTCGTCAGAATTTTTTTTTCAAATCTCTAATACACTTTTGTTAGCTTCTTCGGATGTTATGGAATTTCCATTTTATAAAACAATTTTAAATTTTCAATTTTTTGAATCTTAATAAAAGATTCACCAAATTCACATTATATGTTTATAACGAAATAAATATTAATTTTCACATTTAGAATTGTGTGAATCAAATTAGATTATTCGCACAATACTTTAGACGAGCATTAACTTTCAATTGTTAAATGGTAAAGAAAAGTGTCGATTATTTTTGTACCAGATGACCTGTAAATACTTTAATATTTAAGTTTGCTCAAATTTTGATTATTTATAAAATATTTTTTTATTTTTCTTGAATAATAGGTACCTACTGAAGCTGAACAATTTTGACATTGTACGAAATTTATCGTTTCTTCTTCCTCGTGGATTTCACTGATAACAGTGTATCCAGTTTCTCTAACTTTGTGTTCAGAACATACTCGTCCGCGTACCGTACACATCCCATTATCTCTCTTTATCTCCACATATCCGACAGCTGCATCTCCATAATTTTGTCGTTCCGATCTACAAAATTATAAATCTTAAATAACAAAATTGATATAAAAAATGAGGAACTCTAAATTCCATTAAAAAGGTTATGTTTATAAACTAGAAAGTAAATCCTCTAGAGAAAATAATATGTGAGATATAAAATGCACACTGAAACTATATTTTAAATTAATTAAATCACCTATTAAACTACACAATACACGAATTATGTATCAAAAATAATTTATCTGTCAAGGTGTTTGTATACAAACGTTCGAGCCGGCTGAGCTGTATATCGAACATAAAACTTGGGGTTAGTTTCCTACGTGCAACTGGTATATGGTATAATTCCCCTTAGGCAATGATAATTTTTTTTAAATTTATCATTTAAGAAATTAATTTTTCTAAATTTTAATAGTATTTATTAAAATTTACTTACTTTTTTGCTTTTGCTCCACGACTCTCTGCAATTTGAAACTTGACCACTTTGAAAAAAATTCACTAATCATTAATGAATTTACATCCGGTAAGTTATCTGAGCTTGCTTTCACGTATCCAACCACTTCAGAACGTTCTTATACTTACAGAACAATGGGTATATACAGAATAACACTAAATTTAATTATTCATGATATTTGACACTTGTATTTCCTTTAATGTTTACTAGCAGATGACGTCACAGCATGTCTTTCGCGCCGTGAGGGCGCCACGAGTATATTTCAAAATATCGGCATTCGCAGTTCATATTTTATCATTTTTTAATGACTATTTATAAATTATTCAATTTACGGAACGCAGTTTCAATTTCACATTTACATTCTTTGGCAATCAAAGTTTATAAAAAAAATTAACTTTGAATAAGTAAAAAATTTTGTGGATGACCCTATAAGCGGATGCTAAAAAATAGGTTGAATCTGTCTCCAAGATTATGCGTATTGCAATATTGATTGGTGGCCGTATTTGCCGTATTTGCATAGGTCGTTAGCATGGAAAACGCCTCGTTCTCGTGCGTTTCAACATTTTGTCTGAGAGATTGTATGCCTTCACCAACACCTGATCGTTTTCATGATAAGTGGTCGTTTTTCGATTTGCGTTGGTTTTCTGGGCTCTTCTGAGACTCTTCTTCTGTATCCTATCACGTGTCCGTACTAGTTTCTGTTCATAGGTTTGTTGTTGGTTAGTTCTTTGATCAGGGAGCCATTTTCTCCAGAATCTAGTAGGCCTTTTTCTCAACATTATTTCCATCGGGGTAAATTCAGTGATGTCATGATGCGTCTCGTTTAAGATATCTTCAATGGTCTGTATTTTGTCATATCCGGAGGAGTGCTTGAGTTCTTCTAATAGAATCCTGAACAACTTGGAGAGTTCTCTGTTAACCCTTTCTACCATGTTGGCCTGAGGATGTCGGATGGAGGTAAGGGTGTGTTTAATACCCTCTTTCTTTAGCTTTTCTTTCCAAACTTGCGTGGTGAATTGGGTCCCGTGGCCCGTGACTATCCTTTCCGGCTTTCCTGAGTGGGGAATGTAGTGCCTGAAAATCTTGTTTATTGTTGAGAATGTGGTTTGCCTACGCAGCAGATACAACTTGACATATTTACTGAATCTATCGAGAGCTGTTAAAATGTATTTGAAACCGTATTTGACTGTCAGGAGGGGGCCGTAGAAATCGATGAATACAGCCTCTAATGGTTGAGAGAGAATTATGGGTTCTGAAGCCTAATTTCATAGTTAAAAATTTTTCAGCCCACCCATTGAAGTCATTTTGCCCCTCTTCATTTTTATTTTTTTCAATTGTACCTATTTGTTCGTTTACTCCTTTAATAACTATATTGCAAGCCCTATCTAGCCTGACTCTTTCGTACAACATGTTTCTTTATCTTAAATACATCTCTTTCTGTGAGTCCATCCGACGCGCCGCTGGCCCAGCTGGCCACACTTTTGCCTCCGCTCGTAACGCTCCTTTGGCTTTTGCGACTCATGGCACTCTTCAAGCTCCATACAGAACCACTGGCTTCCTCTGACGTCAAATCTCTCAGCTGAAAGTCCTCCGATGCTTCCGTTTCTGCTACTGCGCTCAATGCCGCATCTAACCTCTCTGACCATTCTTTCACTGTTTTTCCTAAATCATCTACTTTTTCCTCTAACTTTTCAGACTTATCTTTCAGTTCATTTATTTCATCTCTTTGCGCTGCACATTTGCTTTCGATCTCTTTCTTCTCCTCTTCACTTTTCTTGCACAGTTTTTGTAGTTTCTCTTTCAACTTTTTATTTTGTTCATGCAGATCTTCGATTTCGGCGCGATCCAACCCAAGTCCATTTAGGACTTATAGAAAACAGTGTTGCCACATTGAAATCTGAGAATTGTACGCACCTTAGCAAGAAATTGTACTGAAAACTCTGAAATTGTACTTTGATCTCAGCGCCGCGGAATGAACGCGAACTAACAAGATTTTAGCGCTAAATTTGAAAAATGATATATTAGAAACTGAGTAATGTCGATTATCACTTTTTAGACTTTTGTTTCAAAAAATTATACCATTTCTACCGATCTACAAACTTCTTTTTACAAAAAATTTTTTTAACAAATTGAAAACATTTTGTAAATACAAAGTATCAATTAATTACTCATGTTGGAAAAAAATTCAGAGGAATGTAGGGTTGAAATGATGGACTGAATGAATCTAATTTTTTAATTTTTTATTTAAAGACTTCAAACACAGTAGAAAAATTTTAGAGAAAAATAAAATGATATATGCACTGAAAAATAATAAGAAATGTCAACCCGTTTCTTCCAACAAATAAAAATAATCCTCCTGACAGATCTGAAAATAATATTGAATCTATATAATTTAGCACTATAAAATGTTTTTCGATTGATTTTCTTAGAAGCATCATAATCATTTTACACTTACTACGAACATTTACGGCAAAACAAACATCATATTTAAACCGTCAACTAAAAAAATGTCCAGAATAGGAAGGAACAATAATTCATTTGTTCAACAAATGAAAAGATTTCTCAAGGCAGATCTAAAAATATCAAATGAATGTAATACACAAGACATCAATATATTTTTGATTAGTTCTTTTAAAAATATAACAATTATTTTATACTTACTGCGAACAGCAGCAAAACGAACATCATACTAAAACATCAAATAAACTGGAAAATAATAAGCAACGATGATCTATTTCGTTCAGCGAATAAAAACAATCTTCATGACAAATCTGAAAATAATATTGAAGAAGAGAAGAAACGTTCTAAATTGTGACAAGAATTTTTAATTTGCTCACCGTGTTAAATCACTCTTCAACTTCCATTGCAACAATGTTTTCGGCTTCTTGAAGCAATTGGAAAATTTCGAGAAATTCGGGATCCTCTTTTTTTTCAATGGGATATTTTCTCTCTCGCAAAACAGCCGCAATTTCTCTTGCAGAAACGCTTTTATAATCCAGCAGACCATTTCTCATCGCATCTTTGACATGTAAGATACTTGCACACGTAATTACGTGTAGTCTGTTGCGCAGCTTCGTTTTAATTAGAACAAGCTGCGAAATAGTATATTACATTACAAGGGGCGAAACAGAGCGATTGCATGAGCGTGAAGTGTGCTGCCCGAGTGAAACGAGGGCTGCAATCACACGAAATGCTTTCGCTGTGTTTTGTTTCGAGTAATGTATACTATTTTTCATAGCAACTCTTTTGAGAAGCTGATTGGCTGTAACTGTGGAGCGGGTTGAAATAGCGACTTTCAACCCTAGGGTTGAAAACCGTAGTTTCAACCCGATCTACAGGTACCGAAAATCGGATTTTCAAAGGAGGCTCTTTCACATGCGGCAGACGAATGTGGCAAGACCATTATATATTTAACAACTTTTATAAGGTTTGAGAACATTGCATCGCCAGATTCGTTCGTGGCTTTTTGCACATCGTACCAAAAGTCAATGGTTTCCGATTTTTTATAGTCCTCGTAATTAAATGATGTGCTTAGGTTTTGCCACTCAAGATTCACCAGTTCTATATTAGCTTTGATTGACAGATATAGATTGACGTACTCAGCGATCGAATTAACATGTCCATTCAGGGCTTTTTTGATCGAGAACTTTGATGCGAACTTGAGATGTGGATAGTCGAAGTTGAATCGCATTCTGATTTGACGACATAATTCTATATAAAAATCGAGTGCTCTTAGTCGAAAGGTGTGCAATTCTTGTTTGTCGATCTCTACTCCGCTTTCGATCATAGCTTCCACTTTAGCTCCAAAATACATCTCTTTCAATGGTTTCATATTATCTGGGTGTTCGAAGTTGATTTTCGATAGCTTGACATCTGGTTTTCTCAGAACTTCCTTTTTCACAAAATTAGTCAAAATCAGATTGAACAAGTGGCTCACTCGTTCAAGCAACACGGCTATCTTTGACTTTTCGCTCTGAAATTCCAAATTGAGAAGTGTGATCAATTCCAGCATATAAGAGAAGAAATTAAAATACACCTTGTAAATATTGTTTTCCAAAGCATTGAGCACACTTTTAGCTGATGGAAGATTTTCTTCGATTACAGCAGCTTCGAAGAATGCAATCAAAGCAATCCAATGTTTCGGCCGTACCATTTGCAATTTCAATCAAGTCATGAAAACGATCTTTAACACCTGCTTCATCGTCCCAGTATTTTACCATTAAAGCAAGACATTTTTTTGTAGAGACGTCGGTAGTTTCGTCCATAACAATAGAAAAATGACATTTCCGCAATTTCTGTATGAGTTTATATTTTACATACGGTGAAAGCTGACTCAATAGCAGTTTTTTGCTTTTTGTCCTGCCTATTTTCAGATATTTAGCAATATCAGAGTCGATGAAAGTAGATTAGCAAAAGTGAGGAAGAGTGTCCATCAAAAGAAAAGGCAAATTCTGGTCAGACAAAAAGCAGGTTAGCTTTAATTCACCATCCTGAACATGATCCTTCAACGTCGTTTTCTTGCTGATTGATTCCTTTATGTTCAATGTTGTCGACATTGCTTGGGCTCTTCTTCTATGTTCGGAACTGTTTGCATGACGTCTCAAATGAAATCCACCTCCAGATACAGTTGTTTCGCAGATGGTGCATTTTGTTTTTCCGTTAAGATCTCTCGCCCACTTGAATTCAGACAGCCACTTTACACAGAATTTTTGATTTGGTCGTTTAACTTTATTCTTTGGGTTTCGTTTCGGTATTGATTTCTGTTTTCTTTTCGCGTCCTTATTTTTCTCTTGCACAGCCTTGATTTTATTTCCATCGTGGATTTCGAAATTATTTTCAGGATCTTCACTAGACCTCTCTTCTTCACTAGATCGGTCTTCTGCACTACTTGACTGATTGTTCTCTTCCGCTGGGTGATTATTATTTTTCGAAAGATCCGAGCCAGGATCATCAATATTACTTACTGACGTACGTAAATCGTGATTGTAATTTTTTTCCAAATGTGCATTCTCGTTGCAACGAATTCAATTTATTGGTGTCGGTCCTAATAACAAATCTGAAAAATGTATCTAAATTAAAATGAAAGGTAAATGCCAATACTTTTATATAAGCCGAAAGTTATAAATTTTAATTAAAATATTTCTCAACTTTTTGAATAAATTACATAATTGTACTTTTCATTCGCTTCAAAAATTACAGGGATGGATATGGATAGTTTCATCTTGGCTTTTGATATTATACTTACTTGTCCATGTTAGCCGATGTTTGATAGAATGTTATGCTGATTATCTGAAATAATTATTGATTAAATTGATACAGTAGAAAAATAATACAAATAAATAAAATCTATTTTACCTACTACTAAATACCTAACAATATTAAAATGATACATATATTAATATAAAAGAGAAAGAGGGAAGGAGAAGAGAGTATTAGAATTGTCGACTAAAGTCCAATTTAAATTAAATAAACAATACCTGGCATCGAATAACTGACATATATAAATGTTAAACAGTAAAAACAATTATTTTTTATAAGAATATTGAAACTCTTAACCTAAAAACATTGTTGTAACATAATGGCGTCTTAGTTCTGTATTCAACGATTTGATTAAAATATATTATATTTTTCTTTGTAAAGATTATTTTCTTACCGTGAATGTTAAAAGCTGAAGTTCCAGAAGGCATTTTAAACTAGGCAGAAATCTCGAAAGTAGCACAAGCATATTAAATTGCCATGTGGAGCCGCATGGCAGACATTTTGTACACACTCCAAACATTAACGGTTAACCGGTTAATCCCGTAGGCACGTTTGATTGTTTGAATATTGTTAACCCTGAGCTTTATTGGGTTAGTTCTCTCTGGGGTTACGGCGTTAAATCGGCTTCCGAATTAGATTGCGCGGCCGAGGAAGGGCCAGGATTGGGAGGGATTAAAGAGTGATGCGTTTATTAATGACGGTCGCGAAGGTAGCTAGGCCGATGGAAATCATACTCGCTCAAGAATCCGAGAAAACTTTGGCGCGTAGCGCGGGATCCAAGCGCTGAATCGACGGTCGTGGCCTCGCAGAGTCCGACACCCGTCGACTAGCCAGGAATTCGAAACGCGTTGGGGAAAGGAGCGTGGCGAACGAGCGCTAGATCAATGGTCGTGGCCCAGCAGGGCCCACGCCCAATCGACCGTGAGGGCAACGCAAATCGACGGTTATGGCCCTAAAAGGTCCGACACCCGTCGACTTACCCGCCGCCCTCTTGACACCCGTTGAGCACGTATCACAGCCCGACCGGAACCCTACGCACTACACCACGCGACGCGACACGACACACCACTACTACTCGGAAGCAGCACAATCCTGGAGGCGGCCACTGGATCAGGCTCAAGAATTAGGAAGGATCTTGATGAGAGGCTGGAGATGTCCGGGATCCGCAGGAACGCTGGTCTCGTCGCTTGTGCTTGTGGGAGAAAGGAACTCAGAAGAAAACCACTGAGTTTAAAAGAACTCAACTTTAATTATTCACATGTCGTAAAATTAAATTTGCTGTACCAGATCTCGATCGAGGATCGACTGACTCTCCGTTGACGATTTTCTATATCGGATCGATTTCCTCCTCCTCGAGTTTCGAGTTGAGGCATCCGATTGGCTGGACGTGTCAACGTCGTCATAGCAACGACCAATGCTCGTTGCTTGAAACCCGAGGCGGGGAGTCTTTACTGGTTAAATACAGATTGAGGAAATTCTATGAATTCCATTTAAATAAAATCAATAAAGCAAAATATATATAATTAGTTAATTAAGTAAATTATATAAAAGTGAACTATGAAATATGTTAATGAATTTGTCAAAGGAATCCCAAGGCGAAAGCAGATAAATTTTAGTTTTAAAAATAAGAATAATAAAATTTAATTTTGTAAAATTAATTTACCTAAAAATAAAAATACAACTCTAAGGTATTGTTGGATCTCAATCTTCAATTTCCACGTCTTTAAATAATTTGCAACTTATTTAAAAACGAAGGAATTCGAAGAATGATTATCCTAAAGCGCTTTCAATTAGAAAAGAAAAGAGGAAAAGCGAAAGAAGGAGATAGTTAAAGGAGAGTGCGCTAGAGCGAACGATAGAGACAAGGAGAAGGAAAAAGGCGCGCAAGGGGAAAGCGCTAGCTGGCCACCAACAATACCGTCTGGCTATGTTGGCCGTCGATGGAGTTCCTAGAATTAAAAGGAGCAAGCGACGGTCGTATTAAATGCCAAAATGTTTTATATCAATATGGGCGCGAACTTTATCGCACATTCACATTGAAAAGGAGTCTCACTTCTCTAGTTGCACATTCAAAAGACCAATCACCATTCTCTATTTCTGTAATGAATCAGGGCGGAGTCCCATGTAAAGGGGAATAGGGCAATAGGGGAACAGGGGAACAGATGTTAACCAATGAGATGATTGCGTTAGAATTTTAAAAATTGTTCAAGCTGTAAACCAGTTAGCTCATTGGTCAACATCTATTCCCCTTTCCCCTATTGCCCTATTTCCCTTTACATGGGACTCCGCCCTCAAAATGAACGAATGATAAGCATGGGCTCAGTGAGACTCCGATGCCGTGAGAAGTTTCGAATCCGAACGGATCTCTCTTTCTTTCCTATGGTGTTCAAAGAGAGGTCCGTTCAATTTCGAAAATACTCACCGCATCGGAGTCCCACTGCTGCTGTGACGCCTAGAAAAGAGGAAAGCGGCAAAACTTGAAATTTTGATCAATTTGTACTCAAATGTACTTGAAAATGAAAAGTACGAAGTCGAGTGTACTGAAAATGCGAAAGGCGTACTCACGTACTCACATCCCAAAAATAATACCCAAAAAGTACAATTGTACTGAAGAGGGCAACACTGATAGAAAACTTGAACATTATTTATAATATTACACAGTGTGTCCCAAAAGTTCCCGAACTTCTATCACAAGAATATAGGCTTTTGAGTACATCGGAGTTGGGAGCCTACTTCCCAAGTCCGTAAGGATTAACTTTCTTAAATAACTGACATTGCACTTCAGTTAACAATAATTATTTATTTAACAACAACAATTATGAGACGCGTAGCGTCTTGTCTATGGAACGACTAAGTAACGACTAATGTCTAACATGGCCGCCGCTGCGGCGTAGCGCTTGAGCGTCAGGGTTGGGAGACTCGGTGAGTCAAGATGCATTCCGTCGTTCCCTACAGTACTCCCCCCTGAGTGAGAGCGGTCAAAAAGTATACATGTGAAAGTTGTTAACAGTATTGCACGCATAAATGCAAAATAATACAGTTAATTTTTATAAAATAAATATTGCACGCATTGTGGGGTTAATTTATACTACGTATAAAAAAAAATTTTTTGACGATAATACATAGAAATAAAGATGATACTCCGTTTTCAACATCGATAATAGCGATTTGTTTCAATAACAATCAGTTCTTAACATGCGATTAACATTATTGTAGACGAAATTTGGCGATTCAGGCTGGCCTAACCTAACGAATACTAATTTCTAACAATAGGCATACGCAAGATCGATGATTACCATTGATAAAAGGCTCGATGTTAGCAAAACAAGAGATACGTAGTTCGTTTCGTCGACATTTGTAACGATTATAGGTTGAGACGACAGAAATACAAATAATGTCAAATGGGTGACAAGATAGTTATTCGCGAGATTGGAGACGAAAGGGGAAGATACCAAGCCACAGTCACAGACGTTTGACTTGTCTTGGTTCTTTTCCGACGTCATTCAATAACCAAATAACATCCAGATCCATTTACATGAATGATACTCGTTTGCGAGAATACGTTCGTAATACAGGTGAGACTGTTTCTTTAGAAGGAAGTTGATCAATGTCGTCGCGCATGAAATATGCTGGCTTTATATTCTCGATGGAGACGTGGCGAGAAATGCCGTTAAAATCTATTTCGTAAACCCTGTCGGAGGTTCGGTTTAAGATCTTATGTGGGCCCGTGTATGGGCGCTCTAAAGCTTTTTTGGCGTGATCACGAAGGAAAACGTGAGTGGAATCTTTCAAGTCTTTAAAAATAAACGCTTTACGTTTGTATTTTTGTGCAACAGGAACTGGTTTGATCCGACGCATGTGGTCGCGGAATTCTTCGAGAAAAATGTGTGGGTCAGGTGAGAAATCCTCGGGGAGGACGAACTCTCCTGGAATCCGAAGTGTTGCGCCGAACACAAACTCTGCTGGAGAAGCTCCGACGTCCAGAATGTTAGACCTGAGGCCCAGCAAAATGGTTGATAGCGAGCGGGACCATTCTGGGTCGGAATGGCACATAATGGCTGCCTTAAACGAGCGGTGCCACCGTTCAATCATACCGTTAGAGGAGGGATGATAAGCAGTGGTGCGAATGCGATTGCAGCCAATCAGTTTCAACAGCGCTGAGAAGATATGAGATTCAAATTGACTCCCTTGGTCGGTTGTTAGAATCTCAGGCGGCCATAACGAGAGACCCATTGATCGACAAAAGCTCTACAAACGGTTAATGCTTCGATGTTAGCAAGTGGAACCGCCTCAGGCCATCGTGAAAAACGGTCGATGAGAGTGAGGCAATATTTAAAACCATTGCTGATTGGAAGCGGTCCAACGATGTCCATATGAACATGGCGAAAGCGTCCATCCGGAGCTGTAAAGTTTGATGGCAACACACGGTTGTGCCGCGAAATCTTCGACTGCTGGCATTCATGACATGCTTTGCACCAGTCGGAGATCTCGCGACGCATCGATGGCCATACGTAGCGCTTACGGATAACGCGGTCCGTAACTTTTGCGCTCGGATGTGCTGGGTGATGGAATAATTTAAACACTCGATCCCTGAGTGACGATGGAATAATGGGACGAAGTGCTTCGCCAGTTAGGTCGCAGTAAATTGACGTATGTTCAGGACCCCATTGGATTTTGCGAATGTTCAAAGAGCATTTAGGGTCGGAGATGAGAGCTTTAATTTCATCATCATTCGTTTGGGCTTCCGCGAGTTCCGCGAGACTGAATTCCGTGGGTACACGGATACTCTCTACACGAGAAAGTGAGTCAGCAACTATATTTTCGTCGCCTGGTTGATATTTGATGTTTGTGGAAAATTGCGATATGAAGGCGATCTGACGCTGTTGTCGCTGCGAGATTTTTTCGACGCGTTGAGAGAACATATAAATCAGCGGTTTATGATCGGTGACGATAGAGAAGGTCTGTCCCTCGAGGAAATACCGAAAGTGTCGGATAGCCTCGTAAATTGCGGTAAGTTCTCGATCATAGGTGCTGTACACGCGTTGGGCCGGTGAAAATTTTCGCGAGAAGAACACCAGAGGTTTCCAAGAGTTGCTGATCCATTGCTCAAGGGATGCGCCCATACCGAAGTTAGAGGCATCGGTAACCAGGCGGGTTTCAGCATCATGAGCAGGATGGGATAAACGTGCTGCGTTAGCCAGATCGAATTTTACCTTTTCAAACGCAGCATCGCTTTCGAGATCCCACGGAATTGGACGTTTGTCGTTCTTACGAGAGTCGCAGATGAATTTTTGCAGCGGCGCCTGGACTTCAGCAGCGTGTTTTAAACTTTTTCGATAAAAATTCATCATTCCGAGAAATCGGCGGAGTTCGACGACGGTTTTTGGTTTTGAAAAATCGGTAATTGCCTGCACCTTGTCCAAAGTTGGAGAACAACCTTCATGGCTGATCTGGTAACCCAAGAAGTTGAGCTCAGATTTGCCGAATTGGCATTTGCTTAAGATAATTCGCAAAGAAAAATCTTTTAAACGTTGGAAAACGATTTTGAGGTGACTCTCATGCTCTTCATAGGACGAAGAAGCGATAAGAATGTCATCGATATAAGCGAAAACGAAGCTGAGATCACCAAGAGCGCGATAGATATATCGTTGGAAGGTTTGACCAGCATTTCTGAGGCCAAATGTCATAACCACGTATTCAAATAGCCCGAAAGGGGTTATGACAGCTGTTTTTGGTATGTCACTCGGAGTTATTGGTATTTGGTGATAAGCCATGTGCAAATCCAATTTGGAAAAGATCTGTTTACCTCTTAGCATAGAGGCGAAATCATGAAGGTGTGGTACGGGATACCTATCAGGAACCGTGATGGCATTTAAACGTCGATAATCGCCGCAGACGCGCCACTCACCATTTTTCTTTTTTACCATGTGAATGGATGATGCCCATGGGCTACTGGAAGGACGACAAATTCCGTCTTCGGTCATTCGTTTGAAAATTGCCTTGGCAGCGACTAGTTTTTCCGGGGACAGGCGTCGAGCACGGTCAAAAACGGGAGGGCCGTTAGTCAGAATGTGGTGTTCTACATCGACTTTATGAGGAATGATTCCCTGAGGAAGCGATGTAAGCTCTGGGAAACATGCCAGAATTTTAGAAAATGCATGGTCATGGTTGATGACACTTAAACCGTAGATCGATGCAGATTTAATGAAACCGCGAGCGCTTAGGCCAGTGGTTGTATCGACCAAACGCGATTCGTGCAAGAATGGAACGAGGTGATAATGTGCAAGCAAGTCCGCCCCTATGATAGGGTAAGGGACTGCTGCTACGCAAAAATTCCATTTGAAACATCGGCGCAGGTTAAGATTTAGCGTGATGGTGCGCTCGCCATAAGTCAAAACTCGTGAATCGTTAGCCGCGAACAAGACAAGATCGCTTGGTTTGAGTTTCATTGTAGATGCCTCCGCCGGAATTAAGGAGATATCTGAACCGGTATCTATTAAATAAATTAATCCACTGGATAAGTCCTGAATATGGAGACGCTTGGAACTAGACGGGCCCGTATCGATGATCTCCGCTCGAGAGGGCTGCACTAGTTTCCCGAGGTCGTATCGGTTCTCCACGAGCACGGCTGAGTGCACTTTTTGGCATTCTTGCCGAAACGCTGATGATAAAAACAGCGGCTAGAGGTGTTATTACTGCGAGATCGACTGCGGCGCCGGAATGTCCTCGAATTGGAACGGCCCCGAGATTGAGATGAGCTTTTAATATTCTTGATTTCATCAGAAAGCTTTTCAAATTGCTTGATAAGAATCTCCGTTAAAGATGATAAAGGGTCTAATTGCGCGGACATAGGAGCGGTACCGAAAGGCGCACTTTGGCCAGCTGAAGCCGATGCCACCCGGTAATCAAACGGTTGAGCTGCCTCAGACACCTTGTCTGCCAGGTTGGCAAGTTCTTGGAGATCCTCGACGTTCGACATGGCCAAAATGGCACGAATGTTTGAGGGCATTTGTTCCAGAAAAACGCTTTTGATGACTGTATCCGAACAGCTGCCGTTATTCAGCGCGCGAAGCCGAGTCAAAAGCAAAGAGGGTTTCCCTTCAGAGACAACCTCTCCCCTCAATAGTCGGCGCAGACGAGTTTCTTCGGAAACGGAGAAACTAGAAATAAGACGATTTTTAGTCTGAGTATACAAATCTGCAGGTTTCGGTTCCAATTCAAGGATGTGTTTAATGTGCGGAATCAGGTCATGGTCGAGATTAGCAACCAGATAGTCTGCCTTGGTTGTTTCGAGACGAATGTGCGCTTGTCTGAAAGATGCTTCGACAATAACAAAGAATGAAACTGGGTCTTCGCGAAAGAATTTAGGAATTTTCGGAGTTTTATAAGCGTCTGTTCGTTGGATTTCAATTTGGGCTAAATTTTCGACAATTCTTGAGAGATTCGTGCGCTCCGAGGATGGCCCACCGTCATCCATATTTGAAAAGTATTGGAAATTTTGGCAATACCAGTGAATTATAAAAGTTGACAAGAATACAAAAGGTAGTATCGATAAGAATGTCAAAATATTGATGTCATGAAAAAAAATTTTAAGTTTTAAATTTAAAATTTAATGTTCGAAAGTGTTGTTTAAAAGTTTTGGAAATAAATATCTGTACTTCGTGAGCGCGCCAAAATGCCATAAACTTTGTTCATGTAACAGAATAGATGAGGTCGGTCAGCATATCATGTCGACGACACCGACAACAACAAATCGAAAGCTAAAAAGAATTTTAATAGAAAGAAATAAGCAGTTTTAATATTGCGCCTTTTGAAACAAAGTAAATGTCGCATTAAAATATTGTTTGTCGATAGAATCAGGATTTCAACCCTCGGTACAGGAAAAAGCAACGCACGAAAGTTGGCATCCGGACGCCAGCGAGACAAATAAAAATAAATAATAACTTTAAATTCGCTACAAATATAGTTAACGCTAGTGTACAGTTCACAAAATGTCGACTAGATCACAATAAATATAACATATTTTAGTTGATTTAAATTGACGGATATCAATAAAAATTAAATGCATCTGATATATAATAAAATGTAAAAGTCGAAATTGATGTAATATTACAATTAATTCACTCGAGGGAGTTTTCGTTGTAAAAAAAATTTTGATCTGGAGTTTAAAAATTTTTAGAAATGTATATAAAAATGTCGAAATAGTTTTAAATCGTTCTTTGAAAATACAAAATTAAATTAATTAAAATGTTAACTAGGTTTAATAAGATTAAATTTGTATACCATAAATAATTATGTGTCATGTAAAGACGGGCGTTGTTGTAAAATTTTAAATGTCGAATTTTAAACTTTAACGAAAATCAACAATGTCAATATACAAAATAAAATATGGACATCAGTAGTATATACATAGGTACGACGCGTGAAGTTGATTTGAAAATATACAAGTTTACAACAGTAATAAGATCTTTAGAGTATAAGAATATAAGAAAGTTGATCGAAGGTCGACAGAATTTAGTTATTATAAGATCACAAATAGTTTTGAAATTGGCGATCTGAACAAGTAATAGATATAAAAGTGCTATTAAACATTTGTTAAAAATTTGTAATGATAAACTTTGATGCTGGCCAAGAACAGTATTGAAAATATATTACAAGTGTATATAAATTTAAATTAACGAAAATGAGGCAGTATCGACATTATTGGATGAAAACGTAAACTCTAATAGATCTGTTTACGATGTCAAATTTAAAGGTGACTTTCGTAAGGTGAAAGTACCGAAATACAACGTCAAATAAATTTTGAATAAAATACAATAAAATTTTCAATTTCAAATAAGATGAAAACTTAGCTTCCAATTATTTGAAGATCCAAAGCGTAGCAGAAATAAAATCATTAAAATCCTTGTGAATCCGGTAATAAAAGTGTCAGCTCCAAAAGCATAGTATGTGAATAAAATAAGATTCCTTCAAAATCCATGAATTTGCGTCGTCCATATGAGTTAGTCCAATATTTAATGTGATTATAATAATTGTTGCAGACTTACGTCAGTCGTTCGTTTTATAAATTTGTTGCTTGTAGAAATTGAGATAACTGAAGAGACGCCATAATTTAAAAAAAAAGAGCGTCGTTATGCCGGCCGTGAAATAATCACGTCGGGGTCACCAATTATAGGCTTTTGAGTACATCGGAGTTGGGAGCCTACTTCCCAAGTCAGTAAGGATTAACTTTCTTAAATAACTGACATTGCACTTCAGTTAACAATAATTATTTATTTAACAACAACAATTATGAGACGCGTAGCGTCTTGTCTATGGAACGACTAAGTAACGACTAATGTCTAACATGGCCGCCGCTGCGGCGTAGCGCTTGAGCGTCAGGGTTGGGAGACTCGGTGAGTCAAGATACATTCCGTCGTTCCCTACAAGAACTATACTATCAGTGCCATCTATGTGACAATTGCCACATTATTTCCGTAGAACCCTATTTTATCAGCCCTGTAAGTTTCATTGAGTTTCCACTCGTGGTTTTGTTACCAGAGTCGCAAAAGTGACAGTATCTTCTTGAGTTTTGTCGAGAAATCGCGATGGAGCAAAGAACAAGCATCAAGTTTTGTGTATAATTGGGCAAGACTTTTAAGGAAACGTTTGAAATATTGCGGGAAGCTTATGGGCATCAAGTGCTGTCACGAACAACAGTTTACGAGTGGTTCAAGAGGTTTAAGGGGTAACACCACTGTAAACGCCAAAAAAAAACACGTTTTTGCAAGAATTTTTTTTGATGGAAGGAAAAGGAATAAAATTATAATGATTTGGGAAGTTATTATTTTTATATTGAAATAAAAAATTATAAATTTTGAATAAAAAATGTTACAAAATGGCAGCACTGGAGACATTTCCGTAATGTGTGTTTTCTTGGAGGAGCTCCGCGACACGCAACACACAGGGTGCAGAATTTAATCTGGAACAAAATAAAAAATGTTTTCTTAATCTACAAGAGAATAGCTAGAGAAACACGTAGGGGATTTAAGAAATATTGATTTTTGTGCAATTGGCAAGCATTTGGAAAAAAACTCATTTTTCGACCAAAAAAAAAACGGCACTTAATTGTTTATAACAATTGTTTAAATTAATTTTTCTAAAATCCCCTACGTGTTTCTCTTTGAAATGTTATTATAAAGATGTAGGAAAAAACACGATTAAAAATATTGAAAATTGTTTTGAGATATGTAATAAATACGAAAAAGTGAAAAATTTTAATGTTAAAATTTTTTTACCATTAATCTGCAATTTCATCACCGTAAAGACGTCCTTCTGTATCCATATATTCTTCTTCATTCTCCTTCCTGGACGATTGAAGGTTGAAACGCGCCTCCTTTGCTGCATCTGTCAGTGCCCGCTCAGCGTACTGAATGCGCTCAGCATCGCTTTCAACACAAAAATTGTAAGATTGTGCCCCTATTTCCATTTCTAAAACTTGCATAATTCTCAAAAAAATTTTCAGTCTATCATTGAAATTGCATACGGCGATATCCGTTGCAATATTTACGACTTTCTTGCCACTAGAATAAGCTTTTGGAGCCAAATTCCACACTAACTAACGTGAGTTTCTGACGTGTACTAAAGCATTTCTAACTGAAAATGCTTCGAACGGAAGCATGGCGACATCTATTGGTGCCATAGAAGTCTTAGAAATTGATGGGTACGCAAATAGGCAGTTCCTGCTCAGCAGGTAGCCATCCGACGCAGGTAGTCGTTACAGAGCGGCCCGGCACGCTCGGTAAAAGGGCTTGAAATTTCAATAAAATCGATTTCGAACACTCCACAAACAAGAAGAAGAAGAAGAAGAACACGTATAAAACCTTTTGTCCTTTAGTCTACAAGGTTCAAAGAATTTATTAAGCTAATAAAAAAAAATCGATTTTTTGAAATTTCTACAGTGGTGTTACCCCTTAAGGAAGGCAGAGAATCGCTGGATGACAATGAGTGCAGCGGACGGCCAGTGTTACGTCCGGTAACGCACCAATTTCAAAATCAACAAATGTTGATTATCCTTTACGCCAACACCCACGTGCTATAGCCTAGGGAATGCCTAATGTAAAATAGGTTGTTAGCAAAACTTCAGCCACGAGAAGTTTACAGAACGGTACTAATCATTAATTCATTTGCCATCGAGAGAATATTTGAGGTTTAAACCCTAGAATCTTCAATTATGATTGGATTTCTAACAAATATAAATTTGATGATTTTAAAACGTTGGTAATTTGCAAATGGATGAACAATTTAGATGGGCCTAACATCACTTCCGATATAATAGACGATAATATTGTGTCTTCGTTTAATAACTTCAACAATGTCTATTAATGGTCAGCTGTAACGTGACCATGCATTTCCTGTGCAACATCATTTAATAAAGAAGTCATCTCAACTGGAAACATGATTCGTTTTCTCAGGTCTTCTAAATCCTTTTCAGTGTAAATTCCACTTGTTGCCAAGGGTGCTGGATTAACGTATTCCCAAGTTTATTGGATCGATGGTTGGATTGTTATGCACGGAAAAAAATTTAACTAGGCGACCGAGCGAATGAAGAATGATCCCAATTTCAAAGAATTAATGTGTTCAAATCATATAAAACTTTAGTCAAATTGTATAAACTGTTTAGGTGAAGAAGCACATTTCACACAGTTGCTGAATAACAGAAATTATTATTTTCTACAAATTGCATATGTTTCCAATATGGTAGAATTAAGTAAAAAGTATAAATGAAATAGAAATATATATTCCCATAGCAGCAACTTGTTTATCAGCTATTGTCAATTTCAATATCTCTATGCTAGCTATATTGTAAATCCCTGCAAGTTTATGTGGTGATGTATTTAAAATGACAACTAAAGCTTAAGTGCAATGTTTAAAGTTTAAATTACTGTAATTTTAAAGTATTAAAGGTAAGCAAACTGTTAAACGATGGCTGATTTTTATGTACGTAACATTCTCCAACAGTGGAAGTTGGATAAGTACATTCCCGTATTTGAAGGTTAGTTTTGCATATTTTTCCATTTTCATGTCTTTTTACTTACTGCAATCAAAATATGTATGTTTACAAACTGCTTGCAATTTCTTATTGTAACGAACACAAAAAGTTCTTCTAAATTTTGCTACTATTTGCGAATAAAAGCAAAAGGTTTTTTCGTTTTGAGAAAATGAAAATCCTTAATACTGATTATAAAGATTTCAAGCACGGAAAAATTATGTCATATTTTTATTTGCTTATACTCCATAAATATATATCGTGTCACATAACCTACAAATGACTCAAAATTATTTTGTTATTGTCATGTTCTTAAGGTTATAACTGCGGTAGCTATACTTTTCAATTAGCCTTCTTTTATAATTGTAAAATCTCAATTCTAGCTATAAACAGTGCCTTTCTCGACTATAGAAAATCGCTGGAATAGCTAAAGTGGTTACGGATATTCACTTTGGCTGAATCCGAGATATGCCTTCATTCGCTCGTTCGTTACCAGCTAAACGTTTAACTGTCGCAAAGAATAACTTTGCTGTCACAACTATACTTTTTTTCCGTGTGGGTCCTAAGCCCTCCGTTGGTTTTGGTAATAATTTGTACCAATTGCCTTCGATAAGATAGTAAGGTAAAATTGTATTACAGGTAACTCTTGTTTCTCTCGCCTTGATTATGTGTGTCCTGGATGTAAGAAAATAGGTACAGGCAGTCACTGCCATGTATCCAGGACCTTTCATGAGATTATGAGCAAATTCATCTGTTGTTTGTCCAGCTACTGCAAGAGCGTTCTTCGATGTTTCCCTTTCCAGATTACATCGTTGCAGTAGGACGTCTCTATATAAGTTTCTTATTTGGGTCTTAATATGTTTTTCTACATATACAAACTTAGAATTAACGTATGCGAATATCTCGAGATTGTCTATATTAAGTTTATAATTTTCTGCAAAGGACTCACTCTTAACTGTTGCATCACACAAAATACAATGTGTACCAGAGCGCAAGTATATCAGATTGTTATTTAAATTTACTCTTGCTCTTTGCACTTGTGGAGTTATTTTTGAAGTGCCCTGTACAACGGCAGACTCCCAATCCCCATAAGGATCTGAATATGCTGCTCCGTTAACCTTCCTTAATTATCTAAGTAACCTGCATAAAGTATAGGGTGTGACGTCGTGCTATTTACCCTAATTCCGCTAATAATGTGGTTAAAAATTATTTACTTCGTCGTAATTTATTTACCAGAAAAACGGAAAGAAATACAGAACGAAAAAGTAGCATGGAAAATTAATGGTAGTTATTAGTTTTCAAATAAGGTTCCAAATTATTCATAAATTCAGTTATACCGACGTCAGGTTATCCTTGCATCACATAGTCTTACTTTCATATTTATTTTGAAAATAATTGTTTAAAAATCAACTGCGGAGGTAGTCACTTTTAGCTGCCAAATAGAATTATTACATCTATCGTAGCCTTTACAAAATATGTCAATTGATAATTAAAAGGTTAAAGTACGCTCAGTAATTCAAATCAAAATATCTATATTTATTCACAGATAAAACGCAACGTACATAGTATTGTAGAAAACACTAATAATTTTATTAAAGTGCACTTTTTGTGATAAAATACACCTTTTCGGAACGCTCGTATACAAGAACTGGGCGATGATTTAACAAGTCAGATTGTTTCACGAAAATTACTTTGGAGATTCTTATAACTTCATAAGCGAAGAAATGCTCAAAAAACGATACAGTTTTGATATAATTGCGGAAAAACAATACATCATTATTGTTTGTAGAAACTAAAATATCTTTAATTTGAGCAAACATTGAAAGCTCATCGTGTCCGTCAATTCTGACGGCAAAATCACATCTATATTTCGTATTATAGATTTGTAACATATCGGCTGCAATAAAATCTTCTGGACTAAACTCTGTCAAATTGTTTAAAGCATCGGCAGTTTCCTCACTTAAATCTTTCAAACAGCCACTGGAAAAATCAAATTTAAACCCTTTGTTCAGAAGTAATCGATTAGAAAGTATTAACTGCTGCTTTATCGAGATCGTTTTGCAGGTATTGACTCTTATCGACACAGAATTGGAAGTCAATTTTCCTTCCCTGTGCTTAGCTTCCCCCCTTATTGCTTGAATATGCTCCAGATGACCCATCATTTTTATAATTTTGGAATGAAGCATGAAGTGATGTTTCGGCTTCAAAGGCCCAAACAGTTCGATGTATTCATCGTGATGTTCGAAAATAAGATTATCCAAATAATCACACCAGTCAGTGTTAAAAGAAGAGGATGTTATGAGAGATAAAATACGTCTCATTTGAATTAGTAATTGCCAGAATCTATTGTTTCCTGGAACTAAACGACCAAACATGATGGGCGCATAAGTGAAAAAAGTAAGCATTTCAGCGGCTGACATTTTGATAAATTTGTTTTTCAATTGTTCTTTAGTTACTAAACGTGGTGTACACAACTCAAATTGGTAAATAATTGAAGCTACGAATGATTGAATTAAAATGGTCAAAATAAATTACTTTCTGGATTAAAATGAGTTCATGAAAAACTAATCCCGTTTCATATGGTAAAACAACTAGAACTAAATTTAAATTTTGAAACAGTACAAAATAAGAAATTTACATACCGTTCACGTCTTCCAGTACACTTTCGCACAAATCTCCTTTACCAACAGCGATTTTTAATATCGCTAATGCCAGATGTTGCCAAACAGAATATAGAGCATTTTTCTTTTCTGGGTGATTGTCATCGAAATCTTGTAGTAACAATTTATGGCCGTATTAAACTCTCAATCCAGGAAAGAGAAGTAAATATTCAAATATAGAATGAGCTTCTAGGTAAGCTACACGTTCTCGTAAACACTGTCTCCAATTATCTGTCTGTTCTTCATAAGTACCCACGTTATTCCGTAAATACTGGAAGGCCGCTGCAGATTGTGGAGTTTGCACAATGACATCAGAATCTGCAAAAATGAAAATGTTATTTTTTTCTTCTGATAAATGTTCCAATTGGATACTATGTAAAAGATTAAAACTTACAATATAAGATCTCACAATAAGTAATGTCGACTATTCGTGAGTTCAGCTTAATACATTATTATTTAAAATCATACCGCGTACGTCCTCGTCACAATCAAGTTCGTCGTTGAATTCAATGTAATCACCTAGTGCTCTTTGCATGGTGTGATATCGATTCCACAGCTTTCCTTCATTATATGTTCGGCTATTACTTCTAGTTTTTGGCTTTGCCGGAACGAAATACACTGATGTCCTTTCATCAGGATAAGCCTGAACGATTTCTTCTGCCGCTTTTAAAAAGATATCTATTCTAATCCTGTAAAGAATTATTGTTAGTAAAGTCATTTCACCATTTCTCTTGGTGCAGATTAAAATGTAAAAGATTCTACCATTGAAAGTTAACAAAGTTTTGAATTGAAGTATTTAAAATTAAATTGTAAATTAAAACACTTCCGACTGGAGTATTCATAAATTCAATGAAATGAATAAAAATTGTAACATTTCGAAATCAAGAAATTGTAATTTAAATGTTTAATAATAAAAAATTTCGAAGCATTACAGTCCTCTAAATTAAATAAATTAGAATTCGAAATTCAACATTAGAAATTTTAAAAGATGTGGAATCGCATTCAACAGAAATTGCATATGACATCAAGTTATACTAAAAATTAGATCCATTTTTCAACTAAACATTAGAAAATATCTCAATTTGAAAAGAAATTCACTTAAATTCACTGCCACTTCTCACTCTATTTCGGTCTCGACAGATTCCCAGTTTTCGAGTCTAGAATCCACTCTGATGTTGCAATATGGAATTTATAGTAAAATAAATAAACATATAACTTACACATTTGTATCTGAATAATTCTGAAACAGGTATTCGACAACAGATCGTGCCAAGTGCATCCCAGATGATTTGTTTAAATGTTGTCCAGACTTTAAAGCAAGACGACCCTCGTAATTTGTGGCAAGATAAGTTTTCAAACCCTGTCAATAATTTACAAACTTGAAACTTGTAACTCTGGAAAATATGGGAAATATAATCAATCATATATCTCGAATAAGACACTTTACATACATTCGGAAACAGTGCAGTTTCTTGGAAATCTGACGAGTTTTGTAGCGTATATTCAGTATTTTTTGCCCTTGTACTCAATTGTACAATGTTTCCATGGGTTTCTTGATGCTTGCAATTACTTAGTTTCGACTTTTTAGCAGCAGGAGGAACTTCTTCTACCTCGACATCAGTAGATAATAGTAATCGACCATCGCCAGGAGAAATTATTGTTGGAATCCCTATTTCCAAGAAAAATCTCTAATTAATGTCGAGAAAAAAATTAAACATATATATATATGAAACAAATATTTGTGTAAACTTACACTGATTTGGTTCAATGTCTTGCGTGTTTATAGTACTTGATGGAATAAAAGATTTTCCTGCAGTTCTTATTCTTGAAAAAAGAAAGGAAAAAGATTTAGGAATTTTGCCACTCAAAGTTTGACACTCCAGTTTTCTCAGTGGGGGAGTAAATAAATAGATCACATTCTTTTACACTTGACACATACATTTGAGTTTGGCATTGTGTATAATACGCAACTAATTTCTTTAAATTCACTTCATTTTATTAACATAAGTATTTTACATTGCACTTTTTTCATTAAAATCCACAACAGCTACCTTTCCACAAGTGATAGGACACTTGAACTCGACTATCTTCTGAACACATCCATTATGAGTAACCATACCATCTAGGCTGGTACATAACACGGTTGCTTCTCACTGACTAGCAGGCCAACTTTTTTTACTTCAAGTTTGAACATTTCTTCATACTTTGTCATTGCATTCACCTCGTGCTTTATCTTATAACGAGTAGCAGGGGTGTCGATTTTTTTAGATTCTAGCATTTCAGAAACTGGTTTCTCTATTGTCTTCTTGACTCTTGTCTTTATTTTGTGCACATGTGTACTAGCAGATATTCTTATGCTTCTAGCTTGAAACCATTTGGCGCATTTCGACTGTTTTAGAGTATACAACAGAGTCCAATAATTTTATTTTTTGGTATCACAACAAGTTCATAATACCAATTTTTCATTGGTATTTGTACCACTTGTTGCTTCGTATATACTACATTATTTGAATACAATGTAAAAAGCGTATTCAAGCAGGCTACACAATCTTCTTTCTGGAGCATCACTTTAACTTCGGTTAACACGCATTTCATTTCATTTTTTACAGCTTTTTCATTATTGTCCTGTTTAGTCTCCAGCATGATGGTTTTAAAGGGAGAAGGATCTAGCAACTCACTCACGTCTACTCCAAAAGGTTTCACATTTAATTTATTTTTGGGCGGAAACATTTCATAAAAATATTTCCCCTTCGAATACTTTTTTGTGTGGGTTGGTGGGTTGTGGGTTTTCCTCATTGCTGTTCAACATCTGTTTTGCTTAAACTTTCTTCGTTATTAATATAATATATGAGAGCAGCTACATGCTTACACTTCCCACTTTTGTTGTAAACGCATGTGCATGAAACACTAGTGACCTTACGATCAGCATCGATCTACAAATGTTTATATAACGTTATTGCCGTTATTCATACATATTCATATAAATAAAAGAAAAATATTGTAGACTTTCATTCAAGTTTTTACAGTACGGCTTAGATGATATTGATTTTTGCCTTATGACTTGAGCTTGAATAAGATAACTTTTGTTATTTTTCCTATGTTCCTCAACGCTGCAAACATGACTCGTCTTGACTAGTAGCTTTCCTTTTGGAATAGTTTCTGGTTGAAATAGTATTTCATGGGTAATTTTCTCAAACCCAGTTTTTATTAGAATTTCCATTTTTGAAAAATATATGCAGTAGTAGCTGCAGCTTGCAGCAGAGATCTGAAATTTTTTTTTTCAATTGGGAATTTGCATGCAAAAAAATTATGCAATTTTATATATGCAATCTAAAGTTTATATTAAATAAAAAATAATTACAATAGCGTTTTTGTCTACTCATTAATTGTTGATTTGCGATGGATTCAAAGATAATGAGCGTTTGAAACGGACCGCTTTGGCGGTCAAGCGTCTCTGATTGGTTCCTTGAAAGTGTGACGTCAAACCGTTGTATTTCCGTATCGGCAACATGCAAACCAAGTGCAAGTGAAGTTCTAAATAATAAATAAACTGGTTTGTTTAGTTAAAAATGCCTCGTAAGGTGGACAGTGGCTTCGTAAAAGCAGACTCGGGAAATCTTCCAAAAATTGATATGTTTATGGTGTTGGAATATTTTACATCTAACCCTGAATATGCCGCACCAGAAATCCGTGATGTCAAAGCCACTTTGTAAGTAAAATTTACAAATTATAATTATTCTACTCTCTCAATTTAAATAAAAGAAAAAGCTACTAATTGATGATAATGAAAAATCACTCATGTATAAGTTAATGTATCTAGTACATAGTTAAATTATTATTACGTTATTAAAGAAGATGAGTATATTATTGGTAAAATGTATGATATAAATATAAAGTAATTCGTTTGAATGATTCATAAATAATTAATTATTCGTCATTATAAATATTAGTTCATTTGCTCCTTGATTTAATTAGTTCTAATGACGTGAATTATTTTTTAACTGCTTGAATTTTTAATATTTGAATAGTATAATATCCAATAAAGTTTCATTGAGAGAGTGATAGTCGTTACGTTTACCATAATAATGATAAAATTTCCAAAATTGCTCTTTTCCGGTTGAGTTAAACAAAAGCAGGTCGAGGAGTTGGAGTTTTCTTATTACTACGATGTTTTTGGCAATCGAAAAAATGCGGAAAAACACCTTTTTTAATCTTTATTGGTTTCCCAGTTAAAGAGTACTTCACGTAATTTTCCATATTAATTAATATAACCGCATTATTATTGTAAAATTTTTTCGAAGCACAACTTGAAAATCCTTTATTGAAAAATTTGAAAACAATAATAACAGCAAGTTCTATGTTTAACATTCTTAATTTGTATCACATAAATTTATAATCATGATTTTCTCTATAAAACCTGCTTCTTAGACGTAAAGTAATAACTTTTTAAATCATATTATTATTTACACATCGGCAAATTGAGGTTAGATTTTGTTTTAACTGCTATAATTATAAATATAAATAAATCTATATTTTTTTTCAATTACAGTTCATTTACAGATAACAATATTATGAACAAGAAGAAACTATACTTACGTCAAAATGATCTTGACAGCAAAACATGTTACTATTTCCTGGCATATCTCGCCGTTGTGCACTTTCAAACCATTTATTTCGCACAATCGGATTTACCGGAACCGGAATAAAAAAATTATCTTTCAGTGCTTAGTATTTGAATATTAGAATTTGAATTATATTTCATAATTTTAAAATCAATATCTGTTAAATTATTCAGAGACTTACCATTACTTATAATCTTACCGCCTTTTCTTATTTCAATACCCTTTTGATTGAAGGTGATTGTCGTCCCTCTCTGTTGCATTTTTCGAACAGACAGTAAATGGTGGGGAACTTCCGGACTGTAAAGAACATCCATGAAAACGCCCTTGATGCCCTTGTTGCTGATAACATTGATGGTACCCTTTTTCGTTGCATTTATAAAAGTACCATTCTTAGCAACGGAAATTTTTATTGGAGGCTGCAACTCAATGAAGTTGCTGTATAATTCTTCTTTGTTGATAAGGTGATCAGATGCTCCAGAATCCAGAATAAATATTTCCTTGTCTCCATTTTCAAATTGATAATTCGCAGTCATGACTGCAAAACTGGAAGTATTATCAGCATTCGATGTCGATGGTTGGGTTATTTCAAAAGTTTGAACTGTTCTTTGTCTCTCAATTTGTTGTGTTCTTTTATAGTAATAACAACCCTTCTTTATGTGTCCTTTTCTACCACAATAGTTTCTTTATTCAATGAGCACTTCGGAAGGCGCGTCTTTCTTGTATTAGGTTCTAATCTGAACTAACAAAAACCTCACATTCATTCCAGCACTCTTAGCGACATAGACATTAGGCCTGTTCAGTCCTGCTCCAGAATCATATAAACAAATGCCGTCATACAGCCACACACATATCGTTCTCTGAATATAAAAGATTACTTTTTTGATTACACTCATATTCTATGAAATAAACCAACATTTACAGTAGCATAGATAACGACAACACCGTGGCCTACCTCCAATTACGTAGAAACAATCTTAGATATTACTTGTATAAAAAATTTTACATACCCAGTGTTTTAACAATAAGATGCCAAAAAGTATACAACATGCGTGCATACAAAGCTTTAGTTACAATCGCGTTTTTATCTTTGGTTTTTTGTATTTGTTTTGAAAAATATATATACGTAAATGCTCTATTTTCCACCTTTATTTCCATAATCATGCTGATAGAGGTCGCGACATGCTTTGCACAGAGCGAATATCATATATGTATTGACGCTCGCCATGTTTCACAATCTAAATGTGTAAATACATCCCGCAATAATAAACACAGTTCTATGTATCTCAAGTTTACATCGTATGGCTTGAGTTTCTGTAAATTCGTTGACTTGTAATAATTGAACTTATTTTCTGGGGACGCTGAGTGAGCTCGATGGTAGTTGACACTGCACTCCGTCTAGCAGTGATATTGTCGTAATAGTTAGTGAGCGTGACCCGCAATAATCATACCCTATTAATGTTGTAGTGGCATTGACCGGCAAGGCAATTGCTAATGACACGAACATCTGTAATCAGAACATGAATAAGATTATTCATATTCTGAATGTTTTTTTCTTCCTCTAAACTCGATTTCTTGATTAATGTGTGACACTTTCAATCTATTAGCGTGTACCACCTTACTGTTCTTCTTAAATTGAATTTTGATATTGTTTTTACTTATAACTTCTAATATTCTATGAGGGCCCTGTTGAAGTTTTGAGGTTGGATTGTGAAAATAATAATGTTATTGGGGTTACTTTTAGTTTATAATAACAATTTTCACAGAAAATTTCTTAATAATTATGATTAAAAATTCCATCTAGTCTTGCGAGACGTTACATTAATTCTGAATCATAGGTTGATAAGGTCGATATAGTAGAGTTCCGTTATCACATACAGTGATACACTCTTCTAATGATCGACATAATCGACTGAAATGATTTAGAAAGATCAGAAAACAATGGAATGATTATTTATAATTAATTGCACTTGATTGCTATGATACATTGAGATTACATACTATGTGTATAATACCATATCTAGATGCGCTCGCTCGGATGCTACATGGCTGACTAATCTTTTTCTAAAAACTATGACGCGCCTTACCGCCACTTAGGGTAATGGCGGCCAAGCGACGTCACAAATTGGCGACCACGTAAATTTTTCACCATTCCATCGATGGTACGATATGAATAATTAACTCTTCTTAGATATAACAAAAGGGCGCCAACCACCCAAACGGGGTGATGACGAAATCCCCTGCCCGTCTAGCTGGGCGTAGACGAATTTCGTGGGGGCGAACTGATGCTACAGTCACCGCTGGGAGGCTTTGCTAAATAACATAAAATAAAGGAAAGTCCATTTTTAGCTTAAATAAAACTCACCATGTTTACCATTTTTAACGACTCAACTGTACTTTATTCACTTAAATCTCCCCCCCTCCCCTTTTTTTATTACAACTTTACTTTTTACCCCACACACTCACCCATCCATCCACTCCAAACACACTCACACCAAATTTTAATCTTTTTTTTTCTATTCACCTTTGTATCCAGAGACGGAGAGAGAGAATCTTTTGAAGAGAATTACTTTTCAATCTCTTTTTCTTCTAAAAAATAACGATTTGGTACTGACACGACTTTTCTGAACGAACACACGAGACAGAATGGCGTCTCTCTTCACGGTTCAGCTCCACGTTCCGCGTTGCACGCTCCATGACCGGGAGGTGCTGCTATCTCGTTCTTTACCAAACCCCTTAATTATGGAACTGGCCACCCCGCACGCCTCTCCTCGCTATTATTAACTTGTAATATTCATCTATTGATTAAAATCTCCTCCCGGCCAGAAAACTGACAAAATGGAGGAGTCTTCTTTCCTTTGATTCTTTTCTTACCGACTTCCAGTCGGTCTACAGCGTGATAGGCAGAAGTCGAGCGGCGAACGGCCATTCACTTCATTGGCTGGCTGCCATTGGCTCACTTTACCGGTCCAGAACCGTGCGTCCTCGCTCTCCGTTTAGAGAGCCGCCATTCCTGCCCACTATTCACTGTCCTCTTTTCTCCTTCTCTATTTTATCCCTCTTTCTCTCTCTCTCTCTTCTAGAAAGGCTACGGAACATTACAATGCTGGAATACAAAATATTATTACAGTAAAAATCAATTATTCGGAACGTAGACACTATAAACGTAACTTGTAAACTTAGTAACTAAGTAAAAGATAATACAATTTTTTCCACCCAGATCAAGTTCTTCTTTCTTCTCGGGTTATTCATCAAGATTTAACCCTTTCTACTCGATCTGGCGTGGTCCTACTTACGTAAGGTTACTTACTAGTTACGTTGTGGATCCTGCCTTGTGTGTCTTTGCCTCTCTACCCGTGCCAGGTGAGAGAGTGCGTTTAAGTGGCAACATGCCACGTTACAAAACACACGCACTCACCCAACTCACATACATACTCAGAGCTTCCCGCGCATACGTCGCTCATAGATATATATTTACATATGTGTGTGTATAGCATAGTGATTACTCATATTTCAACAGGCCCGTATAATGGTCCCCGAATTTTCCTGGTTTCGGCCCTTTTAACAAAAACCTTGAAACTTTTATCGTTCAATTTCCTATCATACTAATTTTTGGATCGTTTTTTATCACTTACAAGATTATTATAAACTGTTGTTCTTATTGCTATCAGGCGTGTGACTGTCTTTTATGTATCCTTGATAGGTTGGTTGCAAATCATCCTCTCGGAGTGGTTCGAATGCCGGTCACCTAGCTAATTGTTCAAAAATCCCTTCGAAAAGCGTATGTTTAGTGCCTTCATGCACGCATGTGTTATAATTTAAAATTGCAATATCAACCCACTGATCCCACTCACAATCCTTTTCGGAAAATTGCTTTAGAAATTCGCCTAATGCATGATGTGAGCGTTCTAATGAACCGTTGGTTTGTTGGTGAAAAGCGCTGGTTTTTATTCTTTTGAGTTTGAATTGTTTTGCTATCTTCTGAATTATGCTACTAAGGAAATTCCGACCCTGATCGGTCAAGATAACCTTAGGTTTTCCAAAAATACATATGAACCACGTAATAGAAATAGTTTGACAAAATATAGAAAAATACCCCACAACTGGTCCAAATAGGATTTATTACTTTGTTTTTCAGAGGCTTTGAGAGTAAGTCCTTATAAACTTATTCTATAATTAAGGAATCAACTTTATCTGTGCGTTTAATTATAGTGTCACTTAATGGTTTTGAACATTTCTTGTCAGGTTCAGTAACGTAATACTGATATCTCATCAATAACACAGTTGATTGTTATAAGAACATCATCCACCACTTTTCCAAACAGGACTTTAACACATTCGTGAACAATCTGCAGAAATAATTGTGAAGTCATTAAATAATATGAAATAATGAAAAGAATTCTGATATTGGTTAATAATGTATAATCTATTGTTTACCATATGGTGATTTGCTAACGATGGATACTTTCCAATGATGTCCACTACATTTCCCAGCTGTTTTTCTATCCATGCTCTTCTAGGATCTTTAGTATCTTCAAGTAATCGTTCAAAATGAGCTTCATTTTTGCCAACTTTAAAAGGTTTCTCAAGCTCTTTCAGTGCACTTTCAATATCACTTGCTGTAAGAGTACTAATGATTCATGAATTAGTTATGGTTAGTAGTATTATTTTTTCAATTTTCTTGCCTTAAAATGACAAATTGTTATTTTTTCATTAACAAAATTTACCTTTTAACTGCAATCTAAGCAGATTATTTTCTTGATGATTTCACTTTAGAAACACATTTCTTTTCCAATGAGTTTTCAGAATCAACACATGATGATTGATATTTTGGTTGCAATCTTGACCTATGATTTCTTACCCACGTACTGAGCTGTGAACGTACAATGCCCTAAACAAATACAAATAGTTATTGTTGCGTACAAAATACTCTTTTATACAATCTCAAATTACTCACATTATTCATTGAACCTCCAGCCAGCTCTGGATATGCGCTAACAATACTTGTGGCAAGAATCCCGTAATCATTTTTATTAGTCTTTCCATTTGTTTCCTGAATTAAATATTCTCCCTAAAATTTAAAAAAATCTTTAGATTCTGCAAGAACTTTTCCATTAATCAACTTTGATTTCAATGTGGTAGTTAATGCTGGTAATACACTAAGTTTGACAGGTCGCTTTAATGCTCTAAGTGAGATTTCTGACTAGAGCTTCATATTTTTGTAGTTACATTCTGCCAAAGAAAATATACGATTGTAGTTGAAAATTATTTGTTATAATGAATAATCACACTTACAAAAATGTTGTCACATTAAACTTAACATAAAAATGTCAATGTTCTTTGAAGTCTCGCTATAAATTACATTCAAATTAAGTGGAAGTACTTCTCCAGGTTGTAATTCACTAATTGCTTTTGTAGAACTGATTATTTCAGTTGCATTGTCCACTTTGGAATCATAACTACATAGATTTCAATGAGATTTTCAAGTTTGTCATCAGGTTCCATATCGCACCATTCACCAGTTTCATCACGCAGTTGGAAAACTATCATTTTGTTACATGTCAATGTCTTCAAAATAGGATCAGATTCACATGCTTGTGAAAAAGTAGTGCGTAAAATATCAACTATAATTGAGCACCCAACTTGACTGTTTTTCTGCGAGGTGGAATCAAACAAAAAACCTTTCTTTCCATTATAAAAAATAAATGCTCATGACGACTGTGAAATCTTCGTCAATCTTATAAATTAGTTTCTCAATCGAGGAGTCTCAGAAATAAAGTTTAAACTACAAAACGTTTCGTGTCGCTCACGTGAAATCGTTTAGGTTAAGAAGACCTTGTGGTAATAACTCCCCGACCCGCGAATCCGCGACTGTTTAGTACAGAGCGAGTACGGCGCTACGGAGCGCCTTTATGCGCAGCGCAATATTAGGGTTCTCGTTCTCGATGTTTTTAAAAAATACAGATGACATTTCTATAACCAATAAATTCACAGTTTGTGAAGTTTTAATAACGAATTTGGATGATGTGTTAATTTAACCGTAAAATTTGGTTGCGTGATGTATTCATAATTAAAGAACGATTTAATTAACAATAATTTTTCTTGTAGTCTTTGCTTCTTTCGAAGCAAGGCGTACAATGTTTTAGGAAGCCACTTTTTCAAAAGCCACAGAAGTGAACCAAATTTTAATATAACATGCAAGTTAGAGGGTTGTTGAGTAACTTTTACAAAGTTGAACTCATTTACGCAGCACATTATTCGGAAACATCAAGATGATGCTGAAAATATTTTAGCCCAAAATGATGAAATTCAACGTGATCATTTAAATGACGATTTGGAAATGATAGTATCCATATTTTATTAGACGACAGCTAATATTTACCCCGAGAATCGGTCGTCGCCCAATACCGTTCAGTCATATGCCATCACCAAAGCAAAATATTTGAAAAAGCCTGGTGTTCTAGATAAAATTCGAGAACCATTCGTGCAAGATATAGCGACGTTAAAAACTGATGGCATAAATATAAAAATTGGGAATAACGTAACAAAAAATTGCAATTGTACGAAAAAATATAATTTACTATTTAAAATAATACGTAAAATTTTAATTTATCTAACAGGTTCAATAAAAAATTATTCTTGCACAGGTTCTTTACTATTTTGTGCTGGTGGCACACCTGCAGCAGCTATGTTGGGAGGTTTCAAACAATCAGTGTCAGCTTATCGTTTGCGCCGTTCATGCATGGTTCAAGAATGGCAGAATCATTTTCGTGAGAGTGACTTTTAACCTAGAAATAGATTGGAATATGAACGCCAGCTTGAGATTATTACTGATATGCTACTTACAAAAGCTGCTCACGAATATTGGAAGCGCAGATACGGTGTGAACTGTAGAAGTCCACTTGATTCTATTATTGGTGTCACTCAATGTATGCCACAAGATTTAATGCACATCCTCATTGAGGGGCCACTCAAATTAACACGTAAACTATTCTTAAGATTTTTAATCCAAGTTATTCAATTATTTTCTGTTGAAGAGTTTACTGACAGGATTAAGCATTTCCATTATGGCCATTTTGACAAGGATAAGCCTGCACCTATCCAAGAAGAACATTTAGCAGATAACAATAAATCTGCGTCAAAGTGCAGGGCAACTGGTAACGTTAGCTCATACACTGTTGTTTTTAATTGCTGAATGGACAAGTACTTCTGAGCATGAAGGATTGAATGAGCGAATAGACAATTTTGTACTTTTATTACAAGTTTTAAACGTTAGCTCAGCTTTCGAAATTCACGAAGATAGTGTTGCACTTTTAGAATTGATAATAGCAAGATATTTTGAATCTTTCGCACGTCTATATCCCGATTATAAAATACCAAAGGATCATTTATGGTGCACGTTCCAAAATACATCAGATTCTTTGGACCTGCTAGACAGCAATGGTGTTTTCGATTCGAAGCTACACATGCTTATTCCAAGTCTTCTTCCAATCGTGAAGAACTTTGAAAACATTGCTTCAACTTTTTGTCACAGATACCAAGCATGAATGTGCTCGAAGTTCTCGTCAGGCCCTGGTATACCATCTCCAAAATTTTTGTATAATGGAGATTATATTTCCCCTGGTCTAATCATGTCGCTCCAAAATTTATCGAGTGCTCATTTATTTCCTGGACTTGTAAATCACGAGCTCTGGGACACTCAAAAAATCATGAGAACCTCGAAAATAGTTATTTATGAAACTCATTTAAGAAAAAAAAGTATTATACTTCTTGAGTGCGCAGAAGAATATTTACCTATTTTTGGAGAAGTTCAAGATCTTTTTATCTTGAACGATGAGAAAATTCTTTTGATCATACAGTTAGAAACTGTCAGTTTTAATGACAAGTTTGTTGTAAATAGGGTATGAACAAGGTGTGAAATAATCGAAAAGATTTATGTTGGAAAGATGTTTTATTTAAGTTGCAAGTTTAAACAGCTCCTCACTGCTCTGCTGTTAGACACGCTCTCTGCCAGTCGCGTCGCCGTGTCGCTCGCCTAGCCTCTTGAGGGCTCGCGCATTCGCTACACACACTTTATACAGAGACGCTCACACATATACAAACTCATCATAATTCCGTCACTCCCTCACGTCTTTGTTATAAAGTGTTAAATCACAGTCTTAGTGTTTATTCAAATGAGAAAATGATTTTATATGAACACAAAATCTACTATAAATAAATAGATTACTTTACAAAAGTACAAAAGCTACTCTAAATTTACCACTAAGATTCACAATGTGTTAAGTTTACTTCAATAATCTTATAGCATCAAAATCGAACTTCTTTTTCTTCATATAACATGTATCTATATAGAATAATACATCAATTCCTTACTATGCAAAACCAAGGTCTCATTTATGTTATCCCAGCAATAACTATTTCCGCAATCATCTTTTGTCCATAAAGTCTCATCATTAGGATCACAAATTACTCCATCTTCATAATGTTGATACGATTCATCTGGAGTTGTGTTCTTGTCAGTATAGCCTGCAAGAGATTATTATTTTATTTTTTTTTTGGTGAGGAGGAAAAATGGGAAAATCTTTTATAGACGTTGTACAGGACTCTCCTAGGACGGGTCTAGGCATACCTGTTAAAACCAAAAAAAACCCTCTCATCACAATCGTTTATTAATTATTATTTAGAATATTTGATACATATACAATAAATATTACATATCAATAATAAATGGGGGTTGAATTAGGCTAAACAAATGTAAATAGAAACACGATTTCTTATTCTTACTCATATACATACTTGTATATCACAAGGCCTGATAAATAATATATTCTTACTCAATAAAGCTTAGAAAATATAAAATCTAACTCGATCAAGCTATCTTTTTACAATTTTACAATTTATTATACTGCACTCTTCGTGACATTATAAATTTTCTTTGAGTGTTTGTATCGGAGTTTTGCGTTTATTATCGTGAAAGGAAATTAAGCATACCGATTGAAGATAATCTGTCAAATTCTTCATAAATTTACTTTTTGGCCCTGCAAGTTTGATCAAATCGCGAATGTTTTTATTGTTCAAAAGAAGGAAAGATTCGTCGTCGATTTCATTCTCTGAAATTGAATAGAATTCAGAGATGAAGGTCGTCGCTTCATCAAAATCAAACTTTCAATCCCGACCTTCCATTAAATAAAAAATTTTGACTTACTTTATAGTGCTGTCACGTCCCGCGACGTATTAGAATGTACTATAGGCACAGGCTAGGTCTAGAGAAAAATCTGGGGAAATCACTAAAAAAGAGAGAGAAAACCACTCCTCAACATTTAGTAGATTTTTCCCCTTTTCTCCAAAAAACTTCTAGACCTAAATCCAACCACATGTAAACATTCTATTTTATCCAATATTAATCCTACATTTCTTTTTTAGCCTTCCGAGAAGCCTAATGAATTTCCTTAATCAACTAGCATTCAGAGTGTATTTAATTTTAATTCCATTCCTTTTCTCCAAAGCAGAAAAATACTTCATAGACTCACAATTTTCTCATTCTTCAGGGATTTATTTTGAACCAATTTCAAAAGTTCGTCTTTTTTCTGAAAAATATCATTTTATATCTTATATCGATATCTTTCAGCCAGACGTACTTAAATACAAAATAATAGATTCGTCACATAAATTATATGAATATTGCATACTTTCAAATATTGCCAATAATTGTAATTTATACGATCATCAGACGCAACTTGATTTTATAGAACAACGAATCAACTATTTTCTTAAAGAAATATCATTTATATCTAGACAAGCTCGTAATATCACGAATATTTCTAAAACTAATGGTCTATTCCTGCAACAGATACAAAAAGTACTTTTAGAATTGAGAATGAGACAGGAAACCTTTATTATGACTATACCAATCCCATCTGCTGAAGAATTTCAATTATTTAAACCACATCCAATTCCAATACATCTCGAATTTAATACTGACGTAATTTCCTCTATTTACATAAAACCTCAAAATTCTTATCTCGCTATTTCTTCATATAACCAATCATACTTTACAACAAATGAAAATTTCCTCAATGCATGTTGTCAAAATGGATTCCAAACATTTTGTCATCCACCAAGAACTATATCTAATATCGATAACAATCCTATTTGTGAAACATCAATGTTTCTAAATTCTCAACCATACAAGTGTGAAATATTCATCAGTTTTGTGAATATCCCTTTCTAACACCATTGCAATTTCATCATGGATGGCTATACTCAACAATTTTCCCCTGACAAATTTTCTTATCATGTCTAAAAAACTCTAAAACCTTAATCACACTCCAATAGGAATTTTGCAAACAAAATCAGGTTGCAATCTAGATTCATCAATTCCATATTACCATCTCCAAAACCATTTGAATATAATGGATAATTCAATTCCAGTCAGCAAATCAACTACTTCCCTTGCTATAATTTCACCATTTTTATATAATATTTCTATTCAAGACCCTCACTTACTAAAAAAGATACTACTTCTTCTTAAGCAAAAAGAAGACATGTCATTATCAAACTTCGAAAACCATTTCTTTATCCTCACAAAATATGCAAACATTCAAAAAATTATTCCATCTATTTTTATTTCTAGTGCACATAAATTAACATTAGCACCAATCATTATCACTTTACTTATGATTACAATTTTAGGATTAATACGATTGAAAACTCAAAAAATATCAAAGAAAAATAAACAAAACATCAACACATATAGAATTTGTACAAAAGACACCTTTAAGCTCAGTAACAAAACTTTTACTCACTGACTTAACATTCAACTTTGACTACGAATAATATAAAAATTTACATTGAAATAAATTGGACAGAGATTAGGATAAAATATAATATATATTAAAAAACAAAATTGATACAAATCCTCATACATAAATCTATATAAATAAACAAATATACACACTATGACTACCGTAGAAACATTATCACTATTCTATATACTAATATTTACAAAACATACAACACTAATACTATAATATACATAATTAACAATAAATATACATATGAACGTCACAAAAAAAACTATGAATATACAAAAATATCTTAAACATCATTCCTCACAGTTGTCCCAATACTGGAAAAGAATAAAAATTTCTCATTAATACTATTAAATTTCGGTATCGAAAAGCAAAATTGACTAAATTTACAACTATTACCTCTACAATCTCATCGTTGACCAGACGATATCTTTCTCATTTATTATAAATGGAGCCCCCTCTCTTTGATTATTTAAAATAACCTTCAGCAGGGCCTTGCTTTTCTTTAAACTACTCGGGTTAACGTACATCCAATCCAGGGGCACCTTTATATTTTTGCCCCTGTATTCGAAGATAAGATCCCTTTCAGTTATAGACATGGATGAATTCTGCCCAGTCCATTTTAAATTTTCTCTTCCCACCTAAAACAAAATGCAATTAATAAATACAAATCTTGAGATAATTTTAGGTCTTACTGAAATTTAACACTCTCATTCACACTTACTCGTACGATTCGTCCTTCCTGTAATTTCCACCTCATGCCATCGGAAACAAAAGGAATCCTAAGATTTTTATAATATGGCCTTATCCAATCGTCTATTTTCATACGACGATTGGATGACCAGGCCAAAGGAGGTTGAAGAACGTTGTTCTCCAACTTTGGCAACGCCCTCTTCAATCTCCGACCATCAGACATCCACCGAATTCTGGCGGGATCCAACTGTATACAAAAAAAATATAATAAATATATATGAGAAATATTCAAATATATACATTAGAGAAAAATTATCGTCTTAAATACTTACTCTTCAGGTCATTCTTCTCATCGACTTCATAAAAAATATTCTACAAATAGAGAGCACCAGTTATTCCATGAAAAGCTAGTTGCTCCCTCAGTGTATTTAGCAAAATGACCCTATCGTTAGCTGGAAATTTATTCCAGCCTAAGGGACATTTTATTAAAACCCCCCCACAAAAAATCTCTGTTCTTTTTTCGTTGACTGGATCTAAATTCAGATTGACAGTCTCTACGGATTTAACTCTTACACCACTTTTTTTCTAAATTCTAAACCTACACTCTCTAACTCCCTTATTATAGCGTTACTGTCTCTTGCTTCTCTATCACTCACTTCAATCTCATTTCCAATTAAACCCAACTCATCAATTAAATTATTATAATCACTCCTGTCCGTGAAACTTCCATCCCTAACTTCCTCAATCAATTTTTCTATATCTATATCTTCGCCACTATGCTCAAACTCTACAGAACTAAAATCAACTTCACTTAACAATTCAAAAATTTCCTCCATTTCGATCGCACGTGAGCATTACAAACGTGAAAGAAGAATCTACAAGACTAAATCTCAAAATCCAAGTTCTAACTCCTAACCATATTCCTCCTTCCATTTTTTTTTACCAGCAAATATCAGTCAAAGAGAAAATCCGTAACTAATTTTCTAAGAACAATTTTATTACCTTGTACCAAATAATCCCTTTTCCAACGAAACCTTTTTTTATATGACTCATAACTACTTTTGACCATCCCTTTATTCTATCTTCCTTTTACCTTTTTTTATATAGACTCAAAGTCACCTTAGAAATTTTTTCAGATACAGGCACATTCCGTCCTTACCTTCCTCAAAACCACGTGCATGAACGTTGTAAATCCTATACCGTCAGAAGGACAGTTTTTGTACCCACGCCTTTAATGTTTCTAACTAAAGAAATAAAAAACTGTAATATAAGAGTTGTTTTTCTGAAGGAAAGTAAAATACTTCTAGCAAAATTTTTTACCTTGCATGATTAGAAAATATATTCAAAAAGTATATTCCTTATCAGACCTTAATAAATAAAATCTATTCTAACAATTTGTAGAAAAAGATACCAATTCCAACTGAACCTATTGTTGACCATCTTGGACCAGTAGACGGTGAATGTACGCAAGAATATCCGATAGCATACGCGCACTTATTACAGTTATTGCTTCGAATTAGAACCCTCGACATTGTTTTTATATTATAATCACCAAACCACAAAAAGATATTGTCAATTCTGTTTCGAGAAATTAGATCAGGAAACTCAAAATAACTGTGAGCTTTTTACTTCATGGCATTCCATTTCTAAATTGGAATGCATATATATAAATTGTTACGGTTGTCAAGAACTATTAATTAATCTGCGACAAAGAGCAGCTAATTGTAAAAATGCATCGAAACATATTTAAATAACAAATTCAAAATTAGTTAAGGAAACGAAGTTCTGGTAGAAAATATCCCTGCATGATCTATACGTATCTACCTTCCTCGCATGTACTCACGCATGAAAAATTTTGTAAATTTTAATAGAATCCTCAATACTAAAAAATTGTAAAATTTTGCAAATATTTCAAATTCCTTAAATATTGTAAATATCTCCTTGGAAAAATGCTGCCCCAAGAAATCGAAACAATCGAAGCAGAAGAAGTTCGAGCAAGCGAGCAGGATGTTCAACCGCATTTTGAACATCATTTGTGTTGGGAATACTGCTGCACAACCCTTATCGAAAATTTCTATATGAACGTCCTCGAAAAAAATCTTGTTTGCGAGGATTGTTACATGACAAAACTTAGCTTCTTTGAGGCCGAAGTAACATTGCCTGTCCGAATAGATCACATAGTCACTAGACTTATATTGTACGTTAAAGCTCTCCAGCCTCGACTGCTCCCTTTGCGGTAGACAAATTTTTTACATGCGGCAAAGAGCAGATTTATGCGTAACTTGTGCCAACGTGTAATTTATTTATGCCAACAAGAAGCATTATATAACGACGTCGATTCCGAAGCATCCACCATTGTCCATAATAACAGCGAATGAAAATAATAAATCAAACCATATTTTTTATTATTATTCTTTTTTTTAAATATAAACAATATGTATTAATAACTTTCGTAATAAAAAAAAAAAAAAAAAATTATTCGTTGTTTAAAATCATATTGCATATACATCACTACTTTTCCTTAACCGCCATAATGTAACGACAAACCTTAATAAATTAAAATGTTCTATCGGCGAAAAAACAAACTTTTTTTTTGTACATCTTAAATCAGACCAGTGTTTTCTCTGCATGGAATATCTCTTTGAGTTAGGAAACGCGGAAAGTGAATATATCAACAAACACAAAATTATTAACAAAAGCTAACCAACTTTGGAATTTTTATAAATTTAATCATCAACTCCAACAGGTAATTCTTTTGCAGATCAAAACAATGACCTTGCAGACAAGAGACCTATCGAAAGGTACTGCTGTAGAAGTTTCAAACGAGATAAGCATAGAGTATGATTTCTCCGAACCCTCATATATTGTAAAATCGCTTGGAAAACACCAAGAACTGCCACCGTTCCAAGCAATTTGCGAAATCTTTAAAAATAAAATAACTTTTTCTTGTATTGGGGAACCAGCCCCTCAAAAAAAGTTTGCAAAGCAAAATGCAGCAACCAAACTCTTGGAAATGCTTTCCACAAGATATTTATTTTTAGAAGAAATAGAAGGAAAAAGCTTAATCCCGGAATCCAAAATTTTCAAAATAAGTGATGAAATCAGTAAAGAAACCTTGCAAAAATGGACTAATGCATGTGAAAGGTGTTTTCAAAGAGGACATTTAACTCATAACTGCTGCAACCCTTTACTTAATAAAAAATATAAAAATAACTCTTAAAAATTATCACTAATCTACGACATTATAAAATTATGTTTTGTATAAATTCTTACGGCATGAAATGTATTAATTACGTGTGAAAGATATTGATTTATTTGCGCGTATGGCAAATCATATGTAACCTTATACTAATGTTGAGTTGAAACCATTACAAAAAAAACTATGTAATAATTTATAACAAAAATTATGATGTTAAAACAATGTGAATTTTTTAATGATAAACGAGCTAGTATGTTAATATTGGAATGCAATAAATAATAAAGTACAAAAAAAAAGAAAAAAAATACAAATTGTAGAACAAAACGTCGAAACGAATGTTATATTCAATTCACCTATTGTTATTATATCAGAAATAGAAATTCCATTGTATCTTCAAAAACATTAATGAATGTATTCTTCTTCCGAAGATTCGATCGCGGATGCTTCACCCCCGCGCTCGAACGGGGGGGGGGGGGGGTCACGTCCCGCGACGTTTTAGAATGTACTATAGGCACAGTCTAGGTCTAGAGGAAAATCTGGGGAAATCACTAAAAAATATAAATATTTAAGATTGGACAATTTCTACAAATTGAACAAAAATTTTAATTTATAAACAAAATAATTAAAATGAAAATACCCAGAAATTTTTCTATCAGTTTTTGCCCAGAGTTCCAACTCTTCATGAGTTCTATGTATTTTTTAGAATTCATACTTCGTCTGATGCTTCATGAGAGGAAAGTTGTACATTAAAAAGAAATAAGAGTTCAAATACCTAATTAAATATTTGAATTCGACCAACAAGATAATCACAATTATACAATTATATATAAAACATTAATTAGCTAACCTCAAATCTGTCAGGATGACCCTTAACAGTCTCGACTCAAATTGAAATCATAATTTCTCCATTAAGTGAAATACATGCTTACCGATTTTCCGAAAATGATTTTGATGTGAAGTACTGCAGTTATCACCGATATTTCAAGTATATGTTTCACTTTGAGACACCAAACACACGACACAGCACCGGCAATAACCAGCAGCGTTCTTTCTGAAAATTGGTGGTAACGGCGCTGATCACGTGATAATATCATTTCAGAGTGTAAACCTGACATTCTGTCGATATTTGAATAGACTATAATATTATTGTTTCCCTGAATACGAAGAAAAAATGATGGATGGTACGCGGTACTATCTGCAATATAAAACAATATTGCATGAGATCTTCGGCTCCCTCGATTTTTTTCAAAGCCCTGACTTAAGTAAAGGACAACCTGTTACATCCTAAATCGTTGCAACAAAATTAAGTTCTTCCTTATCAAGCTCTTCCTGTAAAAGTCGTATACGTTTACTAATCCTTTCACGGGTCATTTTGTTATATCTACGTCTCTTAAAACTTCCTTTTATCGCAGAACCTTGTCCAGACACTAAAATTATAAAATTAAAGTTACCGATTATTCGAAATTGTACTAAATTTTCAGAATTCCAAGTGTTCAATCACCTTCTGAGTTCCTACAATTTATTGTTCAATTTTAAACATTGTTCAATTAGATGTTTTATTTTCTCATCTATATGTTTGTTATCCAAATTTGGGCTCGTATTTATATGCCTTAACCCCCATAAGGGCTATGTGTAAGACAAGGACAGCAAGAGTGTCGACAAGGATTATACCGAGTGTCCTCGTATTCTCCGTGCCTTTTACATGAATCTATTATTCAGATCTTACATTTGTTAGTTTCTGGATATTATAGCATTTAATAAACTTACTCTGTTATCTTAAGGAAAATTGTTATTTATGTGTGAAAGTTTTATATTTGAATTTATGGAAAGTCTATGTGAAATCTTAAATGATTATTATTTTAAATATATTTATCGAATTTTAGATGTACATATTTGATTGAACGCAATTTTTATTTGCACGCTTAGTATATAGCATTAAAATATATATTTCTATATAATCAAATGTATATATATATTTATTATAATACTTGTTTGTTTAAACTATTTTATTCACATACCTATCTATTGTTACATATATTTTTATTTATGAGAAAAGGGAAAAGAGAAACAGATATATTCTACACTAATTGCTTAAAGGCTTATTCGGACTCTCATACATTTCCTTGTAAGTCATAATATAATTTTGTGGATTGGTATATAATTACATGTTTCCTTATTATTGGAATTGTATAAAAAAAATGTCTAATAGGAATTGAATCTCGACCTTGAATGGTGTGAAAATGATGTTGGAATAATTTAAAGGTAGGTTGAGTCAAACAGGATAGGCACCGGATATCGCACCTTGGACCAGCAGTTGCACTCTTATCTCAAGTGCTCAATCTGTTTGTTAGGGGGACAAGGTCCATTTTATAGGGCGTTTTCCCACATTTACCGGGGGATACAATTTCTTCTGATCTGAATCTATTCAATACTTACTAATTTGTTTAACTACACGTCCAATTCGATGGGACGTAACAACTTCAAGAAAAATTGTCTTGATTATTCATACTACTATGATGGTTTTTTATCATCATGTGAAAGAGCAATGATGATAAATTTATTGAAAAATATTTCTTGGAATTGCATCTGGTGCATGTGTCCATGGTTTCAAATAATTTATTGCTGAAAAATATTTTTCTGTGAGATACTTCTTGGAAGTGTTTTTCGCGTCATGGGAACCAGCTATATAGATATATGTGAACTATTTCCCTTAGGTTTCAATTATTTCTCTTATCTCTGCGAAATATAAAGGAGGGGTAGACTCATTTCTATAAATTGATTGTTTTTAATGATTAAACAATCATTTGCTACTAATGCATTGCACAATTACTTAAACGTTATGGATTCTGAAAACTACAAGAGATTGATTCTCCTTATGGATCAAGCGTATACAATTCTAAAAAAAAAGAAAAATATTTCTTGGAAATAGAGAGGCGGGATATGAGAATGCATCTTATATTGTTTACCGTTTAGGATGTTTGTGGCAATAAATAAATTAGATATGAAAAAATGTCAAAGCGAAGGACAAATGATGTGAAAAATATTTCTTGGGAATAGAGAGGTGGGATACAGTTGATCATGGATATAAAAGGAAGCGACCCGTGGATCCCTGTTTAGTTACGTTACATCCATTTTTGTCACATGTACAAAGTTGAAACAAATAAACGTGAAATACAAGTTAAACTGACTAAGCTATTGAAAAATATTCAAGAGACCAAACGATTGATTGAAGCAACATCTAATATTCAAGTAATATCAACAAAATTGGGGCATATTTCTCTGTAAGAATATCGACTTGAAGAAAATAAATAGAATTGTTGCTATCTTGCCTATCAAGAGTTTGAAAGAGTTAAAGGTTGGTGAATATTATAATATAACAAGCTTCAGAAGAGTTACTACACAATACGGTTTAAAAATAACTAATGAGCAACACATCAGCCTTCCTCTCCCTGGCAGTCTGCATCAGAAGGCTCTGGGCTTCCTTCCCTCTCCCGAGGTTGAGCTGTAGGAACTCCACTTTCCACCTATCAACCTCCGGAGCTCTGCCCTAAATATTGGGCAAGAACCGCTCCCCGAAGCATGGGCGATATTTTTTTCGCCCCTATCAGCGCAAGTCAGGCACCGAGGGGGAGCCTTGCACTCCTTGGCCACGTGCGATGCGCCCCTGCACTTCCAGCAGGCATCCTTCCTGTCTGGAAGCGTGCTGGTTCGCCGGATCTGGGCGTAGGACTCTCCATCCTTCGCCGACACCTTGATAGCGTCGCCCTATCTGGCGGCCGAAGAGCGCCTCGGTAACTTTCCCTTTGCTTCAGGTTCCTGCGCAGAGGGCACGGAAACCTGTTTCTTCTTCTTCTCTTTTTTTTTTTTTTCTTTTCCACCAGCTGCCATTCCCCATCCTTTTGTGGGGTCTGTCCTCTGGTGGCCGCAGCTTAAGATGTCGATGTGCCGCCCTTCTCTTTCTTGGAAAGCCAATCCTCGGGGGGAGACGGAGCAACCCTCTTCTCCCCTTTTGTCAGCTTTTTTGGAGTATCTCCCAGAGACGCAGAGCGCAGTCTCTGGAAGATACCCATCTTTTTTGAGGCGGGGTGGAATTCCGTCTTCTTCTGGATTTCCACCCCGCTGTCTAGAAGGCATTTATGGGTGTTGAGCATTCCGCTCAACACCTCTGTAGCCTCGTTCACGCTGTCCTTCACGTGGCCAGGGTTATTTCTCAGCATACCCTGCTGGATGACGCTGAGAGCCCTGGCTAAGACCTCCATTTTTTCACTTTGCTCCCTCAGGAGCTGAAGGACGTCCTTCCATCCCTCAGCTCCTGAAGACTGACTGACCAGTCTGACAGACTGCAGAGGCTTTGCAGTGTCCCCCAGGAGATTCCATACACCAGTTCATTTTGAGCCGCATCCAAGAGAAAGCCCGTCTATATGTTCTTCTCTCGCATACAAAGGACACATATCACAGTCATACGGTGCTGACATTCATTCAGTTCACTCATTCCTCGCAGGCACTCACAGACTCATTTTCAACGCCGCTGCCTGGGGCAAACATCCTTCTTCATGCAATGGGATAGACGCGCCTATAGCGTCCCCCGCTTTCAACCTGGGATAGACCCGTTTATAGGGCACCCTTCACTATAGAGCCCCCTGCATTTGTTCACCGATTCATCGGGACACTAAACCTCCATGGCCCGAGGGCCGTCTGCTAAGCCTCCCCACCCGCCTTTTTTTGGCATAGTCAAGAGAAGGACTTCGTCAAGGTAGCAGTCCAAGGGGAGAAGCAAAATCAATCTTTGAATAAAATTTTTATACTTAAAGGATTTACTGTCACGAATATACATGAATATAGTCTTGACTAAAACTTATTAGTGAATCCCCAAGCATTAACCTGTCCTTATTAATTTGCGTACACCATATACATTATCAAGATCTTTACTTCTTTCACCCAGTACTAACATATAAAATAATTTCAAAGTGACATGTTTGATAACATGTCTATTATTGTATTGACCCATATTCATAAAAGTTTTGTTCATTTCTTTGGCATAGGGTCAGTTTCTTCTTATTCTCTTTGATTAAAATTATTATTAGAGGGCCCCCAAATGTGGCCGAAACGTTTGCCTTTCTTTCTTTTTGCGCATTTTTAAATCTAATAATAATTTTAATCAAAGAAAATAAGAAGAAACTGACCCTATGCCAAAGAAATTAACAAAACTTATATAAAATAATGTTTTATATTATCATCCCATGATGAAGAATATGGTTGTATACTACTTCCTGTATTATCAACACTCGAGAAATCCGAATTAATTGAATCTTCTCTTTCATCATCAGCTGATTTAAATGATAAATAATGATCATCATCATCAATATTATCTGTATCTACAATTTTTACTTGTTCTTTTTCACTGACAGGATCAACTTTTTTTATAGTCTCGAATCCACCAACAATTATTCCAAGCGGTGTTACAATAGGTTTAAAGGTTTCATTTAACGACTGTTCGACTGTTTCTTTACCCAATTTCATTAATTTATGTTTGCGTCGAATCCCATCACTAGCCTTTGCAATTTGATGTAATATATCTGCTTGTTTATGTGAATTCTCCTTTCTTGAAGACATCTTTATTCATCAGAGTCTAAAAAGCTACTAGTTCCCTAGAATATTTGTATTGCCTTTTTCTTTAATTTCTTAAATTTATAAAACAATCAAAGCCTTTTCAATAGCTACCTTGATTGCTTTCATTATCTTTATCAATAACAACGAAGCCATATTTGTCATTGTTCCAGCAAGCTGAACACAATTCCTTAAATTTTGAATAAGACATATCTGTATCTACATGATCATCATAAATATGTTTGAGGTTCAATTCATCCTGTCTAAAAAGTACTAAGAAATTAACATTATCACGAATCAAGTGTTTCGGAATTCGTGCGTACGCTTGACACAAATAGAAACAATCAATAAGTTTGTCGACCTATTGAAAAAAATGCTCAAATATTATCTTGTTTATTACACGGTACGTCATTAAATACCATTATTGAGCTAGGTTGTGCTTCATTTGGTTGAACAACTTCTTCATGCTCATTGAATGGAAAATATTCAATGTCATTCACTGTCTTTAGAACTTTTTCTAAAAATTTGTATTCAGGCTGATTCAGAGATTTCGAATAAATATAGATATTCTCAAATCTCAACCCGTTTGGATGTGTCAATAAAATAAGCAAAGCATTTGTTTTCCCACAGTTTGATGGACCACAAAAAATAGCTCGTACACTATTCGGTAATAAACTTCCATATCGCTTTACTTCTAACTTCCATTCTTGTGTAAAGTTATGAAAATTTGCTACTGGTAATTTTGTGGATTGTCTAAAAATTGTTTCTCAGGCACATATAGCCTTGAGTACAAATAAACGTGTAACCAGTTATAGAAAAGCTGTCAAACGAAGCAGACGTGGTAAAGGAGTATTGAATAAGGTTATAAATAATCTCCCTGTAGAGTTGCACATTCTTGGATATCAGTACTGTGGACCAGGTACTAAATTAACAAAACGATTAGCACGTGGTGATCCTGGTATCAATCCTCTCGATAAGGCTTGTAAAGAACACGATATTGTCTATTCTCAAAAGAAAGAAAATATTAAAGCAAGAAATACAGCTGATAATGTCCTGGCTGAAAAAGCTTGGAATCGTGTTGAATCTAAACTTGGTATGGGAATTACGAAAAATAAAAAAAGATTAAGTTTACCGTTGAAGAAAATCGTTTCTGCAGCTGAAAAATCTATATTTGCTGGCAAAGATACACACTCAGTTATTAAATCTGCACTGCAGGGTGCACGCGCAGCTGTCAGGAAGGCTGGTGGGAAAAGAAATTTGAACAAACCTTGAATTTGACCTGTCCCATTAAAAGTTGGAGGCTTTCTACTCTATCTTGTGCCCATTTTGCAGGCCTGAGTGCTACTGGAGCATTAACAGGTGGAGCTGCTGGTATAGCTAAAGCTGTCAATGATGCGAATGCAGCTAAAAAACAGCTAGAAGAAAGTCAACGTCACAATCAAATAATAGAGTCTATAGTTTTGGAGAAAGGTTTATATCTCAAGCCTTATAAAGACGGCCTAGGGCTTTCAATTGATTCTGAAGTTTATAAAAAGGCAAAAAAGCTAAAAAAAAACCCGAAATAAAATTACCACATCGAGCGTTGACTGACTTTAATTTAGGAAAATATGCAAAATCTATAAAAACACCACATTTTCGAGGTTTATTTATGCGAAATGCATTGCCAATAATAGGACCTTGTAAATTTCAATCAGCTATTGTTAATTTAGATAATGAAGATGGACCAGGTACGCATTGGGTTGCATATAAAAAAGCTGACAATAATGTTGAATATTTTGATAGTTTTGGCAACCTTCGACCTCCCTTAGATCTCGTTAAATATCTTAGTGTTAATAGAATAAAATATAATCATGATAGGTATCAGAATTATAATACATTTTTATGTGGACATTTATGTCTTAAATTTTTATGCAATCAGTTGGAATTGAAAAGTTTGTACTCTCTGTGTAAATAAGTAAATTGTTCATTTTCACTTTAGTTAAAAGTCAACCATCATCATGAATGATTCGTTTACCTTAACCTTATCAGGAAATTCATCAGTATTAGAAACGCAATATTTTTCACCAATTGAACTGTCACAAAATAAAAATTACGTTCTCGGTCTCGTTGAATTTCTAACATTCAATTCAATTGCAAACGTTGATATTGGTTGAAATAAATTTTACATAGATAAAGAAGAAATTATTATACCAACAGTTAGCTATGAAATAAAAGATATCCACCGATGTTTACAGAATGTTTTGATGAAGAAGGGAATTGAAATCCACATTTTACCTAATAATAATACTTTAAGCAGTGAAATTTTTTGTAATCGTGAAATAAATTTTAAAAAGGCAGATTCTATAGGCCATTTATTAGGATTCAAACCGCAAATACTTAAAGCTAATAAAGTTCATCAATCTGATTCACCAGTGTCGATAATCAGAGTAAACTCACTAAGAATTGAGTGCAATGTCACTACAAGTGCGTACATCAATGATCGAAAGGTGCACACGATTCATGAATTTTTTCTAATCGTACCACCAGGATATAAAATCAGTGTTCGCAGAACGTGGACGTAAACGGCCCCTACCGTAGACCTTACCAGCTCATGGCTTCTTCCTCGCTCCACTGCCATAGGTTGGTTGAATGAGGAAAACACAATGAGCTCGAAGCATCTATAGTGGGGGCCGTTTACGTCGACGTTCTGCGAACACTGTATAAAATATTTGAGGTGCCATCACACGTCATTTACATCGAGGTGAAACCATAATACTTAGATTACATATAAAATCTCTATAATTATGGGAATTATGTTCAATAGAAAAATCGGTTTTAGTTATAATAGTGAGGTAGGATGTCTCAAAAAAGTCAGTCACAAACCTGCATTCAAGTTGTTGAGACCACACAATATTCAACTCCTAAAGAACTTGGGTCTCAATGTCATAGCTCAAGGAAAAAAATAAAAAGATTTAAATTCTTTTGTATCTGTATTATTATTTTTATTTATAAACGTCTCAAAATCTGCAATGGAATAGGAAATACTAAGTATTTCAAGACCGATTGTCTATGATGAATCTATAGCACATTTTGAAGTGCATGCACATCTACCTTATGCCTCATCTACCTTCAATAATAGTGATGAAATCCGAATTGCTGTTCAAAATCAAGATCACTGCCTTCTACCAAGTAAAAGTTCACTCCACATTCAAGGAAAATTAGTAAAAGAGGATGGAACTCCAGTTACTAATACTAGATTCATTACCAATGCCATCTATCATTTATTTGAAGAAGCACGTTATGAACTCAATGCTGTAGAGATTGATAAAAACAAAATCGTTGGTCTCACAAGTCTTGTAAAACATTACACATCAGTCTATGAGGCTCAGAGCAAATTTCTATTTGAGGTTATGTGCTCAAAAAATGGGGCTTTCGCTACTTTTGAGGTTATGTACAGGGCGCAAGAAATTTTTTTGGTTTTTTTCTCAAGTGTCATCATTTAGCACTACTCTTTCCCTTCAAAATGAGCTATTGAACAGTCACGAGCGATTTTTTTTCACAAAGATACGGCCATATCAAGTTTTGACATTTATCCGAACAACCTTATGAGCATTCACATTGTCTCTTTGGTGCATACCATTTTGCATTCGAAAATTTATCTTGAAAATTTGTGCTTGCGGGTTTTGATGGTCTGTGAATAAAAATTCACAGTCAGAAAATTGATATTTCCATTTCTAAGATGGCGGATTCAAAATGGCGGATCGAAATTTACGAAATTAAACGATTTCAGAGTTATCCGTATGGCAATCTCAATCTTGATATTGATAAAAAAACAATACGCTTTACTTTACGAAATGTACATCAATATTCAAACAAATTATTATAATAGAGAACCTCAACCATATTTGTCGGAAAGTGGTTTTTTAGATTTCGCTCCTTTGATTGTAATTGATTGTTCAAAGCAAAATGAATCCTTGAAGACGGGACCAGTAGATATTCGTTTAGAGTTTAAAGCTAAAGAAAATTTTCCCGCTGAAACTGCTGCATATGGTTAGATCTTACATGATCGAGTAGTTGAATATAAGCCAATAAGTGGAGGGGTAAAATAAATAATATAAATTTCTTTACTTATTCTTAAATAATTCAGTATCTTATAAGATGGAATTCATAATTGATGTTCAAGGATTTAAGTTGCCTGTCAATGAAATTATCGTCAAATAATTAGTGGTTCTTCCAATTAAGTGTAATAAATTAACAAAGCCTATTAATTTTCACTTTCAACCACCTTGTCAGTAGACTTGTGTATCACTGAAGTACAGAAATATAAATCGTTGTCTGGAAAGTAATTTACATGAGATGTACCTTATAAAATGATGGAAGTTATTATTGAAAATATTTCAAAAAATGCTCAAACAATTTACGTAAAGGGTTCAGAAAAAAAGAATTGGTTGAAATGTTTAATAAACCGTCTACAAAAATTATTGATATGTTTGATCTAAAATGTCCTTCACTTCAACATTTAAAAGATAAATTAAAAATAGTATTCAATGTTTTCATCATGTTAAAAATATACCGAGTTGTAATTGTTCATTACTAAAACCATCATGGTGGTATGAATAATCAAGAAAATTTTTCTTGAAGTTGTTTATGCAAAATTTATTTAATGTAATTTTATACCATGATCCAAGGCAACGTATGAGACAAACATCTTTATCAATGTCATTATTAAAAATATTCTAAATGTTAAACAATATAAAATGCATTCTTATATCCCACCTCTCTATTTCCATGCTACATACAACATTTATTTAATGTAATTTTATAGCATGATTCAAGGCGTCGTATGAGACCAACAATTTTATCAAAGTCGTTATTTAAAACATTTTAAAACTTTAAACAATATAAGATGCATTCTCATATCCCACCTCTCTATATCCAAGAAATATTTTTCAATTAATTTGTCCTTCGCTTTGACATTTTTCATATCTAATTTATTTATTACCATAAACATCCTAAACCTTAAACAATATAACAAATGCATTCTTATATCCCACCTCTCTATTTACAAGAAATATTTTTTAATCGTCTGCCCTTCAACGAAATCGACAAACATCAAGTTCTTTCTAGAAGCCAACCTCCCCATTACTAAAAATATTTCAGGATATAGTGTAATACCATAAGCTTCGAGAACCTTCCAGAAATCTTACAATTTAGCACGGACATGAACCAAATAATGTCTCTCTGACGTCATAAGCTTCAAGGATTTTCCAGAAAATCCTCGGAAATTTAAAATTAATATTGACCAAATGAAGACTCTCTGACGTCATAAGCTTCGAGAAACTTCCATAATCCTCAAATTTAGCATGAAAAGAGGCTCTATGACTTCATAATCTTCCAGAACCTTCTAAAAATCAAGGCTTCGAGAATTGTCTCGAGTGTCGGTAAATGTCGGTGCATCAATTTGTATCTAGAATCCCCACTGCCTTACTACTCTAAATATATTTAATATTTACTAATATTGTTGAGCTACATTTCCAATTCGTTTATACGTGACACCAGCGTCGAGTCGTACGGATGAATCGTTTGAAAAAATTCGAGAACTGATAAGAAAGGACCGTTGTATGTCCGTGAGACTCATTGAAAATGTCACAGGTATCAGAAAATCACAAGTTCATCGCATATTAAATGAAAATTTGAAGCTACGGAAGGTTTGTGTCCGATTTGTTCCATACAGTTTGAGCGATGACCAAAAGCATGCCCGAGTTTTGTACGCTCAAGACATCATTTTAACCGCCGATAAAGATCCAGACTTTTTGAAAACAATCGTGGCTGGCGATGAAACATGGTGTTTTGAATACGAAACACTTACTAAGAAACAGAGTGCAGTTTTGAAATGCCCAGAAGACTCACCACCAAGAAAAGTACGCCTGCAAAAATCGAAAGTCAAAACCATGCTTATCACTTTCTTCGATTCTGAAGGGATGATTCATAAGGAGTTTGTTCCCGAAGGCTTCGCGATGATGAAAAATATTATTTAGGTGTGATGCAATTAGCGGTGTCTTCAAAAGCTGTATGATCGTTCTAAAGACTGTATTTCGTCAAAAGGATGTATTTCGAAAAATTATGAATAAATTATTATGAGTATTAAACTACAATGTGAGATTTATTAGAAATTCGGAAATTTTTGCGACACACTGTGTATTGTAATGATTTGTGACGTACCAAATGTTCAAGAATGCATTATAGTATGCACAAAACTCTAGATTGGCTTAACTCCGAATTGGTAAAAATCGTTTTTTAGTAAAATTTACATTTTATTTTACTCGTAGTTAAGTTCAATTTTTAAACTGTTTTTGAATTGAAATAATATATAAAATATATTAGAGTCTGTGGCAGTTAACTAGATTTGGTGACAACATCGATTGTTGTAGCATCAATCCGAGGGCATGGATTCGCCAACTCAAGCAAATAGGTAACGTAAGGTGGAGAAGATTTCCTCATAAGTTTGACTGCTGCCAGAACGACTGTTTTATGTTCGCTTTTATTAGTCAAAATTGATATGTACAAGGGTAGTCCTAGAAGTACCCGACCTGACAAAGAAAACCCAGAAACTTTGGGAAAAAATACCTTTATTTCTCAACGTAGTCTCCTTTTAGCCCGATACACTTTTCCCAGCGATGTTCAATAGCTTTGATACTCTATTTATAGCGAAAACCGTCGAGTTTCTCAAAATAACCATTAACCGCAGACTCCACCTCATCATTGTTGGCAAATCTTTGATTACCGAGCCATTTTTTCAATTTTGAAAAAATAAAATAATCCGAGGGGGCTGAATCTACCGAATAGGGTGCGCGCGGAAGCAATTTGAACTTCAACTCATTGATTTTGGCCACCGCGATAACGGATATGTGAACTGATGCAATGTCTTGATAAAACAATTCTTTCTTTTTCGCGAAATGCGGCCATTTCCTTTTTATTTCATCACTCATACGCTGTAATAAGTTTGCATAATACTCGCCGTTGATTGCTTTTCCTTTTTGAAGATAATCAATAGAAATTATTCCATGCACATCCCAAAAAACTGATGCTATGACCTTGCCAGCAGATAGAACTGTCTTCGCTTTCTTTGGAACCGATACTCCTTATTCAGTCCATTGTTTTGGCTGTTCCTTCGTTTTAGGTGTGAAATGATGGACCCATGTTTCATCTATGGCTATGAATCGACGCGAAAAATCTGCCTTATTGCTGTGAAACATCGCCAAACACTCATTGAATCATCCAACGCTTTTTTTTTTTTTTTTCCACTGCCATGTTCGTCTTGGCAGCTCGTACGACCTCGTTTAAACTCTGCCACCCAATACTTTATTGCTGTAAATGAAGGAGCAAAACCCCCCAGAGTAGAATCTAGCATTCTAGCTTCTAGAATGAAAGTCTTGTATCACATAACGATGAACAATTTTTTCCATGTTTACAAATTCACTGAGAACGTTCTCTATTGATAGCTGTTGAACAAATACTAGACAACGTAGCGCCTTCAAACTTCTAACTTAAGCTTTATAAGATTGTTACTTTCGACCATAGTAATTTTAAACAACCGTCATCTATGCGTCAGGTCGGGTACTTCTGGGACTACCCTCGTGAAAAGTATAAAAGAAACCACAGAGAATCTAAAATTACCTTGATTTCACAATTTTGTCTGATTAAAAATATTCAATGATTTACCATATTTCCTTATACTTATTTCCTTTTTGTTCCTTAAGAAAATTTTATGCGATCATATTTCAGTTATTGATTTAAACAAATTATTCTTCGTTTCTATTTATATCTAAAAATTTGTACAGATTGATGTAAAGGAAGTAAACGTCGAAGGAAAGGAACAGCCATATTGGGCATGTGAACTAGTAGCATTTGAAGACTCCTGGAGCCATGCTCGCAGAAAACGTCGTATTCCTTTACAACGAAAAAATTTGGCAAAAAAAATCCGTATAGAAGAAGAGATTGGAGTCAAGGCTCATCCGTCTAATTGTGTAATTGCTGCACAAGAAGGTGAAAGCTCTTCAAAACCAAGAAATAAGGAACCTTTTTTGGTATTTATTTTAGTCGTCGATACAATTCAAGAAAATAAAAGAAACCATGCAGAAAATTGTAAAAAAATAAGAATTTCTATGATGTTTGAAAGAGGAATCGGCGGCAAAAGTTCTCTTGAAAGCTTTCGTCAATTTCTTGTTAATGAATTAAAAGTTAGAGAATATTTCAAAAAACAACTCGATAGTTAGAGGAAAGATCAAATAAGTCTGTAAATAGTTTAATTTTATACTGTAACCTACAAATTTCTAACGATTGGGGGGAGGGATGTTTAAATATATATATACAGAGTGATTATTTTTTATCTTGAAACATCAAAATATCTCATGAAATACACATCGTACAAAAAAATGCCCGCAGTAAAAACTCTTTATTTTTGAGGAAAAAAATTTATTTTACATTTTTCAATCGAAAATATTCGTCACGTATTTTCACAATCTTATCACATATGAGGAGGTATTATATTTCTGTAAAACTTTACCCTCAGTTTTTTTAACAAATGTTCACGTTTCATATCTTCTGAATCCAGAAAAAGGCTTTTTTTTCAAATCTGTCTGTCTGCCTGTCCCCGTCGTCTTCGTCGTTGTCGTCATCGTTGTCTGCTACGCATAAACATATTGGGAATTGACATACTTGCCCTGTCCTATCGTGGTTTAATCGGCCATTGAACGGTCAGAGTGAATTGAAAATTTGTGAATGTCCATAAAGATGGCGGCAAAGGGCAAGCAACGTGAAGGGAACTTCATAGTGGTATGGCAGGGGAGAGCTTCGAAAGTGGGGACTAGAATAGGAAACGTGGAAAAGAGAGTGAAGTTTCCAATGATGATGTAAGTAGAACTTTACCTTTTGCCACTACTGTGGGCTACTACCATTACATAAATAACTAATAACAATTAAATCTAAATTTCTATGCATTTATATTGCATGAATAACTAATAACAATTACATCTAAATTGCTATGCTTTTCAGAGTGATACTAAAAAACGTAGAACTGTCGTTCATCGAGAAAAACATAGAGAATATATGAGACAATGACTTCTTTCCGATATCATTAATCAAAAAAAAAAAATATTGTGTGTAAGCACTCACATCCTTTTTCAAAAGAATATGTTCTCAATACGCAATTTTACACACATACGCCCAAATACTTTAACAAGTAAATGTCTTCTTAATACGCGATTCCGTAAGTTTTCACATACGAAGGAACTGTATTGTATCTGTCATAGGGCGGGTGAAGTAAAAGTTGTCAAGTTGAACCTCTGACTTCATATTCAACTTTGCAAAAACATGACGTTCAGTCTACTGTTTTGTCTGTGCCTTGGGGTGCATGTTTTTGTTGTGCACCTTTCTATTTTTTATGTGCACCTTTATTTTTTATGTGCATCTTTCATTGATCAAATGCGCAACATTTTGTATTTGACGTGAAAAGTTTTACTTCACCCGTGTGGTTTCAGCGCACACAATATTGTTTTTTTTTACGATGAAGGTAATACAATAATAGAAGAGTTAGAGTGGGTTGAAGTGTCATTATGAGTGGAAAGTGTTACCTGTTGTGACGTGGTAAAATTTACCTGGCACATTAAAAGACTTTGATTTCGGTAAACTCACTGGTTTGACAGGTGGGGTTATGTCCCGAGGGAAAAAGTCGTGATACGAGAGGCCGCACTTCGTCGCCACCCGAGAGCACTCGAAACACTTATCACGCACTGCACGCATTTACGCTTCCTGTCCCGTCTGTTCCATACACGGCACGAGGACAACAGCACCAGAGGACAGCAGCGTTGGAGATGAGGCACAACCGGCTACCGAGTCGACGTAAACACTGGTCGTCATGACGACTTGCGAGCATCGATACATCGATGCTTCGATCATCGCCGCCATCGATCGTTGGAGAGCGACGCACAGAACGACCAGATGCCACCACGTGACCCGGAAGACGTACCCTGGGGCACATAGACTCCGGGACTTGATATTTAGTATTTTTGACATTTGCGATACTAAATATATGCCGTATGATGTGAATGGACACTAATTACAATAGTGCCAATGTACTACACGCGTTGTTCGACGTAATAGAGAGAACCGCGGGCTTATAGAAATTGTTTGCCGAGGGCAGTTACTGTACTAGGCACGGGTTGCCTAGTCGTCTTCTAGATGTATGACATGTGACTTGCTTCCGGGTCCGCGATTGGGTCATGCATGTAATTCGTGGGGTAGGTCGGGAATTTTATCAGCGTCGCGTCTTCTTCACTCTCGTCCTGCGACTATTTGCGACAGCTGTTTCTCCGCTGTGTCTCCCGAAAGGATTTATTAAAGAGCGAGGAAATTAGAATGGAGGGTGAATTTGTCCTGCGATTTGTTCCGGAATTACAGGACGTTGTTCAGGTAGCGTAAGTTGGTTTTATTACATTTTTCCTTTGGCAAGTGGTCCTGAAGTACCGGACAATCTGTAACTAACATTGACGCTTCATGGCGTCCATCCGCGGTGTGCCCACTCCCATAGGCCAAGTGGCGAAAGAAAAATAGTGATTGCTACGTCCCCTAGTCGCCGCTAGTGTGTCATGGAAATGAACGTCATGCGCGGTAAACATGTTGTCACTTGTCTGCATGTTGTGATTGATTAAAATTGATTGCGATTTCAAGTGATTTTAGTGAACTTCGATCTTTAAAGTTCTAATACCTAGACTAATGTGCCAACAATTAGCAGTGCTGTACTGTTTGCCCTCCAAATGAAAATAGTTGTAGCTGCAAATCGGGTAAGTCACCAATAACTTTTGTTTTGAATCTAAAATAAAACTCATAAAGGCTTGGTTTCTCGTTTTGTTTATAAAAATTCATTGCGTATTATATTGCAAAACGCGGTAAGAAAGTTTGCATTAAAAAGGATTTTCGTTCTTCAGCTTTAAATCCGCATTTAAGTGTTGATAAAGATAAAACTCCAGTTCCCTTCAAAGCTGATTTAAGCCATGTAAAGTAACCTCAAATATAATAAAATCCGAATTTTTCCTTTTTCGCATGAGAAGGCGAAAATTTCGCGCTCTTTAGTACTGGATCTGTAGTGGAGGGGGAAGGGGTAGTTTTCATGAAATCTAGTTCCTGCTACGTCCCCTAGATGTCGCTGATATAAATTCATTCCCCCCGCTACCATCTGTAAGTACCCCTTTGTAATACATCTCTATTGAATTCTTGTTCTCTCTGGCGGTGACGCGCGGTGATAAATTGAATTCGCCATATTGTCACGTGGCTCGGAAAGATTCCGAGATTTCTGTCATTTTGTTTATACTTATCGATATTAATATAGATGTTTTGGGCTTTTATTAACATTCATTTTGTTTTGTATAGAGACTTTATTCTTTTAAATAATTCTTGTGCAGCCTTTTATTTTAATAATTAAATTCTGGTTCACTTATTTACCCGGTAAACTGTTGTGATCTTACTTTGACCCCACCTTGTATTAACCTACTATGAATTTCGAGTCTCCGTTATTGTCATAAGTAGTGTTAATATTATCATTGCCTTTGTCTGTGAACATTTTGCCACTTAAGAGAGTGGCTGGCGCTCAACAAGTCTTCTAGCAAACATTTTATTTCAGGTCATTCCGAACTGAAATAAAATTAGTTGGGCTAGCCAAAAATGCGAGTTGACAGGTCGCGGGTAAAACCTGCATCTCACTGTGCATAAAAGGATTGCCTTGTTTGATGAATTGAGGCAACAGATAGCATTCCATTCGGTTTATGAAGTTTTTCATTCAAAGGGAATATTTTACAACATTGGCAGGAACAATAAATTGTAAAAGGTAAGTTAGTTTTCTTTTCAGTTTTCTACTGAAGAAATGAGATGGATGATAGATCAGCAGCGAAATGTTTTTTTTCTTTTTTGAACGTGAATAATTTCCAAGTTTCTATTTTTTTTCTAGGTAGAGCCTGAAGATTTGAAATGGATGGGACAAAATTTGTCCAATGTAATTAAGGAAAACGATCGTTGTAGGCGAATTTTACGTGTACCTATAGACTGGCTTTACGAGAATACTAGTAGGCAAAGAAAAAATAGGGAAATTCTTGTTCATATTCTAACGAAAAATAAGGAAGATGTTCCTTTCATTATAAATGAGCGGCGATATCGCATTATTAATAATGAAGTCGTTGAGACAATCTTTTTCAGAGTCCTGAATTAATGTTGCACGGAACTTTATTCTATGTTGTATTAATTCACGACTTAAAAATTATGCAAAGCCACACTTGGTATCGCCCATAATCGGAGCGCCTTGATAACGACAGAATGAAAATAAAAAGAAAGAATGAGAGAATGAGAAAAGTGCGAAAGCAGAATTAAAATATTTTGTTACGAATTGTCGCGATTCAAATCTCGCACTATTGAAAGCTTTAGCAAGACTTTAAGAGTGCGAGCAGCCTAGCCTTATGTATTTCAGGAGCATCCCATCCGTATGTAATTTTATGAGCACTTCTTAGGTGATACTCTAGGAACCTATGAAATAGGATACATTAAAATTTCTCAAGTAAAATAAAACTATATGCGAGAGTAGTGCATACTCGATCGCTATGTGGGGGTATGCAGAGAATGATATAGAATGAAGGAGAGTGCGAAGTATGAGTGTAAAACGAGAACGCAGCGTAAGAATATATGAAGAGAGAGATATGAAAAGGAATAGAATACGAAGAGAAAAGGATAATGTAAGAGAGAAAAGGAACGAGCAACAGCCTATCACGGTAAATGTAAAAAGAGGGGAGAAATATTCAACACCTTAAAATCAGCGAATGGTGCAATAATAGAATCAGCACAGTACAAAGTCCATTCAAATTCCTAAGTTATCCTTACCATATTCACCTGCGATTCACTTGAATCGTGTCTTATCACCTGGCTAGTTGATTTAATTCGCAATAGTATGTTGCAATACGAGTAATGCATATTATTTTTCACAAATACTATTGGAAATGGGTGGTTAATATACTATTAGTAAAACACAATGATTAAAATGAACTTTGACTTTATGAAATTCACAGCACAAGAAAGGAAACGTCTTTTCGGTTCGAGTAACCTGCTAAGACTATGAGAAAATATTACATGAAAGATGATGACTATGCATTAGCCCTTACTCATATATATCTTAAAAATAATTATCGCGATACGTTCATCGATTCATTTTTGCCGCCAAAGAGTAATGTTATGGCGACACTTGAACCGTTAGAACGCGTCGTTCACGCTTCAACACGTGATCGTATCATTATGTCAATATTTATGAAATGTAAATCTCTAACACGCCCCCTCAAAAATGAAACGATGATCAAAAATATGTAGTTCCTAATCAGATCATAATCATTCCCCTTCTTGTGCTTTCTGGGCGAGATACAAATCTAATCAGACTATAACACTGAAAATGTTAACATTATGTGATCATAAAATATATCAATTTATATCTTCTTATTTTAAACTCATGCCGCCTCTGAATGCCGGAAAACATGCTACTGGTAACGGCTTGGTAAAAACATCTGCCAATTGATTACCTGTAGGACAATATTCAAGTTTTATCAAGTTTAGTTCTATTTGCTTTCTTGACAAATGATACTTGATTCTAATGTGCTTAGACCTTTTGTGATTAGTTGGATTGTTTGCAATACTTATACAGCCATTGTTATCGTCATAAATTAATATTGGCCTTTTAATATTGATATTAATTCTTAACGCCAAAAAATCTAACCACATTGCTTCTTTAACAGCTTCATATAATGGCATATTTTCAGCTTCAGTAGATGAAGCTGCTACGGAATTTTGCCTTTTAGTACATCAGCAAATAGTACTATTTTCAAATAATTTGAATAAGTAACCAGTAGTAATTTTATTGTCATTATCATCAGTACCACCCCAATCTGAATCTTCATATCTAACTAAGAATTCTTTGAAATCATTTCTTTTAAAAGTCACTTTTAAATCAATAGAACCTTTAAGGTATCTAAGTACCCTCTTTAAACATTGCCAAAGCTCTTTATTATTTTTGTTTGTGTATCGACTTGAAAAATTTACTGCAGTACTTAAATCGGGCCTCGTATATAATGTTAGAATAAGTGGGTGAGGTTAAAGCCAGTAAAACGATCACTTGAACTATGATCAGCTTTATTACAAACCAAACTGTTAATTAACACACAGAGAGAGCGATACCGACACGGCTGTGGCTGAGCTTGTACTACTGGGTTAAAGCAAAGCACATAATAGAACAAAGGGTTGTGGCATGCCTTTTGCCACTTTACGCAAGCGCATATGAAAATGGGACCTTCACTCGAACAGTTCAAGTTATAAGTAATGTCAATTCTAACACTTCCCCTCGAGTCAAATGGTACCACAAATAAATTTCTTAATATAAAACCAATAATCACATATTTAATTTTCGTAGTCCGGACGAAGTCAAACAATACTCATGCTTAATTCAAAGAAGTCCTTTTGTCAGAAAATCAGCGACTTGATCTTCACTTGAATTGTGTTTCACTGAGAATAGGTTCTTAAGTAAGAACTTAACACATCCCTAATAAAGTGGTGTCGAATGTCTATATGTTTCGACCTCGCGTGAAACGTTGGATTTTCCGCCAAAGGTAGATAACTCCTGTGGTCACAATGGATTGAAACTTCTCCATCAGATTGTTTAAACTCTACTCCCAAGCAGTAGCTTGCATGGCCTAGATCCTTGACTTCAAAATCAGCAGATAGTTTTCTTTTCAGTTCGTCGATTGCCTTTTCATCTCGTGATGCGACGACGATGTCATCTACATATACAGCAACCATGATTATGTCTTCCCCTGCTCCAGATTGAAAAAGACATGGGTCCGACTTTGATGGGGTGACACCGATTTGTCTGAGAACTTTGTCCAGCTTGTTGTACCAAGTCCTGCCTGCTTGTCTAAGTCCATAGATGAACTTCTTGAGAAGGCATACTTTATTGCCCTTTTTAAAATCGTGGAGCATGTTCTTCGCCTTGTTCTCAATTTCACTATTTCTCTCCAGATCGATGACATTTTTCAGGAACTCTTCGAAGAATTTAGGAGCCTCCATGGTTATCTCCTCCTCCAAATCTCCATTAAGATAAGCGGATGCTATGTCAAATTGTCTAATCACCAAGTTGTTTTGGGCTGCGAGTGATGCCATTTCGGTCGTCCTGGTTTTCTTTTTGTTTCAATGACGAAAATCTGTTCATCTGCATATTTTTGGAACCTAATCTCGCACCACTTGGAGTGATCATCGATGAATTCGATGTAATATTTCGCCCCTCCAACTGAGGTTACTCTGGACGTACCCCACACATCCCCTTCAGACAAACATCACAATCCATCTTTGTGAGCGCATTTGTCAGCTGAATTCCTGTGACGGCACCTTTTCGCACAGCATCAGAAACATCTTTTACATTCACGTGACCGAACCGCCTGTGTAAGACTTCGATCATGGCTTTATACGTTTTTACACTTGAAACCGAACACGCACCTTCTCCATTTTTTTGCACACAGTACAAGTCCCCGATTCTTTGAGCATAAAGTTCAGTGTTGCCCTTAGCGTTAATAACCTCCACTAAGCTTTTTTTAAACAAAACACTATAACCGCGATCGGTGAGTTTTGCTACCGATAAGAGATTGGTTCTCAAATCAGGCGCATGCGATGCATTCTCGAGTGAGACACTTTTTAAATCACCCTGCACTTTCGTAGAAACACCTGGATTGATCCAGAGATCTTTTTGCCGCGTTATCTTTTACTTCCGTCGCGTGATTACGATTATCGCGCCTACTATGTTTTTTCACAAACATGGTATCTGAACTTCCGCCTCGTAGAACGTTTTTCCGGGCATCATATTCCTCTATAATTTTAGTACGTAGAGATTCGGGAGTAGGTAAATTGTCCCTAGACTCTATAGCACACCTGAAGTTTTCGAAACTACAAGGCAGGCTATATAGAAGCATTACAGTTAATAAATCCGGGTTGATTGCAATTTCCATGTCCGTCAATTTATAATATGATCCGATGCTCCGGAATCGAGAATAAATACCATCTCATCGCCATGAGTGTCAAGTTGAAAATCACCAGCAATGAAAGCAAAACTAACTTCCTTATTTTCTTCTTGTGGCGTTTCTTTATTAGTGTTACACTCGAGATTCCCTATAACGAGATTCCCTGTAACGAAACCTCTCTTTAACGAGCGCGTCACGCCTCCCTATAACGAGCAGACGATCGACCTCTCTTCCCCTACTACTACGGAATGAAGCGCGCTCGAATTTGAAAAAGTAATCAATGAGTTTGATGGCTTTTATCACAAATTAATGAATTAATGACAAATTTTTAGTATTTTGAGTACATACCGTCAAATAAGTTAATTCCATGTTCAATACTCACAGAAATCTTGTTTATACGCTTTTAACTATGTAAATAAATTATTCACATAGCCTCGCTGACAGACTGACTGCGCGCATTATATAATGCGCATAACAGCGCCTAGCAACAAGTAGGATATGGAGGGGATCCCTCTCGCGCTCGTTACAGAGAGGTCTCCGATGCTCGAGCTTCTCGTTACAAGGAATCTCGAGTGTATTTGTATTAATGTTTTGAAGGTTTCTTTTTACATCATTATTCTGCAAGCTTCTTTTAAAGTATTGGCAATCCTTTTTTAGATGTCCTTTTCTTCCACAATGGTAACATTTTACAAGGACATGATTTTATTTATAAAGTAGGACTTGTATCGACCCTCAAATAATAATTGTATACGATGTTGATGTTAATAATTGGCTTTAGGGTCCAGAAATGATAACTCAGGAAGTTACATACTTTCAAACGTTTCGACTCTGATCGGAGTCCTCATCAGTGATCTTTTTTTCTAAAATATCAAAACATTGAATCAAACATTGCACATATGAGCCCTGTTTTGGAATAGGCTTTGGTATTATGAGAAAACAATTGTAAAAAAGTAAAATTGCAAATTATCGTTGGAAAAAAACTACATAAGAGTTGTACAGAGTACATCGATAAATGACCTAAAACTACCTTAGGAATAACAGCAAAATTCTGGCAAAAAAAAAAAACTATATGATGCATCAGCTATTGACTAGTACCTTTATAGTGGAAAAAATACAAATGTGGCGAGTGAACTTGCAGTATAAACGTGAGTTATGAATAAATTGCTTATAAGAATGCTAGTGTGGAATATTCGTTTTTTTATATAGAAAAAGATGTGTTCTGTCAACTTCAAATTTTTCAGTCTCATCACCATTTTTAATTTTAAATAAGTTGAACTAACCTTATTAGATGTAGTGTGCTGTAACTACAACTGAGGGACTGCTATATCCTCAGACAAAAACTTTTTAAATTTTTTCCTTTTTCGTTTTCTGGCCACATACATACTTTCAAATAACTCACTGATCTCTATGACGTTATTTATGCAACTAAAGTTTGGCTATGACTTGAAACCGAAAGTGTGGGATGAAAGTGGAGGGTTTGCCTTTTGCTCTTGTGTTCAGATGATTTTCTTTGATTTGAAATTTTTCTTATAAAAACTCTTTAAGTTTTTCTTCTGAAAATATTGGTTTTTAGAACTTTCAATTCTATGATCATCTGCTTTTACATGTAGTATTTTAGCACTCGTATCGTTACTTTCATTTTTCAATTTCACTTCGTGATCGAGCAATTTGGTTTTCACAAAAGCCAAAGTTAAAGTGTCATCGGTTAAGGTTTCAATCACTGTAATAACACCATCGTACGATGAAGGAAGTATTAATAATGAATGAGCCACTTAATCAGTTTCTTCTAATTTAGCACCAGCTGCAATCAGTGAAGAAATTAAATCGTCGAAAAATAGAAAATGTTTCACTAATGACATATTTCCTTGTGAGTTTAATTGAAGTAATTGTTTATGAAGTGCTAATTGAACAGCTAAACTTTTACGTTCGTAAATTGCATCCAATTTTTGCAAAATTTCTTTCGCTGTTAAATCCGTGTCTGCATAGTGAATGAAGGAATCCGATAAATATTCAACTATCACCCCTTTTGCGATCCGATCAGCCTTTTTGAAATCATCATCTTTCACACTGCAATGTTATCTTGATCCCTTTATTGGTTTCTTTATCTGTATGTCACTTTGAGTCCATTGAGTCGCGGGACGTGACAGCGGATTGGGAGACCTATTATCCTTCCTACCAGGACGTCCCAGATTATGGTGTGGCGATGAGGGGACGCGTCCTTTTATAAAAATAGTATTTTTCTTTTTATTTATACATTGTCTTTTTATGTCATTTTGTTTGTAAAGTATAATTTTTGAGATTTTTTTCTAGAATTATAATCATATTAGAATTTTAAAATATTTGTATTATTATATTTCTATTTTAAACTCTGTTAATTGTATTGTATAGTTGTATGTTTTTAATTACAGAGTATATTAATTTGAAAGATTTGTTATTTATTTATTTGCATTCCAATATTTAAAATTTTAATGATAAGTCAGTGAGTTTTTCTTGAAACTTTTTGAATTTTAATTAGTAATATTACTAGAATAAATATTATAAGAAGAGTAACTTCACTCCCTTTATTGCCGTTGTCCAATCATAGATTCCTTAATCATCAAAAAACCCTACCACGTTCACCTCGCGATGAACCAGTAAAACAGATCAACGCCAAATTAAATTCGCAGTTACTCGAGCAACCTGGTACTAACCAGAACTACTCGGACAGTAGTGAATATACTTTTCTCTACTTTTGCCCGTCCGCGATTCGAAACTATCGATCTTCGATTACTAGTTGAGGCTGACTTGTAAAATCACCTAGTAATACCGGTTTCGAGAAGTCGCATTACCGAATTTCAAAATGTAGTTTTTCGTAAAATATTTAAATTAGGATTGATCAGAAAATTTAAGTAGAAAAGGAGTGAGGGTGCCTTTTCATAAGCGACAAAATCGTGGCGGTTGAATTTGAATTATAGCGACTGCACCATTGCTCGCGTTTCGGAGCGTCAGATACATTCTTAACCTAACAAATGTAATGGATCAATTGTAGTATTTTTTTATTATGTTCTGTTGATTATTTGATATTATACGTTTGTGGATAACATTGAGTGTTCTATAATAAATATAATTAAAATATAATTAAATAATTATAACGGAGTGGATGTCCGAAAGTAATTATTCAAAATGGTGTGATTATTAAAAAAAATGTCAAGAATGGTTGTTACAGTGTACAGAAATTATTCATATGCATCAAGAAGCTAGTAGAAAAAGAAAAATTGCAGCAGTTATAGCTTTTTTTTTGAATGAGAAAAGACAATACAAGAAAAAAATTATTGGGTGGTTCCAATTTTGAAAGAAAGAGAAGAGTACGGTTTTTATCATGCTCTTTTCCCAATTTTACAACTACAAGATCTTCGTTTTCATAGCTATTTAAGGATGTCAGCCACACAGTTAGAGAAGCTGATACATTTATTTGGACATGATTTACAAAAAAAAATTGTTGTAAGAAGTTCAATAGGAGTTACTGAGAGATTAGTTATAACATAGAGGTACGTAAAATATTTTCAACGAAATATGAATATTATTTTTATTTTATAAATAGCATAAGTAATAATACTTTTTAGATATCTTGCTTCTGACGATTCAATTACTTCAATGTCATATCAGTTTTAGGTTGGACTCACTACAGTATCAAATATTATAAAGGAAACTTGTGCAGCAATTTGGAACAATTTGCAACCACTGGTTTTGCCATCTGCTTTACAAAAAGAAGACTGGCTTGAAATTCCAAATTATTATGAAAAAAGGTGGCATTTTCCTCATTGTGTTAGTGCGATCGATGGAAAACATGTCGTTTTACAGGTATGTTTACATAGAATTTTATTGTGAATTTTTTTTGGAATCTTACAACAGTACTGATTACTTTTTTATTCATTCAGTGTAGAAACAATGCAGGATTGGAGTATTTTAATCATAAAGATATACATAGTACTGTTTTACTCGCTATATGTGATGGCAAATACTTATTTCGTTTTGTGGATATTGGTGCCTATGGAAGAAGGAGCTCAAAATACTAAAAATATAATAATATAATAATAAAAACATCTATGCTTATCAGGTGTATTTTTGAATATTTTCAGAAAAAAAGAAAAGTCTTGACAATGAATAAAAAAATGGAAATTTTTACAAATTTGGAAAACGGGATGAAAAATTGTGAAATTTACCAAAAATACAACGTTACAAATTCGAGCGCGCTTCATTCCGTAGTAGTGGGGGAAGCGGGGTCGATCGTCTGCTCGTTATAGGGAGGCGTGGCGCGCTCGTAAAAGGGAGGCCTTGTTACAGGGAATCTCGTTATAGGGAATCTCGAGTGTACACTGGTATATCGAACTTGGGTTGTTCTCTATTGAAAATCTTTCTCAGCTGCTAGAGGGAGAAGATGGCGCTGCAGAAGCGGTCGTACGGTCCCTAAACTTATGGCAAGCACCATCAATGGGGAAATTCTGGTTTCATACTTCTAGACCTGGTATATGGGAGGAAGGCAGATTATGAACAGTGGCAGACCTGTGTCACAAATTCTACAGTGCCCTGTCCCCCTCTGATGCCGCTTTTCATTAAGGTTAAAAATTTATAGAAGGGAAGGAGAATCTTGAGTGTTCTATGAAAGAAAGCCCATTGATCGAAACCTTTTTATTTACAGGTGTAGGGAAAAATCCCCAAATTAAAACGTGGCTTTAAACGCGCGGCCGCGCGAAATTAATGGAAAAATTAACTGAAGTTTTCTTTATATGCATTTCAGATACGAAAAACAGCGAATGACTAACAATAAAAACGAGGATTCGTGGATTTAACCGTCGCTCTCTAGAAAAATTAAAAACGTGAGTTTTTTTTGGCGTTCTTGCTCACGAAACAAAGAATCGAGACTCGTGAAATTTTCCCTCTTAGTGAAACCCACACGTGAATTTAAAAAGACGATTTTGAGCCAAAATAGGCCAAAATTGTTTTACGAAAGTTAAAAATTGGTAAAATTGAAAATCCAAAAGGTCGAAATGTTTCAGTTAACTTTCAGAAAGGAGTTTTTAACCATCGTCTTGGAAGAGCTAGAAGGACAATAGAAAATGCCTTTGGCATTTTAGCTGTTAGGTAGAGTGTTTATAGAAAGGCAATTATTATGAAAGTTTCCAATGCTATTTACGTAGTGAAAGCTACCATTTGTCTTCACAATTGGTTAATACAATACGATTTTGTTGATGATGTCAAATGTAAATATATCGGGGAAGGTCATTATAACTTTTACAAAATCAATGGTATAAAATATGAATTATTTGTTTGATAGAATCATTTCGTATGTCATTATCCATTTGTCGAAGTCTGTTTTCTACAAGTAAAGGAAAAGATCACACTTAATCTGGAGGATCTGGTGTTGATAGTAGTGACGGAGAAGGCAGTACAATAGGCTGAGAAGAATTACACACAGCTTCCGCTATTTTTTACAAAGCATCTTCCTGTTTCTTCTTCTTTTTACAAGGCTTAGAGATACTTCTTGCTAATTACCCATCTTCTTCATCTCCATTATCATTTCCAAGTGGGAAATCATCGCCAGTACTGCAATTGCCTACAGTATTTTGTTTATTGAGATCAACCTCATTTAAGAGAGTCATCTGCTCATAAAACTTCTACTTTGCAACTTTACTTGCTGCAGTCCCACTCTTTTTCAAGTTTGCTTTTTCTTAATTTTTATGTCTTCGGAAAGTATCAGTCAAATTTTTCGATTTATACTTTATATCATTTAAACTATTGGTCACACCAAGCGACGTTTCAACTTCTTGCCATAAACTTTCTTTCCACTTATTACGTTGCTTTATTGGTATTTTAAAATTCCACAATGGTTCTCTTAAATGAACTTCAGAAATCAAATGTTCGATTAATTTGTCAGATCATACAATTTTATTTACTTTTTGGGAATTACTAGGCGAATTTTCTTGGTTGTCGACATCTTCATATATTTCATCTTGTTGGAAATTTTCCAAATCATCTGGAAATGTTTTACTTCCAACTGTATGATAAAAGAACCACTCCGTATAATTAACTAAATTCATACATTTTAATATTTATAAAAAAAAATGTACACTTAGATGGATAAAATCTGCCAATATTGTCAAATGGAATATTATCATAACCTACACAACAGTTATGATTGGGTAACTCATCCAAATTACATTTTTTTCACAAATGCCACATACATAAGTCTAAAATATAGAAAAAGTAATTATAATAACTTTATTAGTCATAATTATATTTGTAAAAATTTTAATATCTTTTTTACTGAATATACGTGTACAGATTTTATAAAATATTCTATTTTTTTCTGTTCTATTATGTATTTTTCGCTCTACTTACTCCTGATGTATATATTAATAGTACTTCATTCATTTTTCACAAATTAATCCAAACAGTATAAATGATTTGATGACTTCAAAAGTTAGTGACATCGCTTGACGTTGGAAAAGTTTAACTTCAAAACCGAGTCCCCGCGACAAAGCGACGCATGAAAATGCGCCCTGAATTTAAAAGCATTTAGCCTTTTTCTGGTTGAAAACCAACTACTGTTTTCTCTAATCAAGACTAAATTAATAAGTGGTAAATCCAGAAAGAGGCTGTGTTCGCAAGTGAACTTGGGATCACGGCGACAACAAATGAAGTTTGGATCGGATCATCTTGGACTCCAGTATTCCAGGACGTGTTCTCTGCTGCTCTTGCTTTCTAGAGATCTGGTAGTATTGAAAACTTAGAGTTAAAATACCAGGATGCGGTAATGTACAAAATTTGAATACTGTATTGTTCCAGCTTATCTTTCTGTCTCTTAACTTATAAAAAAGGAAATGATCACATCGGTTATATTTTATTCAAAATATAAATATTATATCCTTGTAACAATTTTGGCCTCCTTGGGTTTATTTATTTAAAAGTACCTTTTCCCTTTTTCGAAATTCGAAGTGGTAATCGTAGGCGCGTGTAGAATATACTTTCAGTCGACGGTTAGAAGATCAACGACCCCACATAATAATAAACAGATTTAATTAAAATTCCCGTTTTTAAAAATTTGGCAGTTTGGACGACCTCCGCGTACTCATCATACAAATAGATATTATAGATACATATAACGAAGATTATTTTTCCCTTTTTATGTTTTATTTAATTTAATATTACCCAGGAAAAAAACCGATAGAACGCGTGTCTCTTTGAATTGTGTATCTGTCATTTGCATATTCAGGAAATAAAAATTCAATCGGATGGTGACACTTGGAATCTGCCATTTGTGCGCAATATTTTAAATCTGCCATTCGACATTGGTTAAATCGTTAAGTGAATAGGGTTGAATAAGACTGATTAACCTCAAATAATTTCTAATGGCAATGTACGATTCATTGATGTTCGCATGAATCGGTTGAAATTCCAAATGAAATGGAAGTCTTAAAAGGTCACTCTGAATAAGAGAAATACAATAAAAACAGAATACGAATTGTATTGTAAACGATTGTTCACTTTAAATACATTATTTTCTATCGGAAATATTGGTTTTCAATCTGTTAATGCTGAAATTCCAGTGACAGATACGCAATTCAGAACACCTCAAAGCCCATTCAAATTTAACGCAAGTGAATGGTTTTTTGTTTCCTGGGTACCCGTACGTAACAAACTGATGGTGGCAGCAGTGAGATATCGGTCTCTCGCGCTATTCTTCACCGACTAAGTTTTACTCGTAACTTTTGATTACTAGCGAAACACTTTCTTTGCTAAATCTCAGTCACAATATTTTCTTCAGTTTCAAAACTCCACCATTTTCTAAATCTAATATCCTTAGACCTTCACGCTCTGTTTGAATTCATAAATCAGCTATTATTTTGAGTTTAAGCCTAGTTTGAATTGTTTAATTGTTTAATTTAATAATTGTTTAATTTGTTTAAGGCTAACCTGGATAGGCTGAAATTAGTTGTTCGTAACCTGAGTCTTGTTTGACTTTTATTCTAAACAATTTAATTTTTTTTTAAACTGATTTGATTTTTATTTCAAAATAAAGTAAAATTGTAGTGTCGACTAAGAATTTTACCTTGACTTTACTAATCAATCAAAGCCTTTGATTATCGATAAGAATATCAATAAATTCCGGGGGTGGCGTTCCACAACCCCGCGAAAACAGGCCCCGAATAAATAGAAATAAACATATAATGTTAGAGATATAATTTCAGCAAAACTGATGTGAACATTTATATGCGTGTGTATAATATATAGGAGTGTGTACTGTCTATTCGGTGAATAAGGAGAACCCATTCATAACAAAATCGCGATTGGGTAAAAATTATAATATTCTTGAAAAATCAATATGCTTTTGCAAAATAATCCAAAACAAATGTATATTATTAGAATTAAATATATGCATATTAAGCTTCGATTGATTTTCAGTCTAGAGCTTACCCTAATTACCATTTGGATTTTAAAATTTGTTCTGTAATATCTTATCCTCATAAGTTTTTCGTGAAGCAGGGTAGACTACAAATATTGCTTTTTTACTTTTTCTAAATCGTTATTTCTAATATTTGATTTAAACTTCCAATGTCAATAATCTGTCCTTTTTTTAGTTCTTGTAGTGCATATAATAATCGGTCAAATCATTTCAACGGTGCCCTAAAAATTGGCGGTTAATTGTAGCCTCAACTAACGACTGCCCTTTCACAGATAGCAAAGACGTTCAAAATAATATTGCAATACTTACCATCCATCTAATCACTCTAGAGTCGCCATCACCCTCTAGACGGTTCACTCGGAAGAGTAATCTGAGACCATCCATGCTGAGAGGAGGGTTAGACGGCTCTAAAGGACACCTACAGTTACCGCGATTACCATGAAGCTGACAGGCATTCCAGGAGGAAGACCGCTTAATCGCTAGAGTGAGTACAGGTTGACAGGAAAGTTTAATTTAAATCTACTTTTTCTAATTCTTAAAATACTATCAGTATAACATTTCAATTCGGCCTACCCAAAGAAACTTTTATGTGGTAAAATTTCAAATCTTCATATCGGTCTCTAACGAAGTATTATTTTTTTATTTCTTTTAATTATCAAGACTTTTGCTGTTTCAATTCTCAGGAAATCAATTTAATTTTTATTAAAACAAAGAAAAACTCGAGTGAAAAATAAAGAAGAAATTATAAATGAATTAGGAAAAATTTTGTGATCATTAAGTTATAAGTTTTTGGGAATACGAATAGGGTGAATTTCTTCTTATTAATGGTTTTATTTGTATGGATAATTTATAAGAAGATAATTCGATACATCATTTTCCAATTGAATTTTAATTTTGATTATAAATTTACAAATTTTATATTCTACTAGCTTCTGTTTGGTTGTTTTTGTCTCAAAACGTAAAGATATGATGAAAATTTCGAAAGTGATTTTTCACATAAAACCAATACCTTCTCATATTATGAAAATGTAAAAAGAATCATACGCCTAAATACTAGAGACAGGTACACACCTAGCATACATAAAACAGAAATTAATTTAAATAAAAACATCTCAATACCCTTTTTTGGCCAAATATCACAAAAAAATTAAACCTATTCTAAAAAAATATGATATTGGCACCTCTTTCAGAAACAATAGTTCCATTAAACATTTCATTAAATTAGGTAAAGATTCCCTACATAAGAACGACTAAAGTAACTTAATTTATAAAATTGATCGTAATACTTGTGGAAAGAGATATTTGAGACAGTCGAAATGATTCCTTATAACTCTCGCAAAATATAAAAGATCAATATGCATTTGTCAAGTTTGGTTGCTTTCAAATAAAAACCTATTTAAATTAGTGAATATCATTAAAGTTATGAAAATGGTAAAATTTAAATGGAGAGTTTAATACAATAATCTTTAACGGCACACCTAATTTATCTTTCTTTCAGCATCAATTATATTGTTTTCTTTTCCAGAGACTATGTAACGTAACCATTAAAATGTTTTGTTCATACTTCATTCTCTTGTTGATATAAGGGTAGGAAATGAATACAAAAAGGGCACATGCCTTTTGAGAGAAGCATTGTAAACAATGTACTTCATTCGCACTTCAAAATGTTGCACCACCATTGTAACTTTTATCATGCCTCAATTCACGGACAAACCTTTCGAAGCAAACAAATATTATACAATGGGGAAGCAAATCAGTGTGTCATCGCGACGATATGTCGAATGTCATGTAAATGTGATTTTCCAACCATGTGGAATTGAAATTTCATTCCCAAACCTCCAGTTTGTCGGGGACGAAAACAAGAAATTTCGGGGGTGCTTTGTTACAAGCGTATCAAGGCGGCTAAATTTAATCCAAAATCGTAATGTAAAATTATTAAATGAATTCGCTTGCCACTTGAAGGGCCCGTAACCGAGCACCTTGACAAGGTCGCAGATGCACCTTATCGCTGCTCAGGTCAAGAAACTTTTAACAGATGGTTGGTTCGAGAAGGGAGTTCCTAATTTCACTACTTTTACGTCAAGTAGTTCATTTTCTTGTATTCTGTTGTCGTATATTTTCACTGTTAAGAATGTTACTAATTTCAATAAGCTTTAATACACAAGTGGTAAATTCAATCTTTTTGTATATTATGAAAAATTAGTATACATTCATATTAGATTCATATAGGTTTTGAAATGTAGATAAAAGTTTGTTTTTTGTACTTCAAATTCAATATATGTTACAAAAAAAACTTCCATTACATGCAATGGAAGTTTAATACAGAAATTTCCATCAGTGCTCCTACAAATTTTACATAAGTAAGGATTCATTAACACTAGATTTACGGGCTGAGTCAATTTGACTCATTTAAAATTCTATATCTATATATATATATATATATATATATAAAACTGAAAAATGTTTTCCATGAAGTTTTGAACAATAAATCTTTTATTTCAATTTAGTTGGAACTGTTTTCTTGCAAAAAGCTTCAATTTTGTTGTATGAGTCAAATTGGATCACTTCAGTAAAAATAAGTATATAATCAACACTCGCAAATCTAGTGTTAAATAAAATCGAAACTAAAAATAGAATAAAGGCAGGATCACTATAAATATAAATAACGAAAACTAATAGATAAGCATCTACATGTACTCATATAACTGCATGTTTTATATTATTATATTCTGGGTTACATTATATCGTACCAGGTCATTAATATAAATAATGAGGATTAATGCGCTAACATCTACATGCACTTATATCAATGCATGTTATTATATTATGGTTTATATTATATTGCTTTACATCATTAATGTTAATAATAGAAATTTACGCGTGAATATCTATATACGTTCATGTGATAATACGTTTCAATTTGTATAACTTCTATATTATATTATGTTTCGGAAATATGCACTATATCGCATATTAATATTATTGCCCTTGAACTGTTTCAAATCTGTCATCTTTAAGATATTTTTAATCAATTTAATATAAAGAATGGAAGAATGGGAAAAGTTATGATAACTTAGATTTGTGTAAATTCTTCAAAATCGCAATTTGTGATGTTTTTAGATAAATATAAATTGTGGAAAAATACTATGAATTAACACGAAATTAGGATAACTGGAAAATGGAAGCAAGAAGAGAGAACGCAAAAGAGAGAAAGGGGGAGAGAAGTCCAACACGCGTACACCCATGCACTGTATGCCACTACAGCTTTCTGCTCCTTTCAACTCCTCCCTTCGTTCGCCCATGCACATGCCCAATACGAGTATTTCCGTATCTTTTAGGAATATTTTGATGTGCTCTGCTGTATATCGCGAGGTTAGCATACATTCCATAATCACATTTCTTCCTTATGCACCTATCCTTCTTTATATGCTTTAGTCAGCTGATCTCTCGCAACAAAGGCCACGTGTTTTTATAACTAAAACCTAAGACTCATCTGAATACTTAAATGACTATGTTGAAGCTTTTAATCCATATAATGATTATAAGCCTAGACTAATTATATATTTTTCAATTTACTCTGAAGTATATTGGAAACTAAAACCGTTTCTACAATTTGATGGCCATGCATCAAATATTAAAAATCGATGAGCGCATTTCCTTTCACAAGATAAGTGTAGGAAAATGAGAGAAATATTTGACACCTAAAAATCAGAAAATGGTGCAATAATAGAATCAGCATGATGCAAAGTTCATCCACATTCTTGAAACCTCCCTACCTTTATTGCTGTTGTCCAATCATAGATTCCTTAATCATCAAAAAACCCTGCCACGTTCACCTCGCGATGAACCAGTAAAACAGATCAAGGCCAAATCAAATTCGCAGTTACTCGAGCAACCTGATTCTAACCAGAACTACTCGGACTGTAGTGAATATACTCTTCTCTACTTTTGCCCGTCCGTGGTTCGAAACTATCGATCTTCGATTACTAGTTGAGGCTGACTTGTAAAATCGCCTAGTAATACCGGTTTCGGGAAATCGCATAGGGCGGAATTGAATAATAAAATTATTTCTCTCTATTCGTCGAGAGAAATGTACATAAGATATTTTAAACTATATAAAAATATATTTTTAATATATTCATCTTTGGCGGACTATTTAAAGTCCAATTCCAGTTTTTGCAATTTTCCTTAAACTAAAAAGTGGCACAAAGCAGCGAGAAATCGGAGAAAAATTAATATTTCCGAATCTCATAACGGTAGTGATAATTTTTCGTTAAATATTTAAATTAGGATTGATCAGAAAATTTAAGCATGAAAGGGGTAAATTTAAAAGCATTTAGCCTTTTTCTGGTTGAAAACCAACTTTTATTTTCTCTAATCAAGACTAAATTAATATGTGGTAAATCCAGAAAAAGGGCGTGTGCGCGAGTGAATTTGCGATCACAGCGACATCAAATCAAGTTTGGCCTCGATCATCTTGGACTTTAGTATTCCAGGACGTGTTCTCTGTGCTGCTCCTACTTTCTAGAGATCCGGTAGGATTAAGAACGTAGAGTTATAATACCAGGATTTGTTAATGTACAAAATTTGAATACTGTATTGTTCCAGCTTATCTTTCTGTCTCTTAACTTATAAAAAAGGAAATGATCACATCGGTTATATTTTATTCAAAATATAAATATTATATCCTTGTAACAATTTTGGCCTCCTTGGGTTGATTTATTTAAAAGTACCTTTTCCCTTTTTCGAAATTCGAAGTGGTAATCGTAGGCGCGTGTAGAATATACTTTCAGTCGACGGTTAGAAGATCAACGACCTTGCATAGTAATAAAAAGATTTAATTAACATTCGTGTCGTTTAAATTCAGCCGTCTTGGACGATTTCTGCGTACTCGTCATACAAATAGATAAAATACATTGAAGATGATGTTTCCCTTTTTATTTAATTTAATATTACTCGTACGTAACAACCTGTATCAGGGTTTTTGTGAAAAAAATTTTTTTTGCAAAATATATTAATGTGAACTTTTGAAAAAATTTGATAAAATGCTAAATTTTCATGTACTCAAAATTCATTATCTCCGATTTATCCAATCAATTCTGGTTTCTTTTTATTTCTCAGCTTGTTACGTCAGCTCTTCAGATACATATTTACATGATTTTGTTTGTTAATTAACTAAAGATATTAGCAAATTAATTGTTTAAACAATTTTTCCATACTTTTGCTCACAATGAAAAAAGTTGAAAAAAATACTATCATATGCGCTATATCCTAGTCTAAAAAATGAATATTTCACAAAAGTGGAGACTATTAGATCGAGAGCTATTAAATATTTTCGAGCGCGCGACGTGTTCAATCGTGTCCGGGTCAAGCTGCAACTAGCCTCCCCTGATACGTTTATGAGTTTGGTCGTTCGAAAAATTGCTAACGCACACAAAACTCTGGAGAGTTAGTGGACCCGTTTTTCGTCGCAGGTCACAATTTGATATTAAAACCCCTTCCGATCCTGTCTTTGAAGCAGCTGTTTACAAGAAAAGAAACGCCGTTCAACATCTCTGGGCTTCAACTCGTACGGAACCCAATTTTCTTGCTTCTGAATCATTCCCATGGCTTTGAGGCGTTTCGAAATTACTTGTTGAGTTACTCCCAATGATTCTGCCAATTCTTCTTGCTTTTGGCACGAGTTTTCAGCAATTAATGCCTCCGATCCAGAATGTTCGAAATTTTTCTCTTTTCCACCGCCATGCCGGTCCTCCACATCATAATCACCGCTCTTGAAGCCTTGATACCACTCACGACACGTTTTTTCTCTAAGAGCAGCCTTACCGTAAGTACTTGAGAGCGTTTGATGAGTCTCAGGGGCAGTTTTCTTTAAATGAATACCGAAAATCAAAACTTCCCGGAAATAACGAGAATTTGGCTCGAAAACTGACATCTTCGATCCAGAATAAATTTATGGTTCAAAAATAAATTCAATAATGTGGTGCTGTCGTTATTTTGACAGATGTCGAAGCTTACTGTGACATTTTTAATCTGCCTATTTCGACTAGCACTTACCGCTGCAGCCATCTATCGAAATGCGGCGGAAGCAAAGTTGAACACCGAATAAATAATAACCAGACACTTAGAAAAGTTTCTGAAAAATATTTATTGGCAGCAGAGAAAACTGTTACAAAAGAGTCTCTTGAACAAAAAATTTGCAATACATGCTGCTTCAATTTGCTTAAATTATCTACGAAAAGAGAGACTAACAAAGAAGATCGTTCAGACCAGGATGTATTTTTGATTATTATTTAACTTCACAATCACATTTCAAATGGTATTATTTCCCGTAAGTATTGCACAAATATGAATATGCGTTTTTCTCCATTTAAAATATTGAATTAAAATAATGTTTATTGAGCAGTTGATAATACAGAAAATTTCAGATTGTCAGTTGAGTGACATGATCAACGATATTCGACATTGAAATTATGGCGTCTTAACGGTGCGTAAGTTCAAAAACCCTAGGGAGAACATAAAAAAAATAGTTACAACATCCCCTCTCAACGTGGATTTACGGATTCTAATTTCCTTACTCCAAGTCGTTTAAAACATTTTTCATGTCCTGTTTCTGGCAAAACTTTGGTTAGAACATCGGCTAATATTTTATCCGTAGAGATAAATTTAACGTCTATCTCGCCATTCAAAAAAAACTGTCTCACATAATAATAATAATCACAGTCTTCTGTTTTCTGGTATACCATGCCGTGATTACTTTGTACCATGAAGGTATCTTAACACTCTTTTAGCTGATTGCTAGTTTTTCTTACCTGGATCCCTATTAAAATGACTTAAAACATTGACTGCATGAGTGATATCTGGACGAGTTGCTACATTCAAGTACACTAACGTTCCAATGAGAGATTGGTATGATGTCTTGCTTATCACTTCAGCCTCTTCTTCGGTGGACGGTGACATCTGCTTCGTAAGTTTGATCGTTCAATCCAGAGGTGTTGAGACTGACTTGCACTCTGGCATCCTAAATTTCACTAGTGCATCCTCGATGAATGTTGGTTGTGAAACTTCAATTGATGTAGACACATCTATCTTCGTTTAGAGGTTGTAACTCATATCCTTAAAAACGTTGATCCAATTTGTTATACCACTGTCTGCCTGATTGTTTCAATTCGTAGAGATCTTTTTAGTTGGCCAACCAGATCTTCTGCTGGTTTGACAAATCCTTCTGACTGCTTCATAAAGATTTCCTCTTCAAGCTCTTCATTTATATAAGCCATCACCACATCGAGTTGGCTTTGCTGAAAGAGCTAACAGGATTCGAATAGAATCAAGTCTTGCTACAGGTAAGAATATTTCTTAAAAACCGATACCTAGTTGCTGAGAACAACCCTTTTGCTACCAGTCTTGCTTTACACCGTTCAATGCTACTATCAGCCTTGTATTTAGTTGTGACTCATGTTGCTCCGTGACCGGAGCGATGTTACATTCCTTTTTCGGTCTTCCTTTGGTACCAGTTTTTATTTACCGAGGACGTCCTGGCCCTCTCTTCGTCGGTGCTTCTTCAATTTCAGGATTGATCTGTTGAATGTCATTCAATCCAGGGCCTTATTGTATTCCATCATGTTGTTCTATATCTTCTCCTTCGTCTTCCTCTGCTGGACCCACTTCTCTATCTTCATCATCTTGGTCTTCAGCATGAGACTTTTCTTCGAAATTTTCAGCTTGATTTTCAAAATGATTATGCTCGATAGTTGGTATTTCTCGTATTACATCAACTTTATTTTTCTCATCTAAGTGAACTGAAAAAATTCTTCTTCCGGTTTTCTAGGTTCTCCAAACCTTTTAATTATGACGATATCTCGGCTCTTGAAGATTTTCTTTTTTAAGACTAGTCGTAGGTCCTAAAAATACTGCACGAGTCAAGAAAAGGATCTACCGCGAGACATACACAATACTTTTTACAAGACCATTAAAAGCACGTTGCGCTGGCGGGAGTTGTATGGGGCGGAGGTCCAGGGCGTAGATTTTGAGTTAAATTAATAAATATTTTTCACTAAAACTAGACCCTCTACCGCCATCTGCATGAAACGACGGTAAATGACACAATTTCAGTAAAAAAATATTTATTATTGTGAGCATAGAAATACGGCGAAACTAAGTTTTCTATTTAGGTTATTTAGGTATTAAACTAAATAAGTTTAAATAACACATTTTTATTTTACCAATTTTATTTGAAAGAGAACATTTACAACAATTATTTTCATTTGTTGTAATTAATGGTGACATTACAATTATTTAAAACCATCATTGTTTGAGGTGAATCCGTTTTCAAGGTTTCTGTTTCGGATTTAGTCGTTTTTGAGCGTTTTTTAGTGACGAATTAGATATTTGCAGTAGCTCATTATCTTTTGCAGAGAAATTGATAACGTTTGAAATCATATCTGCAGCTTTTTTTTGTAGCCCGAAAACTCGTTGATATGATCTTGTGCAACAGTGCTAGACTGCCAACCATCGTGGCGTTGTGATTCCAAAATGTTCGCACCTAAATCCGCAAATAGTGTAGCTGATGTTCTACAAAACGACTGACCTGTATACGCATCAGGTTCACTTCAATTCAAAAACGTAGTAATTTTCTTGGGCATGTTTCCATTTTTACTGATGCCGATGGCTTGAATTGTACATCTGCCCTAATGTTAATTCAAAAAAAAATTATTTTTTGGTGCATTTTTCGGACGAAGAGTCTGGTACTTCCATTTGGAAAACTTTTCGTTGGCAAGATCGTACAATTTTTTCGATTTATCGGGCAGATAATCTAATGTAGCCAGCTGTGCCGCTTGACGAAGTTCAGAACGCATTCACTGGAAACCTTCATTTTCCTCCAAATCAGACATTTTTCAATTTTAAATTAATTACACTTGATTATTACATTGAAGAACGATAAAATGCGTGATAGCGATTAGGTTACGAACATGGGAGCTTATACGTGGCTAGGAAGCACTAATTGCTGAAGTCAAAGTTCGAGATAAATTTAAATTGTATAAATGAAAAATGGCTTTTGAATATAAATTATTAATAAAAGTTTATAGTTTATTGAAAAAACAAGTTAAAAGGATAATTTATTCAGTTTGAAAAGACAAAATTTAATACCTCAAGTACTGATCAGTTTTTCTTACGTATATAGTTCTGCACGCTAAGTAGCGAGACGAGCGCCCTACAGTTCTTGCTGAAAACATCGACCTATTTCCATCTATATCTGACTATCTTCGTTTCATTCATTGTGAAATTGTGGAATGCTTAAGAAAAGAGGCCTTTTCGTGATAGTAACATCATGGAACGCCAAAAAAAGTCATTTTGTTCGTCTTTATTCACATCGTTCGAAACGCGCACATTTACATGCGTTTAATCCGTCTGAAAACACGCCATTTTCATGATAGTGTTGTAAAAATGTATTTCCTTGATTTCGGATCAAATTTTCCTTTGTCGTTCGAATTGATAAGAGCATACGCTGTGCATCCGAAGGTTTTGAGATGACCTATGTTTGGTTTTCCTGGAAACCATTCCTCGAAAGGTGTTTCATTTTCCATTGCTCTGGTTGGACATAGATTTATGGTATAGGCAGCAATGCCTATACCAAAGTTCTATTCATATGTTCGGCTCCCTAGCGAACTGGCTTATCTTCGGCGAACACCTGCAGATCGCCATTGCCAAAGCCATCCAATGTGGGGCCGCCCTGACTCGGCTCATGCCCAACATTGATGGACCCAGGGAAGCTAAGAGAAGGCTGGTGGCGAGCGTGGTAAATTCGAAGCTGCTTTATGCAGCTCCGATCTGGACAAGTGCCCGTAACAACCATGCTATCCTGAAGAAGCTGTTCTCAGCACAGAGAGGTGTGGTGATGAGAATTGTCTCAGCATACCGAACTGTGTCAACGAGTGCTGTGCTGGTTCTGGCGAGCGTCCCGCCAATTGACTTATTGGCGGAGGAAAGAAAAGAGACCTTTCAGCTCCGTGAGGAGCTCACCTGCTTAACAACCTGCAGGAAATCGCTCGTGCGAAGGAGACCATCCGCAAGGATGGAAGGCGCAGACTTGTCGAGAAATGGCTTCAAGAAAAGAGACGACGAGTCGTGTAGCTACTATGGATCCCTTGTGGACAATGCAGAGCACACACTCTTTTTCTGTACCAGGTGGGGCGTGGCAAGAGAGACTGTCGGTCGAGAAGCGGGCGCACAACTCACCCCTGACACGATGGTCTCTCTCATGCTCCAGTCTGAACAAAAATGGATACTTATCGAGTCATTCGTCACCCTGGTGATGAAGACGAGGTAGCTCGATGGGCGTGCAGAGCGCGGCAACAACGGGGGCCAGCGCATCTGCACCCGCGGTCCTGCGCTTTCGCGTCGTTCGGGGGAGGAATCGATTTATTCCTCCCTTGGCTGGCGCGGCTAGTCGGTCTGCCTAACGGGCGTGTGGCCGCGGATGGGAGTCCCGGGCGAACGGATGTCGGAAGAGCCGTACGCGACTTTAAGCTGGAACCAACCACCCGTGAAGTTTAAAGCCAAAAGGCGGTTCCGCGGGCGGTGTATTGGTTCGAGAGAGGGGGTTTTTTGGTTTTAACGGGTATGCCTAGACCTAGACATTTTTAACGCAGAATAAGGATAAAAAAATTTTGAATGTTTATTTTGCCTCATTCATGAGTTATAATGCTACTTTACGATAGCTTTACGGTAGCTTTACGCTGTAGCGTAAAGCTATCGTTCAGCCAGTTTGCTAGGGGAGAAGATGTCAGACGCCTATGTAACTCAGTGGTTAGAGCAGTCGACCGGCAATCGAAAGACCTGGGCTCGAATCCCAGCGCAATCGAAAGCGTCTTTTTTTCCACAGAAAGATTTTCAACTTCTTTAAATATTTGAAATCATTTGCATTATTTGCGATATTAGAGTTTGAAATTGTCTACGAGGACACCTGTCGACAACCTATCCTATCTGATACGCGACTAGTGATCCTCCGATAATGTAGGCAGTGACAAAAATTTCAAACTCAACTAATTAATTTGTAATTATTTATTATTATTATTATTATTATTATTATTATCCATTTTATTTTATTTTGCTGTAAATATAGTATCACTGAAAAGCTTTTAAGCTTTACATTGCGTTTTCTAAAAGGACTATCTATTTCCGTAAGGTCCTCTTGAGATGGATGATTCTCATTCCCAGAATTGTATTTTTAGCGGATTTTACTTTGCAGACGTTTCTTAACATAAATAAAACAATGAGTTAGTATAATTATAAAACAATTTGATCACAACATTAACATACATTTTTAAGTCTATATATTACTATAGTATTTTTTGAAAAGAAATTAATGTTATCCTCAATATAACATATTACAGTAGTTCGGTAAATATTTATAACTTTTCTAGGTTCTCTATTAAAATTATTGATGTTCCAGTGATTAGCAAAAGATAATAAACAAATAAAACAGATTTTCATTGTTATTTACTTACCTGTCACCGAAAAGCCGATCCTAAGCACTGTTTTTTAAAATTCTGTCGCATTGTAAACATTTTGCCACAATTTAATCCGTTTCTTTTAATCGATTGAAATTCAATTCCGACCATAATCGGAAAATCCTTTGGACTTGCGCATTTTATATTTTGATTTTAATTTCAACAGTTGCCAAATTAAGAAGAATGCAGGTTCAAATTTCAAATATAATTAATCGCATAAACAAACACAACAAGGGGGGTTATATATACTCTTTTAAGGTTCACCATCTTGAATATGTAATTAACTAATTTTCTACTATTCTACGTAACTTACGTAATTTACACAGAAAACCTCAAGTTGCGCGTAACTTTGCAACCCAGTGATCCCAGAACGTGGGAGCTGGCGGCCCCCACCAGCTCATGGCTTCTTCCTCGCTCGACTGCCATAGGTTGGTTGAGTGAGGGAAGACACAATGAGCTCGAGGCATCTATGGTGGGGGCCGCCAGCTCCCACGTTCTGGGATCACTGTTGCAACCCTGGTTCTCAGTATCGCGACTCGGGCATAACTCGAGTGGAGTGTTACCAGATTAGGGTTTTTTCCACTAGATTTTTTAGGTCACTAATCGCAAAATTTCATTGCCTCTGACGTGATTCCTAGAAATGTAATTTTTTTCATCTATTACTAAAATTATGAGCTTTAAGGGCATGTGATACTTGAGAAGAGTAGCAAGTTCATATGAATAATAACTCTCATCAACTTCGTTTCTTGTTCAGAATTTTTCATTTTTTTTCCATTTTATAACTTAATTTTGCCTCAAAAGAATATTATAAATGCAGTGATATGTAGACAATTAAATATAAAAAGTTTTAAAAAGTTTTTATTCAATGCCATGAATGAATAAAAGAGATATTAATATTTAAATATTAATATCAGCTGAATGTTTCAAAATATTTTTTGTACGAGATTAATATTGATAAAAAGGGGAAAATTTAATTTAAAATATTCAAATAATAATAATATTTAAAGTCTGATCTCTTCTATTTGTTTATGGAACTGAATAATATATCTTAAAAATTTTTTATATTAAATTCTTCGTATTTTACTGTGAATTTTCAAGGGGTGATGGTACAGTTAGCGCCGCGTGTGACGATTCGGCAAACTAACTTAGGAATTCAACTTAGGACACTAACAGGGTCAAGTTTGAATCGCAAAATATGGGCTGAATTCATTTTAATGCATGGGAAAAATGCATAAAAAATTAAATTTTTGGGGATAAAAACTACTTGATCATATTTTTTTACAACACATTAAACTAGAAAGTTTTAAATATTATTTAAAGCAATTTTTACTGATATAAAGGGTAATATGCTTGAAATTTGGGCGAAAATTGTCTTTGTAATTCTGGCTGGAAATTGAAATCAAAGTTCTGTTATCTTCGTTTTAACATTAATATTTACATTGTGATTATTAAATAAAAATACAATATTTATTTATGTTATCAATATTATTGATATTATATCAGTCTTACATATTATAATAGAAAAATTGGCTATTGAAATTCCATCAAATTGAATTATAATACGGGTATTAATTATATCATCTTGATTTTGTTAGAAAAATTAGATTTTATTATAGGACACTTTGTATTTTATATTTTAAAACTTCTCAGTAATTTTATGAACAAAACTTTCACATAAGGAATGAACGTACATTTGAAAAAGTAACAAATATAAAGAATTTATAAAATTCCTTTATAAGTATTTGAAAACACTAAGAACAAAGATGTTTGTAATAAATAATAATATACTATATTTCATAATAATATAATGGATATTTAGATCTCACATGCACATAATTTATTATGTGTATTTTATCTATAATTAGGGATGGGCGATCTCGATTCGATTCTACGGAATCTACGGAATTTTTTACTCGATTAATCGGTTGGATTGATATTTTTTCGATCTTTACGAACGATTCTCCTTTCTTTTTTTCCTGTTTCTTATTTCTATGAACTGTTCCTATGAACTGTTTTTTAGTTTAAAAGTGAGATCAAGGGGTCGACCACGAGAATATCCTTAATGTGATATACAAAGTATATTAATATTATAAACTTTATAATAATACTTCATATTTATGCCAGAAATTTTATCATAAATAATACTTTAAGTGATATGCAAAGTTCAAAGTATATTAATATTATAAACTTTATAGTAATACTTCATATTTATGCCAGAAATTTTATCATAAATAATACTTTAAGTGATATGCAAAGTTCAAAGTATATTAATATTATAAACTTTGTAGTAATACTTCATTTTTATGTCAGAAACTTTATCACTAATAATACGCATTGCTTTAGAAATTGTGCAATTTAAAAAAATAAAAAACGTTCCTGATTCGCAAATATAGTGTGTTTTTTAAGCCGAATTTTCTTTTTTATTGATATAAACACTTTTTTATTTTGATAATTTAAATTCACAAAATATGCAAGTAACAATTATATCTCCAATTGTTATAAAACATTTTAAAAAAAGGTTATTTCACAGAAATTTATCATTTTCAGAAAAGGTATCGATTTTTGAAGATCGATTCAAAAATCGATCTTTTTAACCGCTTAATCGATCAAATTGAATCAATAATTTCAAAATCAATTCTTTTTTTTGAAGATCGCCCATCCCTATCTATAATACCTTAAGTTCAGTCAGTCAGCTTTGTTGATTTTTTTATTCAAAGCGTTTTAAATTTAGTATAGATTAAATTTTAATAAGTTAAAGGCGCTCATGATAAATAAACCCCAAAACAATGCACTTTTTCAGAGCATTACGTGTAGCCTGTTTTGCAACCTACAGCAACAAATTTCCGCATTTTCACTTAAATTTTTATATCAGCGACTGTTAAAACCATTCCAATTTACCTAAAAAGCACACAAAAGCACTTCAGACACCAATTTTTCACAAAAAACGTTAAATTTCAATGTTCTATAATGCTAATCTGTATAAGGTCGGCCTCATGAACAGCCAGCGCCACGGTGGCCAACGGTCAACATCTGTGACATTTTCAACTCCAGAGATTCCGGGGGCTGGTCTCATTATATCTAGTGAGAGAGAAAGGGAGCGGTGTATCTAAGGTTGTAAACGTAAATTACCTGATATGAATTACGTGACGTTTTTTACGTATATTACTGACGTCATTTTATAGTATTTCATAATAATAATAAAAATAAATGTAGGTGGTAGGCCCAAAAATAAAGTTTGAAAGAAGTTATCATTTGCTCTGAAAAAAGAAAATGGTAAATTGTTTTATTTTGCAAAAGCTTTATTATTAGTTTTTTCTTTTAAAAAATGCATATGCTTTCATGGGATTTAATATTTCCTGCTTGAGATTCCTTTCTTCATTTCATTGTTTAAAAAATTTACTTAGCTGTACTGGTTGTTCCATGGCCTTGAAGTAATTTTTTATTAAATATGTGGTAAATTACAATCACTATCAGTATTCAGCGCCCATCACTACTTTGTGCCTGATAGAATTAGTAATCAAAATTGGCGCCTTTATTTAAGCTGAGTAGTGCGATCTATGCGGAGAACAATGGAATCATTTCTAACCTAAAATTCATTAACCGGTTCGTTTTCGTTGCGGTTCGTCTCGTGTCTCGTGGTGGGCTGAACGGGAAGTGAATTTCGTCATTTTCATCCTTCTTTTATGTTACTCGTTTAAAGTTACCGACGACAAGTTTTTTTAAAATGGCACAAAGTAAAATGGATTTCGCTGCAAAAGTAGGAAAACTCCCACCCGGAATGAATGTAGGCATTTCAGTTATCGCCGCGATCGGTGCCGCTGCGTTTGGAATTTCACAATCAATGTTCACTGGTAAATCTTTTAGTTTTACAATGTAATATCTTATTTACGTTCCTCTAAAATAATTGATAGCATTTCCTTAATTTATGAAGTATCCTAACAATAGTTTTCTTTTATCAGTACTTTGAAAATAGATTTGTTATCGTAGTCATAGATTCGTTCTTTTGCGATTCATTGGTCATGTGGCTTGTTAATGTTCTATTTTAAGAAAAAAAAATTGTCTGAAAAATGTTTTTTGGAGATTTATTCAATGTTCTAAATTTATTAATATTTCGAATATTAAATTTGAATTTTTAATGTATTCGATATTTAGGATAATTTTATAGCAATTTTAGTCATTTCTTAGAATTTTCATTCTCAATTCATCTTTTCACTTTGCATAGAGAAAAAGAGATTTAAAAAGAAATGGAAAAATGCAGTCCTTTCTATAAATGATCCAAATGCACAACAATAATACAAATCAATTTGGTAAGATTTACAAAGTACATTTAAAATTGTTGTAAACGATAAATATTTTGATCATTATATATGTATAATATTATTATAAAATATCATGACTAACTTACTTGATGATACATTTTTTTTGGAGTAATAATTAGTGTTAATTCATCAATCCTATATACTAAAATGTAGGGCGTCCCAACTAAATTTCTTGGAGAAAAAGTAACAAGGTATTGTATCCACTTGGAATCTTGTATTTGTTAAAATTATAAACAAACATTTTTCCTCCTCTCTGAAGGCGTCATCAGGCCTCTTACATTAAAAATATCTGGTTAAAATCAATGAATGTGTTAGTCAACATGTATAAAATATTAATCAATCATGAAGGTCGAATTTTAAACAATTTTAAAGATGAAATGGGTCAAGAAACATGGTTAATAATAAGACCTAAGTTCTAGCTAATTTCAGACCAATTTTTTGTCGTAATAATGATGACATTTTTTATAATAGTAACGCACGACCTCTAGTAAATTTTGATAAAAAATTAGGTGAAATCTCTTCTAATTTTAATAAATTCAAGAGTGCGAATGGATCCGTACAACACCTTTTGTTGTTTTTTCTATAAATGAATAATACACGGACGTTAAACAAAAACCTGATACATAAAATAGCAAAAATTTGTAAAATATCTTAATCTAAAAAATCGTATAACTTTTTTTTAGTTGAAGGTGGTCATCGAGCGATAATTTTTTCTCGCGTGAAAGGAGTTCAAAAGGACATCTTCACCGAAGGATTGCATTTTCGTATTCCTTGGATTCAATATCCAATCATCTATGACATCAGAAGTCGACCTAGGAAAATTTCCTCCCCCACCGGATCCAAAGACTTACAGATGGTCAACATTTCCCTCAGAGTTCTTTCTCGACCTGACGCAATGACTTTGCCCGTTATGTACCGTCAACTTGGCCTCGATTACGATGAAAGGGTGATTCGTCTTTAAATAAACCTAATATTCAGCTAAATAAGTTCACAAAAACTGCAAGGATTCAATAAATTATGTAATATTCGAATTATATCGATTATCTGGAATAATATGAATTTTGTATTCAGGTTTTGCCTAGTATTTGTAATGAGGTGCTAAAATCCGTTGTGGCAAAATTCAACGCATCGCAATTGATAACTCAACGTCAGCAAGTCTCAAACATGATTCGCAAAGAGTTGACTGAACGCGCCCGGGACTTCAACATTATTCTGGATGATGTTTCCATAACTGAACTTAGTTTCGGAAAAGAATACACGGCAGCGGTTGAAGCTAAACAAGTTGCGCAACAGGAAGCACAGAGAGCTGCCTTTGTTGTCGAAAGAGCCAAACAAGAAAGACAACAGAAAATTGTGCAAGCTGAGGGAGAAGCAGAAGCAGCAAAAATGATATCCTTTTGAAATTTCAAATAATATATTTTTTTTCTTGCAGGAGTAGGTGTTCCAGGAAAGTATTTCATATGATCCCGGAATAGATGCTATGCCGTAAGACCTAAATGTTATTTTTTGTAGTGTCGTTTCCTTCGCAAAAGTCAAACTATTTTACTCAAAATATAAGTTTTTAAATTGGCCTGCATTATAATTCAGAAACGGTTATTCTGATTTGCTTGAAATTTATAGACATTTTTTAAAACTAACTAATATATTTTATAATATATGTTAATAGTGTTCAATGTCTGATTCAAATGCAATAAGCAATTTCTTAAGGGCATGTAATACTTAGGAAATTAGTAAATTTTATTGATTTTAGTTTTCTACATGTTTGTGTCTAAAGTACAAAAAATTTTCTTTTCAAAATTTGGGAAATGGTAGAAAAGATAAAAACGGGCATAGATAGACTATTTTTAGTTTCAAAATTGAAAAAAAGTTCAATTTTGGCAAAATACTTATATCGGAACATTTTTTTTCATTGTTTTTTATAATTATCAATTTGTAGCAAAATTCCATTTACCTTAACCACTTTGAACTTGGGACTCGCAGTTAGCCAAAATCCTGGATACCTGAAGCTGAGAAAGATCCGCGCTGCACAGAGTATTTCACGCACGGTAATTAACGATTTTTACTACTGCTTTTAGATTCTTTACTTGTAGCATCTAACGGTAAACCATATTCAAACATAAAGCTATGAAAGAAATATTTCGTTTTCCAATTTCTACAAATCTTTTTCATTTTTCTAATTCAAATGAATATCTGAAATTTTAATTTCATCTAAGCTTTCAAAAATTACCATTACTTTTTCTGAAATTTGCATAGATCTCTGTTTTAAAAATTAAAGACTTCAAGAATCTTGAAGGCTTCACGAATTTTGAAAGTTTAAAACTAACCTGTGGATTTATAAAGCTTTCAGAATTTTACCTGAATATTCTATTAAATTTGTTCGAAATCTGTTGAAATTCTTTAAAATATTTTGAAACTTGTAATCTACACATTTATAAAAATAATTAATTTAATATCCGATTGATTTCTTTCTATTAGATCTCGAACTCTGCAAATCGTGTTTACCTCAGTGGTAACAGCTTGATGTTGAATATTCAGGATCCATCATTCGACGACTTATCCGAGAAACTAAAAAGTAAGAAGTAAATTGTGAGATATAAAAATCGCATTTATTAATATTTTCGCTAGAGTCGTAAGAGCGAATTAAATATCGCCGATTGCTGATTTTTTGTTAGCCATGTAGATATTCTGTAATAAGAGAGTGGAGGTCTTTATAATCAAATTTTATAGATTGAAATCTTTTCTTTTTCCTAAAGACCTTAATTTTCCCTTAAATAACAACATTTATTAAGTTAACAAATCAAAAATTGGGAAAAATGAAGTGACGCACGTTCGTCAATTTGGAGACGATTTTCTTTCAGGTTCGGACGGATTGGTAAGGAAAATGAGGGACAGTACGCAGCCCGTTAGGCCTAATATCGAAAGCCAGAAGTTGAAGGAAATTGATAGAAATCACGCCCTCCCTGAAGAATCCTCTTCCCTTATTATGGAATCTGCAGAACACGGGGCCAAAAGAATTGTATCCTGAACTCACATCCTCTCCTATCCCTGAACTTCAATGAAATGGTTCCTTGGGTTCATCTTTTAATTAGCGCCTTCTTTTTAAAAAGCTCAAAATTAGAATTGAGCGAGTTTTTTTCTGGGTAATACAATAAGGAACTTTAGAGATTAAATTTGGAAGGTTTTGAAATTAATTTGTTTTCAAAAGTTTCAAATTTATTATATTTGTTTGAATTGTAAAGTAAATACTTTTCTCTCTTCGTTTTAAATATAACGGTTCTGATAAAATGAAAGTTGAAAAATGAAAGCTTTTGGATTTTCCAGTGTCTCAATTCGAATAATTGAGTTCTGAATAAGATTTAAATTGCTAACGTATAAAACTAAAAGTACGTAAAGCCATTTATACATGTCTAATGTCAAAAGGTAAAAATACTTTACTTGGCAATTTGCAAATCCTGTAATGCCTAACAGTTGAAGGGGTTGAGAGTTTTCACACATTATATTGGCAAAAAATACGCTGTTTCTTCCTTTTTTGTCTAATGTGCCGTCGCTAGCTTTTAAATTGTATAAAATATGAAAATAGATTAAAATATATATTTGCAACCAAGTCTGACAGAATAATTTTCTATGCATACAATAGGGAAACTACTGAGATAAGAAGTTAAATCTGTGATAAACAATACTATATTGAAAATCTATTTTTTTGATTCCACTATTAAACAGGCGTCAAATTACATATGAAAAGAATAAGGATTAGATGAGCAGTTTTAAATATGAAATCTTTTAATCTTCTGCTTTAGTTTTATATTTTTTTATTTGTTATAAGTAAAACTAAGAAATATAAAATCAATCTATTTACAATCTTAGGATCTAAAATAAAAAAAGGCGTTCATCAATACATCATGCCTGGGTGGGCCCTTTGGAAAAAGACGTTCGGGTTGGTTGAAAGAGTTGTGTACAAATTTCCAACGTCTTCGGGTCTTAAATATACTCCATGTGGCACGACAAATGGATCCATTCTTTCGTGTAAATCTTAAAAATAAAAAGTTTTCGTGAATACAATTTGAATTGCAAAATTTTAATGAAAACATGAAAAAATTGTAAGGTAGACTACATTTTTTTAATATTGGTTGGATTTTAACTTGGCTATAGGGTCCAGAAATAATGTAACTCAGAGTTTAATTTTTTTTTACTTCAAACGTTTTGACTTTAATCGGAGTCCTCATTAATGATCTTTATTTCTAAAATATAAAAAAAAAATTTTGCTAAAATATTACACATATGAGCCCTAATTTGGTGTAAACTTTGGTAATGTACAACGATTTAAAAATGGAAACACTTTTTTCATAAAATTATACCAACACTTTACATAAACTATGTGAAAGTTCTTAAGAGTAACAATTGAATAATAGCAGCATGAATTTTGAAAACCCTAAGCTAAAACTAAAATATGTTTATTTATAAATTTTACAGAGAATATAGATGCCTAAGAAATTTTGCATAAAATTGTACAGAATGACTTGGATAAAAACACATGAAAATACTTCAGAAAACAGATGAAATTATAAACTATTAAAAATCTTATCAATCCTAATAGACTTCAATATTAAATTGTAAATTAAATTCAATTAATATTAATTGTAAATTAACACGTTGAACCTAGCGTCGGTCCCTAGGGACCGACAGTGAACGTATAGCAATATCAAACCTGCATCAACGTGTTCAAATTAATAGATTTGTATATTATACAAAAAATTAATACACATTCCTATCCAATTTAAATAAACTTCCCAATCAAAATCTATTAAAATGAATAAAATATGAATACAAGTGTATTAAAATTCAAAACAAAGATTTGTATTTTTTACGATGAAAGTATTTTTAAATTTGATATACGTTACTAAAAACTTCTATTACATGTGATGGAAGCGTAATACAGAATTTTTTGACAGTGTAGCAATACGTAAACTTATATTGTTATTCTTAAGAACTTTCATATGATTTGGTATATGTGATATGTGTTGGTATAATTTTATGAAAAAAGTGTTTCCATTTTTTAGTCGTTGTACATTACCAAAGTTTACACCAAAGTAGGGCTCATATGTGTAATATTTTAGCAAAAATTTTTTTTTATATTAGAAATAAAGATCACATATGAGGACTCCGATTAGAGTCGAAACATTTGAAGGAAAAAAAATGATACTCTGAGTTATATTATTTCTGGACCCTAAAGCCAAGTTAAAAACTATTCATATTATTGAGGGTCGATATAAGCCAGCCATTTATGATAAATTTTTTTAATATTCTAAAAATATTTTTATTTGAAATTAATCAACTACCATATTATTCAATTTTGACACGAAATTTTAATGTTTAAAATACCAAAGAAAACTTTCAATTTGAAATATTTTAAGTTGAAAATACAAATTCGAATGCTTATAAAGTCAAAAAAATGTATGATTTAATAACTTTAATCTTTAAGAAAAATTCTAGTTAGAATAATCTACAAATAGAAAAAGGATTGAAATATAAAAATTAAAGGTTGATTAAATATTAAATTTTAGAAACACTTGGAATATTCAGTTCTTACATTCTTTCAAACGATATGTAAACGCCATGAAAACAATAGTTTAGGTTTTAAAAAGAAGAATTGAAAAAAATGTATAACATTTAAATAAACCTTTTGATATTTTGACCTTGAAAGGAGAGAGTTTGTGAACTGAATATTACGGTAAACTTATTTAAAGTGAATCTTGAATGAAAGTCACGGTGAGTTGCACTCGAATAATTTTTAAGAGAATTCTCTCCTCCAAAATTATTTATATCACATTTCCATATTTCCGAACTGTACATATCACATTTCCGATTATCAAAAATAGAATGCCTAAGAGATTTCATTCAGTTTTCTGTCAAAATTTTAAATAAAAAAAAAATATTTTTTGAGTTATTTTTCAGGCAAATAGATTTTATTTTTTATACTAACCATCAGAGTAAATTGGACTGTTTCCGTGTCTGCAAGCGTTACAACGAGGAATTCCAGATGAAACTAGTGCCACGCGATCTTTAAAAGGAAATTCATTTACTCGTTAGTATTATTTTCATTTAATTATTTTTAACATTTGAATAGCATATTTATATTAATAAAATTCTTTATTTGTAGGGAAGATGAAAAATTCAAATGTAAGAAAGCTTGAGAACGTTTCAGCTAAAAAAACTAAAACTTGAAGTTCATGTTTAAAAAACCTCGTGCTTTAAAAATAAATGTAGAGCTTCTAATTGTCATTGATCAAAACAGAAAATATATTAGGACTTATTTAAATATTTTTAATAAGATAAATTTTTATGCTTTATTATTAAAAGTAATTATTAATAATTTCTGTATTACAAGAATCGTTTATTTTCAAACAGTTTTACTATTTTAAAAAAGGTTACCTTAGTAAAAATATATATTAAAGTGGTCAAAGAAAATCTTTTTATTTATTTTGTTGAATTTCAGCAAACTAGGCAAAAAATATTTAGGCGTACAAATGCGAACTTAGAGTCAGTGTCACAAGAGAGTCGTCATAATTTCTCCTAAAGAAAAAAATATTGAAAATCAGCATCATAGGTTCAAAATAAAGTATTTGAACTGTGATAAGTTAATGTAATAAGTAATGTTAATTCTGATAGATTTTAAACATCCTTTGGCATTTTAGATTAACCTTTCCTGAGCCCCATATCATAGATAATTCATTTTTCGGACGCACGGCCGTTTGTTATCACTGACGACGCTCTTGTCACGTATGACACTGAGGGTGCAGACCTATGTCAGCGTATCTACGCCGCTTTTAGCGTAGAACGTGAAATAAATAAATACTCCAGTCAATGAAATACACCCAGTAATCCTTAGAAGCTCGGTCATTTGCTGTCTGGTCTAGTAATTTTACGTTTTACACAAAAAGCGGCGTAATATGTAATACGCTTTTCTTCTACTGAAAGAGAAAAGGCGTAAAGAATTAATATTGCGTATATTATTATTACCTACAAGAGAAAATTTCAAGATGAAGTAGTACACACTCAATTTCACCAATCACTCACAAGAGAATGTACACCTAGATATTCTTTTAGTCTGCGTATTTAAAGACTTGTATAATGAGAAGATCTTATTTGAAATATTTGAATACTGAGCTCCATTCTTGTAAAGAATAAATCAATTATTTAACTTCAGAAATATTAATTGATTATAATTGTGCAATTATGTATGATAATTATTACAGGGTTAATAAGATAGAAATTCATATTATACAAGAAGGATGATTTTTTTAAATCAAAATGTTATTTCAGAAATAATAATTGTAGGTTTGCTATTTTCAATTACTTTTAAGATATTAAATTCGAAAACGTTTTATTTCAGTTACAAATCTTTAAATATAAAATAATTTTTAAAGCAAGAAATTTTACAGCTTCTTTTTTATTTTTTAATTGATCAAATTTGAAAAAATCGTATTTCTATTAGATTTTTTCCAAATCGTTCAAATCAAAAATGTATAATTTGAAATCTTTTCAATAATTTCGGAAAGATAGAAAAAGTGCAATTTTAAGAACATGAAGTTTTTTAATGCTTTCAATTCGGAAATTAAAGTTTTGAGTCAAAAATGTATAATTTGAAATCTTTTCAATAATTTCGGAAAGATAGAAAAAGTGCAATTTTATGAACATGAAGTTTTTTAATGCTTTCAATTTGAAAATTGAAGCCTTGAGTTTTTAATTATCCAAAATGGATTAAGGGTTAAAAATTTTCGAGAAATGTGAAAATATTGTAATAATCTAAAATAAAACTTACGAAAATATACATGAAACTGAAAAAAACTGAATTTTAAATATTTTAAAATCTATATTGATATTTTTGAAATATCCTGAAATGTGATTACATATGCATAAAATATTATATTATTATAAACATAAAAAGTATTTATTCTCAAATACTTTTTGAGTGAAAGAAATTTTTGTATAAATTAATAAAATAATATTATAATTCAATTCTCAGCTTAGATTGTTAGGTATTTATAGTAATTGAAGAAATAATTATTTTTGAATGAACTCACCAGTGCTATGATAATCCACCTTTCTTTTCAAGGTTGTATCAGCAGGTTTGAAGTGGAAGAATGAAGGAGAATATCCACTTCCTGGGAGGGAGCTACAACTAAGTTCTTCTACTCTATCTCTCATAGCAACGACAGTAGCACCTGCTGAATTTTCTCTACCTAGGGCAGCCAATTGACGCCCTTTTGGCAAAAACATTGTCAAAAAGACAAGTAAGGAAGTGGACAAAAGTCCATAAGCTACCCAGGCTTCCCGATCGTCTTCAGGTGCTGCCATGGCTCCAATTGCTGTGGAAATCCAGACCGGAAGTGAAAGACCAACTGCAAGGCCGATAAAAGCTGCTTCTCTGTAATTATCTCTAACTCCACGAGCTCGAACTGCTAGACATGTTACCGCAACGAGTAACGTGCTTGGATACCTGATAAATTACCTAGTTTTTAATTCTCCATTAAATTTTCAATGTTGCAGTCTTAGAGCTTCCAAAGCTTTAACATATTATAATAAAAGTATTTAGAAAACTTAGTTTATATGCAGAGTTTTTAGAAGATTTAAAACAATATTTATTATTTCATTTACTTAAACATTTTTTAAAAATATATTGGGCTGAAGTTTCAGACGTATATTCTAACGAAATTTTTTTTTTCATTATTGACTTATCATGTCTTAACTTTAATAACAATAAATGTAAGATCCGTCCTACGTTTTAAATGCAATATTTTGCTCAAAAACACAAAAAACTGACCCGAAATTTTGCCCGTTATGATTGTCTTCCGACAAGCGAATTTAAAAAAAAAATTTTTTGAGTAGCTTCTGTTATCACCTTTTGGGTGGGGCATGTGAAAAATGTCAGAAGTTTTTAGTTTTCGGCGAGAATTTACCGTCTATCTTAAAATCAACGAATTTCGGGTCAGTTTTTGCCCGTTTTGACTGTCTTCCGACAAGTGAATTTTTTTAAAATAATTTTTTTTGAGTAGCTTTTTTGATCACTTTTTGGGTGGAGCATATGAAAAATGTCAGAAGTTTTTAGTTTCGGACGAGAATTTACCGTCTAACTTAAAATCAACGAATTTCGGGTCAGTTTTTGTCCGTTTTGACTGTCTTTTGAAAAGTGAATTTTTTAAAAATTATTTTTTTTTAGTAGATTTTATTATCACCTTTTGGATGGGGCATGTGAAAAATGTCAGAAGTTTTTAGTTTTCGGCGAGAATTTACCGTCTATCTTAAAATCAACGAATTTCGGGTCAGTTTTTGCCCGTTTTGACTGTCTTCCGAAAAGTGAATTTTTTAAAAATAATTGTTTTTTAGTAGCTTCTATTATCACCTTTTGGGTGGAGCATATGAAAAATGTCAGAAGTTTTTCGTTTTGGGCGAGAATTTACCGTCTAACTTAAAATCAACGAATTTCGGGTCAGTTTTTGCCCGTTTTGACTGTCTTCCGAAAAGTGAATTTTTTTAAAATAATTTTTTACATTCTCATCATGGATGAGAAGGTATTGGTTTTATGTGAAAAATGACTTTCGAAATTTTCATCAAATCTTTACGTTTTGAGACCCCCTGAGTCAGAAAAAAGGGTTTTTACGAAAGTGTCTGTCTGTCTGTCTGTAGGTCGTGTGCGGCATAACTCTCGACAGAATTATCAGATTGAATTGAGCTTTGGTACACTTTATCGGAGCCGAAAAAGTAAGGACAAGTTCGTTAACCAGCCACATCCAATCAAAATTGAGGGATTGAGCACTACTTTTGTGTTTTTGAAAATAATTTTTTGAAAAAATCAAAAATTTCAATACTAGTTTTTGATAGTGCTCATAAATCTCTACAAATTATCCTGATAAGATTTTTCGATTAATTCAAAATTAGAAATGTTACAGCATATTCAAATTCGAAAAAAGTCAATATCAAAATTCCATTTTCAAGTTAAATTATACGAGATACGAAAAAACGTTATGATACAATATTATTTTTTACATAAAGACCTACAAATTTGAATTGTAACATTTTTTCACAAGATGCATATTTTTCTTTTTAATTCAAAAAACAACTATTGAAAATCCAAAATTCAATTTTTTAGCAATAATATTCGAAACACGAAAAAAACGTAAGAATACAAAGTTGTTCGTTTTAAAAAGATCTACAAATTTTGTCTCACACAGTTTCTGATAAAAGATATATTTTTCGTTTCAATTCCAAAGAATACGATTAAAATTTAAAAATTCTATTTTTTAGACAAAATATGTGAGATACAAAAAAAACTTTTAGATGAAAAATTGTCTGGCTAAATAAGGTCTACACATTTTTATCGAGAAATTTCTCGACAGGATGTATATTTTATGTTTTGATTTTTAATATTAAATAAATTCGATTTTTTTCACCAAAATATGTGAGATACGAAATAAGCGTTGTTCTGCAAAATCGTTTCCTTAAATAAAGTCTACGATTGTTTTTCCTTTTTGAGAGATTTGGAAGAAAATAAATTATTTTAATCATGTAATTTATTAAAAAGTTACTGAAATGTATACAGAAAATCGAGCGCGAAGCGCGAGTGTCATGATGAGAATGTGTTCCTTAAGGCCGATAGAGCCTTAAGTAAATTGAATTTTCTGTTTCACTTAAACTGAAAAAGAAACTTAGTGAATTTGAGAAAATGACTAATTACATCATCTTTAATATCATTAAATTGGTTTGAGCTTCAGTTTTAAATTATAAGAAATAAACTTAAACGTATGCGAAGAGCACAAGACCGAGCGCGAAGCGCGAGGTCCAGGAAGAACGGAGCGCGAAGCGCGACGATTAAATCGCGCGCCCTAGGCGCGCTCAATCTTGCGAGCTGCGCGCGAAGCGCGCGATGAGAATGTGCCCGCGAAGCGGGCAGATTTTTTTTAATAGCTTTGGTGATCACCTTTTGGGTGGAGCATATGAAAAATGTCAGAAGTTTTTAGTTCTGGTCGAGAATTTACCGTCTAACTCAAAATCAATGAATTTCGGGTCAGTTTTTCGTCAGAATATACGTCTGATACTTCAGCCCTATTAAAAATATTTCCAACGAATAACGAAGATTTTGTGGAATTCCCGAATCTATTAAAATTCTCTTGTATCGAAAAGTTTAAAGTTGGATTATAATATTTGCGAATTCAAATCTTAAAATGATTTTCGAAAGTCTTTGAAAGATTTTTTATGTTTAGATATTACTATCTTAAATATTTAAATATGTTTTAAAGATTGAAGAAATGCTGTAACATTTAAATTTGTTGAATATGTAAAACCTTGATATTTGACATCGTTCAAGCCCATTAAATCTAACAATTTCTTGCAATAAAGTAAAATCATATTACTTTGATTTAGATACTGACTATTTTGGCAAAAAATAATATTTGAAAATGTTCAAATTGATGTACTAATCCTGAGTTTTCCTTTGTTTTCTCTTAAAAACTTTAAAATTTAGAAAACTCTTGCTTTTAAAATCTTCTGACATGTTTTGAAATATTGGTTTTTTAATTTACGTAATTCAGTATAATCTCTTAAAATATTTAAATTATATTATAAAATCTAATAAAGTCGTTTCAAGTGTTAGAATATTTAAATTCGTTAAAATCATTCAAACTTCAGCAAATCTCTTAAAACACAATTTCATTAAACTGTAATATAAATTGCAAACAAAGTTAGAATATTACCCAAGAGAAGCAAGAGTATGGCTGACAGGAGTTTTACAAACAGATCCAATCAAATGTCGATTTGCACTCTGACTTTGAACTGCAGCTGGTGGTTCCCCATAGAACCATTGACCGTTAATTGCCACTTGCACCAGAACTGCGAAGATCAGAACTAAGGCCTGCAATTCAAAAATAGATGAATACCGTTAGAACTCGGAATGGAAAGTGAGAAAACGTTATCGCTCATTTCCAATTCTAATACATAGTCTCGTTTCGATGAACTTAAGTGTTAAGAAATCGCTTTAAATCTTAAATAACACATTGTCATATGCTAATCAGAGGAATTCTCGTAATTGTGAAAAACTGGAATGCGCGGGATAGACACTCATGTTTATTAGCATCAACTCGATCAGATTGTTCTAATTATAATGAGAGTTTGATATTCTTTTAATTAATTTGGTAAATTAAAGTTTTTCTATGCAAAACTAGAATATACGATATTAACCAAATTTAAAAATATTTAAAAAAAACACGGGTATTTATTTATTCATCAACAACAAACTGTCCCTTTCTAGAACTTTATTCTGTCCTATAGAATATAATTTTATGATCTATATTTTCGGATAAAAGAATATAAAGACAGGAATATTATTTAAGGCCGTGTGGTAGAGCCTGACGTCGTCAATTAAATTCGAGGACTTTGTTGATAAATTAATTATTTTTACAAATTTTCCAAAAAAGAAATCAATTTTTTGCTTTTTTCTGCATTACTGTCTTCTTTGGAATATTCGTTGAAATTATGAATGAAAAAATAATTTTACACTTTCCAATACATTTTCTTCGCCAGAGAATAATATTTTATACAAAAGCAAAACTATACGGTTTTATATGTTCTTATCATTCATTGTTTTAGGCAGGAATTTCATTAAAACATTTAATTTACTTCATTCCTCTTCCTGTGAGACAAATTCAATACTTTTTCATTTATTTAATTCATTTCTTACTTGATAAGGTGCAGGTAGGTAAACACCACTGTTGAGGGATAGTAGAAAGACACATTTGACGAGAAGGGCGGCAAAAACTAGAGCTGCAGGTAATCCAACGAGTCTGAAAGCAGCACACGACAATAGATTTGGCGTCAGAGAAGCTGCGGCTGAAAGACCAGCTAAAAAGAAAAGGCCCAGCAAAAGGGCTTGACCCAAGAACAAGTGACGTCTGCTTGGAGCTGTGGCACTCGCCTTAAAATTGAAAATTTGTATTTTTATAAAAAATTATATTCTAAACTTTCAATTAGAATTTAAGAACCCAGTAGGCATAGAGAATAGGAAGTCTTTGGGACCTCCCGGAGATTTTAATGTCAGATTTTTTGCTGTTTTATAGACATCTCATGTCTAAAAGACGTTTTAAGTATGGCAAAAAGCCTGTCATTAAAGTCGACGGGACGTCCTTTAGTCATCCTAAAGACGTTCAATTATCTAGTACCCACTGGGGGTTCGACCTATCAGGCACATAAAACTCAACATATAATTTATAAAAATAACGGAAATATAATAATTATAAATATTAACGGAGTCTAATGAAGTAGCCTATGCTAGCCTTTGAAAAAAATTTAAACGTTTTTCACGCTTCATTGTTTCTCTAAAAATAAAATTGTTCAAAAATTGTATTATTTTGTAATTCTACAAATAGTAATTCCAAAATTCTATATGGGAAATGTTTAATCTTAATTTTTTAATCTAAAAACTATGCACTTTCATCCTTTTTTTCAGTTATTTCACATAATCATGTAAATTTCTTATGATTAATATGGTACATTTACCAAATATAGGAAAAATTACTGGAATAAACGAATTAATTTCACGAAATTAATCGTTACAATTATCATAATTTCTTTTATTAACAGCAAAAAATTGACTGATTTTACATAACATCGTAAAATTATTAAGTTTATTGAATATTTTTTTTTTCTTCATCTAGTAAATGGTAAGCGTAGAAGATTTACACGATTATGTAAAATGATTGAAAAAATATAAAAGTGCATAATCATTTGTTTACAGTATATTGGATTCCGAAATTAAAAATAGAAACTATTCAAAATTGAATAAATTAAGCTCAAAGGCCTACGACATTGAAATTTGAAAATTCAAGGCAAACTCTCTAAATTGAAAATAGTGGAAAAAGTAGTGTCTATTCCACTATTTTGAATTTAGAGAGAAGTGTCTATGATTTTGAAAAGATTAATTCAAAAGTTTATGAAATTCTGAAAGTCAAAATTCAAAAGAGTGCCAAACAGATCTATACTTTGACTTTAAACAAAATAAATAAATAAAAATCGAAAGTTCTTAAATTCCAATATCGCAATACAATTTTATATCAGAATATTCTAAAAATATTTTATTAATATAAAATTATTAAATTTTTACTTAAATAAAATTTTTTTAAATTCTTCGAAATTGATTAAAATCTGGAAATCATTGAAGATATTTTAAACCTTTGAGGACAAAAAATTATTTAAAAATTTTTGGATTTTGTGAGGTCTTTAAATTTGGAATAGACCCAATTTTAGGATCTGCTCAATTTGATTTGATTTCTTTAACAATGTTAATTAGGACGAATTCCTATTTTTTCTCTTGTAGCTGTCAATCACATATAAAACTCAATTTCGCTAAATGAGAACATCTGAAGTTTCCTAATAACTATATAGTAAAATTACCTTGGAATTTTTTGTAGTGTACAGAACGCGAGTCACCGAGTAATTGGAGTAATAGCGATTTGAATGCCTGACTTTGGAATTAATAGAGCCAAAAGAAAGGACGCAGTCTCGATTACCCAGACGGTATCAACACAAAATTATTTTCTTTTCGTTTCTGACAAGCTCCAATAATTTTATTCATTGTATGGATCATTTCTCACTCCCGAGGGCCTAGGCCTAGTTTGCGTTTCAAATCTCTCTCCTTTTAATCTTATCTCAATCTCAATAACCGCTTCGCGCATCATCAACTTCTAAGATGAGAATAGAGAGACTCCAAGTGATTTTTAATTTTCTAATAAATGTATAATAATCATGTATTTTACATAATTGATTATTTCTTCAAGAGATTGAATTTTTCTCACAAATGAATTTATACCACGGTATGAAATTTACAAAAATTAATTATTTATTTTCCATTCTTCTTTTCATTAACTATAATTCAGTAATTATTTTGATTTAGATATATCCAGTATATTTGAAATGTATTTTATAAAAATAATCTTTAAGGTTAAAATTAATGAGTTTTAAAAACTTTTGAATTTTAATTATGTTTATGTCCCTCTTAAATGCTAACCATTACATTTTTTGAAGACCTAAATTTTTTTTTTAAATTTGTAATATCTGTACTTTTGTAAACTTAAAACCTTCCTCATTTTTTCTAATTTCTTAAGTCATTTGAAATTTTTACAAATATTTTTAAATTTTGCCAAGAAATTTGCTTAAACTTTTAAACTTAAATTTAAATTAAAATTTAATTTAATTTAAACTTTTAAATTTGTTTTGCTTCTTACATTTTTTCAAATATTTTCTAATCCTGTACGAATTTTCTGAAACCTCTATATATTTTAAAATTCTTTAAATATCAACTTTTTGATATTATTAATCTCTTAAATTTGTTTAAACTTTTCAAATTTTTGTCGCATTGATCTCGTAAATTAGAATGAAAAAAAAACTTGATTGTAAAAATTAAAAACTTTTGAACTTGAAGTCTTTCAACTTTTGAATATTGTTTTACATCTCTATAAAATACAAAGATCTCAAGTTTTTCAAGTTCTTCGTTTCAGCTTATTTAAAAAATTTTAAACTTAGGAATTTTTCTACTTTTAAATTAAAATGATTAACTAGAAAAAATGTCACGTACTTTGCAGAGCACAAAAATTTCGAATCCAGCCATTAGAAACATGGTAGCTGCACTTAAAGCGGCGAGAGGTAGGGCCCAAGGTTGGGGCCTCATCAGGGGCCATGATCTCGTGACTGGGCCCACTTTTGGGTCTTCCATGTTTCCACTACTAGGACGTCCCGGACCTCGATAGATAGATATAGTCCGATTTGGTGCCGGTACACTGACGACACTAGCCACACTTGCACCGTTTTTCTCAGGCGCGACATTCACAGGTACCAGAAAAAACTCCGTGGATAATTCAGGACGATATTCCGAATAAGAGGAGATTTTCTGGTAGTCCCGTCGTTCCTGGTGATGTTGTAAAGCTGATGCATGGCCCGCCCACGCAGTGGCAGCCGATAGGACAATGGGACTCAGTCTCATCTTCTCTCTGTTCAATGAAATATTAAATTCCAATTTTTTGGAATTCTTTGAGATCACCCTGTTCTCCACTTTCGCCTTCGCAGTCGCATCCTCATGATTCCAGGTCAAGATTGGAGGTCCTAAAAAAAGAGACTTTTTAAAATAAAATGTTGTTTTATTATTGGCTCTTAGTGAAACTATTGCAATTGTCTTCCTATTATTTCATCGATTTCAATGACTGTGAGTGACTATATAATGTGATAACAATCAAAATTCATAAGTATTCTCGTAATAAGGAGCAATTTGATATTAAAATGTAAAAAATAATCTTTTGAATCTTATCTTTCATACAATATTTTTCTCCAAGTGCACGTGCCCAGAACACAATCGCTTGCGTGACGATAATAAGCAGTCTATTTACCTGTTTACTCCGTTCAAGAAGAAGATAAAAGAAGATTTGAGATTCTTGAAGAAGTTCGTCTTCTAGGGTAAACGTCTTTTGGTAAATGTCCTGATATTCCATTCGTCCTTGCCAATATTCAATTTAAATTTAAACACTTAATTTTAAATAATTAAAAACTGATTGAAAATTTAAGTAATCGGCAGAAAGTTGAAATTTATAAATACATAAAGAGGTGAAGAATTTTCTATTTTTATTTCACTATTGTCACTGAAACTTTTTTTATCAAGATCCTCCTAAGGGAGAAAGGATTTCCTGGTGAGTGATCATACGTCTAGAGAATTATCCTGATGGTCAACGAACAGTGAATCTCCTGGGGAGAGATTTTCTCATGTGAATCCAGCATTTTCAGAACACGTGTCGATTCAACGCGGATATTATTTGTCATTATTTTTATTGAAGTCTTCATTAATTCAGAAAAGTTTTTCAATAAAATTTCCGAGTTCAAATATAATCTTGACAAATTTTAATGCTAAATTGAAATTTTCCATTTATAAAATTATTTAGCACTTCAAATTTAAGAATTTATTTTTTTCACGATATGCGATCGTGAAAAAACACTCCCTAAAATAAATTATAGAACAAAATTTTAATTTAGAAGTTCTAATTTTTTTTTAATAAATTTTTTTTTAATTTTCCTGTAAAGGAAATCTACCTTAAAAGTGAAATACACAGTCGAGAGGGATAAGTCAAAAGCAACGGTTTGCAGCAAACTGGAGTTCAGTTTAGTCTTCTTGAGCAAAGCAAAGCAAAGCCCAAGAAAGTAAAAGATGGAGGTGGAAGTGACGTCGAGGGAAAAGCAGTTACTGAGGAGGGAATCCTAAGAGTGGACCATCGAGAGGACCATGGGTTAACGCAGGGACGGTTCAAATTCCAAAACCAAATGTACAAAAGGGCTCTCTTAAGGGCCACCATGAAAATCATTTTCTCATCTATGGCTAAAAAAATCGTATACATTTTTCTTCACACTTTTTTCTACATAATTCAAGATAGTGCCAGGAAAATTTTAAAGAAAAATCATTTTTTTATATGGAGAATGCATTTTTGTATTAATTAGACTGCCTAAAAAAACTAAAATCTGGTTTATGAAATTAAAAATGGCCAATTTATCAAAAATTACAAAAATATTTAAATATCAAAAAAGCTTTACGATATTTTAATCACCTGTCGACAACGTATCCTATCTGATACGCGACTAGTGATCCTCCGATAATGTAGGCAGTGACAAAAATTTCAAACTCAACTAATTAATTTGAAACTATTTATTAATCTCAAAAATATGGTTATTGTTTAATATTAATTAATTTCAAGAGTCTACTTGGACTTCATGTTTCCCCAAATAGCTTCATGTGATTTTAAAGCCTTCAAGTTATTAGTGACTTGATTGCTTTCAAGCCACAACAAATGTCTTTATTGGCACTTTATTTCACTGACTGCAAATTTTGAATGAATGTATGTGCTCCGTGACTTCTCAGACTTTAATCAACTTCACATTATTTTATGAAATTTCAGTGACTTTAATGACTTCCAAGGTTTTAAGTTGCTCCATTTAATTTCAGTAAATTTACCATATTCAAAATGATTTTACAGGCTTTAATTATAATTCCATGTGAAATTATATCATTTTAGTGACTTTACCAATTTCACTTACATATTATGTGACTCCAAGTGATATTACTCCAAAAAGTCTTAATTCTCACCCAATAAATACACAAGATAATATCAATTCGAGATTTTCATCGTTATTGTTTTTTCTGAAATACAAATTTTATTTTTACTAATGTATCTAAAATTTCTTTCAGTCATTCTATATCTTGTTTAATTAAAAGTTTTCTTCCCCAATTCGATAAAGATGTGAAACAAATCTTTTGCGAATATCTATTTTTCAAAGCTTTTTAAAAATTGATACTATCTCTAATTTGGATATCTTATGGATTTTGGAGCTGATAAATATTTCTAATTTCTATAATTAAATTGAAGAATAAATCGTTTAAGATAAAATTGTAATATTGAGGTATTGTATATTGTAATTTTTTAAAGATCCATGTCATAAAAAAGGATAGAATCTGCAATTATTGGAAGATGAATTCTCGAAACTTCAGTTTATTAACCCTTCAAGATTTTTGTCTTGGGTACTGAAATTTCTTTGGTCGGCTCTGATTTGAGGGGGAGGAGGCAGCGAAGAAGGAAGGCGCGCCGAAGACCGGACCCGGCAACGCATTTACATAAAGAGACGCGTGTATGTAGTACAATAAACTCGAAAAAATGTGAACAATGGTCGTGCGAAAAGTCTCCTTACAATCAGGAAATTATTAATTTACCAAGGCAAATAAAAAATAATTTTTTTCTACGAATTTATGGAATTCAGCAAATAGTAAAAACAGAATTTTAAAGACTATTAAATCTAAAATATTCAAAACTTTTAGAAATTTCTTTCTATTAAAAAAATTGGATTTATATTTTTTTTAAATGAGAATAATTATTTGAAAACTATTCTGGTCATTAGAATATTTTTTAGGAATACAGTCAAATCATTTTTTAAAAAGCCTGAGTTTTGAAAGTAAAGAATTTCGTAAATGAAAAGCATTTAAAATTGAAACCAAAAATGTTAAATATAAGAAACAAATCAACGAATGTAAAATAAATAAAGGATGCACAATTGAAAGGTTAAAAACCTTTTTCGAACGATGCACTTCTACAGGTTTGGTTGAGTGGTTCAGGTAGGAAGATAATTCCGAGATTAAAAAACGAAAAAGGGTAAATCAAAAAACGAAGAAAATGGACGAAAAGAGAGGGGAATGTGTGGAGACGAAGAACTTTTCTTATTTTTTTAAGCTCCTTCAAAGCCACAAACCGCAGTGCTCGTTGGTAAATATTTTTTAAACTTATTTTTGGTCACGTTCCTCTCCTTTTTTATCTTCTTGACTTTTTTCACGACACTAAAACTCGAACCTTGATTATTGCCCCCTGGAGTTTGTTCATGCTACACGCCTTTAAAATTTTAAATCTTTAATAAAATTCGAAACGCTTTATTTTTCAGATAAATTTATATCTGGGTTGAGAGAAATTCAAATAGAATTTTTCAAGTTTTTATATAATCTTCGGAAGGTTTATAACTATTCTGACGGAATACATTAATATTTAAAGATTATCTTTAATAGCGAATTTTCAACTTTACTTTGAAGATACGAAGAATATATCATGAAAATTTCATTGCAGACTTGAAAATATGGAATGTTGGAACATTAATAAACTTGAAAATTTAAGAACTGGAATATTTCATGTTTTGAAAAATAGAAAGCTAAAACTTTAAATGAAAACGTAAAAAATTATTAAAAGAAAAAAATGTTTGAGAAAAAAATGTCTTAATCCAAAAAAAATATTTCTTTGAAATTCGAGTTTTAACATTTACAAAACTATTTTGTTTAATTTTTACTTTCTATCAATCTCAATTCTCTGAACTACAAATTCCTACTTATAATTTTGAGATTAGAAAATCAAATAAATAATTTTCCCATACAATATTCGAAAAATACAAATTTTAAGTAGATTGGATTTTAAAAAAGAAACATTCAAATCTAAATAAATTTTAACAGAGTTACAAAGAGTGAGAAACAAAATATTATTGTGCATCAGTAAATTTTTCTGATAATGACAAATTAGTCACACAATAACTTTGGATTTTCAGAAACTGTAGAAAATTTCATAATATTTAAAATAAAACACTGCTAATTACTAAAATTGTATGAAAATTAGTGCAACTTTTCCAGGATTTCCAGTTTAAAACATTCCAAGAGTATTTGAAGGTTTAAGAAATAATTGTAAAAACCAATCAAAACTTCAAGAAATAATGTTAAATAAAAGACTTTAAGTTGAAAACTAATCATTGTAGATTAAAGAAAGCGAATACAGTTAGCAATTTATCTTGAAGAGGATCTTGTGCAAGCCCAAGGTAATGCGTTTGTTTCAAATTCTTTGTCGATATTGTTATTACTATAAGGAAATAATGCATTGGTATGCGTGAGTGCACAATAAAGAATACACTTGTGTGTAAAACGCACATCCGTACCCTTGGCAGAGAACAATATTTATTGTACGCCTCAAATGAAATATGGGCAGTTAACTTTGCTTCGTACGATTCTACCCTTCACGTTGCTGACTCTTAGGCTCTCGACGTCATCGCCAAACCCGTCAGTCGGAATAATAAAAAAATTTATTTTATATTCGCGTGACGTCTTTCAAGACACGTTACAATTCCTTTTCCTCCTCCTCTTCACTCTTTTAGATCCTAAATAAACCCACTTTCACTCAATCTATTTTAGAAAAAATCCATCTCCAGAATAATTTGTGTGGGGATATTTTAGAATATATCTCTCTTCATTTTTGTCGTATCTTTGATCTTTTAAGGCCATGTGGTAACCAGACCACATGACGTCGGTAATTGCGATTACATTATGTAAGGTTATTAAAAAATTAATAACTAAAATGGATTTTTGGTACTAGAGATGTGAACAAAAGAGCCAAGAAGGTCTGTCTAGTACCAAAAATTCATTTTAGTTACAAATTTTTGAATAACTCTGCATACTGTAATTGCAATTAGAGATATCACGTGGTCTGGTTGATTTATAGCCTTAAAGAGAAATTTTAATTTTGAACGATTGTTCCATTTGAAAAATATCGCAAAATCGAAAGGGTTAAAAGAACATTTTATGTGTTCTTGCGTGAGATAATTATGTCTCTTTATTTCTTTTTTGTACCTTATATATATTCCAATTTTAAAGATAATTAATATATACAAATAACTTGAAGATGCAAGATATTGAAAGGAGTTAGACAAACTTTCTGTAGTCTATTTTCAGCAATAAAGTTTGTTTTTCAAATTTTAACATGTTCTGAGTAAAAAAAAGGTTACATTATTAAAATATATTATATTATTGAAAGGGTCGAAACGATTTTGGCTGAATCCAATCGATCAATTTTTTCTAAAGTTATAGTCGTGACAAACACTAACGCTGCTAATGTCGAGTGCAACGTGAAACAAATTAAACTGATTTTTTAACGTTATTCTTACATTTAATCGAAAATATCTCTTTACCACAAACTTTGAAAGTTCAAGTTTCAAGATTTTTGTTACGTTAACGAAAAACGTCGAAACTCAGTTTTAATTCTTTATTATCGTATACTTTAATAACTTCAAATGCGGAGCTCATGACAACTTGCGTACAGATAATCGTCTTCGTCCTTGCATAAAAATATAAATAATAATAGTAATAAAACTGTCACACTAAACCTGTTACGCAACTTCGTGACCGTCGCCACCACAAAGGACCTTCCCTCGGAAAAAATAGAAACCGCAACAACTGTCAGAAGGAAGCTTGAAACCCCAAAGATAAAAAGGAGTCTAGACTAAATTAAAATCTTTCCTCTAATATTCAAAACACTTTGTTGTGGGTTATCTTTCAGAAAAACTAAAACCTCGGGAATATTATTGTACTAAATATTATTGTACATTTGTAAAAATCTGCAAATCTTAATTTTTTAAAAACAGTCAGTACTTGCCGCGTTTAAAAATCAGCGTAAGCTTGGAAAACAATGATCACTTTATAAAAATCTCTATTTTGTTCCCTAAAAGAAGGATAGGAGTGTGAAAATTAGATAAAATATGGAGGAAAATCAATTGTAAAAGAGAAGAATTTAATGTTTACACGTTCCCTCAATTCATAAAAATAAAAGAGAACATTTTTGAGATAGAAAATTAATTCTAAACTCTATTAAGCCTTGATTCGATTAGAAAATAATAAATAATCTAAAAAATTGTGACCTGTGATACGTGGGGCGTAAAATATCTTTTTGTTACGATTTATGATTGGACGACGGCCAATGAAAAAGATATAAATTCTATTTTGCACAATTATGTTTCTCATTATCAATCTTTTCCTCTCCTTCCCAGTATTAAAGGCTAAAAAAGTTGAATCTCGCGGAACGATTCGTCAATTGCGACTCAATGAAGATGTACCCAGTGCGTGGTAATGTGTTTGCTTGCTTTCATGGCTGTGATGTCAGTTATCAATGAGTCTAACAATAAATAAGATATTGGTGGATTAGGCACTAATCTCAAAGCATCTCAAAGTCTCCTCCTGTGTTGGATTTATCGCTCTCTGAACCTGCTTCACTGCCCTCTTGGCTGCATGTCGTCTCAATTCCCTGAGTTTTTTCATCCTCCAAATTTTTGTTTTCCTCTTGGGGATATTCTGTTTCTTTTTGAGCATCCAAAGGTTCTACTTTCTCTTCACTGTAATTTTAAATTGTTTTTAAAGCAGACATTTTTAGTATTTAGCGCTACTTTGAAAATATATTTCAGTCGATTTCAATTAGTACAAAGTAAATTTTTCATCATTTTCAGTGGACATTTTTTTTATTTTTCAGATAAAGTAAAATAAATTAATTTATACCTTGCTTCCAAAAAAATTTTTAATCTGGGAGCAGGCGGTCAATTTGGCCGATAGTTTTGTATATATATTACAAATGAGATCTGAGTATGTTAACTGTTACTTTTTTCGGTCAAGTTAATGTCACATAAGGTTTATCTCAATTTGTGTACACAGTGACAAAGCTATTCGTACACTTTACATGCTTGAACAAGCGTCAAATTAACGTAAGTTAGTTCATGCACCTACTCCCGGATTAAAAGAATTTCCTAAAAATAATATCTTGTTAGAAAAAAAATGTAGAGTTAAAAACAGGAAAATGAAGAATTAAATTATTCATAATTTATTTTATTATCAAGAAACTTAAAAATATCCGGGTCTTGAGTTTTTAAATTTCTATCGTGACAATTATAAAATTAATATATTAAATTTTATTAAGATTGACTGGAAACTTAATATATTAAGGCATCTATAGTTTTTAATCTTGAGAACAAAAATATCATTTGAACTTAATGAAATTATTTGCTTTGAATTTTCTTTTTTATGATAACAATTTTTTATAATATCTTCAAATTTGATTTCCCCAACTTTCCTAATCTCCCGATAATTGAATTTTGCAGATTTCAAGGTTTCTTGGAAAGTAATTTTGGGTTTTGAAAATAAAATTTTAAACACTAGAAAACGGATAGTTAGAAAATGATTAAAACATTTTTTAATTCTAAAATTTGAAATCTTAAAAGCTAGAAGATGTGTACATTTAAAAATTGGTTTTTGTATAGTCTCAAATTATTCTATTGAAACACATTAAAAATATTTATGAAAAAATTATATAAAGGATGAAGAGAAATTTTAGCTTCATGAAATATGAATTGGGGGATTTTTAAAACAGATTTTGGAGAAATCGCATGATCATTTCTTGCTAAATGTAACTTTTAACATGTTAAAATACAATTTAATTTTGTAATACTTACGCTTGAGTCAAAGGTGTATCCTCGCTATCTGAATCCTTATCTTTCTTGCGCTTTTTCTTCTTGAAAGATTTTTTATCGTCATTTGAAGATGGGCCATGATATTCATACTAAAAAAAATAGTCGGTATGTGAATGAATATCGAAATTATTTCTCATTAAGAAGTAAATTTCAGTAACTTAAACCAATATTTTACTTTAAAAAAAAAATTGAATTTAAGTTGTTTACAGAAACTTTTCTATTCTATTCTCAAATTAAAAAAAGAGAAGGAAATAATATTATAAATATTTCACAAAAGGTAAAAGATTTAAGTTTGAATACAATTTTATTTAATAACCTGGTAGAGTGGCCAGAATGAGGCGAAGAATCCAACATCCTCTATAAGATTGGGTAGCAACCAAAGATGATGTCTGCCCAGGGTGAGTACCCAAAGAAGACAGAAGACGATCATCCTCAGGATGATCAGTGCCAGAATGAATACAAGGAATCCAGCGGCTGCTATGCTTAGATACCAAACACCATGTCGAACTGTGAGTGGCCACAGTGGGAAAAGGCAAACAGCTATCGCTCCTAGGACCAATAGGGTTCCAAAAAACCAATAATAAACTGGGATAGGCTCGTAGATCCAAACGTAGGCGTCGCAGCAGTCGACAAAATATTGATCCATGTGCATTTCAAGTCGAACCTGGAATCACAAAAAAATATAAATTAGAATGGCAGTTTATTTTCAATTTGATAAGTACATTGTAATAATTTTTAACACAAAAGCCATGGGGCTAAGTGTTTTTAAATTATCTCAGCTCGAATTTAAACAATATTCATGGATAACTTAACGGTTGTAAGAAAAATTTATCGAAAGTAAGATCTTGAAGAAATCTGGTTTTCAGATGTTACAAGCAGTCCATAAAAATATTAAATCATCTGAGTAACTACAAGGAACAAATTATTTCACTTTAAACAAATTTGTATATGTGATTCTTTTGAAACAAGAAAACTTCTAGACATAATTTTTCAGCTGAAAGAATACTAAAAAGGCTGTAATTTTAGCAAAAATACTTATGTGCCCACTGATGTTTAAACAGTAATAGGTGTGCATATATGTATTAGCATAATAATAGATACAAAAAAAAAAAATTTGTTGGAAAAAATTTACTGACTCTTTTAGGTATTTTGTGACTCGAAAATGTGTATAAAAATGAGCTTAAAAAAAACGATAAATTTGAAATTAACAATTATAAGCTTGGGGTCAATGTTTATCTCAGAATTCACCTTCGGTTTCTTTTTTTTTTCTTCGGGCTTATCTTCACCTTTCTTTTCATCTTTACTCTCTTTTTCATCCTTTTCCTTTTCAGGATCTTTACTTTTCTCTTTTTCTTTTTCAGCTGATTTTTTTTCCTCCTTCGGCTCCTTGACTTTTTTCTTAATGCCTTTGATTTTATAAAGCTCTTCCTCTGTAATTACGACTTTTTTCGCCCTGTGAAAAAACTTATGCCGTAACATAAGGTCGAGAAAATCGACCACTTGCTGGCGAGTCTCGAACATATTTTTGCTCCATGGGGAATTATCGAGTAATGCATCTACTGCTCGAGCTCCAGTAAAGTATTCTACAATATGATTCCTATCAAATTTTGTTTTCTTGGAGGGGACGTTGTTTCGAATCCATTTTGCCACTGCGTATTCATCCTTTGAAGCTTTGTCCGGCACTGTTGAATCTGGATTGCTCCCATCCTGTGAAAAGTAATATTACCGTTATGATTTTGCTTCTAGTTTAACTTTGGAGTTTGTAAAAATAGTATCTAAAAAGATTTAAGCCATAGAAAATAAAGAATGCATATAAATTATCCAAATAGCATAATGAATAAAATAAAAACCATTTAATACTATAGTTATCTAAATTATAAATTTTCGGTATTTAAATTTTCTAATTTATTAACAATCAAACTGTTTAATTTTCTAAAAATCATAGTAATAAAATGTAATTTGATCTTGATAATTGACTTTCAAACATGTAAAAGAAATGTAAAAGAAATGTAAAATAAACAATAAAATAAAAAATATTTAAACTTGCTTACATATAAAAACAATCTATAAGATTTTGAATGATAAAACAAGAAGAATTTTTGTATCAAAAATGATAAAACTTATTTTTTTATAGTTGTATCATTCAGGGTTTGAAATGCAAATTCCAAAAAAAGGTAAAAAAACCAACATTTTGAAATATTTCTGGTTTTGTAGACTCAAAATTCGAAGCTCATAAAATATTTTCCATTCAATTTATTTATAATTCTACAATAACTGCATGAAAATATCCAATTCTGCAACATGTTTAAAGAACATACATTATTAAACACCTACTTTCGGAAATATTATTTAAACATCAATAAATAGATAATAATTAATTTGAAAATTGAATGAACTGATATGCAATCAAAAAATTAAGAGAAACGTGGCAACACTACACGTCATAAAGTTTGGGTGATGGTAGGAGAAATAGACTTGAAAATTTTTTATATCAGCAGGAATGCCAATTTTGATAAACCAAAAGAAAGACCAAAATTTGTCTGATTTACGGCCAACATTGAAAAAATTACATTTGATTTAGATCTATCATGCGTTAATAATTTCAATCAAATCTTCAAATCCTGTAACTATGTAACTGGACATTTTAGATCTAAAAAAAATGTTAAGATTATTTTACAAACAGAAAAACAATATTAATATTATATTTATATCATAATTCTATGAAGAATAGTTGTACTTTCTGTCTTCATATTCATGAAATTTTATTTAAATAGTCGTATGACTTAAAATCATAGCACTAAACATTTTAAATTTAAATCTTCTCCAAATTAAGACTTAATTTATAAGTTGTAAGTAGGAATAGTTTAGCTTTGAAGTCGTGATAAAGGTTAAAATTATTTTAGTTCTGAAGATATTCAATTTTTTTTCTACAGTAAAGTTTATTACCATAATTTTATTGATTTAACACTTCAATAAAAAGAATCCATTAACACAACCAAGAACTCTGTTTATTATCACGCAAAAACGAACTAATAAAATTTCCAATATGTTCTTTACTTTAAAATATCTTTTTCAAAGGCTCAAAATTGGAGAAAAAGACAATACTTAACATAGAACAACGTCAAACATGTGTTTTCATTATGTCAAAAAAAAGACATGTAACGTCATTATAGACGTTTGGACGTCCAATGATGAGAAAAAATTTTTATAAAAACTAATCAAGGGTTCGGGAACGCAAAAATATTAGAAACCAATTGTCTACGTCACCATACAGTACTAAATAAAAAGACCTGTCATTTGGAACGCGTGGCATTCATGTGATTAAAATAAAAGATAATATATGATTTGGAAAAAATTAAAAACTAGGAGATAACTAACAAATTCTAATAATTTTTATGATAGCTATTAAGGAAATTAACTATTTTTATTCCGTATGTAATACTCACATCTTTGCGCTTCCTATTTTTCCTGCGCTCCACCATGTTGTAAATTCAACAAACGCGTGCGCTCTGCACTTTGCCCAAGGTTAGAGCATAGACACATAGCAGCCCTCCTGACTCCTGACTCAGGATTAGGATTTTATAGACAGGTCTGGCAACTCCCGTGGTGGGGGATGTCCCTATCGTGACAAGTAGTAGTTTCGAAAGTGACCGCTTGGGCAGCGCTGCAATCGAGTAGCTGAAGGAATACCCGTAGTTTACAGACAGCTTTCACAGCTGACTACGTTCTGGGTATCTATATACATCACGGTCGTATAGACAGGTCTGGCATCTCCCGTGGTGGGGGATGTTCCCTTATTGTAGTCAGAATGTTTCATATTTTCGCCACGGATAGCGTTAGTATCGAGTAGTGGCCCGAATGACCGCACTATAGCATTTATGTATATAGATATACCCAGAACGTAGTCAGCTGTGAAAGCTGTCTAAAAACCAGCCCTGTCCGACTAAAAACAAAATGGCGGTTCCTTAGTGATTATAGTTTCTATGTGCGAAGTTTTCTCACCAGAGCGGCGCTTCACGCGGCACGCTCTACAAAAGCATTGTACTAATAGATAAATATTTAAAAAAATTTTCAATAATTAAGTTTCTGAAAAATATGAAATGAAAAAATGTTCCTAAAATGATTCTAGGACATAAAATACACATTTTGCATAAATCAATTAATACAAAATAAAAAAAAGAACACATTAAACTTCGTAAAATATATACTGTGGATACGCATGAAGAATTCTTGAGACCCTGAACAAAATTTTTTTTATGTTATTCCCATATAATTGAAAATATATTTAAAAATAAATAAAAAGCTTAAGCTTATAAATAGAATTATTTTCCATTTTTATTTTCCAGCGTCAAACGAATGAAATGAAAAATAAATATCTTGTTAAGCCCTGTGTTCAACATAAAAAACCATGCGAAGGGAAATATTTACTCAATTAAAAATTTGTAAATGTAACAAAAAATATTCATTACTATAAAATTTGCTAGTACATATTTTTAAGTTTTAACATGTACAGATCGATGATGACTAGTTAAGTGTCGCAAAGCTTGGCATGCTTTTTTTTTCAAAACGCTAAATTTTTAAATTTCAGCCATTTCCTGTCTTACGAATTGTCTTATTCTTATTTAAAATAAAATTAAATCACATATGCTAACATCTCTACAGCTTCATTGGCATGTTCTTTGCATTGAAAAATAAATTTTGTTTCACATGACAAAAAGTATTCATTACTATAAAATTTGCTAGTACATATTTTCAACATATTTTAAATTTTTAACATGTACAGATCGATGATGTCTAGTTTAGTGTCGCAAAGCTTGGCATGCTTTTTTTTCAAGACGCTGAATTTTTAAATTTCAGCCATTTCCTGTCTTACGAATTGCCTTATTCTTATTTAAAATAACATTAAATCACATATGCTAACATCTCTACAGCTTCATTGGCATGTTCTTTGCATTGAAAAATAAATTATGTTTCACATGACAAAAAGTATTCATTACTATAAAATTTGCTAGCACATATTTTTAAGATATTTTAAATTTTTAACATGTACAGATCGATGATGACTAGTTAAGTGTCGCAAAGCTTGGCATGCTTTTTTTTCAAAACGCTAAATTTTTAAATTTCAGCCATTTCCTGTCTTACGAATTGTCTTATTCTTATTTAAAATAAAATTAAATCACATATGCTAACATCTCTACAGCTTCATTGGCATGTTCTTTGCATTGAAAAATAAATTTTGTTTCACATGACAAAAAGTATTCATTACTATAAAATTTGCTAGTACATATTTTTAACATATTTTAAATTTTTAACATGTACAGATCGATGATGACTAGTTAAGTGTCGCAAAGCTTGGCATGCTTTTTTTTCAAAACGCTAAATTTTTAAATTTCAGCCATTTCCTGTCTTACGAATTGTCTTATTCTTATTTAAAATAAAATTAAATCACATATGCTAACATCTCTACAGCTTCATTGGCATGTTCTTTGCATTGAAAAATAAATTTTTTTTCATCAGATGAAATTAAATCGTCTAGAATTAGATCAAAAGAATGGCTATACCGGCAATGTTTGTTAAATAGATATTCGACAACTGTGATAAGCTTGTATAACTTGACATTTGAATGTATGAAATCTTTATTTATTTTTGCAAATCTACTCAAACTTTCAGGTAACTGATCACAAGAAAAAGATATCGTATCTGCATTAATTTCAGAAGTAGTCAAAAGTGCATTTAAGCATGTCGAACACTGAGTGTGCTGTTTAATGTAAGCAGTTATACGACCAGTTGTGTAAAAAATCAAACAATCTCTATCAGCTGGTAAAGCATAATCGTGCGCTACTGCATCTACAAAATCATTAAAATCAGTGTCTTCACAATCGATTATTGCTTTTAACTTTTCTCGAATTTCTTGAATTGCGCTTTTACTATTCGACTGATGTAATTCATTCAATTTTGAAATTGTAATTAAGGGCTGTGGAGGGTTGCCATCGAAAGTGTTGGATTTATCGATTATAAACATTTAATCCAGCCTCTATAATTTAACTGTAGAGGGCGCTAGGGCAGCCCTAGATTACTTTATAGAATTTGATATGTTCACAGTCAGTCGATCTTAGATCTCATTACGGCAAATACCTTTTGTATCTTCCATTAATAAATGGTTTTAGTTCTTTGTCCAGATTGCGTCTATTTCATTTCACGCGTGTTGCTTAATCTTTGCTAACAGAAAGAACTACAATTTCCAAGCTTTGGAGGTTTCAAAATGTTAAAGGCAGCTAATATCTTGTATATTTGCAAGAAGGTTGGTGTACAAGGATGATCATTTGTTCCTCCAGCTAATCTGATAGTGCCAAAAAATCTCTAAACAAAAGGAAAGGAACAAAAAATTAGTGAAACTTTTATACAGTATTAATAATATTCCATTCGAAATCTCATACTGAATAAAATATTTTTATCTTGTTCAGTTAAATTTTCTGAAATTAAGGAAGCTAAAGAAATACTAAATGGATTTTGAATGCAACATCAACGACACTATATTTCTTATACAAATCCATTTTGTAAAAAAATATAAAAGTGTTTTTATCGATATTTGATAAGAATTTCACTGGAAGAATTCGGATGAAATGGAATGGATTGAAGTAATATAAAGATAAATTATGGAATTAAATAAGTACTGTGATGATTAATATGAACGTATCTGGAAATAAAATATTAGACTAGATTTTACATAAAGAGATTTTATTATACGGGTAAAAATTACTAAGTATAAGGTAATTAAAATAAATATTTTAATATTATTATTATAAACCGTAGCTTATCTTTCCTGCAAAACACGTCATATTAAAATGAATACATATGTTCATATTTTTCCGCGAAGTTCAATACTTACAAAAATTGATTGAATATAATGAAAAAAATCAGCTATATCTGATAAAGTATCTAATATATCTATATTCCCTGTACGAAATATGTCGAACATAACCGAAGACATATATACATATGTTAAAAATATGTACTAGCAAATTTTATAGTAATGAATACTTTTTGTCATGTGAAACAAAATTTATTTTATAATGCAAAGAACATGCCAATGAAGCTGTAGAGATGTTAGCATATGTGATTTAATTTTATTTTAAATAAGAATGAGACAACTCCGCCATTGCCGGTCCCAAGCCCGGATGATAAAGGATGAGGGGGCACACAGACAGCAACATGAGACAACACATTACAGCGATACTAAACACAACACAACTAACAACCAAGAGAGCGTTCTGTGGGCGGGCAGGGTCTCGCCGAGGTGAACGCATGAGTCCAAGCACGGAGCAGACGCGTCCTGCAGCCCACCAATGGTAGTAGCCGCAAGGACTCTGCCAGCAGTAGGGCTGTTGCCGTCAGGATGGCTGCCAAGGGAGCCCTATAGACGGGCTTTTCCCTAGTGATGGGCCTGCCGGGCGCACGTGCCACGACGGTTGTTCTGCAACTTTCAGGCGCGTGAGGACGCGGTGTGGAGCGAAAGCATCAGGAGACCTTGAACAGGTCTCTTGATGCCGAATGAACGTACACGGAGTGAATGCGGGGGGCCCCTTAATCGGGGTATCGCCCCAAATGCGTATGCGGCGATGACGCTGAACTTCCCGCGTGCGCTCTTGCGGTCACACTACAATCACATGCACGACACCGACACCCACACACATCAGAATGAATGGGACGCTGAGTGAATGAGGCTGCGGCCGGCGCCTGCTGGATATTCCCGATAGACTAGCCAAGGGAGGAGTAGTAGCCTCTCGACCAGGGTAGGACGCGATGTCAGTACCTCACCTCTGTGGAAGTAATATGGGTAACCGTAAGTCCCTCCGGTGTTCGACCGCGAAGGGCAAAGATCCCGTGAAACCACATGTTAATCTGGGAAAACCGCTCACGATCCTACTGTCTGGAGCCAATGTCGGGGTTGAAATCATGGACGTCCGGGCGCAGGAATGAAGGATTACCTGGTCAGTATTTCCTTATATCCGACGCTGCGTAGGATAAATCGCACACCGTCTAGCCTGAAGTCCGGGTCAGGTGTCGGGGCGGACCCGGCACCGCTCGGTCGATAGGGGTGACGTTAAACCTTTAGCATCATTATGGCGCGGGTTTATGCCGTAACCTTTTTTGGTAGCTTCATTTAATGTGCCGATAGGATCGACCTCCCGATAAGCCGCTTCTCGGTTTCGGCGCATATAACTAGGGATCTATACAGGCGGGGATAGTAGCCCTACTGCGGTAGGGCTCCCATGATGGGCGAACCGTCTTAAGACACGAGGAAAACAAACATGAACTCTGAAAGAAATAAAGGACATGGAGACGTGAAGGCGCCAGATGCGCACTCACACACTTCTACAGGAGCTGAGGGATGGCAAGACGTCCTTCAGCTCCTGAAGGAGCAAAATGAAAAAATGGAAAGGTTAGCCAGGGCCCTCAGCGTTATACAACAGGGTATGCTGAGGAATAACCCTGGCTTCGTTAAAGACTCGGTGAACGAGGCAACTGAGGTGTTGAGCGGCATGCTCAACACCCACAAGTGCCTCCTGGAGAGCGGGGTGAAATTCCAGAAGAAAATGGAATCTCACTCCGCTATAAAGAAATTGGGGATCTTCCAGAGACCACGTTCGGCGTCTCTGGGAGATACCCCAAAAAATCAGGCGAAGGGCGAAAAAAGATCTGCGCCCTCTCCCCCTCTGGAAAAAACTCCCAAGAGGGGGAAGGGTGGCTCTTCGCCCTCTTATGCCGAGGTGGCCACGAGCCAGCCCCCAAATAAAGAAGGGGACTGGCATGTGGTCTCAAAAAAAAAGAAAAAAAAATAAAAAAAGAAAAAAAAAAGGAGAAAAGGGCGGAGGACCCTGCCCAAAAAGCGCAGGGGACCACCGCCACTCCTAAGTCGAAGCGCTCCACGCCCGCCAGGTCGGGCGACGCCATCAAGGTGTCGGCGAAGGACGGCCAGTCCTACGCCGACATCTTGAGGGAAATGAAGGCGAAGGTCGACCCCCGGAAGGCAGGACTTGAGGTCCTGTCTATCCGGAGGACCAGGAAGGAATAAGTCCCTTTGGTCCTCAAAAAGGGGGGAGACGTTTCGGCCTTCCGAAAGGAGCTCGACCTGGCGGTCGGGGAAAGGGCGCAAATTTCAGCCCTGGTCTCGACGAGGTCCCTCGAAATTAGGGACCTAGACGAGACCGTTGAAAAAGAAGAGGTTGTGTCTGCCCTGTGCTTGGCATTGGGCAGACCGGCTTTTGAGGGGTCCTGCAGGCTCTTCACCCGCTTTGGTGGGGTGAAGACTGCAGTCATCAGGCTAGCTGAGGCAGACGCCGCGCGTCTGCTTCAGCTAGGCAAGTTGAGGATCGGGTGGGTAGAGTGCCGCATTCGCGAGCACCTGGAAGTCGCCCGCTGCTTCAGGTGCCTTGGATACGGCCACGGGTCCCGGGGCTGCAGCAACCCCGACAGGAAAAACGCCTGTTGGAGATGCGGCGCCACGGGACACTTGGCCAGGACCTGTAAGGCGCCACCAAGGTGCCTGTCATGCGCAGACAGGGGCGACAAAGATGTCGCCCATGTGTCGGGGAGCGGCTCCTGCCCGGTCTTCCGGGAAGAGCTTCGGAGGTTGAGAGGCAGGAATTGAAGTTCCTGCAGCTCAACCTCGGAAGGGGGAAGGATGCCCAGGACCTCCTGATGCAGACTGCCAGGGAGAGGGGGTCTGATGTGCTGCTCATTAGTGAGCAGTACAAGTGGTCCGATAACTCTGCTTGGTATCAGGATGCATCAAGGAAGGCCGGCATCCTTGTTTGTAACCCTGATTTGGGCGTCGGGGACTTCCTGGAGACCGACGCGGAGTTCGTCTGGGTGAAGATGGCGGGTGTGCGTGTGTACAGCTGCTGCTTCTCCCCTGGCGATCCCTTCGATGTCTTTGAGACCCAGATCCTCCTCCTTGAGGAAAGCCTCCGTGAGGCCATCGGGCGATCCCTCATAGGGGGTGACTTCAACAGTAAGTCGCCCGAGTGGGGTGAAGCCCGCCTAGATAGGAGGGGAATCTTGGTTGGCGAGATGGTCGCTAGGAACGAACTGATCGTCTTGAATCAGGGCGGGGAATTTACGTTCAGACGAGGAGCGGGGGGTCAATAATTGATCTCACAATTGCCGCACCTCGCCTCGCTTCAAGGATAAGCGACTGGTCGGTCCTCGAGTTAATAACCTTGAGTGACCACCGTTGCATCGAATTCACACTAGAATAACGGTGTCAGGCGGTAGATAAGGGTAGTGGCGGCGAAGGCCGGAGACCCTCCTGTAACACGAAACGACTCAGCAGGGAAAGACTTCGCGAACACCTCGAAGAAACCAGGCTCATCGATGAGCTTGGTTGGGTCTGCCCTGCTGGGTCGTTTGAAGCTGCTGTGCGATCGGTGAGGCAGAAGGTGGTCGCGGCTTGCGACTACTCGATGCCTCGCCGTGTGCGCAGGCAAGCCAAGGGTTCGATGTACTGGTGGAACGACCAGTTGGCAGCCCTACGTCGAGAATGCCTCGCAGCGCGGCGAAAATTCACCCGTTCAAAGGGGGATGCTACGCTGCACGAGGCATGGAAAGGGGCAAAAACAGCTTTGAGGCGAGGCATAAAGAAAAGCCGACTTCAATGCTGGAAAGACTTGATCGGTGAGGTCGAGAAGAACCCATGGGGTCTCGCCTTCAAAATAGTCACCAAGAGATTGGTGGCTAGAAGAAAGACCCCGGGCCTGGATAATCCCGATCGAGTCCAGTACATTGTGCGTAGCTTGTTTCCACACGTGGAGCCGTTCCAAAGACAGGACCGAAGTTCCTGCGTGGTCCGGCGCGAAGAACTCTTCACTCTCGAAGAACTAAAGAGAGCGGGTGGAAGGCTTAAGGCAAATACAGCGCCGGGTATCGACGGGGTGCCGAACGAGATCCTCAAAGAGGTGATCGGGGCGTACCCAGAGATCCTCCTAGAAGCCTTTAACTCCTGTCTTCGGGAGGGCAGGTTCTTCGCAAATTGGAAGAAGCAGAGGTTGGTCCTGCTGAGGAAGGGCAACAAACCTCTAGGGGTTGCCTCGTCGTATAGACCAATATGCTTATCGGATACGATGGGGAAGCTTCTGGAGGAGTTGATTCTACAACGGCTTCAGGCTCTCTTGGTCGGGGAGAACGGGCTCTCGGAAAACCAGTTCGGATTCAGGAAAGGCAGGTCCACTGTGGACGCCATCCAAGCTGTGGTTAACATCGCCACAAATGCAAGAAAAGGAACTGGTAAGCGTAAGGGATTCTGTGCGTTGATTAGCATTGACATACGCAATGCGTTCAATACCGCGAGATGGAACATCTGCATCGAGGCGATGGTGCGAAAAAAGGTTCCAGACCACCTATTGCGAATGATAGATGACTATCTGAGCGACAGGTGGGTGATATATGAGGGCGACAAATGGTCTCTCAAGGAGGAGATGACATGTGGCGCCCCTCAAGGGTCGCGGGTGGGTCCACTCGTTTGGAACGTAATGTACGACGATTTCCTGCGCATGGACCTGCCTGCTGGAACGAGCATCGTTGGCTTCGCGGATGACGCACTTGTCGTGTGCGCCGCTGACGACATTGGAATCCTAGAGCTGAGGATCAATGAAAGTCTGTGGCGAGCGAAGCGCTGGTTGGATGGCAGAGGTCTTAAAATGGCCCCTGAGAAAACCGAGGCTTTGCTCGTTACGGACAGGAGATCCTTCCAATACCCGAGGATCGTTCTCGGAGAGCATGAAGTCGAGTGGAAAACAAGCATTAAGTACCTGGGGGTGCAGCTGGATCGTAGGCTTAGCTTTGGCGAACACCTAAAGATCGCAGCCGCCAAAGCCATCCAATGTGGAGCGATCTTGGCCCGGGTTTGGCCATACATTGGTGGACCCAGGGAAGCGAAAAGAAGATTGGTGGCGAGCGTGGTCCATTCGAAGCTGCTTTATGCTGCTCCGGTCTGGGCCAATGCCTTGCAAAACCATGCTATCCAGAAGAAGCTGTTCTCGGCGCAGAGACTTGTCGCGCTGAGAATAGTTTCGGCATATAGAACTATCTCGACGAGCGCTGTGCTGGTCCTGGCGAGCGTCCCGCCAATAGATTTATTGGCGGAGAAAAGGCAGGATACCTTTCAGCTTCGCAAGGAGCTTACCTGCGCCGACCTGCAGGAAATCGCTCGCGCGAAGGAGGCCATCCGCAAGGATGGAAGGCGCAGACTCGTCGAGAAATGGCAGATGAGATGGCATGGTGAGCAGACAGGGAGATGGACCTACCGCCTGATCCCGGAGCTCGCCACCTGGCTGAACAGAAAGCACGGGGAAGTCGGCTTTTACTTGGCACAAGCGCTCTCGGGCCATGGCTGTTTTAACGCGTACCTGAGGCGCTTTAAGAAGAGAGACGAGGAGACGTGTTGCTACTGCGATTCCCCGGTGGATAACGCAGAGCACGCACTCTTCGTCTGCGCAAAATGGGGTGTGGCTAGGGGGTCCTCGCTCAGGCGGTGGGTTCCGAACTTACTTCTGACACGATGGTCCCCCTCATGCTCCAGTCTGAACGGTTCTGGACGCTCATCGAGTCATTCGTCACACTTGTGATGAAGACGAGAGAACTTGATGGGCGTCGAGAGCGAAACAACGGGGAGGGCCAGTAGAAATCGCATCGGGGCCGGCACCCGCGGTCCTGCGTCTCGGGCAGACTTGACTTTCCGCGTCGTTCGGGGGAGAAATCTGTTTGTTTCTCCACTGGGTGGCGCGGCTAGTCGGTTATCCTAATGGGCGTGTGGCCGCGGGTGGAAGTTCCGAGCGAACGGATGACGGAAGAGTCGTACGCGACTTTAATGGAACCAACCACCCGTGAAGTTTAAAGCCGAAAGGCGGTTCCGCGGGTGGTGTATTGGTTCGAGAGAGGGGTTTTTTTGGTTTTAACAGGTATGCCTAGACCTGTGCTAGGAGAGTCCTGTACAACGTCTATAAAAGATTTTGCCATTTTGCCCCCCTCACAAAAAAAAAAAAAAAAAAAAAAAAAATAAGAATGAGACAATTCGTAAGACAAGAAATGGCTGAAATTTAAAAATTTAGCGTTTTGAAAAAAAAGCATGCCAAGCTTTGCCACACTTAACTAGTCATCATCGATCTGTACATGTTAAAAAATTTAAAATATGTTAAAAATATGTACTAGCAAATTTTATAGTAATGAATACTTTTTGTCATGTGAAACAAAATTTATTTTATAATGCAAAGAACATGCCAATGAAGCTGTAGAGATGTTAGCATATGTGATTTAATTTTATTTTAAATAAGAATGAGACAATTCGTAAGACAAGAAATGTCTGAAATTTAAAAATTTAGCGTTTTGAAAAAAAAGCATGCCAAGCTTTGCGACACTTAACTAGTCATCATCGATCTGTACATGTTAAAAATTTAAAATATGTTAAAAATATGTACTAGCAAATTTTATAGTAATGAATATTTTTTGTTACATTTACAAATTTTTAATTGAGTAAATATTTCGCTTCGCATGGTTTTTTATGTTGAACACAGGGCTTAACAAGATATTTATTTTTCATTTCATTCGTTTGACGCTGGAAAATAAAAATTGAAAATAATTCTATTTATAAGCTTAAGCTTTTTATTTATTTTTAAATATATTTTCAATTATATGGGAATAACATAAAAAAAATTTTGTTCAGGGTCTCAAGAATTCTTCATGCGTATCCACAGTATATATTTTACGATGTTTAATGTGTTTTTTTTTATTTTGTATTAATTGATTTATGCAAAATGTGTATTTTATGTCCTAGAATCATTTTAGGAACATTTTTTCATTTCATATTGTTCAGAAACTTAATTATTTAAAATTTTTTAAATATTTGTCTATTAGTACAATGCTTTTGTAGAGCGTACCTCGTGCAGCGCCGCTCTGGTGAGAAAACTTCGCACATAGAAACTATAATCACTAAGGGAATCAAGTTCTCGCCGTTGCAGCATGGAGGAGTATAAGGAGACATATCAAAGCCATTGGTCACGTCGGGGTTTTCCGGAATAATTCGTGGAGTCGGGAAATAGAATAATTTTGCTGAATCGAACTCCAGCGCCACTGTGGCCGCACTGCGCATTATTAGCAATTAATAGCAAACGTTCGCGTGACAGAGTGAGGTTATGAATTTCTTGTATTACTGAATAGAATAAGATAAAGAGGATAACAATTAAATAAGAAAGAAATGAAAGAAATAGTGAAAGTGTGAAAAATCGAAAAATAAAATAAAGTAAGTAGCTGCCTTTAAAATTTATATATGTTTGGTTATAAATGCGGTCTATAGTTATGTAAAATGCCTTTGATTCAAAAAGTTCATTTTGTTTTTAATTTTTAATATTATTTTTAAATTCAATTTGTTAAAACATACATAAAATGCATGTTCTTACAATAGATTTTAAAATATATTGGTCTCGGAGATTCAGTGAATTATAAAAATTAATGTTAAATTTATTTGTATGCTTTTAATTTGCAGATATGAGTATGAAATTGGAAAAACGTAAGAGGAGCAGTAAATGCATAAAAGGATCAGATATTTACAAGCTTTCAAGAATCACTGCATGAAATCCACACGCAGATGTATATATTGCATTCTGTTTTATTTATAAAAAATGTTTTCCAATAATTAGGAAATACATACTTTATACTACACGAAAATAAAGGAATGTTATTCATTAGATACATGTTGAACTACTTAATTAGAAATTTAATTTCAATAAAAGTTAGATAAAATCTGCATCAAAGATTACAGTTAAAATAAAGTTATAGTTACAAATATTGCAACTCAGATTGAGATTACTTACCGTTCTTGGTGCACGAAAAAAGTGGCTTTTTCCCCCATTTTTCTGAAAATTAGATTTTAAATCAGTGGTAAAGTCACAGCCGGGAATAAAACACTTCATTCTCTACGACTTTTCAAATAAAATGGACCGAAAACCCACGAAAGTGTCAACATTCAAATTGGTGGTTATGTGTGAAAACAGAAAATGCCGGAAAACAAGTCAGATTCCGTCCAGCAGAGGCGCTGAAATTCGATTCAGTAAAATTATTCTATTTCCCGACTCCACGAATTATTCCGGAAAACCACGACCAATCCAAGCCGAGTTCCCCAGCCTAAGATACGTCTCCTTATACTCCTCCATGGTTGCAGGCAGGGAGTCGGATAGGGCTGCTAAAAACCACGGGTATTCCTTCAACTACTCGATTGCAGCGCCGCCCAAGCGGTCACTTTCGAAACTACTACTCGTCACGATAAGGGAACATCCCCCACCACGGGAGATGCCAGACCTGTCTATACGACCGTGATATACATACATGCTATAGTGCGGTCATTCGGGCCACTACTCGATACTAGCGCTATCCATGGCGAAAATATGAAACATTCTGACTACTAGAAGGGAACATCCCCCACTACGGGAGTTGCCAGACCTGTCTATACTACCATGCTCAGGAGTGAAAAGTGTCATGAATCATGAATGTTGACTAGCGGCCACGGTGGCGCTTATTATGCTAGAGTCCTATGAGGGAGATTTCAGTTGGTACTATTGTTTTCCGAGCGGCCATCTTGTTAAGGCTTGTATTGTACCTATTGTACTATTGTTTGCATATAGACTTAAACCAGCTCCCTGTTTCATCTTGTGGTGCATTTATACCTCTGTCTGCCTGACCGGTGCGAACAGAAAATACATAAGAGTAAAGGAGACAGACAGTGTAAAATTGGACAAAAAGAAAACGTCTGTCTCCTTGTTTCTGCGATCAAATTTGAATTAGCAGATGTAGGAATGAATACAATAAGTTTACTTTTTAGCGATAAAACAACAATCGTCTAGGTTGACTATTGGTTGGAGTCAGACACTACTACTTTTGTCTCACTCTAACAAATAGTCAATCCTGACTGTGTAGACACGGAAATTGATGAACCACTGCACTGCCTTTAATGACAGGCATTATGTTTTTTTAGTTTTTAACGCTAAAAAATGAAATTATTGTATTTATTCCTACAACTGCTAGTTCAAATTTCGCTACAGAATCATAAATGCAAAGCTTTAAATGTTTTTTTTCCGTTCTTAGCTATAATAATGCGAGGTCAGAGAACCATCAGAGTTATCTCTGACCGTTCTCTCAACCGGGTCCGTTAGGGTGTGCAAAAATTAAATATTCGTACAGAAAAAGTTAATACTTTTTGCTTAGAATTCACGTACTTTCAATAAGACAACATAACCAATATCTGAAAATGTATCAAAAATGGCAGATGATAGTATTCCCCTTTGTAGTTCCCAGCCCTATCAGACGACGAGGTAAATTTTGGTCCCTTAGTGAAGTCAGATGGAAACTAATCCGTAAGGCGGCGCCACCTCTTTCCTCTCCTATGAAAGTATTGTTTTGCATGGTGTTCATAAAAAAATTTAAACAATTATCGGAAAAATGGAAATATTCCGTAATTTCAAGTTTAGTGCATATTTATTTAATCCTAAACATGAGTGTATACATAATATCACGTAATAACACGTGAGAACGGCTCGTCCCACTTCTCCTTTTTCTCCTCGCTTCCTCCTTGCAATGCTATTTTTAGATTTCACGCTTTCGGTATTTCGAATATCGAGTCGAAATTGAGAATTGTATTTCTCTGGACTCCGCGCAAAAGAGGCGCGAAGCAGACGACAATTTCGAACTTTCAGTAAAATTTGATGCTAATAAATGTTCAATATTTAAATCAATATATATTTTTCTATTTAAATTTCCATACTTCTAATCAATTTAGTACATTTAAAACATTTTCAGTAAGAAAGATATATTCTATTAAGAAAAGATAAACATAAAATTCAAGTTTAAAATTTACATTCTCAGTTATATGTTAGAAATATTTTTATTTTACATTTTTTTAGCCTAAGCATAGACTTTTCATTCAAAAAATGAAATGCTCGACAGAAAGGAAAAATTTTGTAATAGAAGTGGATAAATTAAAAAACTAAAATATATGTTCATTGCTATCTTCACATGAACATGTAAATATTTACCGATATCAAATTTTACATGAAAATTTTTGTTCAAAGTGTTGAAATCTTGTTACAATTTGACAAGATCATATGGACGAGTTCAATCTTTTAAATGAAATATTTTATAATTTTTAATTTGTCTGCTCATCTGAAATCCTGTCAAGATTTGAACAGTAAACAAAAAAATTTCCAATGGAATTCAATGTCATTAAATGCTTAAAGTTGTAAATGAAGATTTTCATTACAAAAGTTTGAAGCTTTGTAATTATCATTGTAAATGACTACTTGATTTTAAAAGTAATTCAGCTCTGTAGAACATTTTTATATTTGGAATTCAAAATCTGTGCTTAGGCCACAAAAAAAGGAAGATAAAAATTCTTTCACCATAAAACTAAAAATGTAGATTTAAAACATATCATGTCATATATTTATCTCTTCTTAATGGAAAATACTTTAAAAATAATTCTCTGTTTCAATATTTTTTAAATGTACGAATATTTAAGAAATTCATAAGTATTTAACCTTGTTATAAAAATTTCCAAATAACGCTTTTATTGACAAAGTTACAAATTTTTCAATAAATGATTTATCGTATTGTAAGTTTAAATATGAGACGACTTTAAATTTCACAATAACATTATTTTTCAATTACTTAAACCTTTCTTCAATTTTGCGAATTCTTCTGGAGGTTTATTTCAGGTGAGTGACTATTTCTTTTTTTAATGAAAAACATTTGTAATTCTAATTATTCAATTTTTGAAATAGAAATATTAACTAAAAGATTTTCAAGTTCTGGGAATCAACTGCTTTAATAATACAATTATTCTTCTCTGTAAAGCATCTCAATTTTCATATTAAAAGTCTCCACAAAGGTTAAAAAAACTTAAGGCGATAATTCTTTTATTTAAAAATTTTAAATACAGATTTCAAAATCAAAACTTATTTGCCTAAAATAAACGTCTTAAAGATCTTGTAGAAATAAAGTGAGATTTGAATACTTCAAAAATAAATTTTCCAGTAATATGTTGAACTTAATAAATGTTCAAAGCTTAAATCAGGATATCAGTTGACAAATGTTTACTTGTGTAAATTGACTCTTCCAATTTGAAAATTACGTGAAAAAATATTTTATTTAAAAAATAAGGCACATTAAAGTACGGTTTAAACTCCACATTCATAAATTCATGATAAAAACAGGTCAAAATTTATTAATCTTACAAAATCTTATAAATCTTTATTTCATAGGCAAGTGTTTTTTAAAATATTAGAGAAATAAGTGCAATTATTTAACCCAGGCGGAAAAATCGGACTTATGCCGTTTCTTACAAACGGCATTGTACCGCGCCAGTTGTAAATAAGGAGCAATGCCAGTACTGATGATTAGTACCGCGCCGAGTGTTGGCGCGGTACTGGTATAGTACTGCCCCAGTATGGAGTCAAATGCTGGCTAGAAGCCGACTTAGGGATTTATGCCGAGCGTTGGCGCGGAACTGGTTCAGTACTGCCCCAGTATGGAGTCCAAATGCTGTCTAGAAGCCGACTTAGGGATTTATGCCGAGCGGAGGCGCGGTACTGGTTTATTACTCCCCAAGTAAAGATATAGATAAATTAATTTATATCGCAATAATTAAAATTTTAATATATGGTCTTTGACTAATTAATTATAGTAATTTTATTTTTTACTAATGTTTCTGTAACGTTTTCTAATAACAATTACTTAAATTTAACTAACAATTAGTCAGTTTTGACCAATTCGGATTTAAAGAGTGTAATTTAAGAATTAAATTGATTTATTATCAAAATATTGGAAATATACAAAGTTCATATTCAAAGTTAAGACGTTCCTTAGTGCCTGCTATTTAACCGCTGAAAGTTTCGCCTTGATATTATTATTCTGATTTAAGTAAACGAGTGTGGAAAAGTCGGACTTATGCCGGATCTTACGAACGGCATGGTACCGCGCCAGTTGTAAATGAGGAGCAATGCCAGTACTGATCATTAGTACCGCGCCGAGCGTCAGCGCGGTACTGATTAGTACTGCCCCAGTATGGAGTCCATGTGTACTATTTTTTTTAATAGTACTTCATAAGTTGGAATAACTTATTGCGAACTTGAATGCATAATTTCGTTATGAGATAATTTTCTTGATTCCAAAGTTTCATCATATTTTTGGAATTGAAAAAAACTCAAAATTTTTAGATTCAGAAACATACGTTGATTTTACTCTTGAAAACAAAAATTAAAGGAATCATAACCTGTATAAAGTATCACTAATGTACAATAATAAAAGTTAATAATTCTAAAATGTATATAAATCTTTTTATTATGTAATGTTCTTTAATTCAAAAATTTGATCGCTTTCTTTCAAAAATATTTTATTTTATAGAAAATCGATTTAATAATTAAAAATCTTAAAAATTTTAATCAGAATCATAAATTGGGATAAAATCTAGAAATTCCCGATTACACGGGGCCTATACACTTCTTACACGGCCCTGCAGTAGTTGAAGGTTATAAGCGCTATTTTCTTTCTTGTATTCCAAGCGTGCGCAGCCGAGAGGCTTAGTCGTTTGGTTCGTAATGCGTTAATTGTAAGTAGAGAGGGTTCGAACCCGCAGCGTTAAGAATAATTTTTAATACTACCTATACGAGCGTTTGTGTGTAGTGTAGAGGGGAATGTGTGCTTGAAAGTAAATAAAGTTTTGAAATGTACTAAGAATATTCATCGATTCAACTACTGTTCTTATTTGATTTACCTATGTTCCTGCAGTTCACTTAACTTCAAAAATGACACTGGGGCCTTTACGAACTACGCAAAGCAAGTTAAAAAGTAGTCAAACCTACTGAGATTTTTTTTCTGTGTACGTGTAACGAAAAAGTATTGACAATTTACTCAGAAAAAATTTTCTAGTTTGAAAACAGATTTTTTACTGTGAAAACAGTGAACTTAACCTTCCAAGCGAATATCCCTCCGTTGCCGTTAAAAACGGTAAATATTAGAGTCTTGACTCGAACTTTCCCTGTACTTTTTACCTCAGTACAATACAGATTTTCGGTACATTTCCCAGTACCGCACCAGTACCGACAGACAACTCCCAGCCGAGTGACATTTTGTACTAATGCCAGTACCGCGCCAGTACAGTCCTTCGGTACAGGCATACTACTATTTACAGTACAGCGCCAGTACAGATATTTGGTACAGGCACAGTACCATTTTTAGTACCGCGCCACTACCGACAAACAACTCCCAGCCGAGTGACATTTCGGACGAATACCAGTACCAAGCCGTTTTCCACCCGGTATTATGCCAGTACAACGCCAGTACCGACATCCGCCCGGCGGTACTGGCGCGGTACCAAGCCAGTTGTAAATTTCCACCTGGGAAAGTAAATATTTAGTAAAATTTTACACTTCGCTGCTTTTACAAAATTATTGAGAGATTTGAAGACTGATCAAAGAATCTTGCAATGAAATTTTAAGTCAATAAATGCTTAAAGTTTAATGTCATTTTTTCACAGGTGTAAAATGAAAATATTTTTACATTATTTGAATTTAAATTTAAACCTAATTTTATGCGGCCTAAGCACAGATTTTATATTTCAAAAAAGTAAATGCTGTACAAAATTAAAGTATTTTCTGAATCAAGTGATTAATTCATAAAACTCAAAAATGTTGTAATTAATATCTAAATATAAAACTTTAAGCATTTATTGACCTTAAAATTCAATGAGAAATTCTTCATTCAGTGTTCAAATCTTCCTTCAATTTAACAAGAATAGGAATATTGAAAATGACAAATTATTCCATTTAAAAAATCACTTTCGTTTTCTTGATATTTGGAAAAACATTTGCCTGAAAATTATGTATAACAAAAAATTTTGTGTAAAATTTGAAATCAATAAATATTCATATATTCATATGAAGATATCAATGAACACATTTTGTATCTTCTTAATTTACGTAAATTTTCCACGGAATAGTTAATTTAGTCGTGCGCAATGTTATTACTTTACTTAGTCCTGGAAATAGGTCACAAGTCATTCTTTTTGTAACGTTTTATTGACGACAAACGGATAATTGCAATAACCCTAGTATTAAGGTTACCTTAATAATTGGGATTGGGATTGGGCCATTGGGCGCGCAAGATTTTGGCGCATGAAAACAATGCGACTTCTTCTGTCTGAGTCTGAGACGTCTGAGTATGAGTTCTGAGTCTCCGTACAGATTATGCCGGAGGCACTTGTCTGATCGCTAATTAATTTGTTCCTCAAGTGAAGTGTAAATTCGATTCTGCAAAATACTGGTTTTTTCGATCGTAACAGCGGAGGCAGCAGGTTAATCTGTGGTAAGTTATGACCTTTATTTATTACGATAATGCCAAAACATAAATAAAGCCCGATAAGAAGAGAAGAATGCAGAAAAATTCGGAATCTGAAGTACCATCAATCGCGTTCGGTCATATTTTCCAATAATTAACACGATTAAAAAAATGTATTCCCCTCCAAATATTTAATAAAGGAGAAAATTCGTAGACTACTTTTAAAGGCATGTGGTACTTCAGAAATGCAGCAAGTTTGTGTGAGCCCATTTGTCCATTTTCTACATGTATATGTTGAAAATAAATTACATTTTTTTCTCAAACTTTCGAAACTGGTGGAGAAGATGATAACGGACGGAGATTACTTTTGGTTTTAACAAATAAAAAATTTTTATCCACTGATTTTACAGAAATTGAACTTTTTTCAATTCTTTGAGCCAAAAGTCGCCTATCTACGTCCGATTTCACCTTCTCTACTATTTATCAAATTTCAAAACCAGAATTCTATGTACTTTGGACACAAACATGTTGAAGTTTAAAATAAATAAAATTCAACACAAGTATAAACCTTTTTGGAAAGAGAAAAGAATTTGTTTCAGGGATAAACCTGTTCTCTCGTTGAGCATTTCTCCCGGTACAAAATTACCGCATTTGAAAAAATTAAAAATCCTCACTTTTCAGGTTAAATGCGAAAATATTAATTCTTCTCTATTCTTTACTTCTTACCGTGAACAAGTCACTTGCAATTTGTGAAAATTTTTTTTCCCATTTTTCAATAACAAAGAGAGAAAGAAATTTGAACTCTTTAAGAATAAAATTTCCGTGAAATTTGATGTCAATAAATAATTAAAATTTAAATCAATATACAAAATGAAAAAACTTTTACCTATTCAAATCAAAGCTTAAATCAGAAGTTTCAAATTTCAATACTTCTTACCAATTTCGAATATTTAAAAAAATTTCAATTACAGAGTTATTTTCTATTAAGAAGAGATAAACATACAATTCGAGTTTAAAATTTACATTCTCAATTTTATGTTAGAAATATTTTCATCTTACATATTTGTAGCCTAAGCACAGACTTTTCATTGAAAACATGAGATGCTCTACAAAAAATCTTGTTACGACTTAAGAAAATCTTATGGATAATTTTCAGGCAAATTTTTTTCCAAATATCAAGAAAACGAAAGTGATATGTGTTCATTGATATCTTCATATGAATATATGAATATTTATTGATTTCAAATTTTACACAAAATTTTTTGTTATACATAATTTTCAGGCAAATGTTTTTCCAAATATCAAGAAAACGAAAGTGATTTTTTAAATGGAATAATTTGTCATTTTCAATATTCCTATTCTTGTTAAATTGAAGGAAGATTTGAACACTGAATGAAGAATTTCTCATTGAATTTTAAGGTCAATAAATGCTTAAAGTTTTATATTTAGATATTAATTACAACATTTTTGAGTTTTATGAATTAATCACTTGATTCAGAAAATACTTTAATTTTGTACAGCATTTACTTTTTTGAAATATAAAATCTGTGCTTAGGCCGCATAAAATTAGGTTTAAATTTAAATTCAAATAATGTAAAAATATTTTCATTTTACACCTGTGAAAAAATGACATTAAACTTTAAGCATTTATTGACTTAAAATTTCATTGCAAGATTCTTTGATCAGTCTTCAAATCTCTCAATAATTTTGTAAAAGCAGCGAAGTGTAAAATTTTACTAAATATTTAATTTAAATAATTGCACTTATTTCTCTAATATTTTAAAAAACACTTGCCTATGAAATAAAGATTTATAAGATTTTGTAAGATTAATAAATTTTGACCTGTTTTTATCATGAATTTATGAATGTGGAGTTTAAACCGTACTTTAATGTGCCTTATTTTTTAAATAAAATATTTTTTCACGTAATTTTCAAATTGGAAGAGTCAATTTACACAAGTAAACATTTGTCAACTGATATCCTGATTTAAGCTTTGAACATTTATTAAGTTCAACATATTACTGGAAAATTTATTTTTGAAGTATTCAAATCTCACTTTATTTCTACAAGATCTTTAAGACGTTTATTTTAGGCAAATAAGTTTTGATTTTGAAATCTGTATTTAAAATTTTTAAATAAAAGAATTATCGCCTTAAGTTTTTTTAACCTTTGTGGAGACTTTTAATATGAAAATTGAGATGCTTTACAGAGAAGAAAAATTGTATTATTAAAGCAGTTGATTCCCAGAACTTGAAAATCTTTTAGTTAATATTTCTATTTCAAAAATTGAATAATTAGAATTACAAATGTTTTTCATTAAAAAAAGAAATAGTCACTCACCTGAAATAAACCTCCAGAAGAATTCGCAAAATTGAAGAAAGGTTTAAGTAATTGAAAAATAATGTTATTGTGAAATTTAAAGTCGTCTCATATTTAAACTTACAATACGATAAATCATTTATTGAAAAATTTGTAACTTTGTCAATAAAAGCGTTATTTGGAAATTTTTATAACAAGGTTAAATACTTATGAATTTCTTAAATATTCGTACATTTAAAAAATATTGAAACAGAGAATTATTTTTAAAGTATTTTCCATTAAGAAGAGATAAATATATGACATGATATGTTTTAAATCTACATTTTTAGTTTTATGGTGAAAGAATTTTTATCTTCCTTTTTTTGTGGCCTAAGCACAGATTTTGAATTCCAAATATAAAAATGTTCTACAGAGCTGAATTACTTTTAAAATCAAGTAGTCATTTACAATGATAATTACAAAGCTTCAAACTTTTGTAATGAAAATCTTCATTTACAACTTTAAGCATTTAATGACATTAAATTCCATTGGAAATTTTTTTGTTTACTGTTCAAATCTTGACAGGATTTTAGATGAGCAGACAAATTAAAAATTATAAAATATTTCATTTAAAAGATTGAACTCGTCCATATGATCTTGTCAAATTGTAACAAGATTTCAACACTTCGAACAAAAATTTTCATGTAAAATTTGATATCGGTAAATATTTACATGTTCATGTGAAGATAGCAATGAACATATATTTTAGTTTTTTAATTTATCCACTTCTATTACAAAATTTTTCCTTTCTGTCGAGCATTTCATTTTTTGAATGAAAAGTCTATGCTTAGGCTAAAAAAATGTAAAATAAAAATATTTCTAACATATAACTGAGAATGTAAATTTTAAACTTGAATTTTATGTTAATCTTTTCTTAATAGAATATATCTTTCTTACTGAAAATGTTTTAAATGTACTAAATTGATTAGAAGTATGGAAATTTAAATAGAAAAATATATATTGATTTAAATATTGAACATTTATTAGCATCAAATTTTACTGAAAGTTCGAAATTGTCGTCTGCTTCGCGCCTCTTTTGCGCGGAGTCCAGAGAAATACAATTCCCAATTTCGACTCGATATTCGAAATACCGAAAGCGTGAAATCTAAAAATAGCATTGCAAGGAGGAAGCGAGGAGAAAAAGGAGAAGTGGGACGAGCCGTTCTCACGTGCAAGAGCGACGAGGAAGAAAGAGAGGCAGCGCGCGCCACCGCCTTTCCCAACTCCGATCTCACTGACAGGAGTTGCTTCTGTAGTTGTGACTGCGTCGGTATCAGATCTGAGCTCGAGAATGAAGAAGAAGGAGAAGTTCATCAGCAAAGCACTGACAAGAAATAAATTTCATTTTCTTCCTCTCTCGAGCAATAGTTGGCCTGGGAGTATTTTCCTCTAAAGATTTTCTACTTTTTTCATTGAAGTGATTGTTTATTAGTGTCTAATAAGGCCAGGTAGGTGACTTCAACTACAACAAAGGCCTTTAAGGCCATAGTTGCCCATTATGGCGCAACAAAATGCTTGTTGTGACGATGAAGCTATGGACTCGTCTCCTTCCTCTCCATTGGATGCGGAGATTATAAAACAAGCTTTCTCCAATTTTAGTGAAGAGACAGGTTTCCTTTCTCAAACCTCTGTGGATTCAGACCCGCGCCCTCGTAATCCTAACCCCATACCTAACCCTAACCTAGAATCCACAAACAGAAAAAGAGGTGCTTCGCACATTCCCGATGTTTCCTGTTTGAAACCCACTAAACTTCCTAATACTAGGGAGGCCTTTACTGATCCCGCTTATGACAATTTGTTAAACAACCGATATTCAGTTCACAATAAAGGACCATACATAATTTCTGTTCAGGCTACTAATGACGGACCATGCAAACACGTATTATCAATGGGGAAAATTCTCCACTCCACCTTCCCCGGTCTAATCAAACGAATTGAAAAATCAGACCGCGCAAGAGTCCTCGTGGAATGTTTTGATGGTAAGTCAGCCAACAAAATTGTCACCTCTAAAGATGCTCTCTCTAAATTTAACCTAGAGGCCTTTATTCCTAACTTTCGGGTTTCTCGTGAAGGAATCATTCGTAATATTCCACTGGACATTTCAATTGACGATATTGTTAGATTTTCATCTACGAGCTTTAAATGTCCTATCACTGAAGCACGACGTTTTGTCCATAAGAATGATAAAGGAGAAAAAGTCCCTTCTACTACAGTCCAAATTAAGTTCAAGGGGCAAGAGGTTCCAGACTTCATTGATCTTTTCCATATGAGAATTAAGGTAGACCCATACATAACCCAACCTAAATTATGTTTTTCTTGTTTCAGATTTGGTCATGTGGCAAACCAATGTAAAAATCCCCGCTGTCGTTTCTGCGGATCGTCTCCGCATGAGAAGGAACAGGTCTGTCCTCAAATTAATGGACCACACACTTGTTTGAACTGCAAAGGTCCTCATCTGGTTTCAGACAAAAACTGCCCGACTTTTAAGGAGCAATCTACCGTCAGGAAAATAGCGGCCTATAGGAACATTCCTATCAAAGAAGCATCTCAGTTATTCTACCAAGAAAAAAAACGATCCGGGACCAATAATACTCCATTTGAACCGAACTATCTTCTCAATAAAAAAACTACCCTGCATGGGTGCTCGGCTCAGCCTTCCCCCAGATTTGACTATTCCAACTTCCCTGGTTTGGGGGAGGTTGATCTTGACTCCCCGTTAGGGAATCCTTGCCAAGCAAATATACCTTCATATGCCGGTATGGTTTCTTCCAATTCCAAATCTCCCCTGAAATCCCCTCACAAACAAAATCACAATCATAATTTACGTACCAGAATACAAAAAGCTCGTCAACAACTTAACTTCACTTCTAGAGGATTCTCTTCCCAACCGTCAAGTGCTGAACTCAATAATCCATCTTTCAACACTGTTTATCAGTCCCACCCGGAAATCTTGCATCGTAACCCTAATCCCTTAATTAATTTGAATCAGGATCATATCCGTCCTTCATACTCCAGAGATACTGTACCCCCTCCCTTTCGCCTCATGACAACCAAGGTTCTTTCACCCCCCAATTAGCTCAATCTTTTTCACAATTAATGTCAATGATGATGCATCTCTTAAATCAACTCACTCCATTACTATCTATGGTTGGCCAATATAATCCTACAATTTGAATTCAAATCTTTATTTCTATTTTAACAAAACGTCTTTACATCACGCATCTTACATTACGCATCTTACCGTCCCTTTCTACCCCCTACTCTTTTAAATTCATTCTCCTTCTCCATATATACTTTTATAACCCTTACTATGTCAAAGGGAAATTCTCTGAAGATTCTACAGTGGAACTGTCGTGGTGTCAGCAACAAAAAGGGGCTCTCTAGAGAAGATCTCTAATGGCTTTGATATCATTATGTTAAATGAAACTTGGTTGAAACCCCATTCGAGATTCTATCTTCGTAATTTCAATATCATTAGGAAAGACCGACCATCTCGACAGGGTGGAGGACTACTAATTGCATTGAGGAATGACATTCCCTTCAAACAAATTAACCTAACTACAAATTGCAATGATAAACTTGAATTGTTAGCTATAATCATCCCAACAGAACTTGGACAAATATTGATCATTAATGTTTATAGAAATCCTCGTGCTCCAGCTCACGACATTGATTGGTCTCTCTTCTTTGATTCTCTTTCAGCCTTTTCTCACATTCTCATTGGGGGTGACCTTAATTCTCACCACCAGTCTTGGGGTTGTGACTACGCTTGCACTTCAGGCATTGCCCTTTCAGAGGCCATTTCAAACTCAAACCTCCATATATTAAATAATGGTAAACCTACTTTAACTCCTCGTCCAGGTCAATCAAAGTCTGCAATTGACCTCACACTGGTTTCTTTTAACTTAAAACCACTCTCATCTTGGTCAACTTTAGTTGATCGAATGGGTAGTGATCATTCTCCCATTTCAATTAATATTGGAATTCCATTTATTTTCTATCAATTTTTCTCTCACAAATATAATTTGAATAGAGTAGATTGGAAGGTCTTCAGGAAGGAGCTATTGGCTATTCATGAGAAGAACGAGCTTCCCCTCTTATCTGACTCCTCGAGCATCTTGGATGCCTATCAAAAATTTGTTAAAGACATTGATGATGCCCTTCATAAGGCTGACCCCAGGTTGGATAGGAAACCATCCAGGAAAAAATTATACCCATCTTCTCCCCCTTGGTGGAACCAGGAATGTGATAGGTTGGTTAGGATTAGATTGGCTAAGCTGAAGCATTATCTGGCTAAATCTGATTATGAAAGCTTCTTAGACTATCAAAAATTTAGTGCACAAACTACCAAAAGACTCAAAATTATTAAACGTTCAAGTTTCAAATCCTTTTGTGAATCTCTTTCTTTTAATTCCCCTCTGACAAATGTTTGGAATAAGATCCAAGGGTTCCGACATAGATTGCTTAACCCTCCTTCGATCACAACATGCCCTCTTAATCAGGAGGTATTGGAGGACATGGAAGCTTATATTCACAGCTTTCTAGAAATGTCTAATGATTTTTCCGGCACGGACATTCCTCTTCTCTCAGAGGCGACCTTTGACGAACTCCTCAATTCTCCTGAATGTTTACCTCCCGTGGGCTCTACTCCAGACCTTGATTATGATCTTTTTTATCCCTCCTTTACTTTAGATGAACTAAAATACACTCTACATAGTGTCAAACCTAAATCTTCTCCGGGCATGGATAGGGTGAGCTTTGTGGTTATTCTCCACCTACCGGAACCCTCTTTACGCCACTTACTCCATATATTGAATGCCATTTACGAAGGACATCTGTTCCCTGATTCTTGGAAAAATTTTCTCATATTTCTCTTACCCAAAACTACCCGTAGGAAATTTAGACCTATAGCCTTGGCTTCTTGCTTTTTAAAGATTCTAGAAAAGCTTATCCTGTATAGATTGAATCATTGGATAGAGAATAATAATATTCTTTCTCCTTTTCAATATGGCTTTAGGAAGAATAGGTCGTGCGCCGATAATTTGGGTATTCTTTCTTCTGATTTGCATCTGTCTCTCGCAACTAATCGTATTACAGCAGCTCTTTTCCTGGATGTGAGCGCTGCTTATGATAACGTTATATCTTCAATCCTTGTTCAGGACCTCCTGAACCTCGGCTTACCCCCAAAAATTTGTAAGTTTGTCTATAATCTCACAAGCGAACGATACATTTCCTTTAGAATTAATGGATATAACAAGGGCCCTTTCCGCTTGAAGAAGGGTCTACCACAGGGATGCATTCTTAGCCCTGTTCTTTATACGATTTACACACGCAACGCACATTCAGCACTTTTCCCTGGCTGTAAAATCTTAGAATTCGCTGATGACATCGTCATTTACTTTTCAGGCGACAGCATTCAGGAATGCATTTTCACTCTTCAAAGAAACCTGGCGAATCTAAATGATTTTTTCAGGCAGAGAGGTCTTGCAATTTCTCCTTCGAAGTCTAAACTAGTTGTTTTCCCGGTTGCATTCAATGAGCTGCCGGATGATCTCGTGATCACAATAGACGATCAATTTATTTATCCATCAGAAGACACAAAATTCCTAGGTCTCCACTTTCATTGTACTTTATCTTGGAACTCACACTTTTCGAACTTAATTTCTCGAGGCCAACAAATTCTCAATATAATTAAATACTTATGTGGTATTTGGTGGGGGTCTCACCCTCGTATCTTGTTGTTATTGTTTCGTTCATTAGCAAGAAGCTTTTTGGAATATGGCTGTCACGCATTATCTATTTTCAAAGAAGACAAACTATTTACTAAACTCACAAAATTACACAATAAATTCTTGTGAACCATCTTGGGTTTTAGAATCTCTACTCCCATAGTGGTTATGCAGGCGGAATTGGGGGAGTTACCACTCATAGATAGATTTCAATTACTTTCTGATAAATTCCTCATTAAATGTTTCAGCGTTTCAAATCACCCAGTCTTCAACACTTTAGAACAACTGTATTACACTACTAAATACAATCAAACACAATATAATCTAGATAAAGGGTTCCTTTTGCTTAAGTCCTTTTTCAAACTAAAGGGATTTCGTGATAAGGTTCTTAGCTCTACTATTCCTATATACTATCTCTGTCCTTATGAAGCAAAATTCTTCCAACCCACAATTGATCTATCCTCTGGCCTCATTTTTCAAAATAGTAGATCCCCTAACTTTACTTTCAACAATTTTATCACTAACGAATTTCTTAACTATATTCTCTTTTTTACTGATGGATCTAAACAGCCGGATTCTCGAGCAGGAGCCGCATTATACTCCCCACATTTAAGTCTTGAAATTCAGTTTAAATTATCGGAGCATGCTTCTATTTATTCTGCGGAGGCTATAGCTATAGGAGAGGCAATACAGTACATTTTGGATCACAACATTTCAAACTCATTAATATGTTCCGACTCTAGAAGTGTTTTGGAGGCCACCCTTAGGCCCAACCCCTCTTCTCTCACTTCTCATTTAATTTTCAAAATCCGTAATCTTTTATACTTAGCGAACCAGAACAATCTCAATATTTCGTTGATTTGGATTCCAGGTCATATAGGAGTGGATGGTAACGAAATTGTGGACTTTCTAGCTAAAAATGCAACTACTGATGGTCAAGTCATTGAATCTCCTCTTGCACACACCGATGTTTGGGCCGCCACCCATTTGCTTCAACAGAATTCAACTATAAATAAGTGGCTCAAGGCGTCTGAGACCAGGAATGTGGGTCGCTATTACTTTGAAAAATTTTGTAATCCAGATAAAATAAATAAACCATGGTTTTCTAAAGTAGACCTGTGCAGAAGTTTTATTGTTACTATTTCTAGATTACGAGTTAATCATTATAGCCTAGCGGCTAGTTTGGCTAGAAAAAATTTCACTAATTCTGATGAGTGTCCCCATTGCGGATTTCCTGGTGAGGATATCAACCACGTCTTGTGGTCTTGCCCCAATTATTCTGACTCTCGTAAAACTTTAGAGGCCTCCCTAATTAAAATCAAATGTTTTCCACCTTACTCTATAGAACCTTTTTTATATAATCCTGTAAGCAAACCTGTCTCCTTTATCTTAAAATTTCTAAAAGAAAACAATTTACTCATATAATCATTTATTGGTCTTATGTTCAATCATACTCATATTTGAACCTTTTCGTTTTATACTATTTTTGTGTTTTGCATCCTCTTTCAAATAAACATTCACCTACTTGGCCCACCTGGCGTTAAAATTAGGAAACGCTTATAGACATTCTTTTCACATATCTTGTGAAAGCTAGCCAACCCTGAAGCTCCATCTCTAATAGACATGGCCAAATAGGTCGCATACTCTTAGCAAGGAGACTACATATTCTCCTGACCTAGGCTAAAACTTCTCCTCCCTGCTTTTAATTGGGAGAGACGGAGAAAGAAAGAAGAAGAAGAAGATCTGAGCACACTGTCCACACCAACGTGTGCAGATGTTTTTTGTCCCACTGACAGAGATGGGTACGTATAATAATCACGTTTATTACATGGTAACCCTACTTTACTTTCTCGCCCGAATCATAGAAAATCAGTTACTGATATCTCTATCGTCTCCTACAATCTCAAATTAATTTCAGACTTTTCCCATTTACTTTCCACAATTTTCCTTCCCATAAATATAATCGTAATAGAGTGAACTTGAGAATCTTTCATTCACAATTATCCTCCACACATCAAAAAGATCCTTTTCCTTTTTTAAATAATCCCAACGGAATCTTAGAAGCATATCACAACTTCCACAGTGAAATAGATATCGCTCTTCATAAAGCTAGCCCTCCCTAGTGGACCCGGTTGAGAGAACGGTCAGAGAATACTCTGACCGTTCTCTGACCTCGCATTATTATGGCTAAGAAAGGTAAAAAAAACTCACTCTACCAATAGTCAACCTTGACGGTGGAGACGTTCCGCAAACGGTGAACCACTGCACTCCTTTCAATGAGAGGAACATGATATTACCCTAGTTTTTATCGATGAAAAATAAAATTATTGTATTTATTTCTACACCTTCTATTCCAAATTTCACCACAGAATCATAATTGCAATGTTTTAAATGTTTTTTTAAACGTTCTTAGCCATAATAATGTGAAATCAGAGAACGGTCAGAATATTTAATTACAATTAAAACACTTTAACATACATTTCAGTGACCAAGAATTTTAAAAACTCGTTAAGTTCGGAACACAAAATTTTGTAAACTCATTCAATACACTTTCTCCTGCTCAATAATAACACTGAATACTAAATTTTTAATTTGAATATTTTTGTTGTACTTAGTTGGCTTTAGGGTCCAGAAAAAATGTAAACTCAAGGTTCCATATTTTCAAACGTTTCGACTCAGGTTGGAGTCCTCATCAGTGAGATTTATTTCTATAAAAAATACAAAGGAGGAAAAGTTATAAATTACCGTGAGACGGATAAACATTGTCGTAAACATATGTGAAACAATAGAATTGTACTAAAAAAACTAATTTATAACTTTTCCTCCTTTGTATTTTTTATAGAAATAAATCTCACTGATGAGGACTCCAACCTGAGTCGAAACGTTTGAAAATATGAAACCTTGAGTTTACATTTTTTCTGGACCCTAAAGCCAACTAAGTACAACAAAAATATCCATATTTTGATACTAAGGGTCGATATAAGTCCTGTTTATTATTAACTAAATTTTTAGTTATCAATCGAACCTTATATTACATTTCAAGAATTATTCATATGAGAAAATATGACCATGAGACATTTGGTGCCTCACGAAAAAACTAGTTATCAAAACGCGCGACTTGAGATGATTAAGGCGAATAAAATTTAACGTAAACATCAATTGGAGTGCAGTATAAATAGTCAATAAAGTAGTTTTTGACGAAATTTGAATATGAAACACTGAAATAAAAATAAATACTGCACGAAGCTGAATCACTTTTTCGTGATCTCAAAAGCTGTTTCGTAATGAAATATGCTGATATGTACAGAACTGTGAATGTATTAAAAAATTAGTATTATTTGCTATACTGTTAGGCCATGTTTTGTTTCCACAATGTGTTTTTTTTTCAAATGCGCGTAATAATGATACGACTAAGCGTATCAAAAACTTGAATGGGTCATCTGTGCACACGACACGCGCGCTTAAACCGCTGAAAACATGAGAACAAAATGTTTATCCTATTATGTAATTCACATATATTGAAAGCTGAAGAATCTAGCTTCACAGTGAGCAAGATAAATCTTTTTGAAAAAATGTCCTTTTTCCACAAAAATGCAAAAACAATATTCAAACTGAAAAATTTATATGAAAAAAACTTTTTTTTAAAAATAGTTAGAGCCAATTAAGAGAACGGAAAAATGCTACCAAAACCAATATACGCAAGACATGATTAAGAAAAATAAAATGCATTACAATTTTCTCAAAAAACGCGGTTAAGTGAAAAGTGTAAACTTACTACCCCTGCCATTTATCAACTGTAGGTGCTAATACAAAATCATTTTCAAAATTATAAATTCGTAACCAGTACAATATTTTTTGAAAATTTCAAAGAATTTGGAACAAGGAAATTTCTTCGGTGGTAAACTTGGCAAATTTTGCTCTATGTACAGGGTAGCCACGAGTGGGTTACAGAATTGATGAGTTCAAATACAACCTTTCAAAATTTCAGCAAAATAAAATTACAAACCTCTCAGATTTCAAATATAAATTCTATGAATTCAATCAATTTTTCAGAACTTTGAATATCAGACTTATATTTAAACATTTTTAGACTACAAAACTTTTTAATTTCATGGCTTAAGGGCATGTGATAATTTAAATTACAAGTATTTTGGTGATTAACAATTGGAAACTGGATCTGGTTGTTTGCATAGATTTATTGATTTCTCAAGTATCACGTACCTCTGAAGAAGTTAAAACTCCATGATTGTGGCTTACTAATTAAATATCTTCCGAGATTTTATAATTCCAAAGTGTAAATTGTAATTTTTTCAATTTTAAGTAAATCATAAAAGTTCAAAACTAAATTCAAATCTTTCTCGTTACAAACTTAAAATAAATGTCACGTCCAAACAAAACTATAACACGGAAGTTATTAAAAAGTTGTACATGTAGAGTTATTTTATCTTGAGATATCGAGATATCTCAAAAATATGCATCGTACCCTGGATGTGGGAAACTTTGCAATTTCAAATTGTGGGGTAAATTTTCACTGAATCGCTTTTTCCCCTCGAAAATAAAAGGTTTTTATTGCGAAATTTTTTTCATACAATGTGTATTTCTTGAGATATTTTATGTCTCAAGATAAAAACTCACCTTGTAGTGACGCGCTTCGAGAAAAGACCCCCTAGCATCAAAAATTCGATCATCAGATTATGATTGTTTTAGACTAATTTTGAGTTGATCTTTCACATATTGAAATTAAAAAAATTCTGTCTATCATATTTTTTTCTGTAATTAGTCCCCAAACATGAGCGTGTTCGAGGATGCTCCGTCCACTCTTGTCCGTCAGGCCGTATTCTTTGCCGAATACGTCCGAAGTCACGAACACGAAACTTGAGTTTGCAGATGCAGGTATAGAGAGTAAGAAATAGTAACTGCTTGGCCCGCCGTGACTCAGTTCTTTTGCTCTTCTTCTAAAATCGTCATTTTGATGCTGAGGGATCTTTTTTTGGAGCGCGTCAGATGTACAGGATGGTCATGAGTGACTTGCAGATTAGGTTATAAGAGCATAAAGAATAAATTTATGTGAAGAAGGCATATTGCTGTCACACTCGAACTTATAGCCCTATTATGCAACCCACTAGTGGCCACTCTGTATGTATCACATTTCGGTTTCTTCGCCATGACATTTCTGTCTTATGACAAAGGAAGACGAAATAAAACAAATTTTGATGTAATTATTCACTGTACCTTCTCCAACTTGGTTTTCGTAAATCTTGCGATGAAATATAATTGTGTATCAAGAGCAATTCGACAGAGTTCCAGCATTGGATTTACGCATTTATTGAAACTCTTCAACATACATCCTTTTTCTTTTTAATTCGACTATAAAGACAGAGATAAAATTTAAATGAAAGAGCGATGTGGGTGTGAGGGTACTGGTTCTGGTGCATCAGGTGGTAGACTAGGAGTGGCATCAGGGAATCTGAGTTTTGGTTCTTTCGGCGGCGGTGGTCTCTTTGAATCAACAATCTTTGCTTCAGTGTAATATGAAATTCGCGGTCGCTCAATATTCAAATTAGCCAAGACACAGGCATCATAGACTCTTTGAGTCTTTCGACACCTGAAATTCAAAGTTCGAATAATAATACAATTTTTAATTAATGATAAAAGGGTGATCATTTTTAAAAAATGATAGTATACGTCATGAGCCTGACACTTATGGTATTGTTTTTACGATATATTCTACCGAATTAGCGGGCCCTCGTGGAGGTTAGGGAAATTAAAAGTGGATGAAAAAAAGGCCTGAGCACAATAAAGACCTAAACTCAAATATCATCTATCCTTTTTTGTCAAGCGATGATAGAAAGAGAGATGTTCGAGTATTTTTTCAACGCATAGTAAAAACTCGAACGCGTCCTTTTCTATCAAATTAGGTCAAAGAAAGACAAACGATCATTCGAGTTTACGTTTAGATTCTTATTGTGCACAGTACGATGTAATAGTAAAGATATCAATCTCTGTGTTAGGAAAGTATTACCACTTTTTCAGGTATAGTTGGTGGGGGGTGTAACTGGACCATGACTGCAGCGAGTGGAATATCTGCAAAAGAATTTTTGCGTTTTAAGAGCTCAATTTGGATGATAATATACTTTCTCGTAGATATTCCACTCGCAGCAGTCAAGATCAAGGTACACCCCCCACCAACTATAGTGTCTCCCTCTAGCACTAAAAACTTATAAGCATCAATACGGAGAGTATCAGCTTGTAAATTACTACGAGAACGAAGAAGGATCTACCGTTGAGTGAAGATAGGTATAGAGGAAACATCGCGGGCGATTGAATGGTCCAAACCTTGCGGGGAAAGACGCCAGGGGTAGGTAAAGTTCCAAACCCGAACACGAGGATCGACACTTTCGAAAATCGCCAAAATCTCATGGATAAGAAGTAAGTTGTAGGAGTAAGGACCAAACTTGTGTTGGTGAGTCTGCTGTATTCATGATGGGTCAGCTAGTCCTTGTCAATTCAACCCTAGCTTGTCGACAAGATTTTACAAAATAGCTTTTTACCTCTTTTCCTTCTACTTCGCTCTTTACTAGTCTTTTCCTAAGATCGGATATATATTTTAAAAAAAAAAATATATATATATAAATAAAATAATATATAAAATATTTTATATTATGAATTTTATAATACAATTTATAATAGAATTATATTATAATATAAATAGAATTTATAATAATTTATAATAGAATGTATATATAAAATATTTTATATTATAAATTTTGTATTATAATATATAAAAGAATATATATAAGTATTAAATATATATAAAAGAACAATTTATTGAAATTAACAATTTTTTTTTTGAAATTTATTACATATTTATTGACAAATTGTTTTCATTATTTTTTCATTATCTTGAATAATACAATAATGAAGACATAAAGAAAATGGAAATAAATTATCAATGATGATATTTTGAAAGTTTAATTTTCATACAATATATTTTTCCTTTATACAATACGGTTACAAAATTAATATTATTCTCTACAGGGATACAATAATAATTGATTTTTTAAAGAAATTTACAATTCTCAGAGAAATTAAAATTAAAACAAAGTATTCTGCAGGTGCAAAGTATAGGCGTTATGAAAGCATTTTTACAAAGGATTAATAAAATCTTAACTTAGTCGCGTTGCGTGCGAGTGCGTAGTTAACCGCGGGCAGTCAAGTTTCGTGTGGTATGAACATTTTGCCCGTTGAAGCGGACGGTATGAACATTATCGCCCTTTGAAGCGGGCGGTATGAACATTTCACCCGATTTTGACGCCGAGGCACAATTGACTGCATGCCGCTCTACGCACAAGCATGCAATGCGACTTCTTCCGCCCGTTTGGACACAAAAACATTTTTAATTATAATTAAAAATTGCTGGAGACTCAAATAATTGATTTACGTAAATTCTGTCATTTGTTTTTTATTGAATAAATTCTATTTATTAAATTCCATTGAATCGACTAAATTAAGACAAATCTAGAAACTAAGTTAAGATTTTATTGATCCTCTGTAAAAATCCTTTTATAATGCCCACACTTTGCACCTGCAGGTGCTTGGATTTGATATTTATAATCTGAAGAGATGACGATCGTCGAGATGGTTCTTTACAATTACGATACTGCCTGCCAGAAACTATGAAACTGTAAACCAGTGGTAAAGAAGCCTTTTTGCCTATCTTACTGTCAAAGTCTATAAAATAACTTTTATTTAGAAGGCAAAGAAAAATACCTGAATTTTTCAATCATAAAAATTCATTTCAAGACTATTTTTCCTAATTGTCAGTAGCTACTGACTCTTCGAACAAAACAGTTGTGTCAAGGAAAAAGTAAAAAATTTTCGTGGAAGATTGAGATCTCAGTGAATGAATTGAAAGTGTGTTCAAATACAAAAAGTGTAAAAAAGAACTATGACGTGCAAATTCAAGAATTGCATGAGCAAGTATGGTGTCACGAAAGGAGTGCCATTTCATCGTTTCCCAGTTGATGACAAAAATTTGTAGGAATTTTTTTTTATTAAGCATTTAACCATTTTATATTTTGTTAAAAATTCGCGTATTTGAAAATTATATACAGTACCGGTCAGAATTGTCCGGCCACCTGTTTTTCGATAATTGCTTAAATTATCCTAATTTGAATTATGTAAGTGAAAAAATTTGTTCTCTTAATTAAATTTAAAGCTATCAAAATTCTTTATAAAATGAGCCCAGCATGAATTCGTTTTGTTAAATTTTGAAGAAGTTATTGCAGAAATAGTCAAGATTTCAATGCTTTCTTAAATTTTAAATAAATTTCAAAGTAATCAACATTTTTTAATGTTCTTGGACTAATTTTAAAGCTAAATTTCTAAAAAATCGATCAAAATTCTTGGAATTGATGTGTAATTTTTTTCTTACATACTGCACGAGGTTAAAGTTCAAATCAAAAAGTTGCGTAAAAATTCCAATGTTGCTTTTGCTTAGAAAAACATTTTTATAAGATATATAAAACATATAATCATGAATTTTGTATTGAATCCCTTTAAAATATATATTCATATGATCTTTATTATGATTTACCTACAGATAAAATGTTTTCGAAATTTCCCTACTTTTTTGTTACAATTTTAACTCCTTGCATTATGCAAGAAAAAATTTATAGATTTATAATGATAATTTAATGTGATTCTGTAGAAACTTAGCTCTAAAATGAGCCCAAGAACATTAAAAAATGTTGATTACTTCGAATGTTATTTAAAATTTAAGAAAGCATTGAAATCTTGACTATTTCTGCAATAACTTCTTCAAAATTGAACAAAACGAATTCATGCTGGGTTCATTTTATAAAGAATTTTTATAGCTTTAAATTTAATCAAGAGAACAAATTTTTTCATTTATATAATTCAAATTAGGATAATTTAAGTAATTATCGAAAACGTCTGAGAGAAAATTGTTGAGGAAGAGATTTATTGTGCTCGCCTAGCACTACTCAGCAGAACTTTTTTTTTTTAAATTCACTTTTTTGGAAATTATGTTTATGCAAATTTCCAAATTGACAAAAAAGTATTTATTTTTAAAAGGATGCGTCTGAGAGAAAATTGTTGAGAAAGAGATTTAATGAGCTCGCTTAGCAAAACTCAGAATAACTTTTGTTTAAAAAAAAAAGAAAATTGTGGTGCTGGTAAAAAAACGTTTTACAAAATTTCGGTCCTAATTTTTATTTTTTTCAAAAATTGCGGCAAAATTCATTACAAACTTAGCGCAATTCAGCACAGCTTTTGTTTTTTTTTTAAACAAAATGGCGGTGCTAACTTCCTGGACATAAAAGATCTTCTTTTAATTTATTTATGAAAAATCGGAATATATAAAATAGTGGTGTGGTATCAAGCAAAAATTTTAATATTTCACATAGGTGTATGGAGTGGATTCTTCGTAGATTTTATTAATCCTTTGTAAAAATTCTTTCATAACGCCTATACTTTGCACCTGCAGATAGGTGGATTTGAGATTTATAATCTGAAAAGATGACGATCGAAGAGATGGTTCTTTATAATTACGATGCTGCTTTACAGTAACTGTTAAATAGACGTAAAAGAGCCCTTTCGACTATCTTACTCTCAAAGTCTATAAAATAACTTCAGATCTGAAGCTGGTCATTTACATTCTCTAATAAATTATTATATATTAAGAGGAATACTTTGTTTTAATTTTAATTTCTCTGAGAATTGTAAATTTCTTTAAAAAATCGATTATTATTGTATCCCTATAGAGAATAATATTAATTTTGTAACCATATTATACGATATAAATTGTTCTTTTATATATATTTAATACTTATATATATTCTTTAATATATTATAATACAAAATTTATAATATAAAATATTTTATATATATATACTATATTATAAAATATTTTTTATATATATTCTATTATAAATTTTATTATAAAATTCATAATATAAAATATTGTATATATTATTTTATTTATATATATATATATTTTTTCAAAATATATATCCGATCTTAGGAAGAGACTAGTAAAGAGCGAAGTGGAACGAAAAGAGGTAAAAAGCTATTTTGTAAAATCTTGTCGACAAGCTAGGGTTGAATTGACGAGGATTAACTGACCCATCACGAATACAGTAGACTCACCAACACAAGTTTGTGCCTTACTCCTACAACTTACTTCTTATCCGTGAGATTTTGGCGATTTTCGAAAGTGTCGATCCTCGTGTTCGGGTTTGGAACTTTACCTACCCCTGGCGTCTTTCCCCGCAAGGTTTGGACCATTCAATCGCCCTCGATGTCTCCTCTATACCTATCTTCACTCAACGGATCTACTGAGGCTTCAGTGGCGTAATCGGCTAGCGTGCCACTGATGTAAAGTGGAGATCTTGGTACGAATCCAGACCGAGGCAGATTTTTTTTCATTCTTCAGTCATTTGTCTCGAAGAATCGTTCATTTCTCTACTTTATTATTATAAATTCTGTCGTTAAAGACGTTGAATGACATCTTTAACAATCATAACATAAAGCTTATGTTGTGGTAAATGTGGCTCAATCAGCAGTAATTTACTGATATTTCGTAGCTGAAATTTGTTACAAAAAAATGCATTAAGGTTTGGGGGGCGTGGTTAAAATGTTCGAAAAAGTTGGGTCACTTTTGGGAAACGTTGCCCATACAGATCGAACTCCTTACTACTACTTCGTGCCCATACCCACGGTATATCGATACCCACGTTCTAATGTGTCGTATCCCACAAAATTTGAGAAATTGACTTTTTTTGAAAAATGGATTAATAATAATGTTTTACAGCTTATATTAAAATCTTGTGAGTCAAATTGTTTATTTAATATTTTTAAATAAATATTCTAATATGTCGTATCCCACATGCCGATTTTCACGAATTCTAATATGTCGTATCCCACATCCATTGGTTAAGTCAGCGCCAGCGATGTGACAGTCAATTTTTATTTTGTGATTAGTCTTAAGTTTATTTTAAGAAATTATTTAATAAAATGAGTAAGAAGGTAATTACAAATAATATTTTTACAACTTCAATTAAATTTAGAGCATCCGCTGAAACCTCTGTTTGTAGATCGGTTAAAAATAACTAAAAGTAAATGGCAACAATTACAGGCATTAAAAAAAGTGTTGCTGAGAGATACACACTGCTTCTATGATGATATAAAATATATTGATGATACTGACTCTGCTTCTGACCAATCTCCATCAATAAAAAATTTGGAAGCCGTGAGTAAAAATATAGTTAAGGTAACTGAAAAGACTAAGAGTAAGAAACGAAAAGCTAATCAAGTTAATTTTGGTGTTAAAAGCAAAGTACTGCGTACTAATAATATATTTAAAAAACCTGAAGATAATGATATTAATTATAAAAAAATTTTGATAATACCAGACGAAAGAGGACAAGAAATTTTCATCAATCTCAGCAAAAAAATGTACCTGAAGTGAAAAAAAAAATTAAGAGTACTTAATATGAAAAAAAAAATGTTTTAAGCAATATTAAAGATAGTAAAAATAAAATGTATCAATAATGTTATATTATAATAATTATGAATTAAACAATACAAAATAAGAGAGAAAAATGTTATGTATGGGATGAAACAATATTTAATTATAAAACGATTAAATCAATTTTCTTTCTAAAATACATTTTAATTTTTTCTTCTTGCGTAACCCACATAAATATCATAAAATTAATTTAAATAATTTTTTTTGCTTTAATTATTATTATTTATGCATTTTTATGAACGTAGAAAACAAAAATTTGTTTACATTCATTTATTTGTGCTAGCAAGACGTTTTTATCGTTTCCTGAAAAATTTTCCAAATGTGGGATACGACATATTAGAACGTGGGTATCGATATGTAAATGGTAGGATATTTTATTTTCAAAATTAAAAGAATGGATCTAAAATATTCGTCAAATCTGATATTATTTTGCATACTTTAGCTCAAGTTTAAAAACTTAGGCTTTTCAAGCATTTAAGCCTCAAATTATTCGACTGAAAATTTAAAATTGTAATTAATACAATTGCAGGCCTCACAGTCCCTTTGGGATAAAAAGTAGAGTGTATAAGGAACTTTTTTCTTGCCCATAGGGACCTTTTTTACGCTCATAGGGTACATTTTTTTAAAACAAAAATTAGGTATGAAAGAAAGTTATTATAAAGAATAAACTCTTAATAAAAGGTAAATAAAGACGTAATACTTTTTATTTAAGTAAGTAATAAATATATTCATATTTTCGTACACAACTGCGGTTCACAAATTATCGGACGTGAGATTTCTTAGTATTAAATAGGAAATTACCTACATATCACGACTATGTATGTAAGTCTAATTAAATTAAATTTCAATTAACTGTTAACAAAATTTCCTTTTTTTTAGATGTTTCATATTTTGGTTAAAGAAAGGTACTTATAGGCAATCTCACTTGCTATACATTTAGTATCCTTACGATTACTTTCGACGAAATCCGCTCACGTCTACATAACTCTAATGTAATTCAAAGCTATTAAGTATCAATGTTAGTTCTTTAAATTTCAGTCTTTTCATTAATAAGTATACTTCTAACAACACAATATGAGTTTTCTTGACTTAATTTTAAGTTTAAATAAATTACTAAAACAATACTACTGTAACGGTTACATCTATGGACTTCTTTTTAAATTTTAAGGTCGTTTAAATTCTGAATGATACTTATATCATTATTGCGATGGTTTTACCTATTATTATAAAGATCAGGTTTGTTCATATATATCATTACATCGTAAAACAGATTATAATTATTTACCACAGCCTAGAAAAATTTTCAGCATTTATGGTGTTACAGAAACTGATAATCAAAATCGAAGAAAACGAAGAAGCTGTAATTTAAGACTGACAATCAGTCAAGCGTTTTTTCTTCATCACAGATTTTCTTGACCCTATGTATGCCGGTATGCGATCACACTCAATACCTAACATTAACATGTCGTTCGTCGCTAATGGTCCATCGACCAATCATAATTTCTTGAATAAAAGCGCTCGAAATTTAAATATTATTCAATGACAGTATCAAAATAGTGAGGTCATTAAAAGAATGCAACGTTTGTATATCTTGATTTTATACAAATTTTAAAAAATGTACACTAATGACTGAAAATAAGGTATTTTAGGGACCAAATATTGAAAATGGGGGACTTTAGGGACCTGATCTGAATATAGAGGACAATAGGGGATATAGGGACCGGTCTGGGAGGCCTGAAATTGCGAATAAGCTCATGAAAATTGATTTTAATTTACATACAATTACTTCTTAAATACTTACGGCGCAAAATAAGAGTGTCCACTCGATTTGTCAATGCAGTTATAATATTGCGTAAACTCATCATAACAGGATTTCTTTATTTTTCTAAAGAAATCCAAAGTGCAGGATGTCACTTCTTTCCCGTAGTCTATGCATTGTCGACAATCATCTGGATATTCTGCCCGACATAGCATAAATTCCTAATACAATTAAATTTTTTTATTAACAACTGATTATCTCTTTTTAAAATACTGGAACAGTGTGGCCACGAATGAGTTGCAGAATAGGGCTATGAGTGTGAGTGTGATAGCAATATGCTTTCATATCAATTTATCCCGCTGGCCCTCATAGCTTATTTTATAACCCACTCGTAGACACTCTATATATTAATTAAAACACTGTTAAATATCACAATATACTGTATTCTGTTAATTATTTGTTAATTATTATCTGGAACTTATCAGAAGGTGGATTAATCAGCTCTTAATCAAGTATTTTAAAATAAATTATATTCAGTTAATAGCTTTTTGGGTTGCATCATTTTAGATAATGAAATATTTCAACAAAACCGGTTAATATTTTGACGTAAAGCTTAAAAAACTAAACGAATGTGGGTGGATCTCTGGTTGACCCACTGTGCTGCAGAGGATTTAATATTTACTTTTTAATTAGTTTTGAGTTCCGATACAGAATAAAATGAAAATTAAAGAAAAATATTAAAACTTACCGTGAGTAGAAATTAACTGACAAATTATTTCAAACTTTTGCTTGCACGAAAATTACGGACACGGTTTTAAATTGAATGGATATATATTAATTTAAAAATTTTGAGAAAGGCATTTTCTGAAATTTTGCTCTGCAGTAAACATTTGTAGATTGTGCACATAGAGTTGAAGCATAAGTGCATTACAAAACAAAAACTTTTCCGATATTTGTAAAGCAAACTATGTATGGATAAGGCTTTCTTAAGTGAGCCCCGATTTTGCAAAGGTTTGTATTTTTCGTTGTTATTTGACTTAAACCGAGTTTCTCGTGTAAAAAGTACATCTTGTTAATTTCGTTTTAAAATTCCAGATTGTACATTTTTTATGAATAATTAAAGTTTTTTGTAGTGTTTTGGTAAATAATTTTTTTTTTCAGCAAGTAAGTACTGAATGGAATGATTGATTGCAGGTCAATAAGACATGACACTACAAAACAGTATTTTTTTCGTTACAAAAATCTCAATTTCAGTTGTTATAAACAAATAAAAATTATTTCTGTGCCTCTGGGATCAACATTAACAACACCAACTTATATAATAAACATTTGTGCATATATTCCTGAAAAAAGCGTGTAGATTGAAGTGGTTCAGTCACAACAATAACATTCTTGTGTCATACAAATCTTTAGTTATTAAATATTTTTAATTACTTTCGAAAAGAGTAGGAACTACAACTTTTGTTGTGCAAGAAGAATAAGAAACCATATACTTCTATACATTAATACATGATTGGATAAATAATTTATGCCATTAAAAATGTTTATACAAAGTTACACATAATCTTTAAATATTTTTGAACACCAGTTTTTGGAATATTTTACATTATAGGAATAACTTTAGATTTGTCATGAGCCGAAAATATTCTGCATACAATCGTATCTTGATTTTTTGGAACAAAACAGTGATATTGTCGCGTGTTTTTGCTTTTGAGTAATGCTTCTCTAAATTTGCAGAATGGGTTTCATGTTCGTTTTTTTCACAATAATCAAAATCAATTGATTGAAAATTAACTTTGTGTCCTGTAATTTTTATTTTGTACACTCTTGTTCAAGAAGTAAAGATTATGTGTAACTTTTTAATCGAAGAAAATAAAAAGAATCTGACCCTATGCCAACATAACGAGAAATGAAAAAAAATTATGTGTAACGTTGTATAAACGCTTTTTATGACACATGAAACTCGGTTTAAGCCAAATATCAACGAAAAATACAAACCTTTGCAAAATCGAGGCCCAATTGAGAAAGCCCTAAATGAATATTTGTTTTTAATACTATCGTATCACAAACTTTTTTCCTTATCTTCTGTGAAGATTTAACTAACTTTAGATTCCTGAACAATAAATATATTAAATTATCCACGCACAGAGGATAGGTATTCAACATATTGATATTTCAGAGTCTGGACTTTTACAACTCTGTGTAAAATCGCATATTTTATTTTTTACAGTGTTCTTGCCGGGTGTGCATGAGCAAAAAATTTAAAATTAAGATGTTTTGCCTGAGCCAAAAAATAAAACGAATAAGCAAAGAAAAAAGACTAAATTTTCGTCAGGTAGAAAAAATATTTTTCAAAATGAAACGGAATATATATCTTATTTAAAATCCTTTTGCAAACTTGATACTTTTTAAATTAGAATGAATGCTTATTTACATGAACAAGACTCTAGATAGTAATTCTATCACTCAGAGACAGTGAAGATAGGTTATGTTTTGTCAGAGATTATTATGTAATCGATTGAGAGAAACTCATTGTAAATAATAATCAAGATCTCGATTAAATTGAGGACAGTTAAAGGATTCTAGTTAATTTTTACATTAAAGAAAACTTACATTGTTTTGAGGTTCACAATATTTTCCAAGCTGAAAAGCTGCGGCATGAAGAACTGGATATGTCAGAGGAACTTCTGGAACAGTTAGTTCTTCGTCATTAGGAAGATGATGATCATCCGTCACGACCATAGTTTTATTCTTATAACTTTACTTTAATTATTAACAGAAAAAAAATCTTAGCGTTTTTAATTCTTCAGAGCCCAAAATCAGGAATTGGCCGTTGACAATTTTAATACAAGACAGCGGACAGCCGTGAGACTGCATGAGACAGCCATAGACTGACTATAGCATAGATAGGTAGTGCTAGGGAGAATATACGTAAGGAGATCAAACTTGTATATCCAAAACGGTGCACTTTTCTGTTGCCAGAAGTACACGAATATATAAGTATAAATAGTGTTCTTAAATGCCCGAGAATTTATGTTGAGCAAATTCTCTTGAGAATATGCTCAGCATTTAAGCTCATACGGAGCATTTAAAGAGCATTTATGAGCATTTAAAGCATTTAAATTTAACTAATGTTTTGAAGGTTTATTAAACATTCAAATGACGTTTATATTAATAAAAATAATAGTAAAAGTGTATTGAAAATAATAATTATGAAATTATTCACTAAATGTGCAAAATTTCCATATAAACTTATTGTTCGTGTAATTTATTTTCTTCTGATATGCTGGATACACAAATTTTATTGACCATAAAACTTACATTGCTATTAATTATAAGTTTTTTTAGGGATTGAATCACATTTGTTTAGCTTTAATAGCTTTGTATTACGTCTATAGAATGATTTATAGTGTCAAGTATCCTCTCTACTTCGGCAAATGTGCAACAATTTTTTGTAGGTTACAAGTTTAAATATTAAATGCTTCACGCATGCAAAAATTTCAAATCGATTGCTATTATAGTTATTTTTTTATCACGACCTGAAATAAGTACTCGTTTTTAGCGTTTTAACACTAAAATAACCCCTTAAAGAAAATATTTTAAATGCTCGTAAATGCTCAGTAAATGCTCAAAGCACAAAAAGGTCGAGCATATTCTCGAGCATATGCTTGTGCTCGGGAGAAATTCTCCGAGCATTTAAAATTTTTAGAACACTAAGTATAAATTCACATATATTTCAACTAAATTATGATTATGGAAACATTTTTTAACTTTCCTAGTTCTCAAAAAGGTTAAACTGCAGTTTAGGTACCCAACTGCGAAGTTTACTTCAATTGAGGAAGGTTATAGCAGCCAATAACCTAAAAGACATCACATTTTTATTAATAACGCCAAATTCAAGGTTACCATTAAAAAAAATGAAATAAGGGAAGAATGTATAACAAATTGTACTACTTTACCATAAATATTTTTCAATTTGAGAATAGGTAAAACCAGACCAGGTAAAACAAATCAAATTTATATGACTAAACCCAAAGATGAGTTGGTTTGATTAAAACAAACATATTATTAATATGCGACCACGGAAAATATTGTTTAACTATTTTTTTCTTATATTAAATAAATTTTGGTTTAATTTTAACCAACTATTCTCTAAGTCTGTAATAGATTACATACTTCACAAAACACAACGAATTATTTAGCAAAAAATATACAAGAGATTAATGCGAAATCGTTGAAACGTGAAATAAATTATTATTCTTATTCCATTATATATATAGGTTCTCGCTCGAGGCCGATTAATTTAATCGACCTATCGAATTAAGCTCGTGCGATTTTCAACTTTCAGATAAATCAAATCGCGTTTAAGGAAATTCCCATCCAATTTAGATAGATGAATTTCCCACGGGACACAGCTGAAAATAATAAAAAGACCCTGAGAAAAGCGTAGAAATATCCTAGCTAGAAATATTACTTATAAATATTAGATTTAAATTTATTATACGAATGGTCAACATGTGCCGTCGGCAAGGAATTCAACAATGTAAATTAGTTTTAAGATTTCTCTGTAAGTTTTATATTTCTTCTGTGTATACTAGTTTTAAGGATAAGAAAAGGTTAAGTCTGGACCATAGGATTAAAATAAATTAAGATAGAACTAGGAATATGGAAGTAATATTGATTTATTTAAGGTAGGCAAAAACTAAGCAGAAAAACTAGGTAGATAGATATAGAAACTTTAGTCACATAAAGTTAAAGAAATTGAAAATAGCATGTCTGGTTGCCAGAAGGAAGTAAAAAGTAATCCTTTAAGATTTACTGTTTTACTGCCTTCTTTTGCGCGTTCACTGCAAGCACCATAAAAACTTGCAGCTGAGAGGAGAGAGACTAGGACTGGGTTTTTCCGAATCGGGCTTCTTCGGACTCGGATTCTCCTAGTCGAGCTTCTCCGGGAAATTGGGCTGGGCCTAGCGAGGGCCACCGTGTGAAGTCGAGAGAGAGAGGGGATGCGTGGGGGAGTTGTGAAAGGGGATGAGTGAGTCTGGTAGAGTGAAGGAATGAGCAGAAGACACGGAACATTCAATTCGAACGTACTTCGGCCGTTTTGGATATCAATTAGAAAACTTCTACAAATTCCCTCGTTGAATTTGTATAACACGAAAACCTTTGTAACTCACGTGAAAACGGGTAGTATATTTTATAAGGGTCCAGATTTGACGAGGTTTAGATTCTAACAAGTAATTAAACATTAATTTCTCCTAAAACCTGTGTTTACTCATTTATTAACTTTGAATTTTCCCGGTCCCTATAAAGGGTTAACACTGGAACGAACCAATCGTTCTAGAGTTTTGTCCACCGTGATATCACGCGTGCGCGGCTCGTAACACTATAGAGTCTCGCTCGAAGTCGATTATTATGTAATCAACCTACCGAATTAAACTCGCGAGATTATAATTTCGAAATAAATAAAAATATGTTAAAATTGAGTAAATTCATGTCTTATCTGAAGAAATGAATTTGAAATGTATGAATTTACATTGTAAATTAGTTCTAAGATTTTTTTGTAAGTTTTATATCACTACTATTTATACTATTATTAAGAATGAGAAAGGTTAAGTCTGGGCGATAGGATTTAAATAAATTAAGTTAAGATAGAACTAGGGATTTATAGAGGTAATATGCATTTCCATTTTAGATAGGCAAAAACTTAACGGAATGGTCAGCTAAATAGGTATACGAACTAGTTACTCACGTATAGGCCTAAAAAAATTTAAAATAGCATGTCTGGTCGACAGAAGGAAGTAAAAAGTAATCCTGTAAGTTTTTTAAAGTGACATGCTTGATAACATGTCTACTATTATATTGATCAAAATTCATAGAATTTATGTTAATTTCTTGTTATTTTGGCATAGGGTCAGTTTCGTCTTTTTTTATTTGATTAAAAATATCACTATTTTAAAGTGCCATGCTTGATAACATGTCTACTATTATATTGACCCAAATTCATAGAATTTATGTTAATTTCTTGTTATTTTGGCATAGGGTCAGTTTCGTCTTTCTAATAGTGATATTTTTTATCAAATAAAAAAAGACGAAACTGACCCTATGCCAAAATAACAAGAAATTAACATAAATTCTATGAATTTGGGTCAATATAATAGTAGACATGTTATCAAGCATGTCACTTTAAAATTCTAAAATGGCAAATTCACTATAAAGCTAGAATATATCACCGTTCTGACCATTTGCAGAACTAGTTAAATTTAATAATACTTTCAGATTTGATACATAATATCACGAATATATAAATTGCATTTTTTTTTTATTAAATTTTAATGATAAATTTCGAAATCCTTTACTAGGTATGGGACAATAGTCTTCTTCAAGGAGGAAAAGAACCTCTTAAGATTGCTTATATTAAACAAATTTTCGGGCTGCAAAGCCACATGTCTCGAGTCGGTTTTTAAAACAGTTCAGATCATTCTGTGAGAGACTCTGGTAACAAAGTCATCACCGCAACTTTCTTGTTCATTTTGAATTGCAAGCTATGAGATAAGTTTTTGAATTCTATGATAATTCGTAGTTTAATTATTTCCTATATTCTGATGTTCTACAGAAATTTGGAATTAAACTTTGGATTGATGGTACTGAAGAGGGCCCCCATATGTGGCCGAAACGTTTGCCTTTCTTTCTTTTTGCGTATTTTTACATCTAATAGTGATATTTTTAATCAAATAAAAAAAGACGAAACTGACCCTATGCCTAAATAACAAGAAATTAACATTAATCCTGTAAGATTGACTGTTTTACTGACTTCTCTTGCGCTTTCATTGTAAGCGCCATAAAAACTTGCAGCTGACAGGAGAGAGGCTGGGACTGGGGTTTTCCGAATCGTGCTTTTTGGAAGTCGGATTTTCCTCGTCAAGCTTCTCCGGGAAGTTGGGCTGGGCCTAGCTAGGGCTAGCGCGTGAAATCGAGAGAGAGGCGATGTGTGGGGGGATTTTTGAAAGGAGATGCGTGAGTTTTGTGGAATGAAAGTATAGTCAGAATATACTGAACTTCCGACGTGGACCGATCTTTCTGAAAACATGTAAACTTTCGTGTAGGCCCCCATGTGCGAATTGACCGTCGGACCACGGTTGGGCCAACCTTGTTGGCCAGAGGTCGGGCCAACTAGTGAAATGATAACGCCATCCGTCCATTGGCGTGAACTGTTGGCCCGACGTCGGATTCCGGAGATGAGCCATCCTAGGTCAAAATATGCTTGTAACCGTGTAGAAAATGAAATCAGGACACTAGCAGGCCCTGATAAGGTACATTATTTGATTAGTATATTATTAATACGTTATTGATACATTATTTGTAATCGCACGCTTTAATTAAAAATTTCATTTTCGCTTTTGGATTCGTACCCTCTAATCTACCTATATTATCTACATAACTAAATGCATTCCTAACGCCTAAAGCCTCTCGGCTATCCTCGCTTACCATATTCTGAAAAAAATCTCGCTTATAAGCTACTGCTGCAAAGGCCGTATAAGATGGGTCTGTCTCTGTTAATGAGCAATCTTTTTGTTTCAGGTATTTTAATCAGTTATGGGTTTAAAATTTTTACACTTTCAATGACTGAATTAAATTTCTATAAAACACAGTATTTTTGTATGAAACTTTTGGAAAAATTTTTTTTATCAAAAACATTATCTAGTAAAAAGTTATATACTTTAGAAGTATTTACATTCTTACAGTACGTCAGTAATAATTTACATGGTATACAACTTTTTACATTTTAATGTCAAGATTTTTTTTTAAATAAGGCAATTTCCGCACGGGTATAATCTAGTTGATAATATGCCGACGATTGGTTTAACCATGGCCCAGAGGTGGGCCCATGGCATTGAGTTCGAAAAGAGTGGGTTAGAATTGCGTTATTTTTGACTGTCTGTTATGAGGAAAAAAACATGTTCTCAAATAATGGGCAATAACTGGCCGATTTTAACTCAATCGTGAGGAACAAAACTTGCGCCTCTTTGCGGACGCAGATCATAGTAATATTTCCGTAAATATGTGGTGTCATATAAAAGGCGCAAAAAGTCGTCAATTTCCGCCCAAAGTCATCTTTAAAGATGACTCGAGCTACTGCTCAAAATTAGGTCAATTTCTACGGAAAAACGTGAAGTCCAGTTTAATGGTCAATTTTTTAGTAAAACTTTGGCGGCGTGACTCTTTAGAACTCAAAGAAAGTGCTCATTTATTGACAACCGTTTCAGTGCTCTGTTGTTGCCAAAGCTTTTGACAAAATAACGCACACAAATTTTTATCTTTTTCAAATTTATTTACGGAGTCCTATTGTTCATGAAAATTACAATTTTATTTTTTATAATTCCTAACTCAAATTTTTTAAATAAAAACGTACCGCAGAAATTTGCAGGAAATCCTTTAAAGAATAAAATAAGTTCTACAGTATTAGTATTAAATAATAGTTGCAACTTTTATCTAAAGAGAAAGAGAAAAACATTAAACCCTAAAAACAATTGTTAAATAAACAATGAAAATTGTGAAATATTTATTTTGAATGTTCACCTCGAATTCTTTTATAAAATTAGTTACAATTGACAATAGAATATTCTCCTCTATTTTATAAATTATTTTTAAGAACGTTTATTTTTAGCTTATGAATTATTGTATTTTTGGTTCTTTATAAAGGAATCAAAGTACTCATGTAATGAGCACCTTATAAACGTAGATATAGCTGGGAAACACGCGAGGTGTAATTCATAGCTAGTTTCATAATGGAATGGAACTAACTAAACTTTATCAACTATTATATTTATTATGGCGATTCTTTTTGTAATTTAAATTAATAAGCCTTCTGGTGAGTAGGAATGCATTGGGATTTACGTTTAAAAACACTGAATTTTACAATTTTCACAAGTTTTTTAAAATTTTAATTGAATTTTATATAACAAATTTTTTTTTTCAATTTTCGTCTAGCTTCCCAATGGGATGTCTTTCGGACATTGGACATTGGGATGTTCCTAGAACGTTTGTAGAGTGTTACATAAACGTTTCTAATATCGTGTGCCCATTGGGTTTATTTGAATGCTAGGCCAACTGCATAGCTGGCGCCGCCACACAGCGACCGTAAACTCTCATGACAAATATTTTCCAGTCCTCCAGAGGAGTAGCATGGGGCTGTTGAAAACGATCAATCCATCAACAAGAGCCGACATTTAAAAAACGTATATTACGTTTTAGAAAAAAAATTAAGCATGTAAATCACGGACGTTATTACCCGTGCTAAAACATCAATCAGCCTTAAACTAAATTTCATTGAAATGATTAAACCAAAAAGCAAATTTATAAATTAATTCATTAAAATTATTTAAGTTTATTTACAACAAATAATTTTAGATCATTTTTTTAATTTGAAAATATATTAAGATATAATTTTTTATAAATCTAAGTACAAAGATGTTGTTTTGGATTATATTAATAATGCTCATTATTCATATTTGATATTAATGATATAATAATATTTTTTTAAAAAGAAAAACTTTATAAACAAAAAGATAAACCTACACAGTTTTATTTCTAATACTTACTGTAGCCACAACACTTTCATCTCGTCCCGTAAAAGTCTTTTCCCGGATGATATCTTCTGACTTGAAATGCAACGAACAAACTACATCACCAGGTTTTAGTTTAATATCGCCCCTTAAAATAGCAAATAGGGTATTTGCCATTCTTTAATAGCATTCGGATCAGTATGTTAATCTTTTTACGTCCGAGAATATTAAAAATTCAAGTGTAGTACACATGTAATATGTTTGAAATTAAAAAACGACACTTTCGGACCAAGTCATTTTATTTTAAAAAACAGTTCCAACGTTTCGAGAACACAATGTATCTCCTCATCAGGGAATAAAAGTTCTTATTACCACATTAGTATTAAATTTGTTAAATCTGTAATAATGAATTATTTTATATCGATTGTAACAGATAAATTATTATAAAAATATTATTATAAAAAAGTAAATACCTTAAAATTGTAAGAATAAACATATAAACCAGAATAATTTTACAAACATTGTAAGGTTAAACAAATATGAAAATTTTTGTTAGGAAGCAAGAGCACACGGCTCTGCTCCCGACTTAACTGAATTTTAAAATTGTCACATACTTATTATTATAATATTACAGGAGCGTATCGTCGAAGTTTAAAATTACGAAGTCAATAAGAAGTCAAATTTGTTTATAAATAAATAAAATTTAGGAAACAACATAAGATAAGATGACATTCATTTATAAATTAAGTAAGAAATGGAAACCAAAATATAAGTAAGGGGAGAAAATATAAAAATAATCGGAATTTCTTCTATTTTTATAAAATTTTTTTATGTAAAAGGAATTCCAGAATAGCATTATAAGATTGGTTAAAATGCTCCAAATCTGAGACTTTGTTTAGACTATTGCTTTTTTCTTTTTTTATAAAAACCATTTTTGCGAAAGATCTTTTTTGAATGTTTTTTTCTTGATGGACAATTTTGAAATCATTCCACAAAATTTCATGTGATGAACTATTATTTTCATTTTCAAGAATGTGTTTTGAAATTACATTATGATATTTTGGGTTGAGTTTTATGTTATTTTTATGTTCATCTCTACGAATATGTAAAGGTCTTTTAGTCTGTCCCACGTATGTTTTACCACACTTTCAATTAAATTTATAAACTACATTATTTTTCTCTGATGAAGATACAGGATCCTTACCTAATCTTACAAACCTGTTTAATTTCGAATTTATTCTGTAAATTGTGTTAATTTGATATTTGTTTAAAACTCTCTTTATATTTTCAGAAATAATACCATAGTAAGGAATTATGATAATTTTTTCTCTTTCTTTCTTTTCAATGTCTATGTTTTGTTTGGATTTTGTGATTCTCTCATTTAATTCAATAATTCTCTTATTAATATGTTTTATGATAATTTGTTTTGGATAATTATTTAACTCTAAATAGTTCTAAATGATGTCTAAATTTTCATTATGAAAGGATTTGTCAGCAAGTAAGATAGCGGAGTCAACCAAATTTTTTATTATTCCTATTTTGTGTTGTAAAGGATGGTTAGAAAAATAATTTAAGAATCTACCAGAATAAGTATTTTTGCGGAACCAATTAGTTTTTATGGAATTATCTTCGTTTTTTATGATGGTTAAATTCAAAAAATTTATCGAATTGTGTTCATTCATTTTCGAAAAATTTTGATTAAATTTTGCATTAATTCAAAATTTGCAAAAGATTTGGATTGAATTTTGCATAGAAAAATTTATTTAAATTCACGAACAAATTTATTTAAAATTTGCGAAAAATTTTTATTAAATATTGCATGAAGAAATATTTATTTAAAATTCCCAAAGAAAATTAATTTAGAATTTGCAAAAGAAAAATTTTAATTGAATATTTTATAAAAATATTTTATTTAGATTCACGAAAAAATTTATTCAAGAATTGTGAAGAAATGTTTAATTAAATATTTCATGGAAGATATTTATTCATTTCTTTGCCATTTATTAAAATTTCAATTTTCTTTACACTAAACACCTTTTTTCACTTTCAATATAACTCATACTTTGTATTTATATATATAAAACACTTATATTTGATTGAAGAAGGAATTTCTATATGTGGGTCAAATCTCTCTCTTTTCAAAAAATATCTATATATCTTTGAAATAAATTCGCTAGAAAGTTAGATATCATTAAATATATTAATTTTTCTGCTTTATTGTTAGCTTTTGTGTTTCCCGGCCGATGCACCAAAAATTGTAAAAGGGTATGTAACGTCCTGTCACTTACCTTTTTACTATTATTAAATTAATTCCCCTCGTTTTTGATCGGTGAAGAAATCCAAAGAATTTCTAAACCGAAACAGGGTGAGGGAAAGCTAACAACAAATAAATATTCAACGAATTTACAATTATTAACCTTTATTATGATTCTACAATAAAACCACGAGAGAGAGAGAGAAAGAGAGATATCTAAAAATTCCTCCTGGGGTAAATGTTGAATGACTTACTTGTAGTTTAATCCACTCTGGAACCACTGATATTCCAAATAAAAACTTGCAACGTCACAATTGGAACACTCCGATATTTCCACGAACTTGGGGAGTGTGTAATAATTTCCCTTAGGTGAATAGCTGGACCACTTAATACGCCGAAGGAAAATGCTGACGATGTGTTGAAGAAATCTACCAGTGTACTGTAGATTCTCCTTGAAGGAACTTGAATGGTTGACGAAGACTTTTTTAGGGAAACCGACTCCGCGATGAGAAACTGTTGAAGTCTGATAAAAAACTCGAGGAAGACTTATGGGAACTTGACGAAGAACTGGTACCGACGATGACTGACGAAAAACTGGAGAAGAACTCGACGAAATCTGAAGAAAAACTGACGACGAACTGAAGAAGACTGACTTTTCAAGGGTGAGTTCCGAAGCTTAAGATTTCCCGACGGCAACTCGACGACAACTGAAGAACTGAACTGAAGAACTGAAGAAGACTGACTTTTCAAGGGTGAGTTCCGAAGCTTAAGATTTCCCGACGGCAACTGAACTTTTGCGGATTCGCACTTGCTTTTATGGGCAATTTTCGGTCGATTGTGATCCTGGTCGCCATTTTTCAATCGATAGTTGGTTTGCCCTGGATATTTTTACCAACCTCTGGTTGACCCTTCCTCGACCTTCGCACGTGGCTGATCTGCTTGGCTTTTTTGCATATTGAAGAAGAAAAAGGGGAAGAATATATTCGAATAGTTTTCCTCCACTGGTTTCCCCGACGTTTCTTCTTTTCAAAGCGACTAGACTTTTAATTTCCGTGTCTTGCTCCCCCGGTCGATATTCTTGTTTACTCAGCGCATTCCGATGGGGTTCCCTCGTTCACACCTTTGTAAGGGTTTCGACGATTCATTCATAACCGTTGTCTATTTATAAACTTACTATCTCTCTCTCCCTATTACAATCATAGTACTCTACATTTTATTTCGTATCATTAATACCTTCCAAAACATATCGTTTATGCATGTTTTATTGCGAATAAAATTATGATATTATTAATAAATAAATGTTAATGGTCACAGGACGTGACACCTCCCCCCTTTAGTTTGGACATGGGGATGAAATGACCATGTACAAACTTTCGCAGATATTAAGGTTTGTTTTTCTTACAGAATTGTGATACATTTCAATTATCATTGTTACTGTTAATGATACATATAATTATTTAATCGGTTAATAATCGTGTTTCCATTAATACATTAACTTGATTACAACACGCAATAATAGTTCCATAGAAGCAATAATCATTTGCAATAAGATTTGAATTAGTGAATGTTCATTAATAGAATGTCGAATGCTGATACATAATTGTTACATAAATATTACATAAATCCTGCATAATTGTTACATAATTTTTATATAATTGTTACATAATTGTTACATAATTGTTACATAATTGTTGCATAATTGTTACATAATTGTTAGAAGATCTATTGATGCGTTTTACTAAACCCCTATATATAAAACGACAAATATTTTAAAAATGAATATAATTCAAAACGTCCATTAGAATCTTTTTAACGTTTGAAACATATATGATTATTTTTTTTATATATTTTCCTTTCACACTTTATTTTAATTATTACAACAGAAATACATAAAGCAATGGACAAATACGTATTATAGCTGAATATAATTTAAAAAACGACGATTACTTTTTTTTTGAATATATTTTTTGTTTTGTTTTTGAGAACATCCATTACACACAAAAGTATTTTTCATTTATGATTTTTGTTTTATTTCGTTTTCCTCTTTATATAATCACACACATTATTTTGTAAACTTTAGAAATGTTTCAATTAAACATTTAGTTTGTTCGTGAAGCACTGACTACATACATATTGATATAATTGAATGTAATTCGAAAATTACGATAAGAGAAAAAATTCAGAATATAATATTAAGTGACATAAGTATTTAACTTTATCCTTGAATGAATTTATGTAGTTAGACATACACTATTTGTCATATTAAACATTTATCCTTGTTTATTAAACAATAAATACGTATATACTAATTAATGCATGTATTAATATATGTGAATATAATACCTTTAACTTTCCATTTTGAAAAATAATTTGTTTCATTATCGTTTTTCATAAGTGAATCTGCATACGTACGCCTACATTATTACATCTTTTTATTAAATAATTCACATATTTTTATTAAAAATTTACCTATTTTAAAAGGTATGTACTTATCGCTTGAATTTTTTCTGTGAATTTTGTTTACATACATTTTTGACAATAATTAGCACATCTTTCATTATTATTATTTTTTGGTGATATAAATACTCATATGCAACATTGAATACTTTTATAATACATTCTTACACTGATATAATATTAAGCTATAGTCAATATTTATTTAGGTAATGTTTGAATTAATTTCTTCCAATATACCCTTATGTAGGTTAATTATTGATCAGAACATATGACTAGAAAAACTCTCCGTTTTCGAATTTCAACCGTGATAGTTACGGGACGTGACACCTCCCCTCTTTTGTTTAAACATGGGGATAAAATCGACGTGTTTGAACTCATTTTATTTTTATTCATTCAATTTTTATATTTTCTTAGCAATGTGTCACATCGCGTGATATCATATATTTGGTGACAAAATTCTTTTTTAAATTTATTTATAAAGCATAAGTTGAAATTTATTCGATAAATTTGTTATTTCGCTTCGGAGCAGTACAATTTACTGGTTTATGACCTCTTTGATAGCACCTTTCACATGTGCTGGTTCACTTATATAATATAACTTTTTCGAAAACGCTTTCTATAGGTTTTTTCAATTCATTTACGGGCTCTGTTTGTTCGCTGAATAAATAGTCTCGATACAAAATTTCTAGTAACTTTTATGCTGAATTGTGCTTAAACTCTTTTTTTTATCTTTCAATAGTACATATAGCCATAAATATTTGTATATTACTAAAAATTTTACACATTGAATAATCTTCATATTTTAACCTTCAAAATCGTATGTCAAGCTTACTTTGTATATCATTTTATCTTTGTCTAAAGTAGTTAATAACATTTCTTGTTCTTTATATTCAGATTACGAAACAGATACTTTGTATTTTATTTTAGAGAACCTTCTGCTTTAGAATATCATGGATACGATTTACTTTAACGAAAAACTATAAATTCAATGAAGATTTAAAAAGTATTTTTCTATATATATAGAACATGTTCGCTTCCATAGCAGAAGGGAGTATATTATCTTGAGAAAATTTTGGGAAATTTTCGGTATCGATAATTGTCATAGTACACGTGAGAATTTCATAATGCAAGCAAATTATGTATATTCAAAACATTCATAAATTTTGTTTGTATTTATTATTAGTATTTCTTCATCAATAGCGTTTTAGTTTTTTTTTTTTTTTTTTTTTTTTTTTTTTTTTAATGAATATTGCAATTAGTGTACTTCAAAAACTGAGTATTTTGTAAATATCCATGTAAACCATTAAATGACTACCTTCTTCAAAGATTTTAATTGTGCAAGGCTTGGAAATAAAGACCGGTAACATTATCAAAATAGTTTTTATATAATAATTGTGAAAACTGACTTATTGAACAAAATTTTAGACATTTAATTACGATCTTTAATTATGAAAAGAATAAAGTATCTTTCATATACAATGCTTCTCGGATGGCTATGTCCTAAAATAAGAAAAATAGATTGTATTAGTATGTAACCTGAAATAAAATTAACTTGTTAAAATAAATCCATAGGTGATATTTTGATTATGCAGAGGTTTAAAAATTTTCTGAAAATTGTTGGCTTTTTTGTTTTCGTTGTTTTCTTTGAACAATTGTATGAGGTATGGTTGAAGCTTTTACATGTTTTACAAAAGGGTACTAATTTTGGGCGGAAATCCGTTTGGGTGCTCTTATTTTGAAATTTAGTTTTTTGTGTTTCCAAATCTTCATATTTTTCTTCGCAGAGATCGTAATTTTCTTGTATTAATTTTATTTGCTTGAATGCTGCTTCGTTTTCGGTTATTATTGCTATAGTTCCTGTAGCTATTACTGTTTGATTCTCTACTCTACAGTATGATGTAAAAATTATCCTTGTGTCGATGTCAACATCTTTATAGGTTAGAATTTCTGGTTCTTCTAATCCTTATTTATTTGTTAAATCTCTCAGAATTCTTACATAATTAAGGATACCTAGGGTTTTGGTTTTATATGTGTCTTTTTGTGATTTTAATTCTTCTAGTGCTGTTAAATTCATGAAGGCTGTAGTCCTTGGTATAGGTTGGGTTTCCATGTTAATATTTTTCCTTAAAGAAAAAGAATGCAATTTGTTAATCTCTTAATTGTTTATACTTTCTTTTGCTTAGGTTTTATACTTTTACTTTCTTCAAAATCAATGTTATTTAACAAGATACTTTTTCATATTAATGTTGTTGTTATTGTTTTACTTGGTCTTACGAGTAAGTGATTTTAAAGCTTTTATTGAGGCCGAAATTTTTGCTGATAAACAAGTTCCTCCTATACCACCGTATCTTAAATTGCCAATTTTACAAATTGCTACACAATTAGATTTATTACTTGATATTTTTGTTTTGATATATGAGTACATTGGTTTGTCAGTTTTATTTAAAATGCAATATTTTTCCAGTTCCATAGGTATTATATCTGTATAGTCTTCGTATTTGCTTTCTGGAATACGTTCGTCTGATAGTAAATAGTAAAGGGTTTGTGCTGCGTTTTGTTTTGCTATATCTATTTGATCTGAAGTGGTCATTATTGTATAGTTTTCATATTCAACTGCTACAGTATAATAAACTGTATCTCTTGTTACATGACTAATGGTGGTATTAAATTGTGGTAGTACGTCATTGTTTATTTGTTTTATGTAGTTATATAGGTATTCGATAGGTTTTTTGTTTGCTTTGGCTATTTCTTCTCGCGGATTATTTTGGACTGCTTGTTTCTCGCAAGTAACAGTTGTTATTGACATTTTATGAGGTTAATTATTACAAACGGATAGGGTAGTTTGATGGTTCTTCAATATTATTAAGTTGAGCGTGAGGATAAAGGTTTGCTTCAGTATGAGTGCGTATATTACCTGTATGGGTCAGTTCTGTATACAGTGGCGTTTGTATTCCTTGTTGGGGGGCTGAAGGTTTTCCTTTTTGTAACTCCAATGCTGGGTCTCTCAGTTGTTCCGTGTTTGTTCTGGGTTTTCCTAGATGCAATAAAAGATTAGTTACTGAATCCCAAAGTGCACCAAGAAGATGGATTGACCATCCAAATACACTATGTAGGGCATATCCATGTATAATTGTGTCTGCTATTAACTTAATTCCTCTAATTATTATTATTATTCCTATAAATCCTGCACTTGCTGTACCAAAATTTGTGAATAAGGTCCAAAATCTTCCCCACGCTGATTCAGCTATTTTGTTTAATGTTTCCTCATCCAAAAGGTTCATCAAAGATACTTTATTATTCATATTTGAATGTCCTAGTATTTCTCGTGCTAGTGAGTTTAATACATTTGGTTTTTCTGCTGGAAACATGATATGATCTCTTAATTTGTCTAGATCTGCTTGTGTGTAGATTCCACTTGTTGCTAAAGAAGCTGGATTTGTGTATTTCCAAGTTGGTTTCGTAGTTGGTTTCATTATTGATGGTGGTAGTGATTCAGTTGGTTTTGGAGATAATTTATACCAGGCGTCGTTTAAATAATACATTGATGGTAGGAAGATATTACAACTTGTTTCCGTTCCTTTTCCTATTATTATGTGTGTACGAGGGGTAAGAAATAGTGTTTCATTTCCTTTATGAATTGGGAGCTGTAAAAAACATTGATCAGTTTGTCTGAATTTCACTTCGATGGGAATGCATTTAACTATATGCACTATTTCGCCTGCAATAATAGACATGTATCCTGGACCTTTCATTAGATGGTAGGCAAATTCGTCAGGTGCTTGAGTTGCTATAATTAAGGAATTTTTAAAGACTTGTTGTTCAAGCTGACATTTATGGGTTAAAAGGTCATGATATAATTTACTCATTTCTCTAAAAATGTGTCATTCGACATAAATGAATTTTGAATTTATATATGTAAAGAGATCCATATTTTCAACTAATAGTTGTTTATTTTCCAAAAATGTATTTCCTCTAGTAGTTTCGAAAATCAATAATTTTGGATGTTCTGTGCGTACTAAAACGTAGTTACATACAGGTTGCATAGCTTTTTGTGCTAAAACGAAAGTTATATCATTGGTAGTTAGGGAGTATATAACTTGTGGGTTAAGAGTTGAATTATCGTATGTTTTATTTGCTGAACCTTCGTATAATACTGTATATTTTTGAAAATTACAATTATCGTTGGGTAATGGATTCCAAAAAGTTTGTCCACCTCCTAGTTCGTCAGTACATGTAGTATCAGAGAGTGAACAAATTACTCCAGATTTTAAATGAATTTTGTCTGTATTTATATTGATTGTTGCTTGGTATTCTTGTAGGGTTATTCTGTATTTTGCATATACGATAACGTTTTCCCATGTTCCAAAAAGATCAGAATATTGTGATCCTGAGCATTGTCCATTGACTTGTGTAGATCCTGCTAACATTATAGCATGTGAGGAAGTTCTATTGATTTTTAGACCAGTTATTTGTGTATTTAGGGAGACTAAAAATACTCCAGTTTCATGCATTTTGCTACATTGATCTCTAGACACTTCTTGGATGTATTCTCTATATCCGTTAATAACGGCTGATGTGTGAGAGTGCATTCCACAATATTCGATTTTTCTGTCTACTTCTACTTTACATTGAATGATTTTTGTCAAGGTAAAGTCACTTAATTGTAAAAGTTGAAGGTATATTTTTTCTACTTGTACCTGAGGTTCTGGAATATCACATTCTCCTACCTCCAGTAAAGACAGGGTTGTTATATTCAGATGATTCGTCCCACAGTCATATCCAATAATGGCGTGTACTGTACCAGTCCAAAGTAAAAGGCAAAAGATGTTGTAGATTTTCTTGACTTTTGGTTTCATTATCTGCAAAATGATATTTCTCAATTAGCAGCTAGTAACTGCTAATAAATTCCTCTTTTTTTTGTTATTAAATTTATACTTAGGTGGGTATATCTAGGATGTCGGATAAAAATTCTTGATCGGATTGTCGTAAGCTTCTTAGTAAATCGTAATATGCGTAAGGTCCTCTTGTTTTAATTGTTAAAATTATGTCTTTGATTATTTCCGCATTTGTTATATTTCGAGACCAATATGGTACGTTGCAATCGTCGTAGTTAAATATCCCATTTAGAAATAAGTATGGCCATAATGCTTTCATATCAACTTGGCGAACAATTAAATCACATAATAAATCGCTTTGCCATTTTTCTCATTAAATTGCTTAGAAAATCTGCTCCTTGATCCGTTAAAACTGCTTTTGGCGAGCCATATATGCAAATAAATTTCTTAACAAAAGCATCTGCTATCGTTCCAGCTTGATGATTAGGGAGTGGGATTGCTAAAGAGTATTTAGTAAAATTATCTTGAATAGTAAGTATATATTGATTTTGTGATGAAGTTGTTGGTAACTTTCCAACAATATCCATTGAAATTTTCTCAAATGCTGTTCCTGGGGTATCAGTGATTATCATAGGGTTTTTTGTTTTCACTCTAACAAGTTTTTTTAGTTGGCATTGTAAACAAAGTTGTATGTATTTTTGTATATCCAATTTCATATTTTCCCAATAATATCTTTGTCTGATTCTATTATAAGTTTTTGTTACTCCTTTATGTCCTCCTATAGCAGATGAATGAGCTTCTTCGATTAATTGATTTCTTTGCTCTTTTGTAGGATATTGTGTGATTCCATTACAGATTATTATTTTAATTGTAGAATCCAAAAATGCTATTTTTAATGTAGCCAAAATTTCTTCCCACAAAACATTGTTAATGTGTGGTGATTTCGCAATACTAATTGATTTAATATTTAATTCTTCTACCATGGAATGAAGAGCATAAATTGCTAATTTGATATTTTTAGTTGTTTCTCCTAGACTTGCTTTAAATTCATCTTCGATTGGAAGTATAAAATGGTATTGATTTCCTTTTCGTAATTTTTGGACTATTCCTTTTTGTAAATTTTTGAAATTTGGTAATTTTCTGGGGGTGGTCTTTCTTCTGTAAAATCGCAATCATCAGAGTTTTCAGAATTTTCTATTTCTAGTGCCTCCGGTTGTTCGTTTACTTGTGCTTATATTAACTTTTTCAGTTTTATTTTCACTGAAACTAGGTGCATTTAATTGTTCATTCAAGCCCTCCTCTGTGCACCCGTTCCGGGAAGGGCATTGAAGTTTTCCTGTTGATTAAATTCTTGCTGTTGCCGTGGTTGTTGTTGTTGTAATTGTTGATTCATATTTATTTGTTTGTTACAATTCCTAGATGTATGTCCTCGTGTATTGCACGAGTAGCAAATAACTTCGAAATTTTGACCTTGATTTGGGTTTTGATTAAAATTTGGATTTTGATTTCTATTTTCATTGTAATTCATATTAAAATTTGGTCTTTGATTAAAATGGGGGTTTTGATTGAAATTCCTACCTTGATTTTGAACTTGATTAAAATTTTGACCTTGGTTGAAATTTCTATTGAAATTTCTGTTGCAATTCGGATTTTGATTAGAATTTCTATTGAAATTTGAATTTTGATTCAAATTTCGACTTTGATTATTTTGATTAAAATTGCGATACATATTCTGGGTATTTCGATTCAAGTTTGGGTTTTGATTAAATCTGTTTCCTTGGGAAAAATTAGGGTGGGATGGGGAGCTATTTATATCTCTATAGTTGTTTCTACTGCCTTGTTGATTTAGGCTTTGCACCTGGTATCTCTGTCTCCACTGCGTTCCCTGACTTTGCATATTTCCCTGGTATTGATTATTTTGTCTAGTCAAGTTATTTCTAAACTGATTGCTCTGTGAATTTTTATTTGTTAACTGTTGAACATATTGAAAACAGGTTGCTGCTGTGTGGCCTATTTTCTGACAGATTTGACATTTTATTGGTTCCTCTCGTGCTAAATTTATTTTATTTGTTTTTGCAAAATCTCGACTATTATATGATGATTTCTCAACTTCTTGGACTAGTGAGTGTTGTCTATTTCCTCTTCGCAGTTCGTTTCTGGCTGTTAAATTTCTTTCTTCTCGTATTGCTCTTTCTACAATTTCATCAAATTTATCGGCTGTTCCTATTCGTATCTCTAATTCTGGTTTCAAACCTCGGAGAAAACAATCGATCGCGTCTCTTTCCAAGTTTCTTTCAAATTCAGCAGCTTCCTTACCATTATTATTTTGTTTATGACATTCAAGGATTTCCGCTGCTATTTCTTGTATGCGTGTTGCGTAGGATAGAACACTTTCGTTTTCCCGCATATATATCCTGCCTAAATCTCCTTGTAATTGGTATACGGTTTTTGATGGTGAAAAAATTGTTTTTAGCTTTGAAATAAAATCTTCTAAATTATTATAATAATTTCCTATTATACATCTTCTGGCTTCACCTGTAAGTTTGCTTCTTAGTAATTTGACCAAATTTGCTTCTGCATTTGGAACCATTTCTTTGGCTTCCTTGCAAGCCTCAATAAAAATGGTTAATGGCACTTTACTTGAGCCATCAAAGTATGGGACAATCTCTAACGCATCTCGTAGAGATACTTGTTGATTTGTAGGTAAATTCATCATTTTGATGGATTGTATTGGTAGATTATTTGGTAAATTATTCGGTGAATTATTTGGTGAATTATTTACTGAAACTTCTTTATCAGATTTCCTAGAGGTCGATAACGGGTGTGAAAATTTTAGCGAATTAAGAGCTTGTTCAATATTTGTAGAATCGTCAAGTGTAATTTGATTGATTTTATTTGGTAAAGTTTCTTGGACTTTTTCAAATTCTAGATTTGGATTTTTAAATATTGTTGTTTGATTGAAAGATTCTGCAGTCCTATTCAGTTGTGATTTTGTTTCAAATGGGTCTATTGATTCGTATCCTTTTTGAGGTGTGGTGAGAATTTTATTATTTGAAATATCACCAAACTGATCTGGACATAAAGTTCTATCACACAAGGTTGAGTTTGCTGCAATGCTTTCAATTATTGATTTTTCTCTGAGTGTTATATCCCCTATGGTATCGTCAAATGAAGGGTTAATTTGCGGTGTATCGTTATACTGATCACCTGCAATAATTATACTATTATTGTGTTTGATAAAAGTTTTTAATTTATCAACAAATGGACTCTTAGGGTTTTTTGTGTCAATAATTGATTTGTTTAAAGTACTAGTTTCAGCGTCAGGAATACTTCCTATGCTAATATCTAAAAGATCAGTTTGATCTAAATTACTTGAAGATTCGGAATATTGTAAATTTCCTTCTTGAGTTTTTCGTTTTGGTTTAAGTGGTACTTGGGAACTTTCTTCAACTTCTTTTGCTAAAGTTGGGTTTTTCCTTGCTTGACTACGAGTTATGGTGCCTTTTTTACTGCTGTCTCGTGATGGAACCGACATTGATATTTCTCATATTTTTCGAAAATAAATTTACTTGATATTATTAATATCAAAATTAATTAGTTGAGTTTGAAATTTTTGTCACTGCCTACATTATCGGAGGATCACTAGTCGCGTATCAGATAGGATACGTTGTCGACAGGTGTCCTCGTAGACAATTTCAAACTCTTATATCGCAAATAATGCAAATAAATTCAATATTTAAGACCTGGGCTCGAATCCCAGCGCAGTCGAAAGCGTCATTTTTTCCACAGAAAGATTTTCAAATTCTTTAAATATTTGCGATATAAGAGTTTGAAATTGTCTACGAGGACACCTGTCAACAACGTATCCTATCTGACACGCGACTAGTGATCCTCCGATAATGTAGACAGTGACAAAAATTTCAAACTCAACTAATTAATTATTAATATCACCCCTTTTTTTCAAAAATAGAATAACTTTTATTTTCTTAAAAATCTTTATTTAATTTAACTTTATTTTTTCCTAAACTGCAAATATTTGTTATTTTGGGTAGAAAAATTTTATTCTGCGCAAAACTGGGTTCCTCAATTTCTGTTTCAGATCCTGAATCTGAGAATATGCTGATAACCTCAATACTTGATATTTTATCTTTATTAGGAACAAAGTGACTCGAGTTTGCTTCAGGTTCCGAGTAAGAGAAAATATTTAAAGTTTCGATAATTGGGGGTAGATATTCAGAAATTTTATTTTCAGTCAATATTAATTCAGGTTCGGGATTTTTCGTTTCAATGTTTTCTGGTACAGATTCGATTTTTGTATCCTTTTCCTTTTCTAAATTACGCGAAAGTTTGTTTTTTATATAATTGCTTCTTTTCTCTAACAATTGCTCAAATAAATCGGAAAATTCAACGTCGTTTTTTATTTCTCTTATTTTATAATTTGGTAGTTTCAACTCATCTATATGTTTTCCTGCTCGGGAGCGTTTAAGAGTATATCTAACGGGTGGTGAAGACATGTAGAAATACAGTATTGTACAAAATATGAGTTATGTATATTTTGATATAGTACATATATATTTTTTTTCAAATAAATTTACAGATATACGTATTTCATTTTTTTTTTTTTTTATTTATAGAATTTATTTTAGTTGTTGTTTTATTGAAAGTTTTTGCTTAGTTCTGATTTAAAAAAAAAAAAAAAGAAATACCTTGTTACAAAAATTTGATGTATAGTGTACTTGTGTAATTTTATAGAAAATAATATTGAAAGTGAAAAGCTATATCCTTAAACAAATTTTTGATCACAGTAATCGAAACTTTGGATACAAAATTTATTAAATTAATTCTTAATCTGCTTCTGAAACTCTAGTTTGGGGATAGCTGAGCGCGCAATTCGCTGATCGCTGTTTAATATAACTTCCCACAAAGTGAAAAGTTATATCCCAAAACAAATTTCAGTCACAGGAATAAAAATCAATAAAAATAAATTTTTATTTTAATATCCTATTTTGTGGTTTCAATTATTCGATCCTTCTGTGATTAACAATTAGCCAAGCTAGACTCAAGCACAGAATCTTGGGTAATTATACGATTCACAGAAATCACGACAGTCGAAAATCAGAATTATTGTAGTATCAAATTAATTAGGCTCGACTCAAGCACAAATTTCCTGCTTAATTCAGATACTTACAGAATTCTGATAATCGTCAAGAAATTGAAGGTGTCAGTTTTTTTGTCAAATAGAGAAAAAAAATAAAAGTTGAAAACAGTAAAATGTAAGCACTTCGAGGTTTGCCACACCCAAATTATGGTGACCGTTCAACGAATCCAAAGTGGACTTATGTTTTCGTGTGCTCTATTTTTTCTGTTTAAACTTGAATTTAATCTTATTTAACAAATGATGAATTCTTGCAGTACCAGATTAGACAGGGATGACTCAAGCACAAGCCCTGAATAATCCGTGCACTTGCAGAAATTCGAAAAATAAAAATAAAATAAAATGTTGTGTTCTAATAATATACAATAAAATTGGGAAATAATTTATTGGAGATTTTCGAAAGGATTAATTTATAATTTTCGAAAAATTTTGATTAAATTTTGCATTAATTCAAAATTTGCAAAAGATTTGGATTGAATTTTGCATAGAAGAATTTATTTAAATTCACGAACAAATTTATTTAAAATTTGCGAAAAATTTTTATTAAATATTGCATGAAGAAATATTTATTTAAAATTCCCAAAGAAAATTAATTTAGAATTTGCAAAAGAAAAATTTTAATTGAATATTTTATAAAAATATTTTATTTAGATTCACGAAAAAATTTATTCAAGAATTGTGAAGAAATGTTTAATTAAATATTTCATGGAAGATATTTATTCATTTCTTTGCCATTTATTAAAATTTCAATTTTCTTTACACTAAACACCTTTTTTCACTTTCAATATAACTCATACTTTGTATTTATATATATAAAACACTTATATTTGATTGAAGAAGGAATTTCTATATGTGGGTCAAATCTCTCTCTTTTCAAAAAATATCTATATATCTTTGAAATAAATTCGCTAGAAAGTTAGATATCATTAAATATATTAATTTTTCTGCTTTATTGTTAGCTTTTGTGTTTCCCGGCCGATGCACCAAAAATTGTAAAAGGGTATGTAACGTCCTGTCACTTACCTTTTTACTATTATTAAATTAATTCCCCTCGTTTTTGATCGGTGAAGAAATCCAAAGAATTTCTAAACCGAAACAGGGTGAGGGAAAGCTAACAACAAATAAATATTCAACGAATTTACAATTATTAACCTTTATTATGATTCTACAATAAAACCACGAGAGAGAGAGAGAAAGAGAGATATCTAAAAATTCCTCCTGGGGTAAATGTTGAATGACTTACTTGTAGTTTAATCCACTCTGGAACCACTGATATTCCAAATAAAAACTTGCAACGTCACAATTGGAACACTCCGATATTTCCACGAACTTGGGGAGTGTGTAATAATTTCCCTTAGGTGAATAGCTGGACCACTTAATACGCCGAAGGAAAATGCTGACGATGTGTTGAAGAAATCTACCAGTGTACTGTAGATTCTCCTTGAAGGAACTTGAATGGTTGACGAAGACTTTTTTGGGGAAACCGACTCCGCGATGAGAAACTGTTGAAGTCTGATAAAAACTCGAGGAAGACTTATGGGAACTTGACGAAGAACTGGTACCGACGATGACTGACGAAAAACTGGAGAAGAACTCGACGAAATCTGAAGAAAAACTGACGACGAACTGAAGAAGACTGACTTTTCAAGGGTGAGTTCCGAAGCTTAAGATTTCCCGACGGCAACTCGACGACAACTGAAGAACTGAACTGAAGAACTGAAGAAGACTGACTTTTCAAGGGTGAGTTCCGAAGCTTAAGATTTCCCGACGGCAACTGAACTTTTGCGGATTCGCACTTGCTTTTATGGGCAATTTTCGGTCGATTGTGATCCTGGTCGCCATTTTTCAATCGATAGTTGGTTTGCCCTGGATATTTTTACCAACCTCTGGTTGACCCTTCCTCGACCTTCGCACGTGGCTGATCTGCTTGGCTTTTTCGCATATTGAAGAAGAAAAAGGGGAAGAATATATTCGAATAGTTTTCCTCCACTGGTTTCCCCGACGTTTCTTCTTTTCAAAGCGACTAGACTTTTAATTTCCGTGTCTTGCTCCCCCGGTCGATATTCTTGTTTACTCAGCGCATTCCGATGGGGTTCCCTCGTTCACACCTTTGTAAGGGTTTCGACGATTCATTCATAACCGTTGTCTATTTATAAACTTACTATCTCTCTCTCCCTATTACAATCATAGTACTCTACATTTTATTTCGTATCATTAATACCTTCCAAAACATATCGTTTATGCATGTTTTATTGCGAATAAAATTATGATATTATTAATAAATAAATGTTAATGGTCACAGGACGTGACACTATCATGATAATTGTTAAATTTGATTAAGACTTCTTCAATTTTATCTTTCGGAATGAACATAATCGTATCATCAACATATCTATAATAAAGTGGAATATTGAAATCAAAATTTTCTAAAACATTTGTTTCTAAATCTTGCATTACTAACTCAGCTAAAATAGGGGACATTGGAGAGCCCATAGGAGTTCCAAACGGTTGTCTGTAATAAAGGTTATTAAATTGAAAAAATGTGTTGTTCATTAAGAATTCTATTCCATCTTTAAATTCTGCTAAAGGTAACTTATGAAAATATTGAGTCAAATCCACTAACACAATTACAAAAAAATGTTTTCAAAAACTCTTTATCTTTCAGAGAAACCATAATAAAAAGCCAAATTCCAAATAATTATATAATGATTTCATTAGATGTGATGTCATTATTTACTAATATTCCTACCAATCTGATAAAAAAAAGCATAGAAAAAAGATGGCACTACATTGAAAAATTCACTAAATTACCTTTAGCAGAATTTAAAGATGGAATAGAATTCTTAATGAACAACACATTTTTTCAATTTAATAACCTTTATTACAGACAATCGTTTGGAACTCCTATGGGCTCTCCAATTTCCCCTATTTTAGCTGACTTAGTAATGCAAGATTTAGAAACAAATGTTTTAGAAAATTTTGATTTCAATATTCCAGTTTATTATAGATATTTTGATGATACGATTATGTTCATTCCGAAAGATAAAATTGAAGAAGTCTTAACCAAATTTAACACTTATCATGATAGAAACCAATTTACATATGAAATTGAAAATGAACACAATTCGATAAATTTTTTGAATTTAACCATCATAAAAAACGAAGATAATTCCATAAAAACTAATTGGTTCCGCAAAAATACTTATTCTGGTAGATTCTTAAATTATTTTTCTAACCATCCTTTACAACACAAAATAGGAATAATAAAAAATTTGGTTGACTCCGCTATCTTACTTGCTGACAAATCCTTTCATAATGAAAATTTAGACATCATTAAGAACTATTTAGAGTTAAATAATTATCCAAAAAATATTATCATAAAACATATTAATAAGAGAATTATTGAATTAAATGAGAGAATCACAAAATCCAAACAAAACATAGACATTGAAAAGAAAGAAAGAGAAAAAATTATCACAATTCCTTACTATGGTATTATTTCTGAAAATATAAAGAGAGTTTTAAACAAATATCAAATTAACACAATTTACAGAATAAATTCGAAATTAAACAGGTTTGTAAGATTAGGTAAGGATCCTGTATCTTCATCAGAGAAAAATAATGTAGTTTATAAATTTAATTGAAAGTGTGGTAAAACATACGTGGGACAGACTAAAAGACCTTTACATATTCGTAGAGATGAACATAAAAATAACATAAAACTCAACCCAAAATATCATAATGTAATTTCAAAACACATTCTTGAAAATGAAAATAATAGTTCATCACATGAAATTTTGTGGAATGATTTCAAAATTGTCCATCAAGAAAAAAACTTTCAAAAAAGATCTTTCGCAGAAATGGTTTTCATAAAAAAAGAAAAAAGCAATAGTCTAAACAAAGTCTCAGATTTGGAGCATTTTAACCAATCTTATAATGCTATTCTGGAATTCCTTTTATATAAAAAAATTTTATAAAAATAGAAAAAATTCCGATTATTTTTATATTTTCTCCCCTTACTTATATTTTGGTTTCCATTTCTTACTTAATTTATAAATGAATGTCATCTTATCTTATGTTGTTTCCTAAATTTTATTTATTTATAAACAAATTTGACTTCTTATTGACTTCGTAATTTTAAACTTCGACGATACGCTCCCGTAATATTATAATAATAAGTAAGTGACAATTTTAAAATTCAGTTAAGTCGGGAGCAGAGCCGTGTGCTCTTGCTTCCTAACAAAAATTTTCATATTTGTTTAACCTTACAATGTTTGTAAAATTATTATGGTTTATATGTTTATTCTTACAATTTTAAGGTATTTACTTTTTTATAATAATATTTTTATAATAATTTATCTGTTACAATCGATATAAAATAATTCATTATTACAGATTTAACAAATTTAATACTAATGTGGTAATAAGAACTTTTATTCCCTGATGAGGAGATACATTGTGTTCTCGAAACGTTGGAACTGTTTTTTAAAATAAAATGACTTGGTCCGAAAGTGTCGTTTTTTAATTTCAAACACATTACATGTGTACTACACTTGAATTTTTAGCATTCGGATCATTTGGCACTTTGAAAAATTGAATTTTGTTGAGTTTGTCCTGCTCACGATTACTTTTATATCCCGATTTACAACCAAAACAAATGCACTTCACCTTTTTTTCAAACTTTCAACTCTGCTCATTTCAATAACTTAAACTTCATTATTTTAATTACTTTTATCCTTTAAAAATATTAATTTTTCAAAACTTTGCCATGCATCTGCAACAATCGTAGACCAACTGTATAGATGGCGCCGCCACATGGCCACCCTCAACATTTAGTACATTTTGAACTCTAAGAAACAGGGGGCTGGTTTTTAACATAAACAAATAAACATACATACACAACCTTGATTGTAATACGTACTTCTACTGTTGTTCTTAGTTCCCTAGCGAACGGGCTTAACGCTAGATTTACGCTGCAGCGTAAACCTAGCGTAAAGATTCATTTTAATACAATGTTATTTTCTAGAAAAGCGTATTTTTTCACTTTAAAAATATTAAAAAATAAATTATTCAAATATCATGTTACAAATTTTGCCAAAAAAATTATCAGGTGTACAAAAATAAGTTCCCGCCATTTGACAAAATTGGCGTCACCAGTGAGTTTTGGTTGAAATTGACAGATGTAAAACGTCACTATCGTAAGGTTGAACATCTGTCAACAACATAACCTTGAAATATTAGCTAATTTTTATCAGTATATCATATTCTTTTGTGTGCGAAAATTGGACGATTAAACGAACTTACCTAAGTGAGGTTCGATTGTAACTGTACGAGTAATCTCGTCCGAAGGAGATCACTTGTAGTAACGCCAGTTGCTCGATCTAATTGCAGCAAATTTAAAAAAGAAAAAAATTTGGCGCCCTAGATGGCAGCCCATGCTCACGCTTCCTAACACCGTTCATTTATTTTAAAAAGGCTAAAATCACACTCCCGGGGAGTGCTACTTGGTCTCGTCCTCTGAGATTACTTGTAGATGTTTGAAGCAAAAGAGTGTGATTTTTCAAGGAAGGTCAACTAAAGTTGTACACTGACTTGACAGAAACAGGAATTTGGGAATTGGGCATCGCTCAAACGACACTGTGACATATTATGCGAAAAGATCTTGGCCTACATGCTTTCAAGATTAAATTGACTCAAGAACTAAAGCCACTTGATCATTTGAAACGTCGAAACTTCTCCAATTGGGCTCTGGAAAAGCTTGAAGAAAATGAAGAATTTCATCGAAAAATCATCTTTAGCGATGAAGCTCATTTCTGGCTCAATGGCTTTGTTAATAAGCAAAATATGCGTTATTGGTCAGCAACAAACCCAAATGTGCTTCTTGAGACACCGTTGCATCCGCAAAAAGTGACTGTTTGGTGCGGTTTTCATGCCGGAGGTGTGATTGGGCCATATTTTTTCGTGGATGAAAACGACCGTCATGTTACCGTCAATGGAGAGTGCTATCAACCTATGTTGGAAGATTATTTGTGGCCAGAATTGGATGAACTTACTATCAACGATATGTGGTTTCAACAAAACGGTGCCACTAGCCACACAGCACGCGTCACAATCGATTTATTGAAAGGCAAATTCGGTGAACGTGTTATCTCTAGAAATGGTCTGGTCGAATGGCCGCCTCGTTCATGCGATCTAACGCCATTGGATTTCTTTTTATAGGGCCATATCAAGTCACTGGTCTATGCCAACAAGCCAGTAACTTTAGACGAACTCAAAGACAACATCCAACGCGAAATTGCCAACGTTCCGGTCGAAACGTGTGCCAGAGTGGTGGAAAATTGGGTCCAAAAAATCGACCGCTGTAAACGGGCTCGTGGTGGTTATATGACCGATATCGAATTTCATTCACAAAATGTCATGTTTGCACTACACCCACAATAAATTTGAACTCAATATCTCAAATATTTCTGTGTTTTATTCATAGATAAAATTGTTATGTTTCTACTGGAAAACCCTTTAGATGCGTGTCTGGTTGAATAACCTGAAAAAACCTCCTTAATACCACTCTCAATGAGCACCGCTTTAATCCAACGACTCATTGTTGGAGAAGAAATATGATTGTAGGGCGCTTTAGTAGCGATAAACAAAAAAGGATCATTCGAAGGCCTCAAGGCCTCAGATTTGGTCAGACATTCACGTAATGTATCGACAGGGCAAAGAGAAGGTTTTCCGGGAAAAGAGGGTAAAATCAGAAGAGGCTGTTTTTGCCTTAGCCCTGATGTCTTATGTCTATCTAAAATTTTAATGCGCACTTCTTCTTTGAGAAAATTAATATTATCAAGTTTTATCAACGATAAGGCTTGGGACCTTTGTGCTGTAATAAGTGCCAAAAGTACCACTAATTTTTTAGATAATTTATCAAAAGATAAAGTCCAATTCGGAAAAAGGGTGGAAAGAAAATCCAAAACTTTGGTAGGATCCCAAGTTTCACTGTATCGGGGTTTAGGAGGCTTTGGTACGGAGGCCCCTTTCATAAAACGTTTGATTAACGCATCTTGGCTAATATTAACTGCTGATATTAACTATATATCTGATCGATAAGTATTGAGGGAGCTATACCCTAAACTCTGAAAACATTCAGCGAGAAATTCGAGAACATGTGTTCGCGGGGCCGGAAAAATCGAAATTTTAGTGTTCTTACAAAATTTCCACCAAAGAAAGATTGGTTTCTTATATTTTTGGAATGAAGATGAGGCCAGTGACGCCATGGTTGTTTCTGTTGCCGACTCTGGGTTCTTCTGTTGAATTAATGCTTTCTGGATAATCTGGGGGCCTCCAGGGTAAGTGATTTCCATGTCGGAAAAGCTTTCCTCGAAGGAGATGATAATAATCTTATGTTCGGATCAAAAATTAGAACTTCGGAAACTGTTAATTTTATGAAGAGGGGAAACCAAGGTTAAGAAGGCCAATAGGGAATAACAACCACCCCTTCTGCTCTGTCATTATAAACTTTTCTGAGAGCTCGTAAAATAAGCGCAAAAGGCGGGAAAGCGTAAAAATTAAGGTAAGTCCATTGAACAGTGAAAGCATCAACGGCCTCAGCTTCCGGATCAGAAAACCAGGAGAAAAAGACGGAGCATTTAGCATTGTTAATGGTCGCAAACAAATCGATGTCGAATTTCCCGAAAGTGGAATTAATTTTTGAGAAAGCAAAATCCGATATTTGCCATTCGGTATCCTCTGATAAGATTCTAGATTCTTTATCTGCGATGAAGTTATTATTAGACTTGATATGCGACAAAAATATCCAAATTTTTCTCCTTTCACACCACTGCCATATCATGCGGCTCAATGCTGAAAGTTTCGGAAACTGGATGCTATCCATTTTGTTTATATAACAAATTGCAGTGGTATTATCAATGCTGAGGAGAACTTGACATGAGCCGAGATCTTTAGCGAAGCATTTCAAACCGTAAAAGGCTGCTTTAAGCTCTAAATAATTAATATGTTCTCTTATCTCCTCAGAATCCCACCAACCATGGGATCTAATTCCATTAGATGACATGTCCTAACCTGAGAGAGGCATCGGAAAAGATTACCAGGTCGTAAAAATCCTCTCTTATAGGGTTAACAGCACTCGAAATATTACTTAATTCCTTTACTTCCTGAGTGATGTATCAAAAGAAGACTCACTTTTCGAGTGTTCGTAGAAGTGGATTTTTTTCCTTTTTTCTTTCAACCGGTAAATCCTAAAGGATTTAGCGCGTGCGCGAAAGATAATATCTAAAAGACAAATAAAAAAATTGGGATTCAAATTACCAGTTTGCACTGTAGCGCTAATTAAACAGACACGTTCCAATTTTGGGGAAGCTTTCCTACTCTTGCGAATTGAAGTTGGGTTGGCTTGTGAGTTTTTCCCTTTGCAAGGTCAATGTTTTCACCCTTAGACATCGCGTGCCCTTCCCTTGACGGTCTATTATTTTATAAAAGTCAAGAAAATCTTTCAATTTCGACATCAGCGTTCCATTGTATACTGAAACCCCATAGGCTCACACTTAAGGAATTATCATCATTTGTCGTAGAACAAAAGTTTTATATTATAATCAAAACAAAACAACCAGCCATACAAAAATTTACTGATACGTGGATTTGTTCTCCGATTCTCAACGGATAAGGAAATGTCGTCTCTCAGGTAGTGCCTTGTGGGGCTAGGGCACCTGATCAACAATTATATTTTGATAAAAAAAGTGAAGTGTCGTCTTTCCAGTAAAGTTCCCTGTGAGGCTATGACACCTGATGAACAACTTATCTTTATAAAAGAAATAATGTGAGCTGAGGGGGGAGTAGCGTTCCCAATTTCATACAAAAGGTGAGTTAACGAGTACTTGTTACCCGAGGGTCAGGGGAGAAATCCAATCCATGTCATGAAGACGCAACCAAACGAGCAAAAACTCGCGAGTAAAAGAGAATGAAAACCACTGACAAAAATTAGAAAAAGCAAACCCACAAGTCCCTCTCTATAGGGTGGTCTGGAGTTCATACGCGATCGAGTTCTCGAAAACTCAGATGTTGTGATGCTACAATGCACACCAGCTGATTCTGAGCCTCGATCTAATTTTCCTTGCCGGAGCGATATACTCTTACCTTTAATAGTTGCGAGCACTCGACTCACACTCTAGGATCTGCGACCAAATACATCACCTCGGATTTCTACCTCTTTGAGAGATTCCCGCTCTAATTAGAATGCGCGCGCCTCAATTACCGACCGCGATCAAGTCCAGTCCGATCAATAAATTACAAGATTTGTAAACTACACTTTCTACCCTTTCTAGACCACTGGGCATGCAAATTGGTTTCAAAAAGAACTTGGAAATTTGAACTGATAATGTTATTGGTATTCCATTTGTGTTTGAAAATTTCAAATAAGCTCTCTCTTGTGATTTTTACAACTGCGTCCCCTACGTGAATGCTAACTTTAGAATGTAATCGAAGTATATATCCTTCACACTTTTTTCTCTATTTTTCATTTGAACATAAAATATTCAGATTCAGATTCAGCGACTCAAAATACATATAGGAATACATGTGTCTCATTAAAAGTACTTGACTTTCTTTTTGTGTAGCTGTGTTATCAGGTAATTTTTTATTTATTTTCATACTTTGTCGTCTTTGCAAGAGTATGAAGAATAAAACTCGATATGAAACTCGTCAATACATTATGAAACAAATTATTTAAGGCGAGCTGAACATGAAAGGAAATGATAAACATTGTTTGGATAACGAATAATCTTTATTCAATTTCCAAAGTACAGTCAAGTCTCGTTTATTTCAAGTATTCCGAAACGAGAGAGTCTTGTTTATTTCAAGTCGCGAGGGGTCCCCACCACTGCCTCAGTTGTCATACCGAGTGAATGCACCTTGTCCCACTCTTCTCACTTCTTCTGAGCGCTCCTCAGAGCGTCACGTGATAGTGGAATAGTGGGGCGTGGAGGGGAGCGTGAAACTTAAAATACACGAGACTTGACTGTATCTCAGCAAAAAGTAATCAGCAAGACATTCTTACCTTGTCCTGTTAACGAAAATTGAGCCCATTCATTGGAAAATAGTTGAGCTATGTTTAAATAATTGATAAGTGTTTTTCAATTCGCAAAATATCAGAGCAGAGCTATGGCAAAGACATTTTGAGTTAATTCTACGAGGGGCACTATTTATATTTTGGACATTGGCAAAATTCAGTGTTCTCAGGCACCATCTGACATTCGCACTGGAAAGTTTGACATTTTTTATTATAAATACCTTTACAACGTTTCGTCATTTGTGCGTTATTTGTGATGTTTACAGTGATTTGAAAATTGTGTCTCGGCAAAAAAGTGGAATTAACTCGTGAAAATTTCCGCGCGATGATTTATTACGATTTCCGATGTGGATTATCAAGACAAGAATGCATCGATCAACTTATTTCCACTTTTGGCGACAAAACCCTATCCTATGCCACTGTGAAATGTTGGTATAACGAGTTTGATCGTGGCCGCCATTAATGCTGTGCAAAAACTGATAATGCAAGATCGTCATGTGACATACTGTGAGATTGAGGCAACATTGGGCATTTTTCGACCAGTATATAAAAAATATTGCATGGACATTTAGCCGTGAAGAAGATTTGTTCTCGTTGAATCCTACATAATATGACAAAACACATGGTTCGAGCGCATGCAAAAGTGTATAGGTCATAAAAGAAAATATTTTGAAAAACAATAAAACGATTTTTGATGACAAATTACTGTTTTTCATTATTAGGCTCAAAATATAAATAGTGCTCCGCGTATAAACAAAAATTCAGTCTTTTTGTTAAAGAATAACTTAACTAAATTTATTTATAAGAATTGTTTGAAAAATAGCATCTGCTACCAGCTATTCGTAATGAAACATTAGTTTCTGTCACATGTTATACAAAAACTATGGATTTCATCAACCTAAACACTGCTAATCCAGAAAAATGAACTTTGTGCCTTAATTTCTTTATAGCAAGATATAATTTTTTTAATTATTCTCAATCCATTAGAAACTATTTCCAGATAGCTTCAACACTGGATTTAAACCTTCTTTGATGAACCTGAAAGTTAAAAAAAATAACGCTCCTGAAAAGGCGAAAAAAAAGTTTCAACTTTGTTGAGAAATGAACAAGTTTTTGAAAATTAAAATGCACGAATCTTTAAATTAAATGTATTGGAAGTTTATTTCCGAAACATAATATCATTTCACAATACATGTAATGCACGACGAATTATAACACAAATCTTTTAAAAGTTTCGTAAGATATACATATATAAATTTACCAGTTCCACCTAGCTCTTTTACGCGGTAGAGTTTGAGTTTTATGGAATTTTCGATATTTCAGCATATATGAAAAAGTACCACGGTAAAAAATGGTTTCAGTAAATGCGGCTGGATTTCCTATTCTATTTAGAAAAGTGGAAAGAACTCCTACAATTTTATTCTCTTGAAACAACAGTGCTCCAACATCTTCCTGAAATGAACAAAACATTTGTAGAGTTATCGGTAAATTAATTTGAGTCTACATATAAAGATCGGATAAAGGCACTAATTGTCGAGTAAACACTTGATTTCTCTGAATATTTTGGACTTTTGATTCATTTTTAAGTTTCGAACATCTATTCTAATTTTAAAAAAAAACATATTTCTTGTGAGCATAAAAAAAGCAAAAATTAATTTATGTTACAAGTATAATTATCAAGTAATCATTTAGCGTCCCAGTAGGTAATGTTGAAAACAAATTGTCCATTCGTGTCCTTCAGACAAAATTTTTTTTCTTTGATACCTGCGCGTGAAATGCGATTTTGGGGCCCTGGCGTGGAACAGCGAAAATGATCGATTCCACGATCGATGATGAGGCCGTGTGATGAAACTTACTTTTCTACACTAGTGACGAGAAAGTTTGGAAATACTCGAATTCCCACCTCAATTGTTACTTTACCGTGCTCTGCGCAAGAGAAATTCCACGTATTTGTTGATGTCGTGGTTGCATTAATCGATCGTCGAACCGATCTTTTTTGCTGTTTCGCGCCAAGTCCCAAAATAGCTTTCCTTTTTGCGGTATCATGCGCATTGAAAATTCGACTTTCACTACTTTTTGAGCGATGTGAAAATGGCGGATTCTTGCCGAGTTTAGCTGGCGGGGCGAAAGTAATCTTTCACCCCACGGGGCGACTAGAAGTCAGCTGAAAATGCGAATGTGAATCAACTGAGCGGCTGAAAGCGGTTTTTTGATTTCTTTGGGAGTTTTACGATTGAAGGAAAGTAATGGGACTATGCACTCGCATGTCTCGTGTGTCTCCTGCTATCTTCACTACAGCAGCAACGCACATAACCTGTTTTTATTATTCTCACGTGTCATTTAGTGTCATCGTTTCGTTGAAATGTAGTGTCCTATTCGTCGTGGAATTTGAGAGTCCTCGCGGACTTTCTCATGGATATCCTCGTGTTATTTTCAAATGAGGATTCCCTTGAGGATTTTTCCTAAAGGGTTGTTATGAAAACATAGTTTCGTGAAATGAGAAGGGAGCAAGTGCTCCTCTCTCGGGTTTGAAATTCATACTAGATTTACTAGGTCGCATGGTATTTCAATTCAATTTCAATTCTGACTGACTGTTTTCATGAGAATTAATTTTGAATGTGTACAAATTTAAGTCAAGAAATGGACTTTACAATTAAGTTATAATTGATGATGATCGTGTTGAAAGTTTCATGAAATAAGGCTGTCGTATTAAAATATAATTTGAATACAAAAATATTACATGCAGAATTACATTTTGCATGTATTGTAAAATATAAATTAATTTCGAAAGTTTCATTTCATTCAAAAGATATTGGTCATTAATATAAAGTCATAGTTCAATTGATGTTCATTCAATGTGTGTCTAACGATTGTTATTGCTCTTCAAAATTTTTGCGGAATAAAAAAATTGCTCCAATTATTTATTTTCTCATCATTTTCTGTGATAAAATTAATATTAAAATAAATATATATATTTTTTGAAATCGCGCATTCTGGAAACATGCGTGCGAACCAGGACGTGCGAGACATATGCGTGGAAATATCACGCGCAACTGTGTGACCTCCTGAGTTCACCCGTGCGGATTAATCCTCATGCGTGCGTGCGTCGTGCTCCGCATTACGTAGACACTTTGTTTTCTGGGAAGCGGTCGAGATGTAGTGGAAGATTTGCCTCGCTCTGTTCGGTCATCAATGTTTTCAACTGAAGTTAACATCGCTAAAAAAAGGAAATGGTGACTGAAAATCATCAATTAAGTTCAGGACAGTTAGCCGCTGAACTTTCTGCGTCTCACGAATCAATTCGTGTACCATTTTAAACAATTGTTTCATTGATTTATTTAAGTTTGTTTACATGCGCTTGGTTCGCCGACTTGAAAAGAGAGAACAATCGGAGAATACTCTGACCGTTCTCTGACCTCGCATTATTATAGCTAAGAAAGGTCACAAAAAACATTTAAGTCATTGCAATCATTATTCTGCGATCAAATTTGAATAAGAAGGTGTAGTAATAAATACAATAATTTTATATTACAGCGATAATAACTAGAAAAGCATCATATACCTGTCATTGAAGGCAGTGCACTGTTTCACCATTTTTGAATTGTGAAATTCTGAAATTGTGAATCACTGCATTGCCTTCAATAACAGGTATACGATGTTTTTCTAGTTTTTATCGATAAAAAATAAAATTATTGTATTTATTCCTACACATTCTATTACAAATTTCGCCACAGAATCATAATTGCAATGCTTTAAATGTTTTTTTTTACCGTTCTTAGCCATAATAATGCGAGGTCAGAGAACGGTCAGAGTATTCTCTGAACGATTTTTCTTAATTGAACGGTCTCATAAGAGGTCTTAATCTATCCAAAGATAAAGCTGCATTGTTGGGATCTCGATTAAAGGAAAAGAATTTATTGAAGGAAAACATTTGGCTATCTGAAATTAAAATTCCCAAAACTTAGCGAAGTGAAAATCAAAGAAAGGGTTTTTATAGGGTCTCAAATTCGTGAGCTTATGCAAGACTCAGAATTCGACGGATGCTTAAGCAGTGGAGAGAGAAAAGCCTGGTTATCCGTAATTAATGTGATCCAAAATTTCCTCGGAAATCACAAATCTAAGCACATCAAGCGATATATGTTAATGAAATGTTGATGCAATTTCATGGCCTGAATGTAAACATTTCATTGAAAATACATTTTCTACATTCACACTTAGATTTCTTTCCTGGAACATTGGGATCAGTCAATGACAAGCACGGAGAAAAATTCCACCAAGATATAACACCTATTGAGAAGAGATATCAGGGTAAATGGAATACCAGTAGTTTTTCTGATTACTGTTGGAGTCTCATCCGTGACGATCCGAACAAAAAACATGTTCGCTTAAGCAAACGTCGGACATTTTAATATGGATAAATAAAGATCTGACGCCCAGTACAGCATTTAGTACAAGTTTTCGGTACGCATTTTTCAAGCTATTTCAGAAACGGATAATCCGAATTAAAATTTTTTCAAGATGATTATTCTTCATGAAAAAACAAACAAATCCACGTATTATTTATTTAAAAAAAGTAAATATATCCTAAATTACAGAGCATTGAAATTTAAGTACATTTATAGCACTTTTTTCCAGTTTTTTAAGAATATCTCAAAAATCCTTATAGATATCGTTAAAGTAAGACGTTATTCGCAAACTGCGTTAAAGAAACGCATAGAAATGACCTGCGTCGATGGCGGAAAAAAAAATTTCAATCTTGTAAAAAATTGTTAAAAAATTTTTTATTAACAATTTTAATTGCAAATATCTATTAAACTAGGCGTGATAGAAACAAACGGAAGCCAGATTCGTGTTCAGCATTGAAAAGTACTTTGGAAATGATATGTCGCATTCTGCGAGGACATACATCATTTTTGTTGATTGATAAGCTTTTAACATATTTTCGTTCTATATGCTATATGCGTCTGATATTGTTCGCCTAAACTAAACTACTTGTTTGAGTCAGGTATTCCTAAACACTAATAAAGCACTACAAATATATATTTAACATATATTAAACGTTTTATATTTCAATGTATTTGGTTCAACATATTTGTTGCACCACTCATTGATATTCTTATTAAATATTGTATAAGCATCTTTGTTAATTTAGAAAAAATTAATTATTTGTATTACATATGCTATGTCGTGATATGCATGTAATCTTTGTATTTAAATAAAGGTATTATTTTTTTGTTTTCTTAAGAGCAATATTGGTTTAAAATAAATTTTTTCGAACATTTCACATTAGCAAAAAAAATGAAACGTATGTTTATTATTGTTCTATTCAACATAACAATTTCGACGTTACAGCTTACATATAATTTTTGCATTCGAAGAATAGCAAGTCTACATTTTAAAATAAAATTTTTAACGGTCTAGATTCTTATTTGTATTTTTAATTGCTTTTGCTTTTCTACACAAATCATCGGGTTCAGTCCATGTTCTTGTCGGATTTCGACAGAAAGATGTGAAATGGCCTGGATTGTAGCATATAATGCTCCCCAAAACGTAGACTTCTTTATCGATTTTAACTTTATCTGGTATATGAGCTAACGGGATTCCTTTGGAATACTGAGACTTGTTTGATAGCAAAAATATTTCAGTATCAATTTTTGAAATAATGTTGAAGAACTACCGTAGCAATCAAGATGGTCGTTTTTATTTTCGAAATACATGCCTAATATTTCCGCTCTGTCTCAATGAAGTGACGCTGCTATACCTTATATTGCGTACTTATTGATAAACGAGAAAAAATACTTTATCAAGGTTTGCATCAATCATGTCTTTGAAAGAAGAATAGTTGCTGTAGCAACTCGTCAATACTTCAGTGATCAAATCAAAACCGCATGCATTAGTGATATAAATTTTTGTATTATCGATTTGCACAGGGTTGCATTCATTTCCGTTCTGAATGATCTCACCTAGTCGTTTACACAATGGTCTATTATACAAAAGATGAATATTAGGACATAGTCTTAAGTATTTTCCTCTTGAACGATTGATTTAGTTTTCGAGTAATGTTCTTTTCTTCATTTTGCTGAAATTCACACTAGAATTTTTACCGTTCTCTTCAGTTTCTAAGGTTGATGACAAGAATGATGTTGGTTTAATTGAATTAAGATCGTTTTCATCGAATTCAATTGAATGATCCTCGAAATTAATCGCGATTTTATCTGTATTTGAGACGGCAGTTTTAGGTTCTATATATTTGAAGTCTACAATATATCATTTATTTCGTTGCACTTGATATTATCAATGATTTTATAATTAGAATCAATAAAAATGTTGTTTGAAAGTGAGACGAATATTTCGACATCAGAATTCACCACTATCGCGTTATCTTCATATTCGTCTCTCTTTAACTTCTTACTATTTTGTCTTTTTTCATTAGTCTTTTTAGTTTCCCAATTCAGGCCAAACCAATTTCCTTCGGATTTTCAATATTCATACTTATCGTGACTTTGAACTTCAGAATATTTTCTCTTTCTGACTTTAGATTTTTTCCACATTTAATATTTTTTTTATCTGCAGCGGCTTTTTCTGTTCTTTGTATGTTTCTAGGTCGTTCTAGTTTTGACACACTTTCAATGGATTTAATACGTTTGACAATAAACTTATCAACGCGTAAAGGTTTGTAATTAGGTCCGCAATCTGAATGTTTCAGGGTTTTGAAATATACTTCACATCGAGCAGAAGAGATGCAACGTTCGATGCAGAGGTGAAGTACTGTATCATTGCATTAGTTCATATAGGAAAATGTCGATTGATTTTGATTAAATGCTCTGTCAATGCGGGGCAGTAAAAGACGTTTTCCTGCTTTTTTGTGAATTAGTTCTTGACGAGTACACTCTATCCGATCTTACGCGGTTTCGATCCAGCAAATTTCATATAGAAACCGGATAGGGCTTGGTAGGAATCGGGTACACATATTGCAGGATGTCGGATAGAAATCGGGTACAACTATTGCAGGATGCCGGATAGGGATCGGGTAGGGACCGGACAGAAACAGGGTACAAATATTATCCGATGCTGGATAGAAATCGGGTAAAAATATTGTAGGATGCCGGATAGGGACCAAGTAGGAATTGGATAGAAATCGTATAGGGCTAGGTAAGAACCCATTTCTATTTCGTTCTTACCCGGACCCTATTCGACATATAAGCAGTGACACTTGTGAATCTTTCACACTTTTTCTGAATTCCTCAAAAGCAAACTATAACCTCATTTGAAGACTGGAAAGCGAGAATCATTGTTCTAGACTCACAGAAGCTGCTACATTAAACACGATGATTACATATTAGTAAATCGATCTGAATTAATAATTAAAAGCATATAGAACGATACAACCTGGAATAAAATAGTACAAAAATCCTATTTTTAATATTAGATTGAAAATTCATACAGAAAAAGACTATAAAACATGTTATTTAACACATCCTAGTTATGAGAACTTGAGGCCACCTATTTTGCGAGTGGTAAATTTCCGTTTAATTGAAGAAAAATATTTGTCTAAAATTACCAAACTTTTTGGAAACGCATATCAAAGGATATGATTTTTTGGGCGCCCTTGATGTTACGGGGCTCCAGAGAACCTACATGGCCAGCCTGGCAGTAGTTACACCACTGATGCAGGGCCTTATTTGCTTAAAAAAATTTAAACATAACTGTTTTGGTCAGTATAGTTTATGCATAATGTAGTTTCCATTTTTAATTAGTTTGCTTTCTATTGTCTACGTAGGAAGCGTTAAAAAAATGTTTTCATGTTTTGTGTGAAAATTTTTGTTTTTAATATTTCTATTTTGAAGGGTGGGCAAACGTAAGTTACGTATGGACAATCATGGAAAAACGTTGGACATATGATTTTGAATTTTTATTTGTTCAAAATAATAATTTTTTATAATAGGTTGTTCTCAACCATTTTTTTAAATTGTTAATAAAAATTAAACAAAGGCTGGACAGAAAAAACTAATAAGTTAACAAATGTAGGACTACCTTGGACAAACGTATACTTCAGATGTAATACGAAACAAAATTTATTTCAAGCTTGGTTGCGGTGCATGGAAAGAAATTTAGTATAGATGCTGCCCCTAGCGGTAGAACTGTTGCGTTTACAGGAGAAGAGTTGTTCGATTATATGGTACATTTGGGTATGCTGCGTTCCCTCTGTGGGTGAGTAAGTGCCCATTGAAATGGTGTTTTCTATATATATATATATATATATATATAGAAGTACTTTTTGTTGCATTACGATCTGTTTACAAATAAGTTAACCTCAATGTTGGGATTTCAAATAATTTCACATCATTTAAAAAAATCAAACAAAGTCTTCAAAAGATATATCATAATTAACAAGGATTTCAGAAATATAAAAACAATCAAATAATTCATTGAAAAATACAGTCGAATCTCAGTTTATATGACTCGCCGCAGCATCGGAGCAACAGCTTTCCCTCTTGTGGGGCAGCAGCACTCCCACAATTTTCGGAGAGCAGTTAGTCCACAAACAAGTAAACCAGCTAACCTATAAAGACTGTTGCAGTCGCCTTCCACTGTAGTGACGCAGGAGCACTAGAGGTAGTGCAGCATCTCTACCAAATTTTTTTCTGTGCGGCCATCTTTGACTCCATGTGATTCATTTAATATGCTACATACCAGGCCAAGCTTATCGTTGCTATAGATATTTATTGTGCAAAATACAGGAATCCGCATTCGTATTCCACAAAATTCGCTGCTTTTTACCAGAACATCCATCCGTTTCATTGGCAATATTGAGTTAGGAGAATATTCCGTAGAACTGGCCCATCCTAATATTTCGGCTGGCTTTTCATCAACTATTTTGCTATCGTATAAGTCAATCCAACCAACAGTTTGTGATGCAGTAAGAGTTGAATTCAACTGAGAAAATATAATAATAAAGTTTACTTCGCCTTGTGGCTATAAATTATTTCAAATTAATTAGTTGTGTTTAAAATTTCTGCCACTGCCTATATTATCGGAGAATCACTAGTCGTGTATCAGATAGGATACGTTGCCGACAGGTGTCCGCGTAGACAATTTCAAACTCTTATATCGCAAATAAATGCAAATTAAGCGACTAGTGATTCTCCGATAATGTAGGCAGTGGCAGAAATTTTAAACTCAACTAATTAATTTGAAATAAAGTTAAGATTGTTGGGAACAGTAATCGAAAACATTACATTCGAATTGTATTATATTTTATTTTTGATGTGTCATATACAAGTATATTATGTGCCTAGGTGCATAGTGAGGGTTATTACGCGACGAGCGACAATGCTCGCAGGAGATCGAAGCCGAGACGAAGCCGAGGCGCGATCAGTCCTGCGAGCATTTTAAGCGAGTCTCGTAATTACCCGAATTGTGTGCATTGGCACATATTCTATTTTATGTGACTCGGCGCATGTACGAGTTTTTATGCATACACTGGAATCCAATCTGAAAAGGTCGAAACTGCCGTGATTATCTCCCATCTCATTTGACATTTCGCGACTAGTTCCGGCCATTTTGATTTTCTCGATCTTGTGTAGTAGTAGCGTATTGTAATAGACGAATGCGCAGTTCAAATGTACAAGGCTTTGTCAGTACGGTGCCAATGCTGTACGAAGAAGAAGAATAATAAGAAGAAAATTATGCTCCGCTGTATCGTAATAGGCGCATGCGCAATTGAATTTTTACATTATCTTCTTCTGTATCGTAATACATAACATTACGCTATTCTCAACTGTAGCATAAAAACGCGTTTATGCACCAGAGGCACATAAATTATATTTATGTGCGTTTTTATGCTTCGTCTCGGCTTTGCCTCAGCTACGCCTCACCTACGCCTCGACTATGCCTTGGCTTCGATCTCCTGCGAGCATTGTCGCGTAATAACCCTCATTATGCGCCTAGGCACATACACGGAGAAAAATGGATATTGAAAAGTAGATATTCAAATAAGAGATATTCATCCATAATATCTAGATATTGACACGCAATATTAAAAAATTTTTTTTCAATATATAAGAGTTTTCCGAGAAATAACATTTGATATTCAAGTTCAATAGTTTGGATATTGAAGCATGAAGTGCGCGCGCATATATATAAAGGTCATGTGATCACGTTTTCGCGCTCATTGGAATCTGCTTGCATGCTTGCAGCGTGCCGTAAAGAAAATTTCTGAAAGTTTCGTAAAAATTCTAATAAGTGTTTTTAATGGAATAAAGATCGGGTTTTATTCAGAAGTTTAGTATCTTGAATATTCATCTTTAATATCTGAGATAATCAAGCTTAATATCTGAGATACTGGTAGTTAATATCTTTTTTTCAATATCTCCAGGTATTGAAGTAGAATATCTAAATGTTTGTCACATAGTTGAATGCTACTGACATTGTGCCTCAATATCTAGATATTATGGGTCAATATCCATTTTTCTCCGTGTAAATATACTATTATGTGACTCCGGCGCATTTACGTGTTTTTATGCGACAGTTGAGGGTAGCGCAATGTTGTGTATTACGATACAGAGGAGCACAATGTAAAAATTGAATTGCGCATGCGCCTATTACGATGTAGCGGAGAATAATGTCCACGCACGAATATCGTGATAATTTTTTTTTCCGATAGATATGTCTATGACTGTATCTACTTCTTTACCACCTATGTAGACTTGAGAAACTATCATTCAATGAATGGTCCTGACCATTAGTAGATTGTTGAAAAGCGGTTTTTTCAACGCAAGTGCTCACGTCTGGAATAGTAAAAATATGAATTTTAATTTTGAATATATTTGAAATTTAAATATTAATTATAATCAACCTTGTGACTTTTCAGAAGAGACAATATTAAATGTAGAATCCATATTATTATGTACAATCTCATCTGATGTACCAGTTCGCAGACACGTACTTGAAAAACTGTCGTCAGTAGGAATCCCACAGATATATAAAAGATCGTCTGTTATAAGTGCCTTGGTTTCAACAATAGTTTCTTCGACGACATAAGTGCTTACGTCTAAAAAAATACATGAATTATTTTCTCCAAGTTTCAAAAAGACCTTCTAACTTAACGTCTCCAGTCCAGAATTTATTTAATCCATTTCTTCTAAAATCATCTAATATACTGGAAGAAAGACATTCCATTTCGAAAGTCTGGAGGAACGTGTCACTCTTACTGGATGCGCTATTTGCAGCAGTTATTTCCACTGCATCCTCAGCAGTCAAATTTTATTTATTTTTTTTCCTTTTGCTAAGTACATTATACTGTACTGCATCAGGGTTGATCGGAAATAGTCCACATCCTTGAAACCAACTTACAATGCAGTTTGAAAAATTGTATGAGTCCAAAGCTATCTTCAAAATTTCAGCGAACGCGTTGAGATGCCGGTTTTACCCGTAACCTAGCACTCTTATTTTTGGCTGGCCCAACCAATTTTATTTCGACTCTGAACGACCCGAAATAAAATATCCTTTTAATGTCTTAAGGGCGCCAGACACTCTCTTGAGTGACAAAATTTTTACACACCAAGACAATGATAATATTAACTCTACTTATGATAACGCCGGCGAGACTCGAAATTCATGAAATTAACACAAGGCGAGGTCAAAAAATGTCGCAACAGTTACCGGGTAAAATAAATGAGATGCCAGAATTTAATTAGTTAAAATAAGAGGCTGCACAAGATTTATTAAATATTATAAACACTCTACACAAATCAAAAATGAAAATCAATCAAAGCCCAAAACATTTACATTAATTTCAATAAGTACAAATAGAATGAAAGATAACAGGAATCTCGGAATATTTCCGAGCCACGCGACAATATGGCGGAATCAATTCATTGGCGCGCGTCACCAGCAGAGAACCGGAATTTATTATCAATTTAGTTTAATTTACCAATTTTTTCCTTTTCAAACATAAAAAAAGCCACTGATATAAAAGAGAGCACTCGCGAATAAGAGAGAAAAAGAGAGGCGAAGTGGTTCCGGTAGATGCGATGGACGCCAAAAAGCATCAGTACTTCAGTACTTCAGCACAAATTCGGCTTCCATCGTGGACCGTTAATATTTTCAATAAAATCCTTGGGAGGTTATATTCCTATTATTTCTTTTAAAAGGTCGAAGTCACCCAGCTGTTGCTTCCCACGAGTCGCAGGAGGAGAGTGATAATGGCCGACGCGACTCTGACAGAATTCCCAACCTGCCCCACGAATTACATGCGTGACCCAATCGCGGACCCGGAAGCAGGTCACATGTCATACCTCTAGTAGACGACTAGGCAACCCGTGCCTAGTATAGTAATTACCCTCGGCAAATAATTTTTATAAACACGCGGTTCTATCAGCTACAACGAAGAATGCGTGTAGTACATTGGCACTTATTATGATTAGTGTCCATTCACATCATATGACGTAATTTAGTATTACACATGTCTAAAATACTAAATGTCAAGTCCCAGGGTCTACGCGCCTTAGGGTACGTTTTCCGGGTCACGTGGTGGCGTCTGGTCGTCTCGTGTGTCGCTCTCCGATGATCGATGGCGGCGATAATCGAAGCATCGATATCTCGTGGCTCGAAAGCCGACATGGCGGCCAGTGTTGACATCTACTCGGTAGCCGGCTGTGCCTCGTCTTCGTCGCTGCTGTCCTCGGATCGCTCATGCAACAAACGGGACAGGAAGCGTAAGTGCGGATAGTGCGTGATCAGTGTATTTCGAGTGCTCTCGGGTGGTGACGAAGCGCGGTCTCTCGTCACACGACTGTTTCCCCAGGGACATAACCCCAACTGTCGTACCGGTGAGTTTACGACATTAAATCTTTTTAATGTGACGGGTACATTTTACCACGTCACAATGTATTTCTTACACGTCTACAACATCATTCCTTATCCTCCAGGCGTCATTAGCTTCTTCATACTTGTCTTTTAAAACATGAAACAATCCTAAATCCAGAGGCTGTATAATGTGGGTAGAATTTGGATAAAGTCCGATCAACTCTATTTGTTTTTCTTGACAAAATTTTGCTAACGGCATCGTTAAATGTGAGGAATGGTTATCTGCATATAAGATGACAGGAAATTCAATCCTATTTTCAACCAGCCAGTTATAGAAAACATTCACTATATACTTATAAAAACTGTCAGACATCATCCAGCCTTTTTCTGTGTTGCCTACTGCCTCTCTCGTTCCCACTTACAACCTTGTAGATAGCTCTCGCTCCTATCTTGGCAATTACAGAATCATTCTTTGGAGGCATTAACATAAAGGATGATTCATCCAAATTGAATATCCTTTTTGGATCTAAGTTTAAATACTCAAGTTGCTATGTTGCTTCATGAACAGTCGATACCATTTGTATCCTGGTCGATCACTGTCCCAGTAATGGCCACTTTATCTTACTAGATTGAATTCGAGTGTACGCAGAAAAACTCGTAAATGCGCCGAAGTCACATAAAATAATATATGCGCCAATGCACACAATTCGGGTGATTACGAGACTCGCTTAAAATGAAAACAATGACAAAAATAACAATATACACTCGAGATTCCCTACAACGAGATTCCCTGTAACAAGGCCTCCCTTTTACGAACGCGTCACGGTTCCCCATAACGAGGAGACGATCGACCCCTCTTCCCCCACTACTACGGAATGAAGCGCGCTTGAATTTGAAACAGTAATCAATGAGTTTGATGGCTTTTATTACAAATTAATGAGAAAATAATTGGTCAATTATTGAAAAAATACTTAATTGTGTAATTTTACAGTATTTGAAATGAAAAATTTAATATTTAATTTTTCTAATCAGGAGTTTTCAATATTCTGGAGTAAAGTCGGTTATCGAACATTAAAATTGCATCGGTTTTTTTGGAAATTTCGATATTTCACACATTACTGTAGATAAGTAAAATTCTCCCTTTTTAAACAATACGTATGAAAATTTCATATAATTACAATTAATCAGTATGTATAATTACTGTTTATTACATTTATCATCAAGACTTTTCTTTTTTTCTGGAAATATTCAAAAATACACCTGATAAGCATAGATATTTTTATTATTATATTATTATATTTTTAGTATTTTGAGTAAATACCGTCAAATAAAAATAAATAACAAGTAGAATATGGAGGGGATCTCTCTCGCGCTCGATGCAGAGAGGTCTCCGATGCTCAAGCTTCTCGTTATAGGAAATCTGGAGTGTATGTTGTCTTTGTTCTTAATGTCGAAAATAATACCAAAGACGAATCAGTAGATTCAAATTTTCATGAGCTTTCCAATAGTTTGCCAACTATTCCTGGCTTTTTTCAGTTTGTAGAAGAGTTACAATATAGATCAAAATTTAAAATTTAGAAGTCATCGTTAATGTTTAAAGTTTTGAGTTTTAAAGCTAATTCATATAGTACAGCGTATGTACCGGTGGGCCTTGAAGGGATAAAAGTTTATGGCTTACTGTTATAACTCCAATATCGTGAACAATATTTGGATTTAGGGCATCGAACTTTTCATCAACTTCTATTTGTTCAATTGAAATTTCCACACCTTCAAAAAGAGAACAACGTCCAACCATAACTTTATAATCATTAAAATCAGGAATCTCTTCATGTATTAAAAAATCAATGAGACATCTAGCTGGCAAGACTACTTGTTTATCAGATACCAAAAATGCAGTGCACCTGTAATGTCCGGGAAGTTAGCATAGCTGTTTTGAATATTCGAAAAAAAATTGTACTGATCTCCCTAGCAGAAGTATTAAATTGAAATTCATTCCGAGCAAATCAGAGCTATTCCGAGCCATTTGATAATCTGTTTTCAAACCTTTCCAAGTAATTTTGAACCAATCCGAAAAACGTTTTGCATCTCATTTGATGAAAAACTGTCAAAAATCAATCCAACTTAATTCTATTTAATCCGACGCAACAATCCGAATAAATCCCAACCAATCCCAGCCAATTTTTCAATCAATTTTTTAAATTTAGATTTATTTGGATAGAAAATTCAGATCGGATTATTTAAAAGAAAAAGGATTATTTCCCACGAAAAAATTTGAAATGCAGAAAAATAATTTCATTAATTAATTTTGTTTTTGCCCAAACTTTTCTTCTTATCGTTTCAAGCCGAAATTTTAAAAATTATGTATTTCTAATAAATGACAAATCATTTTTTCAGAGAAAAGATTCTCCACAAATTTTACGTTTTGATGCTCTGAAAATAAATTCTTTAATAGCTGAAACCATTGAATAAAAATGTTCAAAAACAAAATGTTTAAAAACAAATTGCTGAATTTGATAATAATTAATTCATTTTCGAAAATTAAGAACGGTCATGTTGTAGAGAATTTTTTCCCTGAAAAAGGATCTGTCATTTATTAAAATCAAATCACTTTTTAAAATTTGGTTCGAAGCGATAAGAAAAAAAGTTCAGACAAAAATAGAATTTATCAATAAAATTATTTTTCTGCTTTTTAAATTTGTTTCTTGGAAAATAATCATTCCTCTTTCAAATAATCTCTTCAATAATAATAATGCTATTCTTGAAAGGAAAATGAAGTATTTTTGCTTGAAGCCTAATTTTCGTGGACGAACTACTTATAGCAGGATAAATATGTATAGTATATAGTGCCCCTGCTCAGATCTCGTTTAGATTTGTACAAAAAGTTGTTATTGAAGAAAGAATAAATATCACAAAAGATTATATCTGTGTAATAATTTTTATTAGAGTCATGAGCGTTAGAAGAAAAATCGAAAAATTAGTTTTTCTCGAGAACGGCTAGACCGATTTTTATGAACAAAAAACATGTTACGAGTCTTAAGAGTAGAATGTTAGAAATTTTTTAAAATCATTTCCGCAGATAAAATCGTTAAATCACTTTCTTTTCAATTTTTTGGAAATTTTTTTTTAATGGGGCATGTTTGGTGTACCGCCACCATTTTTCACCAAAAATATATTCTATTCATCTTCTATAATATTCTCGATCTGATAAGCTTCACATACATTCAAGTTTAGTCCTTGTGATTTGATATTGAATCTTAAGACAATTTTATTATTTTGCAAATATCAATTAAATTTACTCAAAGTTACTGAATTAGTTTATCGTTTCAAATGAAAAAGAAAATTTAATTCACTTAAGGCTCTATCAGCCTTAACCCCCTGAGTCAGAAAAAACGGTTTTTACGAAAGTGTCTGTCTGTCTGTCTTCTGTTCTGCCTGCTTGGACTTTTTAGTTGTGGCCTCTCAGAAGCTTCCTATTTGGGGCTGCCCCTCGGAAGGCCGCGCAACGCATTGTTCCCGGGATATGATCGACCCGGGGCTTGTCTTCTCTGGTGGTGCAGAGGTAGCCCTGCAGTTTTCTTGTGCAGGCTCCCGTGTTGTGTCCCTCCTCATCGCATTGCTAGCAGGACCTGCTGCGATCCGGCCCCCGGTAGTCCGCTGCTGTATGTCCAAAACCAAAGTAGCAATAACACCTACTATTCTCCGTTTTCCTGCGGACCCTACAGGAGACGCACCCGATCTTGATGTGGGCCACCTTTAGTAATTTTAGGGCCCTTGCCTCCTCTATCAGCACATACGCCTTTCAGGTGCCTCTAAAGGGTCTCTTCGTCATACACACCTTTATTTCTGCTGTTGTTTCTTCCTTGAGGCAGCTCCTGACTGCCTCTGTAACCTCCTCAGTCTCTACAGTGAAATCAATGTCTAGTATCTCCACCTCGACCGTAAGGGGGACTTTCGGCTATAAGACACCCCGGTTCGTGAGAGGAAGGGGACTCATGGTAATAAATTATCTCGGTTAATGAGAGGTGAGGGGACTCACGATAATCAAGTAACCTGATTCGTGAGAGGCGGGGAAATACACGATAATCAAACACTTCGGTTTGTGAAAATACAAGGGGACTCACTATAAATGAGCACCCCATAACAAAGGGTCTGAAATCGTACTGTAGCCTCCGCTCGATGGGCCCTGAAAAATACAATTATATTAGGCTAACTACAAACATTCAGATCAACAGGAAAATTGTCTCACTTTTCTCATTTATCGTTTTGAACTTGAAATTGCGAGTCAGATAGTTTTCGAGGTGGTGGACACAGAACGGTGGCCGCCGCTAGCTACACATATCCATTGTGCGGAGTTCAGTTGTGGCATTGGCCACGGCAAGACGTACTGGTTTTGTGTCTGGATTTTTTCAATGGTGTTCTTCGTAGTGCGCGATTTTTTTTACTGCTGCTCTCATGTGGAGTGTTTTTCTCATGCTTCATGAGTTGATTATTTTGTTTGCTGGTTCTTTTTTGTTCTGTGTGTACACTGCGTAAGCCTCGCGGTCGTTATCTGGATCATTTTGAACTGACTTGAAGATCAACACGCAAAATTTTTGCAGTTTTCTCAGTCTTAAATGATCTTTTAGTGCCTTTAAGCTGATTTCTGCTTTGCATCTTTCCTTGTATATGAAATATTTTCTAATGGTCACTTTCTGTTTCAAAAAAAATATGAAGGTGACTTTGCTGCGGAGTCTTCTATATTATCAAATTGTTATTGAGCTCAACTCATCCTTATTTTATTTTACTGTATACTATCAGTGTTGTGTGTCACGTGTTACTGTCTGTTTCAATTTTCGTTCCCTATTGATTCTGGATAATTTCCTCCACTAATACAAATCTCGCGGGCTCTTGGTTTTAACACTTTATCCCAGATGTTGTTACTAAGTTGCTAATTGGACTTCGACTCTTGCAAATTGCATCCAGCCTGGCACACTCCAGTTTTCTGTGAATTATTCTGTAGTGCTACATATAGTTTTGTACAGTTTTAAACGTACAGTTTCAATTCATGGTTATTTTGGGTTCTCTGAACCCTAAGTGATTGTTCAAATTATACCACGCTTTTCAGAACAAAAATGCTGCCCCTAACAATGCACCCAAGGTTTCACATGCCAATATTGCTCTTTTCATGTGATTGGGGTCAGAGATGAATGGTTGATCTACGTGTCTATACTAGGTTGTTCAAAAAGTTTTGAAAGCGACATCTATAGAGCAGTAGAAGAACCAAAATTTCTACACCATTTTAAGATTTCATCTTTCATACGAACATACCCAAAGTGTCATTCCACTCTGTCAATTCATTGTTTGTTTACAAGCCATTTGAAGTTGAGGTGTCAGTGTATTTTTGTACAATGGAAAAAACCGAATATCGTGCAGTGATAAAATTCTTTGTTTTGGAAGGTTTATCAGCAACGGAAATTCATACAAAAATGGTGAAAGTGTTAAAGGAAGCTGCTCCTTCATTTCCAACTGTGCATCAATGGGTTTTAGAATTTAGACGTGGTCGAAAAAGCGTTGAAGACGATCCACGCTCAGGACGTCCAAAAAGTGCGTCAACACCAGCATTCATAGCAAAAGTACAGGATATGGTTTTGGAAGATCGTCGATTGACCGAGAGAGATTTAGCAGAGGCCCTAGACATCTCATTAGGCAGTGTGAGTCATATTTTACGTGAAGTTTTGGGTTTCAGAAAGCTCTGTGCACAATGGGTGCCGCATTCGCTCACAATGGAACAAAAACACGTTCGAATGCGACTTTCTGAGCAACATATAGAGCGTTTTCGAAAGGATAAAAAGGATTTTTTGCGTCGATTCATCACTATGGATGAGATTTGGGCCTTCCATCATGATCCTGAATCAAAACAAGAGACTAAGGAGTGGTGTGAACCAGGCACTTCGGCACCAAAGCGAGTTCGTGTCCAGCAATCGGTGAAGAAGGTGTTAGCATCAGTTTTTTGGGATGCAAAAGGGATTTTGTTGGTGGATTATCTCCAAACTGGCAAAACAATAAATTCTAAATATTATTGTAACCTTTTGGATCAATTGGATGCAAAAATTCGTGAAAAAAGACCCGGTTTGCAGAAGAAAACAATCCTTTTTCATCAAGACAATGCACCCGCTCACACAGCTCAAAAAACCATCACTAAAATAACCGAATTAAAGTACGAATTGTTGCAGCATCCACCTTATTCGCCTGATTTAGCTCCCTCTGACTTCTGGCTGTTCCCACACCTCAAGAAATTCCTTCGTGGGAAGCATTTTTCATCAAAAATTTTCATAGCCGTCGTAGAGGAGTATTCTGCAGGCCTTGCAGAAAGTCACTTCCATGATGGGATAAACAAGTTGGAAGACCATTGGACCAAATGTATTGATCTTATGGGAGATTATACTGAGCAATAAAAGTGATTTCACCAAAAAAAAACGTATTTTCATTTCCGCTTTCAAAACTTTTTGAACAACCTAGTATATATTCTATTGTGTGTGAGATATGGCTATTTGCTAATTAAAAACAAGCCACAAAGAAGAAGAAGAAGAAGTACGCACTGTGCAGCGTGCAGCGCACAGCGTACGAACTACGCGCAAAGTTTACATTTTTTACATTCTCATCATGGATGAGAAGGTATTGGTTTTATGTGAAAAATGACTTTCGAAAATTTCATCAAATCTTTACGTTTTGAGACCCCCTGAGTCCGTAAAAAGGGTTTTTACGAAAGTGTCTGTCTGTCTGTCTGTAGGTCGTGTGCGGCATAACTCTCGATAGAATTATCAGATTGAATTGAGCTTTGGTACACTTTATCGGAGCCGAAAAAGTAAGGACAAGTTCGTTAACCAGCCACATACAATCAAAATTGAGGGATTGAGCACTACTTTTGTGTTTTTGAAAATAATTTTTTGAAAAAATCAAAAATTTTAATACTGGTTTTAGATAGTGCTCATAAATTTCTAAAAATTATCCTGATAACATTTTTTGACTAAATCAAAATTAGAAATGTTACAGCATATTCAAATTCGAAAAAAGTCAATATTAAAATTCCATTTTCCAGTCAAATTATACGAGATACGAAAAAACGTTATGATACAATATTATTTTCTACATAAAGACCTACAAATTTGAATTGTAACATTTTTTCATAAGATGCATATTTTTCTTTTTAATCAAAAAAAAAAAACTATTGAAAATCCAAAATTCAATTTTTTAACAATAATATGTGAAACACGAAAAAAACGTAAGAATACAAAGTTGTTCGTTTCAAAACGATCTACATTCTTATTAAGAGATTTCTCGACAGGATGTATATTTTATGTTTTGATTTTCAATATTAAAAAAATTCGATTTTTTTCACCAAAATATGTGAGATACGAAATAAGCGTTGTTCTGCAAAATCGTTTCCTTAAGGTAGTACGATCACGAAAATTAGACCTCAGACAAAAATAGATAATTTTGCTTTCAAGAATAGCAACATTATTATTGAAGGGCCAATTTGAATTAGAAAAGATTATTTTTCATGAAAAAAATTTGAAACACAAAAAAATAATGTTATTAATAAATTTTATTTTTGCCCAAACTTATTTTCTTATCGCTTCGAGTCAAATTTTTGAAAATGATGCGATTCTAATAAATTATGGTTCATGTTTTTAGAAAAAAGATTCTCTACAAATTGACCGTTTCCTATTTTTGAAATTGAATTAATTATTATCAAATACAGCAATTTGTTTATAAAAATTTTGTTTTGAAAAATTGTTTTTTTTTATAATTTCAGCCATTAAAGAATTCATTTTCAAAAATCGGAAACGGTCAAGTTGTAGAGAATCTTTTTCCTAAAAAAATGAACCGTGATTTATTATAATCGCATCATTTTTAAAAATTTGGCTCGAAGCGATAAGAAAATAAGTTTGGGCAAAAATGAAATTTATTAATAACATTATTTTTTTGTGTTTGAAATTTTTTTCATGAAAAATAATCTTTTCTCTTTCAAATTAGCCCTTCAAAAATAATATTGCTATTCTTGAAAGCAAAATTATCTATTTTAGCCTGAGGTCTAATTTTCGTGATCGTACTACCTTAAATAAAGTCTACGATTATTTTTTCTTTTTGAGAGATTTGGAAGAAAATAAATTATTTTAATCATGTAATTTATTAAAAAGTTACTGAAATGTATACAGAAAATCGAGCGCGAAGCGCGAGTGTCATGATGAGAATGTGTTCCTTAAGGCCGATAGAGCCTTAAGTAAATTGAATTTCCTGTTTCACTTAAACTGAAAAAGAAATTTAGTGAATTTGAGAAAATGAGTAATTCACATCATCTTTAATATTATAAAATTGGTTTGAGCTTCAGTATTAAATTATAAGAAATAAACTTAAATGTATGCGAAGAGCACAAGACCGAGCGCGAAGCGCGACGATCAAATCGCGCGCCCTAGGCGCGCTCAAGCTTGCGAGCGAAGCGAGCTGCGCGTGAAACGCGCGATGAGAATGTGCCCGCGAAGCGGGCAGATTTTTTTGACTATGTTCTACTCTTTCGATCGTTATAAAAGTTGAACAGATAATACAAAATAAATTGAAGATTTTTTTGGTGAAAAATGGTGGCGATACACCAAGAACGTCCCATTTAAAAAATTCCCAAAAATTGAAAAGAAATTGATTTAACGATCTTATCCGCGGAAATTATTTAAAAAAATGTTCTATCATTCTACTCTTGAACTCGCTTGCACAGCTCCAAGCAGCGCTCTGAATCCTCGACCCGTTGTTGTTTTTGGTCGAGTATGAGCAAACACGACACCCACTTCGAAAACAACTTAAGCGTTCCCAAAGATTCGAGCAAAATTGTAAACACACTACTATTCTGTAGACTTTTGTTATGTTTTCCGGAACAACTGCTGATTTTGGGCGTTCAGAGTGTTCAATGTAATCGGTGTATTTTTTCCCATTAAAAAGCAATGTTTGATTAACACTCGAAACTCTTTTTTATCCATTGTTTGGGAAATGACAAAAGCTGCTTTACTAAAACCTATCTAACTTCTGAACTAAACTTCAGATTGTCATGAAATTTTGACACTGAACGTTTGAAGGTTGGTGATGTTTGAAATTCCAGATAGATTTATTTGATTTACTTTTTTTGATAGATTGATTTCATGTCTGATATATTGCTAGATATATTTTTAACTTTCGCTGGACGAAATTGCGATAAGAGTACATGCTTTTACTTTTTAGGGCATTCTTTTATTTATTTATTTTTATTTATATTATTTTATATTTGCGCGTTTACTTAAAACTTATTTTGTGCACGGGAATTCCACGGAAAGTTTCTGGGGAGTTTGAAGACAATTTCACGGTAATGTGTTCAACGTAGTTGAGATAATAAAGAAAATGGAAATAGTATCGGTGCATGCATTAGCAGGATAACAAACTTTGCAGCTAAAGAGAGATATCAATGAGTTTTCACTCATTAGTAGCGCTTTCATAAAAAATAACCACGTCAACTTTAGGACGCTTTCAATGCGGTCCCACATGACAGAAGTTTTTTTTTCGTTAACGTAGATTTCAATTTCAGAATTCATTAGATTTCAATCAATTTTTTCGCACAAAACTGAGTTGTCAATGAATTTTCATTTTCCAAAAAGTAAAACTTTGTCAAACAAGCATTAATAATATAATTTTATATATTTTTTGATGCCTAGTTGAAAGGACCTCGCACACATCTACAAGAAAAGTGGTCCTGAACAAATGGCCAAAAATAAAGTATAATGCAGTTTATAATATGCTGAATAAATTTGTTCTTGATCAACATGTCACATTTTAGAGTAGAAAATATTAGTTATTATTCAATTGGAACCATCCACCCGTGAAGTTTAAAGCCGAAAGGCGGTTCCGCGGGTGGTGTATTGGTTCGAGAGAGGGGCTCTTTTGGTTTTAACAGGTATGCCTAGCCTCGTCATAGGAGAGTCTTGTACTACATCTATAAGAGATTTTGCAATTTTTCCTCCTCACCAAAAAAAAAGTTCATTTTCAGTGAGAAAAATTTATTGAAAACACTTTGTCAATTTTCATTCACAAAATCCATGTTCCTTGATGCGCAATTTTCAAAAATATTTTCAGAGCAATTCAATAATTCCTCGTATAGAATCTCTAATATCCTGACGTCTCTTTTCATTTTCGCATATTATATCGTTCCAAATCCTTTAATACTCCGATACCCACCTCAAAAATAATTACACGAATACCAAGCCCTAGAGGATTTCCCCTGCTTGTTAGAACATATGCAGTGTTGCCAAATGTTGCGACTACTTGGCTGAACGTGTAACATCAAAGTGTGGCAACACCGCACTTAAGAACTCAAGCTATTTCTATTGCACAAAAGCCAACCTATGGAGGGTTTCCCTCAGAATTCACGTCACCTGTGGTTTTTAGAATTAATTATTGAATGAGTATTCTACTTGAACATTTTTTATTGCTGCAAAAAACTTCAGGAATAATTCGTGGAAAGGTATTCAAACGGACCAGACTGTGTGAAGCGTAAATTAGAAGTTATTTTGAAAAAACTGACCTCACTGAAGGAATCCCTTATATGTTTGGTATCGGAAGGTTAAATGTGAAATATTTCGTCAAATATTAGAGATGAAAGAATTCAACATAAAACGATCTTGTGCTTTCCTGGCACAACTCAGGACAAGTTTACGATTAATGAAATTTATTTTTGAAAAAATTACAGACGAAAATCTTTCCAAGTCTTTTACAAGTGAGGCATTTCCTCGAATAATTGAGATACTAAAATTAAGCATGGGACAATCTAGTTGTCTTTGCAAAATCAAAAAATTTTCTGTTCTTTTTTTCTAGATTCAGTTGATTTTTTCTAATCAAATTTTACCGCACGATTTTGTGTTGGTTTGGTATAATGCAGCATATCTTTTTTATAACGAAATTTGAAGTGGCGATGCTAAAACTTTTTCAAAAATTTGTGATTAGAAAGAAAAATACTGCCATTAATTTTTAGATAGCGAAACAACTTTGTGCATCTCACAAGTTACCTAGCATAAACTTTCTTTTTTTAAAAAATCAAAAAGGCGATGCTAACGTTAAAAATAATATTTTTTAAATTACAACTTTAATTTTAACTTTGCTCCTTGAAATGGTTTATGGCACAAAGAGCATAAATATAGCAGGATTCAGTACAACTTTTGTTTTTTTCAAAATTGGAAACAGCGGTGCTAACACCCTGGATGGACTAGGACATGCACCTATGAGCTTTTTTATATCTAAAAGAAGCCATGAAATTTATGTCTTGGGATGGATTTCTTCCACCAATCATTTTCTCCTGCAATGGCACATCTTCATTTGAATCTGCAAAAAAGAAGAGAAGTAACAGTTTTAAGGTTCTGAGGGATTTAATTTTTTAAATGTTTTCAAACAGGTATTGGTACACGCGGGGAAACTCTTCATTGTAAAATCTAATATTATTATGATTATTGATATTAATAATCAATAGGAAATGAGGATATAACATCAGTTTTTTTAGAAATTACTATTTTGAATATTAAACTACAGTTACTAATAATATTGGAAAAAAGTGGTGAAATAATTGTACTTTATGCCTAAAAACAAGAGCAAGTTTTATTTTCTAAAATAGTAAAATCGTGATCGACACATCGGACGAATTATATTGAATTAAACCCAACAAATGTTTCATTAATTCCTAAAACAGAATGTTAAGTTTACAAAAGAAAATAGTAAAGTCACATCTTCTGTCTAACCAGATTACCATAGACTTTTGGAGATAGTGGAACCATATTTACAATTTTTTCTATCGAAAATAGGGAATAATTGCATCTCCATAATACAAAAAATTCAGTTATTCGTACATTTTACCATAGTTCTTATTAGATTTTGTGAGCTACATAGAGAGAGTATTCATAAACATAATTGCATTTGCAATTGCAATTGTAGCTCATTCCCTCTACCGGTTTTATGAGCACCGCTTCTGGACGCGAACGTCAAGGCCTCTCCGGCGTTCTGACAGCCTTCTTATTTTTCTTCTTCTGGAGGTTTTTTCTGGCTGGAACCTTTACCCACTCCTCTTCTTTATTGGAGGCTTTCGGCCTTTTCTCCACTGGTTTCTTTGTCGCAGACGCCTCCGGACTCCCAGTTGGTTCTTTCAGCCGCTTGCGCGTATCCGGGGTGGACCTCGGTGTCGGCTATTGAAGGCTTTAACTACCCTCATCCACGACTCCCTTGTTTTTGTGGGGTTTTACCTCATTAAACTTCTGTACCATCCTGCCACTCAGGAAATACTCGAAGGGATCGAGGTAACAATCGGTATTCTCTGTATCCCTTCGCTGTTACGTACGGGTGGTAGGGATAAATAAATAATTAAATATTATAAATAATAAATTAATATTTATTTAAAAGATGAAAAAGTGTACGCGGAGGCTTCACAAACTGTAGGACACTTTTGTGTCCCTTTTTTTATTTTTAAGTAGGATCGTTTTCGGAATCTTTGCTTTCTCTACAGGCTACCAAAACGGAATATAAAATGCTAGAATTTCGGTGAAAAGAAAATATCTACTTAATTTCGAGGGGCTCAATCAGGAGATTTTGCTTCTATATTCAAATAAAATATTATGAATTGAGAACGATACAGCTTACCGATATTTGTAGTTAATTCTACCAGTTGGTAGGACAAGAGCTGGAGAAGAAGGTTGTCTTCGATGTCACCCTTGATTTTCTGACTCAACTGGACTTTTAATAATTCTGTGATGCGTGACTTAAACTAGTCACTCTTGTTCATTTTTCACCGATTGCACGTGTTTGCAATTAACACACACACACACTCGAATTCTCGACACTTTTGCCTTGTTAATTTTATAAAAATTAAAAGATGGATGGTTTCGAACCAGAAAGAAAACAGTACTTTTAAATTGTGTTCTTTCTCCACTTTTAATCGTTTATAACCTTAATGTGGCTTCTCGAAAAATATCTTCTCGTCGTTTTGAGATTCGACGACAGGATTTTTTTTCGGAATTTTGTTTTTTAACACCAGGCTGTACACGCACAGTTAACTCTCGCGGTTAGCCGACCACCGACGCACTCAAAATATTATTTCAGAAGCGTAGTGATAAAAATTTTACTTGTATAATTTTTTAGCGCGACAACCCCGTGAACGGCTTTCGTCGGAGGAAAGATTTTAGAAGTATTTACGTCCGCCCAAGTAAAATCCCCAATTTGTGGCCCTGGCTAGGTCTTTTCACGAATCTAGGTCAACTATCCAGGTGATAGGACTTACTTGTTCCGAACCGCGGACGGGCGAATGCAAAGAACCGTGTCTTGCTCTTTAGAGTTCTTACCCGGAGTAAGAAGCTCGTCAGACTGCGTTTTTGATTTCAAATTGATTGATTTTTATGGAATTGTATCGATGTCATACAGGTGGGGAATAGTGATGACTTGGAAATATTTCTATGTGGCGTGATTTCTGTGAAGAGGAATTTTTGCTGAGAAAGAATTTGGAAATATTGAAGACCTAAATACTTGGTAGTTTTAAAATTCTTCATGTCTATTGCCAAGTGAGAATTTTTGTTGACTTGGCATTTTATTAGTTAATGATAATTTCTGGATTATTCCAGAATTTTAACAAGTCGTAGGTCAATATCAGGATTTTAGATTGACCTTTAGAATTTTTTGGAATCTGACACCTTTTCGATTTTTCATATTTTCAGAAAAATGTTGGTTCAGATTCTGTTGGTAATGTATTACTCACTGGCCGACAATTTTTCAGCTACTCAAGCTTTAGGTATAATAAATAATAGGAACAGTGATTTAATGGATTGAGGTGGTTTCAGGAATACTATTGTATGCATAACATCGATACCAGCGGTCAAAGATTTTAGCGCGTGGTCTCTAACATGCGTAGGATCCGTCAAAGTCGATGCGTACAGGCGAGCGTAAGCTGTTTAAGGCAGGCGTAAGGTGTCATGACGTCACCGCAAGGGTTATACCTGCGCTTACAGCCACTAGGGTCCAGCTTACGTGTGTGTGAGCATTTTCCTTTTCGTTTTCCTTTTCCTTCTTTCTCCGTTATTTATCCTACCTACGTGCGTTCGCTGTTTTCTCGCATTCTCTTCTCTATCGTTCTTTACAATTTTTAAACTTCCACGTTTTTCTTAATCTTCATTCATTCCATTTACATTATTTTAATTCATTCTTCCATTCTTACTTCATGCCTACTTAATTTAATTTTATTATATATTTACATGCATACATTTAGGTGCCAATATCTTTCGTCATAATTGGCACGTGAATATATGCACACACATTCAAACATGGACACAAATCTAAACGCTCAAGTTAGCGTTATTATGAATAACCCATGTTATATTATCTATAATAATATAACAAAAGTATACAATAAATACATATATATATATATATATATATATACATACATAAACCACATACACAACATATATAATATATATCATATATATAAATATGACATAGCATATATAATATATATTATATATATATATATATATATATATATATATATATATATATATATATATATATATATATATACATATAGCATAGCATATACAATATATATTATATTATAGATCATACATATACACATATATACCTATAACCTTATTTATTATTATAAACAATCTTTCCCATTGCATGGAGATTGTTGTTTTAATTTTGAGTTTTCTTAATATGTTTAGGTCCTTGAACCGACCCCTTTACCTGCCTCTGCTGAGCGTGCAAAAGCGCTCAGGTTACGAGAACCGTGAATGAACTATTTATTGTTTATTTGAGTCTTGCGTAAATACTTCGCTTGGGTAATAATAAAATATTTTTATGAAATTACAACTTATTATAATTTTTAATATTTTATTCACGGTTTGCTCGTAACATTCGCAACGTTATTAGCTCCTTGAGCGCCTCCTGGATGCCGTCCCTAATAGGATGGTGCATGTTTTCCTTGGTCCTAGAGAAGCTATCCATCTTCTCCAGAGCCACCTTCACCTTCTTTAAGATTTCAGGCTCCCTTCCATTTCTTTCATGGAGCCAGTCACAGTACTGCCTAACCTGAGACTTATCACTCTCAAACTGCTCAAGCGCCATCTCCGTCACGTCGATTTCTCCACCAAACATCTCTTCACACATACTTCTGTTTAAAATTGAGTTCTCCATTTTATTACAACGATTAGCTACGGAAGTATTCGATCCGACCCTGCAGAGCCCCGCATGCAGGAGTAAGGTCTCAATACTCTAGGAGGTGGCCTGGTTTCCTAGAGACACCGTGAGACACCACTCCATGGTGCCATGCAGCCCTCGGCACGGTAGTTAACACCTTGGCTTGGGGGTTATTCCTTTGGGACCATTTCTGGAATATTGTCCGCGACTGCTTATTTAGTTTTGTATTCGTATTCAGCAATAACTCTCGGTACAGTGACCCTCTATCAGAAACCCGAGGACGTGCCCGGTGGTCTGTTCTAAGGCACCCTGATCGCTTTCCGAGGAAACCAATGCAGGACCGAGATAGACACACGTATAAACGTATCGATATAAATAGTAAAAATACCAATACACACTCAAATACTAATTTAACGTAACTTAATTTAACCGCACACATTTATAAATGTATCGCAGTGATATGACACTTGCAATGTAGCAACTTCATTATATACTGAACTGTGAAATCTTTTACAATTTCTGAGAAGAAGCACGGTCGTCCTTCTGCTAGAAAATATCGTAAGTTAGAAAACCGCCACATTCAAATGTGGAACGAACACATGGAGCGATTCTCGGATAGTATCGGAAACATTCGGCGTATCTGACATCACTCGACAGTACATTTACTATTTCTAATGGGAATTTTGGCAACCAACTATTCCAATATATGAAGTATTCGATTGCAAAATATTCGAGTCTTTCTCTCTTCACTATTCATTGCTATTGACAATGATAGTTTTACTTTTTATTTATATAGGTATCACTTATTTGTAGTTTCAATTTACCATCATAAATATTGATCTTTGCAACTCTCAATGGTAATTTATAAAGTTACACTATATTTACAATTGGTTTAGAAAAGGTATTTCCTCCTATCGCTATGGTAAATAAAACTAGTTTTTTTTACTAACGGGTTTTCCAATAGGGACGTAACAATTTTATCTATGAATAATAAATAAGGTTATAGGTATATATGTGTATATGTATGATCTATAGTATAATATATATTGTATATGCTATGCTATATGTATATATATATATATATAATATATATTATATATGCTATGTCATATTTATATATATGATATATATTATATATGTTGTGTATGTGGTTTATGTATGTATATATATATATATATATATATGTATGTATTGTATACTTTTGTTATATTATTATAGATAATATAACATGGGTTATTCATAATAACGCTAACTTGAGCGTTTAGATTTGTGTCCATGTTTGAATGTGTGTGCATATATTCACGTGCCAATTATGACGAAAGATATTGGCACCTAAATGTATGCATGTAAATATATAATAAAATTAAATTAAGCAGGCATGAAGTAAGAATGGAAGAATGAATTAAAATAATGTAAATGGAATGAATGAAGATTAAGAAAAACGTGGAAGTTTAAAAATTGTAAAGAACGATAGAGAATAGAATGCGAGAAAACAGCGAACAAAAATTCTCACTTGGCAATAGACATGAAGAATTTCAAAACTACCAAGTATTTAGGTCTTCAATATTTCCAAATTCTTTCTCAGCAAAAATTCCTCTTCACAGAAATCACGCCACATAGAAATATTTCCAAGTCATCACTATTCCCTACCTGTATGACATCGATACAATTCCATAAAAATCAATCAATTTGAAATCAAAAACGCAGTCTGACGAGCTTCTTACTCCGGGTAAGAACTCTAAAGAGCAAGACACGGTTCTTTGCATTCGCCCGTCCGCGGTTCGGAACAAGTAAGTCCTATCACCTGGATAGTTGACCTAGATTCGTGAAAAGACCTAGCCAGGGCCACAAATTGGGGATTTTACTTGGGCGGACGTAAATACTTCTAAAATCTTTCCTCCGACGAAAGCCGTTCACGGGGTTGTCGCGCTAAAAAATTATACAAGTAAAATTTTTATCACTACGCTTCTGAAATAATATTTTGAGTGCGTCGGTGGTCGGTTAGCCGCGAGAGTTAACTGTGCGTGTACAGCCTGGCGTTGAAAAACAAAGTTCCGAAAAATAATCCTGTCGTCGAATCTCAAAACGACGAGAAGATATTTTTCGAGAAGCCACATTAAGGTTATAAACGATTAAAAGTGGAGAAAGAACACAATTTAAAAGTACTGTTTTCTTTCTGGTTCGAAACCATCCATCTTTTAATTTTTATAAAATTAACAAGGCAAAAGTGTCGAGAATTCGTGTGTGTGTGTGTGTTAATTGCAAACACGTGCAATCGGTGAAAAATGAACAAGAGTGACTAGTTTTAGTCACGCATCACAGAATTTTTAAAAGCCCAGTTGAGTCAGAAAATCAAGGGTGACATCGAAGACAACCTTCTTCTCCAGCTCTTGTCCTACCAACTGGTAGAATTAACTACAAATATCGGTATTCTTACAGGATGTCGCAAACGGAGCAGTATTTGTAACCGACATTACGGAACCCGGTTTCATCAAGGCCGTGTTAGCTAAGCTCAAAGGTGTAGCTCGGGAAAGCGTCCGCGACAAACAGTTCTCTAGGGTAAAGGACCTAATAGCGCACCTAAAGAAAAGATTCGCGACGACGAAAAAGTACCAATGGTACTTTGAATCTATCGTTAACCTCCGGATGAAACAATCGGAAACCGCGAGCGATTATAACGATCGTGTACAAGGCCTTTTGAGTGGCGCTAGACACGCGATTGAAGAAAAATATACAGGCACGTACGGACCCACCAAAGAAAGCGCCATTATGATGAAGCCAGTGATCGACTGTGCTTTAGACGCCTTTATTAGGGGCCTACCAGACGATATATCAATTTTTGTCGACACTCGCAATCCAAAAGATCTCAGTGAGGCGTTTGAACACGCCCTGCATGCCGAAGAACGACAGACGTATACTGAGAAAGCAAGAAACGCTGCGTCATCCTATCATATCGCGCGGCCCAGAGAATTTGCGTCAGAGCGTCAACGCTCACCAAGCCCCTTCTCAAAGCAAATGGAACATGCGGAGAAGCAGGTAAAATCCGAGAGGCCAAATTCAAAGGGAAGCACAACTCTGACAATAACAGGACCTAGCACTCCAACAAACCAGGCCCCAATGTACACATCCATGTACAGTCAATATCATTTGCCCTACCCTCCTTATCAAACTAATTATCAGTCTCAATATCCTTATTCCTTTCCTCAATACCCATTGAACTACCCATATCCACCCCACTACCCTTATCCTCCTCATCCCGCCATGATGCAATGTCCACCAGTCGAAAAGGGTCATAAAGCACCCGGCAACTCGTCGTGGCAAGGGCAAAGCAAGACTACAGGAAGCATGACTCCTCCCCGGTCAGCCTCTCCAGGACCATCAGGAGCTTTAAACTCCCAATCGACTCGTCGCTCGGACACTGTGACGAGTCACTCAACTACACAAGAGCGTCCCAAGTTCGTCCACTTCCAGGAGAACTCCGTAGGGTCCTTCGAACGGGACGCAGCCAAGAAGACTCATCAGTAGTTGAACTAACTGCATCCGAATTCCGAGGTCCTAGGGCTACCTTCCTGGTCGACCCAGGTTCTGACGTGAATCTTGTGAAACTTCACGCTTTACTCCTAGATATGATTATCGAACCCCTGAATTCTATCCTTATCACCGGCATAACCAACGATCCTGCGAAAACAATTGGTACAGTGAAAATCACGATTTTTAAGAGTCCTGTAGAATTTCACGTCGTAGGAAACGAACTCCTTATTTCGCCAGATGGGATCTTAGGACGACCATACTTACGGCAGGAGCAAGCACAAATTTCATTTAGGCATAATACTCTAGTCACCGTATCTAACCCTATCACGCCGATTCCATTTATCGACGCGGAATCACAGGAAGCCAACAAAGCCCTTAAATCGGAAATCAAGTCTTTTGCCAGGATCTTGAAAATCAAAGCAAGAACCAGGCAACCCATTGCGATAGACGTGTCCAATTCGGAAATCCATCAAGGGTACCTGCCAAGGATTGATACCCCAGAAGGATTGTACATAGGTGAAGCAGCCGTCACCGCTCAAGATGGCAATTGTCACGTCCTCGCTATAAACACCACAGAACAAGACATAGAATTTAATGTCCCACCACAAGAAATCATCCCCTTTGATTTCTGCAGATTCCCTGGTGAAAAATTCTCGGAATCGGAGACAGAAGACCTGTCTGAATATCCTCAGGAACAGCTGGGAGAAAGTCATTCCGATCGCGTGAAGAGAGTGATACAAAGTTTACATGTGTCACACCTGTCGCCTGAAGAAAAGGATTGTGTATTCGGCTGGGCCGAAGACTATGCTGACATCTTCTACTTAAATGGCGAGAAACTCACCTCCACTCATCTGATTCAGCATCGAATTCCGACCATCGATGATAAAATCATCGTGAAGAAACAATACAGGTCACCTCACGAGGCTACTGAGCAAATACATGCCCAGATAGAGAAACAGTATAAAAGTGGCATCATAGGCAGCTCTAAGTCTCCCTATAACTCACCACTTTTGATCGTCCCTAAAAAACTCGATGCATCCGGCGAAAGCAAGTGGAGGGTTGTAATCGACTTCCGAGCCCTCAATGAAAAAGTAATAGGAGATGCCTATCCACTGCCCAACATTTCAGACATCTTCGACCAGCTTGGAAATGCCCAGTACTTCTCGGTGTTCGACCTGGCAAGCGGTTTCCACCAAATTGAAACACACCCTGAAGACCGAGCAAAAACCGCTTTCTCATCACCTAGAGGACACTTTGAATACCTTCGTATGCCCATGGGGATCAAGAACGCACCGGCTACCTTTCAGCGCCTTATGGATACGGTGTTAAAAGGCATGCATGGAGCAGAGGTATTCGTCTATTTGGATGATATTGTGGTATATGCAGAAAACCTCGAAGAACATGATAAAAAGGCAAGAAGACTTTTTGATCGTCTTCGGAGTGCTAATCTGAAACTGCAACCAGACAAGTGCGACTTTTTACGAACGGAAGTCGCCTACCTAGGGCACATCATCGGGCGTGAAGGGGTAAAACCGAACCCGGCTAAAATTAACGCCATTAGGAAATTTCCTAGACCCACTACCGTGCGAGCAATCCGACAGTTCCTGGGGCTCTCTGGGTACTACCGAAGATTCATCCAAGATTACGCGGAATTGGCAAAACCACTCTCCGACCTTCTCAAAAAGGACGTAAAATGGGAATGGGGAAACAGCCAAAAGAGAAGCTTCAGAAGACTTCGCAGGTATCTTTGTAGGGAGCCTATTCTCTTATACCCAGACTTTCAGAAGACATTCAAACTAACCACGGATGCCTCCGAGCACGCGGTCGGAGCAATATTGACCCAAGAGAAAGACGGAGTAGATATGCCCGTGGCATACTTCTCGAAAACGACGAACACTTGCGAACAAAAGTACCCTGAGGCCGAGAAAGAGTGCCTCGCCGTATTGTACGCGGTAATGAATTTTCGCCCATACCTATACGGACGAGAATTTATTTTGGCTTGCGACTACGAACCTATCCACTGGATAACCTATGTTGAGAACCCTGGAGCACGTCTCCTACGATGGAGATTACGGCTCCAGGATTACCAGTATAAGTTCGAGTACAAGCAAGGGAAATTAAACAGGGGCGTTGAGGCTCTTTCTGGAAATCCAGCCGCAGAAACGGATTTGGCAAGCTCAACCGAATCCAGTGAAGATTCTGATGACTCTGGCGGAATGAGTCAATCCCATTTCCCGCCCAGGAGGAGATTCAATCCTGAAACTGCCAACTCAAACGGGCACATTCCAACTAGAACTCGCAAACAGGTGTTAGTGATCCGCAACAAGGCTGAGGCAGAAAAGACAAGGCCCAGCACGAGGTCATCCACCATGCAGAGAGGACTTGAACATCTCGAATCAGCACCTGGTACTTCCGGTCGAATTCCACCCTCCACAAAACCAAAGACGGCGAAAAGGGAAACTACTGTCGACCGAAAGCCATCGGTAATAAGATGCAAGCCCATAGTCACCAGGTCTGCTATATTCAAACCAACTAAATCCAAAACCATTAGCACCATCCTGCCGGAGGAAGGCCGTCAAACGGCGAAACGAAGGGGAAGACCACCTAATTCTTCTTCCACGATGCCGAAGGTAAGCTCCGATGAATCCTACGCGCCCCCAGTAGGTCGGATAGGCCCCAGCCTGAACGAAAGTTGCATCGCGAAACGGCTCTCGCGGCGTCGAGGAACAACGGGACTCCCGAAAACGCCCACGAATATCCATGAATCTTCCTCTGAGTGCGAACAATCTTCAAGCGATGACAACAGCGAAGATTCAGACCCTCCTGTGTACAGGAAGTCACACAGCCTTCTCCCAAGCCTGGCATTGCGCACAGATGACGCGAAGAGCTGTTCTCCACCGAAGAGTGCGCCCCCATGCGTTCGAGCACCGAATCCTTGGTTCCCTCCCCTCCAGGAACCTTATGTAGACGTCTTCGTCGACGGCGCCTGCAGCTACAATGGGAGAGGTGAACCCAGGGCTGGCATCGGCGTCTGGTTCGGCCCAGACAAACCATTGAATGTCTCTCGGCTAGCCCGGGGTCGGCAGATTAATAACGCCGCTGAAATCGAGGCCGCTGTTGAGGCCGCTAAAAGGGCTCAGGAGGCTGGAGTAAAGAAATTAAGAATTAACACTGACTCCAAATATCTACTCAGCAGTGCGACGGAATGGATCCCAACGTGGGAAAAGAACGACTGGAAAACTGCTGAGAACAAACCTGTTAAAAATCGAAACGAATTTGAGAAATTAAAAAAGGCACTTGAGCCAATCGAGGTAATTTGGAACCATGTCCCAGGGCATAACGGCATTGAAGGCAACGAGGCAGCCGATAGGCTTGCCCGTGAAGGGATCGAAGGAAGAGCACTGTTTGGTTCTGAATCTGAAGAAGACGCTGATAACCCTAGTGGACCATTGAAGGCAATTGTCGACGTTCCGCCCTTGCCTACAGACAGTGACGAGAACAGTAGTGATGAAGAATTTGATATGGAAACCCTTAAAAAGGATTTACAAAAATCATTCTCTCAATTCGAGAAATCTGTGGGGAGAAAGGGACTAGACATATCCAACATAAACCCTGACTCACTCTACTGGGATCATGAGGGCATGGGCACGAAGAACGTTCCGGTATGTACCCATGTGTCAGAAGGTGAGGAAGACGAAGAACTATTGGAAAACGTGAAGGCCCTTGACCCCTGTGGGGAGTTCGACGATGACGCTTTTCCCAAAAGGGTTCAGAACTTCTTAGAACAATATGAAGAAAGGATGTCCGGATCATATGCCAAACCAGACCAGGCGGAGGAGGCCCTCTCCAACCCACTTCAAAGTCTGGAAGAAGGAAGTGAAACTAACGGAAAAGAATCTTGGTCACATAGGCTTCATCCAAGACATCCCGGTGTGGAAAGGAAAAGCATGGTGAGATTCAAGGATCTCCCTGAGGATATCGAATCCCCAATAATTGGAAGGCAACCTTCAAGGAGATCGTTACTTCCAACTCCAGCTCCGTCTGCAGCCCCAGACGCGAGGTCGACACCATTCTCAATCGCCGAAGAAGAGGAAGGAACGGATACGAACAAGAGCCCAACAAGAAGAGGCCTGGACCTTAGACCACGGCGACTACAGCGTTCGGAGACGTCCGAAACGACCACCGTTGGCTCCACTCCATTTTCTAGCTCTTTGATCGATATTGATATTCCTTATATCGATCCACCGTCACCCCCTTCCTTGGAGGAAAAGCCAGAAGTACAAAAACCTCTTCTGAATTGCACGGAGGTGCACAACATTAAGCACGAGTGGACAGAACCACTGACTTACCGACCAGACAACTACGCGCATTTTCTTTCTGAAGACTGCGAGCCCACAAACGCTATTGCAAAGCTGCTTGTGGCCACCGAACGTCTTGACCTCCAAGATGCCTGGGAAAGCCGAACCAAAAAGGGGCAAGTCCTGGTCACTTCGCACGGACAACACAAGACCTACTCGATCGTAGTGAAGAAACGACACTTTGATGAAATTAACTGGAAGGATGTGACTCAGGGGCTGAAAAATCTCCAGCTGGCCCTTAAACGGGACAAGCAAACAACACTGCGAATGGCAAATTCAGGAGACCTCCTGGGCTCCTTGCCTCAGAATAAAATGACAGACATTCTGTCTGAAATATTCCGGGGTGGTGACATAACTGTCACACTTTGCCACGGGAAGATTCAGGTTCCACCTCCTGAAATGAGGCCCAAGATAATCGAAGAATACCACAGCAGCCACAAGGGCATAACCAAAACCTACAGGAGAATTAGGGAGCGGTACACCTGGCCCGGGCTGAGAGATCAAATCACGGAATTTATTCGAGGTTGTAAGAGCTGTTTTGAACAGAAACTCGTGCGAGCTCGAACCCGGGAACCCATGCTCATCACCGACACTCCGGCCGAACCGTTCGACAAGGTGTCTCTCGATACAGTCGGTAAATTACCAACTACCCCTAACGGAAATCGCCACATTCTCACGATGCAGGACAACTTCAGCAAGTACTGCATCGCGGTCCCTATACCAAACCTCAAGACCACCACCATCGCACACGCCGTCGCGACGACCCTCTTTTCGCAATATGGCGCTCCTAGAGCCATACTTACGGACAGAGGAGGAAGTTTTGTAAGCAAACTCATGAGGAAATTGGAAGGGCTGTTCAATATCAAACAGCTGACGACTTCAGGCTATCGACCTCAGACCAATGGTTCGTTGGAACGAAGTCATATTGTACTAACGGATTATATCAAACATTACGCGAGCGACTTCGATGACTGGGATCGTTTGCTTCCATTCGCAATGTTCGCCTATAATACCTCGGTTCACGAGGCGACCAACTTTACACCCTATGAGCTTGTGTTTGGGCGATTAGCTAGGACCCCTAGCTCCTTCCCCCAGGGCGAGGAACTGGAAACCTACGGCTCCTACTTGCGTGACCTGATAGTCCGACTATCGGAAATACAAAAAATCGCGGCACGGAATTTGGTCAGGGCCAAACAACGCTCAAAGGAATTCTACGATCGCAAATCTCGACCCTTGAAGGGTAAAGTAGGTGACCAAGTCTGCGCAATAAAAGAAGTTAGGGAAGGGAAATTTGACAGTAGGAGAGAAGGACCGTTCGCTATTGTCGGGTTTACCGAAAACAATAACGTAATCCTAGAGGACAAGTTCGGGGAGCGCTGCATGAAGCACGCCGACAAGCTTTTGATCTTTCATGGATGAAGTATTGGAGGTTTGCTGGTGTACATCATAACCAGGCGCTGAAGTTGAGGACATGTCGCCAAGGAGAAATAACTAAAATAAAAATATAATAAATATATACATACATATATGTATTACACCAATAAAGGGGACTTCCCCTCGAATCAACCCTGGCGACTTGTGCCCAACTTCCCATACTAGAACTATGACTAACGACAATAAAATTTCACAGGTAACATCATGGAAACCACCATTCTATTATTATTTCTGGCAGCAAGTGCCATGCTCAAAAACACCATCAGCCAAGGGAGCGAGACCTACCGGATCCTGCCCTTTGAGGCCAGTACCGGCCTCTACTACGAATACCAGGGCGTAATGAGGCGCAGAGTTTCCACCTGGAGGATCACCAGCTTCCTGGACACTCAGAAGCTATGCCTTGGATTGGAGGCGTATAAATCACGGCTAACTTCACTCACCGCAATGTGCTAACCAATGCTGGGAGCTGAATGTCAACAGCTAATAAAAAGTTTCCATCTGGAAAGTAAATGGGAAGCTGCCTACAAATTACATCAGGAAATAACCCATAAGGCAGAAGAACTAAACCGACGAACCGATGCCCAATTACCAGCACACTTGCCCCAGGGGCTAAGGCGACGAAGAACAACCCCAATGCTAGGATTTCTGGGAGGCATCGTCGGCCCCGTCGCTGGCCTTCTCACATACGACGATGGTCAGCAAATCGAGGATGAAATTAATAACCTCAACCAGGTGGCTGCTAATCTATCACACCTGGTAGGGAAACAGACTCACGTAGTACGAGCACAATTCGAGGAAATACAAGGACAATTCAATATCTACGAAGAACGTCAGAAAGAATTAAAACACCAGCTCACCGAGATCCAGAAAGGCATGTATGAGATGTCTTCTTCTGTATTCAAACTGGAATACTCTCGGGCACTTTCAAACACGCTTCACGTTCTGGAGGTAGGACTCGATGAGCACCTTCGAGCGGCCGATCGATTGCTAGAAATTATCCATTACGCCCGTCGAGGACAGTTGCATCCCTCATTGCTGACTACAGAAAAATTGCAACCAATATATCGGGACGTTCAAGATCACGCTCCCGCATTTGCCTTTCCGGTTCCAGGGCCCAAAATAAACGTTGAGGACCTCGCCCAGGCAGCAACTACGACAATTTCCTGCAAGAATAAAACGCTCAGGGTATGCTTGGACGTTCTTCTGCTAGAAAAGACCGACTACAATCTGTACGGACTACATTCCGTACCGGTGATCCAATCTATTCTGAAGAATGGTTCGGGAAGAGCATATGTCCACTCCGAATTTTCTCACTTAGCTATGGCGGACTCGCAACGGACTTATCTCCTGATGAAGGAAAAGGAAATGGAACAGTGCAAGGAACTAAGAGGATTCTACATGTGTCCTGAGAACCTACCAGTACGCGAAACATCTACTTATGCATCCTGTGAGATCTCCCTATTGAACAATCCTACGGCCGAGTCGTTCCGACTATGCGAAGTCCAGGTGACCTACAGGAATCGTCCCTTCTTCAAGCTTATGGAGACTCTAGGCGGCTGGATTTACTCTTTCCTGACGAAAACTGCAGCTGAAATAACTTGTCTAGCCAGAAGGACTTCAAAAATACAGCTAAACGGAGTGGGTATCGTGCAGATTGCCCCGGGATGCTACTTGAGGACTAGCGGATTGAGCCTACCATCACCAGGCTCAAGAGCACAGGTTTCTGTGGTTACCTACGAGCCGTACCTCCACCTGAACCTATCCGAGCTATCACCGGTCCTGCTTCAGAACAAGCAACTTTTGACTCTAACCCCAACTTCAAAGAAACAGCCTGAAGACAACCCGACTGAAGAAAGCAGGTTTGAAAATACTGACGAGACGTTGAACAAACTTGAAGACCAGCTCAACGAAATCAGTTCTCAAGAACACAGAAGAACCAAGCAGACCATCCTGACCCACGGCTCCTACGTCGGGATAGGACTCCTCTCCATAGGTTTAATAACCTACTTTGGTCGCGCCAAACTGATAACGGCAGTGACTAATTGGAGGCCATGCCCAAAACGAAAGGGTAAAGCCGAGGATCAACCAGCTATATATATGTATATATATATATGTCGATCATAACCATTAATTGTTTTCTTTTTTTTTCTTTTTAATGTGATACACAAATTGAACTTAATGCTAATCTAAGAGGGAAAATTCCATTAATTATAGATTATTATCAACGATTTAGTAATTTTAATTGATGTTAATGGAATGTCAAAATGTTGTGTGAGGCCTTCCTTGAACCACCCCTGCTCTCGGGGACGAAAGCGCAATATTCCGGTGTGGTTTGTTACGAGCAAACCGTGAATAAAATATTAAAAATTATTATAAGTTATAATAATAACCGGGTCGGTTCAAGGACCTAAACATATTACCTGCCTCTGCTGAGCGTGCAAAAGCGCTCAGGTTACGAGAACCGTGAATGAACTATTTATTGTTTATTTGAGTCTTGCGTAAATACTTCGCTTGGGTAATAATAAAATATTTTTATGAAATTACAACTTATTATAATTTTTAATATTTTATTCACGGTTTGCTCGTAACATTCGCAACGTTATTAGATCCTTGAGCGCCTCCTGGATGCCGTCCCTAATAGGATGGTGCATGTTTTCCTTGGTCCTAGAGAAGCTATCCATCTTCTCCAGAGCCACCTTCACCTTCTTTAAGATTTCAGGCTCCCTTCCATTTCTTTCATGGAGCCAGTCACAGTACTGCCTAACCTGAGACTTATCACTCTCAAACTGCTCAAGCGCCATCTCCGTCACGTCGATTTCTCCACCAAACATCTCTTCACACATACTTCTGTTTAAAATTGAGTTCTCCATTTTATTACAACGATTAGCTACGGAAGTATTCGATCCGACCCTGCAGAGCCCCGCATGCAGGAGTAAGGTCTCAATACTGTAGGAGGTGGCCTGGTTTCCTAGAGACACCGTGAGACACCACTCCATGGTGCCATGCAGCCCTCGGCACGGTAGTTAACACCTTGGCTTGGGGGTTATTCCTTTGGGACCATTTCTGGAATATTGTCCGCGACTGCTTATTTAGTTTTGTATTCGTATTCAGCAATAACCCTCGGTACAGTGACGCTCTAACAGAAACCCGAGGACGTGCCCGGTGGTCTGTTCTAAGGCACCCTGATCGCTTTCCGAGGAAACCAATGCAGGACCGAGATAGACACACGTATAAACGTATCGATATAAATAGTAAAAATACCAATACACACTCAAATACTAATTTAACGTAACTTAATTTAACCGCACACATTTATAAATGTATCGCAGTGATATGACACTTGCAATGTAGCAACTTCATTATATACTGAACTGTGAAATCTTTTACAATTTCTGAGAAGAAGCACGGTCGTCCTTCTGCTAGAAAATATCGTAAGTTAGAAAACCGCCACATTCAAATGTGGAACGAACACATGGAGCGATTCTCGGATAGTATCGGAAACATTCGGCGTATCTGACATCACTCGACAGTACATTTACTATTTCTAATGGGAATTTTGGCAACCAACTATTCCAATATATGAAGTATTCGATTGCAAAATATTCGAGTCTTTCTCTCTTCACTATTCATTGCTATTGACAATGATAGTTTTACTTTTTATTTATATAGGTATCACTTATTTGTAGTTTCAATTTACCATCATAAATATTAATCTTTGCAACTCTCAATGGTAATTTATAAAGTTACACTATATTTACAATTGGTTTAGAAAAGGTATTTCCTCCTATCGCTATGGTAAATAAAACTAGTTTTTTTTACTAACGGGTTTTCCAATAGGGACGTAACAATTTTATCAATGAATAAAACACAGAAATATTTGAGATATTGAGTTCAAATTTATTGTGGGTGTAATGCAAGCATTACATTTTATGAATGAAATTCGATATCGGTCATATGACTACCACGAGCCCGTTTACAGCGGTCGATTCTTTGGACTCAATTTTCCACCAGTCTGGCACACGTTTCGACCGGAACGTTGGCAATTTCGCGTTGGATGTTGTCTTTGAGTTCGTCTAAAGTTACTGGCTTGTTGGCACAGACCAGTGACTTGATATGGCCCCATATAAAGAAATCCAATGGCGTTAGATCGCATGAACGAGGCGGCCATTCGACCGGACCATTTCTCGAGATAACACGTTCACCGAATTTGCCTCTCAATAAATCGATTGTGACGCGTGCTGTTTGGCTAGTGGCACCGTCTTGTTGAAACCACATATCGCTGATGTCAGGTTCATCCAATTCTGGCCACAAATGATCATCCAACATAGCACGATAGCGCTCTCCATTGACGGTAACATGACGGTCGTTTTCATCCACGAAAAAATACGGCCAATTACACCTCCGGCATGAAAACCGCACCAAACAGTCACTTTTTGCGGATGCAAAGGTGTCTCAAGAAGCACATTTGGGTTTGTTGCTGACCAATAACGCATATTTTGCTAATTAACAAAGCCATTGAGCCAGAAATGAGCTTTATCGCTGAAGATGATATTTCGATGAAATTCTTCATTTTCTTCAAGCTTTGCCAGAGCCCAATTGGAGAAGTTTCGGCGTTTCAAATGATCAATTGGCTTTAGTTCTTGAGTCAATTTAATCTTGAAAGCATGTAGGCCAAGATCTTTTCGCATTATACGTCACAGTGTCGTTTGAGCGATGCCCAATTCTTGAGAACGACGTGGAATCGACTGATTTGGCTTATTTTGAATCGATGCACTTACGGCTGCGATTATTTCTTCGCTTCAAGCAATACGACTTCTTTTTGGCACCAGAACGTCCAATAGTGTAAATTTGGTCTCGAATTTATCCACTATAGCACGCACAGCCTGTCGGGTGGGACGATTATTACGGCCGAAAATTGGAGTAAGCGCTCTTAAAGTTGTGACCACCGACTCAGAATTTCGTTAGTAATTTTTAATAAGTTCGAAACGTTGCTGGTTCGTGAACTTTACCATGATGAAAATGTTGATTTCATATAAAGATACGAAATTGTTATCTCCCTATTGGAAAACCCTTTATATCCTCGCTTCCTATTGACTTTTAGTAAAAATAATTATCGTAATACTAGCTTTTACAATGAAGAGTTTCTCCGTGCACTTGTTGGGGATTTCAACTTTGTGCATTTTAGAATGTTGAATTATCCGATAGAATCACAGTTATTTATGCAATGAGTATGTTGTGAAAATGCTAAAATTATACAGGAATTTTAATTTTAATTCTGAAAAATTAACATTCAGTCGACAGCAGAGTCTTGAAAATTAATATTTACAGAATTTGATTTCAATACACATGTACTACCAACAGTGAATTTGAACCCGTCTTCACCAGGCGTGAAAATTCGACATCGTGTTTTTCCTATTTTCTACAGCCGGGAATAAAATTATCGATTTTCATAATTAAGGTTATGACGTCAATTTCAACAAAAAACCACACTGTCAATATTTTACGTGGTAATTTTGCGCCATTTATTCAGTATACTATCATGTTACCGAAATGTTACCCAATCGATACGGCGAATGTCCCAATTAGTGACCATGTCCCAATTGGTGATCAAAACTTTTATTGACCAGGATAACTAATTGATATGTTTGTTACAAGTTGGGACCTTGCCCTTATCTCTACCATATAGTTGAGTCATATAAATAGCCGTCCACTAGTCGTAAGGGTCTTGTCCGTTAGACTAAGTCAGTCTCTTCCCAACGCTTGAAGAAGCAACTTATAATCAAAGAAAAATCGAATAAAGACCGTTATATCAGGAAACTGATATAACTGAAAATTGAAATGTCGTGTTATTCTTTATTCAGCATAACATTTTTGGAGATCCTGCCAGGATCCGTTTAAAAGTCGCGATTAATTAAATCCCATCAACATGCGAACCTGATGAATTTGGAATCCATGGACCCAAAAGCTAAGGATTTCTATGGAATTCAGATATAGAAAGGAGGAGTTCGGACTTCCACCACGGTAAAGCCCGTCAACAAATAGTGAGTAAGTGTTTCCGAAAAAATTAGCCGCTGAACCAAGTGAGCGCTGTTCTACGTAAATCTACGTAAATCCGAAACACGAGGCAATAATTTTCCATCATGACGACGCTCGGCCCCATGTTGCTATTCCGGTTAAGAACTATTTGGAAAACAGTAGATGGGAAGTTTTACCCCACCTGCTTTATAGCCCAGACCTTGCCCCTTCAGAGTACCATTTGTTCCGGTCGATGCAGAACGCCCTCACTGGAATACGGTTCACATCAGAACAGGGTATCAAAAATTGACTTGATTCATTCTTAGCCGCCAAGCCGGCGCAGTTCTTTTGGGATGGAATCCACAAATTGCCAGAAAGATGGGAAAAAGTCATAGCTTCAGATCGGCAATACTTTGAATAATAATTAAAATGGTAAATTGTATTGACTCTTGGTTTAAATAGTAATACATGGTAAGTTTCCATTGGCTTCAGGGTCCATAAATGAAAAAGTCTATTTAATCAGACGTTTCGGCTCAAATCGGAGCCCTCATCAGTGATATTTATTAAACTCTAGAAAATACAAAAAGGAGGGTGACACTAATTTCCCATTTTTAGGAATAACTAAAGTACTTATATATATGTATATATCATACGAAGAATGAAAGAAATAATACATATATTACAGACATATATAATGCAAACAGATTGAATTTGTAGGTGAAAACAAGGGGGGAGTTTGGATATTCAACCCGAACAAGGTGTGCGTCCATTAAATTCTTCGGTGAGAATCTATATTAATCAACTTTTATCCACCCTATCAAACCTACTTTTGATCCGTTTTACTCAAATAATATTTTTAAAAAAGATAGGTTTAAATAGTTGCAAAATAGTTTTGAAAAATATTATTTGAGTAAAACGGATCAAAAGTTGTTTGATAGGGTAGATAAAAGTTGATTAATATGGATTCTCACCGAAGAATTTAATGGACGCACACCTTGTTCGGGTTGAATATCCAAACTCCCCCCTTGTTTTCACCTACAAATTCAATCTGTTTGCATTATATATGTCTGTAATATATGTATTATTTCTTTCTTTCTTCGTATTATATATATATATAAGTACTTTAGTTATTCCTAAATATGGGGAATTAGTGCCACACTCTTTTTTGTATTTTCTAGAGTTTAATAAATATCACTGATGAGGGCTCCGATTTGAGCCGAAACGTCTGAATAAATAGACTTTTTCATTTACGGACCCTGAAGCCAATGGAAACATACCAAGTATTATTTTGAATAATACTATTGTACATGTTTTTCTTAAATAAACGTTCAAATTTTGAAAAAAACGCAAGAATTAAGTTATTGATCCAATAATTAGTTGAGTTTGGAAATACCACTACAGCCTACATAATCGGAGGATCGCTAGTCACGTATCAGATAGGATACGTTGCCGACAGGTGTCCTCCTAGAGAATTTCAAACACTTATATCGCAAATAAATTCAAAATTTTAAAGAATTTGGAATCTTTCTGTGTAAAAAAATACGCTTTCGATTGCGCGGAAAGTCCCGTGCTCGAATCCCAGCGCAGTCGAAAGCGTCTTTTTTTCCACAGAAAGATTTCAAATTCTTTAAAATATTTTTAATAATCGAAACCATTTATAAACATAAAGAGACAGAAATCTGTAGCGTGTAACTTCAAATTGCGGCAATTAGGGATAATTTATAGATAAATTCTTATTAGATACAGAGAAAGAGAGAGATATAGGATAGTTAGCATATAAATTTAAACTGCATCCCGTGTCGTAAATTAGAGATATTTTTATAGGATTACAATTATGAAGCCATTATTGTTAATTCTGGGCTCATGTAGTGTAAGCTACGCATAGATGTCAATTATAAAATAAGAAATATAGATCAGAGAATTTTTCTATTGAATTCGGAAATTTATCCTCATCGATAATCATTAAACCAAGTATCGTATATTGTACTCAAATCCAGCCGCGGAGTTGTAAGAGGATTTATTATTTATTTCATAATCATTATTTATTAACATAATTAACAATGTATAAAAATTTGAAAAAAAAATCACCGGCAAAAAGAATTGATCCCGCGCCGCGAGCATGCCAGCCGATAGCCATCACCACTACGCCACCACTTTATTGTGCTGAAGGACTTACCGGCCTTTACTTACTCGGCGCGTGCGAAAACATCAATTTTCAAAACTCAATTTCTCGAAATAAATGAGGTAGTGGGTCCTGTCACTCCGGCATTACAAGTATTACCCATTCATATCGAACTTTCGGTATTGCAAGTTTTGTGCAGAAAGCTCAGGGAAGATTGACGCACTCCCCTTGTAAGTTGGCACCACTGTCCTCTATACTGATGTCGAGTTCGAGCACGATCTGTCATTTAGTTTGTTCTCTGCTTAAAAAAACCGTTAGAAACATGGTTGGAACTGGATAAAACGCCGTTTAGAACCCAGGTAGGTTCCCATCATAAGCTCTGACACTTTATCTTGACCTACCTGGGTTCTACCGGGAAATTATAACATAATTGTGGAATGCTCTCCGGCTGTAAGCGAGTCCTACATGGGTAATTGGTACTCAAATTATACACACCCTGGTGGTAGGGCCACAAAAAAACTCATCCAAAAAACGTTTGTTTGGCCGAACATGGAAAAATACATAACCGGATGGACACTTTGCTGTTTGTTGTGCCAAAAAAGCAAATTTGGTCCACACATTCGTCTTCCAATCGAACATAATTATAAATATTCCTGACAAAAGATTTGATCATGTGCATATAGATATTGTTGGTCCATTGTCGCAGTCCAAAGCATATTCTAACATGCTAACCATGATTGAACGCTTCACAAGGTAGCCGGAAGCTGCACCTCTAAAGGTTATCATCGCAGACGAAGTTGCTGGTGCTTTTTACTCTTCCTGGATTTATCGTTTTGGAGCACCTGCAGTCCTAGCAACTGACCTGGGATCGCAATTTGAGGCTACACTATTCAAGGTTCTGACTCACCTGGTTGGTTACGACAGAGATGAGTTGGGTTACGACAAATTCCGAACAACGGCCTAACATTTCAAGTCCAATGGAATCATTGAAAGATGGCATTGATCATTAAAAGCAGCAATAATGTGCGAAAACAATCCCCAAAGGATAGACGTCCTGCCGACTGTCTTGTTAGGATTCCGTACAAGCAACAAAGAAGATATTGGCGTTTCAGCGGAAGAACTGGTTTTTGAGACAACATGAAGAATTCCTGGAGAATTGTTTATCAGTGCAGACATGCCACCTGATCCGAAGATTTTCGTCGAAAAATTCAGGGAAGTCATGAGGAAAGTCCGACCAACACCGACAGCACACCACCACAAAACACGAAACTTTGTTCACAAAAACCTCTACACATGCAGCCACGTTTTCCTGAGTGTGGATGGATTGAAAAAACCATTGAAGCATCCGTACGAAGGACCTTTCAAAATTTTGGAACGACTTTCAGATTTCATTTTCAACATCGACTAGAATGTCAAGGAGCACATCGTCAACGTACAAGACACAAAATCCTTCATCCAATTCCCAGTCTCTAAGCATCCCAAAATACAACCCAAATCAAACAATGGACCAGTCCATAAAACCTCTTAAAGTTTATCTTGGTCCCAAAACAAAAAGAAAAGTTTCCTTTCCCATCCTTCCTGCACCGTAACAGCCAACTAATTAGAAACCATGAAATTGCAATTGTCGGGAGTAACTTTTTATAAACTATTATTTTCTTTTTTAGTCAAGTTTTGTTGAAGAATATACGGGTTTTGTTAAAAAGTTAACATCTTTTAATGTTGTGGCGATTTACATCCCTGGACATCGCCCACACATGAGAAGCAGTCCTTGCCGCTCTCACTCGTTAGAACGGTTCGCTGGACTTCTCCGTTTCATACTCGCTTCTCCCCACTTGCTTCTCACGGATTCACACAGAGGCACATTAAGTAACAGGAGATTGATTCGGATTACGTATCGTTATTTTTCATAATGGTAAACAATTACTTGAAGGACATTGCACTGTAGTAATAAAGGATGTCAAAGGTAAAAAATGTAATTGATATCGATTGAACGACGATAACATGACTAAAGTTAATTGGCCAAGAAACGCTTTTGAGGCTTCTATATTATTTTTAGAAAAAAAACATAACATAACCAAAGTTTTTTATGTGCCACACCAGTGAATTATCCACTGTTGATGATAAGATTTTTTATATGTATTTATGCATTAGATAAAAAGAAGAGACATTTCTAAGATATATACTTTTTTTGTTCTCATTTCATGTTTTTTAAAATCGGCAGTTGTGTGGTAAAATCCTGTTTAATTGTAACGACAATGGCAAAGAAAGGAAAAGTATTCATATGTATTCGACCAGCCACTATCATTTATTTTTGTATAATGATTCATCACAATAATCGTCGTTTCAACGAAGAAGCGACACTCTTTTTTACTTTTTTGAAGTTTTTTTGGTGTTATTCATCTATTGAAATAGGCATATAAAAGATGTTACCTATTATAAAACATTCAACCCCTTTATTTTTTAAACTTGTATCTCATCTTGAATCATATCTTATTATAAAATATTTTCCACATAATTTTATAATTAAAGTGATTAATTCATAAAGATGAAAAATACTGGAATTAATATTTTGTTTTAAAACTTTAAAAATTTATAGAATGTAAATTACACTAGAAAATAATTTTTTAGTGTTCAAATAATCCTAAAATTGTACAAAATTTATCAGATATTCATTTTTGGTGAATGTGTTTCAAAATATCTAAAAAGAAGTGTAGTTGTTTTTATAATATATTTTGTCATTTTGAATATGTTTTCTGCTTTACGCGTCTTTTACACAAAGTCAAGAGAAACATAATTCTCGATCTTGGCTCAACAGTCGAAAGCGTGAAATTGAAGCGAAGTAGTGGGGACACACCGACACGGTACGCTTGATTGCGTATGCTCCGACATGGGAGCGTGGTGAGGGCCACCAGCTCCTACGTTCTGGGATCACTGCCTGTATATTCTTATACTTATTTATACACATTATGGCCATGGATCAACCAGATCACGTGACCAAATTCCTGTAAAAGTTCGTGTAAGATAACTTTTTTCTTTTACAAAATATCTTCCTGAAAATTTGGAAAATACTACAAAACAGGATAGAGGACGTCTGTCAACTTTGTATGAGTGAAAATTTTGCAAAAAATTTTACAGTTAACTGTAATTGTCGATAAGTTTCCGAATTTTGTTCAAAATTTTTACTAAAAAGAAGTTAACAGACGTGTTTTATTATCTTTTGTTACGTTTCCCAAATTATCAGAAAGATACATTGTAAATTGAAAAAGTTATCTTACATGAACGGATAAATGTATAATTTAGTCACGTGGGCCGATTGATCCATGGCCTTATGCGCTCACAGGAAAAAGTCAGTATAAGCCTAAATTGATATTTCTCTGTGATATACATATACAGGGTGTCTAAAAAATCTCGGGACGGTTGGATATTTCCTCAGGTAACATATTTTTCAAAAAAGTGAAGGTCATTCCTCAAGTAAATTTTAACGAGGAATTCAATGGTGACCTTCATTTTGACCTTGAAGTTGACCTTCGTGGCTTTTTCAAGGTCAACTATGTTTTTTTAAATGGAAACCCCCTTTTTTACATCTGCAATCGATAGAGCGGAAAATTCTACTTTCAGATACGTACCCAAGTCATAAGTCAATTGTAACGTTCCAGGTCAATTAGAGGTTATTTGAAATAAACAAAGTTTTCCAAGAGGTTAGTGCAATTTCTGAAGTATTTTTCAACGAGGAATTCAATGGTGACCTTCATTTTGACCTTGAAGTTGACCTTCATGGCTTTTTCAAGGTCAACTATGTTTTTTTAAATGGAAACCCCCTTTTTTACATCTGAAATCGATAGAGCAGAAAATTCTACGTTCAGATACGTACCCAAGTCATAAGTCAATTGTAACGTTCCAGGTCAATTAGAGGTTATTTGAAATAAATAAAGTTTTCCAAGAGATCAGTGCAATTGCTGAAGTATTTTTCAACGAGGAATTTAATGCTGACCTTCATTTTGACCTTGAAGTTGACCTTCGTGGCTTTTTCAAGGTCAACTATGTTTTTTAAAATGGAAACCCCGTTTTTTACATCTGCAATCGATAGAGCGGGAAATTCTACGTTCAGATACGTACCCAAGTCATAGGTCAATTGTAACGTTCAAGGTCAATTAGACGTTATTTGAAATTAACAAAGTTTTCCAAGAGGTCAGTGTAATTCCTGAAGTAAATTTCAACGAAAAATTCATTGGTGAGCTCTGTATTGATCTTGGTAACAGCTTTTTGAATATTTAAAAATGATATGTATAGGAAATTTGTCATTAAAAGTTCCAGGAGTTCTGGTGAGAGTTCTGTTCCTCCCCAAAGAGTTATATTGAAAAGTCCTATACCGTTTTTCGATACCTAAGTCAATACCTAAGGCGATACCATAAGTCCTATACCGTTTTTCTATCTCCATACGAATATTACGAATCGAAACTAAATTCACGTATTACGAGTACATACTTACTATCTTTCCCTAAAAGATTATTATGGCGCAAGCTAAACTTTCGGAACGAGAGAGGGTATCTGTATTAATGATGCGTGGTTGGGGAGATCGAGTTCGATCTTATGATCAAGTTCGTTTGCTTTTTAATCGCACTTTTCGTAATGGGGAAGGGTTAAATCCTGTCTCAAAACCAACAATTGAAAGAACTGTAAGGCGCTTTATGAATCATGGATCTATCAAGGACCTTCAGAGAACTGGTCGGCCAAAATCTGCAGGATCTGAGGAGATGTAGATGGACATAGCCCAATCATTTGTTGAAAACCCGCACCTTAGTTTACGTTGAGCTAGTGATGAGCATGACGTTGCTCCTGAGACATTGCGAAATATTTTAAAAAGCATTAATTTCCATCCTTACAAAGTTCATCTGGTACAAGAGCTTAATGAAGACGATCCTGATCGTCGGGTTTAATTTTGTGAAATTATGATGGACAGAATTGATGGAGATCCTCTTTTCTTGTACAATACAGTATTTTCAGATGAAGCTACTTTCACTTTAAAAGGTGAAGTTAACAGGCAAAATTGTAGATATTGGTCAGAAACCAAAAACCAAATTGTACCAAGGATAAGGGAGATTACAGGCGATAATTTTCAAAATATTTGGTTCCAGCAGGACGGAGCAACGGCTCATTACGGCAGGGAGGTTCGAGCATATTTGGATACTCAGTTCCCTCATAGGTGGATTGGAAGAAGGGGTGAAATCGATTGGCCTGCTAGATCTCCTGATCTGACGCCTCTCGACTATTTTCTTTGGGGTTATTTAAAGAGCAAAGTATACTCAACGCTACCCCAAAGCTTAGACGAATTGCAGAATCGGATTCTGCAAGAGGCTACTTTGATTGATAGGGAGATGATTCGTAATGGTGTAACTCATTTTTACAATCGCATAGCTTTTTGTCAAGAAGCTCAAGGTTTTCAGTTCGAACATCTTCACTGAAGCGTGAGAGGCAAGGGGACTCACGCTAATCAAGCACCCCAAAGGGAATAGAATTTACTACATCCACGTCGTTGTTCCTGGGTAATACTAAAAGTAAACGTAAACTGCTTGGAAAAAACCTTGAAGATCATCACCAAGATCAATACAGAGCTCACCAATGAATTTCTCGTTGAAATTTACCTCAGAAACTACACTGACCTCTTGGAAAACTGTTAATTTCAAATAACCTTTAATTGACCTGAAACGTTACAATTGACCTATGACTTGGCTACATACTTGAACGTAGTATTTTTCGCTCCATCGATTGCAGATGTGAAAAAAGGGGGTTTCCATTAAAAAAAAACAAAGTTGACCTTCAAAAAGCCATGAAGGTCAACTTCAAGGTCTAAATGAAGGTCACCATTGAATTCCTGGTTGAAATTTACTTCAGGAATGACCTTCACTTTTTTGAAAAATATTTTACCTGAGGAAATATCCAACCGTCCCGGGACTTCTTAGACACCCTGTATATATTTGTAATTTCGTATTTTTCCGCATCGTATAATTTGTTTGTGCCTTTTGTTTTTGGTCACTGTTCATTTATCTCATACATATTTTTTTAAAAATGTGTAGGTAAAAATTTATTGAACTTTTTAAGCCAACAATTTTGTTTTTAGAGTTCTAAGCCGGTTATATTACATTGAGAACGGTAACGAGAATGAGAATATTACCGAGAATATAACCGGCAGATAAATTCTCTTAGAATTTATGAGAATTTTCTCATTTTGACTTTTTAAATGTTTTAAACAATCAGAATCAATTATTTATTGTGTATAAAATTATAGTTCAATATTTCAAATATATTCTGATTGTATATGATAAGCTTCTGTCGAAATTTAATAAATATCATAATCACAACACGTCTTTTGCCTGTTGCCAGTGGTTGCCGGGTCTGCAAGTACTTATCACGAAAAGTTGATCCTAATGAGACTGAATGAGACGAAGCCAAGAATTTAGAGGGCTAAAGGTAATTATCATGCTCTATGTTCGTTTTGCATTTTACAGATGAGTTTTTTAACAGTCAATAGACGTTTTTTTAGAGTGTATGTTATATTATTATCAAATGCAATGGAAACATTAATTTATTTAATTAGAATACACTACCGGTCAAAATTGGGGGACCACGTGTTTTTCGATGATTACTTAAATTATCTTAATTATAATTTTGTGAGTGATGAAATTCGCTCTCATTATGAATTGAATGCCATCAAAATTCTCTATAAAATGAGTACAGAATGAAGTTGTTTTGTTAAATTTTGAAGAAGGTATTGCAAAAAAAGTCTAAATTTCAATGTTTTCATAAATTTAAAAAAACTCAAAATAATCAACATTTATTAATGTTCTTGGGCTTATTTTAAAGCTAAGATTCTTCCAAATCGCAGTAAATTGTCATTATAAATTTATAATTTTTTTCTTGCATTGTGCAAAGAGTTAAAATTGTAACAAAAACGAAGGGAAAATTCGAAAACATTTCATCTGCAGGGAAATCATAATAAAAATCATATAAATATATGTTTGAAGGGAGTACTATAGAAAATGCATGATTATATGTTTTATATACCTTATAAAAATGTTTATCTTAGCAAAAGCAATATTGGAATTTTTCCAATTTTTTTATTTGAACTTTAACCTAGTGCACTGTGCAAGAAAAAAATTATTGGATTTCAATGAATCATGGCTTATTCTTTTGGGGAAAATATTCTCTACAACTCTAATGTTTCCAATTTTAAAAGTACAGTTTTCTGTTATTAAAAGCGTTGAAGCAATTTTTCAAAAAGAATTGTTTTTCAAAATAGCTATATTTGAAGATTTTCCACTTATTTTCAAACTGGGAAACAGTAGGGTTATAGAGAATATTTTCACTGGTAAAATAGGCAATGATTTATGAAAATTCAATTATTTTCAAAAAAATTGATAAGAAGGTTTAGTAAGGAAAGATTCTATTACAACAAATAATGTTAAAAGTATTATTTTTCGTGATTTTTAAATTTTCTCCATAAGAAATAATTTTTTTGTTTTATATGAAACGACTAATGATATTGAGAATATTGTAGAATTATCACCCTCCATGATGTGTATATAGTAGATGTATATATATATAAGTCAATCAAGGTGTAGGTTAAAAAAATAATTGAAACACTCAACCATAATTTTTCATGAGCGACGTTTCGTTGGCTTGGTTCGCCAACCTCATCAGGCTATATTTGAATGAAAAAGTTCATATAAATTAGGAATCACAATAATTTTTACAAAATTTTTTACAAAACAGTGAAAAAACACTTTCTAAAGAGTCACAAAACAAATTTTACCTTAAAATTGAAGTCTTTACATTTAAAACATTTAGTCAATTATTAAAATCTAATTTAATTAGTCACATTGTTTCGTCCCGAAGTGAAATATTAAACTAACTATTCGTAATTTTGTTTCCTTATTTATAAGACGGAGGACACTAATATTAATAAACTAACACTAACTTAAAACTTGTATATTATACAAATGAGTATTCAAACGTTAAATAATAATTTTAAACAAGAATCAGTATTCATAATTTCAAACTCTTCAAAAGTGGAAAGTAGTTAGAATTTAACGTACACGGAGAAAAATAGTTGAAGTAATTTTACTCAACTTCCGATCAAATTTGGGACATAAGGACAAGTTAGAAGTTATTTAGTATCACTGTATTTATTTGTGATATATTAAATGTTCGAAAATGAATCAAAGTTGAGTAAAATTCAGAAGTGTAGGGTGAAGTATGAAAGCGTGCATTAAAAATTTTTAAATATATATATTATTACTCGTAGTATAACTATAAAAAACCAATCTTTTATTAAATCACAAAAATAGTAGAGCTTTCCGTTCATTCTACTCTACGCTTCAATCGAGAGTTGAGTAAACCGTGAATCGCAAGATTTATTCCAACAGCTACATCTATTCACGCAGAAACGAATGAAAGTAATCTGCGCCTTGGGCACACATGAAAAATTTTTAATTTCAAAAACTTAAATTCTTAAAATTAAATTGATCTTATGAAAATTTAAACAAAAAAAATCGATAAGTGTATTACATAAAATATGAAATATCACATAAATTACTCAGGCAGAATAATAATTTGGAATTCGCAAATGTAAAATCCATATTTTGAAAATATAAAACACAGAAAATAAAAGAACCTTCTTTTAAATGTTTTTATACAAGATACTTCTTAATAATAATGCAATTTTTTAATGTACATTTGAAAATTTAGTTTCACTAAACTTCATACGTTGTTATAATAAAAATGTATACTAAATGTAATTTAATAATTATATTATATATATCAATAATCATAGTTATAATAATTGTGTAATTATATTAATTTTTAAAAATATTTTATTAATCATTTATGAAAAAAGTTGATTTATTTTTACTTGAGTAAGGGTAAAAAATTTTATTGACGGCACTTACTCTCACAAGCTCTGAATAACTCATGCAGTCACTATATAAGAAAGTTCCAAATTTTATATCTCAGCATTGTAAGCGAGCGTGTGCGTGTTTCGACGAAAGCGTATCGTACTATATATAAGTGTTGTTATTAGGTTTATATATGTAAGTTTATATGTTTAAGTGTATTTGTAATTTAAAATATGATTGACTACGTCCGTAATGGTGTGAATGTATTTGTAAGTTGTTTATGTATATACCGGATGACTGTTGGCAGACTCGAGGTAAGAATTTTTTTTTATTTGAGAGAACCATACCATTGCCAGTTCAAATAATACGCCCGATGCTCATTTTACCCAACTACGGTTTGAAGCACCTCAAGCGTCGGTGATATACTTATACATTTCATGTTAACCCACTGACGCATGTTGGTACCCTGTCGTCGATAACGTTTTGCTCAACTCCTTACTATTCCCTATGTAACGCTTATTGTTATTCACTTTGGGTGAATTAGGTATATATCAAATTCATTTTACCCGACTAGGATTTAATAGATGTTCAAATGTCCTTATGTCCCAAGTTTAATCGACAGAGTTGAGTAAAATTACTTCGACTATTTTTCTCCGTGTATAAATATCATCTTTTTTATTTATGCTATTTTTTTGACACTTAATATGAATCATTTCTGATATAAGTCTTTTTTTATAAATAATTTCGGAATCCACTACAGTAGTCTTATTCCAATCAAATTCATGTTTAAAATTAGTTTGATGCTGACAAACAACTGATTCGTCATTTTTATTATTAATGTGTTCCTTTATACGTGTTTACAAGCAAATTTATGGGACACCAATGGGGTCTCCTATCTCTCCGTTTTTTGCTGACATAGTTATGGATGATTTGGAGAACTATTGTTTATCCGTTTTAAATAAGGATTTTAATTGTATTCCTGTATTTTATTATAGATATGTCGATGATATTACAAACATCGTCTGACAGAGTTATTAATTATTCTTCAAATCATCCAACTCAACAAAAGAAAAATATTGTTTTTAACCTTGTCGACAGAGCAATTTTATTATCTCATCATGAATTTCATCATGAGAATTTGTGTAAAGTTTTTCAGATTTTAAAACATAATAATTATCCTTCAAATTTTATTGAGCAGAATATTACAATCCGTCTGGAAAAAATTAGGTCTTCTTTTAATTCTACCCATAATGAAAGCATCAGTAATAAAAATAAGTACTTTTCTCATAATTTCAATACTACTATTTGCTTGCCCTTTGTTGAAAGAATTTTTAAAAAATTATCTTCAAGTTTGAAAGTATTCAATATTTCAACTATCCCAATTGTAAATAAAAATTTGAGCTCTTTCATCAAATTAGGTAAAGACAGCACCAAAATAATGGATAGAACTAATGTTGTTTATAAAATCCGTTGCAAAGATTGTGAAGCGTGTTATATTGGTGAACAAAAAGAACTTTAAAGACACGTATAAAGGAACACATTAATAATAAAAATGATGAATCAGTTGTTTGTCAGCATCAAACTAATTTTAAACATGAATTTGATTGGAATAAGACTACTGTAGTGGATTCCGAAATTATTTATAAAAAAAGACTTATATCAGAAATGATTCATATTAAGTGTCAAAAAAATAGCATAAATAAAAAAGATGATATTTATACGTTAAATTCTAACTACTTTCCACTTTTGAAGAGTTTGAAATTATGAATACTGATTCTTGTTTGAAATTATTATTTAACGTTTGAATACTCATTTGTATAATATACAAGTTTTAAGTTAGTGTTAGTTTATTAATATTAGTGTCCTCCATCTTATAAATAAGGAAACAAAATTACGAATAGTTAGTTTAATATTTCACTTCGGGACGAAACAATGTGACTAATTAAATTAGATTTTAATAATTGACTAAATGTTTTAAATGTAAAGACTTCAATTTTAAGGTAAAATTTGTTTTGTGACTCTTTAGAAAGTGTTTTTTCACTGTTTTGTAAAAAATTTTGTAAAAATTATTGTGATTCCTAATTTATATGAACTTTTTCATTCAAATATAGCCTGATGAGGTTGGCGAACCAAGCCAACGAAACGTCGCTCATGACAAATTATGGTTGAGTGTTTCAATTATTTTTTCTAACCCACACCTTGATCGACTTATATATATACATCTACTAAAATTCACCTTAGTTTTTGCCCACAGTAGTATGTTTATCTCTTATTACAAATTGTTCTTATTTATATAGCATTTAAATTCAAATCTAGTGCAAAATATTTTCATTTTAGAGCTAAGAAACATGAGTTAAACTTTAAGCATTTATTGACTTTAAATTTCATTGAAAGATTCTTTTATCAGTGTTCAAATCTTTCAACAATTTTGAAAAATTTTACAAAATATTTAATTTATATAATTCCACTTATTTTTCGAATATTTTGAAAAACATTTGCCTAAAATAAAGATTTATAAGATTTTGTAAAATTGTGGAAAGTTTTGAACGCTGTAAGATTAAATTTTTAGTTAAATTTTAAATTAATGAATGTTTGACGGTAAGGAGGGAGAAAGATGCGTGCGCGCACAAGGTAATACGATAGCATCACAATATTGATTGTAGAATTATAAGGGCAGCAAGGGCAACTGGCTACGTATGAGTTCCGCTATTGTTATTTACAAGTATTTAACAATTGATTGTGCGTGTACAGAAAAGAATGTACGGATTGTATGAGAGTTTTACTTGTAGCAGATCCACAAATACTACACGGAATTTCGAGAATACTTTCGGCCATTTTAATTTTCTCGATCTTGTGTAGTAGTAGCGTATTGTAATAGACGCGTGCGCAGTTCAAATGTACAAGGCTTTGTCAGTAAAGTGCCAACGCTGTACGAAGAAGAATAAGAAGAAGACTACGCTCCACTGTATAGTAATACGCGCATGCGCAGGTCAATTTTTTCATCACATTCCTCTATATCGTAATACACAACATTACGCTACTCTCAAGTATAGCGTAAAAACGAGTTTACGCGTCAGAGGCACATAAATAATATTTTCCCCAAAACAATAAATCATGTTTTATAAAAACCCAATAATTTAAAATATTTAATTAATTTTTAATATTTAAAATTATAGAAAAACTGCGCGGGTGAAGTCAAACTTGTCAAGTTGACCTTTCGGGTTCATATTTGTTTAGGCTCGAGTTCAAAACGCGCCGTCGAATTTCTAAATTTTTAAAATAATTTGTTCATGGAAATTATAAGTTTGATTTCACTATTGAACAGTAACGTGGTTTAGCATCAATCATTTTAAGTAGCTCAGGGCTAGCCATCAATTACACACGTGGCCGTCCACGAAGAAAGGTACTTAACGTTATAGGTGAATCAGAATATGGAATATAATCAGGATAAAATATGTTCACACCAACTTCGATATATTTAAAAGTAACTATACATTAAGTACTGAATAAAAATTATTATTTTATAAATTATTTATAACCTTAAATGAGCATTGAATATAGTTACCAAAAGCATCAACAGCATTTTTAAAAGTGTACAGAAAGAGTAGCATAACGATCTTCATTATTAGTTCCGGATTTTATTAACTCTTAAAGCTCTGTCTTCTACTGACATACTTCTGTAGACAATGTCGTTTTATTACTTCGATATACACAACTCAATCTTATTTGCCAGCCCGCTCAGACATACCACATATCAGTAATGTATATTTACACTCTATTATCAGAAGAAGCAGATCATCTGCAGGAGCCATTTACTCTCGGTAGTTATACATTTTTTAAACTTATATAAGTTAATTTTAAATGCACAAAATTTCTTTTTTCAATTAGATATTTCACTTTCTAAGGTTGGTGGGTACACGGAATGGATATTGTAGCATAGCTAACACAGAATATTTTCACATTTAAAATTTAACAATCCAAAAATGAATGTAGCAGTTCGAAGGGGAAAAGTGGAGAAAGTGCAATAAAGACATTTAGAGGATTAAGCCGCCCGACAAGTAGGCTCAGCGCCGAACCTAGGTAGGCACGTCCGAACGAATTATTTTTTGTAGTGTTCTTGCATAGCCGTTTGTCTGCGTTTAGCTAGGTACTAGAACATAAGTTCATCATAAATTGATATTTTCCAAAAAAAGGTTCCAAAGTGGGTCCACTCATATTGGAGAAAAAGGGAACAAATTATAATGTTTGCTATTAACAAGTGGTGGCGCTATTGTCGCTACCGATGTTATTTTTAAGCTGTTGTAACCATAGCAACCATATCATTGTCAGTTGAAATAATACAGCCGATGCTCATTTTACTCAACTACCGTTCGTAACACCTCAAGCGTCGGTGATATATTTATACATTTCAGGTTAACCCACTGATCCATTGTGATGCCCTGTCGTCGACAACGTTTTACTCAACTCCTTACTATTTCCTATTTAACGCTTATTGATATTCACTTTGGATGAATTAGGTATTTATTAAATTCATTGTACCCGACTAGGATTTAATAAATGTTCAAATGTCCTTAAGTCCCAAGTTTAATCGACAGAGTTGAGTAAAATTACTTCAACTATTTTTCTCCGTGTAATAGTACAGTATTTAACTGCTCATTGTGATTCATATTTAAAAATTCTTGTTGTATTTTTATTCTTTCACAAATTATTTTCAACTTTAAACCATTTAAATTTATGAAATGGATTTCATACAATATAATCCAAAATTTTCCGCTTTTTAGAATACATCGGGTTGGGGGGGGGGGGGGGGTGGTTCGTTTGCATTTATATAAGTTCTTGCTATCAAAACTTGGCGGCGCTGATGCTCATTTTCACTTTTTTAAATACCCTCCTAAAATACATGGTAGTGGCTGTACTGTGAAAGGTTCTTTAGCTTAGAGTTGAGACTGGAAGGACGTCTTCGTCGTCTTCCAAGCAGTTAGATCAGGCCATGCCCGCGTAATGCTTTAGTGGTGGCCCAACATAGATTTCGTCAGAGCCATCTGGCGTAAGCTCAAAACCCTAAAAAAAGATAATAGATGACTGTTCAGATCATGTTCAGATCATATTCAGATCATGTTCAGATTATGTTCAGATTATGTTCAGATAATTCAGGAAATAATGAAATCGGAATAAATTTTGAGGTTAAATAAAATTATGTAAGTAATTATTATCGAGTAATTATTCGAATCGTATTGATAATCTCACTTTTTGTGATTGCAGTTTCCTGATGAGTGCATCCTCACGTACATGGAGTTTTAATTGTGTATCGCAGAGTACTGTCAGGCTAAACACAAATAGAGATGATCACCCAAGCGTCCCAAAATTACAAATATATACATTGAAATAATAATACTCCATGTATGTAAGGATGCACTTATCAGAAAACTGCAATCACAAAAAGCAAGTCTATCAATGCGATTCGAATACTTACTTAATAATAATTACTTAAATAGTTTTATTAAACCTCCAAGTTTATTCCTATCCTTCAGCATCTTAGCACATTTTAGTGACCATTAGCAGCCATTAGTGATGCAACTACGGTGCGGTGGTCAGCGGGGTGAGGTTTAAGAAATTATACTTCGGCGCCATCTGGCGGAAACTCAAAACAGGATCAAAGTATAGTGGCCGTTATCGCCTATGCTCGCGAACACGTCAACACGGCCTGAGTTAGATACTTGACCGTCATAGAGATCACCTCGTCTCTCGACTCAATTCCGATTCTGATTATCTAATGTATAGTTGGTATTTGAATTAAATAAATTAATTGTTAATAAATCACTTTTTCAGTTAATCAAAATCACAACTCGAATTTCCAAACTTTCAGCACATAACTGCCCACAATATGATAACTAAAAAATTTGTGTCGTAAAGCATATAATTGAATGTTTTATCATTTCGTGCTAATTTCAAAGAGTCGTTTTTCTTATCAATTAAGAAAAATAATAATATTTTGCGTCATCAAATATATGCTCTGTTTCGCTGCGAAAAAATAAACCAAGAAATTTATTTCGAAATGTTGGGTATAAGAAACATTCGGTGATTGCTAAATATTGTATTTATTCATGTGGAACTTTTCACAGGGTAATGTACAACTGGTTTAATTTTGTAAGATATTTGATAATATGGCATGTGATGTTTACATTTGGCCCGACCGACGTACTGCGGGCCAGGCTCGTGATAATCAGTTTTGGCTCGAAACAAAAACAAGAAATAATTCCAACTGACAAAAAACATTTTAAAAATCAATATCAGTCAAAATTTAAATAAAGTGAAAGATATAAATAAAAGGCATAGTGAATTGAATAAATTTTTTTATCAATAATACCAACTAAGTGTCTTAAATTCTGCTGCATTGGTCTAGCACTATTAGTAATATGCTCTGCAAATTTGATATAATTACTTATTTTTGTTAAAATTTTATTATATCATGAATATTCAAGACATAAGCCGATAACACTTCAGTTTTATTTTTTTAAATGAAAGGTATCACAGAATTTTTACTAAAACGAAGTTAACTGACGTTCTTTATTATCTTATGATACATTTACCAAATTTTAAGCAAGATATTTTATAAAAAAAAAAAGTTATCTTATATGGTTGAAATAGCATATAATTTTAATCACGTGATCTGCTCGGCCCATAGCCTTAAGGGTGTATTCTAGTTGGTCACTTTGGAAAAATCGATTATTTTTTTTTACATTTTTCGAATTTCTATGTATATTTATGTATATGTTATATGTATATATGTTATATGTATATGTAAGATTTTTTAATGATTTTTTGTTAAAAAAAAACTTTAAACGCGTTTTTCTCAAAACAACGTTTTTCGGACTAGCTCCACGATTTCTCCAGAACCAGTGGACCGATCCTTCGGAAATTTTAACCACATATTCTACACATAAGAACTCACAAAGTGAACTACAATCATGTAAAAATTTTGATTTTTACTATATTTTTTAAACAAAAAACAGCGAAAAAAAACAACTAATTTCAATTTTTTTGGTTTTTTCTACATAAAATTAACAAAATTAGTTGAAAATTAATGTCCGTAGTATATTTTGTTTTTGTTTCAGATAAACCGTTCCTAAGATATCATGGAGAAGGCAACTTGCTGCTAAGTTATTGCGTTGCGTTCAAATACGGATTTCGTATGTAAAAGTTGAAAAAAATGAACAAAAGAAATTTTTTTTTTGTATTTTAAGACTTTATTTATCATACCTAACAATTTTTATATCCATAACTTCCATAGCATGCTCACAAAAAATTCCCGAAAATAGCCTATTTTTTTAGCCCACGAACTAGAATACACCCTTAATGCATTTTATTTAATTCTATAAATTTTAAATCACCTATCTTGTTTTTTATACAATTTGGGTTACATAAACTGAAATGAAGGTAAAGTTGGAATCTATTCACGTAGCCAGGTTGGTTCATGGCCTTAAGGTAACAAATGTCTCTGTAATGCGCGCGAGTTTTCAAAATTATAATTTCAAGAAGAAGTCAGAACATGAATACATTTAATTATGTAAAATATATTGTAACCATACACAATGTGCCCCTGTTTTTTTCTTGTAGAGACACATCAGTAGAAGTAGCCCCAATGGGCACACAATATTAGAAACGTTTATGTAAAATTCTACAAACGTTCTAGGAACATCCTAATGTCCAATGTCCGGAAGACGTTTTTAGAACGTTTTTGGAACGTCTTTCAGACATTGGACATTGGGATATTCCTAGAGCGTTTGTAGAATGTTACATAAACGTTTCTAATATCGTGTGCCCATTGGGGAAGTTCATTTAAATGTAGAAAATTTAGTTTCTATAATTTAGTGCACAGTTGTAAGGTGTACAATTTTATTGTGCTTAAAAAATTATTAATGATATTATATCTGAAGAGACGCGCTTCGAATGTTAAAAATCCGACTGACGCACTTCGGATGTCGAATATTCGCCATTCGACGGATTGCTGGTCGGACGCGCTTCGGAAGTCGAATATTCGACATTCGACTGTGCGGCCGATCGAATCGAAAAAATTCGATCCAACAATGAGGCGAATCGAATCGAATTTGTTACAACCGATCCGACAGAATGCTCACGTCTACTTACAATATTTACTTAGAATATTGTCACGTCCTGTGACCATTAACATTTATTTATAATATTATAATTATTATTCGGAATAAAACATGCAGAAAAGATATGTATTGGAAATTATTAATGATACGAAATCAAATGTAGAGTACTATGATTGTAATAGGGGGAGAGAGATAGTAAGTTTATAAATAGACAACGGTTATGAATAAATCGTCGAAACCCTTACAAAGCAGTGAACGAGGAAACCCCATCGGAATGCGCTGAGTAAATAAGAATATCGACCGGGGGAGCAAGACACGGAAATTAAAAGTCTAGTCGCTTTGAAAAGAAGGAACGTCGGGAAAACCAGTGGAGGAAAACTATTCGAATATATTCTTCCCCTTTTTCTTCTTCAATATGCGAAAAAGCCAAGCAGATCAGCCACGTGCGAAGGTCGAGGAAGGGTCAACCAGAGGTTGGTAAAAATATCCAGGGCAAACCAACTATCGATTGAAAAATGGCGACCAGGATCACAATCGACCGAAAATTGCCCATAAAAGCAAGTGCGAATCCGCAAAAGTTCAGTTGCCGTCGGAATATCTTAAGCTTCGGAACTCACCCTTGAAAAGTCAGTTCTTCAGTTCAGTTCTTCAGATTTCGTCGAGTTCTTCTCCAGTTTTTCGTCAGTCGTCGTCGGTACCAGTTCTTCGTCAAGTTCCCATAAGTCTTCCTCGAGTTTTTATCAGACTTCAACAGTTTCTCATCGCGGAGTCGGTTTCCCCAAAAAAGTCTTCGTCAACCATTCAAGTTCCTTCAAGGAGAATCTACAGTACTCTGGTAGATTTCTTCAACACATCGTCAGCATTTTCCTTCGGCGTATCAAGTGGTCCAGTTATTCACCTAAGGGAAATTATTATACACTCCCCAAGTTCGTGGAAATATCGGAGTGTTCCAATTGTGACGTTGCAAGTTTTTATTTGGAATATCAGTGGTTCCAGAGTGGATTAAACTACAAGTAAGTCATTCAACATTTACCCCAGGAGGAATTTTTAGATATCTCTCTTTCTCTCTCTCTCTCTCTCTCTCTCTCGTGGTTTTATTGTAGAATCATAATAAAGGTTAATAATTGTAAATTCGTTGAATATTTATTTGTTGTTAGCTTTCCCTCACCCTGTTTCGGTTTAGAAATTCTTTGGATTTCTTCACCGATCAAAAACGAGGGGAATTAATTTAATAATAGTAAAAAGGTAAGTGACAGGACGTTACATACCCTTTTACAATTTTTGGTGCATCGGCCGGGAAACACAAAAGCTAACAATAAAGCAGAAAAATTAATATATTTAATGACATCTAACTTTCTAGCGAATTTATTTCAAAGATATATAGATATTTTTTGAAAAGAGAGATTTGACCCACATATAGAAATTCACTTCTTCAATCAAATATAAGTGTTTTATATATATAAATACAAAATATGAGTTATATTGAAAGTGAAAAAAGGTGTTTAGTGTAAAGAAAAATTGAAATTTGTAATAAATGGCAAAAGAAATGAATAAATATCTTCCATGAAATATTTAATTAAAAATTTCTTCACAATTCTTGAATAAATTTTTTCGTGAATCTAAATAAAATATTTTTATTAAATATTCAATTAAAAAATTTTTTTTTCTTTTGCAAATTCTAAATTAATTTTCTTTAGGGAATTTTAAATAAATATTTCTTCATGCAATATTTAATAAACATTTTTCGCAAATTTTAAATAAATTTGTTCGTGAATTTAAATAAATTTTTCTATGCAAAATTCAATCCAAATCTTTCGCAAATTTTGAATTAATGCAAAATTTAATCAAAATTTTTCGAAAATTATAAATTAATCCTTTCGAAAATCTCCAATAAATTTTTTCCCAATTTTATTGTATATTATTAGAACACAACATTTTATTTTATTTTTATTTTTCGAATTTCTGCAAGTGCACGGATTATTCAGGGCTTGTGCTTGAGTCATCCCTGTCTAATCTGGTACTGCAAGAATTCATCATTTGTTAAATAAGATTAAATTCAAGTTTAAACAGAAAAAATAGAGCACACGAAAACATAAGTCCACTTTGGATTCGTTGAACGGTCACCATAATTTGGGTGTGGCAAACCTCGAAGTGCTTACATTTTACTGTTTTCAACTTTTATTTTTTTTTCTCTATTTGACAAAAAAACTGACACCTTCAATTTCTTGGCGATTATCAGAATTCTGTAAGTATCTGAATTAAGCAGGAAATTTGTGCTTGAGTCGAGTCTAATTAATTTGATACTACAATAATTCTGATTTTCGACTGTCGTGATTTCTGTGAATCGTATAATTACCCAAGATTCTGTGCTTGAGTCTAAAACGGCTAATTGTTAATCACTGAAGGATCGAATAGTTGAAACCACAAAATAGGATATTAAAATAAAAATTTATTTTTTATTGATTTTTATTCCTGTGACTGAAATTTGTTTTGGGATATAACTTTTCACTTTGTGGGAAGTTATATTAAACAACGATCAGCGAATTGCGCGCTCAGCTATCCCCAAACTAGAGTTTCAGAAGCAGATTAAAAATTAATTTAATAAATTTTGTATCCAAAAGTTTCGATTACTGTGATCAAAAATTTGTTTAAGGATATAGCTTTTCACTTTCGTGGAAGGTTATATTAAAAAGCGATTAGCGAATTGCGCGCTCAGCTATCCTTAAATTAGAGTTTTTGAATTTCAGAATTGCAAATATTTCCTATAAAATTACACAAATTGCTATACATCAAATTTTTGTAACAAAGGTATTTCTTTTTTTTTTTTAAATCAGAACTAAGCAAAAACTTTCAATAAAACAACAACTAAAATAAATTCTATAAATAAAAAAAAAAAAAAGTAATCACGTATATCTGTACATTTATTTGAAAAAATATATATATGTACTATATCAAAATATACATAACTCATATTTTGTACAATACTGTATTTCTACATGTCTTCACCACACGCGTTAGATATACTCTTAAACGCTCCCGAGCAGGAAAACATATAGATGAGTTGAAACTACCAAATTATAAAATAATAGAAATAAAAAACGACGTTGAATTTTTCCGATTTATTTGAGCAATTGTTAGAGAAAAGAAGCAATTATATAAAAAGCAAACTTTCGCGTAATTTAGAAAAGGAAAAGGATACAAAAATCGAGTCTGTACCAGAAAACATTGAAATGAAAAATCCCGAACCTGAATTAATATTGACTGAAAATAAAATTTCTGAATATCTACCCCCAATTATCGAAACTTTAAATATTTCCTCTGACTCGGAACCTGAAGCAAACTCGAGTCACTTTGTTCCTAATAAAATTAAAATATCAAGTATTGAGGTTATCAGCATA